>OX608075.1:73881379-76281379 GCA_951509635.1 Eupeodes luniger | reverse complement strand
TTGAGGTATCTCCAGTAGGACTAAACCATAAACTAAAACGTTGCGAAGAAATGAGCAGAGAGAAAACGTTTAAACTTGGAAACTTACTTTTCTGGCCTTAGATTTTGCAAATTCAGAAATGAAATCATCAAAGTCTAAAGAATTTAATAATTCCTTTTCAATGGACATTATAGATAAGTCTACCAATCTCTCTTGAGTCATGGTTGTCCTAAGATAATTTTTAATAATTTTAAGTTTAGAAAAACTACGTTCTCCTGAAGCTACCGTAACCGGGATTGTATTAAGGATTTGGAGAGCAATTACTAAATTCGGAGCAAAATCTTCAAGGTTTGAACTAAAAATAAAATTTAACACATCTAAACTTGAGCTTTGTGGTGTAACAAGATGGGATATTACGGTTAACTCTTGAAACAATTTTTCTCCATCTAAATCTTTAAAACTACTTTATGTAAAAACATTCTGCAAATTATGGCATAAGGCACGTACATTTTTTAAACATTTGCTTATGTTACTTAAAAATGAAAAATTGATACTATACGTATCAAGCTGTTCAAACCTTTCTGTAATTGATTGAATAGCTTGATCAAGTATTTTGAAAAAAAAAAATCTTTTTTTAAATCTTTATTTCGGGTCTAATATAGTTTCAGGACATTCAGGACATTCATTAGCATTTTCTTCGTTGAGATCTAGGGAAATAGCAATACGCTCGCTTAATTGAACTTACCTACTCATAAAATTTTTCATCGGAACGCATTAAAATCAAACTGTTTTTTGTATTTTCTAAAACTTTTATGCCAGTTGACAGATTAACGGACGGACTTTGCAAATATTTACTAGTTTTATTTATATTTTCTAAAATATTAAACCAAATTAGCAGGCAACAAATAAATGTAAAATTAAACATTTTAT
The DNA here is from genome assembly GCA_951509635.1 of Eupeodes luniger. Taxonomy (NCBI): domain Eukaryota; kingdom Metazoa; phylum Arthropoda; class Insecta; order Diptera; family Syrphidae; genus Eupeodes; species Eupeodes luniger. Next base: position 76,280,470 of record OX608075.1, on the reverse strand, counting down.
TTCCTAACGATTCTGCAATGTTTTTGTATTTTGATAATTACAAAAAAGTGAAAAAGTTTTAACAATTCACTATAAGTTAAGTTTTTCAAATTAACAAAAAAAACACATGAAAGTGTGACATCACCTGAATTAAGAAAATTTAAAACACATCCCACATAACATCAAATCTAAAATCTTCACCACACCAATTTAATAAAAAAAAACAACAGCATCTGTCTAAACAAGTAAATACACCGCATCAAATTGTTGTTGGATTTCACATTATTCATGGACCTGATGTCAAAATTACAAATACAACAATGTAAACAAATGGGTGTTGGAGGGTGAAACGTACGAAAGATTCCGGTCCTTATATGGAGTGGCTTTGGCCATGGCTATGGTGAATTTTGTAAAACAGGGTGTCTGTAAACTGTGATTTATAATAATGTTTTTGTAAACACTTTTCCTAGTTTATAAAAAGGAATATTCTTTAAAGACCCTGATTACACGGGTTGTTTTTTCGTTCGTTTTCGTCTTTCGTCTTTTTGACAGGTACCTACCCTCGTGATTACACCTTTCCTTTTTTCGTTCCTTTCGTTATTCCTCTTTTTGACGTTTGTGACCGAATTGTTTTTATTTTACTTTTTATATCCGAAATTGTAACACCCGGTTTGATTTTTAAAAGCTCTTTTCGAATAATTTCAAGTGTCTCAATTGTTTTATTCCTATTTTTATAATTTTTGTTCAACTTGTTATACAAATTGGGCCAACTTTGAAACAGCGTTAATAATACTTCCGTTTGAGTTTTTGTCCACATTTCTTAAATCGTTTAAATAAATAATTAAATTTACATTATTTCACGTTTATATTTGCCTTTACTACACCGTACTCTGGAAAACTGAACTTATAGCTGTAAATTATGCATTTTGTTTTTTTTTTATTGGTTTTCAAAGCATAAACGTCAAAGTTCAACCCAAAAAAAGTCCATAAATTTTCAGGACTTTTTTCACGACTTCTTTCCCCCTACGTTTCTACACCCCTCACCCGATCTGTCAAAAAGACGAAAGAGGAAACAACCGAAAAAACATCTCGTGTAATCGGACACAAATTGAATATACATACATACGTTTTTATTTTCACTGAATAAAAATTGAGTTTCCCACTGTAACATGGATATTGTTGAAATTCATGTTTTGACAGATTCGAACGAAAAAAGTTGATGTTTTTCCAATTTAGTAACTCTCTTAATTTATAGATTGTTCTCAATATTTAAATTCAAAAATTACATTAACGTAGCTTGCTTTTTTTAAATAACTAAGTTTTATTCAAGATGTCCACTTTTTTACATCTTTACAACTTTAAAAGGAAATGATAAAAAAGCAAAGCTATTACCTGAACAAGACCTGAATTCTGCTTTTTTGTTTTATTATCTAATCCCATATCCAATCAAAATTTGTTACTACATCAAAACTAGTACAAACTTTTGCTAACAGCTTTTTTGGCGACTAACTAATTCTATTCCTTTCACTGAAGGGTCATTTGCTCTCAAAACTATTGTGTGACATTTTTGTGTCTGATGAATGATTTCAGTGCCTTATAAAGTCATACTGTTATTGTAAGCTGTAGTTTCATTATTAAACACACAAACTGAATTATCAATATCTATGTAAGTTTTTCAATAAATTAACTAATCCGTTTTCATCAAGGCAGTTTTATTACATAAGTGTTAAGTATGGTCGTTCTTTTGAGATACTAGGTTGCACATATCAAGTCATTATGAGATCTTGTATACGTTGTCGTTGATCGTCGTAAAAAATAATAACCATAAAACGGATGTAACGCCATAACCATACAATATATCTACACTGCTCTAATTAATCGATCTATACATATTATATAACGACTTAGATTGATTTCTGTACATTGTATAAGTCTTTCTTGCATGTAGGGAATTTATTCCTCAATTAGTAGATATATATTTTCTTATAACTAAAATGGAGTGATTCTTCTCAAACAACACTATTGAATCATTAGCCTTTTAAAATGAATGACATTGGCTAAAGGTTATGCACAAGTCACAGAAATATGTGAGTCACAATCTATATATTCTATACTACTTGTATTTATAAATCTTATTATAAACCTTACCCCCAATACCTCAAGTCGCCTCTAAGTAGTATTCTGTTACATGCAAATTAATTTGCCTACCTTGAACTGGTATGTTTATCGTCACAGTCTTCCAGTAGTCGTCAATAAGTACAACTACTGACCAGTTTTCGAAATGCTTGCTCGAATGCACACCTTTGCCCCTATACCCAACTACAGTGAAGAGCAACTACGACGAGGAACGCGGGGCGACATTTCATCATTTTCATAGCAAACCCGATGATGTACAATGGGACAGAATGGCTTTAAAATTGGCAATGAATCAGTCTAAAGCCAGTCAGTGGCGTAATAAGGAGGTCTGTCGAACTCATGGCACACAAATCTGCACAGGTGTCAAAAATTATAAACGCCTGTTCAGGAGAGATATCTGTTATTGTAGTAACATGCGTCAGAATGAAAAATGACAGCAATTTATCCACCATTTTAATATTGTTGACAGTTGTGCTACAAAATTACCATTCCAATGATACTCATTGGCTACGTTTAATGTGGTGTTGGATAGGGTATTAAGAGACCTTAATGAGATAGCTGGCAAAAAATAAAAACAACTTTCAGCTGTTTACAAAAATCAGAAAAAAAATTAGATTTCGAGGTCCAAAATTAATGTAAAACAAAGTTTTCAATTGATAGTTTCAATAATACACTGAATTTTTACCAAAAAAACAAACACATTTTGAATCAATTTTCAGGCTCATTCAAATTCAACCATATGTTGAATAAGCTGCTCTGTCAAATATTCCCAATCCCCCAAAATTCTTGGATATCTTTGGATTGCTTTTTTGACATCTCAGCTGTTTTGGATCAGCTGTTCTTTTCCACGTAAACCACTAACAAAAAAGTATACGGATAACCTATCTGTCTGAGATTGAACGCAGCCATTTTCCGTTATTGATAAAACACATTCAAGCGGAACTGCAGTCACAATACTGCAGTCTCAATGTTAAGACCGTACAAATCAAATACTGCAAGCGTAGCGCAGCTGTAGAAAGTATGCCGCACGAGTTGGATAATTTTTAACACTTTTCAACATTTTTTAAGTTTAATAGTACCTTAAAGTTCGATGCACAGTAACACAAAGATCCAAACGATCTTTAAACATATTAAAAACTTTGTTATCAATGTTTTTGGTGAAAACTATGCACAGCTGTTTCGAAGATACGGGTAATGAGATATGTTTGACACTTTTTGACGGCTGCTTACCACTTGATAGTGTTTGCAGCTTCCATGCCAATTGTAGAATTGTAGCCAATGGAATAATTTATAGGTCTGTCAAACTCATGACACACAAATCTGCACAAGTGTCATACATTCAAAATGCCTATTCAGGAGAGATGTCGTCATTGCTACATGCGTCAGAATGAAAAATGACAGCAATGCATCCGAAATTTTGATGCTGTTTCATTTGGTACACCATTCAGGCAGAGATGTCGCAAGAGTAGAAAAATTCTGAGCTTTTAAATGCAAAATTGTTGACGTTTTATTAGCAACTGAGGGTTTGATGCAGTAACACAAAGATCGAAACGATTTTTAACTCAGTAACTAAGAATGTAGTTACTAATATTTTTGGTCGAACGTCTACAGCTTTTTCGAACCACATGGGTAAAATGAGATGTTTGACATTTTTTGACATTTTTTGAGAGCTGTTAGTTGACACTTTTTTCAGCTACGACTGCAACATTGATTCCAGTTGTAGAACTCTCCTGTTATGTAAAACATGTATGGAATTATGGACAGAAAAAATACTTGTTAGATTTTTGCATATTCAACACAAAATTTTATAGATTGTATATGATTTGATTTTCTGTCACTTTTAAGGATACTCAAGCCCCATTGTATTACGACGAGCTAGTAGCCAACGGCTATAGATGCTCGTTCGGTTGCGGATCAAAAATTGATCTTGTGACGTAATATGCACACCTGATGGCCGTTAGCTTAGCTTCGAAAGCCAACAATCTTACCGAACGACATTCTTTTACATCCACGTATATGTGTGAGTGTATGTCTATGTGTGTGGTAAGAAGCTGTGTTCATACAATATACATAAATGCTAAAGTATGTACATATATTTTTCAGTAGAAAATACTCGTTCAAAAGTTTTGAACACACTCCCAAACTAGCAGAGATGGGAATTTTATTTTTAATTTTTTTAAAGTAATTCTTTAGCAATGTTCATGGGTTTGTGATAGCCAAACATTATTCATACACACATGTTCATATAAACAGGCAGCATTTTCACTTCAACAAATTTATATATGTAGCTTGTTTTTCAATTATTATTACGTCCTATATATCTGTAGATACATGTATGAAAGTATAAAGTTAAAAATACTGCAGTAGAATTTATGGATTTTCTGCAATACAGTGATGCAGATTTATGACAGTTGTTGCAGCGGAAAAACTTAGACATAAGACATACTACTTAGTCAGTAGTTAATATCACAAGATTATTGTACATGTTTTTGTTGTTGCTTTATTATGTTGTTATTAGAACCGCTTAAGTATTCTAGCAAGTTCAAGATGGAGATGTTAATCGCTTAATGCGCACGTGTTCACCCAATGTTCATTTGATTTAATAGCAAATTGGTAAATTCTGAAAGATTCACTTCTCAAAGTCAAGAAATTTCGAAAGATTGATGGCTTTACATTAAGAATTCTGTTTTTTTTTTTATGTTGGGATTGTTTAAAAATGAAAAATAACACAATCATTTATTCTGAAGAGAATATATAAAGCAGATTTAAAAACAAAAAAGTAGTACTTTGACACAAGCCGTGATTTGTTGTATGTGTCATCTCCGCTTAAGCAATGCATAAAAGTTTGACATTAAAAACAATTATCTTAAATATTTTCCCGTTACGAGATATTGGAACTCTAAAAATTGTAATTTTTTCCTTAAAATGAGTATTACGAAAATAAATGGTTTTTCCAAGTAGCGGATTCATTTTGAATAGTCCTCTATTTGGACAGCTGTCATATTTTGACATTTACCTAAATTACTAAAAATTTAACGATAAACCCTTCCAAAATGCAGAATGGAAAACATGTGAAGTTGGCAGCACTCTTATTATTATTTTACTTAAACTTCAATTATTCTTTTTCAATCTATGTATAAAGCAAAAGAACGATTTATATTTTATTTCTGAAATTTAAGTTCAATAATTGATTACCTTGCCTCTGATTCAGTATATTTTTATTAATACTGAATTTTAAACCAATGCAATTTCTAAAGTTAGTAAAGAGTCATAAAATAACCTTGCAAAATCGGTTGTGTTTTTTCGTATATAAAATCTTCAAGGTCACACAATGAATTGTTTTATTTCAAAAACAAAAATCAATTAATCATTTTTCTTTATTGTTAAATTATCCGAATGTCTTCATGCAGAGGCAGAGTGCATGCAGCATGGAGAATTTGTTTTTATTGCAATACAAATATGAATACCTCAACTGTGACAAATGGCTATGTGTTAATTTTTAGATGGAATTCTTAGTTAATAAATTAATGAAATTGCCCTTTAATGCTTTAAGGCTTACTCAAATGAATTTAACTTATTGAAAGTCTAACAAGCTTATGCTTAGATGTAAAAACCTTCCAATGTAGATAAACTATGTAGAAAAAATACATGTATGTACATTTAACATTGTGGTCTATAACTTAAATTTGTTTGTGATGCATGAAAGCCTTCAACAGTAATTATTGTTTAATTAATATTGTACAGTTAAGCGATTTTTGGTTGTATTATTTTTTAATATTTTTAATTTGAAAATCATTATTGTGGAATTTTAGACCCGTGTTTATAGAATATCGTACTTTGTGTTCTCAATCAAAAAATCAATTTATTATCTGTCAAAACTCAAATTACCTTTGTTTTTGAATTCCATGGGGCAAAATAAATTGATTTATTTTTGATTCAAGATTAAATCTACAGATCTGGATTTTTCGTCAGATTTAAGTTTACACAAATATTAATACAATTATTAAAAAAATGTTTAGCTGGAAATTTGGCAGCTATATAACACACGTTAACACGTATACGAAGTGAAACTAATGCAATGGCAACAAAACAAGGAATAACTTCAATTGTATCCCATGCGTCACGAAAAAAAATATATTTTTTTCACGGAAATCTGAATTTTCCGAAGGAAAACCCAATTAGATTTAATTCAAGAAATCATCTATTAGATTCTGTCAAATGGACTATCATAAGAATATGTCTCTTTTTTTTATTAATTGTAACTGATCTTTGGCTAGATTTAACTATTTTTTGTGAAATAAAAATAAAATTATTCCTTATAATACATACTTCAAAGCAAGATTTTTTTTTAAATGATCAAGCATTTAAAATTTTCCAGAAAAATTATTGTTGAAATATTTGTAAACACAAAATTTTTCAATCGCCAATCGAATAAATCAAATAAGTCAAACTGACAGATAAAAATTGTATAGAGCAGCACGAATTCTCCATCGCCATCCTGCACAAACAGAAGAGTTTGTTAGGGATGCCAAAACTAGTTAAATGGCTCCTTACAGTCCCTGTAGATGCTGGGTGTAAATTTGATTATCGGTATAAAACAATACTGTCAACAGGTTGTTCACGATGGGCTTTAGATGTTTACATATTACGGCAGAGAAGTTTTTTAAGCGATGTTAAGTAAATTGATTCCTTCATAGTTTTCATTATCGGGCAAACAATACTAATACTACGTTTCCACCGGGCACTAAACCGAGATTTAGCTAGATTTGTCACAAATCTCCTTGAAATCTCGAAGATTTACCATACAAATTTTAATCTCCTCAAATGAAGATTTCAAATAAAACTCATTGAAATCTACTTGGAAACATTAGTTTGTCAAATCAAACAAACTTTTTTTTCGGAGAATAATTGTTGAACCGACCCATTTAAACGCCAATTTCGTTTATTGACAGATGGAAATGTCAACAAAAACTATCTGTCTCACTTCCATATGACTCAAATTCAAAACAATAAACAACTTTCAAGAAATCACAGACGAAATAAAATGTAAGTATACAAAAATAATAAATATGTATGAGAATATAATAAAACTAATTACTTATAGATGATGAGTGAAGAAATAAATATTTTTTTTCTTTTCGAAAGGAGAATAATTTGAAGTTTAGTTGTTATGACATTAACCAAACGTCAAATTAATCTCCTTTTCTTTGGTGGAAACACCTCAAGATTTATTTTAAATCACTTGCCTTAAATATCGGATTATTTGTTGGTGAAAACGTACTATAACGGCTCGCGTACACTAAAACCAAATTATCGGCCGATATCGGAAATGACAAATTCGGACGACCGTTTCGGACGTTCGACTGCATACACTGCTTCCGACCGCGGACGATACCGGTCTGGAGTCTGAATTTGTAAAGCTTGGATGTAAAAATAATAATTTTTTTTCAATGGAAGATTTCGAAGAAATTTATATTTTAGAAAATTCATACCGTCATATAATGCGTCAACGTAAAAGAAGTCGTCGCTGTGTATGGATTAATGAAATATTTATGTAAAGAAAAAAAACTAAGTAAATACCACCATCTTTTTGAAAGTTTCAAATTACAACCCATACATTTTTTCAATCTGAAGATATTCTTGATCGACGTTACACTTGTTTCTTTTCATAAACCTTCCAGATCTTTGAGAAATAAAACATTGATTTTGAGTTATAGGCACCGATTTTTCATAGGGATTGAGATTCTGTTGAGGTTCCCGGCTGCGATAACGACAGGGACGCGGGCTGTGATACCGCTGGCTTAGGTTTTAAAATACCTGAAACCGTTTGCGGCTCCGTATTATCTTCTTGGCTGGGACTCCCTATTTCAGACAAATGTTCACTTAATTGCTTAGGAGCAATTTGTTTTACTTGAAATAAAAGTGAGTCGTAGTAAGCCCAACAAGATTTTTTGTTTTTGGCCGCAGCACCAGATCTTCCAGCTCCGTTGCACTTGGTGTACTCTTTTCGGAATTGGTCCCTTAAATTACTCCATTTTTTCTGTATATCTGGAACAGTCAGTTCCAACTCTGAAGAAACTTCGGTCCATAGTTGTTAAGCAATGTCTCTGTTGTTATAAGTTTTTGAAAATTTATCCCAGAGAGGTGGCCTGTTGTGAATACAGCCAAATATATTTTTCGGTATCCATATTTTATTTTTTTCCGTGAACTTTATGGTATGAATTTACCCGACAACTGACGAAAAATCCAAACATGTTTGGATTATGTCGGTTGATCGGTTACTATCGGGCGTCATAGGACGATGCCGCTTTCAGTGGTGTACGCGCTCTCTTTCCCTTCTATATGTTTGGTTCGATCGGCCAAGTTCGGCCAACAACGCCCGAGCAAAATTCGGCCGATGACGGATTAGGTGTACGCGAGCCGCAAAGTTCCATTCATCGGGCATGTTTTCTTTCGACCAGCCCAAGACGGGATTGTTGGCTTTCGTCGTCTTTTTTGAATGGATCATCCTGCCTCACAGCGGAAATCGGTTCGTCGTGGCTTTTATACAATCTGCAGAAGTGGTCCTTCCATATCCTCAGCATTAACTGCGGTTCCACTATGATGTTTCCACTGTCGTCTTTGCATCCTTCGTTTCGAGGTTTATATACTTTTGAATTTCATTTCACCTACTCATAAAATATTCCAACTCCATTTCTGGTTTTAAACCTCTCAACATTTTCGACCGTACGCTTCTAAAGCACTCTTTTTTCCTTCTAAGAAGTCAGTGTTCCTTTCTCCTTTTCTGCTCGTGAGCAGCTCTGTCCTTCTATGCAGCGCCGCTTTGCGTGACTGTTGTTTGGCTGCATTTGTCTGCCGAAATTCTCTACTTGCATTTTGGCAAACACATTTGATTTTTAATGTATTTATTTTATCATTATAAAACCCAAACATAAGAAAACAGGTCGTGTCCAATAAACTGAGTGCTCGATTAAATGACAATTAAATTGATAATACTAACTATCAATTTGTAAGAACATTAATTTGTACTGCTGACTTCACTTTCCCACCGAATATATAAGTGTATCTGTATTACTCGCTCATTTCTATATACCTTACTTCATTGACCAATCAAAATCAATCTACAATGTTGACTGTCTCTGTCAAGCTTTGGAATTCACCTCAAAAATTCCTGTTTTTTTTATTTACCATTTTTCAATTTGACAATCAAATAAATGTGAATATTATACGGAAATATTGTAACTTTATTCATTCGAATTTAACTACGAGTATACAATGCTCGAATGTGGTTCAAGTTTTATTTTCTTGTTTTGCTTAGCTCATCGCATAGACAAAACTTTTAACTGATATGACAAAAGACCGGCAGCATTGATGATGGTGGTGAGTAATATTAATATGGCTCGCAAAAATCACGTAGACAATCGGGCAGTGCAGTGAATCAACTTACATGCAATTGCGCAATTAAAGTAACAAAAATATGCACCTCAAAGAAAAACCGAATCAAAACTGTGAAACAGGAAAATAAAACAACTTATGTATAAAATGAAGATGGGAAAACGGAAAACATCGCAATGGTGAAATAAGACCTCAAGAAGAAAGTGTTGAAATCCAGTTCAACATTATTATTTCAGGTCAATGCGGTGGATTTTTGTTTTTGTTTCTGTTTCTGTTTTTGTTTTTGATTTTTCATTGCTTTGAAGAATTATTAAAAGAGAGAAGTTTGTTGGTAGTTATTTATTTTTGTTGTAAACAATATTTTGTTTCTATTTCTTTCTTCGTTTTTAATTATATTTATCGACTTTTCGAGTTCGACGGAAATGTAAATTTAATGTGAATGTGTTTCTTATGTTATTTTTGTATAGGGTCATTCATTTCTTGATTTTGAAAGTTTAGCTTAATAAAACACAAAGCTATACATTTTGTAGGAAACGTTAGATTGCTGCAAACGAATTGATAATTTCGTATCACTTGCAGTTTTTGAAGCAATATTTTTGACTGAGCGTTTGATGCAAAGACCTTACGACATCAGTAAGGCGTACAATTTTTTCACAACTTTATCGATTACTTGCGTAGTCGTTCGCAATAGTGAAAAATGGCTTTGTTTTGATCTCCACTTCTGTACTGAGTTTGAATTTGAATAAACTTGTGCGCTGTTTTCAGTTTGTTTTTTCGTAAACATCGTAAATGGAAATTTTTTAACTAATATTATGACAGTCCAAATGACAGATCAGGTGTCAAATCCTTGCAAGAGGTAGGAATTTAAAATGGCACATACCGGGATTGAACCCAGTCCTTTTGCATTGTCTAACCATCATGCCATCACGGATACTACTTTCAATTACAAGGAGATGCTACTACTTAAGTGCCTTGCACATGAGCAACGAACTGCGAACTGCGAATGGACGAACAAACGTGATTTTATACATTTCAAAAAGTCAATTCCACACAAAAACACATTTAAATTATAAGAAACCAATTGACACTAATATAAGGATAATAAAATTTGCATTTTGTTCTCTAAAACAAGAGAATTTTGTTTGCAATTTGGTAGTAACGAATCGCAGTGTGGTTGCTGTGAACTGTCAAACTCTATTCGCGTTCCACATACCATCCACACTGCAACGAATAAATTGTTCGCGCTCAACTTAACCTCAAAATTATACCACTCTTGTTTTGTTTTTGTGTGAAAGATGATGGCTGAGGAAAATATGGAGAAAAGGGTTGACAATTCGTCGCTACCTGCGAATAGAAATAAAAGCTCATGTGAAAGAAAAGTCAAAATATGCGAACATCCACAGTTCGCAGTTCGTTGCTCATGTGCAAGATGCTTTAGAGAGATGTAAATTATAATTCTTTTAAAAGTGAGTATTGTTTTCAAGGTCTTAAGCTTGAGTGATGATAAAAATGATGCCTAACATCGTGTTCTAATGTTATAATACAATTATAAATTATAATATAATGACTACACCTTCTCATCAACAGTTTAAATAGTTTTTCAAATTCACCAAGGTAGGTAGGTAGAAACATCTCCAAACGTGACTCCTTCACACCGATTGCTTAACTCTTTATAACCTTCAAATCCATAAGTTTATTTTTGTTGTATCCATCATGATAAATAATGACAAAACACATTCCACAAGATCAAACAAAAAATTAAAAAAAAAAAACAAAAACTGATGTAGGTAAATTACATCCTCAACACGACAATTACTCAACCACCAACATCATCACCATCACCATCTGGCTTAGTCTTAATGATAATTATATTGTTTTTTTTTCATTAAAGATGAACAATAATCACAATAATCACTCTGTGAACTAAACAAAATACATAAACCGTACACAACAAAAATTGTCGGTACCTACTTATGGTTTTGAAATATTTCTTTTAAAAAACACCCACGCAACTTGTTGCCACAACAAACAAAAACTCCCAATATAAAAATTCATGAAACAACAGCCAACAACAACATTGAAGATAGCGACAAATATCTAGAGACTCCAGTCAGTCAGCCAGCCTGCCAGCCAGACATCCAAAAGCCAACCCAGAGCCAGGCCATTTGAGCCTAATTCATCAAGAGTCAGAGTGGGCAATTTAAAAAAAAAAAAAAACGAAGAAGACCGCACCTCTTTATGCAAATTGCTTTCGATGACGATAAATGCAATCTATCTCTTCCCAAACCACACACCACCAATTTAATTCGTTCTGTGGCCTTGTCGCTGATGATGCCTTATTTGAAGATTTTAAGTAGCGTCCACACGTGAGGATGAATCAGAGGATGGAAATAAATTAGTGTTTAAAATTATAGTAAAACATAAAAGTAACAATGACGTTTGTCTGTCAGATTTTTTTTTTTTTTTTTTTCACAGTTGGCCTATTGACAGTCCCGTTAAAAAAAAATTAACAGAGAGTACAAATCTTAAAGCTGTTTAAAACTTAGGACCCAAATGGGTACAATTTACTTTTTAATCTGTACGAAAACTTCTCGTACTTCTGTACGAGAAAAGTGTTGTATGACAGAAAGAAAAACTTCCCGATCTGCATACTGATGCAAGTCGGGAGGTGTACAAAATCTCCAAACATAAAATCACGATCGGACAAAATCTCCCGACAAAATAATTCAGCTTGCCATTATCTCCAAAGAGAAAATCTACATGAAATAAATCTCCAAGGAATCAATTTTTATTGCCGAATTTCCCAAAAAAATCTCCAAATCTCCAATTTCCAGGGACGTACAGTACATATACCCATACTATTTTTCTTTTGGCATTTTCATGACATTCTTCAACCGAATGAAAATGAATGAAAACTAACATACTTGTGATTCACTACTTGGAGATATATTTTTTCGGAACTTTAGAACAGATTAAAACTGTTTGTAGTGTTCTATTGGTAGATTTTTCATCTTTCGAAAGACACATTTCCAGATAAAAATTGACATTAGTCAGATAAATGTCTTTGGGATCTAATTCAGGGAAATTCTTGATTTTTAAATTGGGCAATTAATCAGCTTAATCTTAAATTAAATCTGTCACATGATAGCTGTCAAATTGATATGGCAAGCTTTCTAAGCGAGAGAAAGAGAAAGTCTGTTTATTTACCCTGAATTTCTAAGAATCATCCAAATTACTGTTAAGTTCACAATAAAGAAGAATCAAACTGACAATATTTATAACTAAAAATCAAACAGATTCAGAGTAGATGAGCAGACCTGGAGACTCGGAAACAAAACATAAACAACACAAACAAAAATAGCAACGACTGAAATTGACATTTGATAAAATACTTGATACTTGCAATTATGTGTTTTATGAAAATTGACTTGAACCCTTCAGATTATAACCACTGATTTCGATTTGTGTTTTTAAGGTCTTCAGTGTGTATAGAAATATTGAAAAAAAAAACATAAGTGCAGTATGAGTGACTTATATGTCTGTTTTTGGCGGATTACGAAATAAAGTTAGGCAAACTATTTTTATAGCTTAAACCTAAACCTCTAACTTTTTGTGAACTCTTATGTGATCAAAAATAACTTTCCTTCAAAAACAAAAACATTTTCTATGTTTTTTAAGCTCATAAAAATATATTTTGTGATAGAACTGACATTTGAACAATCTGTCAAAACTTATGAACTCCATTTGATCTTTAATGACCGTACATTAACATACTATGTACATTCATCAAGGTCGTTTGCAATAGAAGTTCTTTGATCCTACATATACGAAGAATATAACATCGTTTTTGACCTCGAGATTGTTGTAATTATACTTGCCTATCACGTTTTCCAACTAAAAAAAATACAAAAAACAGAGACATCTTCTAAAGACTTTTTCCACAAGGTTATGTGACTTCATCATAAACAAGTGAACAAAAACAAAACACCAGCTCACGATTATTGGATTAAAAAGTGAGAATCTGGCTTGTTGTTGTAAAAGTGACAGTTACCGAGGGTGATGGTGCACCTCAGAATGATATGATATATTATGATGATACCTTACTTGGTAATTGAACGAGAGGAACGTGTTAATACCGAAAGTGAAAATGACACTTCTTTAGGTCTTAAGTTTTATGGACATCGGGCATAACCTGACGAAGACGACGAAACGCGATGCGATGCGACGCGACAATGTGCTGGCTTTCTTTTCTTGTTGCTTGCATCGGTTTTTGTTTTGTCAGTTTCTCTGTATGATGGTCTTCAGCAAATGAATGCGGAGTAAGTAAGTATACACCTATGTAAAATGTACATATGTATATATGTATATCTATCCGAGGACAGGTTAAACAATTATTTATTATATTTTATTATAGCTGCCCTGTCTTTATCTGTACGTAAGTCAGATTATTTCTATTGACAGTTGACACATAACAACATGAACATGGACCATAATGGCCGATGATTGTCGTCATTATGATATGATGCCATTATAAGTACCCATGCTCATCTCATCATAAATGTGTCAATGAAAGTGTTGATTTAATAAGTCTACAAATATATGTGCATTACATATTTATGTTTGTTGGTAAAGTTTGTAGAGTTAAACAAAAAACATTAAAAACAAACATGTTGCAATATTTAATAGTGGCTAAATCATATGGCGACATGGTATGTGGTGATGGCGGTTGTGCACACGGCAACACGAGAAGGTAAACACGCACATAATCGAATTGATATTGACAGCTGGGTGGAAAATGGTTTCACAAGATGTGGTCAATAGGCCAGAGGCGTTGTGGTATGTTGGCAGGTTTTATACCATATAGCTTAGATATCTGCTATATTCATTTATCATTTAATTCAAGGTACCTCTGCGGTACGGTGCAGCTTTTTTGTTAGCTATTGTTGGGAAAGTCTTATTAAAGCAGCAGGGTAGGTGGAAATGGAAATGAAAATATTATTGTCTGTTTAAATGTTTGTGATTGGCATCTTCAGGTGGCGTTGTGTAATGTCTTAGTTATTTGCTTCCTCATTCTTTTGAAGTGTTGTTGACATATCTATGTATGTAAGTTGTTGTTATTAAATACTGAATAAAATGACTCTATTTGCATCAATATAAAGCTTAATAGTTAATCGAGTCGGTTAACAAACATAATAATTATAAAAATTGTAAATGACAGATGACACTTGCAAGTGGTGAATATAAATCAGAAGATCACACCTATACACAATTACGAATACTAAGTGTTTCCAAATAAGAACTTTAGAAATTCTAATGAGAATTATGTTAATAGGGAAGAAGAATAGGAAGAAAGATAACATAAATCACAAAAGGCCCACAAGAAAGCTTTTTAATAATTTAAAAACGTTAATAGTATGCCTGAGGTAAGAAACCATGGGACATATTTTAAGAAAGAAAAAACTGGTTAAAATCTGAGTATTAGAACTTGAAAAAGTGGTGAAAGTAAAAATATAGATGAAATCTATACCTATTAATTTATTCTATGTTCATATTTGTATTTTTTCTTAAAGAAATTTGTTGTTTTTTAATACATACATACGTACAAATGTGAAAACAGCATTCCGACGATCACATTTTGATTGCGTTTCAGTAGTTTTTAGTATAGATGACGATTCATTTGTATGTATTTTATTTGTAAGCATTTTTCTTGAATACTGCGTTCAAGTGTCATCCATGTTTAACAATTAACTTACGACTAAGTTATCGAAATTTTCAGTTTATTTGAATTTTAAATTTATATGAATTTAGCTCAAAAAGCAATTGACACAGATTTTTATTGTAAAATAAAGAAATACAAAAAAATTTAAAGTTACATTTAACGAATTATATTTATAAGTAGTTTAATTTTAAATAAACCAATATTTAGGTAGCTGTCACTTTTGAATCTGCCATCTTTTTGACATTTGACAATTAAAAATAACGCCATTACTAATTTTTTCACAGTTCACATTTTCATGAAAAGTTTTTTAGAGAGATAGTACCGAAGAGATGCCGGCTGGGTAGTGGTCAAGGAACTTATTCTAATGGGTGATTTTTTTGAGGTTAGGATTTTCATGCATTAGTATTTGACAGATCACGCGGGATTTCAGACGTGGTGTCAAAGAGAAAGATGCTCAGTATGCTTTGACATTTCATCATGAATAGACTTACTAACGAGCAACGCTTGCAAATCATTGAATTTTATTACCAAAATCAGTGTTCGGTTCGAAATGTGTTTCGCGCTTTTTTATCCACAAATTTTGTTCAGCGATGAGGCTCATTTCTGGTTGAATGGCTACGTAAATAAGCAAAATTGCCGCATTTGGAGTGAAGAGCAACCAGAAGCCGTTCAAGAACTGCCCATGCATTCCGAAAAATGCACTGTTTGGTGTGGTTTATACGCTGGTGGAATCATTGGACCGTATTTTTTCAAAGATGCTGTTGGACGCAACGTTACGGTGAATGGCGATCGCTATCGTTCAATGCTAACAAACTTTTTGTTGCCAAAAATAGAAGAACTGAACTTGGTTGACATGTGGTTTCAACAAGATGGCGCTACATGCCACACAGCTCGCGATTCTATGGCCATTTTGAGGGAAAACTTCGGAGAACAATTCATCTCAAGGAATGGACCGGTAAGTTGGCCACCAAGATCATGCGATTTGACGCCTTTAGACTATTTTTTGTGGGGCTACGTCAAGTCTAAAGTCTACACAAATAAGCCAGCAACTATTCCAGCTTTGGAAGACAACATTTCCGAAGAAATTCGGACTATTCCGGCCGAAATGCTCGAAAAAGTTACCCAAAATTGGACTTTCCAAATGGACCACCTAAGACGCAGCCGCGGTCAACATTTAAATGAAATTATCTTCAAAAAGTAAATGTCATGGACCAATCTAACGTTTCAAATAAAGAATCGATGAGATTTTGCAAATTTTATGCGTTTTTTTTTTTTTTAAAGTTCTCAAGCTCTTAAAAAATCACCCGATAGTAAAATTAAGAATTGGGGGAAAACTACAAAAATTGAAAATTATACAGCAAATCCAACAAAATTATACCTTCATAGTGGAAACATATAGTTAAGATGCTTCATTAATTACACATAATAGTAAATTTTTAGTTTCACCAGTGCTACATTACGCATTGACAAATACTACATTCTAATTAACTTAGCTTTGGAAATAGTTGACAGATGATGCGATTTAAATTCAAAATTTTAAATAATGTTTTAATAAATTCTTTAATCTCTGCATTTAATAGAGTTTGAAAATTATTCCTTTCCACAGAAAAAATCTCAACACTCCGAATACGAAAATTTTGCTAATTAAAGTACCCATTTAACCAAAAATGAACTTCATCGCTGAACTAATTTTTCTTGTGAAAATCAGAAACGGTGGCCATCTTTTTTTGGGCCCATTGACCAAACGTGCGAAGCGCTTGATGTTTGTTAGGCTTCAATTCTTGCAGGAGTTAGATTTTGTGAGCCCCGCGCAAACCAAGTCTATATTATAGCCCCGGCCTTTTTAGTAATCTATCATTTTTAAACCTGGTTATTTTTTTCACCAAGTTATTATTTAACCTAGTTTATTTTTAAAACCAGGTTATCTTATAACCCAAGTGGTTTCTTAACCCAGGTGGTTTTTTAACCCAGGTGGTTTTATAACCTAGCTCAATTTGAGAACCATGTTATCTTTAACCAAGGTTATTTTGTAACAAAGATTATTCCTTATCTCTGGTTCTTCAATAATACAAGTTATTTTTTAACCTTGTTTATTATCAATATAACCCAGGTTAGTTTGTTATACTCCGGTTATGTCTTAACACAGGTTAGCTTAAAACCTAGCTTATTTCAAAAACCTTATTTTTACCCCCTTTTTATAATCAAGGTTTTTTTATGACCTATGTTATTTCTAACCCAGTTTATTTTGAAACACTTGTTATTTTGTCACCTTAGTTATTTCTAACCTATGTTATTTTCAACCCCAGGTTGTTTTTTAACCCAGGTTATTGTATAACCTAGCTTGTTTTGAGACCAAGGTTATTTTTAATCTAGGATATTTTTTAACGCAGACAATTTTGTAACCTAAAGCATTTTATTTTATAACCCTGATTATTTTTTAACCCAAGTTATTTTTCATCCCGGACTATTTTAATTTCAGTGTATTTAATAACCAAGGTTACTTTTAAACCCATGTTATTTTATAACCCTGGTAATTTCTTAACCCAGATTTTTTTTAAACCTAGGTTATTCCTTAACTCAAGTTATTCAATAGCGTTTTTTTTTTATTTTTTTTTTAACTCAGGTTATTTTTAACGCTGGTAATTTTTTGGAAGTCCATTCGTTATAAAAAGGCAAACCAAACTGAGTGACAGCTTTCAAAAGGAACAGACCCAACAAAAGTATTTACAGCGTAAAAACCACACGTCTGTATAGAAAACACCCTATACATAATGTAGGTTAGAACTTATGATATATTCCATTTAAATCATTGTTTAAAATTAATCAATTGAAAAACAATACTACAAAATTTAAATGTCGATCTTTAACAAGAAAACGTTAGCTGTGTTTTTTTGGCATTCCATATATAGTACAGTGAGAAATTGCCAAAAAAACGATCCGCAGTTGCCCGGTTTTTAAATTTGAAAGTTGATACAATTGAATATTTGCCAGAATAATTTATCAAAAAATTCCAAAAAAAACTAGCGAATTTGAGACCAGAGGTGAAATCGTGTAAGCTGATTTTTGATAGTTGACTATCAAAATCAAGAAAATACGTCTGTGTAAGATAATAGTCGATTTCAAAGTTTTAACCAAACAATTTGACGTAAAATAAAAACTTCAAGAAGGAGGTTTGTTCGTAGGCTACTACATTAACATGTGGTGTTGAAGCGAGCTTGAAGCTCGCCTAAATTCTTTATATACCTGAATCGAGTTAAAAATGAGCTTCATTCGCCTCGATCGGAGTCGAGTCAAAATTTGTGCAGAAAAATCTGTGCGGAGGAGTTGGTTTTACAGATAATGCATTATGGTCTGTTTATTTGCATGTTTGTGTAAAAAAAATAGTGTTTTGGTTTATTCAAATTAAAACAAAAAAAATTGCACATGGAGTAGGTAGCATATTCTTATATGGTGCTGAACTATTCAGTTCTTCATTGTTTAACACGAATCAAACTATCTCACTTGCATTTCATAAGAAACATCGAAACACCATTCGCATTTTAGAAAGTGCTGTCAAACTTAATCATTTTTAAATCTTCTTGTGCGGTGGAAACACCAAAAAGATTTATCTTATCTAAACTGAGATAAACCTTTGGTGGAAACATAGCAAAACTTAATTATCGTTTGTATTGTTTTCTCTTGCAAAATAAGCCCAGTTAGTCCATTTTCACTAACAAAACTAAATAATATCAACAGTAATAGATTGATTTTTTCCTCATTGGAAAACACATGATTCCAAATGCACAACTACTCAATGAACACAGCCATCGCGATACAAATGCAATATCAATCGTACCAACATTTGAGAATGAAATCACATAAGATCCATTCGAGGCTCGTATAAATGTCAAAAACCCATCCGTAGTAAGATTCTACTTTAACTTTTATCGGTAGTATTCATACTGCGGATATTGTTTTTGTTATTCGTGTAAGATCCTACTATACTATTGATAGATTTCCCAACAAAACACGAGTATTGATATAGTTCAATATAATCGCTCTATTAGGTCCGTTATTTGACGTAACTTTACAAAAAGCTTATTGAATAATATAAGTTATTGCTTTGCAGCATCACAAAAACTACATTGGGAATATTTTTTTGTTGCTGTTGCTTCTGTTGTAATCATTGATGCGTGAAACGAAAAATACCGTCTAAAATACCTGAATTAGCAATGGCTACTGCAATATAATATGTAGACTGCATCCATCGCTGCACATTTCCTGTTCACCAACAAATGGCAATTTGCTAAGGTTAATGATATGAGACTTCAAGTTTCGAAGTAGGTATATATACGTATGAAACTCTAGCAAGCTAACGTGCATCACTAACGTCATAATACACTTCCTACGCATTTGCTATTGCATCCACGTGCGTCGTCGTCGTCGCTTGTCTTCGCCGTCGTCGTCGGTTGCTCGTCCAGGCCAAGCTCCATGCAGAGTTGTTCCGCAACCAAAGCCCTCTTATACTGCATCTTCATACTTGAAATGTTGTTGCTTAACAACAAAAGGCCGATGAATGACGGGTGGCCAGAAACTTTGTTGCACTTGAGTAGTGCGAGTATACCGTATACGACAGCGAATAGGTACTCTTGGTTTCACTCCAAGTAGCCGGTAGTATTCCAAGTACTTGCCAAAAGTGAAGAGCACGTGCCTTTGAGGAATACGAACTTAATAGATGGACAGCCATATTGAGAAGTTCGCTTGAAACACCATCTTTTGATAGCCGCTTAACTTGTACATCTTTGGACATAACACTTCCGCAAAGTTATTTTCGATTTCATTAGCGATTAGACGTCGCTGTCGATCGTCGTTTGTTTCAATAGGCAATTACAATCGCCAATAACAACTTCATGGCTTACCATTAACTTAAGTTTCATTATGTTTATACTGCCCCATCATCAAGCCAAGTCTGATTCTGAGCCAAACGCCAAAGCCAGAATAAATTGATGATGAGTCTATGACTAATATCTCGCACACATCATCGTACATTAGAGTTTAGCGTAAGCGTGCAACTAGAATTAGTGCCACCATAATGTAGCAAGTGCTACCACAAAAGTTCAGCTGGAAGCTATTTTTTCGATATTCAACTGTCATGGATAAAATTAAATTTAACAGATGGCTTAATCACTTTTGATGGAGGTCAAATATTGTGATTCTGATTATTTGTTGTTTTTTCTTTCGTCTGCTGTATTTTTGTTTCGATTTGTTGTGGTTCTTAATTATTTTTTCATTTGCAGTTTTATTTTGTAAGCCTTCTAAATATCTGGGTACACAAGTGAATCATAGGTACATTAAATATTTTCTATTGATTCAAGTGATTTTGAAAGATATGTACGTAGATATGCGACTGACAATGAGTTAAAAATAAAATTGAAGGTGATTAAATTTAAATAAGAAAAACATTGATAAATTTAAGTTAAATTTGTATATTGAAATAATTATTTTTTTCTAAAATGGTGTCAAGTTGGGTTTTGCAATTCTTATACTACCCGTGTTTTGTTGGAAAATCTATCAATAGTATAGTAGGATTTTACACGAATAACAAAAACAATATCCGTAGTATGAATACTACCGATAAAAGTTAAAGTAGAATCTTACTACGGATGGGTTTTTGACATTTATACGAGTCTCGAATAGATCTTATGTGATTTCGTTCTCAAATGTTGGTACGATTGATATTGCATTTGTATCTCGATGGCTATGTTCGTTGAGTAGTTGTGCATTTGGAATCATGTGTTTTCCATTGGGAAAAAAAATCAATCTATTACTGTTGATATTATCTAGTTTTGTTAGTGAAAATGGACTAACTGGGCTTATTTTGCAAGAGAAAACAATTAAAAAGATATGTATGTTTTGCTATGTTTCCACCAAAGGTTTATCTCAGTTTAGATTAAATAAATCTTTTTGGTGTTTCCACCACACAAGAAGATTTAAAAATGATTAAGTTTGACAGCACTTTCTAAAATGCAAATGGTGTTTCGATGTTTCTTATGAAGTGCAAGTGAGATAGTTTGATTCGTGTTAAACAATGAAAAACTGAATAGTTCAGCACCATATAAGAATATGCTACCTACTCCATGTGCAATTTTTTGTTTATATGATTAAAACAAAACTATTTTTTTTTGTACACAAACATGCAAATAAACAGACCATAACGCATTATCTGTAAAACCAACTCCTCCATACAGATGTTTCTTCACAAATTTTGACTCGACTCCGATCCCCGACCGGAATCGAGGCGAATCAAGCTCATTTCAACTCGATTCAGGTATATAAAGAATTTAGGCGAGCTTCAAGCTCGCTTCAACACCACATGTTAATGTAGAAGTCTACGAACAAACCCACTTCTTGAAGTTTTTATTTTATGTCAAATTCAAATTGTTTGGTTAAAACTTTGAAATCTACTATCACATTACACACAAACGTATTTTCTTGATTTTGATAGTCAACTATCAAAAATCAGCTTACACGATTTCACCCCTGTTCTGAATTTCGCTATTTTTTTTAAATTTTTTGATAAATTATTCTAGCAAATATTCAATTGTATCAACTTTCAAATATAAAAACCGGACTACTGCGGATCGTTTTTTTTGGCAATTTCTCACTGTATTGTATATGGAATACCAAAAAAACACGGCTACTATAGAAAACTGAAAGTTAAATTAGAAATACCCAATTTTAAGAATCTTTCGAGTTGATTGCTTTAAACGATGCATTGAAGTTGACGGATGTGTCTAATTTTCAACGGATCTGTCATTATAGAGTCTGAAAGTTCACCTGCATTTCGCCATATTTTTGATCTTATGTCCATTAGAGCAGATTTATCTCTAACTTAACTAAAAATGACAGGAGATAAATTTTGTACCGAAAGCACTCTAATGAAGATATAAACCAAAAACACTCTAATGAAGTTATGTATGTATATGTAAATCCTCGGTATCCATCTTGGTTTGCTTATATAAGCTTAACCGAACGGCTGATTCATAAAGTGTTTAGATGTGTGTGTGACACTTGCGCGAAAAAACAACATTTTGTGTTCAAATACAAATTTTTTCATCAACATTACAAATACAACAATGTAAACAAACAGGTTTTGGACGGTGATACGCACGAAAAATGTATGTCTTCATAAAGAGTCTTTTTGTTTTGTACCATTATTTTAGTTTGACAGTTGTCTTCGAACGTCAAATAATTACATAACTAATCAGCTCAAATAATGCTTTTTGTTTGTATCTGAATAATGCTTTTACTATTAACGTCAAAATTGTTTTTCTTTTTTAGCTTAGAGCTTTTAGAGCTTCAAAGTTGTTTTGCCTTTTTTCGTTCAAAGAACGGCTTGCAACTTGTAAGCACGATTACCAAAGGCCTGTTCTTTTTCTAACTATTTTTAATTATTGTTTACAGTGGTTAACTATTGTCGTTCCTTAAGCCTAGTATGCTACTGATGCGAAACGAAAATTCCCATACAAAAATGACATGACGAAATGTTTCATTTTAGTGGATAGCTGTACTACATTTCTTAGTACAATTCTCCACTCTTTCGTTCTTAATTTAATTGCCCAGCATATTAATTGCTTGCGAAATTTTGACGTTTAATTTTTGTATTGAAAACAAATTGTTTACTCGTGACTTTCAGTGCTTTGACTTTGATTTATTTTTGATTTAAAATTAAATAAAATGTATTTGTCTCATGTGTTCCAACAATACATTTCTGAATCGGAAACTCAGGATGTTGAAGATGTTATTTGTGATGTGCAAGAAGTGATAAAGACGAGCAGTGAACTTCAACTTCCAAAAAATAAACCGAAGAAAAAAAAATTGATTTCTCTTCGGAGGAAAAAAAGAAAATGTCTTCGTTGGTCGAAGCCAGTGAAGCTATTTGGAAGTTGCTGCAGAAATGAAAAAAACCAGGTACTAACTGCTCAACAAAATGTTAACAAATAGAATTCTTTTTCACTTTTGTTTACAGCAGCTGACTGTCAGAACTTGTCAATTGTTTTTGACAGCTGACAGAACTCTCCACAAATATTTTTCCGCTGTGGTTTTCGTTTTCATTTCGCTCTGCACTTGGAGACCGCCGAAAAAATTCGTTTCGCTTCAGCTGCGTACTAGGCTTTAATATCAAGATTGCTACGATTTGTAACAATCGTTCTTAGACTCATTGTTGAAGTGTCAAATATTTACGATTTGTAACAATCACCAATTTATTTTTGATCCAGATGTGTCAAAACACATATTTCCCCTGTTTTTGCATCGCATGGGATAAAATAAATGTATTTATTTTTGAATTAAGATCAAAAGTGCGGGTTTGAATTTTTAGGCAGATTTACGCCTCTTTGCATTTATACTAATAAAATTATAAACAAATGTTTAGCTTTAAATTTGACACATCTATCACATGTCACAAAGTTACACCAATGCAATGATACAAAAAACTCTCTCTCTTTCCTTTTCATCCTTTTTTTAAACTTAACATTTAATGAAATGTTTTATTATTAATCTGTTCAATTTCTATTAAAACTCTTTAGAAAGAGTTAAGAGCAGCTTTAATATTTCTTTTGCTGTTTAGTTTGCGATTTAAAGTTATAGTATAACAATTTTTAATGGGATTTTCCATGTGTAAAATAAATCAATTTATTCTTAATCTAGATCTGTCAAATCAGAAATTTACCCTATTTTTGCATTCAATGGGGCAAAATAAATTGATTTATTTTTGATTTAAGATCAAATCTAAAGATCTTAATTTTTCGGCAGATTTACCCCTTTTTGCACCAATACAAATACAATTTTTAAAAAAATGTTTAGCTGAGAATTTGACAACTCTACCGCACTTGTTGTTAACACATTCACAAAAATGCAAAACAATTCCACTCGTGTTCCATGTGCCACAGAAAAAAAACAACAATTTTTGAAAGAAATCTGAATTTACCCATGAAAAACTCCATAACAATTGTCGTTCCTTATTGAATCTAACAAATTTCAACAAATCGTAACAATGACACTTGAACATTTTTTTTTTGTTGACATAACATGAATAGTTAAAAATTGTTTAAAAAAGAACAGAACATGAAAGTTTTTATTAAAAAGCTGAACATAAAAAATGTCAAACGTGTGAGATGAGGAAAAATGTATAAATAAATGTCAAAACAACTAAAATGGCGGATGAAACTATAAATGTCAATTCAATTGAACAAAGTGGTGTATCTCCAGTTATAAAAAGTGGCTCTCATCGTAGCAGCTGTCATTCGGAATCAGTATTTGGCATAACATTGCAGAGCCCCTACATAACCTTCATCAATTACCGTTAAACATGGCTTTAATAAAATGCATTTAAATTTGACCATGCCACTCCATTCCCAAAAAAAAGAAGTTCTTGGAGATATTTTGATTCAAACTGATTGAGGTGAATTGGATTGGATCCTCCATAAAAAAAGAAAATAAGTAAAATCTTGAAATTGAAACCTTATTTAGAGCCGCCGCGCCGCGCGCCGAAGCATTTCCAATCAATCGGTTGAAGTTGATGCCGATGATGGGCTCTGAGTTGGTTGCGAAAGCTAAAGGTGACCGAAACTGAGGCCGAGTTTCTTCTTCAACGTCCACACGTCTATTCTCAACGCAACGACCAATCGATCGATGGTTGAAAGTTAAGCCAACCGAAGAGCGTAGCATATAGCATGTAACAACACAACAGACCAACCAGTCACTGCATTCTTCTTTTACTGTTGATGATGGTGTATAGCGTATAGCGCTCCACTCCAATGGGCACACATACTTGGCCTACTTATGGAGCTATAAGTTCCTTCCTCATCACAGTGCAATGGGTTCGGTTCAAAAGGTTTTATTTTTCTATAGATTGATTGGATTTTTGTGTTTATTGCTATTATTTGACGTTTGATTGCTCGCGCTTTTCAATAGAAACACAAAACTATTATAAAAATAACCAAGTTATATTATAAAGCTTTGACCGAAAGTATAATTATTGGGAAACGTCATGCAAGTCAAAATGGCAGAGTACAGTACGGAAATAAGTTATTACGAAGAGTAATTATGGCAATCAATTGTTTTGAGAAGATTTATTTGTGAGTTATGAAGATTCATTGGCTATAACGACGAATTGTGTATATGATGGTAACAATATATCTGTAAAAGGGAATTAAGTAAAATTACTTTGTTATTTATTGTTTAATTATAAGTTAAAAGCGTATTTTAATTGGTAAACATGTATTTACAAATTTTTAACACATAATTTACATATACGCTGATGTGGTCATTAAGACGGTCGGCAACCGCGGTTGCAAAGTTTGAAGATATTGCTTACAAAAACATAGTTAACGTTTAGTGAATGAATATAAATAATGTAAATGATGATTGTGGCATTGCCCTTTTGAACAAACATAATAATCTGCACCAAAAACCCATACCTACAAACATTTCAAAAAGCCAAATCTTATACTTCGAAATTTAGATAAGTACATTTTGACATTAGTGTAAAAACTTCTTGCATGCAGTTTTCGAACTTCTCAATAAATTAAATTATATACAAATATTTTTCTATTTCCACTTTGACAGAACTTTGGGACTTCAAAAAAGTAAACGAACAGACCTATTATTTGTCGCGCTTTAACCTGTCACAGTCATTGTACGACCTCTGAAAATTATTAACAATTTTACCTGACAAATAATTTTAAATGACCATGATTCCACCTACACTTATTTTAAATATACTATAAAACATAAATGGCAACTTCCGCCTTATTACTTCAAAAAACACAAATTTCTTTAAAAGTTGGTCCGTTCCGTTTACATGTAGCAATTTTTCATGCGGTAATCTTGCTATCGCCGATGGATAGGTGAGTTGCTTATATACAGCATAGCTTTACATCTACATTTATGTATAAGAAAACTCACAAGCATGCAAGTAGTTCTCAACTCTAACGACTTCATCTTCTAGCTTGAGGTTAAATTATAAGGTCAGTCTTCCGTGAAGTTATATAATAATCCATCATTAAATTTGAAATTTTGTCTTGTAATGTGAAGTTGATTTAGATGATCGAATTAGCGTTGTTATATAGGGTCTTCCAATAAGTAGTTCAATTTTGAATAATCCGCTATTTGGGCAGTTGTCACTTTTGAAGTTATTATCTTTTGAAATTTGACAATTAGGCATTGAAATTATTTAAATTCACTACAAGACTACGACAACTCACAATTTTCTTGAAAAGCAGATCGATTGTGCAACGAGATGTTTTGGATTTAACACTTTTCTTTGGGGCCTCGTTAAAGATAACGTCTATGCCAACAGAAATGGTGGTCATTTGGCTGATATAGTTTTTCATTGTTAATGAAATACTTTTCTCTTAAGATAATCATAAGAACATTTGTTAATTTCAAACTATCAAAACTATTTGTATCAAAATAAAATAAAACCTTTTATTGGAACACCCTATATTATTAGAAGAACATACCCCATCAGGATTCAAAAATAGAAATAGTAATTTGTCTATTAAATTCTTAAACAATGTGTTGTTCAGATCTCA
The DNA here is from genome assembly GCA_951509635.1 of Eupeodes luniger. NCBI lineage: Eukaryota > Metazoa > Arthropoda > Insecta > Diptera > Syrphidae > Eupeodes > Eupeodes luniger. The sequence goes on along the minus strand of OX608075.1, from coordinate 76,253,665 downwards.
AAAGTTAAGAAGGGTTTTAAAAGTTTGGAAGATAACTTAAGAAAATTCTTCGTTGGTGTTTATGTTAATAAGTTCGAAAAATGATTCCTTTAAGTCTTTAACGATTTTAGTTTCTTCCTCTCGCTTGAACTTTTATTTAATTTAAATCTCACTATGCCTTTCTAACTTTTATTATTTTTCTGAATGCATATGATATCTGAGTCTTCCGAAAAAGACGACTAGAAGGCCCCTTAAAGATTTTGATCTTCAAAACAATTTTCTGTTTTCACTTAAATTAGCCCCTGGTGCGTAATTAGAAGCAGTTAAACACAAGTGATTGATAATATTTTAAGTCAAGTAATTTATATCACTCAAATTAAGTTAAAAGATAAGTACCTTTACCTTATCGTTATGATATCAACATGACATTTTTAACATTTTTAACTTTTATATGACGCCAAAACATCCAATAAAACTACTTATGTAGGTATAATCTTTGATTGTCTATCATAACAAATTTTATAAATAATTGAATTCTTGTTTTTGCAATGAATTATCAAAATAAATTAGTGTTTTATGATTTATATTTCAATTTAAGGTGTTACCACTAGATACTGGTATTTGCGTGTATTGTATACACATAAGTGTTGGGCTTCTTAGAGAATGCAATCATTTTAAATCGTTTATTGAATTAAACTTAAAGATTACATTCATTTAATTGTAATCTCAAATCATCTGATCATTGATCTTAAAAAAGATTGCAATGTTTTGAATGCAATTAATTGATTACAATCATTTGAGACTTCATACATTAATTTACATTAGGTGCAAGTGCTTGCATTCAAATGAAGTCTTTGTAAAAGAATTCAAAGAATGGAATGGAATGCAGGCGTCAAATGAATGCAGTAAGTCTTAAAAGATTGCAATCAAATAAATGCAGTCAAATGATTGCAATATTTTTCTGGTCTAATTGTTGCCATCTCTAATGTTTTCTTTAAATTGATGTCAAAAAATATATTACATTCTTTTAAAAATCTTATAGGTATCTTTACCTACACGAAAATTAATTCAAACACAAATTTTATGATTCATTACCGTGCCACTGCACGGCGCTGTCTGCTATAATAAATACCTATATTAGATGTACATTTCGTGGGTTTGATTAAGTGTTTATTATTATTGGCATCATATTTTCTTGCTCTAATGTCTGCTGATTAACAATTGAACATAATCTTTGTTAATAAAAATAATATTGAATTATGTTGGTATGGTATAATTGTGAATGATTGTGTTAACTTATATTTTGCAAAAATTGTATCCATTACTGGAATTTCATCGATGTTAACTTATGATTATATAAGACCTTTCTAGCCCTTTTTTGTTTCAGTCAATTTTCTTATTTTTGACAAAAGCAAATTACTCCAAATAAAATCATAAACTTATATTCTTTGCTGTAATTTTACAAATAACTCTTGCCCCTCAATCTCCCTTTCCCTGTGATCAGCCAATCACAATTTTTAATAACTTTCTTTTTCCGATTCGTGCCGAAAGTAAAGAAAAAATAACCTGTAACATCAACCTGCACCGACACAGTGATTACTTGAAAAATAATCGCTTTATACAAGTGGCCATAAATTTGGTCGAATCCTCCTCCCCTGCCCCCTCATGATGATGTAGCCAAAGCCCAAAAAAAAGTCACATAATATATCTTTTAACTCATCTTCCGAAGCCCATAAAGTCATACAATTTGTTGACCAAATATTATGTTTTATTTTATTTCTCTCCACATAAATTCCAATTGAATAGATGATCTTGCTGGCAATGGATCAGCGCAAGACGCGCAAGTGCAGTGACAGCGTTTCCTAAGGCTATATTCCAGTCATAAATATAAAAATCTGCTCTTGCGCGAGACCAGTTTAAGACTTACATATTTACTTCTTTGTAAAGTTATGCTAATTGCTTCGCAGTACTCGGTGTACTGTGCGTTTCGTAATAAAAATGCGCACTGCCTTAACGTGCTTCTGTTTTAGTGAATTGCTGCAGTGAGTGTCTTGAAGGTGTGTAGCATACCGCTTTAAAAATATACATACATCATGTACCTGAATGCCAGTTTTAGAAATATTTACGTATACAACAGATATAACAACCCTAGCTTTCCGGTCCAATATGCGTCTCTTGTATATTATAGAAATGCATACAACGTAACGTATCGAACGCGTAAACCTACTTGTTCGTTTTTGGTCAAGTCAAGTGAAAGCTTTCACTTTTAGGTGATTTCTGCATTCTTTGATCAATTTTTGAAACTTGTTATTGATTTGTAGGTTTCTTTGTGTATTTTTATGTATGTCTTAAAGATGATGGTGTCAATAAATATATTATTACATTGCAAATGTCAAACGTCAAAATGACATTATACTTCGAAATCTAATGAATGCATCGTATATGTCAAACATCAAAGTAACATTTTACTTCTAAATCTGTCACAATATAAATGATGTCATAATTTAATTTTTTGAATCATTCTCTCCTTTCAATACCACTCCTTTAAGAAATTCCTCTTTGATTGATGAATTTATCATAATTAATCGTGGATAGGTGAATTAGAATTCCTGATGGTCTTGGTCAGTCATTGAATGCTGCAGTGTTCCTGTCTATGTATACTCTTTGATTACGTTGTAGATTACTCTCATGAGGAAATACCTTTTTTTGGATGTTACCAGATCCATCATAGTTAGTTTAAAAAAAAATGACTGCGTGCGTTTCAATTGATAAATCAAGATCAGTTTTATCATCTACATAAGCTTTGGTTCAGCCTTTATGCCGACTAGTTTGGAATATAAGTTACATATTTTTTATCCACCATTTATTTCGTTTATGTAAGATATCTCTAGTTCAAATTAGATTAGGAAGCCTGTTTATATGTTTCTACAGTGGGAAATGACAATTGCTTTAATTTTCTCTTATAGTTAGTGTTAAAATGCTATCTAGAAAAGTTTTTAAACTATTGAATATAATTAATTTATTTTTAAATTTAATTTCAGGATCAATAAGGACGTCAATTCTTTCAGGATCGAAATTTAATGTAACATGGCATTTAGCGTACCCGCACAGAGTAAGTTGACATGTTTATATTAATTAAAATTGACTCCCACTCATATCAAAATCTTAAAGCTTATTTAATTTAATTTTAGGGAAATTTTGACAAATTTCAAAAAAATGTTTACAAATGTCCACAGTTTTTTCAAAGTTCATGTATAATATTTGCAAAATTAAATTTAAAATAAATTTGGTATTAAGAAGTTTAAACTAAAACGCTGTGTTAATTTGATTTGAAATTTGTTTTGGCTCTGTATGTGACTGCTGACAGTTGACGGTTTTTCTTAATTACCATTGGTCTATTGTCTTACTGTCAAAATTTTGACATTTCATAAATGAACTTTAAACCTACTTCAGTACATACATAAGTATGACCCAAGTGAGTTATACTACGTTTCCACCGGGCACTAATCCGAGATTTAGCTAGATTTGTCACAAATCTCCTTAAAATCTCGAAGATTTACCATACAAATTTTAATCTCCTCAAATGAAGATTTCAAATAAAACTCATTGAAATCTACTTGGAAACATTAGTTTGTCAAATCAAACAAACTTTTTTTTCGGAGAATAATTGTTGAACCGACCCATTTAAGCGCCAATTTCGTTTATTGACAGATGGAAATGTCAACAAAAACTATCTGTCTCACTTCCATATGACTCAAATTCAAAACAATAAACAACTTTCAAGAAATCACAGACGAAATAAATTGTAAGTATACAAAAATAATAAATACGTACAAGAATATAATAAAACTAATTACTTACAGATGATGAGTGAACAAATACATATTTTTTTCTTTTCGAAAGGAGAATAATTTGAAGTTTGGTTGTTATGACATAAACCAAACGTCAAATTAATCTTCTTTTCTTTGGTGGAAACACCTCATGATTTATTTGAAATCACTTGCCTTAAATCTCGGATTATTTTTTGGTGGAAACGTACTATTAGATGTCCTCAACCTTTCGATTGCAGTCTTCTGTGATAGTTCTGTTTGTTTAAAAAAAAAATTAAATCCTAAAGCCCCCTATCTTCTGTTGTACAGTCCGATGTACAACCACACCATTTACAATATAAATGTGTTCAAAAGATTAAAACTCTTAAGTCTATTTGTATAGTTTTTTAGAAAGCGGATTTTAAACTTGCAATCTTTGATTTAAAAAATCAAAAAGAATATGAAGATACAGTTCTCAGTAATTTTGTCTTTATACAATTACTTAAATATTAAAACTGAGTTTTGATAAGTGAGGTATTGAATATATTTATTAATATTTTTTTACTTACGTGCTTTTACCACAACAACTTTTATAGTTTTTCATTTATTAAGTAATTGTGTTTTATTTTGTATTTACCAAATATAGTAAAACATCCTTAGTCAATATAAGAAATGTAAATGAAGAAAAAGTTTTATGGTAAAATATCCTAAGTTTACATACATAAGTGATTTTACTTTTTGATTAATATCGATTATAAAAACAACTTAAGATATTTTACCAACATCATTTCTGATAAATTGATACATAAGACTAATTATCGTCTACTTAAGTTGTTCTACCTTTTTGCAAAACCCAACCAATTAAACTTAAGCTACTTTACAATAGGTCATATAACTTTCTTATTTTAAAAGATCTATCAACGAGGTTAGAAATGAAAAATTGTTGTGGACAGAATATATGAAAAAAGGATAAATAGCTAAAAGCTGCTTAAGTCGACTTAAGGCGCCAGTTATAGCTATCATTGAAATCGATCCGGAAAAATTTTTGAATCGATATTTGACGGTGTTTCCTTTGATTAGAAATGAAAATTATATACTAATCGATCGGAAATCACACAAAGAATTTTTGTTATGGAAAAAAAGTGTTATTGCGCATTTATTTTTCTCTAAAAATGTATTTTTCTATTTTCCGGAAGGAAATTCATTTTCCTGAACAGCTGATACTTTTATGTTCAAAAGTGAAACGAATCGTTCCACTGATTTGTGTTCCAATTTCACACAATTCCAATGACAGATTTCTGTCAGTAAAAGTTTTTCGGTGGCTTTCAATCAGGAAATTTTTTTCAATGACAGAAATTTTTAATGATAGCTATAAACGACCTGCCAAAAAAATTCTAATGTTTGTTTTCAATGATGAAAACCAATGATAGCTATAACTGGCGCCTAAAAGCCTTTATTTTTTGAGCACAGTATTATAACGTTTCGTTTCCCACTAAAGACTTTGTGCTCATCCGTTGCCAAATGCATGGCCACATTAATGTCAGTTCAGATGAGATTGCAATTATGGCTCCACGTAGTGTGATAGTTTTACACTATTTGTCTCTAAGGGTGAATACACACCAAAGAAAAAATTCAGGAAACAATGTTTATAAATTTTTAAAATGTTTCCATTTGTTTAAATAACATTTTAGAACCTCCAAAACTTGTTTTTATTTTATACATTTTTATCAGTTAGAAAAGATCCTCGATGCTCCACACATTTCGTGGCATTTTATATCTATATTCATAGCCACTAACCCACTAAACCACTGTCTACCTACATATGTACATTCTTGGGAAACAAACAAAGTTTCCCATTTGGAATACGAAACTGAAAATCAGTTCAAAACATTTAAATGTTTTGCGCGCGTCCAGATAACAAAAAAAAAAAACATTTCAGAAATGTTTCTCGGTTATGAAAAGTTTTTTAAATGTTTCTGAAATGCTTCAAACATTTTTTCTTCGGTCTGAACGCACCTTAACACTACATTTTCACGCCCAAAACTGGAAACAAAAAAAGAAAAAAAAAACATTTAAGAAATATTTCTTAAAGCGTAAAAAAACGATTTTAAAACTTTTCTGCAATGTCTCTCAAACGTTTTTTAAACAAATGCTAAGCATAGCAGAAACTTTTTTTTATCAATGTATCCTGAAATGTTTCATTGGTGTAGACACACTTTAGAAACATTTCAGAAATATTCCTCTGTTTCTGAAACGTTTTTTGTTTTTGGTGTGGAGGCACCTTAAGAAACTTTTCAAAATGTTTCGCGAGCGTCCAGACCAAAAAAAAAACATTAAAGAAACATTTCATAAATGTTTCTCTGTTTTTGACATGTTTTTTAATGTTTCTGAAATGGTTTTTGTTTTAAACGCAACTTAACAGTTTTTTGGGATTCATACAAATTTCCGATTACGATGGAATTCATGATAGGGCTGAATGTTTTCTAAAGTATGGACGCACTTTAAGAAAAGATATCTAAATTCTTAGATTACCATATACATGTTAAATGTATTCCTCACTTTAAATACAAGTAACTTCATAAAAAACTAAGTTGTTTCCCATATTTGAAAAATCTACATATGTAGAAAAGAAATTGTCTGCTAAAGTGAAAACCTCTTTAATTTAAAGATTTAGCAGACTCAACTTGTAGTTATCTTACTTTTAAAAAAAAAAAATATAAATAAAACCTACACAAATTATTTTATTATAAATTTAATTATTATTTTCTTATAAAAAAATAATATTAAATACATTGAATTTATATATTATATTTTGATTTTAAGTATTATAATATTAATAATGTATTAAAATGATAATATACAATGATTTAGTCAAAGAGCAAAACTGTGTCATCTCGAATTTTTACAACTTAGGTAAATATTAGTATATTCGCCTTTATAAACAATGGCTTGTCACACCTCTCAATCCAACAATTGCCACCAATAATGTCAGCAAAAGATTATTAGCAAATATAGTTCCAACTCCGTCCAATTGGTGTGTGTTGCAACCGTCGATATTACAAATTCGACAATGTTCGTCATCGTTGACATCACATGTCAGTTCTGTTGTACAGCCACGTTCTGTGATTTTCCCATCAAATTTCGTAACACATTGATTGTTTTGTGAATAGTTGGGACATATTGAAATCATTGTTGGGTCCTTAACGCAGTTATCATGTTTGTCAGATTGACAAATATAGCAAGATCGTCTGCCACTTGGATATATCTATAAGTATTGTAAGTTTTTTTTTTATTATAAGTGTTTCAAGAAAATAAGACAAGAAGGAAAGGTTTGATGTGCTTGAAAAACTACTTTACTAAATTTTGACATTATTCTTTGATTGTGCTTACAATAAACTTTATGGATAGGAAATATTTTGAATATTATCATCATATTATCACCTCGCACCATTTTAATGGTTAAAAAGAATATTGAAATGAGACAAAATTGTTTAAAGAGAGGAAGAAACGGACAGGTACCGTTAACAAAAAAGATATTAGTAAGCTATTAACTGCCAAACTTATAATCAACTGTCAAAATTTCAATTTTAGGCTATGGAGAATATTAACTTCAATTCTTAAATATAAAATTTGGTGCAGACATCTTTTCATAAAATTAAAAAAAACTACCGTATCGACATTTTTACATTAATTTGAAGAAAATGTTAAAATATTTACCTTGGTATTACACTTGTTGCCTACACATGTTTCACATAATTCCGAACCACTAGCGCCACACACAGCTTGCTCATTGTAGGCCAGTCTATTCAAACAACCACGTTGTGTCACTGTGTTTGATGTGATTCTCATCATACATTCAGTAATGGGCGCGTTGCAGATTTCTGTGCTATTGATAATTGATGGATGAGTTGCACATTCCACGTTCTTGCTCGAATCACAAGCAACACAAGTTTTAGAAACTGGAAGTCCATCCTTAACATTACAATTATCCGACGAACATTCATAAAGTTGGTTCTTTTCTCTCCATTCTTGTAGAGCTGTTTCGTCAATGTCACTCGAACATCCAGAAAGTTCTACTTCGTCGTTTTCGTATTTTGCATAACATTTGTCATCTTTGATGTAGGCTGCACAATATTCTTCATTTTTGTCGGCACAATTGGATCCCACGCAAACATTACAAGTCAAACGATCTTTGGGATACTTAAATAAGTTACAATTGTCACCGCTGCAGCTTGAGCAGTCACTATTGGCCTCGTATTCGCCAGAGCATTTATGTCGATCTTGAAGTTCTTTATCGTCTAGACATGTTCGTATAACTTGAGTTGTTCCATTTGCAGCAATGAACGATGCTGCCATACAACCATATTGACATTTTCTAGCATCAAAGCTGCCACGTTCCGGTCGGGTCACGCAAGAGGCATCCGTCTCGGAATTACAATAAGCACAAGTTTCAAAGTCATTCAACTCCCAAGCGTCATTGCATTCGTTTGACTTGCAACTAATACAATTGTTTGGGTTCTTGCGACAATAGAGATCTTTTTCATCCTCCACTGCGAACGCACATCCTCGACGCACCACTTTTCCTTGTTCACTGAAAACAGTCATACAATCTTGCTGGTCACCATCTGAACAAACAACAGCTGGCCCCAATGAGTTCGAGCACTCGGAATCGGTGCAATTATGGCATTTAAGAGGAAGATTTTGCCACATTCCATGATTATTGTCTTCCTTGCGGTCTATCAAGTTAAGTGTATTACAACCACTTGAGGAGCAGTGTCGGCAAGTGCTCTTGTCTGTGGTATCACAGAGCAACTGAGAAGTACAACCACGTTCTGTTCGATTACCTCCCAATGCAGTAACACACTTCTCACTGTCCCTTACATAAGGACAGCTTGACAATTTTGTTGGAATATCCTCACAATCTGGATCTGTTTCCGAACTGCAAGAGTAACATTGAAGTCGGGATTCAGGGAAAATCTATAAATTAAAATAAATTTTGTTAAAAATAGTTAATATCCAAGGGAATACAAATGTAAAACATTACCTTTTTGTTGCATCCATCGCCAAGGCAATGTGAGCATTTTTCACCTCCTGAAAGAATACAACTGACAAATTCATCCGAAGAAAGATCAGCCAAACAGCCTCGGTGAGTTGTGCCATCTAAAGAGCAAATAGAAATTGAAATAATTTATTATTATTTTGAAATACGAAAATTAAAGAAGTAGGAAGAAAACAAGAATTAGGCAAAAGATGAAAAAAATATCAAAATATGCCTTGGTGGTTACTTGGTAAATTAATTTAATATATAAATTACATCTGAACTAAAAGTGAAACCAAACAAAATTCTGACAGTAGAATTAAGTTTGACACATTCAAAATTGCGGTAAAATCGTGATTTCTTCCTAAAACAGCTAATGTCTACACATTTGGCAGGTTCAGACAACATAAGGGACTTCATTCACAGTCAACTGGATTCTTTGAACGAACATTGGGCAGGTTCAGACGACATAAGAGACTTGAAAGTAAGGCAAGTTTCTAGCATCTGATTGGCCAGCTGCCAAAAAATTGCCTTCCAATTAAGGCAACTTTATTGGAAAGTTGACTGGAAAGTTAGTCAAGAAAAATCTCCCTTACTATCAAGTCAAGTCTACTTCTGTCAAAATGACAATTGAACATGTTTTTTCATTCAACTAAAAGCTGAACTTTATTACTCAATGATTTATATATTTTCTGCATAACTTCATTTAATGCTTTCTGCAAAAAGGTTCCTTGTAAATTTGGAAAAGAAATAAGTAATATTTATTTAAAATACAAAATACAAATTGTGGTGGACTTTTAGTTTGCCTGAGGAGTGTTTTATAGACAATAATAATTTAGGTACTTTTTGTACTTTTAAAGTAAAGTTCTGAATTTGAAATTCATGACACTTGGAAAACTAACTAGTTGCCCTGGTCAAAATTTACGTTCAAAGAATGAAGTTGCCTGCAAATGAAGTCCCTTGTGTTGTCTGAACCTGCCCATTTTTACCAAGGCAACTAGTTAATTTTTCAAGTGTCACAAATTTCAAATTCGGAAATTTACTTCACTAACTTCTACCTTCAGTTGATCGTGGAAAAACTACCAAAAACATAATTGTCTGCAAAACACTTCTCAGACAAGATTCAAGTCCATAACAATTTGTATTTCGTATAATAAAAAAATATTACTTATTCTTTTTCAAATTTGACAAGGAACCATTTTACCGAAAATATTGTGCAGAAAATAGATAAATGACAGAATAATAAAGTTCAGCTTTCAGTTAAATTAAAAAAACACGATCGGGTGTCATTTTGACACACATAAATGGACTTGACTTGATAGTTCGAGAGATTTTTCTTGACTAACTTTCTAGTCAACTTTCCAATTAAGTCGTACTAGCTGGCCAATCAGATACTAGAAACTTGCCTTACCTTCAAATCCCTTAAGTCGTCTAAATCTCATACTTTCTATTTTTCCGCCGTATTTTTTGACATTTCAGATATTAACACAACCTTATTAAAGTATCTAAAGTTAAATTGTTATATTATTTCCAATTAAACTTACCAGAAGCTATTTTTGTAAAACAGTTGGGATACGGCAATGAATTACACAAGCTAACAGTTCCAATTTGATGAGCATTTATTGCACAATTAACATCATCAGATGAGTCACAAACTACACATTTTTGTGTTTGTGGTAATTTGTCTGGGGAATTACAATCATTGCCATCACAAATAAACACGCGTTTTGTCTTCAAAATATCAGTGACGTTTTGATTTCTAAATGCACTCAAGCAACCCATTTCGGCAATACTATTGGAACTGTCAAACCTAACGAAACATTGATCACCCTCTTTGTACAAAGGACACAATTCTGACACAGAACTTTCGCAGTTGTCGCTAAGACAAGAGTGACAGCGCAGACGATTTGTGGGAATGTCATCAATGTTGCAACGGCCACCTTGACAAGTTTTGCAAAGGGGTCCATTACAATTCTGTTGGTCTTCTATTTCCTTGTCGCTCAAACAAGTTCTAATTAGTTCATAAGCTGGATTTGAGCTTGAATCTGAGGGATATAATGTTGTCATGCAACTACGATTACATAGCCGGGTCTTAAGAAGTGAACTGGGATTGGTTACACAAGATTTATTTTTGCTTGAATCACAGTAAACACATTCGTTGAGTTCACTGAGACCTATTACTCCATTGCAGCTATTGGACTTGCAATTTAAGCATAGTCTGGGGTTCGCATCACAATATTCCTCATATTCCTCATCAATATCGTCACTGCATCCACGGCGGATGACGTTTCCTGCACTATCGTAGACCATTGAACAATCCTGTTCGTTGTTATTCTGACATTTTTTGGCTTCACCAAGTTGTCCATTGCATGCATTTCCTTTGCATTCATAGCACTCAAGTGGCAGATCTTGCCATTTGCCATAGTTATCGTCTTGCCTGCGTTCTAAATTAACAGTATTACAACCATCTGCGGCGGAACAGATCTTGCACTTTTTCCGGTCAGATTCATCACATTGAATATCTGATTTACAGCCACGGTGAGTTGTTCCAGCCACGAACGAGGTAACACAGGAGTCATTTTCAACATATTTCGGGCATACTGCAAGGCTATTAGGTTCATCGTGACAGTTAGGATTCGAATCAGAATCGCAAATATGGCAAGCTCTACGTCCAGGAGGGTAGATTTCCTTGTTGCATTTGTCACCCACACAGGATTTACATGTTGTTGAATTTCCGATAAGACAGTCGTAGAATTCATTTCCCTCCAAGCTCGATAGACATCCACGTTCAGTTGCGCCATCTATAGAGTAAAAGTTCAAATACATAAGCAAATGAATGCATCTTTAAAACAAACACTTATACTAACCATTCAAAACTCGACTATAGCACTGAGTGTAGGGCAGTCGACTGCACTGAGTAGAGCTAGTTACAGAATTTGGTTCGGAGGCACAGTGTGTGTCAGTTTTAGAATTACATAAGCTGCAAGATTGACTTTCTGGTAGTGAATCGTACGTGTTGCAATCATTTCCATCGCAGAGGTATAGCCGTTTAGACTTAATCAGAGTTATGGCTTGATCGATAGTGAAATCACTCTTGCAGCCAGCTTCAATGATGTTATTCTGTTCGTCAATCAACAAAGAACATTGATCGTTCTTCCTATAACCAGAACAGAGTTTCGTTTCTGGTAGTGTGCAATCTTCCCCAGAACAATGATAACAGCTTCGACGATCATTTGGAATGTTATCTTTATTGCACTCTTTACCCACGCACGATTTGCATAGATCATCCGATCCATTTGTGCATGTTTGCTGATCGGCTAGTTCTTTGTCATCCAAACATGACCTTGTGGTTGCATAAGCAGGATCGTCTTCTAGTGATTTAGGATAAAGTGCAGTCATACATCCCTTGAAACATGTTCTGGTAATTTTCCACGATTCTGGGTCCGTCACACATGAGACATTAGTGCTAGTGTCACACGACAAACATTTAACATAATCATCTGTTGTGGTGGCTTTGTTGCATTCATTCGAGTTACAGCGGAAGCATCTGTCAAAATTCTCTTCACAATAGGTTTCGTGAACTTGGTTAACCGAATCACTACAACCTTTTTGGATAACTTCGCCTTGGGTATTGAATACTGTCACGCAGTTTTGAAGGTTATTATTTGAGCAACTTTCCACGGGAACTGGAGTCTGCTTGCATGTGGCGTCCTTGCATGTTTGACATTTTATTGGTAGATCTTGCCATTTGCCTGGTTCGCCATCCTTTGCAACATGTTCTAGGTTGACAGTATTACAAGCCGAAGTTGAACAGATGCGACATGTTTTTTTATCTGACGCATCACATGACAGTTCTGATGAACAGCCACGGTATGTTATGCCATTTGCGTAGTTTGTCACGCAAGATTGATTTTCTATAAATTTGGGACAGACTTGATTACTCAGTGGCGTAGTTGCACAGTTCTCGGTGTCATCGAGTGAATTGCAACGGTGACATGTTGTTCGATTGGCTGGGTATATTTCTTTATTGCATTTGTTTCCAACGCAAGTACTGCATAATGAATTTGATTGAGTATGACATTCGTAAAACGCAGTGCTCGCAAGGGCCGATTGACAGCCGCGCACGGTATCACCATCTAAAAAAAAAAATTTGGACATTGATAAGAAAATCAAACTAAACCAGATTCTAACAAATTGTATTAGAATTGTTGTAATTAAGTATCGTATTAGCAAACGCACCTTAAAAGCTTAAATTGCGATAAGACTACTCAATATATAAAGAAATCGGTACTCACCTTCATTAATCAGGGTAAAGCATCCTGTATATGGAAGCTCTGAGCAAGTATCCGCGTTAATAATTAAATTAGGGTTTGTAGCACATTGTGGGTCAGTGTTAGAATTGCAAACTACGCAGGATTGTTTTGACGGAATGCTCTCATAAGTATTACAATTTTTACCATCACATAAAAGAAGTTGCTTAGACTTGATTAGATCTGTGACAGCAGCATGCTCGTATTCACTACGACATCCCATTGCAATAACTGTACTTGAATTGTCAAACAAAATATAACATTGATCATTTGGATGATACGACACGCATGTTTTTTTCTGAGCATCTTCACATTCTTCACCACGGCATGACAAACACTCGTGTCGCTCGGTTGGGAATTCAAAGCTGTTGCAACTCGGATCACTGCATGTCTTACAGAAGGGGTCGTTGCCATCGAGACAAGTTTGTCTATCGTCCAAGTCCTTGTCATCAAGACACGTACGCGTCAGTTCGTATGAGGGATCCTCCTCCGAGGACCTTGGGAATAGAGCTGCCATGCATTGCTTGTTGCACATACGGGTCTTTATACCTTCAATAAGTGGATTGAGAACACAGTTTGGATTGGTTGACGAATCACAGAAAATACAATCCACATAATCACTGTGTCTTGTAACATTGTTGCAACCTGATGATTTACATTGTTGACAGTAGGCACTGTTTGTGTCACAATAATCACCGTGTGTTTTTGCAACATCGTCACTACAACCACGACGCAAAACTACTCCCGTGCTGTCAAATACGGTCTCACACTTTTGCAAGTTATTATTTTCACACATTTTTGGAATTCCATTTGAATTCTGACAGGCAGATCCTTCACATGTGTAGCAATTAAGTGGCAGATCTTGCCACATGCCTGGTTTGCCAATATAATTTGTCAGTAGATCGACCTTATTACAGTTGTTTTCCGTGCAAAGACGACAAGTTTCACGATCTTCGCCATTGCAATTCAACTCTAAGCTACAACCACGAATTGTTGTTTCGCCAGTTATGGCAACACCACAATGATCGTTTTCTTGGTAGATAGGACAAGCACTAAAATCAACGGGGTTGGATTGACAGTTCTCATCGTTTTCTGATGAACAGCGGAAACAAATTTGACGGTCTTCTGGATAAATCTGACAGGAAAAATATTGTTTTAGTAAAAATTTAATCAATTATATTCAAATACTGTAAATGTAATATTAAAATGGTGTTTTATTCACATTTCAAAATTATCAGTCATTTTGACACAATTTTACGAGTAAATTTCCTGAATTCAGCAGACCAAAGATTGAATGACCAACTGACATTTGAAAAGTCATATAGTTTTTTTAATTGCAAAAATACGATTTAGTGCATTTTATGAACGCATCCGTTGCATTTCTTGTGAGAAGTAAGCATTCAATGGGTGAGTTCGAAATTGCCTAAATAACGAAAACACACACTTGGCGGAGTAATAGCTTTTTAAATGAAAATGTCAAATATCGTTGACAAAAATGAGGAAAGGAAAAAAGAACAGATGCCAAAATCATAAATTTTTGATGAGAACTTATTCCTAATGATTTTCAAATTTGGGTCATTAAAAATTAATTTCCACAATTTTTAAAATAGAAGTGTTTTTAAGTTCAACATACCTGATTGTTGCATGTTTCTACATCGCAAGCATTACACTTGATATCTTCGCCGTTAGCAAGACATCTGTCAATTGTCTCCATTTCTAAGTCAGCTATGCAGCCACGAGCAGTGCTACCATCTGACAAGACAATATTATAAAAGTGTTTATTCGATCAAATAAATCAAACAGAACTTACCATTGTTTATCATTGTGTAGCATGAAGTATACGGCAAACTATTGCAACTGTTTATATTGGTTAACATATCAGGACTTGTTGCACACAGAGGATCTTCTGTTGAATTGCATTGCAAGCATTTGTGCGGTGTTGGAAGGATATCAAAAGTGTTGCAATTATCACCGTCACAGAAGAGCATTTTCTTGCGAAGTAAATTCAATGTTGAATTGTCAAAATCACTCTTGCAACCCATTTGAATAACGTCATTGGTATTGTCAAACAAAATATAGCATTGATCATTTTCTCTATACGCCGGACAAAAAGCCTCTTCTGGATCTTCACAATCGCCAATACAACGGGAACATGAAAGACGTTTTTCTGGCAGTTTGTCTTTATTGCATTTGTCACCTTGACAGACTTTGCAGTATTTATCATTCCCACTCTCACATTTAGTACGATCATCGAGGTCTTTATCGTTCAAGCAAGAACGTGACAACTCCAATGCTGGATCGGTTTCATCAGATCTCGGATACAATGATGTCATGCACTTGCCTCTGCATTTCCTTGTTTTCGAAATATCACCCAAATTCGTAGTGCAATTTGGATTCGTTGCCGAATCACAAGATAAACAGTTAACATACTCATCTAAACTACTGTCATCATTACAACCCGAGGACTTACAATAGGTGCATAGGTCAGAATAAAGATCACAATGGTGATCATGAGGTCCTTCATAGATACTGTCACTACATCCACGCTGCACAACTTTACCAGCCACACTAAAGACTGTGACACAATTTTGAAGATTATTATTTTCACATTTGCGTAGTTTGGTTGTGGTGCTGTCATCGCATTCCTGTCCGATACAAGTATGACAATTAATAGGCAAATCTTGCCAATTTCCTGGGTATCCAATATTATTTTGGTAGAGATTGGCTACATTGCAATTTGAGAAGTTGCACATTTTGCAATGCTGCTTGTCAGAGTCATCGCATGTGAAATCATCACCGCAACCTCTATATGTCACACCATTAACAAGTTTTGAGCTGCATACTTCGCTTTCAGAATAAACTGAACATACCGTTGGTGAATCAGGGCTGTCTTGACATTTAGGATCATCTATTGAATTACATTTGTGACAGGTCAATCGGTCTTCGGGGAAAATCTATTTGAATAAAAAAAAGAAATTTTCTTTTAATTCTCCAATATGTGACAGAGAAAGTATTAGTCAAATTAGTCGATCATTGCTCCACAGATATAAGTCTAGAACCAACGTTGCTTTGCGATAAAAACAATTCAATGCCAACTGTCAATTCTTGCACAACTAGCAGTCATGAAAAAATTACTTATGATAAAAACATCAATATGTCAAACTTAGTCATGTGTCATTGTCAAGGTATCAACGTCAGATTCTTTTAAGGCTTCTCATTTTGAAGTCTCATATTCGCTCCACTCATTTTATTCAGAGAAAATTTAAAAACTCTGTCTTACTTACCTGACTCTTTGTAAATATTAAGACGGAGCGAAAAAATTAGACGTCAAAATTATTCGCCTCAAAAGAATCTAATTTGAACAACGTTATTTTTTAAATTCATAATTTTTGTGTGGTGCTCTTAACAAATATTTTTGACATAATAAATCCCTTCTTAAGTTTAACGAACTAAAAAGGTGGGGACAAAATACAGTTAATTGGTAAGAACTGCTGCGCGATAAATCAATTCAACCAATAACAAACAGTTTTCTGCATATTTAAAACATCACATTTCGCTGGAATGTGAAAACACAAGTCACCCGTGATGAACTAGACTGTGTTTCTTGAGCACGGTTAAAGCTCTTTGCCTGCGCAATTATCGAAGATGGGGGTACAAAATGGAGCTAACAGAATTATAAAGACGTTTTTTAAAATGTTCAATATCTCGTGCCATGTCTTAAGGCGCTTAATCAAGTAAAACATCAGAGCATAATACGGCCCGGGGATATACCTAAATACCTTAAATGCATTCTATACCTCTGAATTGCATTTATTTCCTAGACAAGTTGAACAGAGTTTATCGTTGCCACTTAAGCAGGCTTGTCGTTGAGACTTTATTAAATCAGAAACACATCCTCTCGTGGTTGTTGTACCTGAAATTCACAACCAAATTCAATTTAAATTTTCAAAGTCGAATGTTTAGCAAAAAATATACCCCAGCTAATTTTTGTATAGCACTGAACATTTGGTAAACTGCTGCAAGTATTGACTGTAGTTATATCTTTTGGAGATGACGCACAATTTTTATCGACTGACGAATCACATTCGTAGCATGTTTGTGGTTCGGGTATTTTGGAGAAATCATTACAATTTTTTCCCTTGCATGTGATCATTTTATCGAGAGATTCTTCAAGCTTGTCAGCATGAAATTCACTTGTACAACCAGTTTGGATGACAGCGCTGTTTTGATCGAAGAGAATAAAACAACTGTCATTTTCCATGTACACGGTACATTTCTTTGACACTTGTGGACTTTTACAGTCTTCATTCAAACATGAATAACACTCCAATCGGTCATCGAAAACATCATCCTCATTGCAATTATGTGATGTGCAGCTTTTACACATTGATCCATCACTACCACAAGCATCCCTGTCATCTAAGTCCTTGTCATCGAGACATGATCGTAACAGTTCTAATTTTGAAGGTTCATCAGCACTTCTGGGCTGAAGTGCGACCATACATGCTGTGTTACATCGACGGCGGGCTGTCGACGATATAACTGACAAGTCTTGAACACAATCCTTGCTATTCCTCCCATCGCAGTGAATACAATTGATGTATTCATTCAGACTGGAAGCGTTGTTACATCCATTTGAATTGCAATTATAACAGTTGCTACTATTTTCGTCACAATATGTACCAAATTCTGATTCCACGTCAATGCTGCATCCCCGACGAGTGACTTTTCCATCCTTGTCAAAAACTGTCATACAGTGTTGATTGTCATCTCCAATGCACATACTTGGTCTAGTGAGTATAGTTTGACAGTCATCTCCAGAGCAGGTGTAGCAGTTGAGTGGTAAAGTTTGCCATACTCCCGGTTTGGCATCACTTAATCTCTTCAAATTGAACACATTGCAGTCCGAAGTGTTGCATTTACGGCATTTGGTTGTGTCACTTGATGTGCATTCCAGCACAGTACTGCAACCACGTTGGGTTATTTCATTGCTAAATGTTGTGATACACGTTTGATCTTTAGAGTATTTGTGGCAAATGTCATTGTGTTTTGGATTTTCCTCACATGTAATATCTTCAGCTGAATTGCAAATATGACAAGAAATTCGATCCAGTGGGAAAACCTGAAAATTAAGCCAATTGATAGAAATGTCAAACAATACAAACAACATTTATCAAGTGTCAAATATATGAATTTTGTCTTTCAAAGTGCGTGTTCAGATTGGTTTCACTGGATTATTTTGACGCTATTTTTATCTCACTCCCAGCTAGGCACTTATACATTTCTCAAGGTCAGCATGAATCAAATACCAAATGTAAATACCGCTTTATATTGAGTTTTCTAAATTACGATTTACTAATGTTTTGAATGATAAGTTAAGTCTTTTTGGGAAATTTTGTAGTCATCAAGTTTTCAAAAAGTTCAATTTGATTTGGCATTTAATATTGGTAGCGTTATAGGCCTTGTTAGTATTGGATTTTTTAAGGAGACTTATTTTGAAGTTTCAGCACTTAAGATCGCTTCCACAAGTGCCTTACCTTTGCATAACTTTTGAACCATAAAGTGGGAGCAGGAGAAAATAAAACGTCAAAATTGTTTGCCACAAATGAGTCCAATGTGAACACCAGCATGTTAATTCATAAATGACATAATATACTCGTAGTTCCAAATGTGCCTGAATTGTGACAGATAAACCAAACTTACCTTATCATTACAAACACTTTCATCACAAATGCTGCATTCAGTTGTGTTATTATTATAACATTGCATAAATTGATCGTCTTCTAAGCTTGAAAGACATCCACGTTCAGTGTGTCCATCTTAAACGAAAATATAGTTTTTAAGTCAGTTATCAATACGTGATAGTTGGTGAAGGCGCATACTGTGCAAGTCATGATGTCATTTAGATTCACAAATGTCAATAAAAATTATTAAGATATGTCACATTTAAAATGACGTTAATCACATGTACATATAAATAATTTCAGTAAGTGTGAATTCACTATACAATTAACAGTACTCGCCTTCCGAAAACGTCACTTACTTTTCAAAACTCTTGTATAACAGCTGGTAATTGGTAATTGATTGCATGTCGTTGATGTTGCAATATTTTGTGGATCTGTTGCACAAAATTTGTCAGTAAGCGAATTACACAAACGACATGTATGTGCGCTGGGAATATTTGCATTACAATCATCTTCATCACACAAAAACAACTTTTTTGAAATTAACATTTCGCGAATGTCATTAGGGTCGTAGTCACTTTTGCAACCCATTTCTGAAATTGTGCCTGTCTCATCGAACTTAATAAAGCACTGTTCATTGACAGTGTATGATTGGCAGGTCCTGCTAACAGGGATCTGACATGATTCTCCCGAACAGTGTTGACATTTTTTTCGCACCTCAGGAATCAACTGTGTGTTACAGAGTGGACTTGAACAGCTGTGGCAGAGAGGATCTGAATCATTGCAAACTTCACGATCGTCTAGATCCTTATCATCCAGACAGGTTCGTTCTAAATTGTATGAGGGATCAGCGTCAGTTGTCCTAGGATACAAAGCAGTCATGCAAGCCTTGTGACATTTCCGAAATTGTTTGACATTTTGAACGTCAAAAGTACAATCCGGATTAGTTTTTGCGTCACAAAAAATACAATCAATGTAATCGTTCTTGCTAACAGCTGTGTTACATCCACTTGATTTGCATTGAATGCAATCGCTTGGATTTGTTTTACAATAGTCTGCGTAATTTTGTGTCACATCATCACTGCATCCTCGGGCTATAACTGTACCAGATTGACTAAAAATTGTCGCACACGTCTGCAAGTCGTTGTCTAAACATTTTCTTATAAGACCATTGGATGAAGCACATTGTTCACCTTCACAAGTGTAGCAATTAAGTGGCAATCCTTGCCAATGTCCAGGATCACCTACAGATTCTCCAATGAGGCTCGAGACTTCATTTTCATTAACCTCCACAAGATTCTCAAATTCCTGAGTAAATGTAAAGAGAAAAATTGTTAAATTGACCTTTTACTTTTGTAAACAAAGTTGGTTTGTTTTATGTTTAGATTTGTGTCGTTTTCCGTGACATGTTCGAGTTGTGTTGATTTGTTCGATTCCTTGATGTATGCTGTGTTTTGTGTTGTGTGTGGTGTCGTTCTTTTAAATAAATTTTGTATTTCGGCGGTGTTTTGTTTGTGTGTGATGAATATGTTTTTCATTTGATGGTTAGACTGTTTACACTTATATCACTTTTTTAGTAAATTTGATTTATAAAAACTTCACAATTGTTTTAACTTTACACGATTTCAAATACTTGTGAATAAAACTTGTTTCTCGCATAATGTGTTAAGACTCCAATAAAATGTGTTAGTGTGTGTATGTGACATCTATGTCAAATCTAAAATAAAAATAAAAATGGCGACTTCAGTGGTTGCACACAAATCACAAATGTTAGTTTGTGACAGCTAAATGCTCTAGTGTGTTTCAAAAAGAAATCTAATGTGGTTTTCCATAGTTAAATTTAAATTTTTGTTAAAGATTTAGGGACAGGGGAAATTTGTGTTTTGATAGATCTAGATCAAGAATAAATTGATTTATTTTACCCATGGAAAACCCCATGAGTATTACGACAACGTTAAGAGCAACTTTCTTCGGACCGTGTTTAAAATGCTCAAAAGACTCCGAATTCAGAGATCTGAACAGAAAAAGAAAAAGGCCTACAATATTAAGATGATTTCGAATGTAAACAAAGGAAGTTTAATATTACTATTGTGGAAAAAAGTATATGTGTAATTTTAAATCTAATTCAATTACATTACTTTATTAATAATAAACTTACTTTTTCGTTGCAATTTTCTCCACTACATGCTTGACAGTTTTTGCCTCCATCGGTCAAACATTGATAAAATGATTCATCTTGCAACTCATTTATGCATCCTCGAATTGTTTTTCCATCTGTAATTTTTAATTAACACAAGTATTTGGTAAATATTTTAAATTGTGATTGTGATTTAAACGTGATTGATGCCATTATGTTATCTTGTTCAAAAACTCACCATCAGATACCATAGAATAGCATTGTGAATAGGGCATGTTGCATGTAACAATCTTTCCTATTTGAGTTGGATCGATAGCACAATTTATATCGGTTGCTGAATGACAAACTTTGCAGTGTGATGCTTGTGGGATTTTGTCAAAGAAATTACATTCTGGTCCATTACATAGCAGAAGATTTTTGCTTTTAACTTGTGCAACCAGATCTTGAGAATCTAAATCACTGCCACATCCCAACTCAATGAGATCTTTTTGTTCGTCGAATTTGAAATAACACTGATCGTCTTTTTTAAACCGTGCACAATATTCACTTTTTGAATCTTCACAGTCGCCTGAGCATTTGTAGCATTTTAAACGATTTTCCGGTAGAAAGTCGACGTTACATTTGTCACCTTTGCATGCCTTACAGAAAGCGTCTTTTCCTTTCGAACACATTTCCCTTTCATCTAGATCTTTGTCATCCAAACATGATCTTGACAGTTCATATGCTGAATGTGAATCTGTCACATTTCGAGCATACATTGCTACCATGCATGACTTATGGCAAAGTTTTGTGCTCTTAATTGACTTGGGATTGATTACACAATTCTCATCGGTCTTAGAGTCGCATGAAAGGCATTTGACGTAGTCACTTAAGGCTTTGGCAACATTACAACCATTCGATGAACAACTCAGGCATTTGTCACTATTGCTCTCACAATAATTCTTGTACGCTGCATTGATATTTTCGCTACATCCTCGAGCTAGAACAGAAGTTGAATTCTGGCTAAAAACTGTGGCGCATGATTGTTTTCCTTCAACCGGGCCACATTTATTGAGGTTTCCCAATTGACTAGTACATGCACTGCCCGCACAAACATAGCAGTTGATTGGTTCTTCCTGCCATTGACTAGATACTAGAACAACAAGAAATACGGAAATGCAATTTATTAGTCATTGACGGTCTTATCGATAAGTGTTATTTTATTATAGTTATTTTTGTTATCGATAAACACGATATAAGCTCGTAAAAAAGCTTTAAATAAATAAGTTAAAAGAGTTAAATGCATTTTTGTTCCCTTCTCTCTCTTTCTCTCACGAAAACCACCTGCAGGCAAATATGACATAAATTGTTGTAAATCAAATTTATGATTCAATTTATTTAATCAAAATGTTATCAAAATATTTTGATTGCTTAACGTAATGGAATTTTTTAATATACCTATTGCAATATATTGACCCTAATCTATTTAATAATATAACAATAATTATTATTTCTTTCGACGAATTGTATTAGTTTTGATGTTTGATTTAGGCCAAAAAAGAATATGCATTTCTGAAGTCGCTTTTGTCGGTTTTTTACTTTAAATGATAATTTAATCTTTGGAAATGTTTGTATTGAGCGTCATGATTACAAATGATTCTTATTTTAGCGGGAAAGACTAATTAAATAAAAGAAATTTAACAAGAAACCCTTAAGTTTTGTGGCGCCTAAGGTTATTGTTGAAATTACAATATACATATGTAGATAGGAAACAATGCAGTACATTATGACAAACATTTAAAAGCACTCGTTTACTTTATTAAAAAT
Organism: Eupeodes luniger; assembly: GCA_951509635.1. Taxonomy (NCBI): domain Eukaryota; kingdom Metazoa; phylum Arthropoda; class Insecta; order Diptera; family Syrphidae; genus Eupeodes; species Eupeodes luniger. Next base: position 76,230,902 of record OX608075.1, on the reverse strand, counting down.
ATTTTGCACTTGTGATATCAGGTTTTAGTTTATTGATGAATCAGTTTTTGACATCATGGTCATAAATAAACCTGGTACTTGTCGTAGTGTACTTTCCCTTTTCGACATTTTTTTAATTCCTTAAGAAATCTGTCAAACTATTTAAAAACATATATGTAGTTAAGTATCCATATATCTCAAAAGCTTAGTTGTTGTGTTCTCCATTTTTGTTTAGTTTAAAAGTATCTACTATTTATGAACAGTAAAAACTTCTGACAGTTGGTATCTATACAAAAATCTTGATGAATTATCAACAATGCCGTTTTATATTTTGACAACTTTATAAAAACAAATTATTTATTACTAGTTTTTAGCCCTAAGTGCAGTGCAGATATGTATAGTGGCTGATGACGGAAGTTGATTTATTCCATTAAAGCTAACATTAACATTTATTGTTCAAATCGCTCAAAAGAAACGACAATTTTTTTAGTACAGTGACAGAAATGTCAAATTATATTTAAAATTCAATTTAAAGTTATGTCAAATTTTTCAGTGAAGTTATTTTATGGACGGTGTTCACATTGGGCAGATTCAGACAACATAAGGGACTTCATTTGCAGTCAACTTCATTCTTTGAACGTACATTTTGAGCAAGGCAACTAGTTAGTTTTTCAAGTGTCATGAATTTCAAATTCAGAACTTTACTTCACAAACCTCTACTTCAAGTTCATAGTACAAAAACTACCAAAATCATTATTTTCTACAAAACACTCCTCAGGCAAGCTACAAGTCCATCACGATTTGTGTTTTGTATTTTAAAGAAATATTACTTCTTTCTTTTCTAAATTTACAAGGAACCTTTTTACAGAAATCATTACATGAAGTTGTGCAGAAAATAAATAAATCATTGAGTAATAAAGTTCAGCTTTTAGTTGAATTAAAAAACATGATCAATATTGTCATTTTGATATAAGTTGACTTGACTTGATAGTTAGTGAGATTTTTCTTGACTAACTTTCCAGTCAACTTTCCAATAAAGTTGCCTTAATTGGAAGGCAATTTTTTGGCAGCTGGCCAATCAGATGCTAGAAACTTGCCTTACTTTCAAGTCCCTTATGTCGGCTGAACCTGCCCATTGTTTTCTCATATTATTTTAAAGCCTCCTTCCGACTCGATAGTCAAAGAGACATGAAAAATATTGGAAGCTGATATAATGATGAAGTGTAAAAATAAGTCACCTCATGAATTGAAAACTTATAACAAAATTTGTACCCAGTTTTTCGACATAAGGCCAAGCCTCCTGCAACTTGATAATATGGTATTTATATACTTTTGTCGAAAGTGGCCCCCCAAAATGCTTAGTTTTACAAATTGTTAATTTTAAAAGTTTTTGTAGCCAACTTAAACCATTTTTTATTGTTATGTATCGTTCCATTCACTTCATTACAAACAAATTATAATCACGTAGTTTTTACTTGTCAACTGTCTAAGTGAAATCTCTCCAAATAGTAGGTTATTAAAATTGACACATTTCATTGGAAAATCCTTCATAAGCACAAAAAAAAGTGGTATGCAGTGCTAAGCTGATATTAAGTAAGCACTACACTTTTTAATTTTGAGAAAACTAAGTATACAATAAGTTGAAGATTATTTGTTTTAAATAAGTTGTGGAAAAAAAAAATTCCAAAAAATTGTTTTATTTTGAATTTTTTAAAAAATGGTATGGATGGTATGTAGTGCGAACTTGACAACGTGACTCCAGGCATAAAACAAAAATATTCGAAAATGTAACGATGCAATTAATTGTAGCTTTTTTGTTTAAAATTAGTTGTGAAAAGAAAAAAATCCAAAAAATTGTTTTTTTTTATTTTTTTTTGAAAAAGGTGGTATGTAGTTCTACCGTGACACCGTGACTCCAGGCATAAAACAAATATATTTTGGAAAATGTAACGATGCAATTAACTGTATATTTTTTGTTTAAAATTAGTTGTGGAAAGAAAAAATTGCAAACATTTTCTTACTTTGATTTTTTTTTTAAGTGATAACTTGACACCGTGACTCCAGGCATAAAACAAAAATATTCGAAAATGTAACGATGCAATTAACTGTATATTTTTTGTTTAAAATTAGTTGTGGAAAGAAAAAATTGGAAACATTTTCTTACTTTGATTTTTTTTTTTTAAGTGATAACTTGACACCGTGACTCCAGGCATAAAACAAGGACCTTCGAACATGTAACGATACAATTAATTGCAGCTTAACATTTTTTTCAACAACTAATTTACAACAAAAAAGCTACAAATAACTGCGTACTCATTTATTTGAATTTCGAACAATGTAATGCTAATTTGACAGTGCTAACATGACACCGTGACACCAGGCATAAAACATTATCTTCGAACATGTAACGATACAAATTAATTGCAGCTAAACATTTTTTTCCACAACTAATTTACAACAAAAAAGCTACAATTTATTTGAATTTGAATTTTGAACAATGTAGTGCTAATTTGACAGTCGTGAATCAGGGAGCACTAAAGTGTTTGTTTTTTTTTTTTTTTACAAAAATCGAGGAAAGAAAAATTTGGAAATCGTGAATTTAGAACTCACTCACTTTTCAATGAAGCTAAATAAGACAACTTTCATATTTATTTAAGGATTGGTTATACATTTTTGACACATACAAATGCACTATCAAGAAATTGAATATTTAACATAATTTTCTACCGAAGAAGTAAAATGATTTTAAAATAAAATGTAAACACTTATTCACTTATTCCAAAGCCTCAAATGAATCAGTTAGATAAATTTACAGTGCACGCCCCTTATTATGAACTATACTTAAATGACAACATTTAACGGATCCAAATTTTGTTTTGAAAATACAACACTCAGTGAAATATTGAAGGACCAATATTATTTTTTAACAAAGTGTGACCACTTAACATGAAAATACACTTTGGAATATTTGCCGAATTATTGATAAAACTAGTATTAGCTATTTTTTCATAAAGTTAAATACAATTTGGAATCCATATCTTGATTAGATTATGGTAATAATTTACTGTCCAACATCCGGGTTAATTAAATTCATAGCATACTTCACATAAAGTAATAAAGAGTGTCACAAATTTCCAAACCTGGACCTGGCAGTATTCTTATTGTATTTTAGGAAGGACTTTTTTGATTTGATTTATTTAGTTAGGAGATTTTGAGTAATCACTTGTAAATTCACTCAGTCAGAATTTCACAATTGTTGTTAAATAATCCACATGTTTGTTTTGCAGAATAAGGGAAGTAATCCACATTTTTATCCTTGATTATATAGTTTCATATCATTAATATTTATTTGTGCAAATTGCAAAGAGTCACTGTGGCGTATACGTAATTTTTTTTCACTTCCACTTTTTTTGTACACATAATCCTTTTTTTTCTGATGTAAGTTGATTTATTTATGATTTATTTAGTGTGACGATGATGCTTTTAAACCCACCTAAATTTCCACTAATTAATAATACTCCTAAAACTACACCGAACTTAAACTTAAAGGACACCATATTATCGCATGCCGCCCGCGTATTGTTCAACAACAGACAAAAATAAATAAACGTTGCGATAAAAACAATCGCCACAAAGGGTTTGATTGCTTAGACTAATTCATGGCTGTTCTTTAAACCGATTTATATAGGCTGCGAATCGTTATCGGACACAAATATTCTTAATCTTTTTGTGATATACACGTTGGACATAATATAAACGATTAGATTTCATGGTGATAATCTGCTTTTAAGCCACTAATTCAAGCATATTTCTATAAAACTCGATTTTTTTGATATAGTTGTTAAATGATTTATTTTATTTAAAAAAAAAAAAAAACCAAAAAAAGAATAAAACTGGAAAAGACCCAATATTTCAATGACATATGGCACTCAGCACAAAAATGTGTCATTTATTGGTTATGTATTGACGATGTAAATCTTGATTAAATGTCATAAGTGTCATAAGTTGAAATTTTTATAAGGTTTAAGTTTTTATTTTATAAAAATGAAAATCATGAAATTATTAATAAACTTTCTTGTAATTTTGCAAGACTTTAATTTTTGACTATTAATCTGTTGTAAGAACTTTTTTTTGTTTCTTTTTCGTTTTTGTTTTATTTGCCGTCAATATTGTTGAACGTCATTCGTGCGATTTAGTTGCGAGAGTAATAAATTTAATAACAGGTAACAATCAGCAAGGAAGTTATATCGATTGAAAATAATTATTATTATTTTTATTTATATTTGCAATCTCCTTAAAGTGTTACTTTTTTATTTAAGCCACTTGTTTTTTTTTTTCATAAGTATTTGCAGTTTTATTTTTTAATGATAAGATATCATAGGTAAGCAGTTAATCGTTTGAGGATCCAAGGTAATACTCGTATGTCTATTATGTGCTCTTGAAATGCTCTTAAGAGGAGTTCTAAGTGGGTTATTGGGTTATTTTAAAGAAATACATACATAATTTGTTCGATTGTTGGACTTTGGAAAATGTATTGACTTTAGGATTTTCTAGTTTAAGTGTATATTGGATTGGTTTATGGGATATTTTAGTTGTCAAATCTAATTTCACTATGAACTGTATTGTCAATTATTTATAAAACGAAATATTTATGTCTCTCAGGAAAACATTTAATTATCAAGGTTTGTAAAAAAAAAACAGCCAAAATGAATTTAGATAATAAAACTATTAACTTAAATCGAAATAATAAACATGTTTTAAAGTACAATTTTGGTTGTTGAAAAGATAGAATTAAATACTTGTCTTTTTAGAGATTTAATTAAGATAAATTTATAAAGAGATCTGATAATGATTTGAATCATAAACAAAATAAATTAATTGATAAGATAAATTGCATGAATAGTAAAAAATAATCAGCATGATAAATTATTTTAGTTTGCACCAATATCATTGTTTTATATTCAAAGTGCAGTTTTCTAAAATCGTGCTTTTTAAACTAAATGTAAAACAAATTTTGCAAGAATCTTTAGAAAATGAACTTGACAAATCTTAGAAATGTGCTATTTTTTTGAAAATTTTATAATATGACTTAGAAGACGGGTTGAAAAATGTTTGAAAAAATAATATAATATTAAGTTTTTAATTCATCATTGTTGATTTTTGTCACTTGTAATCTGCAGGTGTTTTTTAAATCTAAACGAAAAAAAAAATACAAAAACACTTAATTTCATATTTTAATTAAATAATCGAATTAAAAGAAAAAAAGAAAGCCGATTTCCTTAAAAAAAATTAATAGGTTTTCGTAGCAAGCTAAATTGTAAATAAAATTACTTCAGTAAAAAGATTAAACTGTTTTCTGTCAAGATATTTGAAAGGGGTTGGGTTCGAAATTCTGTATGGATCATAATACTGTATTTAAAATACTGTATCTCAAAATACTGTATTTCAAAATACTGTATGTACAAAATACTGTATGATCAAAATACTGTAGCTCAAAATTCTGTATCTTAAAATTCTATATACCAAAATTCTGTATTTCAAAATGCTGTAAATAGACTGACAAATAAAAATCGTTTTGATAATGTAAAAAAGTGCGCACTTTTTACATTATCAAAACGATTTTTATTTGTCAGCCTATTAACAGCATGTTGAAATACAGAATTTGAAAAACAGATTACTTTTATAAAGAATACATCATAATATTTTTTCATTGGCATAATGTTCCAATATACTTCCCTTGAACAATAACATATGATAATTCATAAGTCTTTGAAATAACAAAAAAAAAATGGTATCTTCGTCTTATTTTCTCTTCCCATTTTCTTCTCATTAATTGTTATTTCTCTCACAGTTGTATATGAATTGTTGTTATCACAATCAACAATTGATAAACAATTACACCGAACTTATTGATCTGTCAAAATTTCCACGTGTTCGTTCATTTCGTTGATATTAAAAAAAGCTAATGCAAATTTAAGAATTAAGTGAAATTTAGTTTTAAAATGAATGTATCAATTGTGAAGTCAAATAAAGGAAAAAATAAAATATTAGTTGATGGATATGCATTTTGTTTGGAAAGGGTGACGAAAATAGGAACATACTATTGGGCTTGTTCATAGAGAATAAAATATAAATGCAAATCGCGGGTAGTGACAAGTGTTACAGAAGACGTGCACAATATCTCAAAATTATTTATGATATGACTTATTAATGTATTCTGTCTTTTTACTTGTTTGGAGTTTCAATAAATGGTATAATCTACATACATACATACATTAATCGAGTTCTGCTTTTGTTGTTCTCTATAATGGGAGCTTAAGAGCGGAATTTTGCAAAAATACAGTATTTTTAGATAATGTTTTGCTCATACAGCATTTTGAGAAGAACAATTTTGAGATACAGTATTATCAGATACAGTATTTTGACAACACAGCATTTTGAGATACAGTATATTAACCATACAGTATTATGAATATACAGTATGATACAGTATGATACAGAATTTTAACCATACAGTATTAAAATACAGCATTTCGATCCGCTCCCATTTGAAAGTATTGTTGTAGGTTTTTTTTTTGTAAAATACCTATTAAAAGGTTATTTCTAAAAAATTTAACAAATGTTGAACATTTTAAGATTCAATAAGTTTTAAGTTAAGTCGTTCTTTGTTCTTAAGATGTTTAAGTCCAAAATCAAATTTTAACATTAGGATTTTTTACGAATGCAAAACTTGTTATATATGTATGTAGTTCCAAGTAAAAAATCAAATCGAGATTTTAATCAAACATAACATTACGATGGTAGAGAAGTCGAAAAAAGTGGGCTGTCCTCGCCATCAGCCTGATTGGGTTGATTGAGTTCAAGTTTGGAAGTTAAGGTTTTAAGAAGATATGCGTGAGACGTTTTTTTATTTTTATTTTTTTAATCAAAAATTGAAAATCCAAATTTGCTCAGAAACGAATCGATCGATTTTTATGAAATTTCCTCAAAAATATTTTTTTACTTTTCTTCTTTCAAAAAAACACATATATTTTTGTATTGCTGCAAAAGGGTACCCCCATAGAACCGACATTTTTTCCTGCACAAGCTCTTATATTATATTAATAATTTTTGATCACCGAAACTGTCGAAATTTAGTTTTTTGATGTTTAACAAAATTAATATTTTTTTTTAAATTCGATTCCTCGAAAACGGATCAACATATTTTTAAGAAAATCAAGTGCAAAACGTTTATTAATCTGTAAATAACTTCATACTACAGATATTTTCAAACAAAAATTGAAACATTTTATATATGAACAAAAAAAAAACTGCTCTGAGTTTCAAAAAAAAAAAATTGAAACTCTTTTGAGAAATCAGGTGTTTTGCAGGTATATTTTTGAATCCTTTTTTTAAACAGACTCTTTGGATACAGGTGCAAGTTCGTGCGGCCCAGTCCTGCATTGTATTTTGTAAGTTTTTATTTTTGGTAAAAAATTGAAATATTTTTTTTAAACCTTAAACCAGTAGAGATATCGACTTCAAATACATTTTTTGTAGAAAGATAACAACACAAATAGATGAAGAAAGGACTTTCAAAAAGATTGAGTGGATATTTTTTTTTACTACAGCAATTTAAAAAAAGTGAACTCGAATATTTTACAAACAAAAATGTACATCAAACGTACGTACGTACGTTTTTGACATCTGGTAAAATTTTGAAAATATTCGAAGTAATGATTTAAAACAAAAAACTACTTAAAATTAGTAAAAATTGATTTTCGACGCGATATTGGCCTAAAACTAATTACATCTTAGAAAAAATATTGGTTTCAACATTGAGCAACATTTTAATGAAAATCCAACAGTTTTTTCATAAAAAATCAAATCTACACAAAATTGATGTTCGATATGACGTGAAAAAATGAAGGTATTGACTTCAAAATGATTTCATTCTGTCGGGTCAAAATCCGAGCCGTATTTCTTTATACAATAAATAAAAACTTTCAAAAAATACTACTAAAAATTGGTTTTCGACTAAAAATAACTTTTAGTTAAGTTTTTAAGAAAAATTCAATTCACAACTTTTTTTTACAATACACGAAAACCTACAAAACCATTATAAAACTGATAAGTAATGGTTTTCGACTCAAGTATTATTAGAACAAAGAAAGATATTTACTTCAAATTTGTTATCTTACTCGAAATATTGTTATTAATATTTTGTTAAAGTTTTAGAAAAATCAACAGATGAGAAGTTATCGGTGTGAGTATCTCAACCTCTTTTTTAAAAGATTTTTGTTTATTTATTGAAAAAAATCGTTTGTCGAATTATTTAAAAATTCATTAAAATTGTGCACGAAGTCCTAATGTGTAAACAAAATATTGTGAGATATTTGCGGTGAATTACATTTTTCTAAAATTAATTAAAAAATTTACTTCAAAAGTCTTTTCTGCACATCTTGGTGTTATTATCTGTAAAACAAAATTTATTTAAAGCCAACATCTCTATCCGGTCCTTATAGATATGGTCAGAGAAAGAAGGTATCTCTAATGTACGCTCAATTAACTGAAAACCATCGATTAAGATCCTAAAGGCCTTAAAAAGGAAATTTCATAAACTTGCAATTAGATAAATTGAATTGATTACAATAAATTTAAATGGGAAGTTAACAACAAACTTAACAAGAAATTGGACATTACACTTCCAAATAGTTATCAGATGATCAGAAGAGTAAGAAATTTGGTTAGTTGAATTATAGGAAATTAAACGCCATTATCTTGTAGTTTTGCACATTTATTTTTATCAAGACTAGACTAGATAAAAATTAGTTTTGTTTCAGTATTTTTATATTAAATGAAGTTGAAGTGGCTTCCAGCAAGACGAACAATTTAAAAAAAAATGATACTACAAAGAGTATAGAGACGGATTTTATAGTAAAGAAAACAGGATTTAATTAATTTTTTAATCAATTATTTATCTATTAGTCAAATAAAAAGTGGATAAAATCATTACTTAAACGGGAGTACCTAATTGGAACTTGTTCATAATTACAGCAGCATAACTAAGTTATTTATAAGGGGTTAAGGTTTCAAAATAATTGCTTGTGGCCATTTTTCTATAAATAAATCCGAGCAGGCAACTATCTTTCTTTTTCCAAAATAAAGTCAGAAATTTGTGAAAAACAGGAACCTTAGCTTTGCTAAAAATTTCGTCCGGCCCAATTTTGCTTCGGTTCTTCTTATTTTTTAGTTCGTAAGTCCACTTTCTTATACTTTTAAGCTACACAAACATTTTATATGTTGTCCTGCCAAAAATTAAAACAAATTTGAACTATAGATTTACAAAACTGTGTTGAGGTTTTTCTGATTGCAATCGTATTTCGTATGTACATACTTAACTTCTGTAGTGCTTTTGTTTTTGTTCAAACTGAAAATTATGCAATAGGTGGAACTATAGTCAATTTAAAAAGCAAATTTTCTATTTTTTAAACATCTCACATATACATTCTAAAATGTACATTGGTTTAAGTATTAATATTTTGTTTTATAAATTCATGAAATCTTTTTCGATTCACTGATAATTTCGACCAAATCAAGAACAAGAATTAAAATAAAATAGCCTAAAGTAAAATAAGTTGTTAAATTAAAAAATATTCATTACATTTTTAAAATCTTTTTACATTTTCCTTGAAAAAATATTTATCCTTTTCAAACTACACAATGTACATCCTTTATCAACGAAGTGGATAAAACTTGCAGAGAAGGTACATGCGGATATAATATTTTAGATATTTGTTAAAAATATTTTATTTGGTTAAAATTACTCTATAATGATTCATTAGAGGAATCAATGAAATTAATTTATTTTTGCTAAAGAAATTACATTAAAATAATATAACATACGAAACCAATGAATATGGACAAACTTAATGTAGCGGCTCCGTTATTATGATTTCCATTATTACCCGATCCACTTCCAGACCCATCTCCCGATCCACTTCCAGATCCACTACCTGAACCACTTCCTGAACCACTTCCTGAACCACTTCCTGATCCACTTCCTGATCCACTTCCTGATCCACTTCCTGATCCACTTCCTGATCCACTTCCTGATCCACTTCCAGAACCACTTCCTGAACCACTTCCAGAACCACTTCCAGATCCGCTACCTGAACCACTTCCGGCTCCACCATCATCTGTACCCATAGCGACCCTATTGCAGCCCATAATTTCTCCAGACAAACACAAAGCACAACTCCTATCGCTTAAACAATCTTTCTGATCCTTAACCGTTGTTGAGCAGCCACGTATGACCTTATTGCCAACAGACCGAGCGAAGCAATAGGCATTTTCAGATCGTGCAATTGGACATCGGGTTGTATTGAGGGCTTCAGCTTTACGAGCACAATTTGCGTGCTGAAAACAAAAAAAAATTGATGTTATCTTCAGATATTACAAGTTTCTTCTAAAAACACACAATACTCGAATCACATTGAACACATTGAAAACTCTTTGGTCCCTCGCTGTTGCACTCATCTGTGAAACACTTGTTGCATTCTATATTTGAGTCTTTTTCACATTTCGACCGAATGTGAGGGGCAATTCCAAGCCAACAGCCTTGAGCTTCAATTCTTTCTAAAACATTAAGCACAAAAATTAACATCCCAACAAAATTTAGAAAAATTTCATTTTTTGAGAACTTACGGCCATCGAATACGCTAACACAAACATCTAATTCATCGTCACATGTTTCAATATTACTGTATGTAGTTCGTTGGCAGTTAATTCCTGAACATTGAAGACACCTCCTTTTCGCTTCGGTGGCAAGGACACTAAATGTTAAGGCTATTAACACAGCCACTAAAGCGGACGTCTGAATTCGTGACATGACTAGACTTTAATGACGAGTTTAATGTGAATCTCAACGACATCTACCATCGGTGAAGACATTCCTGATGTGGTCTTATCTTGTTTTTTTTCGATACAAACAACTTCAGATTTTGATGCCTTGTTCGATTTCGATTGGAAAAACACTCAAGTGTAGGAAATTATGTACACAGTATTTCAAAAATCCTACTCGTTGTCAGTTGTACATGTGTAAGTAATGTATATAATATCCGCAAGCTTTTGATATCTTATTATGTAAAGGATTTCAAAATGTTGTTAGGTTAGCCTTTAGAAATAGGGTGTTTCCTATTCGAATAAGAAACATTTGAAGTTCGATATTGAGTTTTTCATTTTCCAACTTTAAGTTGTCAAACACAGAAAATCCTGATGATGATGTAAACGCTATCAAAATAATTGAAAAGCAAATCAACATTTTAGTTCAGCGATTTTGGCTAAATTGCAATACATATTAGAAAAACTGAAAGACTAAAATTTCATAAAGTAAACTATGAACAGAACTATTGAAGGAATCGAATTTTTCTTTTGACAGCTTGAGCACAATGATGTCGAAAGTATTACAATAGTAGTATGGTAATACTTTCATAATTCTTTCAAATCAGTAAAAGGATTTCTTTAGAGGAGTTTAAGTACTCCTCAAAGCTTCTTTTAGTAAATCAAAAATCACAAGTAGTTGTAGGTTGGTTTGAGTGTTGGGCTGAGTTAAGAAAAATTTGTATTGTTTAGTTGCGCCGCGCCTTTGATACAAAGTTTCGTCCACATCAATATATTCTAATTGGACATATTTCACCATTGCATTATTTTCGAATGAGTTACGGCCAAAAACTGGTTCAAACAGAGACACGATATGGATGGAGAGGCTTTACAACAATTATTGTTGGATTTTCGGAGCCCTAAATGCCATAATTCTGCTTATTAGCCTTGTTTCCGAAGTAAAAGTGAGCCTCATTATGAAGATGATTCTTCGATCATTCGGATCATTTTTTTGTTTTTCTCGCTATAAGAAACTTAATTCAAGCTATATTTTAACACCAAAGGTAGCTAGGTAGAAATGGCAGTTACAATCAGCCCTTGCTGAGCTACTCTTTTAGCACTGGAAACCGCCATTTTGATATCAAAAACTCGTAAAACCTACGTATTGAAAAAGAATGTTTTATAACGGATTTATATAGACAAATTCAAAAAGGAAATTATGTCTTTAATTTTCATCTCGGAAAGTTCATCAAGATCTTTAAGGAATGCTCTTCTGAACTTTGACATTCTAGAAGTAGCCAGGGCAAGACATTTATACAGAGAAAGTGAATCACAGTTTCCATTTCATGTTGGTCTCCGCTCAGCAGCTACGGCGATGAGTATTATGAAAGTTCGATAGAAAGTTTCTGTTATAGGTAAGCCATATCTTTTTGGATATAATACAGTCCGTTAAACTGTTCCACCTGTGGTTGAATTCTGTCAGAAAAATAGAGAACATTTTGCAAGCGAGCTTTGAATGGCCAATCATTGCGAGGGCCAACTCAGCAGCCCGTTCAATTCTATCAATGATACTATAACCTGAAACCCAAATAAGAGTGACACTGGGGTTGATGGTTAGGCTGCATAGTTCATCCCGACAGTGTTAGACCAATATCGAGGATGTTGTGACGGAATTGAAAGCCATAACAGCCGCATGGCTGTCAATGCAGATAGCCGTGTTTTTATTTTGGTTTCATATTGATTTGAGTTTTGCATGCTTCTCTGATTGTTTGTAGTTCAGCTTGGAGTACACTGGCATCCGAAATTCGGGTATCAGACAAAAACTTAGAGACATTCTCAACAAAACTCTACACTCCATCTTTGACACATTTGTAAAGATGGTGGTACTGCAGTCTTTCGTAACCATTCCATCCTCCCAATCCTTTCTGTTAGGAAAGATGAATTTAAAATCCTTTCTGTGATTCAAGGCAGGGGTGCAGTAGTCGGTGTTTGTCGCAAAAATATCGGATGAAATCAGTTCCGTGATATTCCTTAAGCCTTAAGCCGCTGCAAGATAAAAATAAATAAATTAGGTGGCGCAACAGTCCGTAGAGAACCAGGGCCTAGTGACTTACAACTCTCAACCATTCCTGTGTGCGAGTAATTGCAGGGATGGAGGGGACCTACAGTTTATATGCCGAATCCGAACGGCTAATTTGAGAAAGCACTTTTCATGACAAGAATTACTCTTGGAGAATTTGTCAATTCCTCGCAGAGGCAGTACCCATGAAACAAACTTTAGGTGGCACAGGCAGGGATCGAACCCAAGACCTCTCGCATGACAGTCCAACGCTGCAAGATGCTAAATATTTAATGTGTAGGTCTACTGGTAGGAGGTGCAGAATAACATTTAAGGCATATGTTGAGCAGGATCGAAGAACCCCTGCAGTACCAACAATAGCTATTCCTTGACGCTACTTTAGTTTATCGAAAACTATTTTAACCAGTCTCTGGTATATGATTGAGATAGAGGCATCCTTTGAAGATAGTCTCTAGCCATGTTTCTGCTATGTCTTGCAGTTTTTGTAGCATATCTGGTAGTATACCGCACCAAACCGAAAGATTTAAAGGTAGAGAAAGTATAAATATCCCAAGAAATGCTTTTTCTTGTTCTACATAAACTAGATTGGTGTTTGGAGTTCTAAGCGTTTGGAAGTTTTAAATCTCGTAGCCCAGAAAATGAATGCCATCAGTATTTCAAAGGCTGTTCACAATCCATCAGGTTTCTTTTGAAAAGATGGATTGCAATGTTCTTTCGATACGACCAAAGAATTACCAACATACGTTTTCGATTCTTTACAATACTAACTTGTCTCAACCGCTCAAATGAAGATCCAAAAGTGCTTGAGTTTTGCTAACTCTCGCAACAAAATTTTCAACGTTTTTGTAATGAATTGCAACAATTGAAATGTGTAATTGAAGCGTGTTTTTAATTTTCAAATGTCATTAGATATAATAGCTTCCAAAGTGACAGCTGCCTAATAGCTCACACGTTTATTGGTCATTAAAATAATGAATTAATTTATTTTAAAACGTCTTTCTGTACTCGAAGAAGTTAAAAATTGATTCCTTTAAAAAAACAAACCTTTCAAACAAGAAGTTTCCTTTAAAACACTTTTATACACAGAACACCTTTTAAAAGATGTGTCAGTGATTTAAGTCATGCACTTTGATTTCTTATCAAAATAGCAAACCTATACTTTAAGACCCACTTAAATAACTTAGGTCATTGCTTGTCATAAGACTTACGTATATGATTAAAAAAGAAAACTTTTTTTTTCAAACAAAACTATTTTTCTAGTTGGTGAAGTGCACCTAGTCCACTTAAGATTTTAACCGTTTATTTTCATGTTGCGATTAAATAACTTTTCAAAAATATAACCACCATCTCCGATGAAAAGTCTATAAAAGTACCTCGAGAGCTGCAGTTTTTTAGTTCATTATTGTGGCAACACCGGTCTAGCCTATAAGAATTAAATTAAAATGTCTGCTTTCAGAGTAGTAACTACTGCTGTAGTTTTGTCCGTTCTAGTTGCCATTGCCAATGCAAGTGCTCCACTGTCCTGTGTCACTTGTGAGGGTATCGGTTGTTTGAGGACATCGTTGGTCAAAACAGAGGCATGCCTTGATCCTTTGGATATTTGTGTGACAATCTTTGATGGATGTGAGTATGAATCCTTATAAAAGCTCTCTTTTCTCTTAACTAAAATAATCTAATCTAAAAAATCTCCCATATTGTGTAGTTGAGGTCGTAAGGAAGGGTTGTTCCCTCCAGATTCCTGTTGAGTTACGCAAAAAATGCAACAACAATGGAATCGAATGCCATAAATGCAACGAAAACGGTTGCAACACTTGGGGACGAGATGACTATCGTTGCATTGAATGTGATTCCTCGAGAAATGCTGATTGTAAGAATAATGCTGCAAATATAGCTCCTATCCGTTGTAAATCACCAACTTCACCCAATTCATATTGTTATGTTCGTACTGAAAACAATCAAACAAAACGAGGATGTGCCTTGAGTGTTAAGGAGCAACAAGATTGCTTTAAGAGTGCCAATTGTATGTTGTGTCTGGCAGGAGATATGAAAGCTTGCAATTCAGTTAATTTCACTGCAGGATCGAGTAGAGCTTTTTTAATTTAAAACAATAAATGCCCTTAGAAAAAAATGTAAAATGTATGTTAAAAAGGGTTTGTTGTTGTTTTGAAAAATAAAAATTTATTAAAATTGTATGATATTTTCTCAATGATTATAATATGCTATGCATTGCATATGGCTTAATGCATGAGCTTAAAGGTCGCTTCAAATTAATCACAAATTAAACGAGAAATTTTAAAATGGATCTTGCTTTATTTATTCTATCCAGTTTTAGCTATCATTGGTTCTGATCATTGAAAATGTTGTTTCGAGATTTATAAACGATTATGATATTTAATTTCACTGTGTTCGGTATTAAAACTATTTTTTTAAGCCAGCACTTTTCTTTTAGTTTTGAATGATGAAATCGTTCCCAATGAACAACTGCTTTTTCAGTTTATAATTTAGAACAAAATGGTTACACTGAATTTTTAAATGATAGCTTTAATCCACCTGTCAGAAAAATTCCAATGATTGGTTTCAATGATGCAAACCAACTGTGAAATTCATTTCACAAAATTGTGAAAACAATTTATTGCCTTTAATTACTAGAATCAGGATCTTTAAGTGTGGATCAGTTTTATTTTCTAGAATTAGAGATAATATGAATTTTAACTAATTCTTTAGAAAGTAAATTTTTTGACAGGAAATTACTTAACAATGAAGGTTTAGCTCTATGACTTTTCGTTAATCGTCATATCTAAAATGTTCCAAGTAAGATTTTGAAAAAACCAAAATATTTTAGGGCTCATTTGCTGAAACGCAGAAGTTCCTTAAAGTTTTTCTTAAAAATTTAGCTTATACACTTTTAATAGTATTGGTGATAGGGATTCAACTTAACCTTTTTTAACCCTGCTTATGTTAAGGATCTTAACAGTGCAAAATTGTGTACTGTGTCTTTTAGTCAAAAACGTTACAAAATATAAAATTGACATTAGGAGAAAGGTGAATCGATATCAAATCAGATGATAGGGGACATTGAATAGGCATTTTAAATTGTTTTTTTTTCTGTCACTATGTTAGTTTTCTTTCTGGTTGATAAAACTATATTAGCGGTGTAGGAGAATTATTTCTCAAACATTTGTATGACAATTTTTTCGCGACCCAACTAATCACAAAATATTACATAAGTTAAACTGTAAATAAGAAATATTGTATTGGTTTTCGTACAAGGATTGTTAAATTCTTTAAAAAAACTAAAAAATTGCAAAATCAATAGTCTTCTGATAAAAATATTCCAGAAAGAAGAGAATTGACTTTTAAAATTAATCGATATACGAGGTGTGTTCAAAAAGTACCCGGAATTTTTAAATTCCGCGGGTCTGGAGAGTCCGAAGGTCAAAATTATTTTTTTATTGTGTTGGTATACATGCCCCTAAAGTATGATGCAATTTTCAGCTATATTCACTGTTTACTTTGTCTGTGGTAGTTGCTAAGGTTCGAAGTGTTTTTATGAGCTCGGCGATTTTTGCTGAAACTGCTGAATTTTGAACAAAAAAACAATAGCATGAACATCGCTCAAGAGCTGTTAAATGACGTCAACGACGATCCAAGTTTGCTTGAAAGGGTAATAACTGGTTATGAAACATGGGTGTACGGTTATGATGTCGAAACCAAAGCACAATCGTCCACCTGGAAGCATCCAACGTCAAGAGCGACAAAAGCACGTCAAGTTCGATCAAATGTGAAGGTTTTGCTTACTGTTTTCTTCGATTATAATGGTATAGTGCATCAAGAGGTCTTACCATAAGGTCGTACGGTTAATAAGGAGTATTACCTTGAAGTTATGCGACGTTTGCGTGAAGCAATCCGAAAAAAACACTCAGATTTATGGAAAAACAGTTCATGGCTTTTGCACCACGATAACGCACCTGTTCACTCGTCGTTGCTTGTTCGTAATTTTTTGGCCAAAAACAATACCGTAGTCATGCCCCAACCTCCATATTCACCAGATATGGCTCCGTGTGACTTTTTCCTGTTTCCAAAGTTGAAGAGACCCATGAAAGGACGGCGTTTTTCCTCGATTGAAGAAATAAAGGCAAAATCGCTGAGAAAGCTCAAGGGCATATCAAAAAGTGAATATCAAGAGTCCTTCCAAGATTGGAAAAAAAGGCTGACATAAGTGTATTATATCTGGGAGGGACTACTTTGAAGGGGACTACATTGATGTAAACGAATAAATAAATATTTTTTTGAAAAAACGAAAATTCCGGGTACTTTTTGAACACACCTCGTAAATCAAAAATAAACTGATTTTTTTGTACCAATGGAAAACCCCATAACACAACTTTTACGAGTTTAAGCCACAGTTTTTAATTTTTCTTTAATTGAATTTGATATCAAATCATTAACAAAATTTGAATGTAGTTATGTTAACATCATGATGGAAATATCAGTCAAAATTTTCGGCAAGGAAGTTCTTTCATTTCTTAATAATATTAACAATTGCAAAACTTATTTCTTCTACGTAAAGTAGAACATTAGTGATCTTTTCTTTTTTTTATTAACAAAGTTTAGCAAAACGGAATTTTCCATAACGTTTCAAACCTTTCATATTTTAAACCTAGAATTCCATTTCGTATACCGGGTATTAACGATAAATCAAATGTCATTTTAAAGGGTTTTTCAATGAGGGCGGGTAGATGTTGAAATGGAATAAAACAAGCTGTGTGTGAGGTATTAACAAAATTATTTTTTTTATTAAAAAGGCGCATGTATGCCATTAAGTGTAGAATATGACATCATTCAAATGCCCGCCTCGGCTTCTTACGGCGGTGGTACGGATCCGAGTGGTCCAATTTTCAATGACTCTTCCGCATAGATCCGGCTGAATTTTAGCGAGGGCCTGTGTTATGTTTATCTTTAGGGCATCGGTCGATTGTGGTTTATTTGCATAGACCTGCAACTTCAAGAAACCCCACAGGAAAACGTCAAGCGGGGTCAAAACACATTACTTTGGTGGCCAATTCACATCGCCCCTGCGAGAGATAACCTTACCTTCAAATCGTTCATGCAAAATGTCAATCTTGGAGTTTGCTGTATGGCACGTAGCGCCGTTCTGCTGGAACCACATGTCGTCTAGGTCCATATGGTTCAATTTGGGCCATAAGAAATTAGTAATGTAGCGCTCGCTGTTGACGGTGACCGCCTCACTAACGTCGTTTTCAAAACAGCACGCACCAATTACGACGCCGCCGGCCCAAAATACACACCAACCGGCAGCTTTTTGAGGATGAATTATCACCTGGTGAACCTCGCCTGGATTGGTGTCGTCCCATTTACGGCAATTTTGCTTGTTAACACAGCCATTCACCCAAAAATGCGCCTCGTCAATAAAGATGATTTTTCGGCCAAAATTGGAGTCCTCTTCGAAACGATTCGAAGCCCAGTCAGCGAATAAACGGCAGCGTTCTCTTTGGTCATGAACTCTGAGCTTCTGGGTCAGTTGGATCTTGTACGGGCTTAGGCCCAAGTCCCGGAGCAAAATTCGACAAGTTGAAGTCTGCGAAAGGCCTAGTTCTTGTGCACGGCGAGGAATAGACTGCCTCGGGTACACTTTCACGGCCCGCGGCGATGTTCTCAGCCGATCTTGCGTTCCTTGAACGTACGGGTGTTGGCTGATTGTTTAATGAACCAGTAATCTCAAAGTTGGACACCAAATGTTGAAGAGCCAAATGGTAAGGGCCACCACGTCTACCGTAAAATGGGCGCAATGCGCGCAACGTTTGCGTTCGCGAACACTCATTGTGATAATAAAGTTTTATCATTTTAACGTGCTGATGTTCAATCGTGTATCTTGCCATGATGATTTGACATAAGCAACTGAATAATAAACGAAAGATTTGACAGATGTCACAAAAACAAAATGGCCGCCACAGAGCGCCAAAATCTACCCGCGCCAAGTGAAAAACTCTATTTATAACTGACAATTCCTCCAGGAGTGATTCTTAATATGAAAAAGTGCTTTCTCAAATTAGCCGTTCGGATTCGGGTTAAAAATTTTGGTTCTCTCCATCTCTTACAACATTACTCGCTCACAGGAATAGTTGAGAGTTTAAAGTCACTAAGTCTTAGGTATCCAGCTAATTTATTTATTTTAATTTCTGATCAATAGACAACTACTGTTTTTCTAAAGCTTTCAGTTTAAAATCTTTGATTTAGCTAGTTTATAGTTGAAGTAAGTAATTCATTTATTTACATTAATTTACAAGAATTGTAAACAATATTTTGAATTTAAATGGCTATGCCGTCAGCAAGGTTGACAAAAAAAATAAATAACAGTATTTAAATTTATGTTTTTAAATTTAATAGAATTCTGTTATTAATAACTATCTATACTTGTAAATATCTTTCAAAAATGTACTCAATGTTTTCTAATCATGCTCGTTAAGGATGTTTATAGTCCTTAAGGTAAGAGTATTTTTTCCGAAACAGTAGCGTCTTTGAGTTTTGAATATTGGACATATACCAATGAAGTGTAGACAATCTTCTTTTGATTTTAAGTTACACAGCGTACAAAATTGGTTAAAACTACCATTCTAAGGACTTCCATTTAAGTTGATCTTGCTTTAAAGATAAGGGATATCTCTTCATAACTCAGTGAATCTTTGAAATGATTTCTGGAACCAGGATTATAGTTGAGCTAACTGTAGATTTTATTCTACTGAATGAATCTTGAGCTTCTTCTATCATTGAATTATGTCCTCATTTTTCTCTATGATGCTGTACATTTGTTCTTCCACATGGTTTACATTGCTGAAATCATCATCCAATCTCACTCCACACTCATTGCCAACAGATTGATATCTTGCAAACCACCAGTCCTTGTTTCTCAACTCATATAAAAGAAGGTTTTTCGAAAGTCTTGTGTTCTGGCTGCTGCAAACTTTGATGATGTAAACAGCTTCGGACTTCAAGGTGTTTGTCAGAAGTTTTGGAAGTCCTGTTTCTTAATCATATGGCATAACTAGGTGTATTCAGAGTTAGGTTGAAAAGTTTCTTTATGAAATACCTATAATTTTTTTTAATTTGTTCATATTCTTCTGATCCCCAAACCTGAGCAGCATACAAGAGAGTAGATTTCACTACTGAATTAAGTATTTTGTATTTTGTATTAATTTGTTTGTTGGAGAAGATATTTTTCCATGTTAAATTTATCAAGCTTTGTGAGCTTTGGGCTTCCTCTAATAAATGAATTTTGAAATTTAATGTTGGATTCAGTTTCAAATCTAGATATTTGATCTCTTTTATTACCTTCAGTTGCGTATTATTAATATTTCCAGCTTCTTCCATTGTAAGCATTATTTTGGATTTTGTTGTGTTAATAGATAGTCCCCATCTGTTACAGTATTTAGATAACCGATTGATCATCAATAATTGTAAACCTTAGGGTGATTCTGAAAGTAAAACGAGGTCATCGGCATATAATAACACATTCACGGTGCAGCTAACCTATCTTATTCCCCCAAAAAGTTCATCAGCAACATAATTTATAAATAACGAGAACAAAAGAGCGCTTAATGTGCATCCTTGTTTGACTCCTGTACTGGTGCTAAACTCTTCTGAAAAGCTCACTCCATCCCAAACAGCAGCCTTCGTTCCCGTGTACATCTCTCTAATTATGTATCAGGAACATTGTAGATATACCAATTTGTGTCGGATTATAAATAAGAGCATTCCTATTGATTAGGTCAAGAGCAGCTTTAAAGTCAACGAAAAATGCGAAGACCTTTTTGTTACGTGCTTGAAACGCTTTGACTATATGTAGAATGTAGATGATAGCTTAAAAATGTGATCGATCGATGAAAAGTTTTTTTTCCTGAAACCGGCCTCTAGATCAGATAAAATATAACGAAAGGCATGAAACATTGCGGCGAAGTTCGAGTGATGTAAATGTTTCGGTTAAAGTTCTATCGCCTATCATTTTCAAAGCTCTATTTTGGATCCTATCTAAAATACCTAAACTTGTTTTAGGGGCACCTGCCCAAATATGTGAGTTGTGTTCAAGTTTTGGACGAATGAAGGCATTGTAAATTACAGTCAGATCAGAAGGGGTGACAGATATCTTGCACCGTCGGAGAAATCCTAAGTACCTTGCAGCGTTTTTGGCGATATCGAATATGTGATCATTCCATAAGAGGTGATCAGCGATACACATACCGAGTACTGAAAGATGTTTACTTTCCTGGATGCAAGTGCCGCTTATGGATAGCTGTATAGGGAGTGGGTTACGCTTTAACGAAAGGAGACAGCATTGAGTTTTTGAAGCATTAAATTCTACGCGGTTCTTACGGCTGAATCACAAACACGCTTCAGCTTCGGCCTCGCCTGACGTTTACGAGTTCAGCCATAGGAATTCAATGCATGCTATCACAATGGAGCTTAGACCTCACGTTTCGTTTGACAATCGTAAGGAAAAGAACGTAATGTGACTCCAAACGGAAGCTCTAGTTCAATTATCTGAACATTTGCTTTGTCTGACAGCTCAACAGCTGTAAACAAATGTCAACAAACAAAATATTTGCTCTTTGGAGAGATGAAATAATACAAATGTCATTCAAAGCAACCTCGAAGCATGCCCACCGTAACGCAGACGAAGCCGAAGCTGAAGTGTGTTTGTGATTCAGCCATTAATTTCTCATTGTACAATGCTGTCGAGATCAGAATTCAATGATCTTATTATACGCTGCCGTTACAGTTACACATCCGAAGGACAAGGATGTGAATCTAGAAACGAATATGAAAAGCTGAGGGTTCTGTTGTCAGGAAAACAGTTTAATGGATTAGAAGTGGCAGACAAGAGATCGTTTATGAATATGAGGAAGAGAGTCGGAGACAAAACGGAGACCTGGGGGACACCAGTATTTATTTTATGAGATTCAGATTTGAAACCATCCAATACAACTTGTATTGAACGGTTTGAAAGGTAGTTTATAATCCAAAGGCGAAGAGATTCATCAATACCAAAAGCACGCATTTTCGATAAGAGAGCTTGATGCCAAACATGATTGATGCCTTTAAAATATTAAGGGCAATAATCTTACTTTCTCTTACTTTCTTACTGAGATAAACCATAAGATCACCAGTTGACCTATTGCTACGAAAACCATACTGCTGGTCATTAAGAAGCTTCCGTTCTTCAAGATATTTTTTAAGTTGATAATTAATCAGCGTTCCATGGCCTTGGAAAGAAGGGACGTGAGTGCTATTGGACAATTGGAAGGGGAAGAGGATTTGCCTTTTTTAGGGACAGGCTGGACAAATTCTATTTCCATCCGTTCGGAAAGAGACCTGAAGAGTAGGAAAGATGTTGAACTTTACGTTTTTCCAGCGTTGAAGAACACCTCTTCAAAACAATAGGGGGATACTTTTTGGGCCAGCGGATTTTTATATGTCATGGTCTTTTAGTACTCTTGCAACGACACGAGCGCGAAAGAAGATTCGTCCCATAGAATCGCTTACGCTCTCAAGAACAGGAGGACTCATGACACTCTCCGGTAGCGTCGAATTAACAGCAAATTGTACTGCAAGCAAATTGGCTTTATCAATAGAGCTTACATAGGGAGTGTCATTGTGGACGAGCATTGGAACCGAGGATGACGTGGTGATTCGTACGTTTTTTTACAAATGACCAGAAATTTGTACTACTTTTGAGACATTGTAGTACTTATTGCCTTAATTTCTGGTCATGAAAAATTTGGTTCGTCGAATATGACCGTTGCAGATCTTCCTAGCTTGTTTGAACTTATTTTTCCCTCAGTGGGGTTGGCCTTATAAATTCGGAAACTTACATCTTTGATCCTTATAACCTCTTTACAGCTCGAATCAAACCATGAGTTTTCCTTGAGTTTGATAGATTTTATCCTATTCGGAATAAAATTTCTCATTCCACAAAGAAATAAATTTGTGACCATATCTGCGCTGGAATCCACGTCACTATCGAGGAAGCATAGTGACCAGTTAACGTTCCTGAAGAATTCATTGAGACCGTCCCAGTTGGCTTTCTCATATTGCCAAACGGTTCTCTTAGGAGTTTTTTCTTTAACTGGAATTTTTTGACATGAGCAATTTGCAGATACGATACAATGGTCTGATGTGTCTAGAAGCGGTAATACACTGATTGTGTGTTTATTAGGGTCAGAGGTAAGAAACAAGTCTAGGTTGTTGGCGGATTGACTTGCAGCTTCAGGTTCGTCAAAAAGCTTAGTTAATTAATTTAACTCAGCAAAGACTTCAACATACTTTCCTTCGGGTGTTGTCTGGTCAGAAAATCGAAGCCAAGAAGAATTGTGTACATTGCAATCGTCCGCAATGACGATTTTAGTGTGAGGATAATGGGCAACAATTCTTTGGATGGAGTAGGACAGAGCATAAAATTCGTTAAAAGTTGAATTTCTGTCCAGATTTGGACTTCGATAAAGAAAGCATGCGTGGATGATGTGCTTGTTTACCGTGAATTTTAACCACATGAAGTTAAAGTTTGTGTAGTTGAAGTATTTTTCAATTTTGTTTCAATGGACAAATTTAAAGGTTCATTATTTTCTTGATAAATGGAAGATGTTACCCTAAACAAACTAGAATTTTTGTTCAGTTTTTATTTTTAAAAAAACGCAAACTGTCACAAATAAAATTAACAAATACCAGGAACTCGAAAATCACTAGTTTTGAATAAGTGATGGTCAGAATTTTGAATACCTAAATTTCAAGCCTTTACTTCATTTTTCTTATCGAGACATTATGTGACATTTTGATGAATGTAAGTTTCTTTAAAATTTTATTTTCATTACCTTCAATATTATCAACATTTTATTGCTTTTTTTTATCTCTTGCACTTGTACTTATTATTTGCTCTGCACTTAACACTCATTTGTTTTTTACCGTTTTATTTTCTATTGAATCATCCACTTGAAAATTTGTCATCAAAAAGTTCAGCACATATAAAATTGTATAACATGAGTGATTTCCATGGTGATTTTATTTGGCCGTTCCACTTAATATATTCAAGAACTTCAAATATCATAGAGCAAATAATGAGAATTCTATTTATTAATATTAGGGGAAATTTTATGTAAAAATATTTCAAGTTATAAAACTTAAATAAAAAATGTTAAAGGTTGCCCAAGAAACGTTGAAAGTTAAAAATTATAAAGTTAAGTTAAGTCTGTAGCCAAACATACTTGCAGAGAAAAAGACTATATTCAGAAGTGGGATTTTAAAATCAATTTTATTTTTATAAGTTGCGATGAATTTATTAACATCCTAGTTCAAAAGTCAAACTTTTTGTCCATGATTTTCAGAGCGTTTTCGAAAAGAAGAAAAATTTACCATTAAATATATTTAATAAAACTAAACAACTGCTCGTGTGATTGATGCTATGAATAAAACCAATGCAAGTCCCGACAATGATATCTTACTAACTCCAGAAGCAGTCATTTGTCTTGAATTACAGCCCTCTCCATCTTCTGCTAAGCACAATGAACATGAGTCATCTCCTAGACACTCAAGTTGATCCTTCACATGCAAGGAACATCCTCGCACGGTAGCGCCCTTGTATGATTTGGTGTAGCAGTAGGAATTTGGAGCTGTTGGCATCGGACACTGGGTTGGATTTAATGCGTTCAGATTACTGGAGCATTTTTTTCCCTAGACAAAGAAAAGGATTTATTAATTCCTCAAAATTCTCGTTAAATTTCGGTTTAAAATTTGAAAAATGTATTTGTTTTTTGTTAATTTCCCAGTAAATGTCAATGTCAAATAAATGTATGGACATTTTTTGAGCAAATTATATTCACAGAACTTACATCTTGGTCTCTTTCATCGCATTGATAACATTTGAAATCAATTCGTCCCTTATTATTGCATAAGCCTCCAGTACAGACTTGACATTCAGGGTTATTTGTGTTATCGCATTTCTTTCGCAATTCAACTGGAATATTCATTAAACATCCTTTTGCAACAACAGCAACTGCGTTAGAAAAAAAAAACAATAAAATTAAACAAAATAAGAATATAAAAATATAATGAATTAATTTACATTTATCAAAAATTATAGCGCAACTATCTAAATTGTCTTCACACGTTTCAAGTTTAGTTTGTATGGTTGTCCTTAAACAATTTATGCCTCGACATGAGTAACATTGTATTCCTTGAACTGATATTGGTGCAATGGATAAGCAATAAATGCTTACAAAAGTTAATAGAATCAAAAATTTTGACATTGAATTGCTGATATAATATAGGCAACAAGTCGCAACAGAAAAACTGATAGAAATGAATTAAATACAATCTTTTGTAAGTTGAAAATCAATGCACCCTTGGGTAGATCAAATAACTCTTATCAAAACATGATTTTTTTGTAATTCAGTAAGTATAGTTGTTATTTTTAATTTCTTACTGTAGTATAATTGGTCAAGTATTGGATTCCTGATTAAAAAAAAAAAAACATTTACTATATTGTTCATTGTGATGAAATGAGCACTGATCCTTAAACCAGGCAGATACCTTTGCTCAAAATAATTTAATAGACTTTTTTATGTATTATTGTCCTTTAGCTATCATTGGTTTTCATCAATGAAACCAATCATTGGAATTTTTTGTCACAGGTTAGTTATAGCTTTCATTGAAAATGTCTGTAATTGGGCAAACATTTCCTGATTGGAATCAAGCATTTAAGACTAGAGTTGATCATTCAAAGTAAAATTGACAGGTGCAAATACTAAAAAAATGAACACTTTCAGTGAAATCTAAAACTCATCGTCATCAGTTTCATTCCGACACCAAACATAACAAATTTTACTTTTTTACTCGAAAATAAATTTTTGATTAGGAAAACTAATAATAGCTATAACTGGCCCCTTAGCCATCAGTTTTTAAACTTTGTGATCTGAAACTTTAAATCTGACGCTATGTAGTTAGCTGCCACTTTTGAAGTTGTTATCTCTTCATCTTTGACAAGTTAAAACTATTAGCTAGTGCTTAAAGTGGAATAATATACTCTTTAACAACGCATTGAAATTTTTAAAATTCACTATGAAAATGGTAAAAATTGTATGTCACCATTTCTCTTTGCTAGAAAAGTTTCCTGACCGTTTCATTTCTCGAAAAGATAGTCACATTTAAACACTGAGATGTTGTGATTTAATAACCTTAGACTTTTAAGACGTTTTCATGATAATCAAGGATTCGAAGTCTTTATTTAGTTTTCCCTAGTTTGCCAAAAACTTTCCACAAACAAATCTTGAATTAACCATTCTACGTTTTTCAATGTGGATCACATTTGCTGTTTTGGCAACTATTTATAGGAAAGAGACTCCTCTGGTTGGGTTTAGTTCATTTTAAAAATACAAAACTTTCAATTTTTGCTAAGTTTCAGACTCATTGAAATGAATTCATAATTCAATTCATAAAATCAATTCACAAAAAAGAACTGTACTTAATTCAATTTTTTGGAAAGAAATCTGAGGATATTTATTCAAAAAATGATGAACTTTTCAGTGGGAATGTGAAATTATACCTTCTTTTATTTTACCTAATCCGGGTAGGGTATGTCTTTAAAGATGAACATTCGTACTTAATCAATTCTAATGAAGTAAGCTAATTACAAAGTATGTCCAGCTCTATACAGTTGTCCAACTACATATAATAAACTTAAATTAAATTCTTTAGAAGTGGTATTGTTCAATGATCAAAGTAAAATGCAAAGTTTTCTTTTTATTGTTGAACGTACACAAAGGTGTCAGCAAATAAATGAGGCTTACAAAAACCCTTAACCGATGAGAGCAAGTTCGTTCGATTTAGATGTGATTTTAAAATACGCTTTAAACTCATTCAAATGTTTTCTTTCTATAGCATTAAAATTTCTAGTTAGAAATATGAAAACCAAAGTTTTATCTTAAGAATTGAGTATGTTTTTTTATCTTTTGTAAATAAGTTCCACTTAATGTACTTAAATTCATTTTACAAATCAAATAAAAAACTATAATAATAAGAAAACAATGCATTTGCTTAATTTGTATAGTTTTGAGCGAAAAATTGTGAGAAGATGTTGTTTATTATTTTAGTCTGTCGTCTTCTCGTGTTTGAATTTGTTTGATGGCGACAAGAGCATCAGGCATTGAATGTAGAGAAAGACTTTTTTGTCTAGAATATAACATCTCAAACTGTGATATTTTACTAAACTTTACAAGTATTTTCACTAGAAAAATACTAGTTCTATAAAAATATAGAATTCTTGTTCACATAATTTTAATTACGCTTAGTTGACTAACCAAGAACCATAGCCACTAAAAATGAAGTTAAGGATACAAAATACATGCATTTTTGTTTATGCATGTTTAATGCTTTATTATTAAAAGCAAGGATTTCTATTAATTAGGAAAAGAACATCGTTCCATTGTTTCCTTTGGGTGACTTTGCAATAAACCTTTCTGTCACTCCAGTTTTCCAAGCATTGTTGATGGTTTCAAGTTTTAACTGATAGATTGCTTAAATGGGTTTGATTGATGAATTGATTAACATTTCTTCTTCGCAGTTTAGTACAAAATAAGTCCAAAAGAGCAAATCTCAGCTATCAAGCGACCAAATGACATCACCATGACGGCTGATAACACTGGTCGACAAGATTTTCTTACAGGCATTAAAATTCCACTTTTCTAATGGGTTTTGGTGGCCTGACTTCAAAATGATTGCATCACGTCAATTTTTTGTAATATTACTTTTTAAATTTAAAAAGGAACGTATGTATGTAATGGTTTTGTTAGTGGAACAGATAAAAAACGTAATTTTGTCGACCAGTGTAACACAATTTGGAAATTTTGTGCGTAAAAAATCAATGGTGAGTTTTAAAACGCACACTCTCGACTCTTTCTCGTTTTTGCGCACCGGTACGATAATGAAGACAATTAGTGTTTTTCTCTAGCATACCAATCTCACGAACTGTTTGCACTAACTGACGTACAGCAGGTTCAGTGGGTGCTTTATTTCGGCTAAAACTTAATTCAAAAAAAAAACATTGTTTGGGTTACACAGAACTCACTTTGAAAACAAGTTTTTAATGTTTCCTCACTTTGAGCAAGCATTAGCTGACTCATTTCTCTCCACGGAGTTTTGATACTCTCAAAATAACCTATTTAATAGTTATTGGTGCACTAAGGTCCTATTTCACAAAAAAACTTTTCACTTTGCAACTTTTCACTTTTACTTTGCAAGTTACGTTTCACCAAACTTAAATTTGCAAAGAGGAAAGTTTTGTTTGTTTTTTTTTAATTAAACCTTTTCAGAAATATGCAAAGAAATATTTTCAATTGCAAATAAGAGTTTATTTTGAAAATGAAGAAGTAAATAATATTTAACAAGACCATGGACACAGGCGTATTTTTTAATTTTGACGAATTTACCAAAAGAACAAAGAATTTTAGGGTTTACGCGCTGGTTCATTTCAATTTCAAAAATGTCTGATTTTGAAGAGGTTTTTCAACCCATCGACATCGTAGACATCCTTCAATGGAATTTGCCAGTTAATAGCAAAAAAAAGGTTTCTTTTGAAAAGCTGTTGTAAAATATTTTAAACAAAAATTTATCGTTTTGAAGAATATTTTTTTCAAACGAAAAAATTAATAATAGTGGCCAAAGAGTAGCGAAACTAAGAACTAACTTCGATATCGTAAATGATTTTTCAACAAAAGAGAGTTTTCGATTTATAGTACGTTTCCACCAACAAATAATCCGAGATTTAAGGCAAGTGATTTAAAATAAATCATGAGGTGTTTCCACCAAAGAAAAGGAGATTAATTTGACGTTTGGTTTATGTCATAACAACCAAACTTCAAATTATTCTCCTTTCGAAAAAAAAAAAAATATGTATTTGTTCAATCATCATCTGTAAGTAATTAGTTTTATTATATTCTTGTACATATTTATTATTTTTGTTTACTTACATTTTATTTCGTCTGTGATTTCTTGAAAGTTGTTTATTGTTTATTGTTTTGAATTTGAATCATATGGAAGAGAGACAGATAGTTTTTGTTGACATTTCCATCTGTCAATAAACAAAATTGGCGTTTAAATGGGTCGGTTCAACAATTATTCTCCGAAAAAAAAGTTTGTTTGATTTGACAAACTAATGTTTCCAAGTAGATTTCAATGAGTTTTATTTGAAATATTCATTTGAGGAGATTAAAATTTGTATGGTAAATCTTCGAGATTTCAAAGAGATTTGTGACAAATCTAGCTAAATCTCGGTTTAGTGCCCGGTGGAAACGTAGTATTACGAAAAGTACAATCGAATTTGTGCTGTCTTAAATTGGAAAAAAACTTCAATTTAATAGCCAAAGAAATATGTGTTTAAGTCTTTTGCAAAAACTTTGGAGCTGGGAATGGAGCTCAACATCACAATGTTGCATCTACGCACGGAATAAGCAAGCAACCGTCAGCAGAGTAGTTCATCGAGTATCGAATATTATCATTATTAAATTTATTTAAAATTGTTCAGACATAGCCTCGCAATTTCTTTCTCAAGGACGAAGTTGGATGTGTTAATGTAACCATTATAAATATTGATTCACCAATTTTTTTCAATGTATATTTGATCTTAATAAACACAATCTTAGATTTACTTTGCAACTTTTCAAAATACGAATTAATTGCAACATTGTATTTTAAATTGGTGAAACACTTATACTTTTCACTTTTCAAATAAAGTTTGAAGAATTGAAAAGTGAAAAGTCTTTTCACTTTCCAAAATTTTGTGAAACACTTTGCAATTTTACTTTGCATGATATTATTTTTTTGCAAAGTTGCAAAGCGAAAAGTAAAAAGTGTTAAATAAAATGGGACGCTGCTTTATTTCAGGAAAATTACAAATTCGTATAACTATCATTGCATTGACAACAAAATATACAAACATTTAATTACAAAACATTGTTCAAAAATCTGAAAAGCAACTTGGTACATATCGTCCTTTGCATTTTGTTCGCGATTAAATCTTTAGATAAAATTTTATGTACAGTTATGGACCGACAAATAGCACACATAAAGAAAGAAAAACAATTCCAAAAAAATGTCCGTTATTTTGAATGATCATTGCAATTTTTTGTGTTTATGTTGCTTACTGCAACTGACACAACAAAAGATAGTCATATTTACACCGTTATCACCTATAGCCTTTTGTTGTTGGTAGCTTAGAACATTAGACTGTACATTAATAGTGGACAGAGAAATAGCACAGTTGTTAGTTAAATTGTAACTTTTCATTTGTTGATCGAACTTCGTAGGCGAAAGCTGTTTTTTTTTATTGTGTACAATAATACAACTGCAAAAAAAAATCAAAAATATGGGCAGAGGCGTTCATTGTACTTTTGAAAAAAGGAATATCATCTATGAACTCTATGAAAAAGGTAATAATCCTTCAGAAATTGAAGGAAATTCTGTGAAAACCAATACTGAACTCAGAATTAAAAATAAAATTCGCAAGCCCACCCCTCGCAAGACTTCAGTACGCGTTGACAGAGCCATCGTTAGAAAGTGTAAGTCCGATCCTTTTAAATCCTCCCGCATCATTACGGCCGAAATTAATGAGAAATTTGGTGTTAACGTAACCAGCAGACTAGTAAGTAGACGGCTCAACGATGCTAAATTATATGGACGCGTTAGCAGAAAAAAACCTTTGCTTTCAAAAAAAAATATTAAGGCTCGTTTGGCATTTGCCAAAGCCCATCTGAACAAAGACCTTAAATTTTGGAAAAGAGTGCTATGGAGTGATGAGACAAAGTGTAACCGCATTGGATCAGATGGAAAAACGTTTGTTCATCGCCCAGAAGGTCAGGCTTTCAACTCCAAATACACTTTAAAAACAGTGAAACATGGTGGAGGAAGTGTGATAGTCTGGGGTGCTTTTTCTTGGCATGGGGTGGGTCCAGTGGTGAGAATAGATGGACGGATGGATAAGTTTTCATACTTAAACACATTGAAAAAACACACTGGAACCATTCGCGTTCGAGTCAATGCCAGTCAACTGGATTTTCATGCATGACAATGATCCGAAACATGCAGCCAAGGTGGTCAAGGATTGGCTTACCCATGAAAATATTTAGGTTTTAAGCTGGCCTGCGCAAAGTCCCGATCTTAACCCAATTGAAAACTTGTGGAGTGATGTTAAAGTTAAGATCGGCCAAAAAAATTAAAAAATTCGGAAGAACTTTGGACCGCAATTCAGGAAGCTTGGTACTCTATTCCCCAGAGCAAATGTAGGAAATTAGTGGAGAGTTTACCAAGAAGATGCCAAGCTACTTTGAAAAATCGTGGCCGGTCCACAAAGTATTAACTAGGTTAATAGAAAGACTGTATAAAAGAAAAGTTTTAATTTTTAAACCTTTGATTTTTATTAGATTTCTATATGTGCGCTATTTCTATGTCCAGCAGAAATAATGTCATCACAAGCAAGATTTCGTTTTTTTTTTCAATTTAATCCCCAGAAATTTAGTTTTAATTTTATTTCTTAATCATCTTAAATTCTAATCTGAATTTTCTATAAAGTAATATAAATGTTAAAGTTGTTAATTAAGAAATAAACTATGCTGTTACAAAAATAGTCTTGACTGTGCTATTTGTCTGTCCATAACTGTGTATATTATAATAATAGCTTTGTAGGACTTAGGTTTAGTGAAATTTTAAATTGGTACATATTCAGAATGTTTTGTGCATTCATTTCTTTAACATTTATAATTTATTTCGAAAAAATGTAATAAATAAATAATAGACAAATAAAAAAAGTTATATGTAAATGAAAACATATTTTTTTAATAAAACTCTATCTATTTCAAAATTGTTTGCAATTAGTCATCAGTACAATAAAACAACGTCAATTCATATTAAGTGCACTATTTCAGTGCAATGCAAAAATGATGAAATTTAAACAAAAATAAATAACTATGAGTTCCTGATAATAAAGGTCATAAAGATATCTAAACCAGTGTATTTTTCATTGTGTACTTATATTTTGTATCATATCATAATATATGATTCTAAGTACATTTATTCTAGCACGTACATATATAAGTAAATTGTTACTTTGCAGTTTTTATTACAAAATGACAATTTAAGTACAAATTTTATTGTTTATCATTATGTTATTACAGTATATTTAAACAATTCCATATCAAATGATGTTCCGGGTACTTCAAAAGTTAAAATCAATTAAAAAACTTAATTATAAACTGCAACAAAAAATGTTGGTATCAAAATATGCAACAAACATTTCACAGAAAAGATGAGTGATTTTTGTGTTCATCAACTTTGTTTAAGAAAGAAATTCCAACCTTACTTGTAGTCTGAACTTTTTCTAGGAGTCGAATTTTATGCAGTTTAGAACCGTGTTCTAAATGACCTATTTAATTATATAAACCATGTTAGGTTTATATAATTTCATAGGTTATGTACAAAGCTAACACCAAAGCTTAAGAATTATAGTTAACAATTCAGTTAAATAAAAAAAAAGTGTGTATACGCCACAGTGTGTTCATTAAACTTTCCAAGTTGTACTCAAAAATACGAGGACAATTTGCTGAAAAAAATATTTTCGAATGGACTTTAAACAAATAGAAAATGATAATATTTTTACGACACTTTATAGACGATTGTAAATCTTTTAAAATAAATGAAATACTAGCGCAATAAGTTGCCTTGATACAACAAATGATAACTGCATTGATCAAAGTATAATTTAATTCAATTAATTTTTACCGCTTTCTTAAATTAAAGTCAGATTGTTTAGAAATGTTTATATACGAATACGATAGCAAACCTTATACTTAATTTAAGGAAACAAGGGGACAAGAGTATTAAAAAAAAAGAAACAAAAACAACACGCAATCGCCATGAGAAAGTATAGCGTTCTAAATAACATCAATATAATTATACCCTAGTGTAGGTAAAAAAAAAGACAGAAAGATGCCTTCGCATGAAACTGAGACTCATGCATCTTGAGACCAGACCTCACAATTGCACCGTAATGATGTGTCGTGATCCGTGTTACACGTTTTAATTTATGTTCTATCGTGCAATTATTAAAAAGTTGCACCTATGTACCTAACCTATACCTACATTAGATTTGGATCTTTTATTGCTTTATATGTATTATAATTAGTGTCCTCAGAGTTTCTTGAACCTTAATACATAGTCTTACAGCATATTGATGTTTTTTTTTTTTTTATTTTTTCTCTTCTAGGGTGGCTTTCGGTTACAACTTCTAGACGAATTGGACCGTCCGGTACTAGATTTGACACCACACGTCAATGGATCTGAGTTCGTGCGAACAGATGCCACGTAAGTTTGACATTTATAGCAAAACATAAATTGTTGTGTAGATTTTGGCGTGTTTCTAGAGCTCAATCATCAGAAGTTCAATTGCCAACAAATTTCACCTGTCACAATTGTACCATTCGATTGTTGCGACAAGCTGATGAATGGTCAAATGGTTACCGCTTTTGGTCATGTGCCGATGTAGATATCAAAGATCGCAAGACATTCCGTCAGCTATGCTCGGGCAATGGAAAGTATTTTGGCACTCGTTGCAAATGCAAGGACACCTACTACGGAACTTATTGTCAATTTAAGGATGAGTGCGTCACGAATTCGGATTGTGGGGCCCAGGGCAAGTGCGTTGATCTAAAGAGTAAATCATTGCCCCGCAAACAGTGCTATTGTAATTTTGGATGGTGGGGTAATGGCTGTAACAAGCGATCACCTTACAAAACTACTAACTTGGACCTCTCTATGCATACACGCAAAGAGTTATCACCTGACTTCAATATGTACTGGAAGCTTCTCGAGGAACAAAAAGAAATCGAAATAGTTTTGCAAGTGAAAGGATCATCTTGGGTTGGTGTGGGATGGAGACCAAGGAATCTAACACCTGAATGCAAGAATTTCCCTCTCATCAGAGATATTGGGGATCTGACGACAAGTTTGGATGGTTCAGCGTCGGCCGAACCCGAACCATCATCAGAACCTGAGCCCAAGTCCGAACCGGAACCAAAATCTGAACCAGAGCCAAAATCTGAACCTGAACCTGAGCCAAAGTCAGAACCAGAACCAAAATCCGAACCGGAACCGGAACCAACGTCCGAGCCAGAACCAAAGTCCGAGCCAGAGCCTAAGTCAGAACCAGAACCAAAATCAGAACCTGAACCGAAATCGGAGCCTGAACCATCATCGGAACCTGAACCCGTATCAACGAGTAAGACAAAACGTGTTGCTGGAAATAGGGACACAATCATGGATGGAGTGACCTCCGTTGCAACAAGTGTTTCATATCGTGTCAGTGCTCAATCTGGACGTAGGAGAAGAGATTTATCGGGTAAGATATTATTGTTTTATTTTCTTACATTGCATTGGTTTTCTTTTTCACATGCACTTGGCACACTTCCAAGAAGTAGTGTAGATTGCACAGACTAATTGATGGAATCATAGTTTAATCCCTCACATTATATGCACTTAACACGCTTTTAGATGTAGACATGGATAACGAATCTGAGTCGGAGCCGATTACTGAACCAGAACCAAAATCTGAGCCTGAACCAAAGTCTGAACCGGAACCTAAGTCAGAGCCTGAACCAAAGTCTGAACCGGAACCGAAGTCAGAGCCTGAACCAAAGTCTGAACCGGAACCAAAATCTGAGCCTGAACCAAAGTCTGAACCGGAACCAAAATCTGAGCCTGAGCCAAAGTCTGAACCAGAACCAAAATCTGAACCGGAACCAAAGTCCGAACCAGAACCTCAGCCTGAACCTGAACCTCAATCAGAACTCGGACCAAAATCAGAGCCAGAACCGAAATCCGAACCAGAACCGAAATCCGAACCAGAACCAAAATCAGAGCCAGAGCCGAAATCTGAGCCCGAGCCTAAATCTGAACCTGAACCAAAATCCGAGCCCGAACCAAAATCTGAGCCCGAACCAAAATCTGGAAAAATTATAGCAAAAACTAATTCTGCAACTCAGTCTGAAGGTAAGTTTGCACTTGTTTGAATTTTATGTAGATCTCCTCCACTTATGACCACAATTCTAGTTTTGGTGAAATTTTATAAGGGTAGCTTAAATTTGTATGAATTTTTATTAAATTGTTTTAAATAATAATTCAATATTTTGTTAAAATTAATTTTATAAATTTCAGCTCCATCAAAATACAAACTTAACCCATATACTCCACGTCATGACTTCAATCCCATGGACTGTACAGACATTGTAATTGGAACAGCTCGAGAAATGACAAGTCGTGTTGGTGATTATTATACAAGGGATCGATCCACACCAAGACTTGATGAATTTTGGGGTGGCGTTTCGGATTTAACTTTAGGAACTGGCTTCGAGCTAAATAACATGACAACCATAATTTTCCGAAAGAAATTAGAAGCAAAAGAACCAACTGATCATACATTAGATGATGATTTGACGCATGTTATTTGGGCCAAGGGACAAGAGCCTGGTAGTTATGTACATGTGCCACCATCTGGTCTTGAAAAAGAAGCTTCCTCTGTGAAGGAATTCTATCAAGCCGATGAGTTAAAGTATCATGGACATCAAATGCAACGTGGCGTTACGCAAATTAATTTCTTTGGTAAGTTCTGTTTGCATTAATTTATTAAATTTCCACTTTGGGTTTCAGTTTTGGGCTCCGATTAAAATTTTGTTTGTTGTTGATTTTTACAGAAAAAGAAAAACAGCCCGTAGCTACTGGTAATAATATCAACAATGATTGTTTTGGTCACTGGAAGCATCCAACGACTTGTTCGCCTGAGGAACACAATTGTGAATATTATGCATCTTGGGAATCATTAGGAGAACAAATGCGTTGGCACATCGAAACAACAAATACTCAGACATGGACCGGAATTGGATTTAGTAATGATGAGAGTATGTCTCAAACAGATGCAGTTATTGGTTGGGTCGATAAACAAGGCAGACCGTTCTTAATGGATACCTGGATAAATGGATATTCTTCACCGAAATTGGATGATCAACAGGACATTACTAATACGTCGGGACGTATTGAAAAAGGTGTAACCATATTGGAATTTACAAGAAAACGTATAACCAAGGATGTGCAAGTGAGTATACAAGTTACAAATTCAATTGCTTTTATCACTTTGAATGGGTTGGCCCTTTAAAGTTGACTTCTCTCTTAAGATAAGACCTCAAATGGTTTACTTCATGTTTGTATAGTTGTTTTTGACAATTGTTGACAAATTCCGCGCTGCCATCTATCAATAGCAATAGGTCAGCGGAACTACTTTGGCGTTATCAACTTTTCAGCTAAGTACAGGGTGTCTGGTAGCAGATTATGTTTTTGTTTTTAAAAACAATTATTTAAAAAATAATAAACGGTGAGGGGAGAGCGCTGTCATTGGAATCAGTTATCGTGCGGATTCTTCAGTCAAGATGTCGCTGTGAGCATGGAGCGTTCGCCATCGAGGCATTTTCCATGAGTAAAGGCCCAACTATAATAGGCATAAGCTAGCATATGCGCGCATAAGTAAACGTACGAATACAAAGAATCTAATACGAGTGACCATAATGGAGTCTAGCTCCGTTTCGTTCAATTTTTCTCAGTTTCGTTAACTTAAGCAAACTTAAGCAAGAGCGATCCCAGTCGCTCACCGCATAAGTAAATCTGACAGTTTTGATCAAATACAAGTAGTATAAATAGGTAACTCCTACTCCACGGCACGGCACCGCACGGCACCGCACGGCACATCCCAATTGGGATGCATTCCCAAGTTTCTAATTGGGAATAAGTGTGAGTGGTTGGATTTTCTAGCGCCATTTGTATTTTCATTTGAATATTGGTTGTGGGATTGAATGTTCAATGATAAATTGGTTGTGGGATATACTTTTCTAGTCGGATTTCTAGCTAAAATTTAAATTTTTGTTGGAATATTGCTTTTTTAGTTGGGTAGCTCCTACTCCACCCAATTCAAAACCTATGTCACTCCTACTCCACCCAATTTGCATTCTCAATTCTAATTGGGAATAATTGCCAGTGGTTGGATTTGTAGCGCCATTTGTATTTTCATTTGAATATTGGTTGTGGGATTGGATTTTCTGTGATAAATTGGTTGTGGGATATGCTTTTGTAGTAGGATTTCTAGCACCATCTGTATTTTTTTCATGGATTTGTAGCGCCATTTGTATTTTCATTTGAATATTGGTTGTGGGATTGGATGTTCAGTGATCAATTGGTCGTGGGATATGCTTTTGTAATAGGATTTCTAGCACCATCTGTATTTTTTTTCATTTCAACATTGGTTGTGGGATTGGATTTTCATTGATTAATTGGTTGTGTGATATACTGTCATAGTTGCACCTGCACGGTATGCAATATAAAATTGATGTGTGCATTGGATAAACATATTCTTAATAGGATGTTCATATGCTTAAGATCAAATAATAACTAGCATTCCAAAATACTTACCTCTGTTGGTTGTG
Source organism: Eupeodes luniger (assembly GCA_951509635.1). Taxonomy (NCBI): domain Eukaryota; kingdom Metazoa; phylum Arthropoda; class Insecta; order Diptera; family Syrphidae; genus Eupeodes; species Eupeodes luniger. The sequence goes on along the minus strand of OX608075.1, from coordinate 76,193,408 downwards.
CTGGTTAGAATTATGTACAATGCAAGAGAATTTCAGAAGAGTTTGATTAAAAGACACATTTGTTTTTTTACACGTAAAATTCACGTTCACGTTAAAACGCAAAAACGTAAAATTCACGTTCACGTTAAAACCTAAAAACGTAAAAATTTACGTTCGAAACGCAAAAAATCACCATAGGAAACTGAACAAAATCATGAACAGAACATGATGTTTAAGAGTTAAGTTTTTTCAGAAAAGGTGGTCCAAGAGAGAAAAGAATCGTTAAGTAAAAAGACATATTAATTTTTTTAATATTTTTTTTAATTTTTTAATTAAAATTTAAGGTCACTGCCACAAGATCAGTTTTACATTTCATTTTCAAGTTCTATTCGATAATGACCCCAAGCTAGTGTATTTATATTATTGGTACATATAAATCTTTTGTCATCAGAACAACTTAAACTTAATTTGTTTATACATATATTCGGTGTATATAGTATGGTGTTTAGATCTAAAGTTCAACATTTTACTATAGAAGTTTTGTTTGTGTAGCAAACAGTCTCTGTAATTTTGTAATCGAAGACTTTCAAGGAAAACCTATTTAAGGAGGCGTTTATGAACTATAACTGCTGAAAACTAATTGTTTCGATGAATATATAGTTAAAAAAGCTCTACAAACGAGAGGAAATAAAGTTTTTGTAAAATGGTTGGGATTCCCACCAGAACATAACTCTTGGATCGATAAAAACAAAATTCTGTAAAATTATAAGAGAAATAAATTTGATTTTTAAAAATTTTAATTTTGCTTCTTTTTCTTATACGTATGTATATATAGGTACATATATATGCTTATAAATTGTATTAATACAAAATTATTTATATTTTTGTAAATTTCAGCTCAAACGTTGATCCACGATGATATGTTTTCTCTATAGCATAAGAGCCTCCTCCAATTAGTAATATGCTTTCTGTAGACAGCTTTGAGTATCTTTTCGGTAAAAAGACGTATGAGAAAAAAAAAAAATTTTTTTTTAAGTATTTTGTATAAAGGAAGCAGAACGAGAAAAATTGTATCTTACCATATATTCGCCAAGATCCGCTACGATTCTATCACCCCACCGTGTCCTAACCTTTTGCAAGGTATAAATGTTATATTTTAGACCCATTTCCAACTCCGATAGCTTCTTTGTTGGCTTGAATCCACTGGCTAGGGTTAATGAATTTGCCTCTAAAAGCAGCGAAATCATCCAGAGTAAAAACGGAGTATTCTGCTTCATCGGGGGTAGGAAAGTAGTCATATACAGGATATGATCCTAAATGTTGTATTACACATTGCAAAAGATTTCTTTGGGGTGAAAAGTAACTAATGAAAAGAAGTATTGGGGTGATAATGCATGCTTATATCATATTGATTGTTAATAGTAGATCAATAGAGTTTTTCACCGCATTCATTCATGTGGTTACCCTTATCATAAATTTATATTGTTACACTATCATCGGTGTAAATAAGGAAGCAATAGGATAAATTTGCGTATTGCGATCATCATGAATACATATTTTAATTGTCGGCATCCGTCCCTATAGATAAAATAATGTGTTGACCTTATTGACGTACATTTGTATTCCGCAATAAAAATAATTCTTGGACCATTTTTCAGGATTTTAATGATAAGGGACAGGGTTTAGTAATATGATTGACATGATGCTATCAAAGCAATAGATAAAGGAGGTATAGCCCTATTAGACAAATGAATGATATGATGGTAGTGAGGTATTAGGCTTTTGTTACTCTAATTATTACCTCAATCCAGGATAAATCCTAAAGCAATAGATATAGATGGTCAAGTCCTATTAGTCAGATGAGTGACATGATGGTAACGATGTATCAGGGTCTTGATATATCAATGCACGTATTATAATCGTAAATTTTAATTGCCGGCATTCATCCTTATAGAAATATAGTGCTAACCCTATTTAAATATTTTTAAAATATTTTTATTTCCGTTGACTTTAAACATCCTCAAAATTTATTCCATTCAAAAATTCTAAAGCATCAGATTGCTGATTTGAATAATAAAGTTAATTATGTAATTCATCACAAAACATTAATTCAATGCCTTGATAATGGTTTGGTGCTTAAGAAAATTCATAGAGTGATGCAATTCAAACAATCTCAATGGCTGAAAAAATATATTGATTTAAACAATGAACTAAGAAAAAAAAACACCACAAAGTTTAAAAAGGATCAGCGTAAACTTTGCAATAATGCTGTATTCGGAAAAACTATGGAAAATGTAGACAAACGAAAAGATGTTCGAATTGTCGATTCAATAGAAAGCAAAGGCTCCCATCTCGGTAGTCGCGCTCTTATAGCTAAACCTAATTTTCATAGCATATTAGAATTTTCGAAAATGATGGCTGCTATTCAGTTAAAACAAATTTACAGTGTATATAATAAGCCTATATACTTAGGTTTTTGTGTTTTGGAGATTTCAAAGTATAAAATGTACGACTTTCATTATGCATACATGAAACCTAAATTTACTGACAACCTACATTTGGCCTACATGGATACCGATTCATTTATTTATAAAATAAGAACAGATGATTTTTACAATGATATAAGAAATGATATAATAGATAAATTTGATACTTCAAACTATCCACCCCAAAACCGCTACGGTATTGCCCCCAGCTCAATGTGAAAAAGTTAAGATTTATGAAGGATGAAAATAATGGTAGAATAATGAAGGAATTTATAGGATTAAGAGCTAAAATGTATAGTATAGACATAGAAGATGCAGCACTAATAACAAAGGCTAAGGGTGTTAAATCAGCAGCTGTAAAAAAAATGTCTTTACAAAATTACAGAGACTGTTTGCTACACAAACAAAACTTCTATAGTAAAATGTTGAACTTTAGATCTAAACACCATACTATATACACCGAATATATGTATAAACAAATTAAGTTTAAGTTGTTCTGATGACAAAAGATTTATATGTACCAATAATATAAATACACTAGCTTGGGGTCATTATCGAATAGAACTTGAAAATGAAATGTAAAACTGATCTTGTGGCAGTGACCTTAAATTTTAATTAAAAAATTAAAAAAAATATTAAAAAAATTAATATGTCTTTTTACTTAACGATTCTTTTCTCTCTTGGACCACCTTTTCTGAAAAAACTTAACTCTTAAACATCATGTTCTGTTCATGATTTTGTTCAGTTTCCTATGGTGATTTTTTGCGTTTCGAACGTAAATTTTTACGTTTTTAGGTTTTAACGTGAACGTGAATTTTACGTTTTTGCGTTTTAACGTGAACGTGAATTTTACGTGTAAAAAAACAAATGTGTCTTTTAATCAAACTCTTCTGAAATTCTCTTGCATTGTACATAATTCTAACCAGCACAACCAACAGAGGTAAGTATTTTGGAATGCTAGTTATTATTTATTTGATCTTAAGCATATGAACATCCTATTAAGAATATGTTTATCCAATGCACACATCAATTTTATATTGCATACCGTGCAGGTGCAACTATGACAGTATATCACACAACCAATTAATCAATGAAAATCCAATCCCACAACCAATGTTGAAATGAAAAAAAATACAGATGGTGCTAGAAATCCTATTACAAAAGCATATCCCACGACCAATTGATCACTGAACATCCAATCCCACAACCAATATTCAAATGAAAATAAAAATGGCGCTACAAATCCATGAAAAAAATACAGATGGTGCTAGAAATCCTACTACAAAAGCATATCCCACAACCAATTTATCACAGAAAATCCAATCCCACAACCAATATTCAAATGAAAATACAAATGGCGCTACAAATCCAACCACTCACACTTATTCCCAATTAGAAACTTGGGAATGCATCCCAATTGGGATGTGCCGTGCGGTGCCGTGCGGTGCCGTGCCGTGGAGTAGGAGTTACCTATTTATACTACTAATACACACAGGCCAACTCCACTGCAGATAATTTCTCTCAGAATGTTTATCATAACCGAAATCAGCCTCATAAACTTATTCATAGTGTGCGTGTCAATTCTCCTCTAATTTATGAAATTTCACCAAAAAACTCATAAGTTATTTCTATGTATGCGTGGAAACACGTCAATTTTTCTTGTTGAATTCTTTCACATTACAAATACAACAATGTAAACAAATGGGTTTTGGAGGGTGATACGTACGAAGGATTTATATCTTCATATAGAGTGTTTTTGCATGAATATCTCATTCTGTGTATCTGTTGTGTATTCTGTTGACATGTAGATACCTGAGCAAAATTTCATTATGGCTATCCGCAGTAATTTCACAAACTTAAGTGAATTTTCGTTGGGTTTTTGACATAAGCTTATGTTTGCTTATGCCTTTATAGTTGGGCCTTTCGTGTGTAACTGCGCGTCGGCAGTTTTGTTCACACTTCGGTATACGACAAATAAGTGATGGGCCGAGTGTGAATTTAATTCGTTCGTGGGTGAAGAGGTTCCGTTATGAACACTGCACGGCCAGGGCCCTATCGATCTTCAAGGACTCCCGAAACCCGAAAGTATTGAAGTGATTGGAGAGAGTTTACGTGAAAATCCACGATTTTTGAAAAGAGCAACCTCACGGGGACTTCTAAGAGAGATTATTCATGAAATTTAAAAAAAAGATTTTAAGTCCCATATCCATTCAAAATTCAAATCGTTCAAGAAATCAAAGAAAGTGATTTTGTTTCACGCAAAAATTTGCAAAAAAACAACTGACAGCTGTCAAAAAGGCCAACTTCGAAAAAAGTATTGCCAGATTGTCTAAAAAAAATAACAATAACGTGTACTGCAAATTCTTCAATTTAATATTTAACTAAATTTGTGTTGTTGTCTCTTTTTCCAGGATTATTCATTTACCGACGAAAACTGCTATTATCTCTTTTTCCCCGTTATGGGAGGAGCTTTTAATTCCGTTAACAAGAAGATTCGAAAACACGAACAAAGACTACCAGTTTCCTCGAGTAAAATATGTATTAAATCATGTGGAATTGGTATAAAATATATATATGTTTTTATTTTGTATTATTTATGTTAATATACTTTTTATATATTTTTTTTTTAAGAACTTGAAATGGCTGCAGCTGTCTCAACAACTCCAGCTCCAAATCGCTTAATTTATGCTGTCGGGGTTAAACTTATGAATTTAGCCGAATCCTTTGAAGCTCCACAACGTGGAACTACTGAATTTAATAATTTAGCTTCGACAATTTCTGATTCTTTCAAAGGAATTCTAAATGAAATTCCAGGTTATCATAAAACCGACGTTGTAAGCTTTGAAAAGTATGTTTGCACTTTTTGTCCTGAATTTGGTACATGTTTCTAATTTCGTTGATTCACATTTACAGAGATGGTACAACAATGGTAGCTAAACTTCAAGCAATTTTTGACAAAGACACTTTAGAGAAAACTGCACAAGCAGCAAACTCAAAAGACTCGGAAAATGATATTGCCGAAGGACGATCTATTCGGGCAGCAATATTGGAAGGAGTGGCATCAGGAAAAGTTGGTTCACTGACAGTTGATCCACAATTTTTGGATTTCGAACCATTAGAATGTAATTTTATCATATATATTTTCGTATAACTTTTAATAAAAAAACAACAACAAAATTTTACATTATTTTTACAGACAAAAGTAATGCACCTACTGAAGGAGAAACGAAATTATCTTTCTTCGACTTATCAGAGACACGTCTCTACATCGTTCTAGGATGTATTGCTGCTTTAGTTATAATTGCTTTAGTACAAGCCTTCTGTACAATATACAAGACCTCCAAAAAGAGCAACTCTCAAAAGGTACGAACATTATTTTTTGAAAACAATATTTTATAATTTTGAGCTTAGTATTTGTAATTAATGTAAATTATTATTAAAAAAAAAAATACTAACAAGTATTAAATAAACAATACTCATATAAAATAATAACAAACTTAAAATAATTATCTCAAAAGCTTGTTTACGTTATACCCGATGAATGGAGGATTTATCAGCAGCAGCTCCATCAGCAACAACAACAACAACAACAACAAAATCGTTACTATCAACCACCAACAAGTGTTCTTTAGATAAAGAAAAAAAAAATAAAAATAAAAAACAATAATACTCAAAAATATGCTGCCAATGAGAATAAATATTTTAAGAATTTACAAAAACTCGTACAAAGAAAATACTCCTATATATTTTACTTGTTGCTTATATACATTTATATAAAACTTAATGGTGCTATCTTACTATTCTATCTACTCCACAATAAAAATACAAATATGGGTAATTTGTTTGTCCTTTCTTTATCACTTTTTTTTTCAAACTCAGCCAGTCAGCATCTTATGCCTTCTTTCTTTATATTTACATAAAAACAATCAAATATCTTCTATTTAAGAGAACACTAACGTGTTTTTAAAAAACATTTATTTAAATTAAATTCATGATATTATTAAAGAACTCTTAAACTTTAAAGATATGCATAGATGTGATCTTTTAGAATAGATATGGCTTTTACGATTCTTTTTGTTTCAAAGAAAATACATAAATATAAAAATAATCAACAAGAAAGAAAAGGACTTTAAAATTAAAATTAAAATTAAAATTAAAATTAAAAGACCAGAGAAACTAAATTCTTTAAGGAGCCACTAATTCCGGACAATTAGCAATTATCAAAATCCACCTTAAGGAAGTGACACACAACGTTCCCTACCAAACAAGTTTAAATGATGCAAATAGAATAAATTGATTCCTTTTAAAACAGATCTTCAGATTAAGATACAGGGTTATCCGTTTTGCGGTTTCAAAAATAAACGTAAATAAAACACATATGAAATAAAGTTTCAACGTTGACATTAGGTGTGAACACTACATCATTTAAATGACCACCACGCGAATTGTTGCAAGCATCGATTCTTATCGGTGGTATCTCAGCCATAACTTGACGAATGTTGGTTTTTAAATGCTGAGGAATTAAAGGTTCATCTGCATAAACACGGTCTTTCGCGTAGCCCCACACACAAAAGTCCAGCGGGGTTAAATCGCATGATCTTGGTGGCCAGTTGATATCGCCACGACGAGAAATTACGCGACCAGGAAATGTTTCTTTCGATAAAGCCATATTCGCTCGAGTTCCGCGGCATGTAGCACCGTCTTGTTGAAACCACATATTCTCCAAGTTGTTTTCTTCGTCGTTGAAGAATTTTGTTCGATAAAACGCCGTCCACCGCCTGTTGTTCAAGCACTCATTTGACGCATCTACGACGACGTTGTGAATGGAATGGAATGAGAGCTGGACTTCATATGGATGTACTATGTAGGTGCAGATCCTACAATATCTTTAACCAATCCAGTCTTTTCAAATTTCTTCACAATTTTGCTAATTGCTTGCGTAGTTGGACGATTATGTAAACCATAATCTCCTCTTAAAACACTATATGTGGCTGTGGCAGAATCACCATTTTTGTAGTGGGTTTTAACAATTTTGTTTGTGTTGTGCGATAGTTAAGCGATCGATTTTCGTAAATTTCTGGCTTTCAACTGAAAAAAAAAATTGGTTTAACAACTTAGATTGACAGATGTCGAATTCCAGCCCAATACTTTTCAAACCGCAAAACTGATAACCCGTTACATATAGAATTAATCGACAAGAAGATAAGGGAACCTAAAATTTACACTAAAAGACTTAATGTACCCTTGAAGGACAAGCACTGCGCCATAAAAAAAGATTTTGGAAGCTAGCAAGTTTCGAAATCCACCTAAAGACAGTGACACAAAACTTTCCCTACCGAAATTTTACACAAGTTTAAACGATGCGAATTTATTGTCGAATTCTTCAAGAAACGAATACTAACTTTGCTTTGCAGCAAAGTGATTCCTTTCAAAACAGATCTTCAGATTAAGGTAGTTAGTTGGGTTGGTTGGCAATGGCGAATCTAGCCGGGTGGGGTCGTAGGGGTCATGACACCTCTGGGAGATTTTTTATTGAATTTTCGTAGGAATTCCCGTGAATTCAAAACTTATCGTATTGCGTTAATGGATATGACCCCCTTATGTTTGTAATTATTTATTTTATTTTATATGAAAACTAGCGGCCCGTCCCGGCTTCGCACGGGTAGACATAAATAGGTACAGATATTTAAGTTATAGGCATGCTAATTAAAACGACCATGAATCACTAAATTATAAAACATTTTTTTGTCCTATCATTAATACTCTTCGCAGCGTATGCGATGAAAGACGTTTTATAGCAAATTTGTTTCACCTTCGGTCGGTTTTAATAGGAATTTCTAAAGATTTCTATAGTAATCTAGTACTAAATATACCCTATGTTACTCAGTGATAATGTAGCTTTCTAATGAAAAAAGAATTATTGAAATCGGTCTAGTAGATAGATAGATAGATAGATAGATAATTCGATTTATTAACATTCGTTTGTATACATATGTACATTGTTTACAAAAATATTTTAGTAAAATCGTTAAGGCTTGGCTATGCCGTCTGCCGATTGACTACTGTTTGAAAATTAACAATGTTTATCTAATTGAAGTTTTTTTTTTTTTTTTGTTTGAATTAGCATTTAGAATATAAATTAAATAAATTACTGTTTTAAAATGATTCGTTTATAATTTGATTGCGGTAAGACATTGCACATCGAAAATAATTAAATAATTGGTTTACGTTTCCTTCACAGTTGAGGAGGGCAACTATTTCTTCTGGTGACTTTGCATTGCTGCCGAGCAAATTTCTGCGTATTTCACATAAAATTGGACACTTTCCTATGAAATGGATTACATCTTCCCTTACTCTTAAGTTGCAAAGGCTGCAGTAGATAGGCAGATCCTCCCGATGTGGTATATAATTAAGGCTTATCATTTCACCTCTCATTTTGAAAATTGCCGATATGAGCTCCTGTTTGTTCTCGTTTCGAAAGTAGTTACGTTCGCATAAATTGTGGTTTAGATGGTTGTACGTAGATCTATGCACCGAGGATGTAGCTTCATTAATAGCGTCGGTTCTCATTATGTCATCTAAATTTGAAATAAGATTCCGGAGGTCGTCATAGCAGAAATTACAATTTTCATCAACAACTCGAAAGTCTGTTCTACAGTAGGCAGCATGCTCTTCTAGCTTCTTGTACCACAGATTTTTCTTCTCAATTGTTTTCAATGCCAGAATTTTTGGGAGTCTTTCATCTGGCATATTAAAAACTTTTTTATAATAGATTCCGCCACTGCAACAAAGACCTTATATTTAACACTATGTGATATTGACTGGTTTGAGAAGCATTTCTTCCATGTTGCAGATATTGCACTTTTAGATTTAATCAGCTTTTCTTTAAGATGTGTTTCCATATTTAGATTGCTGGTTATGGTAAATCCTAGATATTTATAGGCTTTAACAATCTCGATTGGTTCTCTGTCATAGTGCCATTTCTCGTTCCTGGCTGTTCTACCAGAACCATTCCGGAATATCATCACCTTGGATTTGCTCAAATTAACTTTCAGATTCCATAACCGGCAATACATATTTAGTCGGTTAATCATCAACTGTAGGGTTTCGGGCGAGTAAGCAAACAATATGACGTCATCTGCAAAAAGCAAGGCTTTGATGAGTGTCCTCGATATTTCAATTCCACCAGGAAGAAAATCAATCAGGTCCTCGATGAACAAGGCAAAAAGATTTGGGCTTAAATTGCAACCTTGCTTGACTCCCATCTTCGATTCGAAGCACTCCGACTTTTCGGCCCCATTCCATACCGCTGCCTTATTTTCGTCATAGATGCTTTCTAGTACCTGCCCAAATTTGTCTGACATCCCATAATTATAAAGCTTGAAGAATAGTGATCGGCGTTCAACGGTATCAAAGGCTGCCTTGAAATCGACAAAAAATACGTAGAGCTTCTTTTTTTGTTCAATAGAGGTTGCCGCTATGCTTTGCAGTACAAAAATATTGTCGATAGTCGAGTAACCACTTCTAAAACCTGCCTGAAATTCTCCAAGCAACTTATTATCATGAATCCAACGGGTCAATCGGTTATTTAATAATGTTGCGAATATCTTGTAGGTGGCGTTCAGAAAAGATATCCCACGGTAATTGGATGGATCATCAATGTTGCCTTTTTTGTGTATGGGAAAAATTAAGGAGTTTTTTAACTGTTCTGGAATACTTCCAGTATTCAAAATTGTATTGAAAGCCGATGTTAAATTTAAAGTTAGCCTTTCTGTTCCATATTTAAAGAATTCCAGTGGTATACCATCAGGTCCTGAAGCTTTTCCGTCCTTCAATTTCACTAATACGGTCTTAACTTCATCACGTGTGATGACACTATCCAAGATATCATTCGAGTACGAAGGTTTAGCGTATTGGATAGGAAGCGTAAGACTCTCTGGGTTTAAAAGTAACATGAAGTGATTATGCAATACATCGATTTTTAGTTTTAAACTGATTTTTGGTTTTGCTCCATTTAATTTGTTAATCGCCATCCAGAATTCCTTAGAATCCTTGCAGTTTGTAAGTTTAAGAGCCTCGGTTTCATAAAACTTTGTTTTTTTTTCCTTGCAAATTTCTTTGAATTCTGCATTTGCTATTAAATACATTTTTTTGAAGGAATGACAGCTGAATTTTCTAAAAGCTTTTAACCATCCGAATGATTTTTTGCGTGCTTTTTCGCAATCTACGTCGAACCATTTATCTTTACTTTTAAGAATTTTTCCCTGGTATTTTCTCGATTCCGGGCATGAAAGTTTTATAATATTTTCAATGTCGCCTATTGAAATTGCGGTCTAGTACTTTTTGAGTTTATTCGTTACATACAAAAATACAAATCTTTCCTCTTTATAATATTAGTGTAGATTATAAATTATTAAGACCATTAATCGAAATATAAACTATCCTATATCTCAAGCTAGACCAAATTACACATAAAATGCCAATTTTTATTGAAATCGGTTGACTTGGTGAAGAGTTCACTGGGAACATAAATATGACACTGGATTTTTATATATTAAGTATAATTTGTATTTTACTGCTTTAAACTTTTAACTGAGGACTGGACCAGGAACATAATATGAATCGTAAATCCAGCCCTTTTCCAATCGTTCAGCACAAATTCATCAACTTTTGACCAATTAACGATCTTGGGGAGGGGAGTCATACTCGTATGAGCCATAAAGCTTATACAGTTAAGTTGTATAAGTAAAGATTTCATCTGAAAATTTCTTAGTAATTTTTACAACTTATTTGATTACCTTAATTTGTTTTTATTTAATCTTTAAAGAAATTATGTATTTAATTGCGCAAATTTCCTTAAATTCAAGAACTAAACATTTTTTCTCTCTGCAATTTTTAAGTTTTGTTGACTCCTTTAAGATCAAAATATTTTAAAAGGGTTAACGCTATAAATTGTCTTCCAGCATCATATCAAATCTACGAGTGTGCAGACTCACGAAAATTGAGTCCGAAAAAAATACCATAAAAAAGCCAGAAAATTCTTCATAACACATTCTGTTTTATTTTCCTAGGAAAAAAGACCAAATTTTTCTGGCGAACTTTCTCATTTTCTGGGTTTCTGCATATATTAAGTGTGTGACCCCTCATGATAAAAAGTCTGGTCCGCCCTTGTTGGTTGGTGTTTCCATGCGCTTGCTTTAAGTAATGTTTCACCCCTTCAGAGCTGGTTGTTATTAACAAAGGCTCGGGTAAAACTTGAGTACAACTATCATATTTTTGGACAGTTGCTTTTATAAAAATCTTAAGTCTTTTGAACAAAATCCAAAATAAAACTTTGAAAATTATAGGCTATAAAACTATAAACGAAGATTTTACAACGCTTGAACACCGCCGAAATGTTTCATGTCAAAATAGCCAGTTGCGTTCCACCCCAGAAACAATTTCGCTGTATTACTCAAACTTCTAGGAATGACAATCAAATCAGTTTACCTTTGAGCTTTTCTTTTTTCCCGCCGCACATCAAGAATGTAGAATGGTTTGCCTAGCTCTGTTCTTCTCTTATATTTTGACGTTCAAAACTCTAAACTAATTCGCAGTTAAGCCCTCCCCTATCATTGTGTTTTAACTGTGTTTATTTTGTGTGTGAATTACAAAATACAAATTACATCTCTGAAATCTTATAGTTTAAAATTTAAGATACATATATATATATATACATTCTTTAAACTGATAACTAGCATAATGATTAAGTCTTTTGTTTTCTAACTATAGAAGTTTTTAGGTCAAATAATACATTTTCTTAAACTACGGTAGTTATAGTTTTGTACATTATAAAGCTAAAAATATAACTGACAGGTTTTATGCTGATAATAGAGCTTTTTTAGTCAATCAATCTTTTTAAAACATGAAAAAAATATTGTCTGACATTATAATTTAGAAACCAATCGCGTTTTTATGTGACAGTGGAGATAAATATAAATATTTCTAAAGTATAAGTAGTTAAAAATATTAGTTTTATTTTTAGGTAAAAGTAGACTGTAATAAAGATAACCATTTTCGTTTGCTATTTTGAACCGAAATTGAGATAAAAAATTAATTTTTTTGGTTTTATGGGATTATGGTTAACTTTCCAAATTTGTAATTTAAGAAAAAAATAATTTTCTTTTTCATATTTCTTATAATTATAAAAGAATATAGACTTACATTTTCAGAAATCGGTAGCTTTTGTTCTTTAATTTTAATAACTTTATACCTTTTTTATAAATATTTAATTATTAATTATTGCATCAACATATTCTTGACAATTGGTAAAATTATAATTAAAAGCTTTACTAATACCAATATGGTGATAATTTTATGACTTTCTTCTATTAATGAATACAAAATTCATAATAACTTCTTTATCATAATACTATAAAAATTGCCTCTATTCTAAGGCTTGTAAAAGAATGCAGTCTTTTGTGAATGCAATCTTTAAAAATCATTTATTGAATTTAATTAGAAGATTGCATTTATTGATTTCACTTTGGGACTTCAGACTTCAAATTATGCAATCACCATTAACTTGTACCAAAAAGACTGCAATCATTTCTTCGCTCCATTCATTTTGAAGCAATCAATTGAATGCAATCTTTTCAGAGTTCATGCATTGTATGCATTCTTTTATGTATTCCATTATTTTTGCATTCTTTTGAATTCTTTGAATTCTTTGAATTCTTTGCATTCTTTGCATTCATTGCATTCTTTTTAATTCCCTGCATTTTTTTAAAATTCTTTTACATTGTATTACTGTTTTAAATCACCTTAAACTTAAAAGAATTCAAAGTTGAAATCATCAATTTATTCAAATCAAAATTAAACAAAGAATTGTGGCAAAAGAATGCAAACAATTCAAAAGAATGCATGAATTCTCAAGGATTGCATTCAATTGATTGCTCTGGAATGAATGGGTTGAAAAATTAATGTTTTTGCTACAAGTGGATGGAGATTTCATGATTTGAAGTCTGAAGTCTCAGAGTGAAGTCAATGAATGCAATCTCATCCTTGAAGTCATCAATGATTGCATTAAAAAAAGATTGCATTCTTTTAAAAGCCCTGCCTATTTTACTAACAGTTCACGTAAGGATCTATATTCTGCTTTTTGCTATAGATTGCTCCAAAGTTGGTAAAAAGTTCGTTGTAAATTAAATAGTCCAGATAGATTTTCCAAAGAATTAAAAAAAAAAATGGACATTGATAAAAACTTGCATTCTAAAAAATATAGAAAATTAAGATTAAGTAACGAAGAGAACAACACGGTTGATTCGTAATTTGATTCTCAAATGTGTTTATCCTTATCCTCATCCGAATCTGCTATTTTTCTTCCTTTGCATTGGTGAAAATAAATTGATTTGTTATTTGATTTGAAATCAAAACCGCATATTATCTACATTTGACAGAACAACACCAATGAAATTCAAATTTATTTCCCAATTATTTTGTATTCCATTTGAAAAATTTGTAAAAATGAGGTATGTAGTTTGTTCAGTTTTTCAAACTGACAAATCAACCTCGCTAAGATCACAAAAATCGAGGAGCAGATAATTTTTCATTTAAAGTTGTAGGCATAAGTTTATTGACTGGTCTGATTTGAATCCCTTAAAGTGAAGTATATTCCCTTTAGTATGAACTTGTTGTATGTATATGTTTTTTTCTATTAACATTATTTAGAGCTCAAATATTGTATTTTTTAACTAACAACAATTTTCGATTTTAATCTATTTCAAAAATTCAAAAACAAATGCTGACTGGTTGAGGTACGATTAAACATTGCTTCCTATAAATAACAGAAATTGTGTTCTTTTTTCTGCAGAACAATTTGATACAAAACTCGCCTTGGAAGGACTACAGCTCCAACACAAATTATGCCTTCGACCCCTATGGTGAAACAGAAGAGAAACATCTTGGAGCAGGAAATAATACCACCGGCAAAGATAAATCCCGCCACAGGTCATCATCTAACAGTCAACAGACAACTCTGCAAATGTCCCATTCACCCACCAGTAAATCATCACAATACTACGATGTCAACAATGGACGTTCATCGTCCTCGCGTTATGACACAAACGGCAATGGTACCCATGACTATCGCAGTAACGGACATCAAAGTCGTGGCCAACGCAGCAGCCATAACCCAGCGCCAAATGGTGAAAACTACTCCAGGTCATCATACGCCGATAGAGCATACTCGCTACCACGTCAAGTGATACAGCAGCAACAACAACAACAACAACAACAACAGTCACAGAATACAATGCCATCTGCTGGATACTATACGCAGGATCGTCGAAGTAGGAATCAATCGGAAGATCGGCACAGAAGTCGAGACAGGGATAGCAGTGAAGCGACTCATGCCCGCAGTGGATCTTCAACGGGCACTGACACTCCAGATTTCTACTTTATGCCATCACAACGCAAATATTCGGGTGAAGTTGTCCGAGTTTATGTTGACTATAATAAGAATCCGCAAAATTAAGAGCTAACAAAAATTAAATCAAGGGGGAGGCGAGTTTGAAACGAGTATATTGAATTGAAACGAACGAATAATGCGAGCGTAATATGTATTAATTATATAAATAAATGTTTTATGTTTTATTCTTTTTTTTTTCTAATTATGTGCTTAGTTTTATTTTAAAAACAAATTTAGTCATTGTTTTATCAATATGTACTCATTTTATGTTTTTCTATTTTAGTTATATATTATATCGATGTTGATGTGTTTTGTGTAAACAAAATATGATATGTACATGTTTTTGCTTATGTCAGTTTTTGAACATTTATAGTCACATACTTTTATAACTTCTATAAAAATGGTGGATACAAAAACAGCTTTTCGATAAATACTATTGAGTAACTTTAAAAGTCATGTTTTATATCGGCGTTTACATAAATACTCTTTAATACTGTTTACTTGAGACTACATTTAATACCGCCTTAGATTAAAAGCTCTACTTTGTCAAAAAATGACATTTGGTCAGTTTGCATTTCCAAAATTCCTGAGAATTTTCTCAGCCAGATTGACAGAGCAGGAAAATCAAGTATAAACAGAAATCAAATCTAATCACAAATATTCTATTCTCAGGTTTCTCATAGCAAAACTGGGAAGTTTTGATTGAAATCTTAGAAAAATAAACTGGCCAATCAAAACAAGAGCATGGAACAGAATATGACATTTCATTACACACTACTTGACAGTCCTTCACGTATCACGTTTACACACGAACTGATGAGTAAATCGTCATCATCATCAAAACACATTTTATAAAACTTGAGTGTTTGACCTTATGGTGAATACGTTCGTTGTGGTAGTGTGTGTCAGCCTTTCTGTCAGCCAAGTCTGACATGTCAAAATAAAAACTACTTTGTTGAGTCTGACAGATTACAAAAAGCTCATAGTGATTAGTTATTAATAAACTTTTCCATTGGAAAAAATAGAACAATTTATTTTAAAATTTCAATCTGTCGTAAAACTCATTTTCCATTTTGTGTTCCATCATGCAGAATTAATTGATTTATTTTTGATTTCAAATCGTATTCGCAGTTCTAAATTTCAAGAGATGCACCGCTCCTAGTTTGTAGTTGCTTATTTGTGATGAAATTGTTTTATGAATTTGTATATATGTAAGTGCGCAAAGATTTTTGAACGAATTAGTTGATAAATTAAGTTCATGTCAAACTATTACTATCACACCAGATGAAGTTTGGTTGACAATTTGACAAAGACAACGATACTAGTTCAACTGACAATAAAAAACAATTCGAAGAAAGAAAATCTATTTTTAATTTTGTTCCATACGTCACAGAAACAAATCAATTTTTTGTTTATTAAAATCCATAGTTACCAATGAAAACCCAAATAAATTGTAATTTAATACTTTAAGACAAATCTTTAAATGAAATTAAAAAAAAAAAAAACAATAATTTTCATATAGATACGAAATATCAGTCTTAACATTCTGTCATTTTTTACAAATAGGGAAAAATGTTGATTTCCGATTAAAATAAATGTCATATGAATTAATAATTATTACTGAAAAATCTATACTTACCAAAACAAATCAATATTCTGTTTACTGACAAAAAAAAACTTTATTGTTAATAAATAAAAGTTCAAGCTGACAAAATCAAATTTCTTATAATTTTAGAATCATTAGGTATATAATATATGTAAATGTATACATATTTGTAAGTTATATGTACATGTTTTTTTTCACAGCAAACAATCAATCCAATAGATATTTTTCATTACTATAGACATAAAACAGGAACATACAAAAAATAAACAATAAATAGATTTAAAATATTTACAACCATCCATGTACCAATAGAGAGAAACAAAAAAAACACAGAATTAAGTTAAACTTATAATTATTATTACAATAATTGTTTTCTATTCATTTTATAATATATACACAAAATATGTAAAACCAATTTTTACATAAATTTAAAGTGTCCTTTAACGGTGGCATAAAATAAAGTTTTTTATTTTACATAATAAGTTTTTGTTTACAACAATTTCTTAGCTATAATTATTAACTTTAAGAAGAATGGCTTTATATACAAAACAAAATAAATACAAAAAAAAACATA
The DNA here is from genome assembly GCA_951509635.1 of Eupeodes luniger. Lineage (NCBI taxonomy): Eukaryota > Metazoa > Arthropoda > Insecta > Diptera > Syrphidae > Eupeodes > Eupeodes luniger. The sequence continues at coordinate 76,176,315 of OX608075.1, read as the reverse complement.
CAGTACCTCCCTTAGTTACAATAATAATATAATAATTGTGTAAATACAATTTTTTTTAATAAAATAAAAGAAATAATTTATGTATGTACAATGTATGATATTTTAGGTCAGTGCGTTAATGTGGGAAATAAACTTTAGACAAATTAACCGATTAAATAAATAATTAGATAACTTAATCTAACGATGCACCTACTTGTAAAAGGTATCAAACATTATGATTACATTTTAGGTACTCTTCTTTTTAAGATTGTCTTATGTACTCGTAATTATTACTAATTGTTTTTTTTTTTTATTTCATTGTTTTGTTTGTAAAATTAAAAAAAAATATATATATCATTAATTTTCTTGGTTCTACCAAAATTATTTGTAAATAAATTAAATCATTTTTTAATATAAAATAAACAATTCGATAAATTTAAAATAAATGTTGTTTTTATTAGTGTTCATGATGTTCGATATTTTTTTTAAACAATTCTGCATTGAACTTACTTAACGACTAAAACAGCAAAAATTTGAACCTGTCTATAACTTTGTGGTTATGGTCCATCCAAGGGAAGTTTTTAAACGTACTCATCTTCATTTTAGTTTAATAAATGCTAACTGAAATTTTATTGTCCATTTTAATCGAATCGAAGAATAGGGAATCAAAAAACCTTCTCAAATAGTATTTGGACAATTGATAGTATTACACCCATATTGATTTTTTCCCAATTTTAAAAATGTTTTTATTTTTTGTTGCGTCTTCAAAAGACTAATGTTTTTTAACAAAAATCCATTTAATCTACAATTTTGAAGAGAAAAAAATCCATACATTTCAGAGATAACCACAAAAAACTGTAAAGCAAAATATCAATTCTGCAGGCCCGTTGAGAGGGGGGGGGAAGGAGGGGAAAGGGGGAAAACCCCCGGGCCCTGGATTTTCTAGGGGCCCGTAAAATTAAAAGCAATGAGGAGAGTGTTTTTTTTTTCAATATAGGTAGTCTAAATTCATCATCAACATACCTATTCCCACTTACTTTTAGGGGCCCGAAAATTTAAAATCATTCATGCTTTCGCAATCGGGCCCCTGTTTGCATTTTATCTACCAATCTTTCAGTCACAAGCTGGCCGATCTGGGCCCCTGATTATTATTGGCGTACATTTTTGTTACCATTTAATGGAAAATTGGGCAACTCTGAACTATTGAAAGAAAGTTATAATAAATTGTTTCGCTTTTCTTATTTAATTTAATGTAAATTTCAAATTTATTTTATTTTGAAAATTTTTAAAGTCAAAATAAGGGGCCCGGCAAATTAAAACAAAACACAAATATTTATTTCGGTTTCTGTTTTATAAAGTTTCTTTTCTTCTATTTTTGTTTCTGCTGGGAACGAAATTTTTGATTCGGTTTCGGGGGACCGGAAAATCCCACGCAAACGTTTTTCAATTGTGGTTTCCGTAATATTAATTAATTAATATTTTGAATAAATTGTTTACTGAAGATTCGAAGGATATCAAGTCACTTCAAAGTGTGTATATTAAACTAGCCATACAAAAATAGCAAGGAATTCTATATATAATAATATTGGACACCATTTTCTTCCTTGGCGAAAGGGGACTAGGACTACGAGGTGATAGCAATCTTATTGGAGAGCCAAATAATGGACATTTTTTGTTTAGCAGCAGTGCTCAACGTTGGGAAATTCTTAAGAAAAATGTGCCCGGATCCCTTCACAAACTTTCCAATACAAGATGGTCAGCTAGAATTGAGGCAGTGAAACCATTTGCAAATCATCTGAAAAACCTTAGAACATCATTAGAAGCCTAAAGTGGTATTAAATTAACTGCTGAAGCTCGAAGAGATGTAAATGGCGTTTTAAAATATATGCACAAATTTGAATGCGTCCTGATTTCTTCGATTTGGTGCAAGGTTCTTAGCGCTATAAATGAAAGAAGTATCATTTTTCAAGCCAGAAACATGACTATTGACGTTGAAATTCGAAATCTCGTGAACTTGATCTTCGATTTGAACATTATCGACAAAAAGAAGCCCCTGTACACTTTTTTTGTCGATTTTAAAGCTGCTTTTGATACCATCAACAGAAGATCACTTTTATATAAGCTAGCAGTTATTGGCCTTTCAACCAAATTTATTCGGATCTATGAACAACTTTTATTAAACACGTCTGCAATGGTTTGTAATGGTATATCTATGTCAAAATCCTTTAATACCGAAACAGGTGTTCCACAAGGCTGTATATTGAGTCCGCTGATGTTCGCTCTTTTTATCAATGATATTGAAAATAAATTACCGGGAGGCGTCAACTACGGCGATTTATCTTTGAAGATGTTGCTCTATGCTGATGACCTGGTGGTGTTCTCTGATAACCCAGTGACATTGCAGCTTCAGATAAATAAACTTAAACAATATTGCGATTCGTGGGATCTCAAAATCAACATTTCTAAATCTAAAATTATGATTTTTAAACCTCAAAACCGTTTAGATACTAATGTACGAAATTGGATATTAGATGGTACCACTATTGAAGTTGTCAGCGAGTATAAATATCTTGGTTTTACTATCACTCATAATTTGAACATCAAACATCATATTAAAGAGAAACTGGTACTAGCCAAATCAGCTATAAACTCGATGTGGTCACATTTTTTTTCAAGAAGCTTCGTGGACCCTACATCGAAATTTAAGGTTTTTGAGGCTACCGTGAACAGTTGCTTTTGTTATGGGAATCAAGTGTATGGATACCAATTTTTAGAGGATACGGAAGTTATTCAAAGATATTTTTTCAAAAGAATCTTCCGGCTGCCGCGTAGCACGCCTAATTATGCCATATATGTTGAGTCCGGGCTTCCGCAAATATATGTTAGAAATTTAAAGGCCAACGCAGACTATCTTATTAAAGTTATGCATAGACCCGATAGTAATCTGCACAAGCAAATCCTGCTTATATCACTCCATTGTGGATATTCCCCTTTTAGAAATTGGCATGCTCTTGCCACAGCACATAATTTAACAATGAATCTAAATGCAAACAACAAAGAAGAATGGAGAAATACCTTTTATAACTGCATTTCGATGGTTGATGAGGAAATGTACAAAACTAATCTCGAAAGGGCAAGGGAATCACTTTCTAGAGCAACCTATAGCCGTCTTAATTTGACTTTGGGCGATTATAATTATTTCTGTGAGGACCTTTCTGCTTCTGATATAAGTTTAATATTCAAAATACGGACTGAAACTCTTGAACTTAACTACAGGCCACATAGAACTGACTTAGATGCAATTTGTTCACTCTGCAACTCAAACCAAAACGAAGATGTTTACCATTTTTTAGCAACATGTCCTATTTTACAAGAAATCCGTAGACTTCATTTTGATAAAAGCTTCTTTTCGTCGGAAGAATGCTTACGTGTTTTAAACGGGGAGTATGGTTGGAAATTGCTGGTACGCTATGTCTCCCATGCAAATAATTACAGAAATTCTTATTTGAGTCTGTTTTGAAGTATCTACTTAAGTAAAAAAAGAAAATAAAGTTTTGTTTTAGCTAAACTAAAAGCCCCAATATTCCATAACTTCAATCTCTTAGAGTTCGCCTTTTTCCGTTTTAACTAAACTAAAAGTCCATATTCTCCGATACTTTTCCACTTCTTCGCCATCTTCGGTTTTTTTAGTTTAAAAAAAAAAAAAAAAAAAAAATTAAACTTAAATATTGTGAACAATCATTTAAAGCACCTAATTGTTAATTGTTTTCTTTTTTCATTGTAACACATATTTATTGTTAACTATTCTTTTTCTTCTTTAAATTACTTTGCCACTTTAACAAAACAACATTTAAAAAGTTGACCACATTTCTGTAATATTATTTATATACATATGTTCTTTATTTTATATTCCATAATTGTATACTCTTTTTTCTCAATGTAAATGTCTTGATAATATTCGGCAGACGGCTCTAATGCCATGCTTGTAAGTTTTTTTTTCTATTGTAAATTATTATGTATCGTTTTTAATGAATAAAGATTTATCTATCTATCTATCTATCTATCTTTGAACATTATTCAAAACGGATGAGATCAATTTTTATCTGAATGCAAAGCAGTTGCTACTGGATTGGGGGATGTTCCAGAATCTTTCCGATCGAACCGAAAAAGGCAATTAAAGAGACATTTTGGAGAAAATCGAGGAGCCGGAGAGCAAATTGAAACAGACGAAGAAATAAATTTCAAGAAAACACCTTTTACTTCATAGTTGATTCAATTATATCTGGAATTTCTCGTCGGTTCGATACGATGAAGAATTTGAATGCTACATTTTTATGGCAGTTTTCAACAATGGACGAAATTGAGATTAAAAACTCCGCTACAAGTTTCATCCAAAAGTATAACTCGCATGTGTCTCAAGGGTTTAAAGAAGAAGTAATTCATCTGAAACACATTTATGAAGCCAATTTTGAAGCAGAACTTCCGCTAATGAGTTTGCTCAATGCTATTCCCAGAACTTGGAGACGATTTTCCCCAACATTTGTGTTGCTTTCCGTGTGTTTTTCACCATACCTGTAACCGTAGCTAGTGCTACCAAAAGAAAATATTTCATTGAATGCAAACTCACTCTAATAAAACATTGTAATAATATTTTAATATAAAGAAAAACAATAAAGAGTATTTAATGTAAAACTTTTAATACTTAGTTTTTTTTTAAAGACAAATTTCAAATACTTTTACTTCGCTCTATTTTATTTTCATAGTAGGTAATAGATCTTCATACTATTTTTTTTAATAGTTAATCGACCGTATTATCAGTTACTTACATGTCGTTGGCAATATCGAATTGAATGTATGATTCTGTTCGGATTCTGATCTAATCGCATGTAGAATTATTTTCTATCCATCCTCCATTTCAACTAAACTGGTTGATACCCGTAAGATTGATTTGATGATTAACACTTTTTTCGGTTAATTTTTCAAACAAAAAATGATTATTTCCAATAATTCCAACCAATTTCATGCTATTCGTAATTGAAATTAGAACGTACCATATCAGTAGGCATGAACTTTAAAAAAAATGCTACATTTTTTTTTCCGTCCCGGGCCCGGAATTCCTCTCGGCGGCCCTGATTCTGGGTTGGAATCGTGTAAGGCGATAGATGATCTTCACTATTTTGATCGTCAATTTTGATTGTCACCCTTTCTTTGTTCTGCGTAAAGTGATTGCTAAAAACTTTGTAGTTGCTTGGCAGCACTAGCATATTATAATGTCATTTTCATAATTTGTTAATAATTTTTAATTTCTTTGTTCAAAATGCAAAACGGCTTAAGTCGACTTAAGCCAAAAAAGAGTTTTTTTTAAATATTCAAGGAATATAAAAAAAATAGTTTTATTTCTGTTTTATCAGCTTGTTTCTATAGCACCGGGAAGTTACTTTTCAGTTCTGTCAAAACGACTTAACTTAAACAAAATCGAAAATATGTAATAGCCAAATTGAAATTTTAGCCCTAACAGTATAGATACGAGTACAACTTAATTTCGTTTTAGAATTTCAAATATTAAAAGTAAAATGTAACTCGAAAAATGAAAATCAAAATAAAGTTTTACCTATACAAATACTTCAGTCTACTTTAAGTTTCTATTTTATTTGATTATTGGTAAGGTCTAAAATCTATTTGTTATGTAATTTTGTATACTCATTTTCAATATAAGGCTTATATTATTTATGTAAGTTTATTTTCCTTTAGGTGTAAATGGTTCAATGTCAATCCCAAACTGCTCTGGGAAAAATGTACGCTCTTCAGTCGTTCTTAGGAACATTGAGGGTAAGGGGTAAGCAATTTTAGATATTTTACCCACTAAATGAAACTTTCTTCTATATAAAATGCAGAAAATGACGTTTTCAATCCAGTTGTTTACAATGAAACTGCTTCAAACTGTGTCACCGGTTTGTTTGAAACCATTTCAAATCTCAAAAATACTGCGACAGCCGAAATGATGTCAAACGATTCATATTTTGAAGAAGAAAGTGATGACAGCATTGGCGATCCCGATTTTTGTATATCAGAAGATAATATTTCTAGTCCCGAATCTGACGTCGAGCTTCCCAAATCGCCAGAAGTTTTAAGTCATGGAACTAGAAAAAATCTAGCTTCAGAAGTCCCGAATCCACAAGTCAACAACATAATTTTGGGAACTAAGGAATCTAAAAAAGTAAGATGCCAAAAACGAAATTTAGGACAAAAATACATTTCCAGCACTGGAAAGACTGTCCCTGCAAGATCGATCCAACCTTTGATGAATTGCAAGCGGAATTATAAAATAAGATCACTCCAATTACTCAAGAAGCGATTTTCACTCAGTATTGGAGTCTTGGAAACTATAATCTGAAATTAGCGTTTGTTTCTAGTCTGATTTCAATCGAAGACAAAAAAACCATTCGTAAAAAGCAAAGAGGCAAGAAACCGAGAAACCGCAAATTCACTTACAACTATTTCCTGAATCTGGAAGGCATCAGAACACAAGTCTGCCAGAAGTGTTTCAAAGCTGTTTTAGATAAAAGTGATCGCTTCTTGAAAACAGTGATTTAAAAAAAATTGAATAGAATCTCCAGGAACTGTTGTAATGAAAGATAGAAGGGGAAAAGCAGTTCCAAAGAACGAAATTTCAGAAGAGAAAAAGACAGAAGTTCTTAATCATATAATGAGTATTCCAGCATACGAAAGTCACTATACACGCAAACATTCCAGTCAAAAATATTTGGATTCTAACTTGACATTATCAAAGCTTTATAAACTTTACACTGAAATAATACCAAGTCCAGTTTCCATAACCAAACACACAGAGATTTTCAAAACCCTTAACATCAAATTCAAGAAATCAAATTTACAGCGATAATAATTGCTTCGGACAAAACAAGAACAAGATGGTGGCTCTTATGATGTTGATGTATGCTACTGAGTTGAGCAATAATATTAAATATATATGTAGATCATAAGTTTCTTGATACCCGGTCACACACACATGGAATGTGACACGGACCATTCTATCATCGAACGAAAAAAAAAGAAATCATCCTTCAAAATTCATCATCCAAGAGATTGGTACCAATTCGTGAATTCGTGAGAGGTGTTGGAGTAAAAAGGAAATGTCTCAGTCAAATTTCCTTAATTTTGGGTCACTCGTTAAAAACAAATACATTTTCCGAAAAGTTGATGAAGACAACAATAAAATTAACCTTTAAAAATATAAGGTGGCTTCGTCTTTCATCAAACGCTCCATTTCAAATTTATTATAAAAATTCCCTGCATGAAAAAGATCTTTTTCAATTGGTAAACATCAGAAAACGAGGATGCAGCCAATTAGAAATAAACTACGCAGAAAAACTGTACTTTGGGCCCAATAAGATCAACGAGGCGAAAAAACAAGATCTCCTTGAACTGCTCACAACCTTTTATACAAGCCAATAAAAGATCATTAAATTGAATTATATAAAAGATACTTAAATTATGATTATGAATTATTTAACTAAAGGCAAAATGACCTATGTACAGGAAAGTTTATATTAGAACAAGACAAATTCTGCAAAACTGGCTTATGTAACATAAGCCATTTCATGTCAAATACTGCGAAAATACAAAAGAGCTAAGTTGAGAAAATTTGGTCATAAAACATGTATTTGAATTTATTTTGAGAAATGTTAGTATCATACAAAAGAGGGGAAAAATGCTTCATTATTTGGTTCAACTTTCATCTTTCTATGCATTATAGTTTTTCTTAAATATTTTTTCAAAGATTTAAATGGTTCTACTGAAAAATCATAAAAAACGACATAAGCCCCTTTTCCTTTTGATGACAGATTTTATACCAACCCAGGAAAGAGTGAAAACTGCGATTCGATGAAATCGAACAATTTCTGAACGAACTTACAAGTTCGCCCAATTGGATCAAAGTCGAAATTTTGAAGGACACATTGAACAAATATTCTCCAAACCCAAAAAAGGCAGCGAAAAGAGAATAAAGTATAAAGTATAAAGTGTGACGTCTTAAAAGAGCAATAATTGGAACTGCAAGAAAATTTCTTTTCCAAGCAATTTATTGATATCCAAGATTTATTTAGACTCTAAGGACAACAAGTAAGTTAACACTTTCAATTCGACAAATCGGACCGATTACAATAACCTCCCATGAAAAGTTAAAAAATCGGTTGGGTGTCAAATCGCCCAAAACCGAATCGCCCAAAACTTGAAAATGTCACATCGCCCAAAAATTTTGGGCGATTCAACATAATGTCAAATCGCCCAAAAAAACAAAAATGTCAAATCGCCCAAAAAGAGTGGGCGTTTTGTCATAATGCAAAAATAGCCATGTGTCAGATCGCCCAAAACCAAAACTCCCAAATTGCAAAAATGAAGAAAAATGCCAAATCGCCCAAAAATAATTTTTGGTCGATTTAACATTTTTCATTTTTTGGCGATTTAGCATAATGTCAAATCGCCCAAAAAATATAAATAATCTTGGGCGATTTAGCATTATTTTTGGGCGATTTGACACTTTCGTTAAATTGGGATAAAAATTATGTTCAAGAAGAATTGTAACAGTTACATTAACGGGCAGATCGGAATGTTGGTTCTTCTCCACATGAATGAGTTTTTTTTTTGTATTTCCTCGAAATGGAAGAATTTTCCAATAATTTTGACAGCTTTTTGGCTTATTATGAGAAGTTTTGGATACGAAAGGTATGCAAATGAATATAAATTTACTTAAATAATCATGTTTGTGAATGTTTGTGAAAGGTAATACTATGAAACCACCGCGGGGAGGGGGCCGGCGCGGCGCGCTTTGCGGTCGGGTGGCGGCGCGTCGCGTTGCCCGTTCGCGACGCGCTGCGCCGCGCCGCGCACGCCCCCCGTTTTGCCCTCGCGCATAAGCATACAACAAAAACTAAGTCCAAACGATAACAAAACACATTTAATTACTTCATTTCCGTTCAAAGTGTTTTTTTTCCCATTACTTACTTTTAGATCGGGCCACTACAGTTCTCAGTTTTTAAAAAGCTAACAAGGACAACATCTGATATTGAAGGCTACAATAGTATACTTGGACGAATGTTGACCAAAAATTGCAATTTCTTTAAATTTGTTAAAGTCCTTCAAGAAGAGGAATTTATGAAAAGCCGTAATTTCTCTATGCTTATAGAAAATGGTGGCACTACTGGTACCAAATCAAGGAAAAAAATCGATATAGAGAGAAACAAAAATATAATGGAGGCTTCTGCGCTTCTTAAAAACGGTGCCATTAATATAATGAGATTTTTAGATCGAATGGTTTATGGTAAAAATAACATTTTGACTGGTATGGAACTGACACAAATTTGTTTTTTTTTATATTTTGGTCTAATTGCAATAAATATTTTGGGCGATTTGTTAAAAGAACCCTAAATATTAGTATTTTTGGATTGCGACAAAACGCCCATTTCTACTTTGGGCGATTTGACATTTTTCTTTTTTGGGCGATTTTTCATAGTGTCAAATCGCCAAAAAAATTTGGGCGATGCGACATTTTTCAGATTTGGGCGATTTGGTTTTGGGCGATTTGACACAGGGCCAACTAAAATTGTCGAAACACCAAATCGCCCAAAATTATTTTTTTGGGCATTTTGACATTATGTCAAATCGCCCAAAAAATTGAAATGTCAAATCGCCCAAAAAAGTTTTTGGGTGATTTGACATTTTTTCGCTTTTTTGCATTTTGGGCGATTCGGTTTTGGGCGATTTGACACCCAACCAAAAAATCAGCAAGTGGACTGTGTTTTAACTGATTTTAGTAGAAGCCTTGGTAAATTAAGTCATCAAATATTTTTAAGCAAACTAAGGAAATTGGCCTTAGCGTAAGTTATGTTTCTTGGATTTCTTCAAATTTTATGGATAGACTGAGTAAATTGTCTAGCTTTACTGAACTTGGTGTAGTGTTAGATTCTAAATTAACATTTCGTGAGTTTATAATTAAAAAAGCTAATATGACACTTTGTTAGAGATTCACATCTGAGCAAAATCTATAGTCACTTAGCTAACCCATTGCCAAAAAGAGGTAGTATTTTCAAAACTATTTCCCACCCAATCAAAATACACACCAAAAGAAAGGTATTTACATAAATGCTCTACCCACAACTGCAAACCAAAAGGTTCAGGCCATCACAAATTATCTTTCGATTGCTTTATCTCCTCAACCAAGCTTCCAAACATGATGCGGTTTTCACTATAACACAGAGCATCGCGCCGCCTTTCAATTGATGCATAAATCTCAAAAATGATTTTTTTTTCAGTTTTTCGAGAAAATCGTGGGCTAACCCCTTGCCAAAAAAAAGTAGTATTTTCAAAACTATTTCCCACCCAATCAAAATACACACCAAAAGAAAGGTATTTAAATGCTCGTCCCACAACCGCAAACCAAAAGGTTCTACGAGCTCTCGTTTCGGAAAAATTAGTCAAAAAGTAAAATTACAGAATTTCGACCCATCCCATCACAAATTATCTTTCGATTGCTTTATCTCCTCAACCAAGCTTCCAAACATGATGCGGTTTTCACTATAACACAGAGCATCGCGCCGCCTTTCAATTGATGCATAAATCCCAAAAATGATTTTTTTTCAGTTTTTCGAGAAAATCGTGGTTAACCCCTTGCCAAAAAAAAGTAGTTTTTTCAAAACTATTTCCCACCCAATCAAAATACACACCAAAAGAAAGGTATTTAAATGCTCGTCCCACAACCGCAAACCAAAAGGTTCTACGAGCTCTCGTTTCGGAAAAATTAGTCAAAAAGTAAAATTACAGAATTTCGACCCAGCCCATCACAAATTATCTTTGGATTGCTTTATCTCCTCAACCAAGCTTCCAAACATGATGCGGTTTTCACTATAACACAGAGCATCGCGCCGCCTTTCAATTGATGCATAAATCTCAAAAACGATTTTTTTTTCAGTTTTTCGAGAAAATCGTGGGCTAACCCCTTGCCAAAAAAAAGTAGTATTTTCAAAACTATTTCCCACCCAATCAAAATACACACCAAAAGAAAGGTATTTAAATGCTCGTCCCACAACCGCAAACCAAAAGGTTCTACGAGCTCTCGTTTCGGAAAAATTAGTCAAAAAGTAAAATTACAGAATTTCGACCCAGCCCATCACAAATTATCTTTCGATTGCTTTATCTCCTCAACCAAGCTTCCAAACATGATGCAGTTTTCACTATAACACAGAGCATCGCGCCGCCTTTCAATTGATGCATAAATCTCAAAAATGATTTTTTTTTTCAGTTTTTCGAGAAAATCGTGGGCTAACCCCTTGCCAAAAAAAAGTAGTATTTTCAAAACTATTTCCCACCCAATCAAAAAACACACCAAAAGAAAGGTATTTTAATGCTCTACCCACAACTGCAAACCAAAAGGTTCTACGAGCTCTCGTTTCGGAAAAATTAGTCAAAAAGTAAAATTACAGAATTTCGACCCAGCCCATCACAAATTATCTTTCGATTGCTTTATCTCCTCAACCAAGCTTCCAAACATGATGCAGTTTTCACTATAACACAGAGCATCGCGCCGCCTTTCAATTGATGCATAACTCTCAAAAATGATTTTTTTCAGTTTTTCGAGAAAATCGTGGGCTAACCCCTTGCCAAAAAAAAGTAGTATTTTCAAAACTATTTCCCACCCAATCAAAATACACACCAAAAGAAAGGTATTTAAATGCTCGTCCCACAACCGCAAACCAAAAGGTTCTACGAGCTCTCGTTTCGGAAAAATTAGTCAAAAAGTAAAATTACAGAATTTCGACCCATCCCATCACAAATTATCTTTCGATTGCTTTATCTCCTCAACCAAGCTTCCAAACATGATGCGGTTTTCACTATAACACAGAGCATCGCGCCGCCTTTCAATTGATGCATAAATCTCAAAAATGATTTTTTTTAGTTTTTCGAGAAAATCGTGGGCTAACCCCTTGCCAAAAAAAAGTAGTTTTTTCAAAACTATTTCCCACCCAATCAAAATACACACCAAAAGAAAGGTATTTAAATGCTCGTCCCACAACCGCAAACCAAAAGGTTCTACGAGCTCTCGTTTCGGAAAAATTAGTCAAAAAGTAAAATTACAGAATTTCGACCCAGCCCATCACAAATTATCTTTCGATTGCTTTATCTCCTCAACCAAGCTTCCAAACATGATGCGGTTTTCACTATAACACAGAGCATCGCGCCGCCTTTCAATTGATGCATAAATCCCAAAAATGATTTTTTTTCAGTTTTTCGAGAAAATCGTGGGCTAACCCCTTGCCAAAAAAAAGTAGTTTTTTCAAAACTATTTCCCACCCAATCAAAATACACACCAAAAGAAAGGTATTTAAATGCTCGTCCCACAACCGCAAACCAAAAGGTTCTACGAGCTCTCGTTTCGGAAAAATTAGTCAAAAAGTAAAATTACAGAATTTCGACCCAGCCCATCACAAATTATCTTTCGATTGCTTTATCTCCTCAACCAAGCTTCCAAACATGATGCGGTTTTCACTATAACACAGAGCATCGCGCCGCCTTTCAATTGATGCATAAATCTCAAAAATGATTTTTTTTTCAGTTTTTCGAGAAAATCGTGGGCTAACCCCTTGCCAAAAAAAAGTAGTATTTTCAAAACTATTTCCCACCCAATCAAAATACACACCAAAAGAAAGGTATTTAAATGCTCGTCCCACAACCGCAAACCAAAAGGTTCTACGAGCTCTCGTTTCGGAAAAATTAGTCAAAAAGTAAAATTACAGAATTTCGACCCAGCCCATCACAAATTATCTTTCGATTGCTTTATCTCCTCAGCCAAGCTTCCAAACATGATGCGGTTTTCACTATAACACAGAGCATCGCGCCGCCTTTCAATTGATGCATAAATCTCAAAAATGATTTTTTTTTCAGTTTTTCGAGAAAATCGTGGGCTAACCCCTTGCCAAAAAAAAGTAGTATTTTCAAAACTATTTCCCACCCAATCAAAATACACACCAAAAGAAAGGTATTTAAATGCTCGTCCCACAACCGCAAACCAAAAGGTTCTACGAGCTCTCGTTTCGGAAAAATTAGTCAAAAAGTAAAATTACAGAATTTCGACCCAGCCCATCACAAATTATCTTTCGATTGCTTTATCTCCTCAACCAAGCTTCCAAACATGATGCGGTTTTCACTAAAGTATAGAGCATCGCGCCGCCTTTCAATTGATGCATAAATCTCAAAAATGATTTTTTTTCAGTTTTTCGAGAAAATCGTGGGCTAACCCCTTGCCAAAAAAAAGTAGTATTTTCAAAACTATTTCCCACCCAATCAAAATACACACCAAAAGAAAGGTATTTAAATGCTCTACCCACAACCGCAAACCAAAAGGTTCTACGAGCTCTCGTTTCGGAAAAATTAGTCAAAAAGTAAAATTACAGAATTTCGACCCAGCCCATCACAAATTATCTTTCGATTGCTTTATCTCCTCAACCAAGCTTCCAAACATGATGCGGTTTTCACTAAAGTATAGAGCATCGCGCCGCCTTTCAATTGATGCATAAATCTCAAAAATGATTTTTTTTTCAGTTTTTCGAGAAAATCGTGGGCTAACCCCTTGCCAAAAAAAAGTAGTATTTTCAAAACTATTTCCCACTCAATCAAAATACACACCAAAAGAAAGGTATTTAAATGCTCTACCCACAACTGCAAACCAAAAGGTTCTACGAGCTCTCGTTTCGGAAAAATTAGTCAAAAAGTAAAATTACAGAAGTTCGACCCAGCCCATCACAAATTATCTTTCGATTGCTTTATCTCCTCAACCAAGCTTCCAAACATGATGCGGTTTTCACTATAACACAGAGCATCGCGCCGCCTTTCAATTGATGCATAAATCTCAAAAATGATTTTTTTTTAGTTTTTCGAGAAAATCGTGGGCTAACCCCTTGCCAAAAAAAAGTAGTATTTTCAAAACTATTTCCCACCCAATCAAAATACACACCAAAAGAAAGGTATTTAAATGCTCTACCCACAACTGCAAACCAAAAGGTTCTACGAGCTCTCGTTTCGGAAAAATTAGTCAAAAAGTAAAATTACAGAATTTCGACCCAGCCCATCACAAATTATCTTTCGATTGCTTTATCTCCTCAACCAAGCTTCCAAACATGGTGCGGTTTTCACTAAAGTATAGAGCATCGCGCCGCCTTTCAATTGATGCATAAATCTCAAAAATGATTTTTTTTTCAGTTTTTCGAGAAAATCGTGGGCTAACCCCTTGCCAAAAAAAAGTAGTATTTTCAAAACTATTTCCCACCCAATCAAAATACACACCAAAAGAAAGGTATTTAAATGCTCTACCCACAACCGCAAACCAAAAGGTTCTACGAGCTCTCGTTTCGGAAAAATTAGTCAAAAAGTAAAATTACAGAATTTCGACCCAGCCCATCACAAATTATCTTTCGATTGCTTTATCTCCTCAACCAAGCTTCCAAACATGATGCGGTTTTCACTAAAGTATAGAGCATCGCGCCGCCTTTCAATTGATGCATAAATCTCAAAAATGATTTTTTTTTCAGTTTTTCGAGAAAATCGTGGGCTAACCCCTTGCCAAAAAAAAGTAGTATTTTCAAAACTATTTCCCACCCAATCAAAATACACACCAAAAGAAAGGTATTTAAATGCTCTACCCACAACTGCAAACCAAAAGGTTCTACGAGCTCTCGTTTCGGAAAAATTAGTCAAAAAGTAAAATTACAGAATTTCGACCCAGCCCATCACAAATTATCTTTCGATTGCTTTATCTCCTCAACCAAGCTTCCAAACATGATGCGGTTTTCACTAAAGTATAGAGCATCGCGCCGCCATTCAACTGATGCATAAATCTCAAAAATGATTTTTTTTTTCAGTTTTTCGAGAAAATCGTGGGCTAACCCCTTGCCAAAAAAAAGTAGTATTTTCAAAACTATTTCCCACCCAATCAAAATACACACCAAAAGAAAGGTATTTAAATGCTCTACCCACAACCGCAAACCAAAAGGTTCTACGAGCTCTCGTTTCGGAAAAATTAGTCAAAAAGTAAAATTACAGAATTTCGACCCAGCCCATCACAAATTATCTTTCGATTGCTTTATCTCCTCAACCAAGCTTCCAAACATGATGCGGTTTTCACTATAACACAGAGCATCGCGCCGCCTTTCAATTGATGCATAACTCTCAAAAATGATTTTTTTCAGTTTTTCGAGAAAATCGTGGGCTAACCCCTTGCCAAAAAAAAGTAGTATTTTCAAAACTATTTCCCACCCAATCAAAAAACACACCAAAAGAAAGGTATTTTAATGCTCTACCCACAACTGCAAACCAAAAGGTTCTACGAGCTCTCGTTTCGGAAAAATTAGTCAAAAAGTAAAATTACAGAATTTCGACCCAGCCCATCACAAATTATCTTTCGATTGCTTTATCTCCTCAACCAAGCTTCCAAACATGATGCGGTTTTCACTATAACACAGAGCATCGCGCCGCCTTTCAATTGATGCATAAATCTCAAAAATGATTTTTTTTAGTTTTTCGAGAAAATCGTGGGCTAACCCCTTGCCAAAAAAAAGTAGTTTTTTCAAAACTATTTCCCACCCAATCAAAATACACACCAAAAGAAAGGTATTTAAATGCTCGTCCCACAACCGCAAACCAAAAGGTTCTACGAGCTCTCGTTTCGGAAAAATTAGTCAAAAAGTAAAATTACAGAATTTCGACCCAGCCCATCACAAATTATCTTTCGATTGCTTTATCTCCTCAACCAAGCTTCCAAACATGATGCGGTTTTCACTATAACACAGAGCATCGCGCCGCCTTTCAATTGATGCATAAATCCCAAAAATGATTTTTTTTCAGTTTTTCGAGAAAATCGTGGGCTAACCCCTTGCCAAAAAAAAGTAGTTTTTTCAAAACTATTTCCCACCCAATCAAAATACACACCAAAAGAAAGGTATTTAAATGCTCGTCCCACAACCGCAAACCAAAAGGTTCTACGAGCTCTCGTTTCGGAAAAATTAGTCAAAAAGTAAAATTACAGAATTTCGACCCAGCCCATCACAAATTATCTTTCGATTGCTTTATCTCCTCAACCAAGCTTCCAAACATGATGCGGTTTTCACTATAACACAGAGCATCGCGCCGCCTTTCAATTGATGCATAAATCTCAAAAATGATTTTTTTTTCAGTTTTTCGAGAAAATCGTGGGCTAACCCCTTGCCAAAAAAAAGTAGTATTTTCAAAACTATTTCCCACCCAATCAAAATACACACCAAAAGAAAGGTATTTAAATGCTCGTCCCACAACCGCAAACCAAAAGGTTCTACGAGCTCTCGTTTCGGAAAAATTAGTCAAAAAGTAAAATTACAGAATTTCGACCCAGCCCATCACAAATTATCTTTCGATTGCTTTATCTCCTCAGCCAAGCTTCCAAACATGATGCGGTTTTCACTATAACACAGAGCATCGCGCCGCCTTTCAATTGATGCATAAATCTCAAAAATGATTTTTTTTTCAGTTTTTCGAGAAAATCGTGGGCTAACCCCTTGCCAAAAAAAAGTAGTATTTTCAAAACTATTTCCCACCCAATCAAAATACACACCAAAAGAAAGGTATTTAAATGCTCGTCCCACAACCGCAAACCAAAAGGTTCTACGAGCTCTCGTTTCGGAAAAATTAGTCAAAAAGTAAAATTACAGAATTTCGACCCAGCCCATCACAAATTATCTTTCGATTGCTTTATCTCCTCAACCAAGCTTCCAAACATGATGCGGTTTTCACTAAAGTATAGAGCATCGCGCCGCCTTTCAATTGATGCATAAATCTCAAAAATGATTTTTTTTCAGTTTTTCGAGAAAATCGTGGGCTAACCCCTTGCCAAAAAAAAGTAGTATTTTCAAAACTATTTCCCACCCAATCAAAATACACACCAAAAGAAAGGTATTTAAATGCTCTACCCACAACCGCAAACCAAAAGGTTCTACGAGCTCTCGTTTCGGAAAAATTAGTCAAAAAGTAAAATTACAGAATTTCGACCCAGCCCATCACAAATTATCTTTCGATTGCTTTATCTCCTCAACCAAGCTTCCAAACATGATGCGGTTTTCACTAAAGTATAGAGCATCGCGCCGCCTTTCAATTGATGCATAAATCTCAAAAATGATTTTTTTTTCAGTTTTTCGAGAAAATCGTGGGCTAACCCCTTGCCAAAAAAAAGTAGTATTTTCAAAACTATTTCCCACTCAATCAAAATACACACCAAAAGAAAGGTATTTAAATGCTCTACCCACAACTGCAAACCAAAAGGTTCTACGAGCTCTCGTTTCGGAAAAATTAGTCAAAAAGTAAAATTACAGAAGTTCGACCCAGCCCATCACAAATTATCTTTCGATTGCTTTATCTCCTCAACCAAGCTTCCAAACATGATGCGGTTTTCACTATAACACAGAGCATCGCGCCGCCTTTCAATTGATGCATAAATCTCAAAAATGATTTTTTTTTAGTTTTTCGAGAAAATCGTGGGCTAACCCCTTGCCAAAAAAAAGTAGTATTTTCAAAACTATTTCCCACCCAATCAAAATACACACCAAAAGAAAGGTATTTAAATGCTCTACCCACAACTGCAAACCAAAAGGTTCTACGAGCTCTCGTTTCGGAAAAATTAGTCAAAAAGTAAAATTACAGAATTTCGACCCAGCCCATCACAAATTATCTTTCGATTGCTTTATCTCCTCAACCAAGCTTCCAAACATGGTGCGGTTTTCACTAAAGTATAGAGCATCGCGCCGCCTTTCAATTGATGCATAAATCTCAAAAATGATTTTTTTTTCAGTTTTTCGAGAAAATCGTGGGCTAACCCCTTGCCAAAAAAAAGTAGTATTTTCAAAACTATTTCCCACCCAATCAAAATACACACCAAAAGAAAGGTATTTAAATGCTCTACCCACAACCGCAAACCAAAAGGTTCTACGAGCTCTCGTTTCGGAAAAATTAGTCAAAAAGTAAAATTACAGAATTTCGACCCAGCCCATCACAAATTATCTTTCGATTGCTTTATCTCCTCAACCAAGCTTCCAAACATGATGCGGTTTTCACTAAAGTATAGAGCATCGCGCCGCCTTTCAATTGATGCATAAATCTCAAAAATGATTTTTTTTTCAGTTTTTCGAGAAAATCGTGGGCTAACCCCTTGCCAAAAAAAAGTAGTATTTTCAAAACTATTTCCCACCCAATCAAAATACACACCAAAAGAAAGGTATTTAAATGCTCTACCCACAACTGCAAACCAAAAGGTTCTACGAGCTCTCGTTTCGGAAAAATTAGTCAAAAAGTAAAATTACAGAATTTCGACCCAGCCCATCACAAATTATCTTTCGATTGCTTTATCTCCTCAACCAAGCTTCCAAACATGATGCGGTTTTCACTAAAGTATAGAGCATCGCGCCGCCATTCAACTGATGCATAAATCTCAAAAATGATTTTTTTTTTCAGTTTTTCGAGAAAATCGTGGGCTAACCCCTTGCCAAAAAAAAGTAGTATTTTCAAAACTATTTCCCACCCAATCAAAATACACACCAAAAGAAAGGTATTTAAATGCTCTACCCACAACCGCAAACCAAAAGGTTCTACGAGCTCTCGTTTCGGAAAAATTAGTCAAAAAGTAAAATTACAGAATTTCGACCCAGCCCATCACAAATTATCTTTCGATTGCTTTATCTCCTCAACCAAGCTTCCAAACATGATGCGGTTTTCACTATAACACAGAGCATCGCTCCGCCGCCTTTCATTTGATGCATAAATCTCAAAAATGATTTTTTTTTAGTTTTTCGAGAAAATCGTGGGCTAACCCCTTGCCAAAAAAAAGTAGTATTTTCAAAACTATTTCCCACCCAATCAAAATACACACCAAAAGAAAGGTATTTAAATGCTCTACCCACAACTGCAAACCAAAAGGTTCTACGAGCTCTCGTTTCGGAAAAATTAGTCAAAAAGTAAAATTACAGAATTTCGACCCAGCCCATCACAAATTATCTTTCGATTGCTTTATCTCCTCAACCAAGCTTCCAAACATGATGCGGTTTTCACTAAAGTATAGAGCATCGCGCCGCCTTTCAATTGATGCATAAATCTCAAAAATGATTTTTTTTTCAGTTTTTCGAGAAAATCGTGGATAACCCCTTGCCAAAAAAAAGTAGTATTTTCAAAACTATTTCCCACCCAATCAAAATACACACCAAAAGAAAGGTATTTAAATGCTCGTCCCACAACCGCAAACCAAAAGGTTCTACGAGCTCTCGTTTCGGAAAAATTAGTCAAAAAGTAAAATTACAGAATTTCGACCCAGCCCATCACAAATTATCTTTCGATTGCTTTATCTCCTCAACCAAGCTTCCAAACATGATGCGGTTTTCACTATAACACAGAGCATCGCGCCGCCTTTCAATTGATGCATAACTCTCAAAAATGATTTTTTTCAGTTTTTCGAGAAAATCGTGGGCTAACCCCTTGCCAAAAAAAAGTAGTATTTTCAAAACTATTTCCCACCCAATCAAAAAACACACCAAAAGAAAGGTATTTTAATGCTCTACCCACAACTGCAAACCAAAAGGTTCTACGAGCTCTCGTTTCGGAAAAATTAGTCAAAAAGTAAAATTACAGAATTTCGACCCAGCCCATCACAAATTATCTTTCGATTGCTTTATCTCCTCAACCAAGCTTCCAAACATGATGCGGTTTTCACTATAACACAGAGCATCGCGCCGCCTTTCAATTGATGCATAAATCTCAAAAATGATTTTTTTTTCAGTTTTTCGAGAAAATCGTGGGCTAACCCCTTGCCAAAAAAAAGTAGTATTTTCAAAACTATTTCCCACCCAATCAAAATACACACCAAAAGAAAGGTATTTAAATGCTCGTCCCACAACCGCAAACCAAAAGGTTCTACGAGCTCTCGTTTCGGAAAAATTAGTCAAAAAGTAAAATTACAGAATTTCGACCCATCCCATCACAAATTATCTTTCGATTGCTTTATCTCCTCAACCAAGCTTCCAAACATGATGCAGTTTTCACTATAACACAGAGCATCGCGCCGCCTTTCAATTGATGCATAAATCTCAAAAATGATTTTTTTTTCAGTTTTTCGAGAAAATCGTGGGCTAACCCCTTGCCAAAAAAAAGTAGTATTTTCAAAACTATTTCCCACCCAATCAAAAAACACACCAAAAGAAAGGTATTTTAATGCTCTACCCACAACTGCAAACCAAAAGGTTCTACGAGCTCTCGTTTCGGAAAAATTAGTCAAAAAGTAAAATTACAGAATTTCGACCCAGCCCATCACAAATTATCTTTCGATTGCTTTATCTCCTCAACCAAGCTTCCAAACATGATGCAGTTTTCACTATAACACAGAGCATCGCGCCGCCTTTCAATTGATGCATAAATCTCAAAAATGATTTTTTTTTCAGTTTTTCGAGAAAATCGTGGGCCCCTTGCCAAAAAAAAGTAGTATTTTCAAAACTATTTCCCACCCAATCAAAAAACACACCAAAAGAAAGGTATTTTAATGCTCTACCCACAACTGCAAACCAAAAGGTTCTACGAGCTCTCGTTTCGGAAAAATTAGTCAAAAAGTAAAATTACAGAATTTCGACCCAGCCCATCACAAATTATCTTTCGATTGCTTTATCTCCTCAACCAAGCTTCCAAACATGATGCGGTTTTCACTATAACACAGAGCATCGCGCCGCCTAAACTGAGCGACAAACATAGTGCCTGGTTACACGAGCGCAAAAAAGAATTACTTTTGTGGATACACACAGAAAAAAAAATTAAGTGGGCATGCAAGAAATAGAGGAACAGTCCGAAATTAAAACACAAAAAACTTCGTTGAATACTCAGCCGCAGGTACAGCACGAGCAAAACCAAAGCAAATTTGCTGTACATTCTACTTCGCCGGCCAATTAGAAATGAAAATATCTGTCAAAAGGAGAACGTTTGAGAAAGAAACATGATTTTTAACGCAAAACTCATATCTGAAGATGAGGAAAAAGACGAAACTTGGCATTTTTTTCCATCCCTTTCCTTCTTTCTAAAAATCATCCGTTCTCTTTCGTGAATTAATTCTTTTTTGCGCTCGTGTAACCAGGCACATAGGAGCCACCCTAACCACGGTTGCCACTTGAAAAAAAAATTCATGACCAAAGCTGAAAATAAAAATGACCAATTGTACCAAAAAAGGACCAAAATAATTTGTGTTCGCAATGGCTTTTAACTTCCCATAGAAAGTTATGGTAATCGGTCCGATTTCTTGAATTGAAAATTTTGACATTTCTCGACGTTTCACGGTTCCTAGAGTCTAAATAAAAGATGTTTAGAGAGATGTCTGTGCGTGCGTGTGTACGCACGTTCGGGAAGAATAATGTTTTTGACATGTGGTAAAATTTTGAGAAAATCGAATTGAAATTTTTTACAAAAAATAAAAACCTTAAAAAAACAATAGTAAAACTTGGTAAAGCTTTGGACTTAAGTATATCTTCAAAAATTAAAAAAATATTGGCTTTAAGCTAATTTTATCTGACAGAAAATATTGTTTCCGACATTCCGTAAATTGCGCATAAAAATCCAACAGTCATTTTTTTCATAAAAAAATAAAATCTACAAAAAATAGTACGCAAATGCTACGAAAATTTGGTAAAAATTTATTTTTGACTAAAAATTTCGTTAACAAGAACAGATATTGAAATCAAACTATTTTATCATACTCAAAATATTTTTGGTAATTTTTAATTTTTTTTAGAATAATTCAACTAACAACTAGCAAATCACGAAAGCCTACAAACATTTTAAGCAAGACAAATGGGCACACGGGATGGGAAGTTATCACTGTGGGACGCACCCCAGCTTCTTTTTTTTAGGATCGCAATATGTTAACATTATGTCAGGAGATCGAATACTATCGCTAAATAAAATTCGTATAAAATTAATTCAAAAAAATGTTTTTGCAGACCAAACGCTATGGGTATTTTTGTGATCTTGACGCTCTTTGGCCAGCATTATATTATTAATGGTACCCAAATTAAGTCTGCCTTTCGTTTTTATCAAAATTAATTCAAAAAAATTCCTCTCAGCAGCAGCTGAGCTGTGAGGAAGTAACATCAAGTTATAAACGAACTAACTCCAATTTTGAAAACAATATTCATTTAAAGCGTTTTTACGATAATTGACCTTTTTCCAAAATTCTTTAGGTAGGTATTTTATATTTGTGATTATAAAAGGAATAGACACGAGTTATTCTTTTCAATTTCTTAAAAAAGGGACCAAATGGAATAAAAAATGACCATGCGACCAAGTGAGAAAATAATGACCAAATTTGGTCGTAAAAGACCAAACTGGCAACCGTGACCCTAACACCATCACCAAGTGCAAGTTCTACTTGCACAATAACCATGAGCAGAGCAACCGCGGCGCCGACAAGAAAGTATTCTTCGTCCGGTAGATTTTTGGGAACGAGCACAACAACAACCACATTAACGCTGCGCATCCTCATCAACGAAGACATTGGCGATCGAATCGAAATCAGACCATCAACATGCAAGTGCGCAGGCCACACCCTTTTTCATAGTGTCGTGATAAGCGGTACTTGCGACCGAGAACCACTTCATCGAGGGAACACAAATATCAACAAGCAATTGCAACGGGCCAGCTGCAGCAGCAGTAACAAAGCCAACAACAATCAACATTGATGACTGGAAGTGGTGCGATATGGCGAAATAACATCCTGTGTGCTTTATATTTTATATTATTCTGTATTATAAGTATGATTCTAATGTTAGAGCTTGAGCGGTAAAGACGTGCCTAAACAATAAACAACCGTCGAAGTCTTCATACTTCATTTGAGCATTGAGCAATACAGTCCACATTTTTCTTGATAAAATAAAGTTGTGCAAAAATTAAATTTTGTTTTATTCAATATCGAACACACTTGCTTTTACAAAAATATTTGCACGCGAATTTCGTGATCCTTTTGTACTTAAAATATAAATACTATCAGTAAGGTTCTACATTTACCTATTTGAAATGAAATTGAAATCGATTCAAAATATTGGAGTTCTGAAATTCACTTTTGTCGATATCGATTTAATTTTTTTTTCGAACTTAAAACGAATTTAATTTACATTTTCTGCATTTCGATTTTTGTGTTTTTAAAGTGATTTGAACATATCGGCCAGATTAAGTTGGTGTGATTTGAATTAGACAAGAGGAAATTGTTTAAAAACAATAATAGTTTCACCTTAAGGAAATAGGTATAAATTCACTTTTTTATAGAATGCACTTGATTCCTGAGAAGTTGCAACTTCTACTTTGGATTTGAGGGAAGCATTTAAGACGATTTTTCAACACACCAAATGTCTCCTCTATACCAAAAACAACATCCGTTCAAAAACTTTAAAGACACGTTCAGAAACTATACTTCGATTCCAGAGTCTTTCCCAACCGAAATATGGAAACTGGTTACCGCAAATCTGCAGCAAATGGAAATGTGCATCAACACAGTCAAAATGAAAAAGAAAAACACTAATATTTTTTTAAAAAGCGCAGAACAAATAAAAACAACAAATTATACACATTATGACAATGAAAAAAATTGTTTATTTATTGATGTGATATATATGTATGCACTATGCATGTCAGCTGAAATCACTTGAAGTGATTTTGAAAATTATTCGAACCTTGAAAACAATTTCTTTCGATTTTCAATCTAGATTTCGATTTCATTTCACTGGATTTTGGGATCCTAGCTGATTATGTTATTTTAATTTCGTCAACATCCTTTACAGAACATTCAACAACATTTTTGAACGGTGCCGAAAAACTCGTCTTTATGTTAAGTGTGTGCCCCCCTGCCTTTGATTAAAAGTTTGGATCCGCCCTTATTGATCTTTGTCCAATTTTAGAAATGTTTTTATTAATATTCATTTCTACATCTTTAATTTCTGAAGAGAGAAAAAACTCATACATTTCAGAATTAAACACGAGAAAAATATAAAGCAGCGATATATTGCCAAGGATAGTAAGAAAATACTTTCTATAGGGTGTTCCAATATTATTGAATAGAACCGCTATTTGCATTTGGGTATAAGCTTACAATTTTGAAGATGTTATTTTTAGACATTTTACAAGTAAAAAACTACGCCACTATTCAAAACCTCTCTAGTTTAACGTTGTCAACGTACTTATTAATTGTACATCAAAAATTGTTTGGGAGGTTTTTCATATTTTCGTACGGTTTCGAACGGTTTGGATAATGCAAATTTCGTATATTTGGTACAAATCGCCGAAAATTCCTCTAACCGGTAACCTGGCTAGGACTGTACTTTGAAAATATGTCTAAACTTACATTTCCCAATTGGATTTCACATTGAGTCACTCAGAAAACTCAATAGGCGTGTACCATCAACTGAGCGCTCCGAGCGCTCAACTATTTTTTGAGCACTGAGATTTTTTGCGGAGATCTCTGAGACAAAAAATTCATGGATTCATTTCTCAATTTGCTTGCTCACCCAAAACAGCTGTTCAGTTGTCATTTGTCTGGTGTGGCGCGTAATTTAAATAATTTTAATTTTAGGAGTTCCATCAAAATCTTTTCATGCTCCTCATTCCTTTTTTTATTTCTTATTTTATCTGATGAACTACTTAAAATTTGACGCAAAACTTGTTCTTGTTTGTTATCCATTTTAATAGTTTTTTTTCCAAAAGTAACAAAGAATTATCAATAGAAAAAAATAATAAATTCACATCAAAAACTACAAATTGACAACATATGTTTTTGACAGCATATGTTTGTACGGAGATTCTTGTCCCACAAAACGATTCTGCCTCCGTCAATCTGACATTGAGCGCTCACTGAGCGCTCAGTTGATGGTACACGCCTAATGTGTCTCCTAAGAACTTTAACTCACTGCATCTTTTCCAAGATCTACCCAATTTCTTTCTGGTTTTTAATATACGAGGTGTGTTCAAAAAGTACCCAAAATGTTCGTTTTTTCAAAAAAATATGTATTTATTCGTTTACATCAATGTGGTCCCCTTCAAAGTAGTCCCTCCCAGATATAAAACACTTATGTCAACATTTTTTCCAATCTTGGAAGGACTCTTGATATTCACTTTTTGATATGTCCTTGAGCTTTCTCAGCGATGTTGCCTTTATTTCTTCAATCGAGGAAAAACGCCGTCCTTTCATGGGTCTCTTCAACTTTGGAAACAGGAAAAAGTCACACCATATCTGGTGAATATGGAGGTTGAGGCATGACTACGGTATTGTTTTTGGCCAAAAAATTTCGAACAAGCAACGACGAGTGAGCAGGTGCGTTATCGTGGTGCAAAAGCCATGAACTGTTTTTCCATAAAACTGAGTGTTTTTTTCGGATTGCTTCACGCAAACGTCGCGTAACTTCAAGGTAATACTCCTTATTAACCGTACGACCTTGTGGTAAGAACTCTTGATGCACTATACCATTATAATCGAAGAAAACAGTAAGCAAAACCTTCACATTTGATCGAACTTGACGTGCTTTTTTCGTTCTTGACGTTAGATGCTTCCAGGTGGACGATAGTGCTTTGGTTTCGACATCATAACCGTACACCCATGTATCATAACCAGTTATGACCCTTTCAATCAAACTTGGATCGTCGTTGACGTCATTTAACAGCTCTTCAGCGACGTTCATGCGATTGTTTTTTTGGTCAAAATTCAGAATCGCCGAGCTCATAAAAACACGTCGAACCTTAGCAACTACTACATACAAAGTAAACACTGAATATAGCTGAAAATTGCATCATACTTTAGGGGCATGTATACCAACACAATAAAAAAATAATTTTGACCTTCGGACTCTGCAGACCCGCGGAATTTAAAAATTCCGAGCACTTTTAGAACACACCTCGTATGTAGGTTTATAGGTTTAATATGACTAAATGTTCGAATCTGATAAAATAATTTAAAAAAAGACACATAGTTTCCTTCGAGCCGGATTTGAACCAGCGACCTATGGATATCTATGCAACTTGCTTTAAATTTTAACACTACAGTCCACCGCTCTACCAACTGAGCTATCGAAGGGTTAAAAAATTTGGGTTCCAAATTCCTTTTTGGTGCCATGAGTTATTGGAGAGTTGCACTTTGATGTAAATCAAAATTAATAAGTAAGAACAGTATGGTACTTACATATCTAGAATAATAAGTTTTATTTTCGTTTTCTTGCAGAAGCCAAACAATACTGTTCTGACATCAGTTCTGAAGGCCTGGTCAAACAGATCGCGGGTCGGTCCGGACATTTAGAACGCGCCGCTGCCCCCCACGTTCTGATAATGTCAAACAAAAGCCGGTCGCGTTCCATTTGTGACCGTTGGACTTAATCACGTATACTGCTTGAACAACAACCATTGACATACTATACATGGACTGCTAGTGGTGTGAATTTTCCATACAAAATTTGAATAAAAATGGTTCCACTTCAAATTAGCTACACTAGCCCTTTCAGGCACAGTGGCAAAAAAAGTTATGAAATATTTAGCGACATCTGTTTTTATTTAGTTGAGATAAGCTTTTTCTGACATAGAAAGTATTGACATCTAGCATAATTTGTTGAAGACAAACGATGCCATGTTTTTTGTTTATGTTATTGAAGAATTTTGACAGTTCGTGCAAAATGAAGCAGAAGCTGGCTGTGCGCTGTGAGTATTTTGTTTAATTTATGTATATTTTTCAAAATAAAACATTTTAAATTTCACAGTGAATACTTCAAAACGCCACACAACTTCTAACCACCTCTAATTACCGCAACGGAACTGCCGGGTATGGGTATGTATATCTGCGAAACTACCAGTCGAGGCTAATGTACATATCATGGATTTCGATGGTCTTATTGCTGGCCAAACTTCTTTGGGAACAGCTGCTATCATCGTTATGGATAAATCAACCGATATCAAAGCTATTGCCCGCTTGATATCTTTCTACAAACATGAAAGTTGTGGACAGTGTACTCCATGTCGCGAGGGTATTGGTTGGATGAACAAAATTATGGCTCGGTACTAAATAATTTGATAAAATTAAGATTTAATGGAAAAAATAATAATATGATAATTTCTTAGTGTCGTCGCTGGAAATGCTCAGCCATCCGAGATTGATATATTGTGGGAAATTTCTAAACAAATTGAAGGACACACTATTTGCGCCCTTGGTGATGGTGCAGCTTGGCCAGTACAAGGTTTGTTAAGTTATATATTTTTGTTTCTATTTCTCAACCCTTGCTTTTTGTAATTTAGGTCTCATAAGGCATTTTAGACCCGAAATCGAGGCAAGAATGAAGCAACATGCAGGAAAATCTGCTGCTAAAGTTTAAGATATTGACATTATATTAAAGAAAATAAATTGCTGTTGTTTTTGCTTAAAGTCTTAATAATTCATTAATTAATTGTGTCTTGTAAGCAATGCCATGATTTGATTATAATGCGTATTGTTAATATTAAAACTTAAGGTATTTAGATATCAGAGAAAGAGATAGGAAAAGGGAATCTAATTCCTGTGCATGTGCAGTTGGTTGAGAAGTTCTTAAACAATTTATATTTTGTGGTTTTAAATGGTGGCTATCACAAATAAAATTATGCTCTGGATCTTTTCCAGCTTTGAAAAATAGGAATTTGAATAGTGTCCCATTTTCTTAAGGGAGAACTCTACATTTTTTTTAATTTCTCTTAAACTCTTGAATCTTGAGATCGTGTTAGGCGGCAAGATGGTGCAGTCGGGTGGCTCACCGTGCATCACCCATCCCCTCCTCATGCGAAACAGGCTATTTTTTTTTTCACTACAAATAATACAAAGCATTTTCAGACTAGGCAAACATTTAAAAACACCTAGCCTTCCTTTATATTTGTCATCATATTTTTTTCTATGAAAGTGTAATTTTTAGAAGAATGAAATAACTCCTAATAAGGACTTAATTTATTTCTCTACTGGTTTGTATATTTTATATCATGTGATATCTACTTACAATAACAAATTCAAGCAAACTTAACATTGATAAGAAACCTAAGAATTAGAACTTCTTTCCCGTGAATCTAATTCTAACATTGTATGGAAAATATTAGGTTTTATTTCATCTTTTTTGGAAGGAGTTATTACGTTAGGATTTATTGTATATAGCCGTATTTTAAAACCCAGATTATTTTATAACTCAGGCTATTTTGTTACACAGTTTATTTTATACACCCATGTTATTCTTAAACCCAGGTTAACCCTGGGTATTTTAAAACCAATTTTATTTTGTAGTCTAGGCTACTTTGTAATTCAGGTTATTTAATAGCAGAACCTGGTTATTTTTTAACCTGGATTATTTTATAACCTTGGTTTGATTATTTTATTACCCTAATTGTTTTACAACCCACTTTTATTGTAGTACCCAGTTTATATTATAACCCAGGTTAATTTTAATTAGGAAGGTCATTTTGTAGTCTAAGTTATTTTCTAACCTTCGTTATTTTAAAATCCAGGTTACCTATTTTTAATCCTGGTTATTTTATAACCCATATTTAGTCTTTAAATTGGGTTAATACCTTCCTACTTACTTTAATTATGTTAATATTTTTTCATACCTATCAACATAAACCTGAGCATAGACATTATTTTATATTTTTATCACAAAGTTTGTTTTCCATCCTTTTTTATAAAACATTCTCATTGTGAAACTGTATGAAAATCACGTTAACGAACCACTCAGAAACAATTTGAATTAACCCCTTACCAAGACGGGAAAAGGAAAGTTACAAACCATTAATCTTCGAGTGCCAGTGTTACATTTTTCTTTGGATGAGTTTCCGGTATAATGTGTCCCTGAGGTATGGGTTAAGATGAACTGCGTTCACATTGCCCACAAAAGCATTCCGTACTAGAAAAATATGTTCAAATAAAATACAATTCGCATACCTAGTCTTAAGAAAATCATTTTTCTTTTGACACCTTATTTATTAAAATTGGTTTAGTGTGAAAGCCGGAAAAGGGAAATGAAATAATATGTACATATGTATGTATATGATTAATAGAAATAGCAGTTTATATGTATCTATATGTATATATTTTTCTTCAAGTCCGATTGAATCTTTAGGACAAACAAAATAAAACTTATTTTCTGTTTACATTTATCAAACTTAATCCTTACCAAAACTTAGTGATATCGGGTAGAAATGTTCTTCTGGTCTTTGAATAGAATTGAAGAGTGAAATTGTATTCGGGTCGAAATACATATCCAAACAGGAAAAACCTGGCAGCACAAATGATGCCAAATAGGTAGGTAGGTTTGTACCATTGATTTATGTCGAAGAGTAGTATCTCAGTTTGGAGTTCTTTTTCCTGTTTCCAAACAAGGGCACATAGAGATATTGTTTCTTCGTTTCCATTTGATGGTGCTTTGGTAATCG
This sequence comes from Eupeodes luniger, assembly GCA_951509635.1. Lineage (NCBI taxonomy): Eukaryota > Metazoa > Arthropoda > Insecta > Diptera > Syrphidae > Eupeodes > Eupeodes luniger. Next base: position 76,146,816 of record OX608075.1, on the reverse strand, counting down.
ATTGGCACTCAAGGACGTGGATCATCTGGTGGTTCCATGGAGCTTATTTTAACAAGCGGCGATGATCGTTCTTGCGGCGGGGCAACATAAAACACTTGCATTTCTGTTAAGTCATACAGCACAAGACGTCCATCGGCTAAGCCTACAGCTAAACCCAATACAAGAATGTTTAGAAAATTAGTTCGTTCTTCAATACAAATAAATATTGTTTGTTACCTTCAAGTTGAATGCCAAAATGAACTCCTTCCTGTTGGCAATGTTGAAAGTGTCGATGCAGATGCAGCAAGGTCATGCAATAATCCACAATGTGACAAGGTACAACTAAAATGTCTGCATCCTTCTTCGAAGCCGGTACATCGACGATGTTGCGTAAACTAAGATCCACAAGCAATACACTGCCTCCATCAGTGCCCACAGCCAAACACCCATCCATATTTTGCAAAATAGTATGCTGAGAGGCCTCATGACTTATAAACCGGCAACAAGTTATTTAAACACGACAAGATCTCATGGACTGTCGGCATATTGGATTCCAATTGCAATCAGTGTATCCTTCATGTATGGCATTTGGATTTCCGAAACGCATGTTATGATGCAAACACCAAACCTACATAAAACGAGTCGTATACCAAAAATTAAATATTTATTTATATATGCTTAAATTATGACACTATACCCATTGCTGGCATCAAAATCGAATTTAGATATGGACTGACCGGTTCGCAGTGAGGTAATGCAGAGGCGCGAGCCGTTGGTAAGCCATCCCCATTGTCGATTTTATTATTCCACCAAATATATCACCTTGTTTTATTGATAAATAATAACTACATATTAATGCGTATATAACAATTTAAAAGGCAAGTTATTTTCTTCAGGGCTTGAGGGTTCTTGGACGAGACATTCAGAAAATCGAACTTCTTCTTTGTAATCAAATGAGGTTCAAATAGATCCATAATTTGCGTCTTTTTCTATCAAAACAATAACATAAACTCTTGTTAATTTTTAAAAATAATCTAATAACGATAGTATTTTATTATTTTATACGAAAATAAAATTCAAACGCGCGAATATCATTCGGTTTTCGGTCTTTGACCAAAAATTTTCTCGAATATTTGTTTCGTTGTTGTGTTTGTGTCAAGTGTCATAAATGTTACACAATTTTTCCGCATAGCCCTCTTTGCGCTAGTGTTTTGTCCGTTAAAAGTGGAACCATCGTGAAGTTGGCTACTAGCAGTCCATGTATAGTATGTCAATGACAACAACGTATAGTTCAATAGAACACAGAGAACGGGACGGGACCTTCAAGCCACGTTCTGTTTGACCAGGCCTTAAGAGGATTTTCCGTTTTGATAGATCTTTTGAGGTAAAAGTTTGAAAAACTAAATCTATTTGAAGTTTGAAATTAGTATTTTGACACGTTTTTAAGCAATGATTTCGATAATATCCATCCCGAATGTACATAATGCAGGGACGCAAGACAAAGAACCAGTGGCGATTCCTGGTCATAATCTTAGGGTTAGCTACTGGTCTTCTAGAAAATCAAAATACTTTTTCAAGAATAATAATTCATTTTATTCAAAACGATAGTTCAATAAATATTGATTTTCGCTAAAGGTTCGAGTATACTCTCTGTGTCTTTCCTTATGTGTTGGTTTTAAATCTGTAAGCTTTGGACATGGACGCCCATTATTGACTACTATTAGCTTCTCCGAAAACGATCTTGTTCTAAATGGTTTTCTAGTAATTGTTCAATTATGGTCTTTGCTTGATAAGTATTGGATTCCATTTCAATTCCTATCAAAATAAAAGTTCCTATTGTTAAACCAACATCATTAAAATAAAGTATCTATTTTTAAACATACAAAGAAGAATCTTTTTAAAACTACTTAGTATAGCCTAAAACTGGATATAATGTGTCCATGCACAAGTTATAAAAATTGAAAATTATGATGGTATAGTTACGTATATTGATTGATACATTATTTTATAAATGCCCAAAATTGTTTAAATAATTGTTTTTTAATATATAATTATTTAAATCGAAAATATCCAAAATCCAAAAAAAATAACAAAAAATAATCTGAATCACCGTCCTTAAGTCGTACAGTGTACCAATTCATACATGCTAAAAGTAAAACAGTCGATTGGAATTCACTGCTCTTTATACTTACAGTGGTTAATAATTCCAACCAGCTAGATGGCCAAAGAATTACAATTCCATGGCTTCAAAGTGAAATAGAAATTTGTATAGAATATAATTATTTGCAAATTAAACTTCATACAATTTTTATTATACTTTTTAATTGAAAAAGAATTGAATTTGATCCTATGCAGGTACATATGTAAGTCGTTATGTTCTCTTACTTTGTTATTTTTTCGTTCTGGTAATGTTAAATTTATCATATAGTTTTCAGTGTTTCTTAAAGAATAAATATGCAACGAATTAAATGTTCATAAAAATCCAAAAAAATGTTGACATTATTGATCATCAAATATTATAAAGACATTATAAGAGCTTGTGAAGAAAAAAATTATTGATATTGGTTCATTAGTTCTTGAGTACCCTTCTGAAACAATACCAAGCAATTATTTTTCTATAGAAAGAAATTAAGTTAAGAAAAAAATTAAGGCAAAATTTAGTAAAAATCTTTCGGTTGGTTATACGATTTTTGGCATTTGTATGGAACTACTGTTATTTTTACTCTTAGAAAAAAAAATAAAAAACGCCTAAAGCGAATCTGCTTAAAACCTTAATTTTCCTTTTTGAACTCAATCGACCCAATAGTTTGGAATGTAGAGATGAGGGCAGACAGACAGATGGACGCAAGTGGGGGACCCACCCTCTACCATTCTTATGCCTTGTTTGATTAAAATTTCTACCATTCTAATGCCTTGTTTGATTAAAATTCCGAGTTCGAATTTTTTTACGGAACCAATACTCGCCATATACATAGTTCTTATATTATGTCGCAAGTAAAAATGTATGTATGTATTGTAGATACTTAATTAAAACTTTGAAAAATTACACTTCAAACTGATTTTTATTCATTTGTTTCCAAATTTTGACTTAATAGTTTGACTTGAGCCCGCTTATAATTCTTAGTTGTAAGTAGGTACTACTGTTATTTAAAAAAATGTCTTCCATTAAAAATTAAATGCTTGTTTTGATTTGAGCTGTTCTAAAAAAATCAAGTAGCCTACCCTCTAGCATGTATGAATTGGTATGGAATTATGTTAATAATAATTGCAATAAGAAATATAAACATAAAAATCATACCGATCATAACACATCCAATATTCAACTAATAAAACACTATTTATAATAAAATGCACTTGCTTAAGTCACTTTCCTTTCAAGATAAAAAACGCTTTCACACAAAAACTATTTCTTAATTAACATTTGAAAAATCCGCCTATTAAACTCAAACACCACCTGTGTTCCATTTTCTCCTTCCCCACACATCGACACCAAAAATCAGTATTATCTCTAAAAAGAGCGCTAAACAACGAACATAATTCCTGTCGTAGTACTGGGTCAAGTTCGCTAGCAAACCTCATTTTCACACAAATGAAAATAGATAACACAATTTTCTCCTTTTAAAAACGAATATGATATGATATGAATTTCGACGATCATGTTCGATTCGTCGTCGGTCTTGTTTTTCCTCACATAGTCCATACGATGTATAAAGAAAGGAAACATCAAACTCATGGTTGCGACTCGTGCAACTTGTCTTTTGTGTCAGTTGTGTGCTTTTAATGTGTCGTATACTTCGCCGGGTTATCGCTTTTATTTGCGCTCACCCTTCTGTTTATTTTTATAGGGTTTTTTTCGAATGTGTGCATAAATCTGTGTGTGTGGAATGTATGAAATTTGGTAGCGCAAATTTTTGCGCTGCCCATAGCCCAATGCTTTGAGATAAATTATTGTATGCGAGTTTTATTTCATGAAATGAATGTATGAAATTTGGTAGCGCAAATTTTTGCGATGCCCAAAGCCCAATGCTTTAAGATAAGTTATTGTATGCGAGTTTTATTTCATAAAATGAAGATTTGTAGAAAAGTTGAATATAATGTAACTACAACTGAATTTTTTAACATTATAGTCAGCTGTTGAGTAATTCAATTACCAAATAATATACATATTAGAAAATTATATTTATTCTAAAATTCTTGGTTTAGCGCCGCTAAACCAGCTAACTATGAGGAATCGCCCCTGCAAAGAACATGCATATGTGCAAGACTTTCCAGCAGACGTTGACATGAAAACTTCTTACAAATATTTACGTAAATGTTAGAATTAACATTTCTTATGATTTTCGCTTTGATTTAATGTCACTTTTTGTTTTCGATCTTGGTATTTTAATGCTTCTCTTTTGAAATTTCAAATGTATAAGTTCATCCACTCCAATTCAAATTCATGAGAACCCTTAATTTATTTACGTTTAAATTAAATGTCAGTATACATTTTGACAGTTCGTTTCTGCTTAGATCATTCGGTATACAGGCTGATAACCGCGTTGACAATAGCTGTCTCTATTATATATAAAGAAAAAGTTAGAGACAGCAATAGCCAAAAAGAGTATACGCTAATTGATAATCAACCATCATTCAAGCCGATTCCAGTTGAAATCTCGTTTATTTATGTTATTCACCGTTGAATACTCATAAACTAAAAAAGATGTTTTGTAGAATTTGTTGACCTCGAAACGTTTTCCAACCGACTACAATACAATACTCAAGCATGGAACATTGTTGTAGCTTCTTCGATATTTCCTTAAAATTGTGAAAATGTGTCTCTTGTCAAACTGACATTTAGATACTTAAACTGATTTAATACTTCTTAAGCAGTTTTAGCTTATTTCGCCTCTAAAGCTAAGTATACACTATTGGAAGATTTTTCATTATTGTCAGATTTTTCCCAAAACATTTTAACCAATTTTCGATCAACCATGTAAATACCCAATTTTATCTGTCAAAAGAATTGGCAGTCAATCATCGGCAAATTTTCTATCAAACTTCTTGCAACCGTGTTTAATCGTCTAAACTCCCAATTTTGTATCTTCTTAAACATATTGCATGATTGTCCAATAATTGGATATTGAGAGATTTTCTTTTTCAACAATACCGTCCAATTTTTAAGAAAGTTTTTGAGCAGAAAACAACAACAAAAACTTACAGGACTTTGAAAGAATTTGAAAACTACGAAATAAGAAGTCAACGTTTGGCAGGATTAGACGGATGAGCAAATTTTACAAGACAGTCGTTATTGCCTGCTTCATTTTTGTTTATATTTTATATTTGTTTTAATGTTTTCGCACTTCCTGTTGTTATCACTTCTAAAATAAATGTTCATGTTTTCTTTCATCTGTCGAGAAAATTGTCTTCTAATGAGTGTACCAATTTAATTGTTTTCTAATGCCTCCAACCGTGTAAACAGACAATTATTAATTGGAAGATACAAAATTGTCTGCAATTGTCAACCGATTGATTTTCTAACAAAAAACTGTCTAGTATTTCTATAAAATCAACCAAACGTATAAAAGGACAATTTCCAGTTCATATAAATTGGCAATAAATTTTCACCTTTTGGAAACTTTTGACAGTTTGGCCAATATTGACGATCTTCCAATCGTGTATACTTAGCTCAATATCATGTATAAATTAGCTTTTCAGTAATAAAGGCAGACAATACTGTACATAAGGCTGAAACTGTTAGTACAACTTACGTCGTTTTCAATTGGCAATCTGGAAGTGAAAAAAAGCATTCTGAATGCGTTCAATTGGGCAAAAGTGACAGTTCTGATTCTGAAAAGAAGAGAATTTCCCTTCTGGTTTTAAAAACAGAATCAGAAGCAGAATCACTAACACATTCATAAATTTTAAATGTCACTTCCTCCATGTTTGCAGCACAAAAACAAAATGAAATTTAGCGCGAATACACATATATGTGATACATGTCATACTCAACCAATACATTCTCACCAAACCTCAGATTCTTCGGAATAAAAAAAAACTGTTCAATTGGGATTCCGATTCGAAGAACAATTCCAGATTGCCAATTGAAAACGACGTTAAAGTTGGAAGTGCTTCAAGATGTTAGTTACTCACTTAAAGTAGCTTTAAGCAAAATCTGTCGTGTAGCTTAAGAAAACTTCAATGCGATTGTTTTTACACAAAGTCTTCCAACACATCCTTCTAAAAGCTACAAGTAAACTAAAACGTCAAATTGACATATGTACAATAGTACTAAAATATTTAAGGTACTAAAATTAAATTTCACTTTTCACAGGACGGGATTCCGATTCGAGCTTTCGCCGAGTACAGACGTGTTCGGAAGTTAAAAAATTTTAATTTTGCTATATAAAAGGAAAAAAAAAACATAATAAATTAAAAGAAAAAACATAAGTTATTTCTTCTGTGCAATGGAGAGAAGCGGCTTTGGGTCTTTTTTGACCGATAAAGTTCCTCCGGACATTCGTCCTTTTGCCGAAAGAATCAAGTTGCCATCGAATATAATTTCGGAAGCAGACAAGCAGAAAATAATTGATTCCGTTACCCGTGAATGGAATAGTGACGATGAAGAACTTGCCTATGCCGATCCCGGTAAAAAGAGGGAGACAACTATAGACACAAATTTCAGTGGTAATGAAACTATGGCTGCAATATTTGGCGTCAGTCTACCGACGCAACCTCGTTCAACGAATAGCTGCGTGATAATTGGTCACGAGTCCACCTCAGACGCTCCCAACCTGGCTACTATGCAAAATAGTACTGAATCTGCTTTCAACCATATACTTGCTGCCGACCAGGATGCCTTTAAATCTGTTTTGGCCAGGAAAAGAAGACACGGAGGAACAAGTACAGTTTCCAAACGTCCAAAGGAAGTTCTTAATTACACCAACCGTTTCACGCCACTTCAACAAGTAATGGAGGATGTTGATGCTCATAACTTTGAGAAGGATGCTATTCCAACAAACTCAAATAATAAAAAGCTAAACCGCAATAGTAATTTTGATGCTCCCAACAGCCGAAAAGGTGTCCCTGGAGCTACAAACATCAGTGACAGTACCGGCAACCTAGATGCTAACTTCAATAACAGCAAAAATATTGGCTGCAATACCATCAGCAACTCAAGCCACAACAATAGCCAGAGCAACAACCCAAATTGTGACTACTCTGGAAACAACAACACCAACAGGAACGAGCAGACGTCGTCAAAACAAGAGCCATGGTGCCCGCCCATCTTTACGAAGGGAGTCTCGTCGAAGTCCATAATGGAATTTCTGGGTAAGTCCAATTATAACTTGGATGATATAAAGTTCATAGCAAATGGTTTTGGCAAGCTTAAAATGATTGTTAGGAGTGTTGAACTACATAGTTTTTTTATTAATAAATTTAAAGAATGTGGCGTAGAGGCTTTTTCCTTCACGCCAAAGCAATGCAAAAAATTTAACACCATCCTAAAGGGGATTTCGAATAATTTTTCACCAACTGAAATCCAAAAAGAGCTTATCAGGTTGGACCCTTCGTTGAGGGTATCTGTAAAGATTTTTGAGACTAAATGGTCTAAAGCCAATAATATTCCGCTCGACCTTTTCCTATGTTCCTTAGACGATAGGGAAAGCCTTCAAAAAATTAAAAAAATTAAATCCCTACTAAGGCATAAAGTAACTTGGGATTCGGTTAAAAATTCAGACACTAAACAATGTTTTAGATGCCAGAGATACGGACATGTTCTTAAGTATTGTAGTTTCGCAAATAGATGCGTTAAATGTCTAAAAGACCACGAACCTGGTCAATGTGACCTAGGTCCAAAAACTGAAACATCAGTTGCTGCTTGTGTAAACTGCAAAGAACTTGGTCATCCGGCTAGTTATAGAGGCTGTCCGAATCGAATTGCATTCCTAAAAAAAAAAAAAGAAGAGGCATTGTCTTCGAATAAAAATCATGCTTCTAACCATATAACCATTGGCTCCATGCCCATTCCACATAGTGGTTTATCTTATGCTGACAAATTAAGAGGCTCAGCTGCACCTAAGGTTGTAATTGAACGTCCGGTTCCTAAGCCAGGCAACCCCAATGATATGGTTGACTTCTTAAACGAATCTGAGAGACTTTTTGGGGTACCAATAGCGACTCTCATATCCAAAATTAGAGGTTTTTGGCCTCATTATAAAACACTTGAAGAATCCCACAAACCGGGTGCCTATCTTTGCTTTATTGCCTCCCTCTCCCCCCTTTCACCATGATTCTCAAACTAATCTCGTCCAATGTTAACTCCTTAACGAAAGATAAACAAATTGAAATAGACCTCCTTTTGAAAGAGATCTATCCAACTGCAGTCTTCCTTCAGGAAACTTGCCTTAAAAAAACAGCAAACAGATGTCGCTTTAACGACCATTATGACCTAATTAGGAATAACGAAGGTAGAGGTTCCGGAATTCTCTTGAGGAACTCCATTCGGTTCTCCCAAAAAATTTTTTCAAACTCTCTGATTTCAGCAACCATTGCTGTTGTTCCATTAAGTACTCGTCATCTTTCAAAAACATTAGCTCTTGTTTCAATTTATGTACCATGTCATGCAGGCACATCACTTTCAACAGCTCTCGACGATCTTGTATCTTCCTTATCTAACTTCGACTACATAATAATAGGCGGAGATTTTAATTCTAGGCACCCACTTTGGGGCGACACAAAAATAAACCAGAATGGTTCCAACCTGGCCAATTGGTTCTTTGATAACCAATTTCTTGATTTCGACATTGTCACCCCAGTAGGTCCTACCCGCCCGGCTTCTGGCTCACACATTGATTTTTTCCTGACCTCGTCTAACCTCAGATCAATTAACAACATAGCTTGCACAACTCTCGATCAAATATCGGACCACTTCTCGATATTCGCAACCATACAGCTTGATCACAGCTCAATTTTCCCGGATTTTCCAAAAAAGTATACCAGCTTTAAGAATACTAACTGGCCTGCCTTTAATAGATCACTTAACACCAGACTTTCAAATTTAAATATTCCTACCGACAGAAACCTCTCAAATGAGGAAATCGACAACTTCATTGATTTATCCACCTCAGCCCTGACTAACTGTATCAACCAGTACAGCCAAGAGATTAGTTCACGAAATAATCGCCTACATATTTCTCCATCTACATTAAACCTCTTCAAAATTAGAAAGAACTGGAAGCTAAAACTCAAAAGACTCTTTCATCACTTCGGTGACCGTAATAACCAACAATATGTAGAACTGTCTGCACAGATAAAATGCCTTTCTAAATTAATCAGTGAAAGAGTTCGACTTGAAACAAATGAACAATTCAGGAAAAAGTTAGCCAGCCTTAAACCAAATTCAAATGTTTTTAAGGTAATTGACCAGATAACCGGTCGCAAAGCAATCAGCACACAATCTAGCAATCAGGTTCTCTCGTTTCAGAATAACAATTATTTCACCCCATCTGAAAAAGTAGAGGCATTTGCTTCCTTTTATTCGAATTTATATTCCCAAAAAAACCCATTTTTTGATCCGGTCACAACTTTGGAGGTAAATACTTTTAATTCTTCTTTTCCTGTTTGGAACGCAAACATCCAATTGACAAATTTTTCTTCTATAAATAATTCCTCTAACAATAGCAATGTATCCTTGATTCATGAAACTTCAGTTGAAAATTTAATCTCATCTCTAAACAATAAAAGGTCAGCCGGCCCTGACCATATTCCAAATTTCATCCTTCGTAAAACCAAAAATACGCTTGCAAAGTTTCTCACCCCTATTTTTAATAACTGCCTTAACAATTGTTATTTTCCGACTGCGTGGAAAAAAGCTTATCTTATCCCGATAAAAAAAGGCAATTCCCAATATTGCATTGAAAATTTCCGCCCAATATCTCTTCTTTCTAATGTCGGCAAAGTATTTGAAAAAATTATACATTTAAAACTATTTAACTTTTTTGATGATATTGACCCCACGCAATCGGAACAGTTCGGTTTTAAAAAAAAACACTCCACAGAACATGCACTATTACATTTCCATGACCAAATTCTTAACAACCTCAGATCAAAAAAATGTACTGTTGCTTGTGCCATTGACCTAAAAAAAGCATTTGACTCTGTCTGGCATGCCGGCCTTATTTTTAAACTTAATTTATTACACATCCCACCAACACTCATAAAAATTTTGATTAGTTTTCTGTCCAACCGTTGTCTTTCAGTCAACTTTGAAGGTGTAACCTCTTCACCTGTCAACATCTTCTCGGGAGTGCCTCAAGGATCCATTCTTGGGCCCCTCCTTTTCAACTTGTACCTATTCGACTTTCCTACACAACATGTCGAATCCAAGGCCATCCTATATGCTGATGACACAATTATATATAGTCCTGATGAGAGACCCCAAGAAGCATTGAATTCGGTAAAAGAACACCTCAACATAGTGATTCCTTATTATAAAAAATGGGGTATTGACCTAAACCTTGACAAATGTGAGCTTATCTGTTTTCGCAATGCGGCTGGTAAAGGCCACCACCTTGCTGTTCGTGAAAGCCGATATCTTAAGCTATCCATAGATGGAAAATCAATTCCTTTGAAAAAATCGATTAAGTACTTGGGCGTCAATCTTCACGAAAGATTGAAAATGAATCCACACGCGAGAAAAGCCCTAAACAATAGCAAAGCTGCAGCAGCTAAGTTAAAACTGCTGCTCAATTCAACTAAAGTCGAACCAAAAACCAAACTTTTGATGTACAAGACACTAATACGCCCTTTAATATCTTATGGGTTCCCTATATGGTTCCAAATTACGCCCAATGTGGTACTTGAACTTCAGAGATTTGAACGTTACATTATTCGGAAATGTATAAATAAACACCGCAGACCAGGCGGCAAATGGCTTTCCAATAAGACAATCTATAATGACTCAAAAATCTCTCCTCTGCTTTACTATTTAACCGGACTTTCAAAAAAAAGAATCTCAGCATTACAATATCACGATAACTTTCTTCTTCAAAGTATTTTTATAAATAACATCAACTGGTCTCTAAATGACAGATATTATATGTCTCCAATCAGTATCCTCAATGAAGGGTCCAACGCTGCCTTGGAAATCGAGGATGATAATCGTTCGACTTCACCATTTTACAATAAACAGGTCCCTGGCACCTACAGAGGCTAAGTAGCTCAACATCTCTAGATTAAATGAAAAATAAGATAGATAATACAAATTATTGCAACGCCTAGACTGAACTCATCCAATTATAATTGGACTTACCTTAAGTTCCTATAATATTAGTAACTGAGCTGTGAATTAAAATACATTATTTATTGATAAATTTTAGATTTAAGTACATGTAAAGATATCTTACATTTGGAAATATTTTTATAAAACTATGTGATACATTGAAAAATCTACATATCAAATAATGTAAACAACTAAACTGACATACCTGAAAAGTAAATACGTCATTGACACAAATCGAGTAATAAAAACTATATTGTACTCCATTTGAAACTAGCTTCATCTCATGTAAGGAGATAGAAACAAACACACTGTGAAATAATTATCATATCTTCTCTTTTTATTTTTGTATTATTCTTTAGGTTAACTATATTGTACTCCATTTGGAACTAGCTTCATCTCATGTAAGAAGATAGAAACAAACATACTGTGAAATCATTATCATTTCTTCTCTTTTTATTTTATTCTCTTAGGTTAAGCATCTTTTAGGTTAAGTTTTTTTCCCATATATCTAAGTATCGTCTTTTTGAGTGGACGTATTTATAACTCTAAAAATATATCAGACTGTTGTCTTTAAACTGTGAATTGCATTAAAAATTAGTTAATAAGAAACATAAAAAGTATAGCTAGACCAATTCTAAGTCGGCAAATAGAAGCAATCAAAAGAATATATATTTATGGATGTGTACCTCCTAGTATTTAAGAATGTAACTGTGTTAAAAAAAAAGAAATCTCAATAAAGACTACTACTACTACTACTTTCACAGGACGAAGAGCAAGACGACAAAAAAGAACACTCTTTTTTGTGATTTTCATTTTGATATTTTGAAGATATGTCGTCGTCGTCGCCTGTCTGCGTGTGTTACCTGCCTGCAGACACAAAAAATTAGGTTTCATCAATTAATTATTGGAAACATGTAGCTGAACCTTGTTAATTCCGGAATCATTTGAAAACAAGAAGAAAACTAAGACCACAACTGCTCAGCTTAAAAAAATGGCCAGCATCTATTCATACACAAGGGAAGCTGTTCGTGTTAAAGTCAAGGTTGGTATTTTGCATTTTGTACTGTTTTATACTTCCCCTTTGTGCTTCCTTCCTTTATTGTCTGCGAAGAAAATAAAATAAAATAAATGTCTCATGTTATATTTTTGGTCGTCAGAAATGTGAACCAAATCTTCCACCCGAATGGAGAAAGTTCAGTGTCGACCCACAAATCACATCGCTCGATGTACTGTACAGCATTCTTGCCAAAGCTTTTGACATCAAGTCTGACTTCTCTATCAAATACAAAGCCTTCGACCCGGCTGGCAATGAAATCTACTTGGCCGTATTGTCCGACTGGGATTTGGATGCAGCGTTCCTTCGCATCCACAACCTCTCAATTCAGACCTCGACCGAACCGTGTCTGATTTTGCAGATAGATATAAAACCTTTTACTGAAGTGCGTGACTGGGAGGCCGAGACGCCGCCAGCTACCTTCGGATCGGGGGCACGGGAGATAATGCAACCCATTCAGCAGTCGATTGGCATGAGCCAGAAGTATGTTCAAAGCATGCAAACCAAGTTGCCTGGTCTGATAATGAACCAAATGGAGAAGACGTTCTCTATTGTGCAGAAGGCCTTCAACATGAACGATGAACCTTTATCTCAGCTTCCACCTCGTCCTCCATTATCTGACAGCGAGTTTCGAATGTTTCTCGACCCGGTCGGCCAGATTTTGCGGCAGGATGAGCTGCGTAAGGTGATTTTTTTGGGTGGAATCGATCCGAGTCTGAGACGTGTCGTGTGGAAGCACATCCTGAATGTCTATCCGAACGGAATGAATGGACGGGAAAGGATGGACTACATGAAGCGAAAGTCGGACTATTACGTTAAGCTACGCGACACATGGAAGATTGCTGTCAAGCGTGGCTGCGTCGACAGTGAATTGTCTTATGTCACGAGCATGGTAAAGAAGGATGTTCTCCGAACGGACCGCTTGCATCCATTTTATGCTGGTAGCGATGACAACCAGAACATAGCATCCCTCTTCAACATCCTGACCACATACGCCCTAAATCACCCGTCGGTGAGCTATTGCCAAGGAATGTCGGACATCGCATCTCCTCTGCTGGTGACCATGAACGATGAGGCCCAAGCGTACATTTGCTTTTGTGCCATCATGTCCCGAGTGCGGGTAAATTTCATGCTTGACGGAATCGCAATGACGCAGAAATTCACCCATCTCACAGAGGCATTGAATTTCTATGATCCAGAGTTCTATGAGTATCTAAAGCTGCAACAGGCCGACGATCTGCTCTTCTGCTATCGGTGGCTTCTATTGGAACTGAAGCGGGAGTTTCCTTTCGAGGACGCCTTGCGTATGCTCGAAGTGCAATGGAGCTCATTGAAATATGAGTCGTTGACTGGGGAATTATCCCTATACGAGAAGGAATTCGAGCCGATTCTACCAGAGGAGCCGCCACCTGCTAGCCCATCGTATATTGTCGCGAAGCCTAGAGAGAACCCGTACACGAAAATTTGCGCCTTGCGTCGCCAGAGCTCTTCGGTATCGCTTAGTTCTACATGCTCGTCGCAAAATCTCTCTACTTCTTTTACAAATTCTCCAGGTGGGCGGTTAGACGGTACGAAGCGCCTCAACCAAAGTATGGACGATAACATTTCTTCAAGAAGCATACGAAAGAATCGAAATGTTTCCAAAGCCCATCAGAGTCTGGACGAGTCGAAAATGATGATGCTAATGGAGCATTTAAATGAAAATGGCCACAAACTTACTCCCACTGAACTGAGGAATTTCGATGAGTTCAGAGAAACTTCTGTGGAAGCAGAAACTGATGACGTTGAAAATGTTCACGGTGAATATGCCGAGGAAGAAGAAGAAGAGGAAGATTTTGTCTTCCATCCAACAAATCCGTTTATGGAAGATGTTGGGAAACAGAACGACGACAATAAAGACGAGCTTCCATCATCAACTATTGCTGCTGCCGCCACAACAAATGCCTTTCTCGATAGTGCCGACACAGCCAGTGAGGATGGCAACAGTGAAGAGAAGCGTAAAATTCCAAAGAGTATCATGAAACTGCACAACAAGAACATTTTCTCCAACTACAATGCTGTCAGCAATATAATTGCAAAGCAGATAACAACTACAAGTGGAGGCGTGCAGGCTCAGGCACACGCACACGCACAGGCAGGAAAAAGAGGTGGTGGTCATTTTAAAGAACTAAAGGAGAAAATAGTCGCCAACAAAAGGGGAGGCAAGGGTGAGTATTATTTTTAATGATTATTTATTAAAATTAATTTAATTTATATAAATACAACCACCGACGCAATTAATCGCCCACCTTTAGAGATAGAAAATTGAAATTACTTACTTGATATTTAACTTTTTTAGTTATATGATTTAATTTAAATTTCAATTTTTGTAATTTTATGTACATTGTATGTTTATATTCTTATTTAACTTTTGCGTCATCAGGAATTGGGGGCTCTCACAAGCTAGAGAGATCCAAAGGAGCAGCTATAAGTGAAGATACTGATACTGGAAAACCAAATCGGGCACAGCCTAAACTCATAAAAAATTTCAATGAATTCCTAAATTTATCTTCGATAAATCGAAGTCGTATGATGTTGGAAAAGCAATCCTCCAGTTCTCAACCAGCAGCTATACGAACCGATAGTTCGGTCCTAAATCCACTGCTTAAACTATCGAGAGGAATTTCCTCTGTTGAGGACTCTGATTCCTCAACAGCAGAGACCTGGAGCGATACGATGATGGCGCAAAATTCTTCTGTTTCGCCGGTGCCTTCGGCGCTTAAATTGCAATTGGATTTAAAAAGGGACTTTCTTCAAGAATTCCCACAAAAGATCGAAAACGATCCAAATATAACTCCCGATGATATTCAGGAGCAGGAATATTATCCAATGACCACTGCAATGACACGTGAATTACGCCTCGAAATGGAGAATTTGGATCGACAAGTCTTTGGTCCATCAACGGTTATTGTTGAACCTCCGCCAATATCGTCGGACATTGAATATGAAAAATTAGATAGAGATTCAATGGACTTAGTTGAGGACCTAAAAGAGGATGAAATAATAACGTGTCCTGACATAAACGAGTTGATTGTTCGGCGAAGAGAACGTGATGCCCGAAATTTAGATGCAGCTCAACGCATCAGCACATGCAGCAGCACAAGATCAGATGTTTTTGTGTGGGAAAATCCTCTGCATCAGATGTCCAATAATTCAAGTTGTAATTTCAATGAAATACTGGATCCCAGTGAAGCATCCACTCAACCTCCTGCAGTGGAACAGTACGAGGAAGAAATTTTCCAATTTGGCACCGACTCCACTACAAATACCGAACAACTCATTCCATTAATTGATAATCTTAATCCTTTTATTGAAGCGGTCAGCTCTACTACAACACCCGAACCACTCTTAGAAGCACAATCAAAATGCCCCTCCCATCTAGAGGTCGAAGAAGCCACAACAGCTGATATCACATTCTCGAAGGGCGCTCCTACCAACAGTAACTTCCTACCACCGCCTAGTGAACTTGGCGGCGGCCATCCATTCCTCATTTTCTTATGCCTCACTCTTCTGCTGCAACATCGCACGCCGATTATGAAAAGTGGCATGGACTACAACGAGATTGCAATGCACTTTGACAAAATGGTTCGCAAGCACGACGTCACCAGAGTGCTAAACCAGGCCCGTTGCATGTATATTGACTACATTAAAAACCAAAATGCACGCACCACTTTGTCCGAAAAAGAAAAAAACAACACCAGCAGCAGTGGTACTTTTAACTCGACGACTTCTTAGATAACTAGGCAACCAAGCACAGATTTACACAATTTGTTAATCAACAACAGCTAGCTTGTACTTGTAACATTTTTTCCCTAATAATTCCAATTCCAATTTAAGTCAAACAAACAAATTCACTTAATATACACCATCAACCATCACTTCAACTTAAACCTACACTTCACACAACACAACTATTATGCATTTAAATGGAAAGAGAAAAAATATATTTATATTTAAATCAAATTAAAGTCTGATCGCTTGTTATATTTTTCAAAAGAGCAAACATTAAAAAAATAAAAAGAAGCAAACAAAAATATATTATAATACATACATAGCTTTAAACCTAAATTTTAAATCTTTTATAAGTAAGATATTTGTGCGTATGTTCTTTCTGAGTTATGATTATTTTGTGTATTTGTTTTTAAAACGAGTAAGATTAATATTTAAAAGAAAAACAAGAAAATATTCAGCTTAAACTAAAGAATTTAATTCAACACAGTTTGATATTTATTTTGTTTTTATTATAAACTTTCTTAAAGTAATAACTTATGTATCTCATTTTCTTTTTGTATTCATTCTTAAAAGATTTTTGATCGTATATTAGCATTTGGCATTTTGTGCATGAATTCATAAAAAGAAATTAAAAGAAAAAAGAAAAAAAAAAAACGAACATATTACAACAAATAAATTCCTGTTTATTTTCGAAAGAATATTATTTTTTTTTTTATTTTTAATATAAACTATTTACATACTTTAGTGATGTGCGTATATTTTGGGATCGAATTTAGAGTTTTTTGATCGTCTGTTTAGCAGTTTTGTGTGGGTGTGGTCCTTATTGCAATCGTGATGAGCCGCATATCATTAGAATTGCATTTTGACGTACATTCACGCCTGCAATGGCGCTTATCTCGATTAGCTGTATTTTAAAGAGTTATTCCTCCTCATAACTTACTTACTGAAGCCGCCAAACGGACAATATAGAAGCAATATACAGTGTTGGCCAAAACATTAGCAACTAAAAATATCTCCATCTGTATGTCATTCAAAAATTAATAACTGAAATAAATCACGTTAATTTTTTTTTCAAAATTTAATATACATATTATGTATGTATGTACTTCTAATAGACCACAAGAGACTAAAGTTTTTATATAGTTTTCATAACGGTCCATTTAAATATAACATACATAACTAGGACAGTTAACCCAACTTTTTGTTGGCCTAAAAAAAGCAACTTTTTATTCATATCTTTCTTTTTCTTATTAATATAGGTAGATACAAATTAGTCCGCTAACTACAAAATCCCTTGCTCATAAAAAAAGGCAAACGAGTGCAGTTGAATCTATTTATTAGGTGTTTATTTAGTGCACGGCCAAGCTAAGCAGTGTTCTTAGCTAACTTTTGTAAAATGGCCGGAAACAAATACTCTATCGAAATTAAAGAAAAAATTATAAAAGAATATAAAAGCGGAATGAGTCGAATTAAAATATCGGACAAAATATTCCATTTCAAAATCAGTGATTTGTCCATTATTAAAATTTTGCAAATCCAAAAAGTCGTTCCAAACTGTTCATCGAGGTAGCAGATCAAGAAAAACAACAAAACGAGAGGATTCTGCAATAATAAAATTAATTTAAACAAAAAAAAACTTATATCATCAAGAGAAATACAAACCCAACTCGATCTAAACGTAAGCGCGCGAAGAATTCGGCGACAAGCTGTTGAGGGTGGACTAAAATCTTTCAAAGCTGTAAAAAAACCTTTTATTTTGCTCATGACCACATCTACTGGAACGTTAGAAAATAGAGAAACGTACGCTTTTTGGACGAGTCCAAATTTAATTTCAAAAGTTCCGATGGTTTCCATCGTGTTCGCAGACCAGCTACTGTGAAATACGGAGGAGGTAAGGTTATGGTGTGGGGATATTTTCAGTGCATGGACTGGGACCGATTCACCAAATAGATGGTACAATGGATCGTTTTCTGCACCTCGACATTTTGCAAAATATAATACTGCCACACGCTGAGGATCAGTTGCCTCTGAAATGGATAATTCAGCAGGACAACGACCCAAAGCACACGTCCAATACGGTTAAGACGTGGTTTCAAGAAAACCGGATAGACGTGTTACAATGGCCAGCACAGTCCCCAGATCTCAACCCCAAAAAAAATATTGTAAATTGTAGATCGACGAATTGCAAAAATAAAAAACGATGTGTTTGATTAAATTAATTAAATTGGCTCGGCTTACGGCTGTACTGAAGTGATTAAAAACGAGGGGTTTGCTACCAAATATTAGCAATATTTTAGTAAGACTAAACAAATATTTGTTTTGACCAGCCTAATATTGCACTAATTACACTAATTGTGCTATATTTAATGAACTGTTACAAAAACAATGTTATTTTATTTTCTATTAGAAACTGTAAATATTTATTTACATTTTAAAAACAAAAATTTGCAATAATTGAATTCTAAAATTGTTTTTTTTTTTTGTTAATTATTTAATAATAAGGGCAATTAAAGTTGCTTTTGTTTTAGCCAACACTGTATGTTTAAGAGTTATAGTATAAATACTGTAGTTTGTCTTTTCTGGTCAGGTTTTATAAACACTATACATTTATACCTTACAAGGTTAAATACAAAGAGAAAAATACAGTTAACTATTGTTATCTATAATAATGGTACCGAGGAAGGCAGCTGGGGCAGTGAAGCCCTCATGTCTGGCGTATCCTAGGTACCACACAATAGAGAAAATATGAGCACACGTACCCATGGTAACGTCGAGCTGTCAGGCAAGAACAATAATATTGTTCTACATACGTACATATATTACTTTCTTCGTTGTTGCTAACAATAATATATTTTGGACCTAAGATGAATTGGTCCACGTAAAGCCGTACATCATTATGGATGTCATAGTCTGGCAGTTTCTCAAGTGCATTTTCTCAATAAGTCTATGTAAAAACGAAAGGTCCCATAGAACAATAAACCAATCTCGCTCTGATGCCGCTCAGGTAGTTCTGTGCGAGTATCTTCCGTGATACAGTCCTCGCCGAGACGTTCCTTAGTTTCAAATCTTGCTGTTCCATTTTGAGTAGCAAAACGGTCAATCCAGAGCACTAGCAGATGTCAGCGTTAAAGGGGGTAACAGAGTCCAGAGAAAGTTTAAATAGCAGCGAAACGTTCGTGACGACTCACGAGCGCATACGAACGAGAGACTGAGTATCGGGGGTATGAGGGGTGGTGTATCTTATCCTTGAGGCGTGTATGGTCGTAACGTTTGAAAAGTGATAAACACTAAAACATAGGAATCGTTACTTCTTTTAGGATAATATTGTCAATATTCTATAGTTATATATAAGGTATGTATATATGTACATGTATAAATCACCGAAAGTACTAAGATCTCAGACTGGTCACCATAGTAAAAATATAAACCTATTTAATTTATACCACACTTAGGCCTATTGAAACGGGGACTAAAATACCCATTGTCCTTTGTTCAGATAAGATGGAAAAAATCATGTCAGACGATAAAGGAACTTTAAGTTCGATCCCAAATACACGGAGATAATTGTTAAAGGTTTTTGTGGAAGCTTAGAGTTTTTTTTCACCATCTGAGGCTGGGCCAAATTTTTGAATTAAATAAAAAACATGTGCTGTGGACTTAATTCAAACTTTAAACATCGAAATGATGCCTTTTGCCAAAGAGGACATGCCAACTATGAGGATTCACTCAAGATAATGAACCGAAGCACTCATAAAAGTTGTAGAAAGAATATAATTTCCATAATACAACTTACTAGAAGGCCCATCAAAATTATTTCATTTTAAAATAATAGACTATGTCTGCGGTGAATTTAAAAGAAACTAATGGGCCAAAGACAAGGACATCTTAGGGTTAAAAAAAAAAAAAACAAATTGATGGTATCCCACACTTTTCAAGACATGCGTCAAAGTGGTTACTTCTATATTGATATATGGGAATATGCTACTTAAAATAAATTTGCAACGAACCATATATTTAAGAATTCTTGTAATGAAAAGTGCTTTCTCAAACTAACCGTTCGGATTCGGCTTAAAACTATAGGTCCCTTACATCCCTGACAACATTACACGCACGCAGGGTTGGTTGAGAGTTTTAAGTCACTAGACCTTAGCTCTCTACGAACTGTTGCGCCAACTTATTTTAACCATATTAAATAATTCTATTATAAAAGTACGGCACCATTCAATTAAATTTTTCTGATATTTGAAAAACAAGCGATTTTTGATAATACAAAACTTACTCCTGTCCTGTGCCACATTTTAGGCAGGTGTCACGCTGGCCTAACCTTAGATAAGGACAACTATGGGTTCCTGAAGTAATTTAAAGCCAAACAATTCAATAGATAATTTTCTCGTTTCCGTTTCCTTTTCGAATTACAACGGTTTTTATGATTTTTATTAATCTTTCTTTGCGAAATTCTAACCGATTCCTGATTTTTTTTATTATTCTGTTGTATATAAAAAAAGAAGTGGTAGTTTTTTCCAATAAAAAAAAACTGTTTTCTTATATTTTATTTTTATTTATTGGGGACAATCGTGAATAAAAATTTCCCTCGGAATATTTCCCTCTCTCTCGAGCATTGGGAATGTAAATAGTTGTGAAAAGATTCCCTCGGACTTTTTTGGTATCGGGAAAATAAATTCCCAGGGAAACTGTTCGAGACAAATTTTTATCTAGGGGACCCACGATTGAGGAAAAAATTTGAAAACTTTACGGGTATGAGTATCTGTAAATGAAAGTCTATTTTGCACCCAATAACCGCTAATCTCACTTTTTCTCCTCTGTCACGAATGCACCTTAAACATCTTTCTGATTTCTACTGATCATGTCAATATCGTTAGCATATGCGAGTACTCCATAGTCTTCTTCAACAAACGGACGAATTCAGGTCCGTATGAATTTACAAACCCTAGCTTTTGCAAATTTGAGGTTTCTGACTTTATTGGTTTTGAAAGTGACCTTTTGTCCCTTAATTCGTATGAAGTGCAAAGTAAAGCCAAAACGCTTTATTTTACTATAGGTGGCCTGAAAATTATTGTTCTTCCCTTTTATGTTAACTGTGAGGTGCCATTGAATATTTTTAAATGTTAAAGTTAGCAATTCAAAGTTTTCGAGATTTACAAAAATTCTTAAATAAAGACAATAATTATCAAATAAAATAAACCTAATAATAATAAGGGAAAGGAAACAATCAAAAATTTTCAAATTTGTATTAAATATTTGTATTTATAAGAAAAAGTGATACATATTTTTGTAGCATTAACTACAAATTAAAAGTTAATTAAAAGTTAAAAAAAAAAAACATATATTCACATTTATAAAAACCAAAAGAAGAATTTTTCAAACCGATACGCATTTGAAAGGGTTTGAATACAAAATGGTAGGTATGTATAGGTATGAGAAATTTAAGATTGAATAGCTTCCAAATACCAATCTGGTAGAAGGCTTAGCTCAGTTTTTACAGGATATTCAGTGCATTTGATAGCAAGGGTGTTTTCATTAAAATTAAACTTAAACACAGTATTGGGACAGTCAATATTCCTCATTTTATCTTCCACTAATGTAAGGAATTTGTTCAAAAATTTGAAACATTCCGAAGGATTCCAATAGTGCTAAGAAAAAATAGAAAGAAAGAAGAAAAATATTATTAAAATAGAAAACATTTTTTTTTTAGACATTTGTACACACTTGACCAAGTTGAAGCAATTTTTCTGTGTGATAGTGTTCTATTTGACGAACAATTCCCCCTCTATCTCTCATTCCAAAATATACATCTTTAACTCCAGTTAAAAAACTCTGTGTCCAAACGTTTTGACACTTTGATCTTTTGAAGTTTTCAGAAGCATACTTTGAGCTTGAGAGATTGGCAGCAACCTTAAGCTCAATAAATTTTATATTCTTTAATTTTTCACGTTCATTTCTGAAAATAAAAACAAACTTGTAACTAACAAATGTACTGAAGAAGAAAATGATTAGACTTAAATCTCTCGCGTTGTAATGTAGGAGGCTTAAATAAGTAACAAAACATAAAATTCAATTATAGTTAAGACTACTTACAAATTTACTGGTATATTGCTTTCGATGCCATCCATTTCTCCAGCGAAAAGGAAATTGCGACCGACCAGCATTCTTTTAAAAACGCCGAAAAATTGTGTGCATGCATCAATTTGTTGAGAAGTATCAGGCTGCTCAAATGGATCATCTACAAGAATTTAAATTATTTACAAGCATTAGTTCGTGTTTTCTGATAGGTTAAGTTAGGTTGTATGGGGTGATGCATCCGTAAAAGCAGAGAAACATCTAACTTGGATCTCTTTGGATCCATTATGCTCCCCAGGAAAGCGGGAAGGATTGAGAAGGGGAAAAGGAAGGTTGATGAGGATTTAGGTTAAGGGTGCCTCACTGATCCATCCTGATTTCTGGCAAGGACAAGACCATAAGCGGTAGACAAAATTATTTCCTAATATTGTAACTCTTTTTTTGGCTAGGCTTGCGCATTCGCATATAAAGTGCATGAATCATAAATCGGATGAGATGATACCCACTCTGTTCATTTGGGTGACCAAGGAGTTGTGACCAGTTAGGATACCTATTAATAAGGACAACTAAGGCCTACATACATTGTTTCAAAAGGAATTTTGTTTTACTTTTGGAAATCTTCGGCCATAGGTTCCTCGAAACCCAATAAGTTTCAAGAGACACCTGCGGCTTCCGATTTCAACAAAATTTGTGTGGATTAGTTCATTTACTTGCTCTAGTGGGCAGTAAATCATTGATACCATACGGCTCGTACTAAGCATTGATCAGTTTTTGGCGAATTTGTTTCATTACCGTCAATGTCACATTGCCCTGGGAGGTCAATGCTTAGTGTTTTCTAATACTTCCTCTCAATATTTCAATTTTAAAATTCCAAATTGTATCGTGCGATAATTAAATAACGCACAAAAATAAGTATTCCTTGAAACAGCTAGTAAAGCTTAAATAAGCGACAAGGAAGAAAGTCTCAAAGTACATTTTTGTATTTAGCGCTCGTTTGGTCCATGCTTCTTAAAAACTCGTAGAAGTGATAATTTGCTTCATTCAATTCAATAGATGTACGCAGTCAATATTAATGAGCGCTGGCTGTCCTTGGACACGGTAACCAATCTTAAGAACATAACAAAAAATCAAATTTTTCTCCTTAGGTCTACTTCTGGTGTAAGAACTAGTCATTTGTAGCTCAACGACAATCAAACCTATCTCCACCATTGTCAGAAAGACGGAACTGGTAAGACTGTACCTTAGGAAGCTACGTTTATTCAGTAAAGCCAATACTATCGTCTATTACCCTTCATTCGGTCCCAGAACAAATTAATGAACAAACTTCAACAAAGCTTCCTTAAAATTAAAACTGCCAGTAACATATTGTCAGCTTCATGGTAGGTATAAAGCGGTCACACTTCTCAGAGCCGTAGAATTAATATTCTAAGTTTGAACTTCAAAAACCCTGATTCAAATATTGAAAGTAAATAAAGGGCTTCCAGATCTAAAAATTTGATCTTAAATCAAAAATAAATCAATTTATTTTGGCCCATGAAATGCAAAAATATCGGAAATTTGTGTTTTGACAGACATGGATCAAGAATAAATTGATTTATTTTACCCATGGAAAACCCCATTAGTTTAATTTAATGATCTCGCATTAATTTATCTTTTTATTTGTTATAAAATTTTTCAACGGTAAAAATATTTTCATTAGAAAAAAAAAAAAGAATTATTTTATGCTTATATCTCGCGTTCCACAGTAAAAGCCCTTTGACTCTTTCCAAAATCACTTTTTAGATTCGAAATGTTAACAAATGATCTGTGGAGCGTCGATAAACCTTCATGTTTATATGCTGCCTAATAAGTATTGAAATGAAACTGGTGAATGTATCCAATTCTCTCTGGACAGTATCTTTCTCTTCCGAAGCGTTTTTAGTAGAATTCGTTAACGTTACTGCTTTTTCCCAGAACTCATTCCTTACCTAAGGTAGGCATTATTTGCGATTCTGTTTTCGTTAGCGCCTTACTCTATGAGACCAAATTAACATTTATTCATTACCTACTAATGTAAATATGTATTTAGAAAATAAGATAACCATTTTATATCAAATGAATGTTTTGATCAACAAGGTCTTGATAACATTTCATATTATTACAAAAACTTCTGGGCATTCTCGGTTTTTGGACAAAATTCGTTTATGTAACCTCAAATTTCACTCAATTATAATTTTACCAATCCTTTGGCTGCGTTCAATCTCGTGTTGGGTAGGGTATCTAGGATAGGTGGATTTTTAGATACCTTGTTGAACGGGTTGGATAGCTGTATTGAGATAGCTGTCAAAAAATAAAAACAACTTTCAGCTGTTCACAAAAAGGAGAGAAACATTTAAGCTTCGAAGTCAAAATTTGGAGGCAAATCGTCTATTATGTACAGAACATCAACAAATACAACTTCAACTAACATTTTGTATCTTTTTGTTTACCAACAAATACAAAAAGCTGAAATCAATTTTCAAGTTTCTTGAAATTCAACCATGTGTTGAATCAGCTGTTCTGTCAGATACCTACATACCCCAGAAATTCTTGGATACCTTTGGATTCCTTTTTTGACATCTCAGCTGTTTTTGATCAGTTGTTATTTTACACGTAAAACACTAACAAAAAGGTATCCGGATACCCTATCTGTCTGAGATTGAACGCAGCCTTTTTTTGGGTAGACCCAATTTAAAAATCGGTAAAAAACATCATAACCTAAAAGTTGACTTTTGAAAATCCGTCCTTCTTTTAAAATATCCTTTCCAGCACAAATAGAATTTTTACTGTTTTGTTACAGTTGAAACAATTTATTGACCAGCTAAATAAAAAACAATTGAAAATGCATATTTAAAAGAATATAAATTTTAAACACTACCCGGTTCTAGTGGAACGTTTATATAAGATGCGGAGGTTTTGTAGTTGGCAATCAAATTATTTTAATTATAAGCTTAAAAATCACTCCAGCATGTCCAGGTTTTAAAATATCATAGAAGGTTTTTTGAGATGATGTTAATTATGAACTACAGCTGTTTTTAATCAAATTTGCGTTGATTTTCCAAATTTAAAATCCCTATCCTCAATTTTCAGTAAGTATCTCATTTACTTTTAGAAAAATCCTAATAAGTTTTAAGGCTTTATCTGTCCTTGATAGATCCTAAAAAAATGCTGAACCATAATATGCCTCAGTAAGTTATTTGGAAGTTTCATTTGGAAAACATTTTGTTTTTATTTTTGCCTCAGAAAAAAGCTACATTTTGTTGACCAGTATTTTAAATAAAAAAAAACAATTAATCACATTAAGTGCCATAACATGAAGTCATGAATATTGAATATAGAATTTATTTATTTGTAAGCAGCTACAATATCAAAATTTGAATTGTTTTTCATTTGAAAGCCACTCAAAAAGCAGCATAAATGCATTTAATTTGTTAAAACATTTATCGCTTTTTAGTTTTTGAAAAATAGTCAAATTAACCTCTTTCATTTCTATGGCAACACTTTTTAAAAGTTATATTCGTCACATTGAAGTGCAAAGCTTGCTTTAATATCGCCACTATTTAAATACGATATTTAGTTAGTTATTAGGGACTTCCCACAGTTTTAGACAAAGAGATGTTTTCGTACAACTATAATTACGTAGCGTATTGTACACAACTTAATCTTTTATATACATAGATACAAACTTATAAATATTAGAATGTTTCTATTTTAAAATCAAATGAATTAGGTATACATTTTTTTTTAATAAACCAATAAAATAATAGATAATGGAAATGCATCATACCTGTTAGGCAATATTGTTCAAATTTCGGACCATAGTAGGCAAACTTTCTGGACATTTCGTCACGATAGCAATCAAAGTCCTCTGGATTGGTAAGTTGACATAGGTATATATTATTTTTATATTTTGTTGCCAAAATACACCATCCATTTCGTTTCTCATATGGGGAGCACATTATCTTCCTTATAACACCACGATAAGTTATATATTTAGTTGAAGGAATTAGAGCGCCTCCATCTCCCATTTTAAGATCATTTTTATTCACAAAGTAAGACTTATTCTTAACAATGTATGTAAGAATGCTATCCATTTTTTCTTGAATATAAGAACTTGGCTTGGATTTAATTGATTCAATTCCAATGTTGAGATCGAGCGGCAAAATCGGTCGTTTGAAATAACGTAAGGAGGAATCAGTTTCATCGAATTCACGATCCGATGTAATGGAATAGAATCCACACATTTCTGGTTCAGTATTTTGAAATGATGAACCCATTATTATGAAAAAATAATGTTGTTTAAAATCAATTTAAGTTTCTAGAACTTTATTATATGGAAGTGTAAAACAACGGAATTGAAGCGAAAGCCAACGAATTTGAACCAATACTGGCAGTTGCGAAGCCTACTATACATTATTTTATTCAAAAACTACATAGGTGACTCAGTTAGTTTATTGCAATTTTCGTTGATTAGTTGTAAAGTTGTAATCTTATGATACGTTTTCTAAGTATAGGGTACAGTGTTTAGTAGTAGCAATAGCAGTTTTTTAAATTTTTAAAAAATCGAATAAGAGGTACATTAAAGTAAAATAATGTTCCTTTATTTGAAACATTGTTAAAAACAACGAAATGTTCACAATTAAGATTTAAAATAAAACTTGAACTTTTTTAGATGGATTTTAAAAAGGAGATGTACCTATTGCTTAATTGATTGTTTTAATTTAATCAAGACTTTAAATATAAAGATTCCGTAAGCAATAAAAATAAATCCAACAAAAAGGTAGGTATTTTAGAACTTTTGTTCTGGATTCTGCTTCGAAATGCAATTTGTTTTTTAAGTTTTGATAAGAATAAAACTTAAGTTTAATTTCTTTTTATTCAAATGCAAAGCTTGCAATAATAATTGTAGATTAGAATAGATGTAGGTATGTATGTTTATAAATTGTCAAATGGAAATAAAATTGTATGTGTTATAATACCGGTAGTTTTATGTAATGTGTGCACATAATGTTGATTGTTTAATCATTTATTTTTCCTAAGTTTTTTTTTTTGATAAAATACAACGAATGCATTAATGTTTCATAGAGCAGTTTTTCTCGTCATAAATATTTTTCTGTTGAATGCATATTTTCAGCATGACATTTGCAACAAGAATGCATTTATGAACTCAACCAAAATAAATTCTACAATTAAAAAAATCAGATTATCATTCCAAATTTCATAATTCAAATCCAAATAATACCTACATTTCACTTTCACTCGAAATTGAAAAATAGTTTAAAAATGTAACTATCTTCCTAAAAGACTTATTAAATGATAGGAATTACCTTTAGATTTGAATAGAATGATTTGGGGACATTTTCAAAAACAATCAGAAATGTGAACCACTGAGAACGAATTTAATGGTTTTTCAAATTCGAATTCGATCGATTTGTAGAACCTTGCTCAGTTAAGACCTAATTTTGTAGGCCCTGAATGTATACGAATTTTTTACACATTTATAGTTTCCAATTTATAGAACTTGAAGAACGATGCTATTCTTTCTTTAAGAGTTTAAATTCTGTAGAAAAATAATTACAATTATTCTAAAACAGGCTTTACAAATATTATAAATGGCTTACGATAATGCTTAACATCTAATGCTTACATCTTTCTTTAACGATATTAACCGAATATTCATATAAATAAATTTAAACGTTTTTTTTTTAACAGAAAATAAACATTATTTTTTATTACAAAAACATTATACTGGATAAAACGCTGCAATTTTCTTAGAAAATACAAAACATTATATCAAAATAAATCCATTAATACAAATAGTGATAATGGTACAAAAAATAAACAAAAGAAAAACAAATAATAATTTTTCTTCTTACAAACAGTTGACAATGTGTATATCGTTTTACTTTACAGATTATACTTCAACTTAAGACGCTCACGTATTAAGAGCCCTTTTATAAGTTTCTTCCAATTTCCATAAACCCGCGCTTCATATTTGTCTTGTTCTTTACGTTCGATTTCTTCTTGTTCTTTGTTCCAAGCATCTACAACAGTATCAGCAAATTCTTCGCAAACAACAAAACCATCATAGAGTGGATGACAAGAGCCTTGATGGAAATCAAATCCAATTACTGCTGAAGCACAATCAATGCCGAGTTTCTTACAAACTCTATTTAAACCAGGCACTATAATCGAATATATGTAAAAAAATATTATACAATTTAAGTTAACTAGTTGTTTTTTCTTTTCAATGCGACTTACAATGTAAATGGACGGTCTTCTTAGGTAGCATGCATTCTTTAAAGAGTTCTACATTTCCATAGGCGTTCCTAGGGACCATACCGTTTTCGGCTGTTGGTGGTTCATAATCCTGGGTTTGCCAATAGCCAAATATTTCTAGTGGTTGATCCTTTATTACTGAATTCGTCAGCTTGAATGAAAAATAAATATACAAATTATTAGGTTATATAATATTCGTTTGGACTAAACAAATATCTAATCAGCGCACGTAAATTGTACAAAGGCAGACGTAAAGCCTTTCATTTAAATTCTAGTTAAACTTATGTATGTTATTTTAAAAAAAGAAATTTCTTTAAATAATTTCAATTAGTTTATAATCGAACTTACCCTATCCCACTTCGGACGAGCTTTAACAATTTTGCATGGCTGCTCGCCAAGCTTAACAACTCGTGCTTCCTTTAGCCATATTTCTCGCGAATGGCAAGTATGAACACATTCTCTGGCATAGACAGGTTCGCCTCGAACAAATCCTAATGTCACAGCGTTAGGCGGATATATAACTTGAAACTTAAGTAAATGTCGTTCTAGTGCATACAAGGGATGATCCTTGTACTCAGATATGGTTGTTGGCATCGGCTTATCCAAATGAATTCTACGCAATTCTGTATCTTCTGTTAGATCCCTTTGGGTCCGACCTGAGGACACATATCCTTGGATAGCTTCATCCAGCCACGATTGTTCCACACGACTTTTTCGCAATACTGAAGCCCATTGAGTGCAATACCTTGGTGTGACGTCTTTAAGGGTTGCATCGTTATTAAAGGCGAACACATATGCCATATTCGATGATGCCATAGATTTCTGTTAAAGAAAAAGTAAAAATAATGAAAACGTTGAAGGTTTAAAAATTGTTCTATTTGTTTACCCGAATGGAATCCACACAATTTACTTTTCCTTTGAATAAATCAATACAAATCCATTGAGCTTCTAATTCACAATAAACCTCAACCCACATATTAATGTTATTATTCTTAGTTTTACTCGGCGATTCAGATTCATTGTCTTCATCATCGCAACTAATTTGGGGAGAAAGAACTCGTCGATCTATCTGCTTAATTTTATCAATGGCTCCTTTTTTTTTTGATGGTGGAGGATTCTCAAAGTCGTCATCTGAGTTGCTTGGTTTTATAATCGGTTTCTTACGTCTCCGAGACTTTGGTAAATCATCAGAGCCATCTAATTGCGGAATAGTTAGCTTAGCTTTAGACCGCGTTTTCCTTGGCGAAGGTTTCCCTAGTACAGCTTGAATTTTTGTATTGGGTTTAGTCTTCATAGACTCCGCTGAAATGTGGCTTTTAACCGACGAACCTGAAGGACTATGACTCCTGCTGCGACCGCGTTTGATTTCTATTTGTTTAGCTTCATCGTGGAGAGCTTTACTAGCTTTTGTTTGCAAGAACTCTGTTGATACATACGTTTTCGGACTCTTGCTGCGACTGGGCTTCTTACGTGTATTTGTGATATTTTCCAAGTTTTGTTTATCGTCCGCAACAACAACAATGTCTGGAATGGAAACGGGTTTTTCACTGAGCTTCGCTTCTGTGTTCTTCTTACTTCTAGTGCTCCGAGATGCCGCAGCTTTCGGTGGTTGTTTTGTAACTTTTCTGGTTGAAGGATTGGAATTTATAGAAATACTTGGTTTTTGATCGTCAAACGATTTCGATAATGTTTCTATTATAGCAACGAGGTTCTTTTGCTCACTTTTTGCCAAGCTGGATTCTGAAAAATATCCTGATCGTGAAGAAGGTTCTTTTGTTTTCTTCTTTGTCTCTGGCTCATTCGATATATCTTCAGATTTTCGTTTTAAATCTTCTACTCTTATATCTTTAGTATCGACTTTTGTATTTTTTGTTTGCTTTGTTACTGCCTTTTTATTAACAGCGGCCTTAGCTTCAAGTTCTTCTTCAAACGAAGGCTTTGGCTTAAGTTTTTCCTTTTTTTTCTTACTTATTTCGTTTTCTAGAGCTTCAACCTTCTTTCTTAATTCTTCTCGAGCTTCTGGTGTTATAGATGGACTCTTAATTTGTTCCTTTTTAACAACTTTCTTCTCTTTTTCACTGGTGGATTTCTTTGTACTCGGCTTTTTGTCCTCATTTGATGTATTCATTTTCAATGAACACAAAGAACTCTGCGGTGGTTTTAGAGGAAGTGGGACCATATTTAAGACCAATCGACACTGCATTCCCATAGCTCGCAACAGAATCACAAACATAAGTATAAAATCTCTCTTACATACAGCATGACGATGTTTCATTTGAACACCTAGCGAAATAAGCGGATCGACTTTGAGCTTGGGATATTTTCGATTATCACGTATTTTTATAGCTGATTTAAACCAAGTTATCATAGATTGAAAATATTTAATTTCCGTTTGACCACTGGGATAGACATTGTTGCTGGGCAGTATTTTTAAAGCTATAGGCATGAGGTAGATATTGTTGGCTATTTTATTAAGATACAATCCATGACAGATGTGACCGAGGAGACCAACTTTATGCAAACAAATTTGATTTTCTTTTATTACTCGATTAAGCTGTCGCTTGAGGCAGGCTTCGGCATCGATAGTTTTCTTTTCTTTTCGTTGTCCTCCTATGTCGACACAAACTTGAATTCCATTCTCAATGGAGTTTGGTCCATCAAAGGCTTCAACCTCTGTAAAACAAAATTAAGAGATTGGAATATTTTTATAAAATGTACTGAAAAGTATATTCTTAGAATAAAATTTTGTTTGTAAAATCTTTATCATGCTGGATTCCGAAACAAGCTCATACACTTAAAGGATCAGTTTTACAACGTTCAAATCATTTAAATTTAACAAGTTAACAACAAAATTTTATGTTGAATTCTAATTCAAATGGTTTTTAGGACAACAGTTACATCGTTTACAGATGTTGAAAAAGAATCACTGGTCAAAGAGATAGACTGTTATTTTTATTGGTTCCCTTGTTAAACTTTTGCTTTCAATTGAGAAACGATAAGATAAGAGGAGGAAATAGGTGTTCATATGAAATAGAACCTTCGATGTTATCTTTGCCCTTCAATTGCACTTTAAAAAGTGAAAATCATTTTTTTTTAAATTCAACTTTTGCTTCCAGTGACTTGTTGTTTTTTCAGTTATTTTGTCAAAACGACAAACGTTTTTATTCTTGTTATTATTTTACCTCTGCAAATTGTTGCCTAATATTTTTAAGTAAAATTATCTAACCATGTAACTAATTGTTCTTAGATTATCAAGCATGGAACCCCAGAAACGCTAGTTGGCTAAAATCTATTTCTAGATTTTCCTGCTTTCGAAAGTTTAAATTTCTTCACATTTACTCAATTTTCAAACAAATGTGTGGTCTTATTTTTTTTTAAATAATAATTTAAATACTTACTACTTTCTAAGTTTTCATGATATTTCATACGATTTTTAAAAATAAATTTCAAATGTTCATGTTTAAATGGTAACCCAAAATTATTATCTCACTGAATTGTTATACACACACAATTATTATAACTTTAAACTGAAACCCCATACTATCCATTTTCCGGGAATCTTTCCACCATTTAATGTTATTATCTTCTTGTAAATATATTTTTTTATAATTCCCCATTTAATAATAATTCTGCGCAGCAAGGAAAACTGTAAGTGTCTCATGTTTAAGATCATGAAGTTCAATCACTGTCTATTTCAAGTGATACAAATCCTTCTTATCTTGTGTTGATAGATTACGTCATATTGACCCGTTAACACTTGGCTAGAAATAGTTGACAATTATAAGTTATTTCGCTTTTAGAGACACCAAATTTATTTTCAATAAGGAACTTTTGCTGTTGTCGAATTGACAAATTAACCTCGCTTTAAATGGAACAATATTATAAAACTTTTGAACACAAAGGAAAAGATAAATTACTTGTATTGAAAAACAAACCTCCAACAAATACGTCTATCAAACTTGGAGGAAAGGCTTTTGGAGTTGAGTTTCCAGTTTTTCCTGGCCCCAAAGAAATATTATTACTTGATGTTAGTAACTTAAATTCATTTTCTTTGAATACATTCACATGTAGTTATTCTTTTGTCACTTTGAAATGATCAGATGACTAGTTTTCAGTAAAATAGCAAAAAGGTGCAATATACAAAAACTACAAAACAAAATGGAAAAATATGATGACCCTATTTTATAATTGTCTCCATTTTATTAAACTCGAAATAATCACAATAGAAACCTGCAACACAGTTCAGATTTCTGCAGGATTTTGACGCTAAAAATTTCGCAACATTTTGCTAACAAAATATCTGGACCTGTTTACTTTCCTATAAAAATAAAAAATACATAGTACGTAAGGCCAATGAACTTATTTTTTCTCAACATAAGCTTATCACATGAGGTCTTATTTTGGACCAGAGTATAATATGTTAAATCAATTAGTGATTGAATTTAGTACAGTGAAACTCAATTCTTTACTAAGTTAATGTTCGTAGTTTAAATTTTAAAATTTAAATTTTAGTATCTCAGTATTTTGTATTAAAATTCTTAAGCAAGTTAAGAACAGATGAAGCTTTTCTTTTGTTATTTATTTTACAATTTAAAGTTTTAAAAAGAGGCTGGGATGCGACCCACACTGATAACTTCCCATCCCGTCTGTCGGTTTGTCTTGCTTAAAAGTTTGTGGGTTTTCGTGTTGTGTTAAAAAAGTTGTCATTTGAATTATTCTTAAAAATTTTAAAATTACCAACAATATTTTTCATATAATGAAATAGTTTAATTTCAAAATCTAGTTTTGTTAAATACATTTTTAGTCCAAAACAAATCTTTTACCAATTTTAGTAGCATTTCTTAAAATGTTTTATTTCTTATATAAACAAATACAAATTGAATGAATGAAATTAATTTGAAGTCAATATCTTCATATTGTTCACGAGATATTGAGAACCGAACATCAAGTGTTACCAAATTTGCGTACTATTTTATGTAGATTTTATTTTTTTATGAAAAAAACGGACTGTTGGATTTTTATAAAAAAATCACTGAATATCGAAAACAATATTTTCTGTGAGATAAAATAAGTTTGAAGCCAATATTTTTAATTTTTGAAAAGCTATTTGAGTCGAAAGTACATTTTTACCAAGCTTTAGTAATGTTTTTTTTTTAGGTTTTATTTTTTGTAAAAAAAAACTATCAATTCGATATTTCTCAAAATTTTATCAAATGTTGAAAACAATATTTCTTATAAAATAAAATTAATTTGAAGCATATATCTCAAATTTTTGAAAAGATATTTGAGTCGAAAATCAATTTTTACCAACTTTTATTAATTTTTTGTTTTAGTTTTTTTTATTTTTTGTAAAAAAAAACTGTCAATTTAATTTTTCTCAAAATTTTACCAGATGTTAAAAACGTTATTTTTCGTTACACAAAATTGTTTTGGAGATAAAATCATTTTTTATTCGTAAAATTTTCGAGGTGACAATTTTTTTTGTCAGCTTTTTTGATTTATAAAAAAAATCGTTAATTGGATTTTTTTCCCAAAAATATACTTGTTTGGTATTACGTTTCAATATATAATATACAATTTAATTCAAGTAAATATGTAGCGTTATTGGTTCGTGAGATATTTAGGGTAAATCAAAATTTGCACCTTTTTTTTAAACTGCTATGGTAAAAAAATCACCCACGCAATTTTCTTGAGAGCCCTTTCTCCATCTTTCTGCATTATTATCTGTATAACAAAATTTATTTGAAGTCGATATCTCTTCTGGTTCTTGAGCTATGGACGACGAAAAAACGTCGCGAACGTACGGACGTACGTACGTTACACACGCACGCACAGACATCTTTCTAAAAATCTTTTATTTCGACTCTAGGGACCTTGAAACGTCGAGAAATGTCAAAATTTTCAATTCGACAAATCGGACCCATTACAATAACTTTCTGTGGGAAGTTAAAAATATTTGCTTTAAATTTTGATATTAGTGATTGATAGAAAATTAATTTCTAAGAATTTTCGTTCCTAAATGATTTTAACAAATGCCAACAATTTTGTTACAATGAACTTGAATAATTTTTGTTATGCCACAACAGCAATAGTTAACAATTGTTCAAAAAAGAACAGACCACAGGCATAGGAAGTAAGCCTCTTTGTAGTCATAACTACACAGAAATTACACAAAATGTCTCACATTTTTTCTTTTGAACAAACTTAAGTTTTTGGAAAAATCAAACTTCGAACGGCCTAAGATAGATGAAGTAGCAGTGTACCTCTGTTAGGCAAATTAGATGTTTATTCTATAATGCTAATGGATACTTTTCAAATACTTATTTCAAACCATAGATTCTAGTTTAAGCTATGAAAAATGGTGATCAACTAAACCTAATGGATAATTTTGCATGGCTTAAGAACCAAATATTTTTCGAATGTTTTTGGATGTGTCGTAGATGGAACCCGAATTCCGATAAATGCCCCCAAACTACTCACATTTGTTCCTGTGTCATGTTCGTGCAAATTCAGCAATATAATAAAATCATATAAAATCATGCATCTTGACCGCAAATTGACTGTCGTTTTACTTTTACGAACACCAACAAATGTTGCCAAGCTCACCAGAGCTTATGATTTTTGTTTTCATTTATAAACGCAAATTTGGAAGTGTTGTAAAAGTTTTACAATTACAATCTCAGTCATTATTTTTAGGGTTACATTAATATGCATATTTTGTAATAAAATTTTATTTTTCAATTCATTGATAAGGTAACCTATTTTATATAGCAATAATTTAAGTCAAAAGACTGTATTCAAATAACTGCATTAATCTTTAAAAATTGAACCTTTTTAAGAGAACTTTAAAAATTCGAAAAGACATCAGTCAAATTGACTCTGATTCAATTGATGAGTTCTTCAATCATTGACATCAAATCAAGTCTTTAAAAATGACATACATTTTTTTTTAAGAGTTGAAGTTATTTTAGAAGTTAAAAGACTTGAGTAAAAAGTCTAAGTCTATGGCCTTTACAATTCTGGTAGGCACAAAAACATTTAAACTTGGAATGCCTTTACAAGTGATCCATACAAAACATGATCATGAAAGTTTTCTATAGAAATGGCTACTTTCCTTTTCGGACCCATTTTCATAGAACATACAGTGGCGGAAAACTAAATAGCACTATTATATGCTTCCATATAACTCATACATATTTTCCACTAAATTAAAACTGATTTAAATTTTATTTGTCAGCAACCACATGTGACATTCCTGAGCACATAACGGTGTCTTTTTTTATCATTTAAGTGAAGCACAAAGCAATATGGCGTCGTTTTAGTTGTGTAACCTGTGAAATCACATGGATAAATAAATAGCACCAGTTGCGTTTTTTTTTTTTCAAATAAAATAATTTTAACCATTTTTTCTTTGTAAGTTCAATTTTGTTTAGTTAACTTAACCGATTCTTAATAATTTTGTATTAGATTTAATAATGGGAAGAGGTATTCATTGTTCAAAAGAAAAGAGAATTGTCATTTTCAACATGTTTGAAAATGGAAGACGTATTCTTGACATTGCAAATGATTTGGGATGTTCCAAAAAGATGGTTTATAATGCGATCAAACATGTTCAACAACAAAAGACATTTGAGAATACTACACGAAAAAACGGGCCAACAAAACAACAACAGCAACAAAGGATCCATTCAAGAGCTCTACAGAAATAAAACATCAAATTGAAGAAGAATATGGCGTACAAATAACATCTAGACTTGTGCGATATCGCCTAGCAGAAGCAGGACTACATGGCTGCATTGCGAGAAGAAAGCCGCTTGTTTCAACAACAAATTTAAAAAAACGTTTAGCTTTTGCCAAGGAACGTCTACGAAAGCCGCTACAATTTTGGAAAAATGTCCTGTGGAGTGACGAATCGAAGTTTAATAGATTTGGGTCTGATGAAAAAATCTACGTTAGTCGCCCACAAGGTCAAGAGTTTTGGCGGCAACATTATGGTGTGGGCAGCATTTTCGTAGCACGGTGTTGGACCGATAGTAAGAGTATCTGGCAGGATGGATCAGTATCAGTACAGATATATTTTACAAAATAATATGGAACCTTTTGCGTTCGAAAATTTACCCTTAACTTGGAGATTTGTCCACGACAATGACCCAAAACATACAGCCAAATCAGTCAAGGCATGGCTTCGAGAGGACCAAATTCAGATATTAAGTTGGCTTGTCCAGAGTCCGGATCTAAATCCGATTGAAAATCTGTGGAACGATGTTGACAAGCGTTTAAAAAAAAAAAAACAAATTAGAAATTTAGACCACTTATGGACATCAATTCAAGAAGCCTGGTTTTCCATCCCAACAATTCGTTGCCAAAAACTTGTAGAAAGTTTACCAAGGAGACTTAAGGCAGTTTTGGAAAATAAAGGGTACCCTACTAAATATTAAATACAAAAAATAACTATTATGTGCTAATTTCTCATCAGTTATTGTGTTTTTGCTTATGGGTGCTATTAACATTTCCACCCATTTTTGAACCTTCGAATTCCTT
This sequence comes from Eupeodes luniger, assembly GCA_951509635.1. Classification (NCBI taxonomy): domain Eukaryota; kingdom Metazoa; phylum Arthropoda; class Insecta; order Diptera; family Syrphidae; genus Eupeodes; species Eupeodes luniger. Next base: position 76,109,833 of record OX608075.1, on the reverse strand, counting down.
TTTTATTTTATTGTTATTATCTTTTACATAATGTTGAAAATTTGTATTGAATTATCTTTTTACGTTCAAATGTAAATAATAAAAAAACAATAATAATTCAAATTCGGCTTATTTTTATTTTAAAACGTTTAATAAACATTTATAGGTATGAGTGCTATTTATCTTTCCACCACTGTAAAATTTGAACATAGAATTTGATAGAAGTATGAATATTCTCCTTTATCCTTTAAAACAATTTTGGTTTCTTGGTTGCTATGGGCCAAAGATATTAAGGTGCTTCTTTTTTGTGCACTTTTAATATGACATAAACACAGTTTTAAGTAAAATATTGTACTTTTCAAGGACTCAAAATTTGGTAAACATTTTTGTTAGAAAGGGATATTTGGATTTTTGTTTCTTGGCATTCGTGCTACAAATATTTTCTTTGAGGGCCTGTGATAAGAATAATTTTCTCTTATACGGTAAGGTTTTCAAAATAAATTGTTTGCTCAACTTAAAGGTAATTTCAGTATAAGGGCGCCAATGAAATATTCTTCGATTCGAGTTTTTAGTAACGAGTCATGGGAAACAGTAATACTGAAAACATAATACTAATAAAATATGTATAAAGTTAAGAAATCATCGTTTAAGAAAAAATGTGATCTATTACCTCTCACTGACAAGGTTTGCAATTGATATGATGTATACACATTTCAGTCCCAAAATATATCTCATTGTCATTCTTAAGGCAGCGCTGATCAAAACCCTCATGAACCCGCAACCCTAACTCGAATGCTTTACGTGGGTCACACTCGCCGCCCACCTTGTCTGTCTCCAACATGGGAAATCTGGTCGAAGGACCTCGCAATACTCATCATCATCATCAAATTAATAAAATAATTTCGAAATAAGAACTAGACCAATACAGAGAAAATAAACATTTTGTTTACAAATACAAAGTTTATTTGCATCCCTTTTCCGCTTGATTAAAGAGAGGAATTTTGTAATCGTCTTCTCTTTAAATATTGGGACAAAGAAAAAAGTTGCACTTTGCATAATTACCTATTTATATCAGATTAAAGTTCGTCAAAATTTGTCGAATAAAATAAAGTACTCAATTAAAAATACAGATGAGTTTAAATAAAATAATCAAATTTGTTCTCTTTTTTAAGTAATAAAATTTAAATAAATAAATCAACAATCAAGAGGAAAATAAAAAAGGGGTCAACAAGATGAAGAAATGATGGGTTTCAAAAATGAAAAAAAACATGCTTTTGGCGTGCTTTGAAGAAATAATCTAACACCAATAGGTATTTCTATTTGAAGATTAATATCATGCTTTATTAAATATTTCAATAGAAAACCACCTGTAATTGATCCTAAATTCCAAACGCATCTCTAGAGAAGGCATTAAAACACAACAGATCCACATGAAAATATACCATTTCAGTGTCTCAAGTTTTGTATATTTAAAAAAAGAGAAAATTAAGTCTTTTAAGCTTGGGAAACTTTAAAAAAAAAGCTCCATTTGGTTGATGATCAAACCCAAAAACTCACCCACAAAAGCAGAGATTCAAGATTCTAGCAAAAACAAGTAAGTTTTCATAATACTCAAACTGGCACAGTTAAGAGATTGCTTTATTATTATTTTTTTTTTAATTAAAGAGAACATCTAATAATTTAATTTAATTAATTAATATAGAGATATATATATGCAATGAATGTATATTGTTAATCTTAGAATTACTACAGCTCTACAACGATTTTAACTTAACATCTACGTCTTGTCAGTCGATTACGGCGTTCAGCGTATGTTTAATTTTTGTTTTTGTATGTTTAATCTAAATAAGTCTATGTTTGCATTTACCTTCAACTTCTTCCAAATCAGAATCAGTATCAGCCATCTGTTGGCTTGGCTGTGTTTTTTTGGATTGCCTCTTGGGATTCTTTGTTTTCTTTGTGGATGTTGTGGCTGTGGTAGATGTGCCTTCGCCCATGGCAAGCAATGACGAGACATCATCCACTTTGGCATCCTGTTCTTGCAAGAGGCTTCGTTCTTTATGCTTTTTATATTGGACTTTTGCTTTTTCCATGTTCTTGGCAAAGTCCTGCAAATAGCCCAGGTCAACTGGTTTTGTAGCTGTTGCTGATTTGAGCGAATTTGTGATGGTCATGTCCTTACTGGACTCTGTTTCATCATCATCATCGTCATCCTCGTTTTCTTCTGAATCCGAGAGCTGCATGCCAGCATTGCAATCAAACTTTGGCACTCCATCGGGATTCTCATTTGATGTAGATGTAGATGGTTTGACATCGAAAAAACTCGACTTAAGGTCGATTTCATCGGGATTGACGAGATAGTCGTCGCCGCTGCTCTCAGAATCACTAAGGACAGCTCTTTTATTTGTGGCGGCGCGTGGCGCCTTCTTTTCTGCCTGCGCAGTATTTTGTTTTGGTTGTCTTTGCTCGCCCTGATTTGATTGATTGGATCGCTGGACTGTCTTTGGCGGAGGTTTGTACTTGTTAAAGAGCTTTGTCCTTAAAGACGTACCAGTGGATTTGCGCTTCTTTGACTGCTTCATGGAGCTATCAGCCTTAGATGAAGACGACTTTGCCTCCCTGAGAAATGACAACATGAATTTATATGAATCTGTCTAGATGAAAAAGGTACAAAAAAATCGATTATTTACCTTCTCTTTGAGTTGGGAACATCCTCAAAATCGCTATCATCGTCATCGGACTCATCCGAGGCTTGGCGGCGACGATTAGAAGTAGATTTTCCTGGTTTCCATTCATCTTCACTGGCTGAAAAATCTTCCTCCGGCGATGAGGATTCGTATTCTTCGTCCGACATTTTTCTTTTCTAATTTATGACGCCTTTTTTCTTGTTGCTCTGATTAAACTACAAAATACACTTCACTTGATTTCTTTTAGCAAATATTAATAAACAATAAATAGATAATAAATAATGCAATTTTCAATGAACAACGAATTTCTAGCGCATATTTTAACTTTGCTCTGCGGCTGTTCTCAAATTCTTTTTGCTTCGCTCGTTGTGAAATTATTTGTTGTTTTGCGCAAAATTTATCGCTCCACGCTTTTTGCTTTCCATTTTAGTTTTCCATTGAAAATTTATTGGAAATTGGAATGTGTTCTTTTTAATAGAAGATGTATGTCAAAGGCTCTCAAACTGTAGCCCGCTCTAGGAGTTGAGTGATCAAAAATGTCGTTAAAAAATTATTTTAGATATTCGAGATACAAATTTCAGGAGAATCAGCATTATTTTTTAAATAATTGAATTATAAAAATGTTCGTAGTTACACAATTAGTGGTTTATAAAAAAGGCTAGGCACATTGCAATATAATTTGTAGATTAATAGTAGATAATTTTGAGAAGCTTTAAATTTTAGCAAATTCCTATAATGCAGAAGTTAATTATAGTGAATACAAACATGTTCATATTTATTATAGAATCTTCGTATGCATCAATGTTTGCCACCACTTTGGCAAGTGTAACAAAAGCTTTACATTTCTTCTTTATTGTTAATACAGGTAACACGAGTTTTGATCATTATCAATTATACTTTTTTTAAGATTTTCATTTAAATTTTGAGGTTCATCATTTTGAGACAATGGAAAAACCGTATGTACCAAATTATAGCCCAATTTTTCCTTTGTTGGTTGTCGAAAAATATTTCCGATTTTCCTTTTATTTTGTAGCTTTTGTTATGTTTTTTGATTTATTTCATTAAGTTCATGAAGGCTTGCGACAACGCTGTACTATCAAAAAGTTATAGTATTTTATAGGAAGTAGAAAACAGTTACCACTGGTGTATTCTCTCTCACTTTGTTTGCATCTCCCTACTTTTTTTATGCAGATGTAGATACATGCAAATAAACTTATAACGACATATAAAAGCCTTAAGATTTTATAAAAACAGAACTTTTAAGATTTATATATGACATTGGGCCTTATAACAATAATCAAATTTAGTGTTGAAGTAAAAATGGGTGTGAAATTGAGCTATATGCTACGGACTCTCATTATTTAACGGTAAATGCTACGACCTAAATATTAAAGTTGAAACTTAACAATACAAAATTTTATTTATCATATACGGTTTATAATTTGTGATCCTTGCAATATATGGTAATTTTTCCCAAATTTTAAAGTACACTCTAAATTTGATTATTAGTGGGGCCCATTGTGTTTAGTACCCGTGGCATGATGGTTAGTGCGTTGGACTGTCATGCGAGAGGTCTTGGGTTCGATCCCTGCCTGTGCCACCTTAATTAAAAAAAAAAAAAACGGGTACTGCCTCTTGCGAGGAATTGACAAATTCTCCAAGAGTAATGCTTGTCATGAAAAAGTGCTTTCTCAAATTAGCCGTTCGGATTCGGCATTAAACTGTAGGTCCCCTCCATCCCTAACAACAATACTCGCACACAGGAATGGTTGAGAGTTGTAAGTCACTAGGCCCTGGTTCTCTACGGACTGTTGCGCCACCTAATTTATTTATTTATTTTTATTTTTTATTGTGTTTACATTGGAGTGGGTGACGCATTGACTTACTAGATAGGGGCTGAAAGCCAACTTCGCGTCTGTTTTATCTATTCCTTAATGCTAGTGATTCGTCGGAGATATGGACACACTTTTGAACTTGAGTTTTGTAATTTGTTTATTTTGGGCCCTACCGATAATCAATTTTAGAGTAGACTTTGGGATTTGGGAAAAATTGTCATTGTAAGGATCACAAATAATAAACCATAAATGTGGGAAACTGAGACATGTCGGTTTGGCTCTTTCGATCCATTTGGATTTTTAGCAAATCAAAAAACAACGAGCCCGAGCCAACGAACCATAGCTTGGCTGTGCCGTTTGTGGGGAATCAACGAATCTGTCTGTTAGCACAATCTTATCTCACCATCTAAAAACTATCTAACTATCTCAATCTATCTCATACAATAATTTAAGGAAACAAATCTTTAATATCTGTTTCCCATTTTTTATTTTGTTTGGGTCGGTTAATATCTTTTTGTATGTTGTTATCTTTTTCGGCCATATTTTTCTTCTTACAACTTCCGCAATTTTAACATATGAGCAAATGGAAATTTTTAATTTATTTTATTAAAACACTTTTTTATGTCGATTATTATCCACATAAACATATTTTTGATTTTACTCATAATCAAAAATATAAAAAATAATTAATCTGTCAAAGTGTAAAGGGTAAGGCAATTTTGGACTGTCTCCAATAACAACAGGTTCAAATAGCTTGGAGGTAATTGACTTTAAACTTTTCCTAATTGCGTTTGCTTTCTGCCCATAATGACTACGAAGCCTTAAGATACATACATGGATGGATACCATAAAACAAAAATTCAAACAGACAAGTTTGTAAATAACATGAGCGTGTCCATTGGCTTTCGAAATTTTAATCGCACACACCTTATTTTGACAAGTTGACAGACAAAACCAACTACTGTCAAAAAACTTCAGAAAATTTTGCTTACGTCCCCGACAACCTGGACAAACCAAACGAGGTATATTTTAATTTTTAAGAATATTGACGAATTTAGAATGTATTTGGATTAACCTAATTGCTCCTTATCCTTATATTTTAGGCAAAGTCTCCTCAGTTCTAATAAATATCAATTATAAAATTGAGAACTCCAACAAATCCATTAAAGTCATCTTAACATTCCACGTCTACGTCTATTAAGGAACAACTTTCTTCACAACAACAATGAGCCAATCGAAGGTAACTTTCAAAATAACTCTCACTTCGGATCCAAAATTGCCTTTTAAAGTGCTGAGTGTACCTGAAGGGACTCCATTTACAGCTGTCCTGAAATTCGCCGCTGAAGAGTTCAAAGTTCCTGCTGCAACAAGTGCAATTATAACTGACGATGGTGTAGGAATCAGTCCACAACAGACTGCTGGTAATGTTTTCCTTAAACATGGTTCTGAGTTGCGGTTAATACCAAGAGATCGCGTTGGTTGTTTGTAGATTTTTATTTTGTTTTTTGTTTAATATTTAACTTTATTTTTTAATAAAATGCCATTAAAATCAAAAATAATGTTTATTTTGAAGAACTTTAAAGACAACAATGATAGGTAATTGTATTTTAAGTATTAGTTAATATTTTTTTTATTTTTGTCAGACTTGAGAGGTAACGGGTTTTACTTCGAGTTATTTTCTTTGTAGACTTTTAAGGGCATTCGTGATGTCTGAGATTTATTTAAATTTTGTATAAAACATTCATAGAATTTCTACAATCCATATTATAAAAAAGGAGCCACTTGAAGTATCCACTTAAAATGCGTAGGCAGCTTAATATTAATTATTTTGTAACACGAATGAAATAGGTATAATCTATTAATGCACTTGTTCCTATAGAGTTTTTCAAAACCAGTTTGCACTTGTGAAAACAACCGAAAACTCTGTAAATTGGGATTCTAAAAATACACTCATTACATTTAGTGGAATAAAGTAGAGCAATAAGGATGTGGAGTAATTCTGGAAGTTGAATAACAGCACTTTTAACGGTGGCTCAACAGTACTCACCTTGTGAGTTTTTTTTAAACTTTGAATTCCAAAATGAAATTAAAATTGGTTTATTACGTCACGTAACTAATTCTAAGCTATTTTATACAGGGATCGAATTTCCTTTAAAATAGCTTTCGCCTTCATGTTTTTTGAATTATTTATTTAAATTTGTATCCATTCGAAGGAAACGTTGGCCAAATTATTTAGTACCACTTTTGAGTTTTTTAAAACCGTATTACCGCCCTTAGATGCAACCTGAATCAAAACAATTTGTTTTTTGTTTTTCTATTTAATAATTTTTTTATTGTAAAAAAATGAATTAAATCTCACAAGAAAGGGAATTATAAGTTAACACTACTTGAGTTTACGAATGAATTTCATTCAATACGATTTACGCTTGCAATTTGTTCTTGGTGGTGAAGGCAAAGTGAGAAACAAAGGCTGCCACGAGAGCAGCAACCAATTCAGAGTTAACCCATGGTCCGCTGTATGCCTTTGGCACGGAAATGGTGATGTCTGTCAATGATTTCACAGATGCTACTTTATCGCCATCACGTTGAGCCTTACGAATGCTTGAGTAGCCTTCCTCGTCGAAGAGACGAATAACCTTGCTGCCACTGCTTCCCTTCTTTGCGTCTTCAGTCCAACTGATCTAGAATTCAGAAATATTCCTTGAAGTTAGTTCTCTGTCTCGACAAAAATCAAATAATTTCTTAAATTTTACCTGATATTTCTCGTCTCCTACACGAGCAACTGGAACAACTTTTCCACATTCGAATTCAGCGAAGAGTTGTGGTTTTTCGCCATTTGAGCACTTCAATGTGAATTCTCCAACGTGGGCAAGTTGGGTGAGGATTGTCGCGTCGGTTGTACTAAACGAAGATACTGTAACCTTTGGGCTGGAACAAGTAGCAGCGAGACTGGCCGAAGCACAGAAAACCACAATTAAAGCAATACAAAGATTTTTCGACATTTTTGTGTTTTATTTTATTTATTTAACACGACGGTTAAGGGATTTAATGAAGAGAAATCGGTCTTCGGTCGGTGATTGGAAAATTCAGTCTGAGAAGTGAAATGTTAAATGACAGTAAGTGACAGAAATGCCACGAAATCATCCACGTCAAGTGACGTTTTTGTTTTTTGTTACCATTAGGGGGAGGTTAGACTTTTGTAACATATTTTCGATATTGTAGTAAATTTATATAAAGTAGTAGAGCTAACAAAAATAAAAGGTGTAGGGGAAAGTGGGGCATATCGGGTCCCCGGGGTATAATGGGCCCCCCTCGTATTTAATTGTTGAATAAAGTGGCAACTCCGAATTTGCCTTTTTCAAATTATCCGTAGCAATACGGGGGAATCCCCTTTTTAAATAAAAGTGACATCTGTGGCTCGTAGTGAATAAAAAAAACTTTTTTACTCACTTGATGTTTTTATGAAGTGAACTAAAGTGCGTGTTTTTATTCGAGCAGTGAATTTTAAATTTAATTTTTTTCACTTCACAGCAAAGTAAGTTTATTTATTCGATATAAATCTAGTTATTTCATTTAATTAAGTTAATTGAAACAAAAATCTACAAAATTTTATTAAAAAATAAGACGTTTGGCATAATGGGCGAGGCATAATGGGCATGGGTGCCCATTGTGCCCCATTTATTTTGAGTCTATTTAAAGTCGGCGACAACGTCATTGGCTATAAATGGTTTCAAAAAAACTGGAATATGGCCTTTTCATCCAGATGTTTTCGATGATCATGACTTTCTACCGTGCGAAACAACAAACATGCCAATTGAAGAGAATTTACCGAATTTAGATGGAACAGCTTTAGTTGATCCATTGCCAGCGATCCGTTGATTTCGCCCTTGGATGCGAATTATTCACCCACTGTTTCCCACCAGAATTCAAGAGCTATGGATGCTCAACCTTCAACATCTTCCTTTAAAAATTATTCACCATCCCAAATCATCGCCATTCCGAAAGCACCAGGAAAAAAAAGAGTTTCTAAGCGCAGAGGAAAAAAAGCTGTTATAACTGAATCGCCGTACAAGGCTCAACTTGAGGCTGAAACTCCCAAGCTCAATCCTGCCTCAAAGAAGAAAAGCTAGTCGCAAAAATAAAAAAGGAGAGAAAAATAGAGTTTTACGAAAGCGAAGAAGATGAAGAATGCCTCTATTGTGGGCATTTATATTCCGAATCAACGGAAGGATGGGTGTCTTTCAGAGCCTGCGGAAAGTGGGCCCATTGCTCTTGTGCCAGCGAGGAGGATGGAGATGATGAATCTAGCCACATTTGCACACGTTGTACTTAACATAAACCCAATGAACAACATTCCTTACCTATGGCCATTATGCCCCAGGCACGGGGCAAAATGGGCAAACCAAGCAATTTTTTAAATTTCATAAAAATTAAAGAATTTGTAAGTTTATTTATTTCATATCTGTTTCATAAATGTATTTAATGTTCCTTTAATGAATTAAATTGTTTTGAACATGATGAAGATGTGTTTTGTGTTTTTATTATAAAAAAACCTTAAGGGGCCCGTTATGCCCCGCTTTCCCCTAAGTGTTTAAATTCAATTTAATGGCAAATGGTACGAAATTGAGAGAAGAAAAGAAATTCAATTTTCCATGGAACGATACATGCTTCAACAATGCTCTGAAGACTGCAAAAACGGTGTTTCTGGCGATAACAGCAACGAAACAATCGCAATTTTACTAGAAAAGTTTCATGGAAGAATTGATCAAAATGGAGCACCAAAAGCTTGTAATCTAACAATTTTAGATTTTTACTTTATGGTCCTCCCAGTGCTCCACAATCGATTCAAAACTTTGACGTTGTAGAATCTGTAGAATTATCGAGGACATAGCTACAAATGTTCGAAAGGTCATGGAAAATTCATGAAAATGATACGGTGCCGCAACTGTAACCGTGGATAAAATTTAACATGTTTTTTTACTAAGTTCTGCTAACTATACGAAAAACCTATAATCAAAGTTTTTCAAATGTTTTGCAAATCGTTTGCATCGACAAAATTCCCGACTTAGTGCTGTACCTCCTACTTTGCCTTCACATTTGCCGATGTATTCCTTTTCAAATTCAGTTTTTCAGCCATTTCTAAAATGATGGGCTTTATAAAATAAAAACACAATTAAATGTTAAAACATGAACTTTTCCATTTTTTTTTTTTTTAATTTTGCCACCAACAATCAACAATCATAACAAATCTTAATTATTTTGACCTGACAAATATGTAATGACAGTTCAAACAATGGAGCTATATTAAACCGTGCTTTTATAGTTGAGTTTCCCAACAGTAAAATATAAGGCGGTATTAGCCTTTAACTTGACTTTTAAAATGGTCATTGGTATGGCGAAAGCCCAGTTAAATATTTAAGTGAGTTTTAATTTTAATTATTGGTAAGTGTTGGAATATATAGTCCAAACTTACTTGGTTATTCCATACACGTCTTGACAATTTTAAATCTTCAAACTCACCGTGACAAGTCAAGTCTCACCATATATCACGACTCACGTTGGTAACAACCAATGACTCGCTATATGATAGCTGAAAGCTCTATTTGGGGAAGCTAACATCTGTTTGCAAGACTCTTTATACCCAAATCCATCTTAGACAACTCTAGAACCACTTTTATAATTAAAGAACCTCCTTTGTCATGTTAGAACTCACCTTGACAAATTAGTCACTTAATTATAGCTCAAGAGTTTCATTTACAGCTCAAAAGGTTTGAATTGGCTTAATCCATTTCAACAAGGCGAAAACTTTTCATTTAAACCTTTTTTAAAGCTCAATACTATCTTTGTATATAAAGCCAATCTATAGATTTTATAAATAAAAACACCATCATGAAAGATGAGGCCTCGTACTAGATGTTTTAAGGATCTGCTTTGAATTACTCATTAAGATATTTTTTACTTGAATTGAAATAAAAAACATTTTAGTTTTCAATCAAAATCAACATAATATTAAAATTGATATGCATTGGGTGTTTTTAGTTTACAAAATACATTTTAGATTTTAGTTTTCTTATGCTTAGATATGTTCCTATAAATTTATAAGTCAATTAATTTATTTATATTATATGCTCTTTACAAATAATTTATTCACAAACAAAAAACATAAACAATAATAAAAGCATAGCAATGTACAGACAAAGGCAATCTAATTTTGTTCAAAAACTATGTCAAGTTATTTATGTTCTCTTCGTTTTTGCACACGTAAACTAAAACACCTCCACCATTCCAACAATCCAGTAGTACCCATGTACTTTAATTCAACACCCCTTCATCTTTTTCATATCGAAAATTTTTCGATTAAAGTTAATTTGATAGTACATTGAGTCAAGAGATTTTGTAAGCAGTTCTCAAAAAAAGGTAAAGGAAAGAAGACTAGATTTGTTCTCACAAAATTTCCTATCCCTAAAAATTCCAATATTTTTCTAATGGCTTTTGAAAGATCAAATTTGACCTATCGACATGGAGAATTTTATAATTTCGCATTATTAGAGAACGGAAACGTTCTTAGGGAAATTATTCAGAGTAGCACTCAATAAACATTTTTTAAGTTATAAGTACTAAAGCTTGATGGCAAAATCCATAAACTTATTGATGTTTAATTTATGTTAAAAGCGAAATAAATCGACGTACCTACTGTTTTTTTTTTTTGCATAATGGTATAAACCTTTAAATAAACACCACGCACCCCTAAAAGTAAGTCAAACTAATGTTGTATTAAAAGAAGAGCAAGGAAAAAAGGAGGAATAAATAGAAATCCATGCAATCCAATGAAAGCTCAATAAAGATTGAAAAATGATACAGAAATACTGCAAGTTTCATTCATGGAAGTTATAGTGTACACTTTATTTTGGTATGTGACTTGAATGTGATTTTATTAGACTTTTATAAATTTGATTAATGTCCGTGTCGTTTGTATGCTTTAAAACTTAAAAAGTAAATCTGTGATCCAATACAGAACAAACATACATAATGTAACTCACGTTGGGCGCCATTTGGCAATATTCTGAGTTTGGTTTGAATGAAGACATTAATTTCGTTTCAAAGTTTTCATGAGTATATTTAATTCAATATTCAGAAAGTGCGTGATTTTCGATATGATTTTATCAATTCCCTTTACCAAATCTTAATACCACTACCATTTATGCTTGAGTTCAAAGAACACGAATTCTATACCCTACAACATGGGGAGGTATAAAAAAAAGGATATTATGCTCTCCCAACGTAGTTATTCATAGAGCACTCGGTTGTCTCGTGTTGTCGTCGCCAGGTAAATAGTTGAAACCGTGCAAATAGCGAGGGAGGGCATTGAACGTTCCAAACGTTGTTGTTAAGATACTTTTCCTTCCCTCACTGCTTGCTTTTGTCGCGTCCCATCTCATAGGTATATCCAAAAACAAAACTAGAATGCTTTCGATTTCGAGTTACATTGGCTTCTTTCAAACCAAACACAATCGTCGGTTTTGTACTCCTTCTGGTTCTGAGTGTGCTCCCATATAGTGTTGAGTTTATTGTGTGAAAATTCTTTTCAATCGAAGGACGTACAAATAGTTTTCCTTTAATCCGTTTTCCACTATAAATCTGCCTATTGACTGGATATTTGGTTGGATTATACTTCGACTTCGATTTTATTATTATTATCAACTGCAATTATTATTTGTCTTCAGTGTTTTGTTTTCGAGAAGGAGTTACGAATCTGGTACACCACCCGATGGTTTGAGAGCGAAAACAAGTAGATTAAAACAACTTACCGTGTGCTACCCAAAAACAAATATACTCGCCCATAAAAAATATTGTTATTCGATTATTTGTTCTGTACTCGTTACGAGTACAACGTACAACGTACAACACCCTCTGTCGTATAGTTACCGTAATACCGTAATATTGTCTAAAGTCTATGCGTGGATGGAGTTAATTTCGGATGAAATAAAGTCTAATCGAACGTTTTTGAATTTTTGCGAAAGGACACGAGGTTGCAGTTAGTTTTATTTTGTTATTCGATCGCTTTCTGCAGTTTAAGTCGTTTATTGGAGTCGGTTGAAGAATGTCCTCTTCGGCAATGTACGCTGCTAATCGAAGCCAACAGACTTGGTCGAATCCACATCAGTTACGGAAGCAGAGATCCTTTGGTGAGAGTACGACGGCGACGACGGTTACCAGTCGAATCTCGAATCAAAGCAGTGATAGTAATCGTAGTGGTCGTGGAAAGAGTGCCAATCGAAGTGGTTCGGTGATATTGGCCAGATTACCATCCGAAAGAAATAAGTTTTTGTATTTGCAAAAACAACGTTCCGTAGTTGATCAAGTGTGTGCTGGTATCCGTGGCCGGAGTGAACAACGATCTAGAAAATATTCATTGGCTGGGATCGGTGATAAAGGCAGTTGGACGAGTCAAGCTTGTGCAAATAATGCTGCTTGCGGTGCCGGAGGCCCGAAACTAGCCTGGACCGATAGTTCGTACGATTGTGATAGATTAATTGAGTCGGGTACTTTTTTAAACAGCAACTGTAAGAAGAAGTAAGTTGAATTATTTAATATATCAATATTATTGCAATTATCTAGGATATGAATAATTGTTATGAGGTGTTGTTAACAATTATTCCGGTGTTCCTGATTTTTGGATATTTAAATTTGTTTATAAAATCAGAATACTCATACTCCAATAAAATTAGGTACTCAAATTTATGATTATGAAATTTATGATTTTTCACTAAATAGTGCGGTGTTCACGTTAAATTAATATTGTCAAATTTAACCCCCCATCGTTAGAATTTAACCAGAACCAAAAAATATTTAAAAAATAGAAAAATAATTTTACTAATAGAAATATTTTGACAAAATTATGGAAAACGTCTTTTTTGTAGAAAAAAAATCTTAATCCTTAAGAAACCTATACGGAAAATTTTTGAATGGATATTTAACTGTGTTCCTTTTGATTGTAAGTATTAATACTTATGTACCGATTGATTGGAAATTTCTAGAGACATTTTGTTTCTTAAGATAAATAGTTTCTCTGCACCATTATTTTTCGCTAAAAATGTATTTTTCTGTTTTCTTAACGGAAATTTGTTTTTATCAAAAAATTAAACAATTCCGATGACAGTTTTCTGTCAGAAAAAATGTCCCGATGGATTTCAATGATCGCTATAGTTGACCTGTGAAAAATTTTCCAATGATTGGCTTCAATTATAAAACCCAATTTTAGCTAAAATTAACCAGTATATGGTAATATCATTTTTTTCTCAAAATTTGTTTTAAATTCCATACATACACATCTCTCTTAGAAAACTTAAATTGTAATTTAAGGACCTTAAACGTCGAGAAGTGTCAACATTTTCAATTTGACATTTTGGACTATGATAACAATAACATTCAATAAGAAGTTAAGAATTTAAGTTTCGTAGAACCATTTTCTGGACCCTTTAATTAAATTAAATTATTATTCATCATGAGATTACACGCTCTAGGACTAAAAATGGAAGTGGATAGTTATAAGTTATAGTTACATATATATTTCATAATTTTGTCCACATTTGGGTTTCTTTAAATTCAGTAAAATACAAAAACAAAAATTATTAAAAATAGTTAGTCAAATAAAGTAGGTACTAACTTAGAAAATTTCATTAAAAACTTCATTGATGATTCAAAATAAAGCTTTTGATTGAAAATTCCCTTTTACGCAAAACATTATAATGGGGCATGCACTAAGCTAGTGATTACGAAGTCATGTCATTCTGATTGGCTAAATGCAACAAACAAATTTCGGCTAAAAGGTCGCTGGACACTGATTTGACGTTTTACAATCAGCTGATCGGTAAAGATACAAGCATTCAAAATGACATTCATTTTTCACTATTTAAATACATATGTAACAATAAATCACTACTATTATATCTTATATTTGATTTTATTGAATTTAAAATCAAACAAAATTATTTAAAAATCTGAAAACACAAATGTTTCTTCACTACATAGTATAAAACAAAGTCGCTTTTTCTGTCATGTGTCATGTTGTATGTCCCTATGAACGCTTAAATCTTTAAAACTACGCAACGGATTTTGATGCGGTTTTTTTTAATAGATAGAGTAACTCATGAGGAAGGTTTTTATGTATAATATCATCCATTAAATAGTGGACAAATACTGTTATTTTTGAGGTTTCTAATGTGATGTCGCAAATAATTACATTTTTTCCGCTTACATTGCAAACGCAGGCTGAATCCTACGAGATTTATCAAAATAATAATGTACTAAGTATTGTACACAATGACCATTAATAAATCACAGGGTCAAACCTTCAACGTTGCAGGCTTAGATTTGAGCGTTGACTGTTTTTCACATGGCCAACTGTATGTCGCTCTTTCAAGAGTAACCTCTAGAGAAAACATGTTTGTATTGTCTAATGACAAGAAAGCTGTGAACGTTGTATATAAAGATATTCTGTAATATATTAATTATTGTTGTAAAATAAATAGGTAAAAATGTAAAAAAAAGTAAAAATGTAAAAAAAAGTAAAAATGTTAAAAAATTGTAAAAATGTAAAAAAAAAGTAAAAATGTAAAAAAAAGTGAAAATATTGTGTATAAAAGATATTCCAAAGATAAGGAAAGGGGAATTGTTTTAAGTACTCCAAAAACGCGTGCGGGCTACGGCCAGTAAATGAATAAATCAAATCTACTGGATTGATTTTATCATTTTTTCAGTGAGTTACATATTTTAAACCCGTGCAAAGCCGGAGCGGGCCGCTATGTTTTTTTATAAACAACGTTCACAGTTTTTCTGTAGCGTATTTAGTATATCAGCATTGCACCCGTGCAAAGCCGGAGCGGGCCGCTATGTTTTTTTATAAACAACGTTCACAGTTTTTCTGTAGCGTATTTAGTATATCAGCATTGCACCCGTGCGAAGCCGGGGCGGGTCGCTAGTATTTTATATACTAACATTTGTCATTAATATGACAGTTCTGGATTGACTAGCTTTGTAGTGGAATTTTGAATTCACAAAGCTATAGTTGAATTTTGAATATGTAGCCACTAGCTTTATGAATGCGCCTAATTATTTTTGACAATATTGTCTTTGATATGTCATACCAACTAAATGTAATGGCTGCGTTCAATCTCGGGTCAGATAGGATATATCTTGGATAGGTGAATTTTTAGATATCTTATTGAACGAGTTAGATACCTAAATTGGGATATCTGAAAAAAAAAAATAAAAACTAATTTCAACTGTTAACAAAAAGCAGAAAAATATTTAGAGCTCCAAATTATTGTAAAATAAAGTTTTCAATAGATAATTTTAATAATTCACTGAATTTTCAACAAAAACTACACAAATTTGAAATTAATTGAGGGGTTAGTTCAAATTTAATCATATGTTGAATCATTTGTTCTGACAGGTAGCCGCAGAAATTCTTGGATACCTTTGGATTTCTTTTTTGATAACCAAGGTGTTTTGGATCAGCTATGCTATTAGGTATACTTAAAACTATCTATCTGAGATTAAACGCAACCAATATGTACATATATTAAATCCCTCTCTCTCAGTCTTATTAAATAGAGATAACAACGCGTTAGGTCTTTCGGGCTTCTGACAGGCTCCTTACCAACTTTTCGATATTTTACGATATCATGTGTCATAAAGTGAAAACCTAATAATTTGCAAAACGTAATGTAGCTTTTTTAGAGCTAAGCTATGCACAATTGTCAAATCTTACTCTGGTAATAGCTGCGAATTAGATGAGAGATATTGTTTTGAAGTCTTACAATTTGACAATTTTGACAAAATTACAATGCAGAAATTGGCAGATGTCATTTGACAATTTCAAACGTGCGTCGGCTAACGAATCCAAAATTTTTAGTTGCTGTTCCATTATTGTGCTTGTTAATAAAAATTAAAAAACTTCTTTAATTATTAGTGGTTTAAGGCTGTCCTTTGTACGTACTTACATACCTTAACTAACCTTACTTCACTTATTTAAATATCTAAAAACAATTGAGACTAACTTTATTTATGTTAATAAAATTAGTTTCATTATAAAATATCTAATTCTGAAAATTCTGCAAGTTAGAATTTTACGACCGTGTGATTGTTTACTCTCGGTATGTTTTTACATCCACTATCCTTGGACTTTAGTTATTATTTTATATTCTAACCATCATTCAATCCAAACTTCAAACGAACTGTTAATGACAGCGTTTACGTGTCCACCGATCGTTTGTGTTTTTGCAATCCCAAATTAAAACAAATTAAGAACCAAGTGGAGAGTTTGAGTTGAAATTCAATTTTATATGACTATAAATTGTATTTTGATTTGGTTGGTACCATTGATAAAAATTATAGGAGCATGAAACTGTTTTCCATTAGCTAATTTTGCATAGATACTTTAAGAAAAAATATGTCTCTGCAAATACATAACTATGTACAGTTTATTAATATTCTAAGTAGAATAAAGTATCCTTCAAGTTATAGGAACAGTCATTTTGAATTTAAATATTTTGCCATTATTATGGCACGCGATTTGCTAATTTTACTATATATTGGCACAAAAATTGCCGACACACAAATTCATATACCTAAACTATTGATATTGTGTAAAATCTTCTATATTTTACTTCACATGAAAGTAAAAGTAAAGAAAAGTAATTTTTTGCGTGATTGATAATCCTGTTTTACTTTCGTCGTTGTTTAGCAGATTCACTTTATGCTTTAACAAGCTAAATTTATATTTCAAAGAAATTTGTTAAGGACTGGATAAGAAAAAGAAACTGACACTAAGCACACGATTTGCGAATAACTATGTACTGTACAGTGTACATATATGTATATACAAACAAATTCAGTCCCTTTTCTTCTTCAACTTCAAAAGTTCCTTTTTTGCTATAATTTTGGCAAAGTGAATTTTATCTTAGAGACCTAAAAATACTTAGGATAGCAAATAGAAGCATGGAAAAGTACTGTGATTGGGTTAAAAAAGAAATCAATATTTCATAATTGGGTCTGATTGTAACTGTGCTTTTATGGCAGTCAACTTTTATAAATGTAGAACTGAAATTGATTGATTGCTTCGAGGAGGCTGTAACAGCGGGTACTAGCGATACTTTTCACATGTTTATGATTTAAAAAACATTTTTGTCTGAATTTATCGTAAGCATTTAAATTGAGATTGGTTTGTCAGGTAATCAGATTTGAATTTGGAAATTGTTAGGCCCTTTTTACCTTCTTTTGGCAATATTTTATATTAGCTCAATGGTAAAAGGTATAGGAAGTTCTAAATATATGCATGTACATTCTTGTTCAAGTAAAAAGAAATCTTCGCGTGTTTTTGTTTGGACTGCATAGGTACAAAAATCACCTGACATGCATTCTAATTCAGATTTAATCAATCAAATAATAACAGAAAGTACTACTTTAAAGTAGGTTAAAGTATAGGACACAATTTGTTTCATGGTACGGTTTGCATAATCATAAGTGAATATACAGGCTTTTATGATGATGTTCTTTTTTAGGCCAAGATTATTATACTTTGAAGTTCCTAAAACAAATACTGTTATAAAGAATAAATTGTTACAGATTCAACAATAAAGTTGGCACGTGTACGCCCAAGTGCACAACTGTCATTTGTGTAATTTCTACTAGATCTTGTCTTAAAATCTATGTGTAGAGTATTTTTAATTAAAACAAGAGATAAATCGAAATATTCTTTCCGCGAATAAACTTTGAACGCTAATCATGCTTGAATTGATTTTCCATTTCTGCGGTCTTGTTTTAGTACTACTTGGTTCCTTAAATAAAGAAATTAGGTGATGCAATAGCTCGTCGAGAACTAAGGCCTAGTGACTTAAAACTCTTAACCATTCCTGTGTGTAAATAATGTCAGGGATGAAGATGGAGGCGACCTACAGTTTTTATGCCCAATCAAAACGGCTAATTTGAGAAAGTACTTTTCATGACAAGAATTACTTTTGGAGGATTTGTCAATTTCTTGCAAAAGACAGAACCCGTGAGAAATACTTAAGATGGCACAGTCAGGGATTGAACCCAAGTTCTAGTAAGTAAACTAAAAAATTGGTGTCTTTAAGATTATTGTTTTCACAGTTAATTTTTATTGTTAATTTACGTCTTAATCCTTATAAAAGAAGAAATGTTTTCTAACTGACCATATTTTGTCCTATAGAATTCAAAATTAGCTTAACTTTTCAGCAGTTATCTAGAAATTCTCGATTTATTTTTACGTGAAGTTTGAATTAAATTCATTGGAGCAAATTCGACTAAAAGTACACATAAATACGTGAGTTCAAAAACAATTCGGTTTAAAATATAGAATCAATAATTCAAATGGTTTCAAGTCGGTCTGATGTCTGTTTTTTTTCTAACTACATATTTGTAATAATCGTTAATATTGTCGTTCCAAAATCTTACGATTTGTAACATTATGAAGTCATCACATCATTCCAAAATTATGTTGAAGTGTCAAATATTTACAACAATTGTTGTTCTTATAAATGATTCCAACAATTCGCAACAATGACGCTTGAACAATTTTGTTTTGACATAACAATAACAGTTAACGAATGTTTAAAACAGAACTGACAGCACGAATTTGTATTTGTCAAGTTCAAATGTCATTTGAAAGTATCATAGAATTAGTTGAATGTTTGCCATTTACTACATAATAGACTGTTTAACAATAGAACAATGCGTTAACATTAATGTGAACTTTTTGTTTTTCAGAATTCTGTATGAACACAATTTTGTATGATACTGTTTGTCAGAGTAGTAAAGATTAAAGTCAGTAAAGTCAAAGTCAATTAATTAAATAAAACCAAAAATTAAAACTCGTGATTTGACTTTGACTTTTTGCATAAAAGTTAAAAGTGATTTTTAAGACTTTGACTTGAATTTGACTAAAAGTCAATTTTAAATGCAAGTTATTTGTGAAAGTCAGTAAGACATTTGAATGCAGTATTTTGAATTTTTAAAGTGAGTAAGTCATTTAAATGCAGTCTTTTGACTTAAATCAATTGTTTTGACGTAAGGAATTTGATATTGGTGAACATAAACGTCGTTTTAAATTGGCAATCTGGAAGTGAAAAAAAGCATTTTGAATGCGTTCAATTGGGCAAAAGTGCCAGTTCTGATTCTGAAAAGAAGAGAATTTCCCTTCTGGTTTTTAAAACAGAATCAGAAGCAGAATCACTCACACATTCAAAAATTTTAAATGTCACTTCCTCCATGCAGCACAAAAACAAAATGAAATTTAGCGCGAATACACATATATGTGACACATGTCATACTCAACCAATACATTCTCACCAAACTTCAGATTCTTCGGAATAAAAAAAACTGTTCAATTGGGATTCCGAATCGAAGAACAATTCCAGATTGCCAATTGAAAACGACGTAAAGCTCAATTCAAATACAAATATCACCATTTGACATTTGTTAACTCATTTAATGTAGGAATTGACTTTTGAAATGAAATGATTTTAAAGACTTTGGGCAGGTTCAGACGACATAAGTGACTTGAAAGTAAGACAAGTTTCTAGCATCTGATTGGCCAGCAGTCAAAATATTGAATTCCAATTAAGGCTACTTTATTGGAAAGTTGACTGGGAAGTTGGTCAAGAAAAATCTCCCTAACTGTTAAGTCAACTTATGCCACTTATGTCAAAATAACAGCTAATCATAATTTTTAATCTAACTGAAAGCTGAACCAAAAATTCTACTTGACGTTTTATGTAAAAGGGTTCCTTATCAAATTGGAAAAGTAATAAGTAATAGTTTTTTATAGTACAAAATACAGGTCGAGATTGAATTTTAGCTTGCCTGAGACAATTATGAATGTTTTTGGTAGTTTTTGCACGATCAACTGAAGGTAGAGGTTAGTAAAGTATAGTTTTGAGTTTGAGTTTGAGTTTGAATTTGAGCATCTAACTAGTCAGATTGTACGTTCAAAGAACGCAATTGACTGCAAATGAAGTCCATTATCTTGTCTGAACCTGCCCATTGAGTTTTTAAACTGACATTAAGTCATGGCCTCAAAAAACGACTTAACGACTTAAAAAAAAACTCAATTGTATGACTTAACTGCAGTCACTAAAAAACTTTAGTTCTTACTAAATATTAGCCCGAATAGATTAATTTTCTATTAAGGTGACGCTTTGACAGCTGACAACACTGTATTGTGATTGCAATTTTGTTTGTTTTATTTCAGAATATTTGTATAGAAGCAGTGTGTTTCCTTCTCTTGTTAAATTTATAGAAAAATGAAAGAAATAAATACATAATTAAATCAAGAAAAATGTAAGTAAACTTAAGTATAATATTTCTTCTCAAAGTACGAGGTTTGAATCTAATTCCTAGGTTGCGCTTTATGACACATGTTATCGTTAAATATTGTAATGTCAGTAAGAACCCTGTCAAAAGCCCGACCGACCTAACGCGTGGTTGTGGTTTAGCTACTATAATGGAATAAAGTTTTCACCAAAAATGTATCGCTGTGTGTGTTTTATTTAGATTAACTTTCGAAAAAGAAGAATTAATGACACTGTATGTTTGGTTCATCTAGTCCTTTTTTGTATAGTTTATTATGAAAGACTTAGTTTTCATCGAATTAAATTGGTTAGTAATTTAATTTAAGTAGTAAGAATGTAATCATAAAATTTTGTAATGAAAAACTAAATGAATACGCCATACTAAGTATTTGAGAAGAAACTAAAGCCAATTTCCTCCCATACATTTGCAATACACCAACATAAATATAAGAGTTGTTATAGTTGAGTAAGACAACTGTCAACGGAAATAAATAATTTCATTGAAATTCGCACAAAATGTCCAATTACGCGTTGCGTGTTAAAATCTGCACTATCAGTGACAGTATCATTTAATATCAACCTGACATGTCATCATTTCCGACTTAAATCCACATACTGCATTACCCTTTTGTTGACTGATGATTCCGTTAGAATGTACACTTCATAGGATTTTCCATTTAACACTCGCTATACCTATGTAGAACGCAAAACACAAAACACAAAACAAAACTAACTCTCTACATGAACCACTCTGGAAAAGCCGGTAAACTTTTCACTAAAAGAACAAAAAACAAAGTTTTGCATTCAAGAATGAAAACTTTTTGAAGTTCTTCTACTAAGATTGATGTTGATGATATTATGTATGTACGATGTACGTGTGTTATGTATGTGTTTGGGTATGTATGTATACGTAACTTAAGACAAATATACACCATATTATTGTGTATAGTTGGCGCTAAAATTCATTGTGCTTAATAATGTTTTAATTGCATGTTTTTCTACTACCAAGGAGTTGATTTTTGTATTTTATTGCTTTAAAGTAATTTTTTATTGCAACCAAAGGTGCGATATTAATTTTCTTGTACTATTAATTTTTTTTTCAGTGCTACTAGTCAACATTCAATGAACGAACGAACTAAGAAGTCAAATAGCTCATCAAAAACGGAGAACAAAATCAATCTTAATATCAATTTGACCCATACGATAAAATCAGCTGATAATGATTCAATTAACAGTGACGTTGACAGTTCGTCAGATGGCGCAGATTATATGGTAAATTTGTATGCTTCCGCAATTGTAATTCTTATTCTGTTATTTTAATAGCCATATGAAGAAGATATAAACCTTTTTCTACGAGTTACCGGATTAAATTTTTCCATAGATAAAAACAAAATGTTTACCAAAAATCATTTGTAAAAATCTACTACAATATGTAAGTTGTCATCTTTGTATGTTAAACCTATTCTTCTATCATCGTGGGGTTTTACGGGGGCGGCACCTAGTGGCTACGGTGATATTACTATTGCAGTGTTTTCTTTTACTTGACTTTGTATATACATAAATCTTCCAACGCCACCTTAAAGTTACGGCGAACGACAAAACAGCTCCATAATAGATTTGGTATACAAAGATGTCAGCTTGGTAGATTGACATTTGTTTAAAAATTACCAATGTAATTTAAATTTACAATCGTTCTTTGCTTGTTTTAATTTTAAAACAAATTTGATTATTTTAAGTAGAAATTGTGGTTTATTAGTAACTTTAGCTTTTTATTTAAAGAATAAGTTCTTTAGATCCGCCTATTCCACGTTTATTCATTTTAGAAAATTAAATGATAAACTGTATACCAAACAATTTGTTTTATTCCAGAAAACCACACATCATTCTGAAACTAAGAAACCTGTAGGTGATCTCTATAAAAACAATCAATCAGCTGCTCAACGAAGAGCCCAATTTCAATCGACCAAAGGGGACCAATTTTCAACTTGTAGTGTTAGTCCAACTGTTAGTTCTCCTAACACCGTTACATTAAGCGCATCTCCATCTTTGACAATTCAGAAACGACCACCATTAGTACGTGCTATGTCAGCACCAGTTCGTTCGATAGCTGACACAACTAAGAACTTGTTTGCAAACACAAGACGGAAAACTCGTCGTCGACGGATATTACCGAGGAATTCCAGCTGCGATAAAGGTTATTTACAAACATAAATTAGAGTATTCAATTCTTGAGAAAACTACAAGCATTTAAATATTTTCATTATTTGAAACGCAGGTGGTGAAGTAGATTCAGTTGCAGATACTTCTACCATCGGACAAACTGGGAAAAAGATTTTTTCACGTTCACGATCAACGATAGCATCGGATGTTATCACATTGGTGTCACTTGCCAGTTCCGAAGGTAGTGATTCAGAGAAAGAAGACAGTGGATCGGCAGATGAATGTCAAACAGCAAGAGCGCCGTTATTGAGAAAAACAGGAAAGTCAGGTGATTTTTAATAAAAATTAACTAAATTCCGTGTGTTCTACCCTGGTCCTCGGGTATCATTTTTAAAATGCTTTTTGTATTAGTTTCATTTCAAGAAAATGAGCAGCCTACTTTCCAAATGGCAGTTAAAGAATTTCCACATATGCTACGAAGAGGCTCTATTGCACCGTTAGCTGCTAGACTCCGAGCAAATCGACCACCTACAGCGCCCCCTGGTTCAATTTTCCGAACGGACTTCGAAAATTGGTAAATATATGAGAATATTTCTTATTAGATAAATTATGAAAAAGATTATCATATTTTGTCATATCTCATTTTTGACAGTACCATCAAAATGTCACATTTGATAAAAAATCAAACAAAGGATGACTTGTCAAATGAATCAGATAGAAAAGAGAATAACATATTTAACAGCAATAGTTCATCATCTCGCCCAGAATCAGAATCACCTGTTGGTTTTGATTTCCCCAATCATGTGCGATCGATCAAAGAACGTGAATGTTGGAAACTATTTCAGAAAATGTCTAAAAAAGGAGTAAGTGTTAAATATGACACCATACTTCGGGGTATGCTGACTCCAACTGAATTTCGACACTTACAAAAGCAACGTGAAATAGAAAACGCCAAGAATCAAGAAACTGATGAGAACAACGAATCAACAGCTGCTACCAATGAAGCGGAAAATAATTTGCAAAATAAAAACAATGCTAACTAAATTTAATTTTTAAAAATAAGATGAATTTGATAATTTTGCCATTGTTAAGTTTGAATAATGTTATGTTGTTATAAAAAAATAAAAATAAAAATTAAAATGAAAAAAAAGTTAGTGTGCACATACAAAGTAACACAAAATGGGAATAAGATCAAGAATTTATAATTAGACCTGAGGTAAACTCTTCCCAAAAATACGCGAATTAAAGTACTTGTCTTAACAAGCAAGTAGTCTGCAGCAAATGGGCTACATATGCTGCTTGTTAAATTACTCACAATTAAACTCGCTTCGAAGAGGCTAGGGATTTGACAATTCTTTAAGTGTAAACAATTTACTGTGAAGTAATGGCTAAACGACAGCCCCCTTTAGGTTGGTTGGGCTTTTGACAGGCTTCTTATCGACTTTACGACATTTTACAATATCATGTGCCACAAAGCGCAAACTAAAAATTTGCAAAACGAAATATGACAAACAGAAAATAGATCCATTCAGGCGTTGAGCTCCAGCTTACGATATTTACGATCTAAACCGAGTACAAAGCTTGAGGTAACATTTCGGATTGCCTTATAAGATTCCATTGTTTCTATTCAATATGTCAAAGTCGGCACGACCGAACGCATGATTGTAGTTAAGCTATAACCATTTTTTAGTCTCCACGTGAAACAGGGAAATCCAAAGACAATCAATGTATAAGTAGATAAATGATTTCGTTGATTTTAGTGCAGTGTGACTGAAAGTAATTTTATAACCTTGATTACAAAATAACCAAGGTTAAACAAAATTTAGAAAAATAACAAAGGTTATAAAATAACCATTGTTAAAAAACGAATGTATGTAGTTTTAAATTATCCAAGGTTTAAAAATAACCAAAGTAATGCAAAAATGATCGTGGTTATAAAATAAACTAAACAATGTCAGGTCCTACTTTGTCGAGGATTTGATTGTACTCTATTAATGAAACTTTTTGAATGAATTGCAATTTTAAATAGAAAATTAAATACAACAGTTGTTGTCACAAAAACAATGTGAATCAAAAGTGTTAAGCTCCACTTGACTCCTTATTTTTGTTCGTTTATTTATAGTATTTTTTATATTTTCAAACTTACTCAGAAATCACTGCAAAATGAAATAAATGAAAATAACGTTGGCATAATTATTAGTGTGTAATCACCATAAGCATGGTATCCATTAATTTCGCACTACCTTACCTACACCTGATTCGTATCAACACCTGAACGTGGACTTTGACATTTGAGAGTGAAAATAAACTTCAAAATACGATATAAACAAAAACAAAGTTATTTCTTTCAAAAGATTTCATTAAATTCTCTGTTAATTCAAAACTAAATAAAAATTTAACATTAATTTTAAAAGATTCCAGAACAAAAGAACATTCCTCTTCTTCTGATGTGATACCTATCCACCATTTTAACTTCAAACGAAATGTGGATTATTCATGCTATTCTTGTGCACATCGTTCTGCTCGGGTCGATTTTTGTAATCTACTTTCGATCGCCGGTGATAACTGGCCTAAATCCTCAGAGAAGTATACCAAATCCACCTGCCCACCGATTAGTTTTAATTGTCACCGATGGCCTTCGAGCTGAGTCGTTTTTCAAAAACCAATGTGCAGATATTCCCAACATTCGTCGCATCATCCGCTCTCAAGGGCTTGTGGGTATTTCCCAAACTCGAGTTCCTACCGAATCTCGTCCTGGCCATATTGCACTTATAGCTGGATTGTATGAAGATCCATCTGCAGTATTGCGTGGCTGGAAGGCGAATCCAATTGACTTCGATAATGTCTTCAATCGCAGTGCTCATTCCTACGCCTGGGGAGCCATGGACGTTCTGCATATCTTTTCAAAGATAACAGCAGAGAAGACACTAATGATTGATGCTTATGATGAGTATGATTTCACTGGCAAAAACAAATCATCGTCAGCCGTGGATCAGTGGGTGTTTGAGAGAGTTAAAATGTTCTTGGACAGAAAAGCAGATATCTTGCAAAGTGAAAAAAGTGTGGTGTTCTTTTTGCATCTGCTTGGATTGGATGTTGCAGGCCATGTACACAAACCTGGGTCAGAATTGTTTCTTGAAACGCTGCACAGTACCGAAAAAGGAGTTCACGAAATGTACGAACTCTTTGAGAGAAAATTCCCCGACCATAAAACGGCCTACATCTTAACATCCGATCATGGCATGACCAATCACGGTAATTATTAAGAGCAACTACCTACCTTCCGTAACTAATTTGTTTAATTTTGTGTTTTTTAGGTTCTCACGGTGCTGGGGATCCTCTTGAGACTGAAACACCATTTCTAGTGTGGGGCGCTGGAGTAAACAACTGGAAAAAACCTCTTAAATCTCAAAAAACTATTCACATTGATGATGTCGCCATTCCACTAATCGCCATCGAACAAGGTCAAGCTGCGCCACTCATGTCTTCGCTTATTGGCCTTCCACCACCTATGAACAGTTTCGGAAAGCTTCCTAAGGATATTCTGAACGTGTCATCAGAATATATGGCAACAGCTTCCTACACCAATGCCCTACAATTGATAGCACAATTCGAGTCGCTGCTGAAAGCGTTTAAACGAGGAGTTTTCTCCAATTTTATGCCATCATTCAAAGCCCTCCAAGACCAATCAATAACTGAGTTTCAAAATTTAAGTGAAAAACTATTTGAGTCGAAGAATTTTGGTAAAATAACCGAAGAATCGTTCACAGTGATGCAGAACGCTTTAGATGGCATTGAATACTATCACACTTATTACCAAAATCTTCTGCTTTTCTGTACAAGTTTGTCGCTTGTTATTTGGATGTTCTGCTTGATAACATTCTTTGTGAGCAGCGCCAGACCCATTAAATCATTGAGAAATTTCATTAAACCAGTTGCTGTGGGCCTTTTGTTACTGGGATGCATTTTGATGCAGAGAATACCAATAGAAGTTGGCTTCTACATAGTTCTTCCGGTTCTTTTATGGTCTCTTGCCATTCACAGCTCTCATAACAAGAAACGATGGCTTAAATCCCTGCTCACTAAAAGGAATTTAACACTACTGTTGACAGTTATTCTTGGAGCTGTCTTAATGGTGAGTTCATTCTTCAGACGCCAATTTATAACGCTGGTTTTTCTTCTGTTTGCTCTCCTAAAGTTCAAATCCATTTTGGGGGAAGGTGTCAAGTTCTACCTCTGGCTAGCCATGAGTCTCATTCTTTCAACCTTCCC
Organism: Eupeodes luniger; assembly: GCA_951509635.1. NCBI lineage: Eukaryota > Metazoa > Arthropoda > Insecta > Diptera > Syrphidae > Eupeodes > Eupeodes luniger. The sequence continues at coordinate 76,082,527 of OX608075.1, read as the reverse complement.
TCTTCTTTCCGATGTTATGGGCCAGAAAAACGATGTTCTTTTACTATTTGGAGCTGTGCTTGCCCTCACAAGAGGACTTATAGTCAAGTCTAATCTTCCCACATGGATGTATGTGGTTGCAATCATTGGATTGCTGAATACATCAGTCTGTGTGTTCAAGCACAATAATTTAGAATCAGTACCATTGATTTGCAGAGCTATTTCTTGGCTATTCCTAATTCATTCACTTGCAGCTCCATTCTATGTGCACAGCAATTCTCTCAAAGCACAAGTAGAAATAGTTTTCTTTAGCCTATCCATAGGCTATGTTTTGCTCTCTACCAGTTTTGAGGTAATTTTTGTTGTTCTTCTTGGCTCGCAGCTTATGCTCAGCTTCTCTCCGATAAATGAGCAACATAACTTAAACTATTCACGAGAAAATAAAACTCATGACTTGGCTGAATCATTTGAGTATGCTTTGGCCATACTTCTATACACTTTATTTACATTTTTTGGCACTGGCAATACCGCATCTGTGAGCTCATTCGATCCGAATGTTATGCGTTGTTTTATAACAACATTTTCACCATTCATTATAATGGCTCTAGTTATACTGAAGCTGTTTCTACCAATGTTACTAAGTGTAGTTATTATATATGGAACAGTTGGAGAAGTTCTCAATGAAAGACGAGTATTTATTGCAATGTTATTCATATGCGATGTTATGGGCTTGCAATTTTTGTATTTGGTTCGAAATAAAGGATCATGGCTTGAAATTGGATCTTCGATATCGCATTTTGTTATAATGGAAGTAACAACTTTGGTTCTTGTTGCAACAACATATTTAGTGAAATTGTATTTGAAAATGCCATTGACTACAAAAGGACAATTTGTAATGGAAAAAATTAAATAAATTAAATTTGTTGTTAAATTAAATTATTTAAAAAAAAAAAGACTTTGTAAATTTAGAGACAATTGTTTTGTATGAAAGTATTATCTAATTTTTGATGAATAAAATAACATTTTATGGCTTTATTATACATTTTATATATTTTAATCTTAGGATTGGTATTTGAAGTGTATTTCTCGTTAGCATAAGTCAATCTCGCTAACTTTTAGAGGCCAGCATCGGCATATGCTCTCAGATCCTTGATTCTTTCCTGTTTTATAGATCTCGTAAAAAGAAGTCCATACCTGGGATGCGTTCTCATGTCGGGGCCGGACCAAATTGTTATACAGAGCGAGAGTAACAGAAGGATCCTGAAATTCTTTAGACCAACGTTTAACAATTCCTAACATAGAGTTAACTTCACTAACGATCGAATTAATATGCTCAGTGAAATCAAGGTTAGAATTACAAACAACTCCAAGATTTTTAAAACTATGAATGCGATAAATAGAGCACTGCGAAATTTTATAATCAATCGAACTAGGAGTACGTTTTTTAGAGAAAGTCATAGCCTGACATTTAATTGGGTTAAGGTTTAGCCCATTCTTTTTTGCTCCAAATAACAGAACTGTTAACATCCTCTTGAAGTGTTAATCGATCGTTTAGGGATTATATGCTTTTGAAGATTTTCATATTATCCGCATAGGTTAAAATGCAACTGTTGGTATCGTACACAAAGGGTTTCATCATTGATAGCTAAGATAAAGAGTAGTAGTCCCAAATAACTAGACTGGGTACTCCTGATTTGGCAATGAAAAGGTTGAAGAAAGAGCGTCTAAATTTAACTTGATAATACCTATTTTGGAGATAAGAAGAAATCAGAAACCATGTGATAAATTTAGGAAGCAACCAAATTGCCTTCTGCTTAAATATGATGATATCATGAGAAAGTGTGGTCAAAAGCTTTAGAATAATTAGTGTAAATACAGTCGAGTTCTAGACCGAGGAATTCCATCTTTAAATAATGCCAAGTAATGCAAGATAGATAGATAGATAGATAAGTTCTTTATTCTTATTAATGAATTCATATATGTATTACATTGCGCTCGAATACATAGACATAGTTAACAATAATATTGTATAATAAGAATAGTTAGTGACAACAATTTTATTTTGTGTGGGGTTACAAAAAATATAATGGAAGAAAAAAAATTAATATAGATTATACATTGAAAATTAAGCATTAGAAAAATAAAAATAGTTTTAGCAAAAAGAAATTTGAAAGTTAAAATTTTTTTTTAAAGTTAAGTTTCAGCAAACAAATCGTATTTTGTTATATACATAAGTTTAATTTTAGACAGCGTAACGTAGCAAAGTTTCTATTTCTAGGTGATCTACGGCAAGAAGCCATAACTTTATTTCTTTTAAAAACGCGCCAATATTTCTTATTTTACAAACTTCTATAGGAAGCGTCTTAAAAAGTTAGCAGGAAGCAATGGAATTGGAGTTTCTGTAGCTTGTCGTACGAAAATTTGGAATTACTTCTGAGACATCGTTTGTCGGAAATCGGACTTTCCATTTTTTAAAGACCTAAAAAGTTCCATTGATGGTGTTAAACGATGGGTTTTACAAACGTTACGTATAGCTGATTTGTTGAATAACGGTGAGTTGTTGTAGTTTGTTGACATATGCACCACCCCAACAGGGTATTCCATATTACAACTTGGAATGAAAAATGCAAAAATAAACGATCTTCAACAAATTTTTAAGAGCAATGCTTTTTCAGGTGTTTTTTAAAATAGCAATGTGTTTGTCTCAGTTAAGGTTTTGATAAATATAGATGCCGAGGTACTTAAAGTCTTTTTCAATTTCAAAACAGCTACCACTGCATTTAACATTGGGATGGTATGATTGAGTATGGTGACCATTACATTCACCATAAAGTAACTTATGACTGAGGCAATCCTGAGAATGCAAAATTATTGGTATGTCGCGAGAGATACTACCTCTTAGGTTTAAAATCATTAATTTTGTTTTGCTGCTCACAATTAACTCATGTTTAGCAAACCAAAATCATGTTTAGCAAACTAAAATCATCATTTCCTAATCATTGCAATGTTCAGGAATTCAAAACCAATGTGCACTGACATCTCCTTTTAAACCCTCTCTCCTCTTCCTAGTGCTCACACTGTGCCTCTGCATAATAAGGGTAAGTAATATCCCCTTGAGTGTGTGCTTATTATTAAAAAAAAAAAAAAAAATGCGAGTGAATATCATAGTAAATATCTGAAATTAGATTCAAAGGACTATTGAGTGTGGTATTTGTAGGTGGCAACAAAACGTATTGATTTTCAGAAGATCCTACTCGAGAATGTGCCACATACAATTGCCCGTGGGAAAAGCACTCTTTCCTTAATTCAATACCAACTATGGAAAAAGTTTGTCCCTGGGATTTATTTATTGTTAGGGCAAAGGATATTTTTAAAGGGATCTGTAACATTTTTAAAGATATGGGCAAATCAGTTGGTATCATCGGGATCTGCGGAACATGTGCGAGCTGACCGGCCGCGGGACCCGTAATGATAGTTGCTACAATCACATTGGGCAGGTTCAGCCGACATAAGGGACTTGAAAGTAAGGCAAGTTTCTTGCATCTGATTGGCCAGCTGCCAAAAAATTGCCTTCCAATTAAGGCAACTTTATTGGAAAGTTGACTGGAAAGTTAGGCAAGAAAAATGGGCAGGTTCAGACAACATAAGGGACTTCATTTGCAGTCAACTTCATTCTTTGAACGTAAATTTTGACCAAGGCAACTAGTTAGTTTTTTAAGTGTCATGAAATTAAAATTCAGAACTTTACTTCACAAACCTCTACTTCAAGTTCATAGTACAAAAATTACCAAAATCATTATTTTCTACAAAACACTCCTCAGGCAAGCTACAAGTCCATCATGATTTGTATTTTGTATTTTAAAGAAATATTACTTATTTCTTTTCCAAATTTACAAGAAAGCTTTTTACAGAAAGCATTAAATGAAGTTGTACAGAAAATAAATAAATCATAGAGTAACAAAGTTCAGTTTTCAGTTGAATGAAAAAACATGATCAATTGTCATTTTGACATAAGTTGACTTGACTTGATAGTTAGGGAGATTTTTCTTGACTTACTTTCCAGTCAACTTTCCAATAAAGTTGCCTTAATTGGAAGGCAATTTCTTGGCAGCTGGCCAATCAAATGCTAGAAACTTGCCTTACTTTCAAGTCCCTTATGTCGTCTGAACCTGCCCAATATTAGTGTAGATTGGAAACAGATTTAAACTCTTCAAAGAGGGTGACATATATACTTCACGATCTTCCGGGGAATCATCGTATAATGGATGACAAAAATATTTGGATATTTTAACAGAAACGATATATTTTATGCAGGATTCCAATAAATTGTAAAAATATGAAACTACAACGTCAACGTCATTAATTGCTTTAATAACACTTCTGGATTACTTAGGTCAGAGTTCTTTCCTATTGACCACTACATTGTTCTGGACTTCAAGATTAGCTCTTTTCATTTCTTTTTGATGCGTTTAAGCTTTGTATCCAAAGTATTTGGAACGAGCATACTTGTTTTTCTTTAAGTGCCCTTTCCACCACGTATTCCAATCTACTTGGTCTATCGTGGAGTGTTTGGTTCGAAATTAGTCTAGTTTCTTCTATTATTTTGCTGAGCCTTTTTGTAAATAATAGTCATTAATTTACTTTAAGTTTTAATTTATTTATGATTCTAGTATTAATAATTAATTAAGTATGATTCGCAATGAGTTGAGGTTAAAGAATGAATGGGCATGTGGATGAATGTCATCATGCATTTTAGGTTGGTAATACTAATAATAATAATGTAGGATGGTATTTCATAGGTTGACAAGTAGGAGTAGATGTTAGACCTGAGGGGTTGACTACATTGCATCTCCCTTCTTGAAGCATCGGGTCATCTCTGATGCTAATACTTTAGCCGATCTGGTGGCTTGGAAACTCTTCCTGATCTCGTTGTGACGGTTGATGATGTTGACTTAGTTGATGATGCAGGGGTACCTGATGAAACATTAGAAACATTAGTTAAATTTGAGAATTCATTTTTGGTTTGTGTTTGATTTGGGGAGTAATGCGACATGCTTGGAACTAGCTGTGGGTTAGCTTCATCGTTATTCAAACTTGCGGTCGAGGTTGAAGGTGTTTTTATAATAGCTTCTGTTGGTTTGATGTGACTGGAGTTTCTGCGATATTTATTTCCGTTGTTGTCTCTGAGAATGTATGAACGCGGATGAACACTACTCTCTATTACAGCTGGTTTCCACTCGCTCTTGGAATTAGTTCTTGTTACGACTCGTTGACCTGCAATGAGTTGTGGACATTCTCTCGCTCCTCTGTTTGCATATTGTGCCTGTTTTAAACGTTCCTCTTGTAGTTCTTTACTGATGTTGTGGTGAGGTTGTTGTGCTACAAGTGACGCCAAGGTTGTTGGAACGAGGGATCTCAGATTCCTTGAGTATAGACGCTGAGCTGGACTTCCAAGGTCTCCTCTAGGGGTATTCATAAAATTAAGAATACCTAGTTGATAGTCTGAGTTGTCGTAAGTGCATTTTTTTAAAATTGCTTTGGATGTTTGGACTGCTTTCTCTGCCAATCCATTTCCCCTAGGATGATAAGGGGAGCTAGTGACATGGTCAAATTTCCAGTCGGATGAAAATTTTTTGAATTCGCTGCAAGAGTACTGAGGTCCATTGTCGGTCTCTAAAACCCTTGGGATTCCGTTTAATGCGAAAATGTTTTTTAGAAATGTTATCACACTTCTAGCTGTTGGTTCTTTCAATTTATCGAATTTGATAAAACCTGAGTAACTGTCTGTTACTACAACATAGTCGTTACCTTTAAACTGGAATAGGTCCGATGCAACAATTTCAAAGGGGTAATTGGGTATTTCTTTCTCGCCTAGACACATGTTGTTATTGTTTCGTTGGAAGACTTGACAAGCAGCGCATTTTTGAATGTAATCTTTGATGTCACGATTCATTTGTGGCCAGAAAACAAAATTTTTTGCTCTTCGTACGCATTTAATGTAATTAAAGTGCCCACTGTGTATGTACTTAAGAACATCAGCTCTCATAGCTGAAGGTATAAGAGTTTTGTGCGCTTTGTATATAATGCCGTCGTAAATAGAGAGTTCATCTCTGAAATTCCAATAGCTTTTCAGACTTGATGGGAGATGGTCAACGTCATGTGGCCATCCGTTAATTATTAGTTCGCTTAGTCGTTTGCAGGTTTCATCAGATTTAGTTAATTGGAGTAGCTTTTCTAGTTCTTTGTCTGATATGGACAAAACAACTTGAACCTGTAAATCTGAATCTTCTTCATCTGGTTGTGAAACGTTGGTGCAGTCTCGGCTTAGAGGGTCAGCGATGAACATCTGTTTGCCTAGTTTGTATACGACTTCGAGATCGTATGTCAACAGACTTAAGCGAATTCGTTGAAGACGGGCTGGGGAAGAGTGAAGGGGTTTTTTGAAAATAGTTTCTAGTGGTTTGTGGTCGGATTCAACGACCAATTTCTTGCCCCAGACGTATTGATGAAATTTTTCGCAGCCGAATTTAATCGCTAGAGCCTCTTTCTCCAATTGGGAGTATTTTTTCTGGCAATCTGTGAGGGCTTTTGATGCATACGCGATTGGTTGTCCCTTTTGCAGGAGAACTGCACCTAACGCGGTAGAGCTAGCATCAGCTTGTAGCTTTACGTCATCATTGACGTCATATAGTTTTAGGACGGGAGTGTTACAAATAGCGGATTTAAGTTTTATGTAGGCTTGCTCATGGACATCGTTCCATTCCCATGGAGTCGATTTTTCCAGTAGCTCGCGTAATTTAGTTGTTAATGAAGAATAATTCGGGATGAACTTACTCAGATAAGTGAATTTGCCGAGAACTCTCTGTAGTTCTTTTCTGTTTGTCGGTGACTTAAGTCGTTTGATTGCCTCCGTCTTATCTGGATCAGCTGTCATTCCGTGCTCGCTTATGATGTGGCCTAAGTATTTGACCTTTGGCTGCTCGAACACACATTTTGATTTGTTGAGAGTAAGGCCCTTATCGGTCAAGATTTTGATCACCTCGGTTGTGGTTTTTCGTAGGTCTTCCCTAGATCTAGAATAAATTAAGATATCATCAATTGAAATTTTTACATTAGGTAAATGTGATAACAGGGACTCCATTATGCTTTGAAAGACTTCAGGGGCGGCAGATATACCTAATGGTAATCTTTTACAGGCATATCTACCCCAAGGTGTTGAAAACGTAAGTATTTTCTTGGTTCTATCGGAGACTCGGATTTGCCAGAATCCACGTTTGCAGTCTAACAAGGTGAATAGTTTGGAACCGTTGATTTGAGCTGATATTTCTTCGATTGTTTGCATAGGATGATGACGGCGCAATATATTTTTGTTGACGAATGTGGGATCTATGCAAATTCTAATTTTGTTGTTTTTTCGAACCACAACCATAGGCGACACGGAGAGAGCAGCTTCTCTCATGGGCTCGATGACTCCTAATTTGACCATTCTATCGAGTTCCTCTTTAACATCGTCACGAATTTTAAATGGAATTCGTCTTGGAGGTGTAATTACGAATGAAGGATTTTCTACGAGGTCAATATCGTATTCGTAGTCTTTGAGGCAACCTAGACCTTCAAAAATGCTGTCATCTATTTTAACTTGGTTGACTCTGGTGACAAGTCCTAGTTTTTCGCAAGCATTGGCTCCGAGAATTGGTTTGATGTCTTCGGCTACGACTTTAAAAGATATTTTGCACAGTTGGCCTGCTATTGAGCACGGTATTAGTGCTTCGCCGAGTACCTTCATTCGGTGATTACTGAACGAGACGAGGTGCTTTACACTACTCGGTTTGAGGTTAAAATTGGTGGTTTCGATTACACGTTTGGGTAGCACGTTACACTGAGCACCCGTGTCCAGTTTTATCATGTATGGCTTACCTTCTATGAATAGTTTTTCAGTGAAGTTGTCGGTTTGCTGGTTGACGTTTTCGGAAACTGTACCAATGAAAAGTGAATCGTCGTCATCTTCGTATTCTTCACAGATATTAATTTCCTTGGGCAATGTGTCACTACTTTTGTGGTGGTTTTTCACAGTTTTTCCTCTGCAAAATTTTTCAAAATGATTTTTCTTATTGCACTTCTTGCAAACATGATTGTAGGCGGAACATTTGCGGATTTCATGGCTTTTACCACAATTGCGGCAGTCAAATTTTTTACTTTTGTTGGAGTTACCCTTTCTAACAAAATTTACTGTCTTATCGCCTTCATTGACGATTTGGGCAGATTGTTTTTGAGCCATTTCTGTAGCCTGACATAGTTGGATTGCCTTTTTGAGATCTATGTCTTGGGACAACAGTTTTGTGCGAAGATCGTCGCTTTTGATACCGAGTATGAGTTGGTCTCTGAGAAGGCTGTCGTTGAGCCCTTCAAAAGCACACTTCTGCGCTTGTAAGCGAAGTCTTGACACGAGTTCGTCTATGGATTCGCCATCCTTTTGAGCTATTTTGTTGAATTTGTACCTCTCAAATGTGGTGTTAATTTTTGGAGTGAAATATGTTTCAAAAAGTGTCTTTACCTCGTCGAGCTTCCTGTCAGGATTCGGTGGATGTGAGTTGTATATTTGGAGGGCAGAGTATCCGATTGCGGACATAAACGTTGCTACTTGAACATTTTGAGGCTTGGTGTTCATGCCTGTAGCAGTTTCAAAAAATTCGTATTGCTGCTTCCAAAGTTTCCACTCGTTTGCCATGTCCTTGTCGTGTTCGATGACGATGGGTTTGGGTGGTCGGAGAAATTGGCAGAGATTGTCTGCGGCTGCGGCTGGTTGTACCATTTTATTTGATAAATTTTTATTGAAAAATTAATGGTAATTTTTTTTTTTATAATTTTTATTGAAAAATTAATTTGGTTTCGGCACCATGTAAATAATAGTCATTAATTTACTTTAAGTTTTAATTTATTTATGATTCTAGTATTAATAATTAATTAAGTATGATTCGCAATGAGTTGAGGTTAAAGAATGAATGGGCATGTGGATGAATGTCATCATGCATTTTAGGTTGGTAATACTAATAATAATAATGTAGGATGGTATTTCATAGGTTGACAAGTAGGAGTAGATGTTAGACCTGAGGGGTTGACTACATTGCACTTTTCAGCAGCAATTTTCGGAAACTATTGTCATGATTGTAGTACCCGTGGCATGATGGTTAGTGCGTTGGACTGTCATGCCAGAGGTCTTGGGTTCGATCCCTGCCTATGTCATCTAAAGTTTTTTTCACGGGTACTGCCTCTTGCGAGGAACTGACAAATTCTCCAAGAGTAATTCTTGTCATGAAAAGTGCTTTCTCAAATTGGCCGTTCGGATTCGGCTTAAAACTGTAGGTCCCCTCCAACCCTGACAACAGTACTCGCACACAGGAATGGTTGAGAGTTGTAAGTCACTAGGCCCTAGTTCTCAAAAGGACTGTTGCGCCACCCAATTTATTATTTATTTTATTTTTATTGTCATGATTGTATAAGGGATATTGATGTGTAAAATGTTACTTCTGTTGGTGGCTTATCTTTTTTTAGTTTTAACAATGACTTTTTCAATTTTCCGATGATGTGGTACATATCTTACTTTAGTGCATTCGTTTATTATAAGTTGGAGTTTTTTTTCAAGGCTATCGAGTGTAGTCTTTGTTTCAAAACCATAAACTTAAAAACTTCACTTTTTAAACTTGTTGCTGACTTTTTATTTCTTTGAGCGTGACAAAAGAAATTTCACATTCGTTATTTAGACGGTTAAATACTGCCTTATCATCTGGAAATCTCGTAGCTTGCCATTTCTACGAACTCTTCTTTTTTTTCCAAAATGAGGTTGTATTTTAAACAGGATATTTCATTCCTGTTTCTCTTGAGTTCAAAATAATTTAAGAACTTTCTTCAGAAATTGTCCAACTTCTTTATCAATTCGTTGAATTCTAAGGTTTATAAAACTTTCAAGTTTATCTCTGAATTCGTTTCAGTTATTTTTTTGTCTTGTTTTTCAACTTAACTAAGTGATAAAATTACTAGAGTATGATCTGACGATGAATCGTAATAACCATCGACACTTATGTATATGATTTCTTTTAATACCTTTAACTATAAAAATACTACAAGATCAGGCATTTACATACTTAGAATCAGATGGCCAATACTATGTTGGTGGTCCAAAAGAATGGTGTAAAATTAGAGTGGACCGTGATTCAAAATCGGTTGGAAATAGGACAACAATGTCTTAAGGGTGAAGATAACAAACCGACAAAAAGTTTGTGCATTGTTAGGTTTGTTGATCTTATTCACAGTTCACAACCCTTACAAATATAAATTAAACGGTTTAAAGGAAACCCTACTTCCTTCGTTGTCCTGTCTGCAACTTCTAATCCAATTAATTGTTTCGATGACGATAGTACTCTTCACTTTTCATATTCACCAAATATGGAAAGCTCATTAAATTCCGATCTACACAGCATTATAAATACAATTGGGACTAAAAATGTAATTCTTCAAAAACCCTATTCTGGCTTCTATCGTTTAAGCTTTATACAACCCACTTGTCATTATCCATGGATGGCACTTGCTTCACCAACCACCTCTTGTGGAACGATCACATATGCAATGTCGCCAAAAATGCCGCAAGATGTTTGGGGTTTCTGAGACTACGCAAGAAACTCTTCTCTGCTTCTGATCTGCCTTTAATCCATAAATCATATATATGTGCGCCTAAAGCTTGAGTTTAACTCCCATCTCTGGACTTGTAGTCCAGTAAGCCTCTTGAATAGCATCCAACGAATAGCTGTTAAAATGTTTAAAGACATTGGGCAGGTTCAGACCACATAAGGGACTTGAAAGTAAGGCAAGTTTCTAGCGTCTGATTGGCCAGCTGCCAAAAAATTACCATCGAATTAAGGCAACTTTAATGGAAAGTTGACTGGAAAGTTAGTCAAGAAAAATCTCCCTAACTATCGAGTCAAGTCTACTTCTATCAAAATGACAGTTCATCATGTTTTTTAATTCAACTAAAAGCTGAACTTTATTGCTCTATGATTTATTTATTTTCTGCACAACTAAATTTAATGTTTTCTGTAAAGTAATATTTCTTTACAATACAAAATACAAATTGTAATGGACTTGTAGCATGCCTGAGGAATTATTTGTAAACAATAATGTTTTTGGTAGTTTTTGTCCTATGAACTGAAGGTAGAGGTTTGTGAAGTAAAGTTCTGAATTTTGAAATTCATGGCACTTGAAAAACTAACTAGTTGCTTTGGTCAAAATTTGCGTTCAAAGAATGAAGTTGACTGCAAATGAAGTCACTTATGTTGCCTGAACCTGCCCAGTTTCATTAACTCAATAACGTCACTCGAACATCGTCCGTCGTAGAGTTTGTTTTATCTTACCCTTTTGCTTCTGGGAATGTCCATCAGTTTACCTTTGAGCCATAGTTTTTTAGCCGGACTACGCGAATGTGGAATGCCTTACCCCACTCAGTTCTTCCCAGTCATTGCAATGTTCAAAAATTCAAAACAAATGCACAACTTTCAACCCCACTTCTTTTCCTAATGCTCACACTGTTCAATTCAAACACCATTTCTTATTAAGAAATTGAAAAAAAAACAAATTCTTATATTTTAAATTATTTACATAATAGAAATTTTAAAATGTGTTTTATTTATTTTTTTATATTGTTTTCTAGACACACTTAAAGATTAAAATGAACATAATATGAAAATGGGGGGAAAAAATATGATATAATATTATTTATATTAATTAAAACTATCACCTAAATTATTATAATTACATATGTATCTATAATATTAAAATATCTACAAAACAAAATGTTCTTTATCTTAAATTCATTCGCATAAGTCTTATATAAATAAACAAAAAAAAAAATAATAAAATCACTGGTTATGAGTTCTCTTCCACTCTCTTTTTCTTTTTCTCTTCTTATCATTATCAGCATTCATTCAATTACATATCCATATGTATGTAAATCTTTTTTCTCTTCGTCTCTTTTATTTTCTCTTTGTTCTTTATCAAAATAATTAAAATCAATTTTAAATACTACTTTAAAATGTCTGTAAACATAAATACTATAAACAAATCAATCTTTTCATACACAAAATTCTTCTCTTTCGAGAAAAAATCATTACTTATTAATCTACGAGACCTAAATTATATTATACTGTGTTTTACAAAATTGATTAATTTTGCGTTAAATTCGAAAAGTAACATATTTTGAGAACAAACAAAAATTAAATATTTGTTTAATATAAAATTACATATAGACATAATATTATATTATATTAATTATTGTACAATAAACACAACAACAATAAAATGGCACAGAATATGCACACAATGGATGAGTGGAATAAAATACTTTTTGTTTTCATTTTTATAATCCATTTTTAAGGCTATAAAATTTAGTTTGTGCACTTCAGAGATGCAGTGTTAGTAAAAGCTGCTTTTTCTGTCATGGTTATGGAATAATGTTTCAAAATTACATGCTTTTTAGGAAAAGTACATCCATGAGCTTGACTACTCAATCAAATATGTGTTTAATGGATTCGGTCCGTTTAACTTCGAGGGCTTATTTGTTATCGCTTCAATCACTGGAAAAAAGACAAAGCAATTAATATATATTTTTATTGAATGAAACAATTTTAGAATACAAAATAAAACAAGTATTCGCCATAGGGAACTCAATATGTATGTACATACTTGGGTATGTAAAAAAAAAACGAAATAAACTAGAAAATTTTAGCCTCAAATGCATAAATATAATTTTTGTAGGTTTTCATGTTTTGAAAAAATAGTTGTGAGTTGAATTTTTCTAAAACAATAACTTACACTTAACAAAAGTATTTTGCATATGATAAAATAAGTTTAATTTCAATATTTATTTTTGTTCCCGAAATTTTGATTCGAAAACCAACATTTGTATGAATTTTACCATCATTTTTTTAAAGTTTTTATTTCTAATGAAATCCAGAATTGGATTGGACCATTATCTTCCGTAAACAATATAATTTAAAAAAGAGTGAAATAATTTTGAAGTCAATTCACGATATATCAAAACATCAATTTTTAACAATTTTGTAGGTTTTAATTTATATGAAAAAACTGACTGTTTGATTTTCATTAAAATTTTACGGAATGTTGAAAACAATATTTTTTATAAGATAAAATTAGTTTGAAGGCAATATTCTTAATTTTTATTTTTCGCCAAAACTTCTTTGGCGATCGTTTTTTCTTAAAATTTTACCAGATGTCAAAAACGTTATTTTTCATTGCATAAAGTTATTGTGGAAGTAATATCATAAATCATTTTTGATTTATGAAAAAAATCTTTAATTGATTTTTTATTTTCAAAATTATACTTATTTGGTATTAGGTACATTATAAAATTTGATTAAAGTCGTTAATGTTATTGGTTCGGGGTCAACCAAAATTTTCACTTTCTTTTAAAATGGCCTTTCTGTTTTGTTATCTGACGAAAAACGGTATCCCGAACGTACAGACGTAAGGACGTACGAACGTATACAGTACACACACACACTCGGACATACATATCTCTAAAAATCCTTGATTTAGATTCTAGGGACCTAGAAATATTAAAATTTTCAATTTGACAAATCGGACAGATTACCATAACTTCCTATGGGAAGTTAAAAAATAAAAGAAAAAATGCTAACATAAGATAGAGATGACTGAAGGAAGACTCTGCCAGAGACCGACAGCTGTCAAAATGTCAACTATACCAAACAAACTTTACACTCTTTTTCTTCTTTTTTTTAAATTTGTTAGTGTACATTTTTGAAGTTAAAAAATGAAGTAAGATAAAGTATTTTAGTGATTTAAAAACTGATTTCATAGCTCTTGGTAATAAGGTACCCAAGAGCGTTAAGCTATCTCAAACATTTTAAATTTTCATTAACAGTTTGACTACAAAATATTAACAATTTATTGACAAAATATTAAAAGTGCCAAATACACTGGTTATGGTTGTTGCAATCTTCATTGATATTTTTGAAGAGGGAGGAAGATTCAAAACGACGACATAAGGAATTGAAATGTGAACCACTCACATTACCATAAAGGTAAATGTCAAATTCGACAGTTGCTAGAAGTGATTTTCTTTGAATAAATAGTAATGGTTTTATTTTGAAATAGATTACAATTATTACACTTTAATATGTCTGAGCAGAAAAAGAAATAATGATCTTTTTTGACAGCTCAGTTCTCTGCTATGAACCTATGTATAAAGAAAAACGCCTACTGTCACCCGAAATTATAGGTTCAAACGATTGTAAGATCACAAAACATTGGCTGCGTTCAATCTCGTGTTGAATAGGGTATCTTGGATTGGTGGATTTTTAGATACCTTGTTGAACGAGTTGGATAGCTGTATTGAGTGTAGCTGTCAAAAAATAAAAACAACTTTCAGCTGTTCACAAAAAGCAGAGAAAGTCAATTTTGAAGTTTAAAAAAAATAGATCATAATTATTACCTTCTAAAATTCGGAGGCAAATAGCTTATTCATCGTCTATTATGTACAGAACATCCTCAAATACAACTTCAACTAACATTTTGTATCCTTTTGTTTACCAACAAATACAAAAAGCTGAAATAAATGTTCAAGTTTCTTGAAATTCAACCATGTGTTGAATCAGCTGTTCTGTCAGATACCTACATACCCCAGAAATTCTTGGACACCTTTGGATTCTTTTTTTTTTGACATCTCAGCTGTTTTTGATCAGCTTTTATTTTACACGTAAAACACTAACAAAAAGGTATCCGGATACCCTATCTGTCTGAGATTGAACGCAGCCATTATGTTCATCTATGTAGCTATCAATAATTGATTAGCAGAATAAATATTTGGACTGTTTATATTTCTAAGATCTCAGAAATTTACGTACATATATTCTCACAGATATAAACAATATTTCTCCCTTTTGCTGTTAGAAATCTGATAACCGAATTTTTAAGATTCGATTTCTCAAGGATGAAAAGAAGTGCAAAGCTTAAAACGAATAGTGCATTGTGCTTTCGTTCTTCTGCTCGACCTATCCGTCTAAGAAATCTAAGAAATATAAACTGGCTAATCTGCACAAATTGAGGTTTATGACCTAACTAAAGTTGTGAATGGGGTTGTTGCAATGCAGTGCAGTTAAAAAAAATAAATAAATAAATTAGGTGGGGCACAAGTCCTGTGTGCGAGTAAAGTTGCCAGAGATGGAGGTCACCTATAGTCCCGAATCCGAAAGGCTAATTCGAGAAAGCACTTTTCTTGACAAGAACTACTCTTGAAGGAATTGTCAATTCCTCACAAGAGGCAGTACCCATGAAAAAAGCTTTAAGATGGTATAGGCAGGTTCCGAAAACAAGACCTCTGGTATGACAGTCCAACGCACTAACCATCACGCTACGGGTACTACTTGTCCAGTTAACTGCGTATACATCAAAACTGCTTAATATCTTAAAGGAGCGCTTTACTTTTTTATAACAGCTTAAAAGTGGCTTAACCTGATAAATTAGCATGCAGCCTTGTTATTTAGCTGGTTCTATTCCTAATAATACATTCCTTTTTTACCAATCACAATAACCATAGCTAAGAGGCTTTTCGATGTAAGTTTGGATAATTGCTGATTTAAAATGTATCACATTTTATGTGAATTAGTTTCTGTTTTTCTCAAAAACATCAAGCAATAAATAAATTTAAATTTGAAAAGAAAGGAAAGGAAAACCAACATACGACCGAAAAATTGATTTTTAATCATGTTCCATTGGTCATCTAAAACCCCCAAAAGTTTAGTTCATCAAGGAAAAAATCAATTTGATAAATACCTTTTTCAGTTGTATTTTGCAGTACATCTTCATCCGTTCGCTGTGCGTTTAGACAATTAAGCCACTCGGAAAGCGTAATTTTCTTATCACTATTAACATCACAGTATCGTGGCATCTTTTTACCACATTTTCCAAGAGTCCTAAACAGACATAAATTAATTTTATTTCTTAAAATCAAACATATGTAAATATTCTTAAACCTACTTGTGAGCCGTAACAAGTTCTCGAAAAGTTTTCCATTCTTTTCGTTCCCATGACTTATTTTTGTTCTTATCCAGCAATACAAAACTCAAAGTAGCAATTCGTTCGTCTTCGGAGTTCCATTTTGTTGAGCTAAAATGTATGTTATGACATTATTGTGAAATCCAACTTTGATAGAAACCTTTAATATTTGCAAATTTACCTTGTTATAGAATTGGCACCAATTTGGTCTTTCAAAAAGTCTTTAAGATCTTTCAGAAACTCGGTTTTCCTTGGCTCTGGACAGCCCTTCATCGGCCGACTTGTTGGATATATCGAGTCACATTGCGGTCGCTTGTCCTTCAACGAAGTCCCTGGTATATTTTTGCCCGTATCTTCGTGGACACACCAACAATAACCTGTCGAGCGATAGCACTGCACCCTCTGATATCGTCCATCGGCTGTGCACTCCGGAATATAAAGAGCAGAAGCACCAGTTTGTTCGTCTAGGGCTACCATTCGATCGGCTTGACAATCATAGTCTCCATCTGAGTCACGAAGTGTTTGTCCTGAGTCCTGCAAGATGGCTCGCAGATCTACAATATCAAAAACAAACAGTTCATTTTGTTTAAAAAAAGCTATACTCTCGAAAGTTCTTGTACTCGTATCAAAGGCACATTCTACTCGTATTTTAAAAATAGAACAAGAAAAAGAAAACCTATTCTTGTTTTGATTAGTAAAAGTTTTACGGTGAAAATAATTTTGAATTTTTGAATGATATAAAGTTGTTAGTAATTGAATAAATTACAATCTGATTTTCAAGGCCAAAAGAATCAGTCTGTCGGTAGAGGGCGTTAGTATGTTTTTTGTTTTCAATTTCTTGTAATCAATGCAAAATGAATTTTGAGTAATAAATATTAAATAATAAATATAATGAACAATCCAAATTGAGTTAGTAAAAGTTTTATGAATCTTTGTTTTCAATTTTTTTGAATATTCTAAATTTTTGGAAAGAAAGAAGACAAAACTATATGATAGACATTTTTATCTTTTGTTTCTCTCTCACAACACACAAAATAAAATCAAAACAAAATGAAATGATATGAAAGAACTATAATATACGTACAATCTTTTACTGAATCACTGATGTTATTATAAGTTCCATTGTCATCATCGAAATCGTATTCACCGGAATCGGCATAGTCTTCCAATGTGTGACTACTTTCATTATCATCTTCACTGATGGTGTGCTCTTCCGATGGAATTTTATGGATTTTGTGATTTTGGGTT
The DNA here is from genome assembly GCA_951509635.1 of Eupeodes luniger. Taxonomy (NCBI): domain Eukaryota; kingdom Metazoa; phylum Arthropoda; class Insecta; order Diptera; family Syrphidae; genus Eupeodes; species Eupeodes luniger. The sequence continues at coordinate 76,065,217 of OX608075.1, read as the reverse complement.
TGATGGAGAGTAGGATTAAACTTATTTTGCTGATTATTGATAACAGATGGCGTTTGTTTGTTGTAGAGATGACCTGTATGTATTGTAGTAGTAATAGTTTGGGTATGTTGTTGAGAAAAAAAAGGACTAACCATAACTTTTACATAAGAAAAAGATACAACAACAACAACAACAACAAGAATATGGGGTGGGAGTTTCAACTTATCTATAGCTACAATTTTATCCGTAAACATTTAAGAAAAGTGCTATTTTGTTGTATATAAGGAAATGTGTAAATTTAAAATAAGCAATTTTTTGTTTTGGAAAAAAATACAAACATCTTAATTGTGGGGGAGAGTTTTGAGTGTGGATTTAAAAAAATATTATGTGTCAAAATAATAGGCGTATTGTGAAGAAGATAAAGCAAGAAAGAAATATTAGTGCATTTTAAACATCAGACAAAAATGTTCTACATACTAAATATAGTAGACGGTTACAAAAACGATCCTAACAAAGAAAATTGTATGCTTTTCCATTTGTATTAATGTTACTAGAGTTTTCATTCACACCAATAAGCCACGATTGAAATTCTATGGGCATAATTTTGCGAAAGAAGTTAGGTATTTACAATGAGATCATTTAAGGCATTTACATGTATGTATGTAGAAGAACGTAAAAACAGTGAGACATGGAAAATAGGCAGTTTCAATTATTACGAATTAACACCTTTACTGTCACATATATACAATTTTATACATACACATACATATGTATGTACATACATACATACATATGTACATATATTTTTATTTTCGTGTCGAATATCATATTTGAAACATTTTGAAGTCGGTTTCATTGTCAAAATACAAATTGATATGTAAACATCCATATGTCTTTTATTTTTTCTTATTTTATTTTTGATTATTCAAACTATTAATTGATAGTTAACAATCCAATGGAAAAGAGATTGTGACCCACTTGCCCTAAACTCTATCACATCTGTTTTTTTTTTACAATATGCCCCTTTAAAAATAATCGAAAACGGTTTTATTAAAGAAAGGGATTATAGATTTGGAAAACCCTCACTTTTTTTTTTTTTTAAAGCTACTTCATAAATGTTGGTAGCCTCAAAAAGCCTTATAAACATGTTTTTCCGAATCTTGAAAAGTAATAACTCAAAAATCTGAGGTGATACATTGATTTTAAAGTCGGATTTGAATTTATGCCATCAAAACCCATTGGAAAACGGTAAAATTTGCCGACCAGTGTAATAAGAAGTGTTTTAAGGAAGCATGAAGAGTCTTCAGATTTTGATGGTAAATGCCATAATAGGCTTAATGTCACAAAAATGTATCAATACTTAATTTTCCTGGTACCTATTTCTATTGAAATTTTCACTGAAAAGTAAAACGTTGTTACATCATTTTGTCATTACAGAAACAAATGGAAAACTGATTTGTTTCTTGATATTTTCTCCAAAAAAGTTCAAATTTGACTTGAAAATTATTAAATGTTTATTCTATTTTACTTATCTTTTTTTGGAATCCGAAGATTATTTAATATGTAGATGATTGTACAAAACGAATTTAGTTTCAATTCTTAAAGAACTCTGAGTATTGGTCAGATACAAAAAATGCAAAGCATTTCGATATTTAATAATAACAGAATCCTCTCAAAATCATTGACAACCAATATTTTAACAAATCTATCTTATAAAGTTGATAGAATTTAACTGAATTAAATTTGAATCGTATTGTCATAATTGTAAGAATATAGGCTAGCAAATATAACATCCCCGCTTCAAGTCAATTCCAATCCCAACCGTTCCCCAATTGAATAAGGAAGTATTCATAACTGGAATGGGACACTTCTCATCTACAGCTCGACCTAAGAACATCCTTCTGTGCATTGAACTTACATTTTCTATTAATAACTTACATTTTCTATTAGTATTTCAATTATTCTTATAAATAACAATTAATTCTTAATAAAATAACAATAAATTCTTTATACAAATGTGTTTTATTTCCGGTCCATAGAAAAGTGAAAATTAATATCAAGGAAATCAACAGAGTTTTCCCATAAGAGGTTTCGTTTTGTTATTTAAAAAAGCGAACATTTTTTAAGAGAAATCAATGAAGCTAATACACCATTACACGTTCGGTTGTGCCGACTTTGACATATTGAATAGAAACAATGGATTCTTGAGAGGCAGTATATGAAATGTTACCTCAAGCTCTGTGCCCGTTTTATATCGTAAATACCATAAGTTCAAGCTCAACCCCAAAATAAATCTATTTTCTATTTTGTCGCACTTTGACAGCTGACAAATACTGTCATTGTATATTGGACAGGTTCAGACGACATAAGGGACCTTGAAAGTAAGGCAAGTTTCTAGTATCTGATTGACCAGCTGCCAAAAAATAATCTTCCAGATAAGGCAACTTTATTGGAAAATTGACTGGAAAGTTAGTCAAGAAAAATCCCGCTAACTATCAAGTCAAGTCTACATATGTCAAAATGACAGCTGATCATGTTTTTTCATTCAACTGAAAGCTTAACATTATTACTCTATGATTTATTTATTTTAATACACAATTCCATTTAATGTTTTTTGTAAAAGGGTTCCTTGTAAAATGGGAAAAGAAATAAATAATATTTCTTTACAATACAAAACACAAATCGTGATGAAATTCTAGTTTGAATGAGGAGTGTTTTGTGGACAGTAATGTGAAGTAAAGGTCCGAGTTTGAAGTTTATGACACTTGCAAATCTAACTAGTTGCCAAGGTCAAAATTTACGTTCAAAGAATTCAGTTGATTGCAAATCAAGTCCCTAATGTTTTCTAAACCTGTGCAATTTTTTCTATAATTTGTTGAAGAATCGAGGCAAGATAATATTATGTTCATTTATAATTTTTTGGAAAAATAATAATAATAGAAATAAGTTTAAAAACAACAAAAATGTATAAATAGAAATGAACAGAAAAGTTTGCAACTTCTCAACGCCGCCGGAAGTTTGATACTACATCTCGTGTTACAATTTTAAGGGTCGTTAAGTCAATTTTTAAGCCCATCAAAGCTCCTGATTGTGATTTAAGGGTTTGAATCAATTGTAGATCGTAAATTTATCATAAGCTCTGGCTGGCCTAATGTGAATAACTCTTCAAGAAATATCATTGGCAGGAAACTTCTCTTTATTAGAAAACCTATACATTATAATTCCTCCAATTAACCAAACATTGCTGTGGTAGAAGAAAAAATGGAGTGAACATTTCGGGAGCAATTAATCTATGGCAAAAATAAAGCGTGAACAAAAAAGTGTGGAGAATTGTAGTACAAAATCTATTACAATTACCCACTTATAAAATCTATGTTGCAGGTTACTGAATAATGAAAAGTCGTGTTGTGATTTTTGTAGTTGATTTTTTTATTTTGTTCATTTCGGTTAGAAAATCATCTCAACATTCTTCTATAAAATTCTCTTAAGCTTCACCTTTTGCAGGTGAAAATGTTGGTTTAGGGCATTTTTCAAAAAAACGAAAGTAATTAAAATAGAATATAAGAATTGTTTTAAAGACAAATTAATACTCTCACAGCCAATTCCTTGACAAAGTTTTAAATTCAATTAAAACTCGGTCTATCTTTAAAATTATTTAGAACTTGAGTGTTTCATCAATTTCTATAATTTAATTAGAACTCAGTGTACATTTATTATTGAGTTTTAATGACTTAGGTCTCGGTTTAATAAAACAAAGTTGTAACGAAAAATAAACTACTTTCATAGCACCCGATAGGATTGTTTGATAAATATTACTGATATTTTATCGAGTAATAATATTGAATGTTTGTCAGTTTTGATTTAGCGGTAAACAATATTGTCATTGATTTCAGTTTATTAAATAAATTGTCGATTTAAATTAAATTTCATTTTTATTTGTCTGTTTTTTAAAAGTTTTTTGTATTATCAATATTATTTTGTATTGTTTGATTTTAAAATGTTTTGCTTATTTGGTTCAAATACTTTTTCAAAGTGCCCGCTTTGACTAGACGTATTGTAGTATTACTGGTTAACTTAATATCCAGGTTACAGAAATTGAAGAAAAAGGGTCCTTATGGCTTTCTTGAAACGTTCATAGAATTGAAGTTACTGTGGCGAGGGTAAATAGGTCGCGTCCGTTGTTGGGAAAACATTAATGAGAGTAACCCGAATTTTGAACTGCAATATAATTTTTATTGAAACTTGATATCTAAATAGAGTTCTAACCCTCGAGAGCTTGATGAAGAAATGACTTAAGGCCCAACTATAATAGGCATAAGCAAACATAAGCTTATGTCAAAAACCCAACGAAAATTCACTTAAGTTTGTGAAATTACTGCGGATAGCCATAATGCAATTTTGCTCACGTATCTACATGTCAAAACAATAAACAAATAAACACAGAATGACAATATACAGGGTGTCCCGTAAGTAATCGATAACCCTGAAATGCCGCATAGTAGACTTTATGACCGTCCTGAAAACTGATAAAAAAAAGTTCTATCCCAACCACAAGAAAAGTTATATGCATTTATTTGTTCAGTGCACTATTTTTTTTCTTACTTTACATTTTTGAATACCACGACTACAAGTGAATGAGTTCCATAATTTTTTTTTTGCAGGAATATTTTACATTACTTTTGCCAACACATAAGTAGAAGAAAATTATTATAACAGTTGGACTTCTTAGAGAAAAAAATTATTTAACATTGAATTTCAATGCAAAATGTGAAAACAAATAATTTTTGAAAAAGTTAAATCATAGCTGGTATAAAAAAAATGCATGAATACCTGAGTGGCCAACTATTTTAAAAATATGCGCGTTAAATGCAGATTTCAAAATGGTATTACTTATTATTATATCTAGAGTCAATAGCAACTTATTGGTAAAAATCTGCAATACTAGAGTAAATTTAGCAAAAACAAAAGTTTTCAAAATTAGCACAGTAAACGTGAAAATAATACCAAGCGTTGAACATAGCAGATTTTTGATTTATTGGCTGTTTTTACGATGTTGTCCTAATGATAAATCCAAGCTTTCAACTTCTAGGGCCGAATGCATTATTGATAAAAATGTCAAAAAAGTGCAAAAAACGGTTACATTTTCGAGCTTGTTTTGAATTTTACCTGTTCTATTGGGCTTTAACAAACCCATCAAATATTTTGTTGGTTGTTATTAGTTTATTTGTTATTTTATCTAAACAAAAAGTTTTTGAGCCAGCTTTTAATCACATGATCACTTAGTTAGAAAACAAAAACAAAAATAGATAATTTTTTAATTTTTTTTTATTTAATGCAAATGCTCAAACTGTTTTCCACCCACTCTTATACAGGGTCTGCACCTCCGAATAAATTAACGTCTTAGTGAACGTGCAAGGTTTTACTCAGAAATTTGTAATGCAGCTGCCTCCACACGGTTTCTTAGCTCCTCTAAAGACCTGATCGGCTTGCTGTATACGATTTCCTTAATGCATCCCCAATAAAAAAAATTAAGTGGATTTAGGTCTGGTGAACGGGGTGGCCATAAAATTGGTCCCAGACGTCCTATCCATCTGCCTGGATATCTGGCATTTAAATATGCCCGCACAGGCACAGCATAGTGTGCTGGACAACCATCATTTTGAAGCCAATGGGATTCCTTTAGTTCTTGAGGCACTTCTTCCAGCAAGGTTGGGAGATCATTTTGGAGGAATTCGAAATAACCTTGGCCAGTTAAAATCCCCGGCAACTCAAAGGGTCCAATTATTATCCCATTGAGAATCCCAGTCCAATAGTTTATTTTGGATTGGTACTGGGACCTGTCTTCCCTCATGATGTTTGGGGTTTGTAGTGCCCAGAAGTGGAGATTATGGAGATTAGTGTAGCCATCTCTTTTAAATGTCGAGTCATCGCTCCAAAAAATTTTGTCAAAAAACTGCGGATCTTCTTCAATTTTCATTATCATTATCTTGCGGCTGGAGAGTTTGCACCCGTGTTAGGTGAAATTGATGATATTTATGTTTATTTAGCACATTATGCGCAATCGTCTTTCCGATCCCAGTGCGTCGTGCTATTGCTCGGATTGATACTGTAGGATCTCGGTCAAATTCCGCAAGCACTAAGTCTTCGGTATCTCTAATAGCAACCAACAAAATATTTGATGGGTTTGTTAAAGCCCAATAGAACAAGTAAAATTCAAAACAAGTTCGAAAATGTAACCGTTTTTTGCACTTTTTTGACATTTTTATCAATAATGCATTCGGCCCTAGAAGTTGAAAGCTTGGATTTATCATTAGGACAACATCGTAAAAACAGCCAATAAATCAAAAATCTGCTATGTTCAACGCTTGGTATTATTTTCACGTTTACTGTGCTAATTTTGAAAACTTTTGTTTTTGCTAAATTTACTCTAGTATTGCAGATTTTTACCAATAACTTGCTATTGACTCTAGGTATAATAATAGGTAATACCATTTTGAAATCTGCATTTAACGCGCATATTTTTAAAATAGTTGGCCACTCAGGTATTCATGCATTTTTTTTATACCAGCTATGATTTAACTTTTTCAAAAATTATTTGTTTTCACATTTTGCATTGAAATTCAATGTTAAATAATTTTTTTCTCTAAGAAGTCCAACTGTTATAATAATTTTCTTCTACTTATGTGTTGGCAAAAGTAATGTAAAATATTCCTGCAAAAAAAAAATTATGGAACTCATTCACTTGTAGTCGTGGTATTCAAAAATGTAAAGTAAGAAAAAAAATAGTGCACTGAACAAATAAATGCATATAACTTTTCTTGTGGTTGGGATAGAACTTTTTTTTATCAGTTTTCAGGACGGTCATAAAGTCTACTATGCGGCATTTCAGGGTTATCGATTACTTACGGGACACCCTGTATATTGTCATTCTGTGTTTATTTGTTTATTGTTTTGACATGTAGATACGTGAGCAAAATTGCATTATGGCTATCCGCAGTAATTTCACAAACTTAAGTGAATTTTCGTTGGGTTTTTGACATAAGCTTATGTTTGCTTATGCCTATTATAGTTGGGCCTTTAAGTTTGCTTAAGTTAACGAAACTGAGAAAAATTGAACGAAACGGAGCTAGACTCCATTATGTTCACTCGTATTAGATTCTTTGTATTCGCACGTTTACTTATGCGCGCATATGCTAGCTTATGCCTATTATAGTTGGGCCTTTAGAACTCAACCGAGATCCAATTTTTCAATAAACCGGGTTTAAAAGACTAGATCTTTGTCAAGCAATTTCCCGTTAGAAAAATAAAAGAGGGAATGTGAATCAGTAATTTTGTGTGACCAACTTTTCAATATTCAACGATTTCAATATTGATTTTTTTTAATAACAAAAACTTCAAGGAATATGTAGGCGTAGGGGTAGGGAAATATATGTATATAAATTTGAACAAAATAACATTGGGCGATAGTAAAATAAAAAATAGAAATTTCATTAGTTGAAACAACAAAACCAAATAAAAATTGCATTCATTTATCAATTAATTTCTTAAAAAGATATTCAAATTAATCATTAAAATGCTACACCAATATGAGCAACATGAATTGTTATTAAACAGACAAACGATAAATTATATTCCAAACCAAAATAACATAACAAATATAGCAAACCATAGAATTGTGCCCAAAACCTCAATTCAAAATTGACTTTGATGAATGTAAAAAAAAAAACAAACAAAAATACAAAAATATTTAACATGAACGAAAAAAGATAACTTACGGTTAATGCCATCTTTGCTGATGCAATTTGTCCATTCCAGAAGCGAAAGTTTATCATCATCATCGACATCGCAGAATTTTCCAAAACCTCTACTACAACGACGGGGTTTGACAGCCTTGATTGGAAATAAAACATGCAAGAAAATACAAATACAAATATTTCAATATTAACATGTCAATCATTTTCAAAGAGATTCCTCCTTGAATCAAGTTCAAGTGCATCACTTTTATGTTTTTAGAATAATTTCTTCATATAAGAGTATAAAAATGACTCACCCTCTTGACGGCCTTTTTAAGTTCCCTGTATTCACTTTTATCCAAAACAGTATTTCCATTTGAATCAAGGTTTCTGAACTTCCATTCAAGAACAGTATTATCTGAGGGAATAGAAGCATCTTTGTGCAGGCCTGATCGCAGATATTCGTTTTGATATAATTTGTGCAGGTTGACGTTGAAGAGGCTCCGATCTTCTGCAGTACATTGTCGACGTCCTCCTCCTCCTCCTCCTCGTCCAAGTCCCATTCCAGCTCCAATCAGTCCACCACCACCACCCCCAATCAAACCACCACCGCCACCAGGATTCAAGTGGCGCGAGGGTGACCGACGAATATTTGCCTTATTAAATTCACGACATCGAGGTTTACCAATTCGGACGGAGGTGCTATCAATCGGTTTTCCTGTGATATCAGAACACCAACAACCACTATTGCCCAAACACTGAACGGCTGCATACGTTCCGTCACTCTTGCAGCGAGGTATAAACTTTGCCTTGTGTTTGAGGGCATAGTCGCGTGCTTCAATGCAAGCTATGTACATAAATGAACACAAATTTTGAGATGTTAACAATTTTCAAATGTTCGTTAGCTTTCGAAATTTCAGACTTACCTTTGCATGGTCCTCGATATTTTAAGCTAACTTGGTGTCCACTGCATTGTACTCGGATCAAATGACATCGGGTCGGGTATGTCTGATCATCGGTGCCACACACTGGTCGACCTTTTGTTTCGTCACACTCACCTCCCTTTGCAGCACATTCTGATATCTAAAAGGAATTAAAAATATTTTCATTATATACGAGTACATCAACAAAAAAAAAACATAGTAGGTACATTCAGACAGGTTTCTTTTTATGTACGTTTGTACACTTGGAGAAAAATGCTGACGAACAATTCAATAATGATAAAGCAATTGTTTATATAAAAAAGTATAATACACAAAATTTTTGATAGTTGCTTTAATGCATAGTTTTGGATTTAAAAATATTTGTTCATTAAAGTTGTACAGCTTTACTACTGATATTCAACAGGGTCTTATTCTTTAAATTGATCCAAATTTTACGGAAAATTTACACCTTTCGCCAACAATATAATGATTTTCCAAGGCTTTACAAAAGTTCCATTTGTCAGTTTAAAGATTGTGGTCGCAATTTGTTCGAATTTGTGAAAATGATGTTAGAAAATTTAAGAACTCCTCAACTTTGGAATCAGTTTTAAATAAATTATCAAGTATATGAACTTCGTCAAGAAGTTCTAAAATAAATTAAAAACTGAATCTGGTTACTCTCGGTCTCTCTTTGGAACTTCATTTAAAAAATATTTTGAACTCGAGCATTTCTTTACATCTTTATTTTTGAGTTCTAGGGAATGGAACAAACGTGTTTTTTGCTATTTTTGTAGCACCTTGTAGCTAGTTCTGACTTAAAATTCAGAAAAAAGAATATTGTCGAGATGAAAAATGCATAAAATATTGATAAAAGTTTAATTAATTTAATATCTTCAGATACATGTAATGTCAAAACCAGGTCTTCTTTTAACAGAATTATCTACACTTTTATCTGGTCATGTTGTCCATAGACATATTGACTATTTTAGATTGGATGCTATTTCTACACACTGTTTAAATAGCTGTTATATCTATTTGTGCTCGTGGTCATTACAAACGGTGATAATATGTATAATGTGCTCAAACCCTTTGTGCTTAAAATTAAGGCTTTAAATGCATATGTAACTTATACTTTATGAAACTATCAGCGTCCACAACATTTTACATTATGCAGATAATCTACATATATATGACTTTTTGGCAAACCATATATATATTATATATTTCCTACCAACATTTTATTACTGCACATTAGATGTCCTTGTGATCTGACATTTAATTCAAAACCGGAATGAATCTAAAAATTAGGCCTTTTGAAGAAAAACATTAATAAACAGAAGTTATATCTCGGGCTGAGATTTAAATCAGAGTTTCAAAGCTTGAAAACTTGATAAAGAAATGAGTTAAGCTGAGATCACACGATTGGTCAAATGTACCGATTTCGGCCGAAATTTTTCTGTACACATTTGGTGACAGAAATTTTGTGTACCGAAAATATTTTTAGGTGTTACCACGATTGGTCTATTTTAGCCAAATATTTTCTGCGCTTATTTGTACACTGCAAGAATATGACCGATATCTGTACAACCCTGTCACACGATCTGTCATTATTATATTAAAATGAAAATTAAAATTATATAAAATTAAAATGATGTCCATACGGAAAAAAAAGAAAATAGCTGCCATAATGTGCATTTGTGTATATTTAATTCAAAAAAAAAAAAAAGAAAGGCACGGAAGCGAAGTGTTTGGGTGCGGGGTGCGAGATTGGCTCCTAAGAAGGAGTACTGATGGCGCCTGTGTAAAAACTTTGGCGGAGTTCCGAGAAATCGAAAATCAGAAATTTTTATTTAAAAATTTCTTGCGAATGAATGAAGCCACTTTTAATGATCTGCTTAAATTAGTTTCTCCACAAATAAGAAAAAATAACACCAACATGCGCCAAGCTATCTCAGCAAATGAAAAATTGGCAGTCACGCTACGTTTTTTAGCTTCTGGAGACAGCTTCAAAAGCTTATCGGTTCACTTTCGAATAGCACCAAATATCGGGTGATTTTTTAAGAGCTTGAGAACTTTCGATTCTTTATTTGAAACGTTAGATTGGTCCATGACATTTACTTTTTGAAGATAATTTCATTTAAATGTTGACCGCGGCTGCGTCTTAGGTGGTCCATTCGGAAAGTCCAATTTTGGGTAACTTTTTCGAGCATTTCGGCCGGAATAGCCCGAATTTCTTCGGAAATGTTGTCTTCCAAAGCTGGAATAGTTGCTGGCTTATTTGTGTAGACTTTAGACTTGACGTAGCCCCACAAAAAATATTCTAAAGGCGTCAAATCGCATGATCTTGGTGACCAACTAACCGGTCCATTCCTTGAGATGAATTGTTCTCCGAAGTTTTCCCTCAAAATGGCCATAGAATCGCGAGCTGTGTGGCATGTAGCGCCATCTTGTTGAAACCACATGTCAACCAAGTTCAGTTCTTCCATTTTTGGCAACAAAAAGTTTGTTAGCATTGAACGATAGCGATCGCCATTCACCGTAACGTTGCGTCCAACAGCATCTTTGAAAAAATACGGTCCAATGATTCCACCAGCGTACAAACCACACCAAACAGTGCATTTTTCGGGATGCATGGGCAGTTCTTGAACGGCTTCTGGTTGCTCTTCACTCCAAATGCGGCAATTTTGCTTATTTACGTAGCCATTCAACCAGAAATGAGCCTCATCGCTGAACAAATTTGTCGATAAAAAAGCGGATTTTCACATTTCGAACCGAACACTGATTTTGGTAATAAAATTCAATGATTTGCAAGCGTTGCTCGTTAGTAAGTCTATTCATGATGAAATGTCAAAGCATACTGAGCATCTTTCTCTTTGACACCATGTCTGAAATCCCGCGTAATCTGTCAAATACTAATGCATGAAAATCCTAACCTCAAAAAAATCACCCATTATAAGTTGAGGTTTTGGGAATCTTTAGGAGAGAGAGAAAGTTTTTTACCTTTCCAAATATTGTACCACAACTCAGCTTTCCCAACAAAGTTTTGTAATCCGGGATATAACTCGACAAAAAAACTGGCTGTTGGTTGGTTCCAAAAGAAATAAATATCAAAGGTGTGTTTGTTGATATTTATTCTATTTTGAGCTTCGTCTGAGCTATACTCAAAATATCGAGCCTTCATTTTATTGTAAGCGACATTTTAATAAAAAAGAAAGCATAATCGTTAACAAATTGTTCGCAACACTTGAAGCCTTGAAAGCTATCGTCATGTCTTTGCTTAGGCATAATTTTTTTCATGAATCCCTGCTTCATTGGATTAGTAATTATCTTTCGGATCGTTCAATACAAGTAGTATTGGATGGGTTCAAGCCTGAAAACGACAAAATAAATGCTGGTGTGCCCCAGGGTTCTGTTCTATCTCCAACACTCTTTCTTATTTTTATTAATGATCTCCTGTCTGCAACTTCTAATCCAATACATTGTTTCGCTGACGATAGTACTCTTAGCTTTTCATATTCGTTTTCAGACTCACATCCCTCTTCTTCGGATGTGGAACTGCAACGACAAAATATGATAAGTTCATTAAATTCCGACCTAAACAGCATTGTACAATCGGGATTAAAAAACCGCGTGGAATTAAATGCTTCGAAAACCAAATGCTGTCTTGTATTTTTAAAGCGAGTTATTCCCCCTTGCTATTATGCATGGATGGCACTTGCATCGAGGAGACTGAACAACTCGATATTCTCGGTATGTGTATCACCAACCACCTTTTGTGGAACGATCACATACGCGATGTGGCCAAAAATGCCGCAAGATGTTTGGGTTTTCTAAGGTGATGCAAGAAGTTTTTCTCCCCCTCTGATCTGGCTGTTATCTACAAAACTTATATACGTCCAACTTACTTAAGCCTCTTGGACAGTATTAACCGTAGAGCATTTAAATTAATTGGTCATAACACCATCATAGGATCATTTACGTCGCTTGAACATCGTCGTTTCTTGTCTCACGCTTTTTTACCGTTATTTTAACGGTTTATATTCAAGAGAAATAGCCAGCTGCATTCCTCCCCTTAAACAGTTCAACCTATATATTCGCGCTTCTAGGAATTCTCATCAGTATACCCTCGAGCCCAAAAAAAATTAATAATCTCCAACATGGACTTAGGTAAAAGTGGTTTCAAGGACGGGCATTAAGATTTTTATTCAGGCGCTTTCGATAAATTGGCGCTTTCGATAAATTGACGGATGGGGACACAAAGACTTTTTTTGTGTTAATTTTACATTAATTTATCACAAATAAATAAATAAATGAATCAGAAGTTGAAAAAAATTACAAAAACAAACTTTTACAGTCAGTTCGTCCCATTGAAGATTATATTTTTAATTCTAATTGTTGCGGTAAAATTTACCACAACAAGTTTCACTAGCCTATCTTATATCCTTTTTCCTTTGTTAACCTTCCTTTCGTCGTTGCGGCTCCAAAATATTTTAAGAGTTCAGTAGAATCCTGCTTTCCATCAGTCAGTGTCCTGCTCTTATTGTATTTTGGAAAAGCAAACAAAATAGGTCTTCCATTGGTAATGCGGAGTTGTGTGACAGAGGGTCCACATTTGAAGTTACTTTTAAAATTTGTGACGGGCGGTCACAAAATGCATAATTGTGTGACGGAGGAGTCACAAAGATGGCTTAATGAGTGTGTGACAGGTGATCCACACAAGGAGAAAACGATAGTGTGCAACCTTTAGCTAATTGGCACACCACCCTAAAATTAGTATGGCTTAATACCCAGCCTAAAGTGTCGGAATACTAAGTAAGGTCACCTTGCGATGTGTTTTCCCTTCCCTTAAAATTGTCTGCACGGAAGTCTAAGGGTTTAGAGTCTAAATTTAAAACTATCGGACCCTGCCTCTCAATCTTGGTTGAGAAATTCCAAGATTCCTAAGAACAAGAACGCTTTCCTCAAGTTATTAAACTGGGCCGGTTTGGGGCTGGGGATTTTATTCGCGAACACTCAAAAATTTTTCGTTTACTTTTTAGACCAATTGGATTTGACGGATAAGAACTGAACTCGTCCATTAAGCCAAGGTTGGTGTTCAAATCACCAATGTGAAAGAGACCACAAAGGTTTGGCTGGTTTTTGAAATCGGCATGCACCCCAGCGAAAAAGCCGGGTGTCGCAGTTAGACCGAAAGAGAAAACCAGATCATAACAAAAGGTCAGAGTAGGATGGCATGTTTGTCGTGGCCTCTTGGATGAGGAAAGTTCGCCATGAATATGGCACTTTTTAAAAAAGCTAAGAAGAGTGAGGTTGGAAAAAAGTAAAATTGGTGAAGAATTTTTGAGAAAAGAAAAAAAGAAGAAAAAAAAAATCGTGTTAGTTTTGTGTGAGGATAACTAAATTAAAAATTGGAAAAAAAAATATAAAATCTGTGAGGAAGGCGTTATTGAGAAGTGAGGAAAATTAAGAGGCAGGATCCATTTTGCAAACAAAAGCTAAGTATTTTTTTTGTTCTTTCCATTGAGTTTTTTGTGCTTTCGTATTTTCTGATAATTTGTGGTTGGCTATAAAGAGCCAAAATTTAACCTGTTAGACTTTCGGTCGTTTCTTTTGTCTCCCGAGATTGCGGGACCCGCGTCCGTAAAATTCTTTGTTCTTCGGGAACTTTCCCAAGGTGACCTTTCTTTGTGTCCTTTGTGCACAACAATTGTTCTATTTCTTACTTGTTCTTTATTTCACTTTTAAATTGTACAATAATTTGGTTGAAAAAATTCTGGGTTTTCTGCCTATATTTATAAAGGTTTCCCAGATACAAAATAAAATATCTTAACCTTTTCTTAGTGAAAAATTAATTTTGAATTTTATTTCAATTGGGAAGTAAGTTTCCGCTTTTTCTTATTATTTTTTTTCTTGATTGGTGATGGTAAGTACCATAATACTTCCTGGCGCCCATTTTTATTATTTTGTTGCTACGCCCCTGAGTAGTAACTTTTATTAATTTTATAATTAATTTCGATTTTATTAATCAAGTTCGATTAATAAAATCTACATTTTACCAAACCCACCCCCAAACTGAGCTACTGGGTGACAGCACTGTTTTTGCTGTCTGTTGTAAAACTAACAAACCAACCCTTTTAGAATTTGACATTTTAACTTGTTTACATTAATAAGTAGGTATCCGCTCGTGCGCGCCGGCGACCTATCGAGAATCATTTCAATCGTTTCGTTCTGTTTTCGTGGTTTGTTTTATTTAATTTTGCGGATCATTGTTCCGCCAGCCTAAATCTTAATATAATAATATAGATTCAAATTCGGGTTTGTTAATTTTGCAACAATTGGCGTCCACAACGTGGGGCTTTCGCTTTGGCTCTCGCTTTGCCTGCTGCCAACAAAAAAAAAGTGCTTGAAGTGCACTATATGTAATTATTTATATTGTTTTCTTATTAGGAAAGTGTCGTTCCATTGTTCGTTGTGAATAGAAATTTACTTCGTTTTGTTTTCTTTTCCTAGGTAAAAATTCAATTATATCCAGCTGAAATCGCAACTACAAAAATACATACATACATACTACAGGAATACCTACAGAAATACCTGCGGTATCAACATCAGGTGTTCGTTGGTTCGGATTTGTGGCAGTGGTGTTTTGTTTTAGAGGAGAGTTCGGAGTAAGAATTTTCATTTTTATTTGTGTTGCAAGTTATTATTTCTTTTATATTAATTTAAAATTTATTTCGGTGAGAAAATTATTTTGGCCACCATTTTCATCATTGCGAGTGATTATAGTGTTGTCTCTCTCAGACACATAAATTAATCTGACAGCGCAATTGATTATAATTTTTAGTAGTGTTGTATTGAGTCAGTGCTGTCGTATCAGCGCAATAACTTATATTTTAATAGTACTTTTTTTAATACTTTTGATATTTTGAATATTACTTTTACTATTATAGGAAGCAATTTAATTTTCATTTCGTTTTTAGTTATTATTGTTTTTTTTGATAAATATTCTTTTTTAATTTCGCTGACAACGATTCGGTTTTTCGTGTTCAATTTTTTTTTCTTCTTTTTTCGCTTCGTTTAATATTTTAATATAGATTAGTTCTTTTTATTTTTGGTAATATGGACGTGAGTCAGGTTAATAGGTTATCTCAGGACGAGATAACCTATGAGATAGAATTTCGGGGTTTAACTGTAGGGACAGTGGAGGAGATGCGCAAAGCGCTAAGGGTAGCCTTAAAGTTAGAGCGTAGGAATTCTTTCATTCCTCCCGCTTATCCGTTCACGTATGAACAGGATTCGATGGCGGTGGAGAAGAAATTGATAGAGATAGGGAAGTTACTAGAAACTCCGCCGAAGTCGGAAACTTCAAAGGAATATTTAAAAATAATTACAAAGGTTGAATGGGGATTACGTAGGATGGATAGGAGCATTCCAGAGAATGAGAATCAGGAGAGGGGAAAACAGGTGCTTAAAAATAAGTTGGTGATGGCCATGGCTGAGTTAGAAGAGGATGAGGAAGACGAGGAAGAGGAAGAAGATGAAGTCGATGATGAGGAAGAAAATAATGAGAGGAAACAAAAAGGAAAATCGGGTGGTAGAGTTAGTGAGGTGGAAAAGCAGCGTTCAGCTGAACCTCAGAAAAGTATGTCGAGTAGTACGGCTGCCGGTACCTCGAAGAATTTAGGAGTGGAAGATTCGAATAGGGATGGAATTAGAGCTAGTGAAAATCAGGGTAATGCGGATAAATTTTTCAACATAAGAAAATGGGACGTGAAATTCACTGGGGAGCGCTGTGGTGCTTCAGTGAACGCGTTTCTAGAAAGGGTTGATGAGATTCGTTCTGCTAGGGGGGTTTCGGAATCCCAACTGTTTAAGGCAGCTGTTGAGCTTTTCGTAGGGAAAGCTTTAATTTGGTTCAGGGCAATTAGACCATCAGTTAGTTCGTGGTCGGAACTCATTCGAGAGATGAAGTTGGAGTTCTTACCACCGAACTATGATGATCAGTTATTGGATGAGATTAGGCGTCGTACACAAGGCAAAGATGAATCCATCGGAGTCTATGTGGCGACAATGCAAAATTTGTTTGGTAGGTTAACTGAGCCAATATCGGAAAGTAGGAAGTTGTCAATGATTCAAAGGAACTTGACACCTTTCTACCAAACTCAGCTTGGTTTGGCTAAACCAAGTTGTGTGTCCGACTTGGTCTCATTAGGTAGGAACTTAGAAGCGGTTAGGGCAAACGTGGAATCGTATCTTCCACCACCTAGTGCTAGGGATAATAGGAATCTGCTAGAACCGGATCTAGCATATGTAGGTGTAGAAACTCCAATGGTTTCGGTTGTTGTGGGGAATGACCAAACCAAAAATCAGGCCCGTTCTGTGAACCAAAACTCTTCGCTGAGATGCTTTAATTGCAATGGATCAGGCCATTTTGCAAATAGGTGTTCCGCTCCTAGGCGTTGTTTTGGTTGTGGGCAGTTAGGGGTGAATAGACAGAATTGTCGTCGCTGCTCGGGAAACGGGCAACGGGCTCTTGCGCCAGCAGGGCGGGAAGTCCGCAGGAATTGAATAGGTTGCCTGCTGGGAACCAGCCGGCAGATCAAATTCATCTAGGTTTTACTTTGGAGGCAAACGGTAGTGATAGGAGACCATTTTTGAGTATTAGCATTTATGGTACTAGATTTTTAGGTTTATTAGATTCAGGAGCTTCTAGAACCATAATAGGTAGGGATGCTTGGAACATTCTCCAAAACTTAGGTCTTTCTTTAAAAACAGACAGTGTTCACTGCGTTCGTTTAGCAGATGGAACAGGTGTAGGAGTGTTAGGGACTGTCTCTCTTCCAATAGTTGTTGAAGATAGGGCAATTTTAGTTGACTGTATCGTCATACCAACTCTTCCACAAACAGTGATTCTTGGTGCAGATTTTTGGGCACTTTCGGGTATCGTCCCGGATCTGAGATCACGCGTTTGGAATTTTTCGGAACAGCCGGTTTCGATTTGTTCTATTACAGAACGTTCGGAGTTAGATGATAGGGAAATTAAGAGACTAGAAGATCTGATAACTCAATCTTTTAGTAAAATGCCTGAAGGTTTAGGGTGCACAACTATGGTTGAGCATAAGATTAGGACGTCGGCGGAACCGATTAAGCAACGTTATTATCCGGTTTCTCCGGCAATGCAGGAACACATAGATAGGGAATTAAACGAGATGTTAGAAGCAGGAGTTATTGAGAGATCGACAAGTGCGTGGTCATCTCCAATACTTTTAGTTAAAAAGAAAGACGGCTCCTATAGGTTCTGTGTGGACTATAGGAAGCTGAATAAAAATACAGATAGGGATGCTTATCCACTTCCATACATTAATTCAATTTTAGATAGGCTTCGAGGGGCTAGGTTCTTGTCTTCGCTAGACATTAAATCAGCATATTGGCAGATTCCTATGGAAGAGGAATCAAAGCCATATACTGCCTTCACGGTACCTGGTAGGGGTCTTTTTCAGTTTAGGAGAATGCCTTTCGGTCTTCACAATTCGCCTGCGACTTGGCAGAGGTTTATCGACACAGTTTTGGGTGCCGACCTCGAACCATACGTTTTCGTCTATTTAGACGACATCATCATCATTACAGAAAATTTCGAAAAACATCTTGAAATTCTGAATGAGGTGATGAAAAGGTTATGTGAAGCCGGGTTAAAGGTTAGTAGGGAAAAATGCAACTTTTGCATGCCGTCACTTAAATTTTTAGGGTACATAGTGGATCGAAATGGTTTACACGTAGATCCAGAGAAAGTGGAAAGCATGGTTAGGATTCCAGCACCGAGGAATGTTAAAGAGGTTAGGAGTTTTATAGGGACAGTTTCTTGGTACCGTCGTTTTGTACCAAATTTTGCTGAACTGCTTAGGCCGTTATCGGATTTGTTAAAAAAGAATAGGAAGTTCACTTGGACTCAAGAATGCGAGGATAGCTTTAGGAAGGCAAAAGAGTGTTTGGTGACAGCACCTATACTCACTTGCCCAGATTTTAAACGACCTTTTGTCGTTCAAACAGACGCGTCAGATTTCGGTATCGGTGCAGTTCTTTCACAGAACTTTGATGAGGGAGAGAAGGTTGTCTGTTACCTTAGTAGGTCCTTAAATAGAAATGAAAGGAATTATTCTACGACGGAGAAAGAATGTTTAGCTGTATTGTGGGCTATTGAGAAGTTGCGGCCGTATATCGAAGGTGTTCGGTTTACGGTTGTGACCGATCACTATTCATTGGTATGGCTAAGCAATCTTAAAGACCCACAGGGTAGGTTAGCTCGTTGGGCAATTAGGCTCCAACAATTTGATTTCGAGATCATTCATCGCAAGGGCAAGGAGCATGTAGTTCCAGATATGCTCTCTCGGGGAGTGCCGCAGTTGGGTGGTATCTCAGACGAGGATGTAGACCCTTGGATGAGAAAAATGATCTTAGCAATCAATTCTAATCCGCTTAGGTATCCGGCCTGGAGAGTTGAACAAGGTCAGTTGTTCAAACTTGTGAAGGCAAATCATGTGATAGTACATGAAAACAATCAGGAATGGAAGAGAGTCTTAGGGAAAAACGAAAGGTTAGGGATTTTGCAGGAATACCATGATGGCCCTCTAGCGGGACATATGGGAGTTAGGAAAACTTTTTCTAGAATAGGAGCAAAGTTTTACTGGCCAAAGATGAGGGCCGACATAACCAAGTATGTTAGGAACTGTAAAGTTTGCCAACAGGTAAAACCGGTGAATGAGAAGCCAGCTGGGTTGATGACTGAGAGGGTAGGAATCAAGGCACCGTGGGAAATGATTTGTGTTGATTTGGTAGGTCCGCTTCCTAAATCGAGTAGGGGTTTTATTTATATTTTGACGGTGGTAGATTATTTTACTAAGTTTCCGCTTCTGTTTGCGTTAAGGTCGGCCACTGCAAAGGCCATAGTTAGGGAACTTGAGGATAACGTTTTCCTCTTATTTGGCGTACCAAAAGTGATCGTGTGTGACAACGGTCCCCAGTTTCGGTCTAAGGAACTGGAAACGCTTTGCCAGGCGTACGGGTCACAATTAAAATTCACAGCCCACTATCATCCGCAGGCAAATCCTGCGGAAAGAATAAATCAGATAATTAAGACGACGTTGAGGGCTTACGTCGCTGAAAACCACAGAATGTGGGATTCACAATTAAGTAAGGTAGCGTGTGCTATACGCACTTCGCAACACGAGGTTTTGGGAGTTTCGCCGTATTATGCGAACTTCGGGAGGGATATGGTAACTTCAGGTCGAGAAGTACCATTAGTCGAAGATGGTTCAGGGAATGTTCAGGATCTGGGTGAGATCGCTGAGCGTTTTAAGGAACTAAGGGTAGATATTGGGAAGAAACTGGAAGTAGCATCGAAGAGAGCTGCTCAAGCCTACAATCTCCGACGGCGTGATGTTCAATATCACCCCGGCGACCTTGTATGGCGTAGAAACTTTTCGTTGTCGGATGCCGCGAATTATTATGCTGCCAAATTAGCACCGAAGTTTGTCGGTCCGTTTGAAGTTAAAAAGCGTGTGTCACCTTGGACATACGTGTTAAAAGATAGTAAAGGTAAAGAACGCGGAACTTGGCACGTTAAGGATTTAAAACCGTATACCGATGCATCCGAGGATTAATCAGTAAAGTAGCTTATTTTTGTTTGTAGTTATTTTGAATTATTTCTTATGTAACGTTTTTCATTTGATTTTTTTTTGATGGAAAATCCTTTATCTTGTTTCCATTACCTTGGCAGCCTTTAGAAAATGTGTTACAAAACTGTAAGCACATTTCCTAGGAGGTAAGGGTGGGATTTGTTGCGGTAAAATTTACCACAACAAGTTTCACTAGCCTATCTTATATCCTTTTTCCTTTGTTAACCTTCCTTTCGTCGTTGCGGCTCCAAAATATTTTAAGAGTTCAGTAGAATCCTGCTTTCCATCAGTCAGTGTCCTGCTCTTATTGTATTTTGGAAAAGCAAACAAAATAGGTCTTCCATTGGTAATGCGGAGTTGTGTGACAGAGGGTCCACATTTGAAGTTACTTTTAAAATTTGTGACGGGCGGTCACAAAATGCATAATTGTGTGACGGAGGAGTCACAAAGATGGCTTAATGAGTGTGTGACAGGTGATCCACACAAGGAGAAAACGATAGTGTGCAACCTTTAGCTAATTGGCACACCACCCTAAAATTAGTATGGCTTAATGCCCAGCCTAAAGTGTCGGAATACTAAGTAAGGTCACCTTGCGATGTGTTTTCCCTTCCCTTAAAATTGTCTGCACGGAAGTCTAAGGGTTTAGAGTCTAAATTTAAAACTATCGGACCCTGCCTCTCAATCTTGGTTGAGAAATTCCAAGATTCCTAAGAACAAGAACGCTTTCCTCAAGTTATTAAACTGGGCCGGTTTGGGGCTGGGGATTTTATTCGCGAACACTCAAAAATTTTTCGTTTACTTTTTAGACCAATTGGATTTGACGGATAAGAACTGAACTCGTCCATTAAGCCAAGGTTGGTGTTCAAATCACCAATGTGAAAGAGACCACAAAGGTTTGGCTGGTTTTTGAAATCGGCATGCACCCCAGCGAAAAAGCCGGGTGTCGCAGTTAGACCGAAAGAGAAAACCAGATCATAACAAAAGGTCAGAGTAGGATGGCATGTTTGTCGTGGCCTCTTGGATGAGGAAAGTTCGCCATGAATATGGCACTTTTTAAAAAAGCTAAGAAGAGTGAGGTTGGAAAAAAGTAAAATTGGTGAAGAATTTTTGAGAAAAGAAAAAAAGAAGAAAAAAAAAATCGTGTTAGTTTTGTGTGAGGATAACTAAATTAAAAATTGGAAAAAAAAATATAAAATCTGTGAGGAAGGCGTTATTGAGAAGTGAGGAAAATTAAGAGGCAGGATCCATTTTGCAAACAAAAGCTAAGTATTTTTTTTGTTCTTTCCATTGAGTTTTTTGTGCTTTCGTATTTTCTGATAATTTGTGGTTGGCTATAAAGAGCCAAAATTTAACCTGTTAGACTTTCGGTCGTTTCTTTTGTCTCCCGAGATTGCGGGACCCGCGTCCGTAAAATTCTTTGTTCTTCGGGAACTTTCCCAAGGTGACCTTTCTTTGTGTCCTTTGTGCACAACAATTGTTCTATTTCTTACTTGTTCTTTATTTCACTTTTAAATTGTACAATAATTTGGTTGAAAAAATTCTGGGTTTTCTGCCTATATTTATAAAGGTTTCCCAGATACAAAATAAAATATCTTAACCTTTTCTTAGTGAAAAATTAATTTTGAATTTTATTTCAATTGGGAAGTAAGTTTCCGCTTTTTCTTATTATTTTTTTCTTGATTGGTGATGGTAAGTACCATAATACTTCCTGGCGCCCATTTTTATTATTTTGTTGCTACGCCCCTGAGTAGTAACTTTTATTAATTTTATAATTAATTTCGATTTTATTAATCAAGTTCGATTAATAAAATCTACATTTTACCAAACCCACCCCCAAACTGAGCTACTGGGTGACAGCACTGTTTTTGCTGTCTGTTGTAAAACTAACAAACCAACCCTTTTAGAATTTGACATTTTAACTTGTTTACATTAATAAGTAGGTATCCGCTCGTGCGCGCCGGCGACCTATCGAGAATCATTTCAATCGTTTCGTTCTGTTTTCGTGGTTTGTTTTATTTAATTTTGCGGATCATTGTTCCGCCAGCCTAAATCTTAATATAATAATATAGATTCAAATTCGGGTTTGTTAATTTTGCAACAATTGGCGTCCACAACGTGGGGCTTTCGCTTTGGCTCTCGCTTTGCCTGCTGCCAACAAAAAAAAAGTGCTTGAAGTGCACTATATGTAATTATTTATATTGTTTTCTTATTAGGAAAGTGTCGTTCCATTGTTCGTTGTGAATAGAAATTTACTTCGTTTTGTTTTCTTTTCCTAGGTAAAAATTCAATTATATCCAGCTGAAATCGCAACTACAAAAATACATACATACATACTACAGGAATACCTACAGAAATACCTGCGGTATCAACATCAGGTGTTCGTTGGTTCGGATTTGTGGCAGTGGTGTTTTGTTTTAGAGGAGAGTTCGGAGTAAGAATTTTCATTTTTATTTGTGTTGCAAGTTATTATTTCTTTTATATTAATTTAAAATTTATTTCGGTGAGAAAATTATTTTGGCCACCATTTTCATCATTGCGAGTGATTATAGTGTTGTCTCTCTCAGACACATAAATTAATCTGACAGCGCAATTGATTATAATTTTTAGTAGTGTTGTATTGAGTCAGTGCTGTCGTATCAGCGCAATAACTTATATTTTAATAGTACTTTTTTTAATACTTTTGATATTTTGAATATTACTTTTACTATTATAGGAAGCAATTTAATTTTCATTTCGTTTTTAGTTATTATTGTTTTTTTTGATAAATATTCTTTTTTAATTTCGCTGACAACGATTCGGTTTTTCGTGTTCAATTTTTTTTTCTTCTTTTTTCGCTTCGTTTAATATTTTAATATAGATTAGTTCTTTTTATTTTTGGTAATATGGACGTGAGTCAGGTTAATAGGTTATCTCAGGACGAGATAACCTATGAGATAGAATTTCGGGGTTTAACTGTAGGGACAGTGGAGGAGATGCGCAAAGCGCTAAGGGTAGCCTTAAAGTTAGAGCGTAGGAATTCTTTCATTCCTCCCGCTTATCCGTTCACGTATGAACAGGATTCGATGGCGGTGGAGAAGAAATTGATAGAGATAGGGAAGTTACTAGAAACTCCGCCGAAGTCGGAAACTTCAAAGGAATATTTAAAAATAATTACAAAGGTTGAATGGGGATTACGTAGGATGGATAGGAGCATTCCAGAGAATGAGAATCAGGAGAGGGGAAAACAGGTGCTTAAAAATAAGTTGGTGATGGCCATGGCTGAGTTAGAAGAGGATGAGGAAGACGAGGAAGAGGAAGAAGATGAAGTCGATGATGAGGAAGAAAATAATGAGAGGAAACAAAAAGGAAAATCGGGTGGTAGAGTTAGTGAGGTGGAAAAGCAGCGTTCAGCTGAACCTCAGAAAAGTATGTCGAGTAGTACGGCTGCCGGTACCTCGAAGAATTTAGGAGTGGAAGATTCGAATAGGGATGGAATTAGAGCTAGTGAAAATCAGGGTAATGCGGATAAATTTTTCAACATAAGAAAATGGGACGTGAAATTCACTGGGGAGCGCTGTGGTGCTTCAGTGAACGCGTTTCTAGAAAGGGTTGATGAGATTCGTTCTGCTAGGGGGGTTTCGGAATCCCAACTGTTTAAGGCAGCTGTTGAGCTTTTCGTAGGGAAAGCTTTAATTTGGTTCAGGGCAATTAGACCATCAGTTAGTTCGTGGTCGGAACTCATTCGAGAGATGAAGTTGGAGTTCTTACCACCGAACTATGATGATCAGTTATTGGATGAGATTAGGCGTCGTACACAAGGCAAAGATGAATCCATCGGAGTCTATGTGGCGACAATGCAAAATTTGTTTGGTAGGTTAACTGAGCCAATATCGGAAAGTAGGAAGTTGTCAATGATTCAAAGGAACTTGACACCTTTCTACCAAACTCAGCTTGGTTTGGCTAAACCAAGTTGTGTGTCCGACTTGGTCTCATTAGGTAGGAACTTAGAAGCGGTTAGGGCAAACGTGGAATCGTATCTTCCACCACCTAGTGCTAGGGATAATAGGAATCTGCTAGAACCGGATCTAGCATATGTAGGTGTAGAAACTCCAATGGTTTCGGTTGTTGTGGGGAATGACCAAACCAAAAATCAGGCCCGTTCTGTGAACCAAAACTCTTCGCTGAGATGCTTTAATTGCAATGGATCAGGCCATTTTGCAAATAGGTGTTCCGCTCCTAGGCGTTGTTTTGGTTGTGGGCAGTTAGGGGTGAATAGACAGAATTGTCGTCGCTGCTCGGGAAACGGGCAACGGGCTCTTGCGCCAGCAGGGCGGGAAGTCCGCAGGAATTGAATAGGTTGCCTGCTGGGAACCAGCCGGCAGATCAAATTCATCTAGGTTTTACTTTGGAGGCAAACGGTAGTGATAGGAGACCATTTTTGAGTATTAGCATTTATGGTACTAGATTTTTAGGTTTATTAGATTCAGGAGCTTCTAGAACCATAATAGGTAGGGATGCTTGGAACATTCTCCAAAACTTAGGTCTTTCTTTAAAAACAGACAGTGTTCACTGCGTTCGTTTAGCAGATGGAACAGGTGTAGGAGTGTTAGGGACTGTCTCTCTTCCAATAGTTGTTGAAGATAGGGCAATTTTAGTTGACTGTATCGTCATACCAACTCTTCCACAAACAGTGATTCTTGGTGCAGATTTTTGGGCACTTTCGGGTATCGTCCCGGATCTGAGATCACGCGTTTGGAATTTTTCGGAACAGCCGGTTTCGATTTGTTCTATTACAGAACGTTCGGAGTTAGATGATAGGGAAATTAAGAGACTAGAAGATCTGATAACTCAATCTTTTAGTAAAATGCCTGAAGGTTTAGGGTGCACAACTATGGTTGAGCATAAGATTAGGACGTCGGCGGAACCGATTAAGCAACGTTATTATCCGGTTTCTCCGGCAATGCAGGAACACATAGATAGGGAATTAAACGAGATGTTAGAAGCAGGAGTTATTGAGAGATCGACAAGTGCGTGGTCATCTCCAATACTTTTAGTTAAAAAGAAAGACGGCTCCTATAGGTTCTGTGTGGACTATAGGAAGCTGAATAAAAATACAGATAGGGATGCTTATCCACTTCCATACATTAATTCAATTTTAGATAGGCTTCGAGGGGCTAGGTTCTTGTCTTCGCTAGACATTAAATCAGCATATTGGCAGATTCCTATGGAAGAGGAATCAAAGCCATATACTGCCTTCACGGTACCTGGTAGGGGTCTTTTTCAGTTTAGGAGAATGCCTTTCGGTCTTCACAATTCGCCTGCGACTTGGCAGAGGTTTATCGACACAGTTTTGGGTGCCGACCTCGAACCATACGTTTTCGTCTATTTAGACGACATCATCATCATTACAGAAAATTTCGAAAAACATCTTGAAATTCTGAATGAGGTGATGAAAAGGTTATGTGAAGCCGGGTTAAAGGTTAGTAGGGAAAAATGCAACTTTTGCATGCCGTCACTTAAATTTTTAGGGTACATAGTGGATCGAAATGGTTTACACGTAGATCCAGAGAAAGTGGAAAGCATGGTTAGGATTCCAGCACCGAGGAATGTTAAAGAGGTTAGGAGTTTTATAGGGACAGTTTCTTGGTACCGTCGTTTTGTACCAAATTTTGCTGAACTGCTTAGGCCGTTATCGGATTTGTTAAAAAAGAATAGGAAGTTCACTTGGACTCAAGAATGCGAGGATAGCTTTAGGAAGGCAAAAGAGTGTTTGGTGACAGCACCTATACTCACTTGCCCAGATTTTAAACGACCTTTTGTCGTTCAAACAGACGCGTCAGATTTCGGTATCGGTGCAGTTCTTTCACAGAACTTTGATGAGGGAGAGAAGGTTGTCTGTTACCTTAGTAGGTCCTTAAATAGAAATGAAAGGAATTATTCTACGACGGAGAAAGAATGTTTAGCTGTATTGTGGGCTATTGAGAAGTTGCGGCCGTATATCGAAGGTGTTCGGTTTACGGTTGTGACCGATCACTATTCATTGGTATGGCTAAGCAATCTTAAAGACCCACAGGGTAGGTTAGCTCGTTGGGCAATTAGGCTCCAACAATTTGATTTCGAGATCATTCATCGCAAGGGCAAGGAGCATGTAGTTCCAGATATGCTCTCTCGGGGAGTGCCGCAGTTGGGTGGTATCTCAGACGAGGATGTAGACCCTTGGATGAGAAAAATGATCTTAGCAATCAATTCTAATCCGCTTAGGTATCCGGCCTGGAGAGTTGAACAAGGTCAGTTGTTCAAACTTGTGAAGGCAAATCATGTGATAGTACATGAAAACAATCAGGAATGGAAGAGAGTCTTAGGGAAAAACGAAAGGTTAGGGATTTTGCAGGAATACCATGATGGCCCTCTAGCGGGACATATGGGAGTTAGGAAAACTTTTTCTAGAATAGGAGCAAAGT
Organism: Eupeodes luniger; assembly: GCA_951509635.1. Taxonomy (NCBI): domain Eukaryota; kingdom Metazoa; phylum Arthropoda; class Insecta; order Diptera; family Syrphidae; genus Eupeodes; species Eupeodes luniger. The sequence goes on along the minus strand of OX608075.1, from coordinate 76,038,473 downwards.
TTTACTGGCCAAAGATGAGGGCCGACATAACCAAGTATGTTAGGAACTGTAAAGTTTGCCAACAGGTAAAACCGGTGAATGAGAAGCCAGCTGGGTTGATGACTGAGAGGGTAGGAATCAAGGCACCGTGGGAAATGATTTGTGTTGATTTGGTAGGTCCGCTTCCTAAATCGAGTAGGGGTTTTATTTATATTTTGACGGTGGTAGATTATTTTACTAAGTTTCCGCTTCTGTTTGCGTTAAGGTCGGCCACTGCAAAGGCCATAGTTAGGGAACTTGAGGATAACGTTTTCCTCTTATTTGGCGTACCAAAAGTGATCGTGTGTGACAACGGTCCCCAGTTTCGGTCTAAGGAACTGGAAACGCTTTGCCAGGCGTACGGGTCACAATTAAAATTCACAGCCCACTATCATCCGCAGGCAAATCCTGCGGAAAGAATAAATCAGATAATTAAGACGACGTTGAGGGCTTACGTCGCTGAAAACCACAGAATGTGGGATTCACAATTAAGTAAGGTAGCGTGTGCTATACGCACTTCGCAACACGAGGTTTTGGGAGTTTCGCCGTATTATGCGAACTTCGGGAGGGATATGGTAACTTCAGGTCGAGAAGTACCATTAGTCGAAGATGGTTCAGGGAATGTTCAGGATCTGGGTGAGATCGCTGAGCGTTTTAAGGAACTAAGGGTAGATATTGGGAAGAAACTGGAAGTAGCATCGAAGAGAGCTGCTCAAGCCTACAATCTCCGACGGCGTGATGTTCAATATCACCCCGGCGACCTTGTATGGCGTAGAAACTTTTCGTTGTCGGATGCCGCGAATTATTATGCTGCCAAATTAGCACCGAAGTTTGTCGGTCCGTTTGAAGTTAAAAAGCGTGTGTCACCTTGGACATACGTGTTAAAAGATAGTAAAGGTAAAGAACGCGGAACTTGGCACGTTAAGGATTTAAAACCGTATACCGATGCATCCGAGGATTAATCAGTAAAGTAGCTTATTTTTGTTTGTAGTTATTTTGAATTATTTCTTATGTAACGTTTTTCATTTGATTTTTTTTTTATGGAAAATCCTTTATCTTGTTTCCATTACCTTGGCAGCCTTTAGAAAATGTGTTACAAAACTGTAAGCACATTTCCTAGGAGGTAAGGGTGGGATTTGTTGCGGTAAAATTTACCACAACAAGTTTCACTAGCCTATCTTATATCCTTTTTCCTTTGTTAACCTTCCTTTCGTCGTTGCGGCTCCAAAATATTTTAAGAGTTCAGTAGAATCCTGCTTTCCATCAGTCAGTGTCCTGCTCTTATTGTATTTTGGAAAAGCAAACAAAATAGGTCTTCCATTGGTAATGCGGAGTTGTGTGACAGAGGGTCCACATTTGAAGTTACTTTTAAAATTTGTGACGGGCGGTCACAAAATGCATAATTGTGTGACGGAGGAGTCACAAAGATGGCTTAATGAGTGTGTGACAGGTGATCCACACAAGGAGAAAACGATAGTGTGCAACCTTTAGCTAATTGGCACACCACCCTAAAATTAGTATGGCTTAATGCCCAGCCTAAAGTGTCGGAATACTAAGTAAGGTCACCTTGCGATGTGTTTTCCCTTCCCTTAAAATTGTCTGCACGGAAGTCTAAGGGTTTAGAGTCTAAATTTAAAACTATCGGACCCTGCCTCTCAATCTTGGTTGAGAAATTCCAAGATTCCTAAGAACAAGAACGCTTTCCTCATGTTATTAAACTGGGCCGGTTTGGGGCTGGGGATTTTATTCGCGAACACTCAAAAATTTTTCGTTTACTTTTTAGACCAATTGGATTTGACGGATAAGAACTGAACTCGTCCATTAAGCCAAGGTTGGTGTTCAAATCACCAATGTGAAAGAGACCACAAAGGTTTGGCTGGTTTTTGAAATCGGCATGCACCCCAGCGAAAAAGCCGGGTGTCGCAGTTAGACCGAAAGAGAAAACCAGATCATAACAAAAGGTCAGAGTAGGATGGCATGTTTGTCGTGGCCTCTTGGATGAGGAAAGTTCGCCATGAATATGGCACTTTTTAAAAAAGCTAAGAAGAGTGAGGTTGGAAAAAAGTAAAATTGGTGAAGAATTTTTGAGAAAAGAAAAAAAGAAGAAAAAAAAAATCGTGTTAGTTTTGTGTGAGGATAACTAAATTAAAAATTGGAAAAAAAAATATAAAATCTGTGAGGAAGGCGTTATTGAGAAGTGAGGAAAATTAAGAGGCAGGATCCATTTTGCAAACAAAAGCTAAGTATTTTTTTTGTTCTTTCCATTGAGTTTTTTGTGCTTTCGTATTTTCTGATAATTTGTGGTTGGCTATAAAGAGCCAAAATTTAACCTGTTAGACTTTCGGTCGTTTCTTTTGTCTCCCGAGATTGCGGGACCCGCGTCCGTAAAATTCTTTGTTCTTCGGGAACTTTCCCAAGGTGACCTTTCTTTGTGTCCTTTGTGCACAACAATTGTTCTATTTCTTACTTGTTCTTTATTTCACTTTTAAATTGTACAATAATTTGGTTGAAAAAATTCTGGGTTTTCTGCCTATATTTATAAAGGTTTCCCAGATACAAAATAAAATATCTTAACCTTTTCTTAGTGAAAAATTAATTTTGAATTTTATTTCAATTGGGAAGTAAGTTTCCGCTTTTTCTTATTATTTTTTTTCTTGATTGGTGATGGTAAGTACCATAATACTTCCTGGCGCCCATTTTTATTATTTTGTTGCTACGCCCCTGAGTAGTAACTTTTATTAATTTTATAATTAATTTCGATTTTATTAATCAAGTTCGATTAATAAAATCTACATTTTACCAAACCCACCCCCAAACTGAGCTACTGGGTGACAGCACTGTTTTTGCTGTCTGTTGTAAAACTAACAAACCAACCCTTTTAGAATTTGACATTTTAACTTGTTTACATTAATAAGTAGGTATCCGCTCGTGCGCGCCGGCGACCTATCGAGAATCATTTCAATCGTTTCGTTCTGTTTTCGTGGTTTGTTTTATTTAATTTTGCGGATCATTGTTCCGCCAGCCTAAATCTTAATATAATAATATAGATTCAAATTCGGGTTTGTTAATTTTGCAACATAATGATAGACTCAAAAGAATGAACTTCGAATTGATTTTCTTTTTAACGAACTTTACATCTTACATCGTTTTGCATTAAACTTCAAAAACGTGTATATGTATGTATAAACATTTTCTTTCGACTTTCAGTTATTGAGACTTAAATCAGTTTGTTTATTAAATTTTCTGTTTTAATCCTTTATAATGAATAAACGACAAATGTAAAATAAAAACGATATTTCGATCATGAAGAAAAACCAAACGTCTTTTGATTTTGTTTAGTCAAAATTTATCAGATGAGTTCAATTTTTATAAACCCATGTTAATGATTGAACTAATATTTTGATCGGGCAAAAGTCATGTACATATGTACATACATATGTATAAATTTTAAAATGAGAAAAGCTCAGAACTTTACGAGCTTTGTCGTGTCGACAGATGCATAAATGCAACTTCTAAATACACCCCTGCAAAATAAATTCAAGAATTGTCATTTGAAGTAAGTTGTCAACGTGTTGCGTGGAGGTTCTACTTCTGAAAGTAAGACATTGTCACGAATACTTTTAACATACAGAATTTATCGCTTATAAGAAACACGCTTATAAGAAAACCTCGCTTAGAAGAAACTTGAACAAAAGCACCGTGAACTTTCCCATATATTTTAATGTTGAATTGTATGTTTATAAGAAACACGTTTATAAGAAATACACTAATAAAAGAAACATTTCTCAAACACAAACTTTTATTTTTCATGTAAAGTTGGTTGGATATAAGAAACTTGCAAACAAAACACGAAATTCAAAAAACATGAACAGACCCTTAAGAAAAATTCAAAACAAACGACGCAAATGTCATTTATGTACATATGATGAAGTTTGACATTTGAATGAATAAATGAATGAATGACTGAATGAATTTTAGTTCAGTGTTCATTTTGACATTAAATTTGTTATTTTTTGTGTTTCTGTTCTTTCTGTTGTGTTCCTCGTCCTCGTTGAAAATGTCGCCTAGGATAAATGTTTGACACTCCGGGGTATATCCGTAACTTGTTTTTTATATCCGTATAAGACTCTTGTTTCTTATATCCGTATAAGAAACTTGTTTCTTATATCCGTTGTAAGGATATAAGAAAAACTCGGTTAAAAGAAAAAAACAAAAACACTCTATATGAAGATATAAATCTTTCGTACGTATCACCCTCCAAAACCCATTTGTTTACATTGTTGTATTTGTACTGTGGACGAATTCAACGCGAAAAATTGACGTGTTTTCACGCATACATAGACACAATTCCTGAGTTTTTTGGGGAAATTTCATGAATTAGAGGAGAAATTACACGCACACTAAGAAATACTTTATGAGGCCAGTTTCCGGTTTAGCTTGTAGGCAAACCAATATGGCTACCGAGGATTTATATCTTTACTAGAGTGTTTTTGGAAAAAAATATTGTGCAAATTTTGAGTTTCTTATAAGCGTTACGTACTGTACCAACAAAAAAGATGTTAACAGCTGAATATGAACTTAAGATTGCATTAAAGTGCACAGGCGCCTATTTCATTACGAAGACTTATTTGTTTCCTTTCAGTGTATTTTGAAATCTTGCCGGGACTATGTCATTTCCATCAAAGGTAACATTAAATAAAGTGTCGACATTGCTTACCTAAAAGTTAAAGAGACATTGTGCATTTGACGTTTCTATTAATATGACCCCTGCTATGCTTGCTAAAAAGGTCGCCTACACGCCACTTCAAACGAGTGTCATTTTTGTACCTGTTGTAAGTAGATTTTTTTCTTTTCTCTTTTTTGCAAATAAGTTCATGGCTTAATTGCCATGCCAATCCTATACATATCTGAAAATCTATATTATTGTACCTATCATAAAATCTATATACAACTTGTGTAAAGGTCTCTATATCTACTTCAATTTCTTGTTGTTCTTTAATAATTACTGTCGCCGACTCAATGGGGGGTATCCTACCTGTCGACAGACTGTCACATTGTTAAATTATTATTTATCTATTTATCTTTAACTGAACTCGTATATTTGGTATACTGGATGGTGTGGATAACAACATGTTACAAAGGCTTTAGTTGATGAAAAACCTCAGCCATTAAAATTTTGTAATGTTTTTCAGTTTTGTATTTGAAACGCTTAATCTTACTCTCGTTATGAAGGAATCTTAATTGATCGCCGCAATGTTTCTCTATATGTATTTGGAATCTCCTAGAATGACATTTTAATGGATTTTTTCATTTGAAAAAATAAAAATATTTATTAAAATAGTGACAGATATTAATAAATAAGAAATAATATGGTAGGTATGCATTTTACTACTGTAATTTACCAGATTAACGGAGAGAAATATTCAAGGGATTTGACAACCTCGTTTTGCAAATATTTTATGACTGAATGCTTGATTGAAAATGCTGCATATGGTGCAAGAAGTTGTATTTATTTAAAAATTTATGACATTTTTTATTGAGACTTATAGAGTTAACAGATCATTGAATTGATTTATAAATAATTCTGGCTTGGAATTGAGAAATTCTTCTGGACCCAGTTAAAAGTATGTTTTTACGAAGGTTTTTATCCTAAAAAATTACAAATGTTAAATAAGCACCACAATTTTGATATTTTCTCAAAAGAAATCAATGTTTCTTTATTTGGTTGTTAAGAGAAAGATATACCATTAACAATGGAAAACGTTAAAAACCAAATAGCCTGTGACGGAAATCACAATATCCAGTGATCAAACTTTTACATCTTTCCTCTCTCGAATAACACATCTCCATGTTTGAAGTTCTTTTCAGATAGAGCAAAACTCTCTTTGCTGCTATCCAATGGGCCTTCTCAGGATTATGGTTAAAAAGGCTTAAGTGACTAACCGCATAGCTGATGTCTACCTATTAATTCTTGATATGGTATATTGTATCGGGTGATTTGTTAAGAGCTTGAGAACTTTAAAAAAAAAAAATGCATAAAATTTGCAAAATCTCATCGATTCTTTATTTGAAACGTTAGATTGGTCCATGACATTTACTTTTTGAAGATAATTTCATTTAAATGTTGACCGCGGCTGCGTCTTAGGTGGTCCATTCGGAAAGTCCAATTTTGGGTAACTTTTTCGAGCATTTCGGCCGGAATAGCCCGAATTTCTTCGGAAATGTTGTCTTCCAAAGCTGGAATAGTTGCTGGCTTATTTGTGTAGACTTTAGACTTGACGTAGCCCCACAAAAAATAGTCTAAAGGCCTCAAATCGCATGATCTTGGTGGCCACCTTACCGGTCCATTCCTTGAGATGAATTGTTCTCCGAAGTTTTCCCTCAAAATGGCCATAGAATCGCGAGCTGTGTGGCATGTAGCGCCATCTTGTTGAAACCACATGTCAACCAAGTTCAGTTCTTCCATTTTTGGCAACAAAAAGTTTGTTAGCATTGAACGATAGCGATCGCCATTCACCGTAACGTTGCGTCCAACAGCATCTTTGAAAAAATACGGTCCAATGATTCCACCAGCGTACAAACCACACCAAACAGTGCATTTTTCGGGATGCATGGGCAGTTCTTGAACGGCTTCTGGTTGCTCTTCACTCCAAATGCGGCAATTTTGCTTATTTACGTAGCCATTCAACCAGAAATGAGCCTCATCGCTGAACAAAATTTGTCGATAAACACATTTCGAACCGAACACTGATTTTGGTAATAAAATTCAATGATTTGCAAGCGTTGCTCGTTAGTAAGTCTATTCATGATGAAATGTCAAAGCATACTGAGCATCTTTCTCTTTGACACCATGTCTGCAATCCCGCGTGATCTGTCAAATACTAATGCATGAAAATCCTAACCTCAAAAAAATCACCCATTACATTTTCTTACGTTCGGATTCGGTTTGAGGTGACATCTTCTTCGTTAATTTTGGATTGATGTGAAACATTCGTTTGAATTATTTAATCCAAATTTATCGATCATTTTCAAAATGTAGTATTCTTGATCAATCCAGATTAAACTGTTCTTCTTATCTCTTGTTAGCTTTAGTCCCAAAAAAGAATTTCAAGGACCAATTTCAAATATTGCTTTCGTTTGGGATGATTATCGAAAATAAGTAAATCATCGACATAAACGGCAGAAATTAACATTTTTATCTTCCATGTGTTGGAAATAAATACATGGATCAAGTTCTGATTGCTTCATTTCGAATTCTTTCAAAGCTTTATCCAACTTAAGGTTCCATATTCGAAAAGATTGCTTCAGTCCATAAATTGTTTTTTTTTTTATCGAAGCACTAGTTGTTTAATATATATTTTGTCACTTAAATCGCCTTTTAAGAATGCAGTTATCGCATCCATCTGTACTATTTTCAAATCTTGACACGCCGCCGCTAAGGCCACTAAGAATTGGATGGACTCATATCTTAAAACATGAGAAAATGTTTCTTCATAATCAATGCCGTACCGTTGATTATAACCTTTTGCCACAAGTCGAGCTATGTACCGAATGACTTTCTCATCGGATCTGACTTCGTTTTGAAAATCCATTCACTATTGACTGATTCTTTTAAATTTCCTACTTCTTTGCTTCAAATGCCATCTTTGTGGCAATTAAAATACTCCTCTTTATTTCGGTCAAGTCCAGTTTGATAATCTTTATTGTTGATGTTACTCATTTCTTCTTTAGAATTTGGATTTTGATTTTCTTCAATTGCCCCCACTTAACAATCTTCGAAAGACAAGAAATTATAAATTTTGTTTTGAGAAATTACCTGTCCAAAAAATGACATCACAGCATTTAATAAGCAATCTTAATTGTAACTAGTCAACAAACATTTTATCGATTTAAAATCAAGCTTATTCTTCTTTTCTTTAGGGACGTGCACTATCACTGTTGATCCAAATACTCGCATACAACTGGTCTTTTGCCTTAACAGAGGTGCCTGAGGTGTTTTGAGTAAGCTGCATAAAATAACGCCTCTCCCCAAAAAAGATTTTTAACACCAGCAGCATGCAGCGCGCTTTTTCAATTAGAGTACGATTCATTCTTTAAGCTTTGCCATTCTGCTGTGTGATGCCTTATCCCACATTTGGTTACAAAAACTGGCAAAAGCGTTATCACAAAATTCTTCTCCGTTTCAATTTCAACCAGTTTTCAACCAAACTCTTGAATAAAATAAACATTTTTATTACATTACACTTGGATCTCAAAATATGCACAAAAACTTTATGCGAAAAATCATCCAAAAATGTCGATTCTGATACATTTCTCACTTTTCACATCTATGAAATCCAAGTCATTCACAGATCCCTTCTTCATCTTGTTTCATGACTAACATGCCCCAGCCTTCGATGCCATAACTCATAAGAAATGTTCTTCTCAATCATATTTATTGCATTTTCCACTTGCTTCGGAATATCGAGTTTGAATAGCTTACCGGTAATTCTTTTCCCAGTTGCAACCAAGGTTATGTCGTTCGAAATGTTGCGTTTATTTTCTTGAAATTCAATGATAAGCCCATTTTTGTAATTTGGCTCATGGATAAAAGATTTGCACACAGTTTTGGTATATATAGAACGTGTTTACCGGTAACAGCCTTCAACTTGCCTTCGACTTGCCTTTCAAAATAGACGTCTCCTTTTGCTTCTACATCCAAGTTATAAGCATCCACAACGGTAAATTCTTCTCTCTTGACTATGGTTACATTTTTTAACTTATCTTTTCGGTTTGTGATATGTTCCGAAGTACATATATTTCAAACACTTTTTATGAAATTTTTCATTCAAAACTGGGAACTGGGAACAATTTTTAAATATTCAATTGTTTTGTTGAAGCTTGTTTCGTTCAATCCCTATTAATGGCGTAGTATTTGTCAAATGTCAAAAGATGACAGTTCACAAAGCGATAAAAGTCAATTCACAAAACCCATGGCAGGTTTTAAAGTGTTATCGAATGTATGAACATAAATAAAAATAAAGAAGTGTTACGATTTTTGTTTAAATAAAATGTTTTTTTTTTTAAATAAGTGAATAAAGGATCTTCTTCTATTTTTCAAAAGCCTCGAAAATTTAAATTTAAAGCGTTTCCCTAGTTGTGTACTATACATGCCCTTTTCTACAATCAATTTTCTATCTTTATCTATGAAGTGGTAACTGTGATTATTCCATGCAGAAATAAGATCTTAAAACTTTTTCTTTTTCTTTTTTTATATAAATGAAACTGATTGTATCCTTAAATTATTCTTTCTCTTAAGTATTAATTTTTAAATTCACCTTAAACGAGTGCACTCCTCATTCAAAGTGAAACTGAAGGTCGAATCTGTTCAAACTTTCCCTCACAATAAACATCCAGAGTCGCCCAACAAAAAGTTTTCTTCATGGAAATTCATTAAATATCGTTTGGATAAGGTTCTTTTATGAATCTTTTAAAATTAGGAAAAAAAGGGGGAGCATTTTTATAGCATTCAGCTTTAGCTTCAACTTGAACACATCTATAGCTAACCAACCTATCATCCAGAAGACCAAGTACGAGTAGTGTTCTCATTTTTACCTTTGTTTGCTTTTATGTTATCTCTTTATATACATTTTTATTATACGTAGGTATTTTCTTGCACTATTTGCAGCACCCGGTTCATGATATGCTCTTTAGAAACATCTACGTCCAAGGTTGGTTCTTTTTTATCTCATTTATTAAACTATATAGTTTAAAAAGAAAAACAACAAAAACTAAAACTAACGAAGAAAACTTCACGAAATACTAATAAAAATAGATTAAATACAGTTTTCTCCCCTTTTCTAAAAGAAAGAAAGTATTTATAAGTGAGGGTACTTGCACCTGCACACTTACCGTGATTTGAAAATCACAAAATTGAATACCATCAAAAACGTTATGAATTCAAAGATTTTGTAGTTCTGAAACCCCTTTAAAAGTTTAAGATGCGATGATTTTATTAATCAAATTTATAAACATTTGATGAAAAAATAAAGGAAGAAAGTCAAATTGGTTCAACAAGATGGATTCCATTTTGGAAGTTCAAAAATTAAACCTTTAAAAATTCAAAATGTCTGCTCACATGTTCAAAAGGTTTTAAAATATATTTGATATTTGTACTTTTTAATCGGACGTGACGTTATGTATGTACGTTTACAAGTATAAGGTTTTTAAATAAGAGGTTTCATTTTGAGTACCCTGGTACTTGGACACCTGTCACCTTTAAAGCGTTGAAATTGTACAAATTTACTAAAAACAACTACTATGCCAATGCTCTACAATCGATTCAGAATCAGTAGATGGAATTCGTGAAGTTATTATTCGTGAAGGCATTAAGCGCTAACAAAAAATCTTACTGTAATATTTAATTCGCTTTGAGCTTCGGACGATTTAAGACTACGAAGATTTAACAGTCACGAATTGAACTCAAGGCAGACTATATATTTACCCTGATTGGAGTGATATGGCTTAGGCCAAATTTATCAATCAAAGTTATGTATTTCTTTTTTTTTTTTTTTTTTTCAAATTTTGTGTTTATATTTCTGCATTTGAAAATGCTGTTTTTAAAAATTCTTTTTTCTTCTTTTTTTTTAAATAAAAATATTTCAAAATACAAATTGAAAAATAATAAGAACCCAAAATGCTTTTAAAACAAACTTCCGTCAAAACTGCGTCAATGAAGATAGTCACAAACATGTTATATTGTTTTTTCGACAATGATGCTACTCGTATGCTATGGTAAACGGTTTTTAAATAACAAAATTATTTTAAAAATGAAACAACGTTAAGATAAAGAAGTAATTTTACCAAACATACAATCATGGGTCGTATTTTAACAAATTCTATTATTTTGTCTATTTTAATTTTCAAATGTATTATTTTCATTATTTTTACTTACAAATTTCAAAAACAAACTACAGTGGCTCTCAGCTTAAATGATGAAGGGTTTTTTATTTGACTAATGCCCTGTGAAATTGGGCAACTTTTATACATTTAAGAGGATTTTAAACTGTAAAATGGGATATTTTGGTTTCACCAAACGTTTTTAAAGTAAACGAGCTTTTAACTACCTTTTCAAATCATTTTGGCTCATTAAATTTTAAAAGTGTCATTAAAAAATGAATATGACAGATTGACAGCTGATGTTTTGTTTTGTAAAATTTTTATTCTCAATATTTGGAGATACAGAATGTATAGGTAAACAAATTCAACATTATTGCATTACTATTTATAATATCATTTTTATGATTTTAATTTTTAATAATATTAGATTGGTCATCTTCAAGTGACGAAGAAGAACAACATATAGTTATTCGACGTTCAAGAGTATTCCGCGTTCACAAGAATCCATTTTCAGACTATGATGATATTGACTTCAAAATGAGGTTCCCACTTTCCAAAGCGATTCTTGTCATTTATTTCAACATATAATGCTTTCTCATTTTTTCTCATACAATTCGCTTAGTTATTATTTTTATTATTATAAGCTTTTATTGCCTTATAATTTTAAATTCATTTAAATACATCTATAGATACAATTTTGAATTTTTTTAATTAGAATTTTTACAAATTATTTGATAGAATGATACAAATTACAAATATAGAATTATTAATTAGATAATGTAAAAGTAAGATAATTGATATTTAAAAGTTTGGTTATTTATTTTTTCAATTTATTAGTTTTTGGCGTAAGCCTCCCCCAAAGCGGCCCATAGGTCTCGATTTTTTGCCTCACTGTACCAATTTTCGTTTATTTGGCAAAGATCGTCGCTCCATCTCTTGTTCGGTCGGCCTGTTCGTCTCTTGCTTTCCGGTCTCCATTTTGTTGCCAACTTTGTCCATCTTTGATCCTGTAGTCTTGAAATATGTCCTGCCCAACTCCATTTTTGTCATTTGGTTCTATCTATCACGTCAATTATTTGAGTACTGTTTCGGATGTCTTCATTTCTTATCCTTTTGCTGAGTCTTATTCTGAGGATTTTTCTATCCATTTTGGATTGACAGATCCTTAGCTGGTCAAGAGATTTCGTAGTCAAGCTCAGGGTTTGTGGTCCATAAGTAGGCACCGGTAAAATAGCGGAGTCGAAGAGATATTTTCGTGTTTCTACACTTTGGTCCAGTTCTAAAATCTGTTTGAGGCTCCAGAATTGTTTCCAGCTGTTTGTGATGCGTCTATTGATTTCTTTTTTCTCTTGGTCCTTAAAAGATTTTAGTTGTCCCAAGTATATGTAGTCCTCTATGTATTCGATTTTTTCATGGTCCAGAATTATATCTTCTCTGATATAATTCTGGACCACTTTTCACTTTTGTTTTTGACTTGTTGATTTGTAGTCCATAGTTCTTGCACAAGCTAGTAAGTTCTGTTGTCATTTCTTTTATATGTTTAGCTTTTGTAGATATTAGTACTATATCGTCCACAAATCTTAGGTTGTTTAGAAGTTTTCCACATATCCTTATACCATATTTTGTCTTCCAGTTCATCTTTTGAAAAATATCCTCTAAGACTGCACTAAATAGTGGTGGTGAAAGCGGGTCTCCTTGTCTGACGCCTCTTGCTATTTTAATTTTACGTCCTGTACTCTCTGTTTTTATTTGTGCTACATTATTTTTGTATATGTTTTTGATAGTCCTTATAACGTTTGAGTCCATATTTTGATTTTCTAGAGATGTCCATATTGTTTCGTGTTCAACGCTGTCAAATGCTTTACTGAAGTCTATGAATAAAAAGTATATTGGTTGTTGAAATTCATTGTACTTTTCTATTAGTTGATTCATCGTCTGTAGGTGGTCTGTTGTTGAGAAACCTTCTCTGAATCCAGCTTGTTCATTAGGTTGTTTATTGTTAAAATCTTGTTTGATGTTCCTGTAGATTGTTTTTGAAAACAGCTTATAAATTGTCGAAATGTTACTTATAGGTCTATAGATGTTCAAATCGTCTTTTTTTCCTTTTTTATGTATAAGTGTAATGGTTGTTTCTCTCCATTGCTTAGGGATTTGCTGAGTTCTTATGATTTCGTTAAACATAAATGTTAAGATTTCGAAAAGCGATTCTTTCCCGTATATTATCATTTCTGCAGAGATTCCATCATTTCCAGTGCATTTGTCCTTTTTCAAATCGTCTATGGTCCTTTCAATATTTTCTTTGCTAAACATGGGAGTTTTGCGTTGTTAGGAGATTGATATCTATGTTTTCAATATTTTCTTCTTCAGTTATATGCTTGGTCGAGGAGAATAGTTTTTCGAAGAACCTAGTAGCATTTTCGTTTAACTCTTTTCTATTTGTTATGTTGCTTGCATTTTGGCTTTTTAAGCTTATAATCCATTCCTGTTGACTGTTAAGTAATGATTTTGTTTTCCTTATTGATTTTGTTTGTCTAATCGTATCTCTAGCTATTGTTTCGTTGAACTTGTTGATATCTTTCCTAATTTCTAGTTTGATAGTTTTTCTTAATTCTTTTAGTTCAGTTTTTTCTTGGTCAAGTAATTGTTGCTTGGTTCGTAGAGTATCTCTTCTTGAGATTAAGATTCGCTTAATAGAAAGAAAAAAGAGGTTTTATTTTTACAGGGTTGTGAAGAGAACTCTATTTTAACAAAAATATAACTGAAATTTCCTATTTTAAGCTTGGTGAAACTGAAAAAATTAAACGGCCTGATAAAATTTAAAAAGCTTTTAGATAAAAGTGCTTTTAGTGTTTGTTTATGAAATCGGAAATAAAAGCTACATTTCATAGGCGAAATATGTCAAAAATTTCCAAAAAGCGAGTATTATAAGGTCTTCGGAAAGTACTTATTCATATGCAAAATAAATAGCCACATATTATTCTTTTTACTCAAATCCTGAGGTAAACAATTGTGGAACTCTCATCAAATTTGCTTTCAGCTTAAATGATGCATTCAACTTAAACGGTGTTTTTGTTTGAAGCATAAAGTCAAAGTATTTAATATTTGTTGTGTTTAGTTTATCAATTTGTGATGTGCACTAAGTTAAAAATTTCTTTTGCTAAGAATGTCGCGAGTTAGTTATTAAACACTACAAAGATGGGATAAGACAAAGAAAAATTGCTGAAACTTTCAAAATTAAATCTTCAACCGGTTAGGATTTCATTGAGCGATATGTACGCAAAAATCAAATCGTCACCAAAGGAATTTAAGTCCCAAATAAAATATTTTCGTATAGTGCACCTTAAATAGCTAAAGAAGCAGAAACATATTTAAATAAAAAGAGCACTGACGAAACAATTCAAAGAATACTCAGGGATGCCGACTTTCGTGGAAGAAGTGCTCGTAAAAAGTCGTTCATCAGTGCAAAAAAAAAAAAAAAAAAAAAAATGCACTTTGCTCGAGACTATATTAACAGGACAAAACGTTTTGAGATACGGTAATTTCCACAGGTTGACAAAACTTGAGCGCGAAATCAGGAAACATCAAATAAATATAAATATATAAAAGAGGGTTTAAATAAGCGCTTTTAGAGGATGGAAAAAATAAATCCCTTTTATACAAAGAAGCTGGTTAGATCATTTCCAAAAAGGCTGAAGTTTGTTATAAAACAAAAAGGATATTCAACTCAGTGTATTAACTAATTTTCAACCAAAGTTAAGTCCTTTTAACTGTTTTGTTATACATATGTATGTATTTAAATCTGCATCCAGCTGGGGCGTTTTTTTTAAATTAAAATAATTATAGTCATGTTCAAATGGTTAAATTGTAATAACTTGTTGTTTTTTTTCATAAGATCATATTCAAAAGTACCTAAAAAATTATGAAACAATCAGTTTTCTTTGATATGGTAGCTATTTTTATATACAAAATAACTATAAAATTTTAAGATTGAGTGCATCATTTAAGCTGAGAGCCACTGTATACTTTGCAAGGGTATCCAAACTATACCGATTAAAATAATATTAAAGGTATCTATAAATACATATGTATCTTATACGATTACCAAACTCTCAACGCAATCGATTCTTCTTTCACTTAATCTACAGCAGCAAACCATCATAATCAGGGCCGATATCGAATTAAACTTATCAATTCAATCAATCTTATGAAACTTGACAGTTTACATAATTTATAATGACCGATAAATGCAGTTTGGCTACTGTGTATATTTTTTTTATTTAAAGAAGCAAGTCATTACATCAAATAAAACTAGAAAAACAAACAAGTTTGAAAAAAGTACATATGTATCTAATATTTGATATTATGTTTTAAAGATTATTTCAATACTCAATGGCACTTGAGCCAATCATAAATGAAAATGTCAACTTAATGTCAAATAAACATCAAAATCAACAATTTTGTATCAAAATTAACATTTTTATTAGTTAATCAGATCATTATCAGGAGGATATCTAGATGCATTCTTAAAAAATAAACAAAATAAACACAAGTTTGTGAACAGAATTGGATAAGTAAGTTCTTAATAAATTGATTTTTATAATATTTACTTATGTATGTATGTATGTGAATGCTTATGTTCATGTAGCATGTAAAATATATCTAAATCAATTTAGTTTTTTTAGTTTTTTAGTTTTGTGTGTGTTATTACAAGCTATTGAATACCAATTAATGTAGTTTGTGTGGGCCTAAAATTCTAATTGAATCCGAAAATTCCACTTAATCCAAATAAACTCTATTAAAGTAGTTGAAACAACTAAGCTGCTATTTAAAAAACAACACAATGGTTTCTGGGCATTAAGTCTTTTCCCCAAAAACCGTATCACACAAATTAGAAATGTCATAGCGCCCAAAACAATTTTACTAACATCGTTTTATTGTACGATTTCGACAATACTTTTGGCCGTTAAAACTTTTTTTGGATTTATGAAATTCCAAATTAAAACAAGCGTTTGGTCTTATTGCCCAATAAAATAACAACAAAATATAAAAATTTTATATCACATAAAAATGGCTCTAGCGCCCAAAAAGTTTTTCAGAAGAAAATGCCAAAAAGCCCAAAATCAATGTCATATTGCCCAAATCAATTTTAAAATACCATAAGTCCTTAATTACTTATTGACATATCGCCCAAAAGATGTCAAGTGTTTCAGTATTTGGACTCTCTGACCACCCAAAACTTTTTGGGCGTTAAGACATTTATAAATTTGGGCGTTACTACATTGAAAGTTGGTTCGGGTGATATGATATTTTATTTGGGCTTTGTGACGTTTTCTTAATGATATTTTGTTAAACGTTTCTCTTTTTGGGCTTTATGTCATTTTATCATTTGGGTCATATGTCCTTGGGCGAAAAGTTATAGAAGCTATTGAAATCATAACTGTCGTAATGGCTAAATAAAATGCCACAAAGCCCAACCTTTATGTTATAATTAAAACCCAAATTTAATTTTTTTTTTGGGCAAAATAACAACTAACAATTTGGGCTTTTTTTTTAAAAATCAAGGGCTTTTTTATTTATAAAATGGCATTTAAATTTTTGAAGACAAACTTATTTTTCAGGTAAAATTTGAATCTTAAAGTAGTTTTTTTTTTTTAAATTATTTTAACTGTATTGAATGTAACCCCCCCCCCCCCAAAAAATTTGAAAAATGGAGGTTTTTTCGACAAATAAAATGGCATTTATATCTTTGAAGACAAACTTATTTTACAGGTATATTTTTAAATCTTATATACATAGATACTTTTTTAAACAGACTCTTTGAATACAGGAGCAAGTTCGTGCGACACAGTCGTGCATTTTATTTGTTTGGGAATTTGCCTTCTAATTTTGTTTGTTTTTTTTTTATTTTCCATTTTGCCTTCCTTTCCGTTCCTGTTTTGGACAATTTTCGATATTCTTTCTCATTTTCCAGAAAATATTCAGATTTTTTTTTCCAATTCAAACCCGAAATCGATTCTGACACAACTTCTTTAAATCCGTTTCTTTAAACCTTAAGGATAGATAAAGAATTATGACAGACAAGATAAGCATTATAAATCTATAATAACGGTTATTTGCATAACCTCAAAATAAATCATAAATGAACTTTGAAAAGTTTAATATTTGATTTCAGAAAATAAACTTATTTATTTAGATAGATGCATAAATATTCTTAAAGGTCCCAATTTTATAATTTTTTGAAAATTATTTTACTATTATTAAAAGAATTTTGTAAATGTGTAAAAAAAAACACATGGCAATCCTAACACCAGAAATCTCTGTGAAAAAAAAAGCAAACAAATAGCCTAAATATGAATAATCCAACAAAACGCAAGACGAAGAAGAAGCGAGTGTCATGTTGAATCCCAAGAAAACACTTCAATATTCTCGGTATTAACGTTCATGGCTACAAATTGTCTGGCAAAACACACGCTTGATCTTGGTTTTCTTCTTTTTTTGTTTAACTTTAAATTCTTTATGTTTCTTTTTATAGTTAAGCAGTCTTCTCTCTTTTCTTATGCTTCTTTAATCAAAGTTAAGACACCTATTAGTGATCCAAGCATACATGCAATCAACTCTTCTGAGCGAATTAATAATTTTATACAACGTAACACGACCGACGCGACGTCCAATAAAAGGCTTTAAGAGTTTCTCCCACTTAACCAAAGGTGTGATTACATTTTGTTCCCCCACTTTTTTACTCACTATGCTTCTATTTGAGGTGAGCGAAGAGTAACAAAAAGACAAAAAAAAAAAAACAGGTAAGACAAGAAACAGAAGAGGAATAAGGCTCGATAAGTATCCTTAAATATCATAAACATGGGATAAGGTTACAGTATTTTTATAATTAACAACATACATATATTTAAGTTCTCTGTAAGCCTGGAGACGTTTATGAAGAAAAAAAAAAAGATAGACGTTATAATTGGAGGTATGCGCTGTTGGTACTTTGATTTAATGTTTACCATGAAAATGACCAATTTTAAAATATTAAGAATTAGCTTAAATCAATTTTTGTCATAAGATTTGTTTTTTGATAAAGCTGTCATCCTTTAAAGAGTTATTTGAATATCAATTTAATTCAAATAACTCCTCATAGGATTAACGCATGGCAATCCCTAACCTTAATGTGAAAATCTCTTAACACATATCTTCAGTATCTATTAATGGAGTTCGGGACTTCGGGTACCGGCAATGGAACCTTAAGATCTATTGCTCCTCACCTCTTCAATAAGATTAAAATATGTATACATACATACATAGGCATTGTGTAAGAATGTGATGAAATATTTTATTTGTGTGCCATTAATTTTGATTTACCGATTTTTTTTTTGGGTTAAAAGAGGTTAAACCCGCGATTGTTCATGTACAACTTACACTATGTTGTCCTGAATTCGAATCTCACTTAATAATTTTCCTATCACATTTGGTTTTAAAAATATGCTTTTTTAAAAATGTTTAAGACAACAATAAATGGTGCTTTTGTTGAAACACATACATATGTAGCTCTAAGCAATAAATTGTATGATGATTTTGCAAAGAACAATCTTTGTCATCTAGATAGAGTTTAAATCATTTTAGTATCTTACTAAGTTTCTCATTAGTTATGCGTTTTCATTTGATTTTATATGAAGTTTTGGGAAATGTTCTACTTAACGATTGCATGATTTTGAAAAATACGTTTATCAGTTAAATTTAGGCGTTGACTTTGAATCCGAACTTTGATTTTAACAAATGTTGTGTCTTTTGCAGCTAAATACCATTTTAGCATAACTGGTTCACCGTTTCTTTACGATTTATTTAAGACAGTTGAAATCTAAAAACTTGTGGAGATGTTTCGAAAATTGTATGAAAAAAAGTATAATATCGTTTTTTAAAGTAATATCATAAAAACCTATCGTGATAGAGTGATTTTGGAGTCGGATAAGAATTAAGTCCAACAAAACCCATTGAAAAGATGAAATTTGATTTTCAAGAACAAATCCTTGTTGACCAGTGTATTTGATCTGTGACCAGGTACCTTTTACTCACTGATTTCGGTGATTTAAATATGATTAAACAGAAGTTTATTAAATGGCTTATACGATTTATGTGAACCTTGAGCTGTTTAACCTCAAAATTCGTAGTTGGCGAACTAAAATGCTTAGTTATTGATCAATTATTGGATCACAGCTCACAGATCAATGTAAGAAGAATCTGTTACAACAGATACGCAGAATTATGTCAGATCGAAAGGCTTGAGCAGTCACATATGCATCTTATGATTTATGCAAACATTATTGAAACCTACCTTTTCATTAAAATAAAAAAACCCCTGGTTTTGTTGGAAAATCTATCAATCGTATAGTAGGATTTTACACGAATAACAAAAACAATATCCGCAGTATGAATACTACCGATAAAAGTTAAAGTAGAATCTTACTGCGGATGGGTTTTTGACATTTATACGAGTCTCGAATGGATCTTATGTGATTTCGTTCTCAAACGTTGGTACGATTGCTATTGCATTTGTATCTCGATGGCTGTGTTCGTTGAGTAGTTGTGTTTTGCTATATTTCCACCAAAGGTTTATCTCAGTTTATATTAAATAAATCTTTTTGGTGTTTCCACCGCACAAGAAGATTTAAAAATGATTAAGTTTGACAGCACTTTCTAAAATGCAAATGGTGTTTTAATGTTTCTTATGCAGTGCAAGTGAGATAGTTTGATTCGCGTTAAACAATGAAGAACTGCAGTTCAGCACCATATAAGAATATGCTACCTACTCCATGTGCAATTTTTTTTTTTAAATTTGATTAAAACAAAACTATATTTTTTGTACACAAACATGCAAATAAACAGACCATAACGCATTATCTGTAAAACCAACTCCTCCACACAGGTTTTTCTTGACAAATTTTGACTCGACTCCGATCCCCGAACGGAATCGAGTCGAATCAAGCTCATTTCAACTCGATTCAGGTATATAAAGAATTGACGCGAGCTTTAAACTTGCTTCAACACCACATGTTAATTTAGTAGTCTACGAACAAACCCCCTTCTTGAAGTTTTTATTTTATGTCAAATTGTTTGGTTAAAACTTTGAAATCGACCGCCAAGTGTGAAAGCTGAAAATGGAAAACAAGAAGAAAACAGGAAAAAGGTAAACAAAAACTAATTTTAGCTTATAAACTACATGATTAAACAATTAAATATTCTTTAGAAACAAAAAGAATTTATTGTTCTGACAGGTCTTCTTTCAGTTGTACCAATTTTTAAATACAAAAATCTGGCTACTGCCGATGGGTTTTCTTGGGAATTTTCTACTATACTATTTATAGAATGCCAAAAAAACGTAGGTAAAATCTCTTGATTCTTGATTTAATCATTAAACATTGACCAGGAAGAAAATTAAATACTTTAACTTCCCATAGGAAGTTACTATATCCGGTCCGATTTGTCGAATTGAAAATTTCTCGACGTTTCAAGGTCCTTAGAGTCTAAATAAAACATTTTTAAATAGATGTCTATGCGTGCGTGTGTACGTACGTTCGTACGTTCGGGAAGTTTTTTTCGTCGTCCATAGTTCAAGAATCAGTAGAGATATCGACTTAAAATAAATTTTGCTAAACATACAGATAATAATGCAAAAAGATGTAGAAAGGACTCTCAAAAAATTGAGTGGGTGGTTTTTTTACTATAGCAATTTAAAAAAAGGTGAACATTTTATCTCCAAAATAATTGTATGCAACGAAGAATAACGTTTTTGACATTTGGTATAATTTTGAGAAAAGTCGAATCGACAGTTTTTTTACAAAAAAAAATAAAAAATTAAAAACATTACATTACTAAAAGTTGGTAAAAATTGATTTTCGACTCAAATATCTTTTTAAAAATTTAAGATTATGGCTTTAAACTAATTTTATCTTTTGAGAAATATTATTTTCAACATTCATGCTAATTTTGAGAAAAATCGAATCGACAGTTTTTAATACAAAGAAAAAAAAAACCTAAAAAAAAACTTAATAAAAATTTACTTTCCACTCAAATATTTTTTCAAAAATTAAAACTATTGGCTTTAAACTAATTTTATCTCACAGAAAATATTTTTTTCGAAATGCAGTAAATTATTTATACAAATTCAACAGTCAGTTTTTCATAAAAAATTAAAATTTACAAAAAATAGTTCGCAAATGCTACTAAAATCGGTAAAAATTGGTTTTTGACTAAAAATCTCGTTAACAAAAATAGATTTTGAAATCAAACTATTTTATCATATGAAAAATATTGTTGGTAATTTTTAATTTTTTTAGAATTATTCAACTGATAAGTTTTTTAACAAAACACGAAAACCTACAAAACTTTGAAGCAAGACAACTCGGCAGACGGGATGGGAAGTTATCAGTGTGGGTCGCATCCCAGCCTCTTTTTTTTTAATTTTAGATAATTTTAGCATTTAGAGAAATTTAAATTCTTTAATACTCAAAAGCACCAAAAATACTCCTATTACGAGCTATCTTAGAGGTGCAGGTCTTCGAACAACATGAGGCTGGTTTTTATATACGAAGAGAAGATTATTATCTGCCATTTAGGTTGCTCAAATAATTTATTGATTATATATTAATTAACATCTCAGGGAGCAACTATTGAAAAGAGTTTCTTTAAGCTTGATTTAAGTGGCTCTTTTCTTCTAGATTTTTTTATATTGTGTGCGATATTAGGAAAGGGGATAGGATTAGAAAGGAGAAACTGATGCAGAAAGGTTTTAAATATCTGCACACTGCAAAAAGTGGGAAAAATTGAGTCTGGAAAAGCATTCCACATTCGTGTTGTGTGGCTAAAAAAAGAATCTTTGCGTTTAATAGTACGTTCGAAATGAGACTCAAGAGTAAACTAAATTGAATTGAAATCCAACACCGCTTGTATCGAACGGCAATTTCTAACGAAGAAGAGATTCATCAATACCAAATGCACTTATTACCGATAAGATAACTTTTTGCCAAATTTTATCAAATGCCTCTGAAATATCAAGTGTCTAGAGGAATGTCATTGAAGACTTCAGGATTGTTTTAATTCTTAAACTATCTCAGCCAAACAGAAACTTATTGGGTTCAATCAAAGACTTAAAATATGCCGTATAACACATTTTATTAAGTAATTTTGCCAGGCCATTGCATGGACAATTATAAATTACACTTTGGTGAATCTCCTAACAATTCCCGACCAAATTAATAATATCGATGACAATAGAAAAGTTATGAAAATTCATACTTTAAGCGCCTCCAAAGCTCAATCAAATGAACAATGTAATTAATTTCTTAATAGAAAACAACATCATTAATCAACAAACACACGATACGGCGGCGGCATCTGCTGCATTGTAATTGAGCTTAAGCAGTATGATGATGGAGCTGGTGCGGTGGACCCGCCTTGCCTGTGACGCTATCCAGCTTAAAATTAAAATCTCTCAAAACCCCGACCGACGACTACGACTATGACTAAAAAAAAAAAAACACCAACGCCAACATCGTCGACGGATGACTTAATTCACCGAACGGAATTCAAATCGGATCCGCACGCGGTAGCTCCTTCAAGCCGTTTAGTTTATAATAAGTATTTATGATGCGCAAAGTATGTCTGATTGATTAATCTGGGGAAGTGGCGCCGACCGGCCATCGTCGGTCGGTGAACATTTTTATCCTATTCCGAACTGATTCGTATCGCTGTTTTCGTAAACATTAAGTATATAAAGCCCGCATAGAGGTGCGTGATGCTTGGAATTATTCTATTTCGATATTCACTGACGGAAGTGCAGCTTAATAGTGTGGCACAAGTGTGCCGAGGTCTGCTGTTGGTTGACCGGACGGCCGGCGGTGCGGCGGGCGGGCGACCGCGGCGGCATTGTCGTCATGTAGTCGCATCGATCTTAATCGAGATGACTTGTTCAAGTTTAGACTAAACAACATTATGCGGTGCTTTAGTTTAGATAAATTCGATTAATAAATAATGTACGAGTGTTTGATGATAGACATGAGAATTTTAATATTCATTGCGTTACGATTACAGATAGTTTTGTTTTTAAGTTATAACATCCCCAAAGTAATGCCGGTGATGATGATGATGAGATAAGATTTGCATATAGTATAATACTGAAAAAAGAACCAGTGGGTTCTGTGTTCGTGATGAACTTATAAATCATTGAGCTTTTTGTGCATACTTAACATTATGAAAGTGTGATGCCCTTATATAGAAAAGATTGTGTTAAATTGAATAATGGAATAGAATTGAACTACTTTTATTTACGAAACAGTGTCTACACATTTGAAGACATACTCGTAGGTCATTACGATATTGACTTAAAGCAAAAAGTTTTGATGTCAAAATGTAGCCCTTATAAGGCTTACATTAACCTTGGCTGAAAGCCTGGTAGCTATGGTTATATACAAATTAAGTTAATATTAAATATTATATTATTTTATGTTTATTGATAATAAATAAAAAAAAACCTTGTAAAATATCCATCTCATGATAAACCGATCTTTATTCAATTCGATTGCTTTTGCTTTTTGGAAATGATGTCAGTGATTTGAATATTATTTGAATAGACTAGATGAAAGGAATCTATCAATTTTTCCTGACACTTTTGGCGAAGCTCAACAATAGAATCAAAACCAATTACTATCAGTAAAATAAATAAAAACAAGTATACGCCACAGTAGCCCGTTTTTATTATTTTATATTTATTAAGCTATTGATGTCTTATTCGCACAGAGTTGGCCAAAGTTCCACATTCTCGATGTGCGGTTTAAGAAAGAATCTCTATACTTGAAATTGAGCTCAAGGGTAAACTGATGAGAACATTCTTTGAAGTATGAGCATTACGGCTAAATTGTTTAAGGGGTGAAATACAACTGGACATTATTTTTAAAAATATCGATAAGACAACGAAAGGCATGAAACATTGCGGCAGTGTTCGAGGGATGTAAATGTTTCGGTTATAGTTCTATCGCATATAATTTTCAAAGCCCTTTTTTGAATTCTATCCAAGAGATTTGAACTTGTTTTTGGGGCACCTGCCCCGATATGCGAGTTATATTCAAGTTTTGGACAAATAAAGGCGAACAATTTCTTGCACCGTCGAAAAAACCTTACCAACTATCTGTACTTTTGGCAATGCCGAATATGTGATCATTCCAAAAGAGGTGATCCGTGGTAAACATACCGAGTACAGAAAGTTGATCAGTTTTCTGGATGCATGTGCCATTCATGGATAATGGCATCTGGGGTGGGTTACGCTTTAACGACAGGTAGACAGCATTGAATTTTTGAAGCATTCAATTCCAATCATTTTCGATAAGAGAGCTTGCTGCTAAACTCTATCAAATGCAATAATATTACTTTCCCCAAAACAATGTACAAATTTGTTCCACTGTTTGGTGAGATAAACCATGAGATCACCAGTGGACCTATTGCTAGGAAAGCCATACTATCGGTCATTAAGAAGCTTCCGTTTCCATGACCTTGTAAAGAAGGAACGTGAGTGCTATTGGAAGATAGTTGGAAGGGAAGGAGTATTCGCTTTTTTTTTAGGGACAGGCTGGACAAATGCTGTTTTCCATCCGCTCGTAAAGAGACCTGTAGAGTAGGAAAGATGGAAAAGCTTGTGCAGTGGTTTGGCAAGCTTTGAAGAACACCTCTTTAGAACAAAAGGGGGGATACTATCCGGGCCAGCGGGTTTGTGTATGTCAAGGTATTTCAGTACTCTTACAAATGCACTAGATTTGGTTCGTCAAATGTGACCGACAGTTGCACAATTATCAGACTATTCAAAATTAAACCTTTTATTGTAAGACCCTATAATATCGATTATTGTTTATCAAGCCACATTAGCTTATTCAATCTTAAATATTACGATGATCGCATACCTCAATAAAAAAAAATCAAAACAAAACAAAACAAAAGTCAAAAAGATAAATTAATACACCAAAAATATCTCAAGACATCAAAAGCTGCAAAAACAACACATCGGTATCTATCAATAGCACGAGTTAAATTTTTATCTTATCAACCTGTTTCTTTAACTATCACATATGTTGGACCAATATCAATTTTCTGTTTATTTTATTTTCATTAAAAATTTGTTTAATTAATTAACTAGTCTGCAAATAACACGACAACGTTAAAACTTGGAACTGCAAGAATCCGGG
Organism: Eupeodes luniger; assembly: GCA_951509635.1. NCBI lineage: Eukaryota > Metazoa > Arthropoda > Insecta > Diptera > Syrphidae > Eupeodes > Eupeodes luniger. Next base: position 76,013,352 of record OX608075.1, on the reverse strand, counting down.
TGATATTCAGAGAAAAAAAAAAAACATTGCTACATCAGGTTTCATTTGTACATATTTGCGGTTTTTCTCAGAAATTCAAAGTAGGCGCCAAGAAGCTCCATTCCGTGTCAGATTTAAGACCAATCTTTGCAATAAAATTATCTCCTCATATTTACACATCGCGTCTCTTAATTAAGGTGGTTGCATATTTTATAGTGATACCTGTTCGATGTTTTTATACTAAATAGAAACATAAGACCTTTATTATGTTCATATACCATGATTAAATCCACGTTTCTATCGTTTAAACTTGCTGTTATTTTTAAATCTATGGAGGGTCATAGTGAGAAAGTGGAATATATCCTATAAAAATGAAGTTAAATGTCTTTGTGTATTAACATTTATTCTGGCATCCCATCAGATGACAATTAAGAACTTTAGTTGTTGACAACAATGTGTGTTTGAAATTGTTGTTTTCCACAAAAAGGAGCAATAAGAGTAGCTTAGTTCGAACAGCTTGGAAGAAGATAAAGATTTGGAATAGAAGCTCTAATTTAAGTGTAGTACATTCACTAGCACTTGCACTTGTCGGTCAGCGCCAAATTACTTAATCAGATAGAGGTATTCTATTACATTTATCACTGTAAATCATGAGCCTTTGGTGTCACAAGACTTAACATTTAAGCCTAGTACGCTGCTGATGCGAAACGAAATTTGTCGGTGGTCTCCAAGTGTAGAGCGAAATGAAAACGAAAACCACAGCGGAAAAATATTTGTGGAGAGTTCTGTCTGGAAGTTGAATTTCACTGCTTGTCTTCATCACTTCTTCCAAGTCACTAATAACATCCTGAGTTTCCGATTCAGAAATGCAATGTTGGAACACATTAGACAAATCCATTTTATTTTAAATTTTAAATCAAATATAAATCAAAGTCAAAACACCGAAAGTCACGAGAAAACAATTTTTTTTCAATAAAAAAATTAAACGTCAAAATTTTGCAAGCAATTAATGTGCTGGGCAATTAAATTGAGAACGAAAAGAGTGGAGAATTGTACTAAGAAATCTAGTACAGCTCTCCACTAAAATGTCACATTTCGTCGTTCAGCAGCGTACTGAAAAACGAAAAGCACAGCGAAATTTTTCGTTTATGATTTCGTCATGTCATTTTTGTATGGGAAATTTCGTTTCGCATCAGCAGCGTACTAGGCTTAAAGATAAAAACATTTGCGTATGTATTTTGCTAGCATAAGTCAAAAATTCTGTATAATAATAATTTGACAGATATCAGTTTTGGGACTTCAGGTTATTTCCACTAAGTCTTAGAATATGTCAAACTGTAAGAGAATTAAATGCAACTGTCAAATTTGTGTCAAAAAAAACATAATTTTAAAACTTGCATCGTTAAAATCAATTTTACCATAATCCAAAACCTTAGATTTCTGATTTCAATAAGATGATTCGGTGTGTAGATTCATTTTACAAGTATGCCCACCGAAATCAAGATTTTGTCCGAAGACTCAAAAATTATTTAAATTTTCTGATTTCTTTAGAAATGTATAAATTAACAAGTAACAAAGCTACCAGACCTGTCTAGGTCGATACCTAGAGAGGTTGTGCATCTGGTCTGGACCAATCAGGAAAAGAAGTCCACATGAAGACTTGCGGCGACTATAACAACGACGGCTACATGACGGCGACGCGACACAAGCCTACACATAAATTCCTTTGCGTCGAAATAAATCGTGACTTAGATACCATATATGTATGAAAGTTCACAATAAAATACACTATCTCTGGAATATAAACTTTGGTGTTATAAGCGCCATCAGTTCTTGACATTCAGTAACGCTATCAATCTACTGCCGGACTGCCGCTGCTGTTGCCCCTACCGATTCCCGTGCCGAGCTAATTAGTCAACTCTCGATGCATTTAGACGAATTCAAAACAACGACATGTGAACATATATATAATATAGCTTATGAAATAAAATGATTAATGATTAATGACCAAGAATATGCACCATGAAATGAAACAAGTAGTTCATTCAATTCAACGGTAGTACGTTCATAGGAATAGTTGTTGGTTAATCGCATTAACGAGAAAGTCCAGATAAATATTGCAGTCGTTTGAAGTTTTCAAAGAGATAAGTTGTATGATAGGTATGAAATTCTGACGGCTCGTGAATCTCGAAGTAATTCTTCATCTCTCTTTACCGCTCCTCTTTATGTTTAACTTTATATTGTTTAGTTTTGTTGAGTAGGAGTATAACGTGTGCCACTCAAACACCAGGAATTCAACGCCCTTTTGATGCTGATTGAGGTTAAACTTCACTACAACACTGCATCATTCATGAAGAAGCTGCTTATAAAAGTAGTTAAGAATTCTTAAAGTGAATGACTGCAATAACAGCCAGCAGCGTTTGTCAGACAGTTTTATGTTAAAGCATTGAAATTTCCGGACAAATTAAGTCAAACTATATGATGACTGGTGTGCAACAGCGGCGGCCGGCGGCGGTATGCATCAGCATCAGCATCAGCCACATCTAATTTAATTGTCAACAAAAACGCTAATTGAATGGAATGAATGATGCCCACGCAAATGTTTCAATAAGATTTTTCTTTTTTTATATGAGACATTTTAATATAACTCATCGCCTCGACTAAATTCTAACGAAGAAAGTCTAAAAATTCTACATTATTTTTCATGATTTATCATTTATACACAGTCTACACAGTGCTAAACCAAATTGAGAAGTATGAACAAGATCAAAATTGCGACGCATTTCACGAAACGACCAATATTCCGGAGTATATAATGTGTACATACATAGAATATTGCTTTGAGAGCGTATATAACAAAATTTGTCTACCAAATGTCATCCACAATATGGAAACGTCGTTTTGGAGACCAGAAGTTCTTTCAATTCATAATTTGATTCAATTATGAAATTTGACAGTTGATAACTTCATCACTCATATGGACTCTAATGGCTGAATCACAAACACACTTCAGCTTTGGCTTCGCCTGACGTTTACGAGTTCAGCCATAGGAATTCAATGCATGCTATCACAATGGAGCTTCGACCTCACGTTTCGTTTGACAAACGTAAGGAAAATAACGGAATGTAACGAAATGTGACTCCAAACGGAAGCTCTAGTTCAATTTTCTGAACATTTGCTTTGTCTGACAGCTCAAGAGCTGTAAAAAATGTCAAAAAACAAAATATTTGCTCTTTGGAGGGATGAAATAACAGAAATGTCATTCAAAGCAACCTCGAAGCAGGCCCACCGTAACGCAGACGAAGCTGAAGCGTGTTTGTGATTCAGCCATAAAGTCATCTAGAGTAGGACAAATTTTGAGCCGTTGTTTTTGAAAGTGGTATAAGTCCATTTTTACTCGTTTCAATATAAATTTATGTATATAGGATTTGCCGTTGTAAGTATTTAAAAATATACATAGGTAAACGTTAGGGCCCTTTCACACCAAACGAATCCGAATCAATCAAAATCACTCCGAATCAAGTTGAATCTGATTCGTCATCTCCACTCTTTCACACCAACTGAATCACTGGCATCATAAATCGCACTATTTTCTTTAACTTTTAAAATTAATAACTCCACGTCCATCTCGTATGGTTGTTGATTCAAGACTGACCGGACGAGGAATCTGACAGGTTGAATCAAGTGCGACCTCGAATCAAAACTGATTGAACCAGATTCGTCCGGTCTGAAGGCGGGAAAAGAATCCCTTCACATTTAAACGGAGCGCTCGAAGCCGAATCCTGGTCAATCAGATTCAACTTGATTCGGAGTGATTCTGATTGATTCGGATTCGTTTGGTGTGAAAGGGCCCTTACAGAATTCAGATTTTTTAGTAAAAGTGTGATTTTATTGTATTAAAGAAATTTAAATCACTAGAGTACCTGTCTCGAAACTGCCAAAACCAAAGTATGTTTCAAAGTTCCAAACTAATTATATGACTCAAGCTTTCTGCAGTCAGTCTCAGTTTTTCTTGAATTTTATAAAGTTAACAAAGCAGTTTATAAATTTTTTGGTGAAAATAAATTTTTAGTATGAAAACACTTACCGTTTTTGCTAATGTAAGACTAAGAAACCATCCGTCCTCAACTTAATAGTGTCTACATAACCTACGACATTCCACTTTCCCCAAAAAATTTCCTGAATAACTCTTATCTTCATGTATGTACCTACATAGCTTACTACATAATTATTTCTTATCATCACAAACTTGTTTTTTTCTTCTGGTTCCTCTAAATTCTAACGCAAAATTAAAACAACAAAAATCTTCTACATTATTATCTACAATGAAAATTCAAAAATGATTTGAATTAACCCCTTACTCTAACGGGAATAGGAAAGTTACAAAGTCTTTGATTACCAGTGTTACATTTTTCATGGGATGAATTTTTTTCCCGTATGAGGTGCCCCTGAGAAATGTGATGATGGGCGTTCACAGTTCACACCGCCCACAAAAAAAAAATCCGCAAAATGTATCTATTGATTAAGCTCATCGTTAGATCACTCATAAAGTAAGAAATAACTCATCCCAAAAAATATGGAATAGAGGGAAACTAACTTATCGAAGGGAATGGTTTGTGCATTCGATTAATAAATGAATTAGGTGGCGCAACAGTCCGTTGAGACGAGGGCCTAGTGACTTACAACTCTCAACCACTCCTGTGTGCGATTACTGTTATCAGTGATGGAGCGGACCTACAATTTAATCCGAATCCGAACGGCTAATTTGAGAAAGCACTTTTCATGACAAGAATTACTCTTGGAGAATTTGTCAATTCCTCGCAAGATACAGTACCCGTGAAAAAAACTTTAGATGGCACAGGCAGGGATCGAACCCAAGACCTCTGGCATGACAGTCCAACGTATTTTTTTTTTTAATTCACTTTTATTACATCAATCTTAAACCTATATTAAAGGTAGATAAAAATTCATAAAACTAGCCTAATTAAAAATAACTTACAACTAACTTACTGGTCCCATACGGACACTCTACGTTAAACTATAACACTTAATGCTAATGCCTTTCGGCCCTAAGATCTATTTTACTTCAATTCAGTTTTACTTATTTTTGTATTTAAAAAAAACTAATATCAATATCCTTTTTTATTTTTACTTAAAAGCTACTTAAAATAAGGTCCTTAATATAAAACTTAAAGCTAACTTAAACTACCTATTCTACCTATAAACTACTTAAAACTAGAACAACCACAGCAGCAAATCTAACTATCTTATATTTTTTTGTTTTTCATATTTTCATATTTTGGTCTTTTTTTTTTTTTTTTTTACTTATTCCATGTATTTTTTTTTATTTATTTATTTTTTATTTAGTCTTTTTTTTTGTATTTTTTTGTATTTTGTATGTTTTTTTGTGCCACCATGCCTATTCTACTTAAAACTAAACCCTAAAACTATAAAACAAGTATGTAAGCCGGCCAAGGCTTTAAACCCCATCCCGACTACCCACTATCAAGTGCCGATTGAAGCCACCAAAACTGGTTCTCCTGCTTGACCCTATCAGTTCGGTCCCGTTCGGACACAGCCCTACTGAACCGAAGGAGCTCTGCTCCGCCTTGCGCCATGACGTCCCGATTGTACAGGAGTCGCCTATTCACGGTTCGTCGTCTGACGTGGTAGATTAGCGGAACTGCCAATCTATCCTGTATCAGACTGCATCTGTCTAAGAAGAGGAATGCCTCTGGTGGAATGAAGCCGCTCAAGCGTGCACTTTCAAAATACTCGTCGTTCGGATAGAACGCCCCGAAAATTAAATTGTTGGTCGAAGACATAGCTCTTGCAATGTGACCTCGAACGAGTTTTATCACGAAATTGTCAATTCTGTTGATTCGAGCCCCGTTGTATAGGACCTCGTTGGAATAGTAGTGCACGTAAGAAGATTCGGCTGTTCGATATAAGCCGGTAAAGAGTCGTAAACATTGCCGCTCGAACACCCGAAACTTCTCCATCTGGGAAGGGGCAACGTTGAACCACACAGGCCAACTATAAACGATCATCGGCCGTATGAGGGCCATGTAGCAAATTACCTTCACTCTGGGGTCAAGCCGACTGCTAAAAAACAGCCGTTTCGTCCGAACGAAGGCTCCTCTGGCCCTGGTCAGAGCAGCATTTATATGTCTGTCGAAATATAAATACTGATCTAACCAGATACCGAGGTACTTCACTACACTTTTGCTCGCTAATCGCTGCCCGTGAAGATCAACGATGACCATCTTGCGCCAATTCTTGCATGTATCCCTCGTGGCCCTAGCCAACAGATTCCGGAACAGAATTGTCTCCGACTTCTGGACATTTATTTTCAGTTTCCAGTCGTCGCAATACCGCTGAATCTTGTCGAAATCACGCTGCAAGAGAATTCTAATAACCTCAACCTTTCGGGCCGTTCTGTACGCAATAAGATCGTCGGCGTACGCAATTGCCTTTGTAAGACTACCTATCAGATCGCTGGTGTAAATGTTGAAGAGAATCGGTGAATTCACCGCTCCCTGTTGAAGACCATTTTTAATTAAGAATGTTGTGGTAGAAGTTACATTGCCACTTTTGACAACAAACTTTCTACCGTTAAGCATATTATAAAGTGTATACAACAATGGTTTGCTTATGCCAAGCCTGTTCAGTTTTAGGTAAAGACCATCTAACTATACGATGTCAAAGGCCTTTTCCAAATCAACCAGTACAGCACCTGTGCATTTTTGTTTTGATTTATTTTATTGGATATCAGAAACGAGTTTAGACGCAGCATGAATTGTGTCATGACCCGCCTTGAAATCGAACTGTTTATCCGGAATTATTTTGTTGTCCGCAGCCCACTTAGTCAGAGCCCTATTGATGATCTTTTCGAAAACTTTGCTGATGCTCGGAAGAAGACTTATCGACGGAAGATTTGACTATTTTGAGTTGTCCTTTCCCTTTTTCGGGAGTGGATGGACCACAGCGGTCTTCCAATGCACTGGATAATATGCATTATTCAGTGCATTATTGAAGAGTGTGGTGTAAATGTCAATAGCCTCCATCGGTAATTGTCTTTGTACAATGTTGGATATACCATCGACACCTGCTGACTTTTTGTTTTTATTGATTTGAAGATGAGCTGAAGCTCAACCTTCGTCACTAACAAGGACAGTCCAACGTACTAACCATCATGCCACGGGTACCATTACTTTTGGTTTGTTGTTTTCCCAGTATTTTATTTGAATAAAAATGCTAAGTTGTTCAACAAATTTTAAATTTATATTATTTATATTCAATAAAAATACAATTCAAAAATTATCTTTATTTTGACACCTTATTTGTTAAAAATGGTTCAGTGTGAGAACCGGTAAAGGAAAACTTAAAACGAAATAATATATGTATGTATATGATATTTATAAAAATTCACAAAAAATGTTAAAGGGTGGTCAAAATTATCATTTAATAACTCATTTGCAATTCAATAACAGATTTCGAACAAGTTAAAAAAGGTCCTCTTTATTCTTATGGCAACTAGCTCACTAGAAATACTGTTCTACTGATGATAATTGTGGTAAAGTGCCTGCTAAAATAAAACCAAACATTATTAACTGTAACTCTCAACTATTCTTTTGTGGGAGTATTGTTTTCAGGGATGGAGGGACCTACAGTTTTAAGTCGAATCTGCCACAGGCAGGGATTGATTCAAAGACCTCTGGCATGATAGTCCTACAAACTTAAAGAACACAAAAATACTTTTAATAAAGAAGCTTAGAAGTTTATCTTAGTGACATCGTATTTGCTAGATGCGGGAGTGGCAATGTTAGGAAATAAGAGGCGTTGTGTTATCGTAAACATTTTGTTACACTCTATACATTACCTGCCTGGACATTAATATCAATACAAAAATTCGTTTATTACATAAGACTACAATTTAGAACTCCTGTTTAAATCTTAAAACCATCGACTAGAAAGATTATAATTGGTTCAACGATACCAAGATACACGAACCTGGAGGTGTTTATGGATTTCACATAAATAATTTATCATGCAAATATGACAGTCGGTATTCCTTTTAGCAATAAATCAGAAGACCCACGCTGAAGGCTATGCGACTAACTTCCAAAGCTTCCATACTTCAAAGACTCAATAAAACAAGTTCAACAACGACGACGAAGCTTGTTGATTACAAAATCCAAATAGATTTTGTGCTATGGTGGTGGTCGATTCTTTTTTATTTAGATTTGTTTTTGTTTTTTGGTTGTATTTTAGCACTTTTTAAAAAGTCACTAATGTCTAGAAACTATGGCGCCTAAAATGACTGATAAAATATTAAATCTTGTAAATTATATATATTTTATTTATAGAAGAAACAAATCTTAAAGTTTTAATCTAATTTCCAAATAAAATGATAGGTTACACTTTGTTCTCTCATTGATTTATTACTAATTTATTAAAACATTTTTGATGGAAAATAATGTCATGATCACAAAGGTACAGGTGCTCACTTAAAGCTACATTGTCATGATAATGAATGTCAAACTTTATTAAAAGTAATTTTTCAGACAGGGTGGGTAAAAATTCGCAAAATTACAAAAATTTTTAGTGTGAGTATTTGCTTTCACAATTTTAGTGTGAATATTTGCTGAGTACTTTCATTTACTTAAAATAATTAAAACATTTCACTGATCCATAATGTTTCTACCATCCACTACTTGAGAATCAATAATGCATCTCCATTTATTTGTGAACATAAGACTTAAAAACATGTCATCAATAATAATAGCATGCACTCTTCATATAACAGCTTGATGGCAAAATATATTAAACGCTTTTGAAATATCAATTATTCTGGTTAGAAGTTTTGGTTCTGATATTTCTTGAGCTGATGGTTGATCGGCGTTGACTTTGGAAAAAAGAACTTACAAAAGTATCACAGTATTACATCCTCTTGCAAAAAAAAGGTCTACGGAATGATGAATAATCTAACGTTAAAGAACACTTCTTCACAGCGTTTTATTATTGTAGAACTTCGAACGTGCATAGCATTTTGTTTAGGTCACGCAAAGTGACTTGATATGGGATGACATTAACATATGATGCAAAACTGAAGCGTTCGAGCAATATTTTGGTATTAGAATATTTATCGAATAACAGAATAACTATTAATATATTGTACTTTACTATATGGAGCCTTAGCGAAGAGTTTACACTTGGTTAAGTTTGGTGTCAAATGAAAGGTGACTTTGAGCAAAATTTTCAAATTCCCTTTTTGGAATGCTGAGATATTCGCATCTTGCGAGAAAATAATTTTAATATATAACGAAGGTATTTTTGTAAGCTTCAAATTATGACAATTTTAAGGGGTTTTTGTGTGAAATTTTACACTCGCAGGTTAAGGCAGCTGCTTGCCGAATTTACAATTGAAAATTTAGAATGAAACAACAACAACTTGTGTGTGCTACCACCAAGTTCATAGGCTGGAGTTATAGCTATTTCACGGGGGCCAACCCGATCATCAGACTCGCTGGGCTTGAACAAGCGACCTAGCGTGTGAGGAGCTAGTGCACTACGCACTACGCCACCGCACCCACATGAAAGTTGTAAGCCAATTACAGGTTTTTTCGTTCTATCGAACTATACTGAACCGACTAGCATTTTTCTAAGTACACACATATATAACTCCAGCTATAACTCAATCTATGAACTTGGTGGTAGCACACACAAGTTGTTGTTGTTTCATTCTAAATTTTCAATTTCAAATTATGAGCTTAATTATTTTTCTCCAGTGCACAGGTTTAAAGATATGTATTTGGATTTAAGTTCTCTTTAAAAAAGCCTTTTTTGTTCCGCTTTTTGTAGGCAAATATTTTTAAGAAATCAACGATGTTTGGTATCAATGTTTACCATTTTTCACTTTATATGAAATTTAATTCTAGTTTTAAATCAAATACCTTGTAATAAACCTATATTTAAGGCTAAAGCACTTGAATCTACGACATCTTGATCAGCGGCTCGCGAAGGTCTTTTCGTTCAAAACCATATCGCAAATCAAATAGAAAATTTAACAATTTATTTAACAATTTTATTAGCATTGAATGTTTTTGAACAACAGTAACAACTTAAAGGTGCTACCACTCATTGTTTTTGGCTGGAGATATAGCTTTAAGTTGTTGTTGTTGTTCAAAAACATTCAATGAAATTAAAAAGGAATGGTCAAGTCTAACAAGCTGACATTCTAGTACGAATAGTACAATAAAAATAACAACAATTTTATTAGCATTTTTTGTTGTATTTCCAATTTGGGCAATATTACCCAATCTTTGGGCGTTAACACTTTCTTTGGGTTTCATGACATTCTAAATTAAAGGAAATGTTCGGTTTTATTTCGAAATTAAATAACGCCAAAATATTAAAAATGTCATATCGCCCTAATAGTGGCTCTACCGCCCAAAAAATGTTTCAGAATAAACAAAGCCCAAAATAATGTCATATTGCCCAAATCCATTTTAAAATATCACAACCCCCAAATTTCTTATTAACATACCACCCAAAAGATGTCATGTGTTTCAACATTTGGACAAACGAAATGGTTTTCTTGCTCACAATGCGTATAATCAGCGAAAATATGTACATATATTGGGATTTACTATAGGATATGGGTTTTGTGCAAGGTTGTGGGTATGCAAAGTTTCTTTAAATCCAGATTTCTTTAAATGCAAAGAAACTATGCATACACCCAACTTCACACCTACCCCAAATCCTATAGTGAGCCCAAACATGGAGTCACAGTGGGGCAGCATGTCCTCAGTGTTTATAAGCATCTCAATGCCCGCAACCACCCAAAATGTTTGCTAAATAAAATATGTTCACATTTCTAAATTTGGGCGTTGCGACTTTGAAAATTGGTTTGAGTGATATGACATTTTATTTAAACTTTATGACGTTTTCTTAGTGAATTGTTTCACGACTTTTCTCTTTTTGGGCTTTTTGTCATTTTCCGAAATGGGTTTTATGTCGTTGGGTGATAAGACATAAGAAACGGTAGACATTATAATCGTCGTAATGCCCCAAATAAATATCACAAAGTCCAACCCCTATGTCATAAAACCAAAATTCTTTTGAGCAAAATAACAACCAACGATTTGGGCGTTCTTTTATTTAAAATGTATTTGGGCGTTACGACATTCGCTTTGGGTATTTTGGCGATGATTTTTCAACATAGGATCACTTTCCAGAACTTGTACACGGTTATTTCAAAATCGTTATCATAAAGAGGAATAATTAAGCCAATACTTAGGGAAAATACCTATACCATGCACTGTTTATAGCTGCTTAGTCTCAGATTTCATACATACATGCATACATATATTAAAAAGCTAAAAGTCATATTAATAATAATAACAGTTTGGAACTTTATAACTTTCCACAATTTACACGTTTACAATTTATTTGTAATAAGTAAAAAAACTTAAATGACAGCAACTGTCAAATCGGTTGTTCTCAATCATTCCAGATCAGTTGGTCCATCAGTCATTCGTAGTTACTATAAGATCGACAACACTTGCTATAATTGTTTATGAGCTGTCAAAGGATTAAAGTTTAACTCAAGGCTAACCTATGAAATTGAAAAAGAGGTAGCTTTAGTTGAATGATGCGAAATATCTATTAAGAACGTGGTTTGATTTTGGATCATCTAGTTCTAGTACTTCTTCAAATTTGGCCAAAAAACAACACTAAGTGCGTTTTGTTCGCATTCAATATATAGTAAAGTGAGAAATTGCCAACAAAACGATCTGCAGTAGACCGGTTTTTATATTTGAAAGTTGATACAACTGAATATTTGCCAGAATAATTTATCAAAAAATTCCAAAAAAAAAAGCGAAATTCAGACCAGAGGGGTGAAATCGTGTAAGCTGGTTTTTGATAATTGACTATCAAAATCAAGAAAATACGTCTGTGTAATGTGATATTTTATTTCAAAGTTTTAACCAAAGAATTTGACATAAAATAAAAACTTCAAGAAGGGTGTTTGTTCGTACACTACTATATTAACATGTGGTGTTGAAGCGAGCCTAAATTCTTTATATACCTGAATCGAGTTGAAATGAGCTTGATTCGCCTCGATTCTGGTCGGGGATCGGACTCGAGTCAAAATTTGTGAAGAAAAACCTGTGTGGAGGAGTTGGTTTTACAGATAATGCGTTATGGTTTGTTTATTTGCATGTTTGTGTACAAAAAATATAGTTTTGTTTTAATCAAATTTAAAAAAAATAATTGCTCATGGAGTAGGTAGCATATTCTTATATGGTGCTGAACTATTCAGTTTTTCATTGTTTAACACGAATCAAACTATCTCACTTGCACTTCATAAGAAACATCGATACACCATTTGCATTTTAGAAAGTGCTGTCAAACTTAATCATTTTTAAATCTTCTTGTGCGGTGGAAATACCAAAAAGATTTATCTAATCTAAACTGAGATAAACCTTTGGTGGAAACATAGCAAAACTTAATTTTCTTTTGTATTGTTTTCTCTTGCAAAATAAGCCCAGTTAGTCCATTTTCACTAACAAAACTAAATAATATCAACTATAACAGATTGGTTTTTTCCCCAATGGAAAACACACATGATTCCAAATGCACAACTACTCAACGAACACAGCCATCGAGATACAAATGCAATATCAATCGTACCAACATTTGAGAACGAAATCACATAAGATCCATTCGAGGCTCGTATAAATGTCAAAAACCTATCCATAGTGAGATTCTACTCTAACTTTTATCGGTGTTATTCATACTATGGATATTGTTTTTGTTATTCGTGTAAAATCCTACTATACTATGGATAGATTTGCCAACAAAACACGGGTACTTTTGTTTCTAATGCATCTCTTTTACTTTTAAAGCCTTATTATTATTGCAACAAAACTACGTTTTAGAAGAACACAAGAAGGATGTTTACCCATCATTTTTATACAAAAAAAATAACTTTATATTGTCATTGATTTTTAATTTCTATACAGCCTTTAACCACAAGAGCTACTTCATGCAATCTAGTTGTGCATTTTAGTATTAATAACTGAGCTACCGGCGTGTTTTCATTAAACCCTGATTTTGCAACAACAAATATTTTAAACATTTATTATTGTAAACTAGTGTACTTGTAGCTTTATTTACATTACCATTATAACTTATGCCGTAGGTATACAAGTAGATATCTGTATTTACAGCCATCAAACTAGACACTTGTTACATAAATGGCAGCAGTTGAGACATTTTTCTAAGTGGATAAGACTGACATTAGAAGATAAAATAAAAATCAAAACTGTCTTTGACAGCGACTTTCAAGGTGTACTAAAACACCATTAAGTAAGAACTTAAATCTAGCACAAACTTCTATAATAAGACGCATATAAACAAAATAAAATCGAATCAAATCAAATGGAATCCATGGCCTTTTACTGAGCCGGAGTGCATTGACAACAATCATATACTATATAGGTGCACAACGCAATGCAACGTGACGTTGGACATTTGTCATTTTATAATATTTTCCAAGAAAAAATTAACCACATACTCCTCTATAAAAATATCTTACTGGGCTACGTCTCCTGTTTAACTACATACATATATACGAGTATGATCCTACTATTCTGAGCCATACGACACTGATGGTATAATTTATTGACAAAATCATTGACGAATGCGGAATTTAAAACCAAATCAAGTGATTGGCATCTCTGTGCGCATGCTGAAATTTTAATTGACATTTTTTGATATTCCAATGTATATCGAGTAAATCTATTTGTGCATTGTATAATATGGACATTCAATAAAAGGAGTGGCTAGGTGTGTGGTAAACGATATTATAATCCTAAGTTTATACTCTCGTAAAAAACTTTTGTTACACGAGTTTAAGTTTATGACCATTTTGATGACACTTGCATTCTATAGACTGGACTGATGATGGCCTGGTCTGGATGATTTTTAAACTAGTCTGGGGATTTTGTATGCAAAGTGGTAAATCGGTAAATCCTGAGAACCAAAAGGTATTTACATCCTATTCGGTTAATGTTTTATTATTTTTGTATTTGGCTTCTTAAGGCTATAGGTATTTTACAGGTTTTATTGTAAAAAAAAATTATGTTTCGGTGATATTTAAATAAGCTTACCTTTTCACCTAAGTTCATACATTTCTGAAACAAAGGTCACGCTATTCACTTTTTAATATTTTTTAGTAGAACTCGACAATTAAGTCAATTTTATAATTTAACTTAAGAGACAACAGCGGTGATTTTAATTTATAAACAATTTTAATAAAATATGCGCAATATAAGTCCTATAGGATTAACTATCAAAACAAACATTCTGGTGTGCCTCGATAGTTCTTACCAAGAACCAAATAGTGTATAGATTTATGTTTTTGATTTTTGTTTCTGGAACTTAAACGAAGAATGACATCTAGAAATTTAAAATGTATAACGCTTTTTTTAAGTGTTACCTCCAACAAATAAACTGGATAGAATCATCAATTTATCACTTCTTTTTAACATATGCTCTAACGTATTCATTAGAACTTAGGTAAATATGTATTTCTAAGAAAGATTGGGTACTTTTGTACTTAATTCAAAAAGAAGTTTCAAATATAACGTTCTAGAAGTCCACGTTTCCTAACTTTGTGTCAGGGAAAAAGTGTTAGGCCTTATGATTTACCTAAAAGAATTTCATGATAATTCATGACCTTTATTGTAATAATTGTCTGAAGGCAACAAAAGATACTTCAAACATCTCTATATTGAATAGATGAATGATATGAACATCATATCTTATCTACCTTATTCTGTATAATCAAAACTGGTTTATCACCAAAAATCCTATATCACGTTAAATCGTGCACTTTTGTACTAATTTTTTGTATTAAAATGTTTATATCTTTTGAATTTGGACTTTATTTCTTGAAATCACAGAGAAAAAATAATCACATAGAATAGTAAATAAGTATAAGATTTCTCTAATATTTAGTTCTTATTCAAGAGGAATGTCATATCAAAACGATATCAAATATCTTATTGAATTGGAGGGTTGTAATTGTAAGTTTTCTAACAGCCCTATTATGGTTATCAAATATCAACACGATATTTGATAATAGTTGATAATTATCAACAAAATTATTGAATCGGTATTATGGTGATCAATTATTAATATTTTTGATAAATAGTGAATTAAAAGATCTATTGTCAATAGCTTTATTGATAAACTCGGTATTACGGCTATCAAACATATTGATACCCATCAAATATTCTATCAGCTACAAAATCTTCGTTGTGAAAATGTATCAAACATTCGTAAATGGTAAAGAATTGTAATTTAAATACGATTTATAAAAGTTTTTTTGTAGTTTTTATTGAATATACAAATTGAAGAACGAAATGCCTTCACTAGAATTGTTGTTTGAAGGCAATTGTACTGAGGAACAAAGGTTTATCGTGCAAGCTAAAATAAACAGTATTACGAGATGCTTCAAACCCACTGGACAATTTATAAATTCATGAATTAAAATAAGCAAATTAAACTTGGTAGGTATTATGGCTGTCAAAAATTATGATATCCATCAAATTTTCTATCAGCCACAAATTCTTCGTTGATAAATAGGCATGTACCATGATACAACTAAAACAGATAGCGCATTCGCGTTTCTATTTTTGTTTCGTTCTGCGCATCTACGTCACGGACACTCAACGAGTTTGACGTTTATTATTCAGTATGTGAAATCAAAACAAAACAATGGCACTAATTTGTTTAGATATTTTGTTATTATAATAAAATGTTAATATTTCTATTATTTTTCATTTAGGTAAATGGTTTTAAAGAGTTAATAGAGCTGAAAGTAATTTGATGCTAGCGCTCTTAAAAAAATTGTTAACAATAGATTTTAATTTATTGTCAACATTTATAAATAAATAAATAAAATAAATAAATAGTTAATATTTGTGTTTCTTCGTAAGTTAAAGAAAATTTGTGTGTTTGAGTGAAAGAAATTAATAAAAAATCGAA
The DNA here is from genome assembly GCA_951509635.1 of Eupeodes luniger. NCBI lineage: Eukaryota > Metazoa > Arthropoda > Insecta > Diptera > Syrphidae > Eupeodes > Eupeodes luniger. The sequence goes on along the minus strand of OX608075.1, from coordinate 75,997,311 downwards.
GTGAATGAAGAATTTGATGTATTTTTTTTTTTTTTTATTCGGATGCATTTTTCTTCATAGAATTACATGGAAGATTGTTTAATTAGTGATAAATGGTTAAATAAAAGATATGATGGTCTTTTTGAATCAGTGGGTTTTCAACCTTTTATTTAATTAATAATTTTTTTGTATATTCTTTTTCTGGACAGTTTTTGTTTTCAGTGATTTGTCTATTCAGTTTTCGCATTCGGAAGTGCTTACGATAACGAAAGAAAAACTTCATAATCTTCTCATCGCATTTGATCTTTGCTTTCTCGGCAACTTAAAGTAAATGCTGGATGTAGTTTAGACAGATGTAAATGCCTTCACCTTCTCCATTTACTGCATTAAAAACATTTTCTAACGCAGCGAAATGAGCCATCATTGTGGGATTTGCTTTAGACAAGCCTCCTTCGTCCAAATGATTGATTAAATAACTTTATTGATTTAAACATTTTTAAAATTAATTTCCGTTAACATTCACAACAGAAAATAGATTGAAATTGCGCCAAATATACTAGCTCTCTTCATTTGATTGAGTGTTCGTGACGTCACAATAGTTTGACAACCAAAACCTTACATGCGCAATGCGCTACCTTTATTAGTTGTATCATGGGCATGTACCATCAATTGAGCGCTCAGAGATTTATGCACAAATGCCTTTTGCAACCTCAGGATTTTCCTCCATTAGTTCCACAAGCTTTTCTATCTGTTTTCTGTTACTAACTATTCTACTCCTTAATAAACAAAATATTATTAAGAAAAAAGAGAAATTTATTTAATGAAAACAACTTACATTATTCCGCCGAAATTATTTATACGTAGAACAAAACACAAGAACTCAACACAAATGACAAACGTCAAACACCAAAAAAACCTATTCACAATCGTATATTGATTAGTATTCACAATGGATGAAAAATTATCATTTGATACTCATAATACCAAATTATCAATAAATTGATAGGAGTTATCAGTTATCAAATAATTTATAGTTGATAGCCATAATAGGGCTGTAATAAAATAAGTAAAATTCTTAAGTCTATTCTGTAATGGTGAATATAGTAAAAACAGCTTATTTCATATTTATTTCACGATTTTACTAAACTTTGGGTTAAGAGTTAAGCCACTCGTTAAAAATTCCCATTAAAATAGATGTATATGCAATAGTAAAGTGAATTTTACCGAAAATAGGCTTGCGAAAATCTACTACAATGAGTAATATTTTCACCAATTGTAACAAACTTGGAATTTGACAGCCAACTTGTCCATCTCATAGCTGACTCAAATCATACAAAATTTATACTTCTATCAAACAAAATTTGTTTGCCAGAACAAACTTCACTCACTCAGTAGAAATTTAATGTTATTAATGACATTTTCCAATTATAAAATAAATTAGGTGGCGCAACAGTCCTTAGAGAACCAGGGCCTAGTGACTTACAACTCTCAACCATTCCTGTGTGCGAGTACTGTTGTCAGGGATGGAGAGGACCTACAGTTCAAGGCGAATTCAAACGGCTAATTTGAGAAAGCAAAAGTTGCAAAAGTTTGCCGGTCGCTACAAATGTGTATGCTGATTATGAGCTGTTTCTTCGTTGATAAATAGGCATGTACCATGATACAACTAAAACAGATAGCGCATTCGCGTTTCTATTTTTGTTTCGTTCTGCGCATCTACGTCACGGACACTCAACGAGTTTGACGTTTATTATTCAGTATGTGAAATCAAAACAAAACAATGGCACTAATTTGTTTAGATATTTTGTTATTATAATAAAATGTTAATATTTCTATTATTTTTCATTTAGGTAAATGGTTTTAAAGAGTTAATAGAGCTGAAAGTAATTTGATGCTAGCGCTCTTAAAAAAATTGTTAACAATAGATTTTAATTTATTGTCAACATTTATAAATAAATAAATAAAATAAATAAATAGTTAATATTTGTGTTTCTTCCTAAGTTAAAGAAAATTTGTGTGTTTGAGTGAAAGAAATTAATAAAAAATCGAAGTGAATGAAGAATTTGATGTATTTTTTTTTTTTTTTATTCGGATGCATTTTTCTTCATAGAATTACATGGAAGATTGTTTAATTAGTGATAAATGGTTAAATAAAAGATATGATGGTCTTTTTGAATCAGTGGGTTTTCAACCTTTTATTTAATTAATAATTTTTTTGTATATTCTTTTTCTGGACAGTTTTTGTTTTCAGTGATTTGTCTATTCAGTTTTCGCATTCGGAAGTGCTTACGATAACGAAAGAAAAACTTCATAATCTTCTCATCGCATTTGATCTTTGCTTTCTCGGCAACTTAAAGTAAATGCTGGATGTAGTTTAGACAGATGTAAATGCCTTCACCTTCTCCATTTACTGCATTAAAAACATTTTCTAACGCAGCGAAATGAGCCATCATTGTGGGATTTGCTTTAGACAAGCCTCCTTCGTCCAAATGATTGATTAAATAACTTTATTGATTTAAACATTTTTAAAATTAATTTCCGTTAACATTCACAACAGAAAATAGATTGAAATTGCGCCAAATATACTAGCTCTCTTCATTTGATTGAGTGTTCGTGACGTCACAATAGTTTGACAACCAAAACCTTACATGCGCAATGCGCTACCTTTATTAGTTGTATCATGGGCATGTACCATCAATTGAGCGCTCAGAGATTTATGCACAAATGCCTTTTGCAACCTCAGGATTTTCCTCCATTAGTTCCACAAGCTTTTCTATCTGTTTTCTGTTACTAACTATTCTACTCCTTAATAAACAAAATATTATTAAGAAAAAAGAGAAATTTATTTAATGAAAACAACTTACATTATTCCGCCGAAATTATTTATACGTAGAACAAAACACAAGAACTCAACACAAATGACAAACGTCAAACACCAAAAAAACCTATTCACAATCGTATATTGATTAGTATTCACAATGGATGAAAAATTATCATTTGATACTCATAATACCAAATTATCAATAAATTGATAGGAGTTATCAGTTATCAAATAATTTATAGTTGATAGCCATAATAGGGCTGTAATAAAATAAGTAAAATTCTTAAGTCTATTCTGTAATGGTGAATATAGTAAAAACAGCTTATTTCATATTTATTTCACGATTTTACTAAACTTTGGGTTAAGAGTTAAGCCACTCGTTAAAAATTCCCATTAAAATAGATGTATATGCAATAGTAAAGTGAATTTTACCGAAAATAGGCTTGCGAAAATCTACTACAATGAGTAATATTTTCACCAATTGTAACAAACTTGGAATTTGACAGCCAACTTGTCCATCTCATAGCTGACTCAAATCATACAAAATTTATACTTCTATCAAACAAAATTTGTTTGCCAGAACAAACTTCACTCACTCAGTAGAAATTTAATGTTATTAATGACATTTTCCAATTATAAAATAAATTAGGTGGCGCAACAGTTTCTAGAGAACCAGGGCCTAGTGACTTACAACTCTCAACCATTCCTGTGTGCGAGTACTGTTGTCAGGGATGGAGAGGACCTACAGTTCAAGGCGAATTCAAACGGCTAATTTGAGAAAGCAAAAGTTGCAAAAGTTTGCCGGTCGCTACAAATGTGTATGCTGATTATGAGCTGAAAAATTAAAAACGATGGAACAGAAAACTTTTCTAATAAAATAAGTGCAAGATTGTAAACAACCTATTGTTACGGGTTTAACATATTACTACTTAGTAATTTGTTTGATATTTAGCAATTTACTAAGAAAGTCCAAAATTGTAAACCTTTTTTATTTCGTTCTGCTAACTAGTTAATTGTTAATTGCCTTTTGTTAAAAAACGAGCATCCAAAAATGTCTTAAAAGTGACAGTTCTTGAGTATAAATAAAGTAAATATGCTTAAAGGGACCTAGCACCATTCTTGTAAGAATAATTGTACGTACGTTTATATAGATTCAGCAAATTAAAGTTAACGAAGCCATTTCGTGATTTCAACGTTAGCCAATTTTTAAGAAATAGTAAAATGTTAAAATCGTTTAAAATTAGTAAATCATCTCTTAAGCTCGTTTAAAAGTTTCAGCCATTATTTTATTTTCATAAGAAAACTAATCAAAATTTTAAAAAGTCTTGAAGTCTTAAAATGTAGACTGTTGGAATATTATATTTTCTAAGTTTTTTTTTAATAAGTTTTTGTTGTGCAGACAACAGGTCAATATCAAAAGTTACATATGTTATCCCACCCAATAAAAACACCTTGAGAGCTTCTACTTTAAATATATTTGTGAGTATATATGATTTTAAGAATTGGGAAATGTTACTGCTGGTCCAATTCAAGGAACTGTCTTCTGAACCCTTTGTGGTCATGAATATCCTTAACATTTCTTACCTACATACAAAAAGGGTCTATTTTTAAGTGTTTGATTTTCAAGAGATATAAAGGCACAACTTTCGACCACTTTTGACAGCAATTTACAGCCCCAATTGCTGTCAGGAATAACGCGCCGATTATTTTCTTCCAAGACGTCAATCACATCTGGCAAGTACTTAACATAAGCCCACAAAAAATAGTCCAGTGGTGTTGAATCGCATGATCTTGGAAGCCACGCCATCCACAGCTCACGACGCGAGATAATGTGCTCACCAAAGGTTTTCTTTAATAAACTGGATGAAGGCTATTCATTGTGAATTGGCAAACCAAACAAGTGACAGCTGTCAAAAAGATCAACTCCGAGAAAAGTGTTGCCAGATTCAAAACCGCACGCCTAAAAAAACACCCGTCATATTCATCATCGTGTGCCCAAATGTCATAGAAATAATTTATAAAGCCACAACCAAAAGAACCGGCCTATTAATTATCGAAATCAGTAGTTTTCAAGAATGATAAAATAAAAATCCAATAAAACTTCTCATACAAAATTTCTCTTAACAAATTGTAACAAAACAACAATACAAAAAAAATAAAAAAAATGAAAACAAAAAATAAAATATCCTTCTCTTCCATAATCAAATAAATTATTCTGTCAAGCATTCGAAAGATGATACAATAAAAAGAACTATTTTCAATCAAAATTGATTCAACCAGAAAGAAAAATTAATCTCAAAAAAACCCATCAAAAACACACCTGTGCACTCTTCGATAAAAGCAGAAACACTGAAAACCCTCAACATAATGGCAAAGACCACTTAAGAAAAAAAAAAAAAAAACAGGAATATCCGAACGTTCAAAAACATCAACTGAAGCCACGATGTCTACGAAATTTCTAAAAATTTTTCCCCGCACGAATTTAAAATAAAATTTAAAAAAAAATGAACCGGATAAGGTGCCCTTGTTCAAAATCTTATAAATAAAAAAATAAAAAAAAGTGACAACAAAATCCCAGAACAATCGAAGACGAACAAAAAGTATCTGAAGAACCACTTGAGAACAGAATGATGACCTGTGACCAAGAAAATTCCATTTAAATCCTAAATAGGTAAAGATGAACAAACACCGACAGTAATAATTAAGGTGAGAGATCTAAACCGAGGAGGCTGACAGAGTCCAACAATATAAAAGAACATGGAGACCATCAGGCTAGAACAGCAGAAAGTGAAGAAGAGAAGGCACCTTTTACGTATGTACACATGCTTAGACAGAAATCAGAAACCAGAAACCGGCAAAATCCTCAGCACTTTTATAAAAAGACTTCCAGTTGTTCGACAAACTAAACGTGGATCTAGGTACACTTCTCGTAGCTGGTAGGCGAGAAGGTAGAAGAGACAGCACGGTGGAACTCCTCCATGTTTTGGTGCAGAGGCAGACATAGAGAGCCCATGCTGCCCAGCCACAAGGTCTGCCACTGCCATGTCGCTGCTGGTCGATGCCAATTGTCGACTATGGGCTGATTCTGGTGAGAACCTGAGAATCACTTGGGAATTCCGTTTCTTCTCACCACAAAGCACACACCTCTGCTCAGGATCATTTAACAATATGGAAGAGTTGAGACAGAGGTGGAGGCAGAATCGAAAGCGGGAATATATACATATGTATATGTCTGTGGCTATAAATGTTTTTGGACAGTCGACTCCGTAAAGACTTGAAAGTCCGATTTTTTAGATTTATCTTTCCCGGCTGCTCGTTGCCCGCGGTGCAGTGGCTCGGTGCAGTGCGCGGCGGCGTTGATCATTCGACGAGTTGTACGAAAGGAACGTGGTGTTCACAAGCAGCAGCATGGTCATTTGATATGGAATACCATGCTCGTCGTATATTGGTTGGATGAATGGCATGGCATGGCATGGATGGCGTGGTGCGATGCAGAGAAGTTGAAGCATATGTTGCTGCACCTGAGAACTATCGTCTCGTGAGGAATGTGCACAGATGTTTTTCCGATCGAATTTATGGATGTTTTATGGATTATTAACCAAAAAGTATTGAATTCGAATTTATCAGATTTTACTGCGATCGCGATGGAAGCGGCCGCACCATTCATTGCTGGGTGGGGAAGGGGAGGTGTTAGGGAAAGGGAAATATTTGCTTTAAGATGTGACAGCAAAGTGATAAAAATCTCATTAGTTTATTTTGTCTTTTCCTTTTTCAAGGTGTATATGTATGTAGGTACGAGTATTTTGGGTTTGGGAACGGGAAGATCTTCGAAATTTTTGTTTGTTATTTTGCATTATTCGTGGCTAATTATGAAGTGGTGTTTGGGGTTGTTATAAATCTTTACCTGTCACAGGTTTTCACAGTGGAAAGTGGGAACTTATAAAAACGCACAAATTTTTAACAAAAATGAATAAAAGAAAAATTGAAAATTGAACGTTGAAATTAATTTACAATTTATCTTTAAACTTTTAGAACGAGACTTAACCAGCTAAAAGCCGAAATAAATATATATGGCTTTGGATGGCGTTGTCGTGATGTCACTTGTCTCAATCTTTTTACTGTTATTTTAATGGGATATACACTCTTTAATACTACTTTTTCACCGGGCACTAAACCGAGATTTAGGTAGATTTGTCACAAATCTCCTTGAAATCTCGAAGATTTACCATACAAATTTTAATCTCCTCAAAAGAAAATTTCAAATAAAACTCATTGAAATCTACTTGGAAACATTAGTTTGTCAAATCAAACAAACTTTTTTTTCGGAGAATAATTGTTGAACCGACCCATTTAAACGCCAATTTCGTTTATTGACAGATGGAAATGTCAACAAAAACTATCTGTCTCACTTCCATATGCCTCAAATTCAAAACAATAATCAACTTTCAAGAAATCACAGACGAAATAAAATGTAAGTATACAAAAATAATAAATATGTACAAGAATATAATAAAACTAATTACTTACAATGATGATGAGTGAACAAATACATATTTTTTTTCTTTTCGAAAGGAGAATAATTTGAAGTTCGGTTGTTATGACATAAACCAAACGTCAAATTAATCTCCTTTTCTTTGGTGGAAACACCTCATGATTTATTTTAAATCACTTGCCTTAAACCTCGGATTATTTGTTGGTGGAAACGTACTATAAGCAATTCAATCGTAGTAGACGGGCCTATCGAACTATCATGTACAGAGATTCTTTTTTTAGCCGTACTAAGCGAATGTTTAATATTGAAGCATACTCAGTTTTTTGTTGTCATCCTTTTAAGCAATATTCACATGAGCACGACCAACGAAACGACCAACGAATGAACGAATATTCGTCGATTTTGACATTTCTTTCACATGAAAGTTTTTAATTCGTCGCGAATGAAGTTTGACAGCCGAACACCATTCACCATCGAAACCAAAACAAGAATGATTTTTTTAGGTTAAGTACGCGCGATTATTTTATTCGTTGCGAGTGTGGATAATGTGGAACGCGAATAAAGTATGACAGTTCGTATCAACTTCAATTTTTTTCGCGACGAATAAATTTGTTTTCTTAAATTTATTAATATATGATATTGAAAAGTAAAAGTATGCATCATAAATCAAATAGAAACTATATTGCTATCGTTTTGTTAAGAATTTGTGTGGAAATAGTGTCTTCAAACGTATACAAACTCACATTTTGTAATTCATTCGTCGTTCGTTGGTCGCGCTTATGTGAATACTACTTTAAACCCTCCCCATTGAATGCACTTCATCTTTGGCAGCATAATTACCTATGCGCTAAAAATAAAAGTGCTTGCAAGAAAAACCAAAAGTGAACAAAAATAAACGAAGAATAAAAATTCACAATTTCAAGAATGAAACGTATTATTTATTTGTTTCCGTCTGTAATACAAATTCAGACTATTTTATTATAAAAGTTCTAAAATAAAACTTCAAACTTCACTTAAGTGGGATGGATTTTTGAAACCAATGGTGAATGGAACTTAACGAAAAGCAGCCCTTCAAAGTTATTGTCAAAGTATACTAAAATGTATGACAAACATTCGTCAAATCATGAGGATTCATTGCTAAAATCTTCTTTCTTAACAAACAGAACCAAGTTTTATGTGGTCTGGGTTTTTGTATTTCTGAAAAAGTCAAAACTCATGAAAAGTCAAAACCCATGAAAAGTCAGCTGTATCCAAAAATAAATATATTTAAACATAAACCGCATGTTTCTATACATTGTTTCCGTTTTCCTTTTTGAAACCAATAGCGAATGGAATTTAACGAAAAACTTTTGTGTACCTACAGTTAAAGTAGATTTACATGTATCTGCATAATGCAGAAAAGTAGAGGAAGTCAGATATATATGTCAAAATCTAAAAGTGGGAGAGAACAGAGCAGTGGTGACACTTTTTACTTCCTATAAAATACTATATGTCTTAACGAAAGTGTAATCAAATAAATAAAAAACCTCAAGAAAGCTTTAAAACTGTAAGAAAATTGAAAAATATTTTCGGACAACCAAAAAACATTGATGTAAAAGAAAAAAGGTGGCTATAATTAGGTACACAGTGTTTTTCCATAATCTTAAAATGAGAGTTTAAACGTTCTTTGAATTCTTTATATAGTAAAAACGAATTGAAATTCGAAAAAGTATGTAAGACAAATATGACAGTTAGTTGTATGAACCATACCATTAAAAGGAAATGTAAATAAAATTCTAGAATAAAGTGCCTTTCACATGAGAGCGAACAACGAATGAACGAATGGACGAACAAACGTGATTTCACACATTTCAAATAGTCTATTCCAAACAAAAACACATTCAAATTATAAGAAACCAATTGACCCTCATTTTAGGATAATAAAATTTGCATTTTGTTCTCTAAAACAAATAAATTTTGTAAGAACAATTTGGTAGTAACGAATTGCAGTGAGTTTGCTACAAATTGTCAAACTCTATTCGCGTTCCACATACCATCCACACTGCAACGAATAAATTGTTCGCGCTCAACTTAACCTCAAAATTATACCACTCTTGTTTTGTTTTTGTGTGAAAGATCATGGCTGAGGAAAATATGGAGAAAAGGGTAATTATAAATTGACAATTCGTCGCTGTCTGCGAATAGGAATAAAGCTCATGTGAAAGAAAAGTCAAAATATGCGAACATCCACAGTTCGCAGTTCGTAGCTCATGTGCAAGATGCTTAAGGTGTAACAAAACGTAAAACATCTTAAATAATAACAACATTTAAATTTTAAGAAGAAATCGAAAACTTTTGTTGCATACTTGCAACATTGTGGCAATACTGATGCAGACGAAGATGCTATAGGTAATGAAGATGAATATGTTCCTATAATCTACATTTTTTAAGACGTCGGCAGTGTGATTTCATTATTTTGCATCCTCTTTGTCTGCAGACTTCAAAGTACGGATAAATGTAAATCCACCATAAAAGACTTACTTACTTAACTTTTTTTTAAATTAACTTTAATGTCACAACTGTCTATAAGTACATATTTATATATTATTTTATAGACACATTTTGTTTTTAAAGGTTAAGTTAATCGACAAGTCATTTAAAATTAGTCAAACTCCATTTATATACAATACATTTCATTTATTCACAAATAAATGAATATAAATTGCATCTTTAAATTGAATTTTATACACTTAATAATTATTAAATGTAAAAAATGAATTCATATTTAATTTCACATTGAAATGGCACTTGCACGATTTCTATAATTTTATTGGAAAAAGCATTTATATTCGTATTGTATAGATAATTCACCAGAGATATTTTCTAAATACGTGTACCATAAATATATTTCGTTATCAATATTTCGGATGCCTCGTCTCGTCACTAATAATGCCCACGACTTCTTATAGCAATTCTGTACATCAGGTCAATCGTCTTCTTTTTTATGAATTTTTAAATATGTATCAAACCTTTTAAAGAATTTTTACTTTTTTTTTCAATTTTATAATATACGACACAGCGTGGCGCCACACAATTTAATCTAAGGCATAAAGTTCAAAGTAATTATTTTATACATATATTTCAAATATATTTTTGGCATAAATATTTGACGTCATAAAGGGCAAGTTTTGTTCTTGTCTCGTACAATTGTAAAAATTATAAACAATGTGGAAGTTGTTGAGTAAATTGAAAGTTTTTTAACGATACATAATTGGTCTGTTATTATCAGAAGAGAAAATCAATCTACATACTTCAAGAACCTGCAAACTCTGTTAGTGAAGTTCATACTTACATAAATATGTACATTAATGGACATAGAATCATGTGAGATGATGAATTGAAGCGCCTATATGCGATTTTTTTCTTTCCAGAGTTTTTTACTCTGAGTCGCTTGATCATGTCAAACAAAGTCTTTTCTGAACGTCATCGTCTAAATGCTCTTATTTCTTTAACTTTGGAAATTAAAATTATGATCATTGACTTTGTCTCTTTAAATACTGACATTGATTTTTTAAATAAATAAATAAATAAAGTATTCAATTAATTTATTATTAATCACAGAGTGTTCATTGATTGTCTGAGCAACGACTTTCGCAAAATCAGTCAACTTTTTAAGTTGTTTTGAGATTTGTTTACATACATTTTTTCCTCGTCTTCCAAGTTTGAAATGGCTTGTGTTCAGCTTTTTACTCCGTACGATCGGTCTTTTTTTCCGAGCTTGTAGACCGCTATGTACATGTGGAAACCTTTCTCTGAATAATAAGGATAAAAAAACTGAAGCCCTGAACGCTCTGAACAAACAAAGAAAGAAAATGTTTGGCAGCTTGACAGATCAGATCCTGTTCAAAAAAAAAAACTAAAAAAAAAGCGCCTTATAACGTGAGTTCAACCAAAAGAGCTGTCAGGATGACTTTCATGTGAGTGGATAACAAAACATTTAAAAATATGTAAACAAATACAAAAAGTTCAAGTTTTTGCTGAATAATTTATAGAATAAAAATGAAAAGAATTTATTTTAGCACCACTTTAAATATTTTATTAGGCATGACCAAATTATGATTTTTATTGTTTATATCTTATAAACCTTGTCGAATCAATGACATAACATAATATTTACATATAAAACGACTCGTTAAGACAAATTATAGAACGATTTAAATTTAACGAACTTACCGTAGGTTCTTGTTTATCCTTGGCAGGTGTCGCTGTAAGTCCCGTGATTATCAATAACAGCAAAGTGAAGCAACTTCTTAGTATCATATTTAAATATGTTTTGTTTATATTTATACCAATAACAACAAATAATCACTTAACGAACCTTATATTATTTAAAATATATCTACAACCGTTTGATAATAATAATAGGTACTAAACAAAAATGTATAGAATTATATTTTTAAGGTAATTTAAATAATCACAAAGTTTATTTTGCATATAGGTATTTTTGTTTTATGTTTTTTCTTTATTTTTTGAAGCAAAGTTTTGAAATTGATCAGGGCGCGAATACACTTAAACACAAGCCAACAAAAGTCACAAATTTAAATCAAATAACTAGACGGCTGACCTTTTATTTTATTTTTATTCACACTATCGGTATTTTGTTTGTTAAACATTTATATTGTTGTTGCTGCTGTTTTGTTGATATAGTCAGTAGTATAATTAATCTTTTGTGAGGAATTTCATCTGCTTTTATTTTGACTTAGGTGAAAGGTGTGTGGTATATGTTGATGCGGATCTGGAAAAAAAGATATAACCAAAAGTTGTAGGTATGTTAATAATATGACAGATATGTATGTACATAATGAATGACGTTAAAATTAGTAAAAAATAAAGACGGAGGAATTCAATAGATCGGGGATCGAATCAAAGCTCGTTATTGAAATTGGGTTTTTTTGGAATGTCATATCCGGATTGATGTGCTCAATACTTTTTTTTGGAATTCCGATGCATTTTTTGTTTATAGATATTTTGGGGCCGTGGAAAAAAGTTTTATTTATGGAATTTTTATTATTAAGTTCAAGTTCGGAACTTGTCTCGTGCCCACCCACCTCCTCTTGAATTAATAGTAGAATGAGTGAAAACAGCAGTACTAAAGGGTGATTTTTTTAAAAGCTATAGGAAAGTTAAAAAAAAACACATAAAATTCAGAAAAATGCATGAAATCTTTATTTGAATCGATATTACGGTCAATATAATTTAATGTTTGAAGATTATTTTATGCAAATGTTGACCTTGACTGCGCCTCAAATTCCAACATTTCGTATCTCACGAATAAATGCTTCAGTGTTGTCTTCCAATGCGTCAATTGGAGCTGGCTTGCCTGTATAGACATGAGCTTTACCGTAGTCCCACAAAAAATAGTCTAAAGGCGTTAAATCGCACGATCTATGTGGCCAATTTACCGGTCCCGAACGTGAAATAAAATGTTCACCGAACTCGCCTCTCAATAAGTCCATTGTTGCGCTTGCTGTGTGGCATGGGGTACCGTCTTGTTGAAACCACATGTCATGCAAGTCAAGCTCTTGCATTTTGGGCAAAAAAAAATTGGATATCAGCTCACGGTAGCGCTCACCATTCACAGTAACAGTTACGTTACGATTCGCATCATCTTTGAAGAAGTACGGTCCAATATTGCCACCAGCCCATACACCGCGTCAAAATGTGACTTTTTCTGGATGCATTGGCAGCTCTTGCAATGCTTCTGGCTGATATTCACTCTAAAATCGACAATCCTGCTTATTTACGTACCCATTAAGCCAAAAATTAGCTTCGTCGCTGAACACAAGAAGCGCGCAATGAACTTTCTTAACAGAACACGTATTTTGATAATAAAATTCAATAATTTGCTAGCGTTGTTCGTTTGTAAGACGATTCATGGTTAAATTATAGACCAAACTGAAGATATTTGACAGTGAAACAAAACACGAAACGTACGTCAGTTGCTTAAACCAGTGTTGCCAAAAAGATAATAGCTACAAAATTACCCTTTATTATACTTTGAGACATAACCTTTCTAAAATTAAAAAATTTGCACTTTGAAGGTTGAAAACCTTATGCAACCTTTGCAAAAACTTCATTTTTTTCAGTCAGAATGTAATAATTATCTTTAGAAACTGTTTACCTCTTATTTGATATTTTTATTAGTGTAACTCATCGTAGACTGTTTCTATAGGCTATTCCAATAAGATATAAAGCATTACTGCAAATAGTCTCTGTTACCAGAAAGAAATGGGAGATCTATCAAGGGAAGCCTGAAATAAATGAAGGAAATATATGTACATTATGTCTTTCAGGCTAGGGTAAAAAACTATGATAATATCTTAAAAATCTACATACATACATACGTTGATTACTTTCTATTCTACAACGCAAATGTATTCAAGAAATGGCCTGATAAAAGAAACATAATGACATATGGATTACGGAACTCTTGGAAAATTGTTTTGACGAAACCAAGTGTTTTTTAGCGTTTTTTTTTTTAAATATAATTATAGTGATCAATAAACGTTAATCTTGAGTCTAGTACAAGTACAACTCCAAGGTAAGAAAAACTGTCTTTTTTATTCAAACGTGAGGAATTCAACATAAAGACATAATTTATTTAATTACGTTTGCGAGTAAAACACACTGTCTTACATTTGTCAATATTTAAAATCAAACGATTTTTACTGCACCATTTCCAAAATTGATTTAGATTCTGCAGCTCCTTACAATCCTTGATGGAGTTAATAATTCAAAAAAATTCAACATAATTTGCAAAGGTTAGAGATATTAGATAAATAGGAGGCAAAGCATTAACAAATAAAATAAATAGCAATGGACCAAGGCGACTCCCTTGTGGCACCTACCTATACTAGAATTAACTTTAAATTGACATGAGGGGTTACTTCTGAACATGACGCTATACTATCTACATTTAAGATAATTTATTAATTTACTAACAAGAATTTCATGACTTTATTCGTCAAATGCAGTGCTAAAGTCTGTAAAGATGCAATTGACTTGAGAGTGTTTATCTCTACAAAAAGAAGAGAATTGTTATAAATAATTGTTTGTTTTTCACAAACCCATGTTAATTTTTCACACATGCATATCAGAAAAACAATTAAAAGATATTATACAGACAAGAGAAGAGATTCAAACAATTTATGAATAGCAGACAATTTCCTTACAGGACGATAATTCTAAATTTTTAGAACCTTTTTAATGGAATGGCGTTAGGTGTGAATATTTTCAAATTTCAGAGACTCGTTAAAAAGAAGAAACAATGGGTTGGAAATATAAGAACACATTTCTTCAACATAATTGATGGTATTCCATCAGAACCAGAATTGCAACATTAATTTAGCTTTAAAATATTGTCACTTATAGAGGCCTTAGAAATCGAAGAATCCATTGATGTAAAATGACTGTATTCTTGTGTGTTGAAAGAAATACGAGATAAGGTGCTTGTAGAAGAAAAATCTTTAAAAGCAGTCTTAAAATAATCTGCGAACAAGTTCGAAATCGACTCTGGAAGAAGGCTTGAAGAATTTTGAATGGTCAAATTTACGTTTACTATTAAAGTATGTATCTCTAAAACATATGGGGGTTCATTTTTATATCACACTCAGTATTAGAAATTAATTGAGAGCATAAAAAGATTGAACAAGTCTCAAAGTCGTATTGTTGTTCTTAGTGAACTCTAAGCGTCATCCTCGGATAAATTGAACTTCAACCAAGCTATATTTCTTTTATTTTTAAGTTTTTAAATGCGAATGAAAACATGGCGTGGCGGGCTACCATTTAAAAATTTGAATTCGCGCAGTGGGATAGTATCTAAAAAAAACAATCAAATAAGATTTCATAAAATCGTAAAACCATTTTATCTAAACAAAAATGTGAAAATAATGTTACTTTCGAGCTAAATAGCTGAGTAAAGTTACATTTTTTAAAGTCTAACGCAATATGATTTTTGAATAAGTTAAAAACATTGCATACACATAAAATTAATGAAATAATAAGGGGGGGATGGTGGCGATGTTCATGTACCAGCTTTAAATCCGTCGTAATGTCTTTTGTGGAATACCTGATCCCAAAGATCGACGAGAAATATAAAAACCTGGGTTTTCGTCAACACAGTTGTTCTTGAGTGATGTACATGGTTTCTTTTTTTCATGCATTACGAACTTATTTATTCGATAACGTTAAATCTTATACTTAATATCTAATTCCTAATTTAAGCAATAGTTTAGCAATTGATTACATATCAATATATCAATTTTTTTTTAATTTTCATTAACTGAATTAAGAGAAAAGCTTTTGGTATTATAAGCATTTATCAACTGGTTAATTGGACTATAAGTACCATAGTTGGATCAACTATAAATTGTATGAAATCTATTTCTTAAATTAACGTGACCAACAGTAAAATTAAAGCGATTCAAGATTGATGATAACACAATAACATAACAGAATTGCAAATACTCTGTGTATGGTCAGTATAAATTCAAGGTCTGAAAATATAGCAAGTTTTTCTAATTTCGACGAATTTAGAAGATATGTATTTATGATACATTGAGTTATGTTTGCTTGTAAGACTCATCGTTTTACATTTGTCAATATTTAATAATAAACGATTAGTATTGCACCACAAGGTTGTCTTGAGGCAGTTCACAGTGAGATAAGAATTTAATAGTTCAGATTTCAGAATATATTGACTTCATCAGCGTATATCAATGTCATTGAAATCTTTAAAACAGAAGGAAGGTCATTTATAAATAAAACGAATAATAGTGGGCCAAGATGGTTTCCCTGTAGAACACCAGAGTTGACTAAAAATTTACTTGAACGATTATTTAAAAAAATTTTAAGTCTTATTATTATGTGGTAAACTCAAGAAGATTTGTTATTGTCGATTTTTTTACAAAACCATGCTGTTTATCACAAAAAAACGGAAGAGCAATTAAAAGAATCATTTTAGCTATAGGACGATAATAACAGATTAAGTGTTTCGAAACCTTTATATGGGTTGGTTTGAGGAAGGCGTATTTCCATAAAAATGGAAACAGCATTTAACAGATTTATTAAACAGGAGAAACAACGAATGTGATAAATGTTTTGCACATTTTTTCAGTATGGTAGGCTGTCAGGTCCGAGACTAAGATTTTCGTCAAGATTTGAAATATTTTCTATAGTATAACTGCTACGGGTAGTACCCGTAGCGTGATGGTTAGTGCGTTGGACTAATAAAAATGAATTTGGAAAAAAAAAAAGTGCGTTGGACCGTCATGCAAGGGGTCTTGGGTTCAATCCCTGCCTGTGCCACCTTAATTAAAAAAAAAAAAAAAAAAAAAAATCACGGGTACTGCCTCTTGCGAGGAATTGACAAATCCTCCAAGAGTAATTCTTGTCATGAAAAGTGCTTTCTCAAAATTAGCCGTTCGGATTCGGCATATAAACTTTAGGTCCCTTCCATCTCTGACAACATTACTCGCACACAGGAATGGTTGAGAGTTGTAAGTCACTAGGCCCTGATTCTTCATGGACTGTTGCGCCACTTAATTTATTTATTTATAACTGCTTCAGAGATTGTTAGGTTAATTAAACCCAACTGGGGAAATTGTCTAGAGCTTGAAGAGTTATTTGAAAAGTTAGAAATTGTTGAGAAACAGCTTCATAAGCACTTTTCACCAGTGGAGAAGGTGGTTTACGTAATTTCACCATTTTTGTAATGATTTTTAATGGCAAAGTTTTCACTACTCAAGTTTCAAAAAGATGACAGCTTCAAAAGTGACAGCTACTTAAGTAGTCTTAAGCCGTAATGGAACTTTGTTAAGTTATATGTCCTTTTAAAAATCATTAACTTAACGAAAAATTTCGTCAGTATTTAAATGGCTATTCCTTTTCAAAATTGAATTGAACTAACCCAAAATTTAGTTTATCCATTTCGGGTAAAAACTAATGAATGTTAAGCAAATGAAAGACTTATTATTACCTCCTAACGCTTGTTTCTGCACGCATCATGTCCGCGCACCTTAAATTCAAGCTAGGTATGGTACATATCTATACCTATACCTACACCTGCACTGACATTGTGCCATTTTAATTATAAAATCAAGTTCTTTCATTCGATATTTTCCCATAACGTGTTATAAATTATTCAATTTACTTACTATACACAGGTATGAACCTCAAGTCTTTTGTTTTCTTTCTGTTCAAAAATTATTCAACAGCAAAATGTGTTGAATAAAAAGAACAAAAAAAAAGATAAATGATCATAATCATAAATAAACATAAAAACATACATACATATGTATATACCTATGTATACACCAAAAAAGATCTCTATCAATATTCTTCGTTCTTCTTGCACGCTTCCAGAAGATACCTACAAATAAAAGAATCTTTAAGACACATCATCAGGATTCAGGAAAAAAAAGAAAGAACTAAATTAAAATAAATTCGAAGTATTTATGTACATAAATTTATGTAAAGATACTATGTAAGAAAAATAAATAACATAAGACAAATAATAATAATAAACAAAAAACGAAAAAAAAAAAATAAATAATTCACGAATGCCGTGATTAAATCGAATCCACCACACCAACATATCCCCTTCCCCATGTCCTTTTTCACACTTTCAAACAAGACACAAAGCCCACAAAAAGACAGCAACCTTCTTCGAGATTGTTGCAGCAGCAAGAAAAAAAAATATCATAATATCTTAGCTTAGCTACATACAAGAGGCATAGATAATGCTATCAGACATAATGACAACATGCCTTGAAAAAGTGAGAACCTTCTTGAATGGAATGGATTGGATGGATGGCGATGGCAATGGCAATGGATAGATGGATGGATGGATCCTCCTCGGGTCTTATGTATTCCTATTTTGTATTCTTCATGTGTACACTATATATAATGCCGAGCGGCACGGCTACTCCGGGATTCCGATTCCGATCTACAATTCTATTGACCAAGCCAGACAATCTGGCGTGAGTGCGAGGAACAAGACGAGCCATCAAAGATAAAAGAATAACAAAAGTACAAACAAAAAAATAAAAACGAGTTAACAGCAACAACAACGAACGAGGCTTGCCCACTCTTCTGCCATTTGATCCCCCAAATACCTGCCAGACAGAGTGACGCCAAAGATACCGCGTCGTCGTCGTCGTATACCTAGTACCTAACCTACGTCTTGTAGCTTGGCTGCAATGAAAGATATGAACGAGGCGATGCACCTCGGAATGTTTACATTGAAAAGTCGGACCGAAAATGTCAATTTTATATTTATTATGTTTTCTATTGGTTGAAACATGAAATCTTAGACATACTGTTAGAATTTTGAATAATATAGTTTGGTTTTGTTTATTTAAAAGTTGGTGAACACACACAAGAAATAATCGTAACGATTGCAAAATGCGATGAAAATCCATTCACAGGAATCAATTGACATTTCTGCTATTATAAAAATGTCAAAAAGTCACTCGAATCCATCTGTTAATCTTAAAGCAATACAATTAGTTCTTTCATTGCCAAAATAATTCACTGCCAAAATAAGAGAAATTTAAGAAATCAAATTGTTCGTCGCGAATCGCAATCTGATTGTAATAAACTGTCAAACACAATTACCGTTCCACATACGATCCACAATTCAACGATTAAAATGTTCGCGTTTATTGCTAAAATAAGAGAAATTTAAGAAATCAAATTGTTGGTTGCGAATCGCAATCTGAATGTAATAAACTGTCAAACACAATTAGCGTTCCACATACGATCCACAATTCAACGTTGTTAGCGTCTTAACCTACAAATTTCATTCTAGTCTTTTTTGTGCATTTGTATGACGAATAAAAACAAGCCATGTGAAAAAAATGCCATAATTGACGAATATTCATTCATTGGTCGCCCTCACGTGAATAATTCCTTAGGAGAGATTTTATCAAATTTTGTTTTCACTTGTTGTGGACTACATTCTGATCGCGTGGATAGTGAATTCACGTTTGACAGAAAGCAGATAACAAGGTACATGAGACACAAATTCCGAACTGGGAACAATCAATATGATTGTGAATTTTGTCATTTCATTGACTTGAGAATAGTACCGAAATTGTCACTCTAAGTTAACATTCTGGTAGCATTTAGGAATGTTTGGCAGCTATAATAAAAGAAAACGGCTCCGTTAACTTTCTTTTGAGTAATTGAAGTACTTGAGGTATTAAAAAAGAATTAAATGACACGATAACAAGGAATGAATCGGTACTTACAATTTTCAAGCCCTACCGAAGTATTAGTTCAAAAATACGAAGAGACAAAAGGATTAGTTTAATTATTTCTTCTTATTTCGCACAAATTGTACAATAACGGAAGAACCATTAAGATTTCTTAAGGACTGTGTGAATGCCTTGCTTTCTTGTACTCGACAAAAATCTTTACGACCATCTAAAACTCGGAAGATCTTTGAACACATCTCAAAAGGAAGAAATTACATTTCATTAATATTGTTACTTAATCGAATAATATCTTAAATAAAGGCGTAAAAAACCTCAGTTAATTTTGGGCGTGTACAAAGCCAAATATTATTAGTTTTATAACAATAACACGGGGTAGCTGCAGTCTTCGTCTGAGTTAGTCTGAGTTTTCTGAAAGTAATATTTGCCAATTTTTGAGTGTACATAGCCTACTGTAAGAATCAGAAAGAACGAAGCCGGTCAAGAACAACCGGCCGGTCGATAGCCGATAGGTCTGCTGTTCTTTCTTTTTTTGTCAGTCCATAAGTTGTACAGTTTGGCAACCATAGCTGAATGAACATTTAAAGAAGGATACTGCAACTACTTGAGGATGAGCAAGAATATAACCAACTTCGTTCTGCACCGCGATGACACGACCGACGCGATGGACGCGGCGAACGCACGCAACGGCTTGAGAATAATCGATGCATGGAGCGGCATCCGCCAAATGTGGTTTTAAGTCATCTTTGTCCTGAAGGATTTAAGCTTCGTAGGTACATAAATGCATATTTTGTTGTTTTGTTTTTAAATTTACCTCTGAAGAGGTATAAGTAAAGTAGTGCCTTTTGATGGTCTTCCTCGCAGGTTGTTGTCTGGAATTTTGAATCTTTGTTTCGTTCATATTTTTTTTTTGTTTTATTTTATTTAATTTTGTATTATTTTTTTGTAAAATCTTCGTGGCGTGGTCTTGGTAGGTTTTTATCATTCTTAACAGGCATTCCTCGGTGTTGTCCGTAGTATCTCATAAATTGTACATGTAACCTTAGTTTTCAGGCAATGCAGAAAGGAGGGAGTACTAATGAAACCAGTTTTGGTGGTAAATGCATTTTTGCATTCATTTTGAAAATTCGTATTTCTTTTTTTTTTTTCGAGTGTTAGGTTGTTTTTGAAACTGGAGAATTTCTTACTCTTTGGATTTGAACAAAAATTTGTCCTTAGAGAATTTAAAAAAGTCTAACATAGGTATATGGAATAAAAAAGGTGTCTGTTGGGATTGAAGACACCTGGCGTGGTTGGATGGATGTAGATGTGTGACGACGAAGCACGACAACGATGATGAGCCCAAGGGTGGGGAAGGGGGGTAGTTGTAGGAATTGAAATGTTTTGCACACATGCATGATGGGCCGGGCAGAGTTTATAAATTGTACATTGCTTGTAATACACGTTCTATGCAAATTTAACTTACTGTGGAATGTCTATGGTGTGCCCATGGGAGATTTTTTTGCTTAAAGCATAATAGTCAAAGAATTATCGTTTTAAAATTAATTAAGTGAGTATATTATGCTACACGCATTTCATAACATACCTAATTAATATTTGTCAAGGCTATGAATCTAAACAGCATCAATAATGATAAAATAACAAAGTTTTTGTGTTATCACTTAGTTAAAGTGACAAAAAAGTTTTTGAAAATCGAAGCTCAATTAAAATATTACCATTTAGTTAGTTTTTCCACTCACTGGTCCCATTCAGAGGTTTGCTGAATCAGAACGGCTAATCTTGTCAAATTTGTCAATTTTTCTCAATAGTACAGTCCTGTTGAAAAAACTTTTAGGTTTCACGCGACTGAGAATATACCCAGATATAACAGAGGGTTCTTCGAGAGAAATACATAAATAATATTTTCTATAGTTATACCATACCTTTCTAAATGTGTTGATTATCATATTTACGAAGGACTGTTTTTTTTAATACGATTCTCAAAAAAGTACAACCCCCGAACTTTAATTCTTTAATTAATCAAAATGTTAACTAGGTACCTATAAAAAGTTTATTTTATAATTTTCCTTAGCACAACATTAGATCCTAGACTATGGTTTAAAAATAGCATTTTTGAAGTTAACATAATGCATACATAATGCAGACATATTTTTACAATAGTTAGTATTCAAGTAGTTAACAACATTACGAGCAAACGTTACTCATAAAAAGAAGAGCCAATGGTAATGAAAATTGAATTGTTAGATTCTAATAACAAGATAATGTAAATAACTCATAAGACTAGATAGAACATGCCTTTTTGTATGTGGATTGAGAAAAAACACTGTTTTTTACCAAAGACTTAAATGCCATTTTGAGCTTATTGAACACAATCTTATGTCAAAGTTACAATGACAAACTAAATTTGCAATATTGGAATTTGGAATTAGAATGGAATTGTTCTCTTACTTCAAAGACAATGTTCACATTGGACTCCTTTGAGGCGACCCATTTTGACGTCTCAGCATTTCAATTTCACCCTAATTGATGGTTAACAAGAGTTAGAGAAGTAAGGCCGACATTTTTAAAAGCTTTAACCGATGTTTATTTTAGACGTTTAGTTTTCAATATGGCAATACTTTTTCGAAGTTTTTGTTGTTCAGTTTGGTTTGACATTTCAAAATGGATAGACTTAGAGACCAGTTTAAGTTATCATTGGTTTTCATCATTGAACATTTTGTTTCGAGATTTAAAAGCGATTAAGGCCCATAAAATGTTGTTTCGAGATTTGAAAGCGATTAAGGTCCATAGCTATTTTCGGCATTAATTATTATGTGATACTTAAATTTAACATAAGTAGTAAACAACTACTTTTCAATTCTAACTAACTTCAAGTCGTTTATTTAAATGTCAAATTTGTATGTATAAAAGTTTATTTTAGCTTGTTAACGTGTTTTGCTCAAGAACGACTACAAAATTCATCATGATGGACTTCTAGAAGAAAGCTTGTCGTCCTTACATTGCCAAGCTGCAAAATTTCAGAACAATGTTCTGAATTGGTAACAATCAAGCTTGAACTCGCCAAGGTCACAATATATGATACCCTTTTTAGAACATGAACAAAATATGGTTGGGTGTCAAATCGCCCAAAACCGAATCGCCCAAAACTTAAAAATGTCACATCACAAAAATTTTGGGCGATTTGACATTATGTTGAATCACCCAAAAAAACAAAAATGTCAAATCGCCCAAAAAGAGTGGGCGTTTTGTCATAATGCAAAAATAGCCATGTGTCAGATCGCCCAAAACCAAAACTCCCAAATTGCAAAAATGAAGAAAAATGCCAAATCGCCCAAAAATAATTTTTGGGCGATTTAGCATAATGTCAAATCGCCCAAAAAATATAAATAATTTTGGACGATTTAGCATTATTTTTGGGCGATTTGACACTTTTGTTAAATTGGGATAAAAATTATGTTCAAGAAGAATTGTAACAGTTACATTAACGGGCACATCGGAATGTTGGTTCTTCTCCACATGAATGAGTTATGATTAGAGAAATATTTGCCATTACCTGATAAGACAGTGTAAAAACACTACTCGAAGTGGTAACAAGTTGGTGAATTATCCTCATAAAATAATGTTTTTTTTTTTATTTCCTCGAAGTGGAAGAATTTTCCAATAATTTTGACAGCTTTTTGGCTTATTATGAGAAGTTTTGGATACGAAAGGTATGTAAATGAATATAAATTTACTTAAATAATCATGTTTGTGAAAGGTAATACTATGAAACCACCGGGGGGAGGGGGGCGGCGCGACGCGCTTTGCGGTCGGGTGGCGGCGCGTCGCCCATCCGCGTCGTCGCCCGTCCGCGTCACCCATCCGCGACGCCCGTCCGCGACGCCCGTCCGCGCCGCCCGTCCGCGACGACCCTCCGCGACGCGCGCCTCGCACGCGCCCCGTTTTGCCCTCGCGCATAAGCATACAACAAAAACTAAGTCCAAACGATAACAAAACACATTTAATTACTTCATTTCCGTTCAAAGTGTTTTTTTCCCATTACTTACTTTTAGATCGGGCCACTACAGTTATCAGTTTTTAAAAAGCTAACAAGGACAGCATCCGATATTGAAGGCTACAATAGTATACTTGAACGAATGTTGACCAAAAAGGGCAATTTCTTTAAATTTGTTAAAGTCCTTCAAGAAGAGGAATTTATGAGAAGCCGTAATTTCTCTATGCTTATAGAAAGTAGTGGCACTACTGGTACCAAATCAAGGAAAAAAATCGATATAGAGAGAAACAAAAATATAATGGAGGCTTCTGCGCTTCTTGAAAACGGTGCCATTAATATAATGAGATTTTTAGATCGAATGGTTTATGTTAAAAATAACATTTGTACTGGTATGGAACTGACACAAATACTGAAAAAATTTGTTTTTTTTTTTTATATTTTGGTCTAATTGCAATAAATATTTTGGGCGATTTGTTAAAAGAGCCCTAAATGTTAGTATTTTTGGATTGCGACAAAACCCCCATTTCTACTTTGGACGATTTGACATTTTTCTTTTTTGGGCGTTTTGTCACAGCGTCAAATTGCCAACAAATTTTGGGCGATGCGACATTTTTCAGATTTGGGCGATTTGGTTTTGGGCGATTTGACACAGGGCCAACTAAAATTGCCGAAACACCAAATCGCCCAAAATTATTTTTTTTGGGCATTTTGACATTATGTCAAATCGCCCAAAAAATTGAAATGTCAAATCGCCCACAAAAGTGTTTGGGTGATTTGACATTTTTTCGCTTTTTTGCATTTTGGGCGATTCGGTTTTGGGCGATTTGACACCCAACCCAAAATATATGTACTCCAAAATACCAAATTTAAATTGAGCCTACCTATAAGGAAAAATTTTGTTTTTGCATTTGTCTGTGTCTCCAAAGTTTTTCGTACCCTGCAATTATTAAAAACATGAAATAACATCATTATAGCAAAATTCAATTTTAAATCATAATTTACCCGGGGACGTATTTTGTATTAAAAATTCTTGGCAGATAATTCAAAAAATAATAACCAACTTGTCAAACAAAAATCCAATGGTTGATTTCAATGATGAAAACTAATGATAGATATAGCTGGCGTCTTATACTTCTGAACAACGTTTGCATATCGTGCAAAGTTATTACCAAAATAAAAGTTCGGTTCGTGCGAGACGCAACGAAACATTCAAATTATTGAAGGAAACTTTTGGTGAGCGCATTATCTCGCGTCATGGGTCTGTGGCGAGACATTAAGCCTCTGTACTTAACGGATAATATAAAATTGGGCGTAAGGGTAAACTGTTAACTGTTCCTATAAGCACTGGTTTTATGGTTGAACTTTTTAAGGACAGGAAAGCAATTAGATATTTCACAAGATTCACTCAATTGTTTCGCTTGTAAAACAAGGGTTTGTTTTGCTTTTGTATTTTATGGATGTCATCTTATTTCGTTCGGGGATAATTGTATTTAACCTTATTTTTAATAAGCTATAAAATATATTTTTGTTTAATTTCATTCTCAAAAAATGCTTACACATAACCCAATAACTCTCTCACATTGACAATTAGTTTTTGTTTCAAAAAGTGTTTTTTAGAAGAACATTGTCTTTTTACTAATTGGTCACCTTTATTTAAAATGATTTAACGTTTTGGTTGACCGTATCGACACTTATATAATAAAATAGCAAACCCGGCGAACTCCGTTTCGCCACCTGATGGCTTCGTTTTTTGTAACATTTCGTTTGGGGATTAAAAGATGAAGAAAAATTATTTTTTGTTTTATATTTGAAAAGGAAACATTTTATTTCATTTCACAACAGTAATGAATTCATTTCGATTACAAAAATGAAGTGTAATTTAGTTGAACTTCTCTAAGTAAAAAATGAAAGTGAATCCATAAATACTGAATCGAAGCGATATATTTGTCCGCAAATTGAAGTGCTCTTTGGTAAACCACATTTTTTGTTTTTTGGTCTGACGTTAACACAAACAAAGCAGATGGTTTCCCAACTCGTGAACACGCAACGTATAGCTGCTCATGTGAAAAACAATGATTTTCTAAATTTATACCGCAAACACTAAGCGATTGGCTTTGCGACTTGTCAATTGTTATTGAGAACGCAGGCGAACCGGAAATTGCAATTGTTTGAAGTCAAACGGAATATCAGTCGGAATCATTGGTATTCGAGGAATACATATGTACATTTTCACCTGCATACTTTCCGTTAATAATGGTTGCCTCAATCAAATTCGGCATGAGTTTTTTCACCGCAAGTCGAGTACCGTTGCAAAGTCGTGGTGGCTTCAAATTACGCAATATCATAATAACTGAACCAACTTTGAGTTGCAAGTTATGTGGTGGAAATCCTGGTAACTCCAGAGAGTTCAAAGACTCCGTTGGATAATTTACTACATCATCGGAATTTGTTATGGAATCAACGGATTTGTGTGTCACCAAATCGCCTGCGACTTTTGATTGAATGTTGAAATTCAGTGCGTGTACATCATTATTCTTTGCGGCGAGAATTGCTCGTTGCCTTAACCAGGCATAATTCTGATAATTCTTACTAATATTTGGGAAAACATTTTCAATAAGAGCCAATTGAGAGTCTACAAATCGGCAAAAGTCGTTGGTAAGAGTAATTAATCCAGTTGTCGCATCAACTGGCACTTTTCCATTTCCAACAGCTAACAATTGTTTGGAAAATTGTTCAGCGTTTTGATCATTTTGAAGTTGAACTCTCATATTAGTGGTTTGCTATATAATGTTTTTACGTTATTCCACAAAAGTGATACCTTCAGGCAAACATTCAATTCATCTGCAGGCGTTCCACGGGAAATTACTGGCAACGTCTGCCTGAAATCGCCTGCCAACAATACCATCAATCCGAAAAATATGTTGTTACTTTGTCGAAAATCCTTCAGTGTGAAGTTAAGTGCTTCAAGTGATTTCTTATGTGCCATTGTGCACTCATCCCAAACAATGAGCTTGCATTGCATCAACAATTTTCCCATTGCACTGGATCGGGAAATATTGCATGTTGTAGTATCAATTGTGTTTAAATTGAGTGGCAACTTAAGCGCAGAATGTGCAGTACGACCGCCATCTAGAAGAGTTGCCGCAATTCCAGATGATGCTAACGCCAAAGGTATGTCACTTCTTGATCGAATAGTGGCCAAAATCAATGAACTGACAAATGTTTTCCCTGTTCCTCCAGGTGCGTCCAGGAAGAATAGACCACCAGTATTATTGTCCACCGCTTGCATTAATGTTTTGTATACTTCTTTTTGCTGTTCATTCAGCAAGGGCACATTATGTCGAACGAATTCCTGCAATGTATCAACATTGTATTGCAGCTCTCGATTTAATTCTTGGTTCAATGCATCGTGCATCGATCGATTTGGCGCAATCATTCCTACTTCAATCACTAGCTTGTTTGCAATAGTCAAGCATTGATCCTCAATCAGAATCATTCCTTCATTGTAGATTTCATACGTTATTTAAAGTCGATATCTCTGACGTTTCTAGAGATATGGTTGACTAAAAAAGGTTCCCAAAAGTAACCTTTGGTTTAGAATATAGGGCCCTTTGAAACGTCAAAAAATTTTTAAATTTTCATTCCCACAAATCGGAACTTTTACAATAGCTTTCTATAGCAAACTTAACGGAGTTCACCGGTTTTCTGTTGAAATTTTTCCTGAATTTTGTCTGCTATAAACCTCACGGAGCCCGAGACCTTTCCAACGAATGAAAAACCGTGGAAATCGGTTTGTGCGTTCTGGAGCTATAGCGTCAGGAAGGAAAACCCGAGTTATTTTTTTATATAGTAGATAACACAGATAAGATGTAATTTATATTTTTAAGTCGCATTAAAATTCGATATTCATAAAAATGATAATAAACAAATGTACAATTTACATTTTTGATCATATTTTTTTTTATTTACCAAAAAAAAATTAAATTTGTAGTTGAATTTCCTTTGAAATATTACAGTTTCAATTTTTTTTATTTAAATTCCTCATTAATAAGCAGCAGGACAAAGTACTTAATTCTTGGACAATATAATATTTAAAGAATTTATATTTACATCTAGAACACTTTTGGAGTCTGTTTTTGTTTGTATTCGAAAAGAGTTTCAATACAAATTAGCATAACTTGTTTAAAGTGATAACATTGGCAAAAAATGACTCACGAAATATTATTATATTTGCTATTAGATGAAAGTGATAAAAAAATGATACTAAATTAAAATCACCAAATTCCATGAAATTATTTCAAAGTAAAAGTAAAAATCCAATATCCGTTCAAATTTCTCGGAACCCTATTACAAAATAAAAGAGAATATAAACAAATGCATTTTTTTTTTCGAAAAATGTTAATGTTTTATTTTATGTAGGCTATTGAACTTTAAAATAGGCAAATATTTATCGCAGAATACTAATTCTGCAAATATAAATAAAGCACATTGTAGTTAAGTACGTAGCAAACACCTTAGGCTTTTTTGTTTTATTCGTGATGATAAGGACAAAGTAATGGATTTGTAAAAGATCAACTTCTGGTTTAAAATAAAATTCTAATTTCCAATTTTAAAATTAATTTAAATTTGACAGTCTATGTCGTATTTTGGCTTAAATCTTGAACCAACTTAAACGAACTAAATGTCTCTAAAGTTATATGTCTTTTTATGACAGCTAACTAATCAGAATCTCTAAGAATTCAATTAAGATTTCTGAAAACTAAGTTCTTAGTTTTACGCTAGGTTTATGTTTATTAAGCCTAGTATGCTGCTGATGCGAAACGAAAATTCCCATACAAAAATGACATGACGAAATCATAAACGAAAAATTTCGCTGTGCTTTTCGTTTTTCAGTACGCTGCTGAACGACGAAATGTGTCATTTTAGTGGATAGCTGTACTAGATTTCTAAGTACAATTCTCCACTATTTTCGTTCTCAATTTAATTACCCGGCATATTAATTGCTTGCGAAATTTTGACGTTTAATTTTTTTATTGAAAAAAAAAAATGTTTACTCGTGACTTTCGGTGTTTTGACTTTGATTTATTTTTGATTGAAAATTTAAAATAAAATGTATTTGTCTAATGTGTTCCAACAGTACAACTATCCTGAATCGAAAACTCGGGATGTTGAAGATGTTATTGGTGATGTGCAAGAAGTGATAAAGACGAGCAGTGAAATTCAACTTCCAAAAAATAAAATGAAGAAAAAATTTGATTTCTCTTCGGAGGAAAAAAAGAAACTGTCTTAGTTGGTCGAAGCCAGTGAAGCTATTTGGAAGTTGCTGTAGAAATAAAAAAAAAACCAGATACTAACTGCTCAACAAAATGTTAACAAATAGAATTCTTTTTTACTTTTGTTTACAGCAGCTGACTGTCAGAACTTGTCAATTGTTTTGACAGCTGACAGAACTCTCCACAAATATTTTTCGGCTGTGGTTTTCGTTTTCATTTTGCTCTGCACTTGGAGACCGCCGAGCTGCGTACTAGGCTTTAAGTATTACAAAGTTGAGAATCAGAATCTAGAGCTCAGTTAAAAAGGGTTCGATTTTTTACACATGTCTTTATTTCAGTGGAGAGTTCGAATTGAAGATGAGTTAAAACGGTGTTGAAATGACATTTAAGGTCTGTTTATATGTACTTAGGTTTGTCCTTTTTCAAACAATTGTTAACTATTGTTGTTATGTCAAAAAAAAATTTCAAGTGTCATTGTTACGAATTGTTGGAATCATTTAGGAACGACAATTATTAAAAATCGTAACAATTACTTGTTTGTAAACAAATAATTGATTTTGACAGTTTAACATTTTCAACTCACCTTCCGTGCTGAGTTAACATTTAGGAGCGACAATAGTTAAAGATTATTAACAATAATTAACGATTGTTAACAATAAAGAAGAACAGACCCTTTATATCGTTGTATTAGTCTAACTCGTTTTATTCATTTTGGAGCCTTTGGACTTAAAAATCCAACATCTTTCAAACCAACTTTTTCGACCCACATGCAATCAAATTTCAAATCTACATAGGGTTTACAATATTAGTCACCACATCAAAATGTAGAATCTATTTATATTACAATTAATTTTTGTCCATCATTATCAAATACAGTCATTTCACAAAAATTAGACTTTCGTGTTTGAACATTGATTGATTTTTTTTGGGAAAACTGTTTTACTGAAAACTTTTGAAAACTTGAACTTAACGTTCAGAAATGCAACTCTCCACCATGAAAATTTTTAAAGAAACTTTGAAGTTTGTTTATTGTTTAAAATGTTCAACCTGTCACTCAACCATAACCACAACAAGAACATACGACGAACGAAGAGGTTAACTTTTCTTAATTTATAACAAAGTTCAGGACAGCTGCACTTCTTACTCATCATTGACTCAGTGAAGATACGCAATTCTATGTAAATATGAATCAACTTAACGTTCGATGGTAAATACAGATGTTTGTAAATATATATTCTTTCGAATGGATTTACTATATTCAACAAATTTTGTAAAAGTACGAGCCTAGATACATATGTATGTGTCTTCATATGTATAGCACAACACCCGCTCTTCTACTATATAATACAAGTTATGACAGCAATAAGTTGTTTTTCCAATAGACAATCTTTGCTTATATTAGTATTGTTATGAAACTTATTAACACAAGTCAATTAAAGTTAATCACTTGTCAGATCTAATAGATCAATCAATTTATTAGTTAAAATTGTTTTGGATTGGAACATTTTACTTCTTTAAAAGATGGAACGATGTAATCTGTTGATATATAGACAATTATTATTTGAACTTTCTTGTAATGTGTTGCAATTGCAATTATTTGTAAGGCAATTGATTTTATTTGCTTGATTCTTTGTGTAACTTTGAAAGATTTGTTCAAAGAGAAGGGGCTTTATGAATTTTCATCAAAAGTTAGATAAGATAAGTGACAGCTAATTTAAAACTTTATCTATTATTGGATAGGTTCTAAAAAATTATGTCTTGAAAGTTATTTCCTCGAAAAAGATGATGATCAAAGCTATTTTAGTAAGTTACTAAGCTTATTACTTTATTTTGCAAATTTTAAAAAAACTTGGCATTTCTAAATTTCTGACATTTGAGTTTATTTTTTGTTTGTCATAAACTGTCACTTTTTAGACCTGTTCAAGAGAGCTGTTTTTTTCTATTTAAAAAGAATACGTATGTATTTTACTTTTAACTGTCAAATATTTAGAACATTTAAAACTAATAAAATACTAAACCCTTAACAAAAGGTTGTTTAAGATTTTGCTACAACTAATAGCTGTCAAAGTTTAAAGCCATAAAATTCGTTTGGAGTTACCTCTGAACTTAGTTAATAACGTCGAACAATGACATTCGAGAACTACTTGCGAATTATTTGGTAAACAGAAGTCTTAATTGCTAGACTTTGTAGATGCTTCAGTGAATTTTTCAGTTTTGTGCCAAATTTATATTTAAACGCACCCACTAAGTTTAATCTTACCTTTCAAGTTATTTTAAAAAACTACAATAGCTATGTGCAGTACAATTTATATACAAAGATGTTTATTAAATAACATTATTATCTGAGTATTAGAAATCCTCCTTTCTAAAAACCCCAGACTGATTCCTTAGAATCTCGTTCATCATTTTGTAGTTCAAGAATTCTCGTTCATTAAACCGCGAATGAAAATGAAAACTCATAATTTTATCACTTCAATTGTCAACAATTTCTTGAAGTAACATGTGTCTGTGAATATTGTAGTATATTATTTATATTTACAATCTCTGAACCATTTTTCTTGGTCTTATTTTTATGACTACAACGTTCAACTACATTCTGTCTGTATAATTATATTTTTTGAATGTAGACCACGTACTTGACGACCTATTAAGCCTATCGTTTCGTCGAGAATTACAGAAAGAAAAAAAAAAATAGAAAAAATCCAAGCTAAAAATAACAAATCACAATGGCACCTCGGTAGCAAGATGTGATCGAACGAAGGTTTAAGAATACTCGTAAGTCTTGCTCGAAGAATGAACTTCCGTGCTTCGAGATGACACCTTAAGTTGATTTGATCACTTTTAACAATTTATGAAGATGAAAACGAAAGCAGTTTATTGACTTAATATTTTTTTGTTTAAGATGACAATCTGTCAAGAATTACGTTTTAGTTGTTATAAGAGAGCTCTGAATCCTTAAACGAATAATGACGAAGACTGTATTTGATTCTTCTATTTGTCATCTTATCGGACTCTAAAGGTTTTATGACATCTCTTAGTTTATATTGTAGCCTCATAAAGGTCAATATCGCTATTTTGTCACTCGTTCGAAGCTGATACACGCTCTGAAGCACTGGCTACATCACGCATGGAGACTGAACGCTGCGCTGGCTGAATATTATTTATTTTAGTTTCTATATAGAAAAAAAAAAACTATCTGATAATAAGTAGTATGGTCTTTTTTTAAATGGATTTTGATTTTATTCTACGAATACGCTGACACTTAGTCAAAGGAAAATTTATGATCACTTTAAGATTGAATAATGATGACGGAGATTTAGGCTGTGGTTATACGTATGGTGGCAATCGTGTACACTAGAGTTGACAGTTTAAGAGAGGTAAAATGATAAATGACAATCGGGTTTGTGTTTAAGTTTTGATTCAAAGCCAACTTTCTAAAACATAAACAACACTTTATAAACAAGCCTTATGTTAAATAGAGCTCTTTAATCGAAGCATATATGTAAGCTTTAAAGCCATATGATGTGTTGACAATACTGTATAGGACTATGATGTAGCAGTTTGGTATAGATTTATTTAATGACCATCAGTTGGAATAAATAGATTTAATTACATAATATTATTTTAAAGATAAGTAGGTAGGAATATGTTATGGTTGATGGATTTAGTGGATCGGATGTCTTTTAAGATTGATTGACATGCCTCTATACACTTTATCTTCAAAAAACATTTTCCCCATCGAAAATACGATGTTTGAGATTTAAGATAATATACTGACAATTTTATAAACAATAAACATTGTATACTTTATGTTAAGAATTGTATCAATATATGGGCAATATAAGTTGGATGACATTTGTAAATTGAAATATTTGCAATTTTAAGCAAACCACAATTTGACAGGGAATAGTATACATAGATCCCAATCTTCAGCTTTTAAAAACGAGGATGTATCTAAAAAAATCCTTGGATAGCTATGAGAAAGTGAGGTATGTACCTCCTTTTGATTTTTACTAACATAAACTTTTTAAATAAAAACCAATATAAACGGCCCGCCATTTAACTTTTTTTTCAACTAGTGCTTATTTCGTGAATGGTAACACTTAAGCATCTTGCACATGAGCAACGAACTGCGAACTGCATATGGATCAGGGTTCAAACCTCACTTCGATCGAAGCAAATCTACTCCAGTTTTGAGGGAGAAAACAAATCTACTTCGCCACTCCGCTTTTTTCTGATCTGCTCCCTTTTTCCACACTAAAAAATTGTGAAGCCAAACCAAATGAAATTAAATGACAGCACCGTGTATTCTCCAAACAACTCTGCTCTGAATCTCTGTCTCTGAACGGAATCGTAATTTTTCTTACTTAATATAAGCAACATAGATCAGCAAGATTTAGTTATCTTTATTGGTACTCATCAAAAACAACCACTAATAAAATGGAAGAACTTATGTTCCAAAACTTATCTGACTATATGTTAACTCTAGCCGTTTTACCACACAGCAGCGCCGCAGCTGAGAGAAAGCTTTCCGAAATGAATTTATTGAAAACTAAAATAAGAAATCGTTTGCATGTCAATACAGTTGAAAATTTAATGTTTTCACGATCATTAATAGCAGATGGAAAACAAATTTTTGAATCACCGTTTGAATTTATTAAATTTATAAGAGAATTGAAATTTGTCCAAGACAAATACATTCTAAAATAAAATCAATAAAAACCAAAAATATTTATAGTATGTATTATGAATAGTTTTTAGTTTCTGAAGTCTAAACCCGTTTGTGATTCATTTTTTAATATTTTTGTTAAAAATATAGTTTTTTTGTTTTCAACTCTAATTTCTTATTTAATTTAGTGTTACAAATACCTATTTATTTCCGTTAAATAAATTTTTGTTAAAAATACAGTTTTTGAAAACTTGAGTTTTTCTTTCATTTTCAAATCTACTTCGGAAATTTTTGATTTACTTCACTTTTGCTGCAAATCTGCTCCGAAATTTTGTTACTGAGGTTCCAACCCTGATATGGATGTTCGCATATTTTGACTTTTCTTTCACATGATCTTTTATTTCTATTCGCAGGTAGCGACGAATTGTCAACCCTTTTCTCCATATTTTCCTCAGCCATCATCTTTCACACAAAAACAAACCAAGAGTGGTATAATTTTGAGGTTAAAGTGCCTTGCACATGAGCAACGAACTGCGAACTGCGAATGGACGAACAAACGTGATTTTACACATTTCAAAAAGTCAATTCCACACAAAAACACATTTAAATTATAAGAAACCAATTGACACTAATATTAGGATAATAAAATTTGTATTTTGTTCTCTAAAACAAGAGAATTTTGTAAAAACAATTTGGTAGTAACGAATCGCAGTGTGGTTGCTGCGAACTGTCAAACTCTATTCGCGTTCCACATACCATCCACACTTCAACGAATAAATTGTTCGCGCTCAACTTAACCTCAAAATTATACCACTCTTGTTTTGTTTTTGTGTGAAAGATGATGGCTGAGGAAAATATGGAGAAAAGGGTTGACAATTCGTCGCTACCTGCGAATAGAAATAAAAGCTCATGTGAAAGAAAATTCAAAATATGCGAACATCCACAGTTCGCCGTTCGCAGTTCGTTGCTAATGTGCAAGATGCTTAAGTTGAGCGCGAACAGTTTATTCGTTGCAGTGTGGATGGTATGTGGAACGCGAATAGAGTTTGACAGCTCGCAGCAACCACACTGCGATTCGTTACTACCAAATTGTTTTTACAAAATTCTCTTGTTTTAGAGAACAAAATGCAAATTTTATCATCCTAATATTAGTGTCAATTGGTTTGTTATAATTTAAAAGTGTTTTTGTGTTTAATTGACTTTTTGAAATGTGTAAAATCACGTTTGTTCGTCCATTCGCAGTTCGCAGTTCGTTGCTCATGTGCAAGGCACTTTAGCTCATGTCTGATTTGACAGATAATTAGTTTTATACTTCCGCTGAACGAATATGGTTATGTATACGCTTGAACAACGTTGGAAAATATTGCGACATTACTTTGAAAATCATGGTAATATTGCAGAATGTGTGCCAAAATTGCCAAAGCGTGAAAAGTTCAAGAGTTGAAGCCACCTGACCATAAAATGCGTTTTCGCTTCGCTAAGTGGACCTGCGATCGACTTAGAGAAGATGCCGGTTTTGCCAAAAAATCATCTTTTCAGATGAAGCTCATTTTGATCTTGGCGGGTTTGTAAACAAGCAAAATTGTAGCATTCAGGGCACAGAAAACCCGCACGCATACATTGAAAACCCGATACACCAAAAACGAGTCGCTGTTTGGTCCGGATTTTGGTCCAGAGGCATAATTGGGCCATTTTTCTTCAAAAATGAGCAAGGAGTGGCCGTTACAGTCAATGGCGATCGTTATCGGACAAATTTGAACGTATTTTTGTTCACAAAAATTGACGGCGCTGCGTGCCACACAGCCGAAGCTACACTCGATGTTTTGCGCCCTGTTTTTGAAGATCAGCCGCAGAGCTGATGTCGTTTGGCCACCTCGGGGGGGTGCCGTAAAAGATAAGTGTTACGCCGACAAGCCAGAGACAATTTGACGCTTTAAAGGACAATATTCGTAAAGCCATTGGTGAAATAAAGCTGCACACAATCGATAATGTGCTTAAAAATTAGACCGATCGTGTAGACTACTGTATGGCCAGCCGAGGCAGCCATTTGAATGAAATTATTTTCCATTACTAACCGGAAGGATTGTACTTTCAAATAAAAAAAGAAATTTGAAAAAATATTCAGTAGTTTTTTTTATAGCATTTTCAAAAAAAAAAAGAAGTTTTTTGGCGGACCCTTTATTAATTTAAAACACTTACAATAAGGTAGCACAAACAAAGCTGGAAAGAACATAACAAAAATGTAGAACTTGAACTAAGACCTTTGTAAAGAGCTGAAATTCTTGAATTGAGTTGAAACTTTAAGTCAGAAGTTAAACCAGCAAACTGTCAAAAATTTTCTTTTTTTTTTTGTTTTTGTTTTTTTTTTGTAATTTTATAATTCATCGTTTGTGGATGAGTTTGGAATGACTTTTTGACAAATTTTCTTTTGTGGAAATGTCAAAAATGACATTTCAATCCCTCCGCAAATTAATAATTGGAATCCGTAATAGGTGTGAAAAGTAATTTTTGAGTCTGGAGTTTAGAAGAACATTTTCGTTTTTCCCCTCAAATTATAGGAGAATTATAAAATTTTTCTGAAATGTGAAGGAAAATTATTGTTCCTTTATAATGTTCTGGAGTTTTGATTATTCATTCAGCCAACTTTTCGATGAAATTACATAAAAAGTCAATTTTTAATACAAAATAGAGCACACTTGTCATTTTTATACATTCATTAGATGTCAATAGCGGAGGCCAAACAAAAAAAAAACAATTTGGTCATTAAGAATGTTATACTTAAGAATTGGCCCACAAATTATGAATGATTTTGAATTTTGAAATTTAGCATAGAAATAATTAAATACTTTGATTCGTGGTTAATTTTATGGAGAGTTATAATGAATTATATGTACATAACATATTTAGGTACCTATGTACATTTGTTTATGAATTTGAATTTTGCAGTTCCGAAGAAAAACAGTTTTTGGTCGTGTTTAGTACTTTACTTTGAATTTCCGTGATTATCTGTCATCATTGTCGATTCTACTGTTTTATATTAATTTGACATTACTTTTATAGAACGTTTCCACCAAAAAATAATCCGAGATTTAAGGCAAGTGATTTAAAATAAATCATGAGGTGTTTCCACCAAAGAAAAGGAAATTAATTTGACGTTTGGTTTATGTCATAACAACCAAACTTCAAATTATTCTCCTTTCGAAAAGAAAAAAAATATGTATTTGTTCACTCATCATCTGTAAGTAATTAGTTTTATTATATTCTTGTACATATTTATTATTTTTGTATACTTACAAATTTTGTGATTGTGATTTCTTGAAAGTTGTTTATTGTTTTGAATTTGAGTCATATGGAAGTGAGACAGATAGTTTTTGTTGACATTTCCATCTGTCAATAAACGAAATTGGCGTTTAAATGGGTCGGTTCAACAATTATTCTCCGAAAAAAAGTTTGTTTGATTTGACAAACTAATGTTTCCAAGTAGATTTCAATGAGAGATTAAAATTTGTATGGTAAATCTTCGAGATTTCAAGGAGATTTGTGACAAATCTAGCTAAATCTCGGTTTAGTGCTCGGTGGAAACGTAGTATTAAGACTAAATAGTGTTCGCATTGAGTTGTTTTAGATCAACTTATTTTAACGTTTTATTCTATTTTTCGGTCCCACACATTCAAACAAAATTAATTTCTGTCTCACTTCTCTATCTTTTTCAAACCATTACAGTAAATGACATCCTTAATTTACGTTTTAAATTAACTAAAATATTTTATTTCAGTAAGCGTAATGACCTAAGCCTAGGAACAATATAAAAATAATTGTTTTACTTCTTTCAAAAAAGATATCCATTCATATTTGCATATTTCATGCCCAAAAGATTTTAAATATTGTGAAACGTATTTATGCCTTTTGTTGCTTGTATTTAATAAATCTTAAAATAAATTTAATCTATTTTAAGATCATCCTTTGGCAATTTATAAGTTGCTGAAAAAATTATACTTAAAATAAGAGAATCAAGTAAAGTCTTAAAAAAACTTTAACATTTCTGTTCATAACTTTTATTGTTATGACTGCGACGCTAGATCAAATCACTATTTCAGTCTTTATTTATTTATTAATTTATTTGTCTATATGTACAAGAACTTTCTTAGACTTAAAACTTGTAGTTTAAAAAAATAAATACATACATACATATGTATTTACATTAAATTTTTGAGTAATTTAAGACCTAGGCAAAAATGAAAATAAAATAAATTATTTAGTTTAGTAGAAAATTATTATTATTCATTCAAAATCACATTCATTATTTTATTTCAAATTGGTTCACAATGGTTTTGAATTCCTGAATATTGCAATGACTAGGAAAGACAGAGTGTGGTAACGCATTTTAGATTTCACATCCGAAGAAGAGGGATGTGAGTCTGAAAACGAATATGAAAAGCTAAGAGTACTATCGTCATCGAAACAATGTATATGTATTGGATAAGAAGTTGCAGACAGGAGATCATTAATAAAAATGAGAAAGAGTGTTGGAGATAGAAC
Source organism: Eupeodes luniger (assembly GCA_951509635.1). Taxonomy (NCBI): domain Eukaryota; kingdom Metazoa; phylum Arthropoda; class Insecta; order Diptera; family Syrphidae; genus Eupeodes; species Eupeodes luniger. The sequence goes on along the minus strand of OX608075.1, from coordinate 75,959,290 downwards.
AGAGCCCTGGGGCACACCAGCATTTATTTTGTGGTTTTCAGACTTGAATCCATCCAATACAAATTGTATTGAACGATCCGAAAGGTAATTACTAATCCAATGAAGCAGGGATTCATGAAAACCGAAAGCACGCATTTTCGATAAGAGAGCCTGATGCCAAACCCTATCAAATGCTTTTGAAAGCCTTGGTCTTAAACAGCGAGCCGGAGTATATATTTTAAAAATCAATTGTAAAGTCGGACAATCAATATGACAAGTTACAGCATTACCCGCAAAATATATTAAAAAGTAAACTTTTCTAGATTCAAGACTTTTTAATTCAATTAAATTACAAGGAGCTTTATATGAGGACAAGGGTATGCTCCATTTCTAGTTACCGAAGCGAAAACCTCGTAAATTGTTTTTGAATAAATATTACCACATAACGTTATTCCAAAATTGTTCTAACGAAACTAATAAAAAGACATTTTAATGTGAAAGGACACTTAAAATGTCACAATGTGACACAGGACTTCGTTAGAATCCAAGCACAGAGTTGCCTTTGGAGATAAGCTACTTTACATGCATTCTATAAAATCAAATTTTGCATCTAATATAATTCCTAAATCCTTATTGTTATAAACCCTCTCAAGCCCGTTGCTTACAATTTTATAACCATAAATGATAGGGAAAGATGATCTTGAAAATGATAGAACACTACATTTTCCTATATTGAAAGATATGTCATTCAAGTTGTTCTATAGATTTTAGCATCATCCACAAATATAAGACATGATGAATAAGAAATGTTAAGAGGTACATCGTTAACAAATAACATGAACAGAAGGGGGCAAAGATGAGTGCCTTGAGGAAGCCCTGAGTGATTGAAATTTGTTTTCAGATTTATCAGGACCAATTTTGACATAGGTATTAAACACGATAAATCAAACAGCTTCTACAACCATTGAATAATTGACCATAAAAACCTTAAAATTCAAGCTTTTATAGCAAAATTTTATAATTAACTTTATCAAATGCCTTCGAAAAATCCGTATATATTACGGGATAAGTTGCTATTACCATGTCACTCACAAACCCGTGTTGGAAAGGTGATTTATATTTTTTAACAGCTTCATACATCCTTTTCTTAACAAGAGATTTTGAAATTAACTGTAGTTTTGCAATAGGCCTATAGCGTTAAATTTAAAACTAATGGCGTAATATTTTAAAAACATAATATAACAAGTATTTTACATTAACAATTTTGGAATGGCTAAAAATTAAAATAACAAACTTTTCAAATTCCAAGCCCTTCCACAATTTTCAGAGATTATAAATGGTCAAAATCCGGAAAATAAATTATAAGTTGAATAGCTACTTAAAATGTTTATAGGTACATAGGTATGATTTCCATCAGGGAAATCTTTAAAAGTAACTAAGCTTAAATTCAAAATGATAATGATAAGTTACCTCTATACTTAAAGGATTAGGTTAAGTTACAAAATTACAAAAATAAGTTTGTACCTAATTGATAGCAAATAAACAGGTATAATAGGTAGGTATAGCTTATAGGTACTTACAATTTTATCAATACATATATTTTTTTTAAATTTCCACTCTTTACTTTTTCCTCCAAAATACTTCTTGTGTATAGACAAAGTATAAATAGTGTTAATCGGTCAATTCACAATATTAAATTATTTTAAAAATTCACCAAAAACAAGAAAAGAAAACCACACGAAACTATAAATTCCAATAATTAAAATAACCAACGTACAAAATATTAAGATTTAGTTTTTATTTTAACTATCTTTATTAATAAAATCTTCACGTTTGCATATGACACCTTTAATTTTAATTTTAATTAATCAAATGCCATAAAATATTCAAAACACTGTTTTGTTAAAATTCAAAACATTAAAAAATTATAATTTACATACAAACAAAACAGACACGCGAGCTGAGATGTTCCAAAAGTGGTGAGTTATATTGATAAATATTTGAATATTCAACACTTAAATTCCAAAAAAAACACACTAGCACACAAGAAACTCACGAAAAATATATAAGTCACTATGAATTCACTTAAAAAAATCAAAACAGAAGAAGACCAACTAACAGGTACTTCTTCATAGATATTGTATCTTTGATCCGATTACACCTGTTTGAATGTTTTGAGTTGGTAATATAAAATATATTGATCCTTTATTTGGATAGTTTTCGGGAAACAAAAAAAATATGATTTTCAAGAAATCAACACTAAAAATAATCTCAAATTAATCAAAAGAATGAATTTGAAAATCTTTCGAATCTTCGCGCGATAGATAAGTGTACTTTATCTATAACCACTTTCTTTTTAAAAACACAAGTATTTTATCTTGTAGGTAGTTATCGGAAATTTTTAAACGAAATTCAAATTGTAACCTTTTTATCAACCGTTAACGTTGACCGCTTATGTGAGACTAAATTTCTAGTTGCGTTTAGTCTTGAGTTTTAAGCTTGAGCTTTTCTTCTTCGTTATTTTGTTTGTAGGTAGGTAGCCGGTCTTAAGATATTCGAATGAGAATTCCGTGGCAACACCATCGGCGGCGACCGCAACGGTGACGATGACGACACGAGCGATGGACGAAATACAGATAGCCGGTTGTTCGAACTTAAGAGGACTATACGAATTTTATTTTTGTATTTTCTTCTTTTTAAAAAAAAATCAACTTCATCTACGTCATAAATGCATTCCAGATATTTTAACTCAAATTCAAATGAACCAATTGTAGAAAAAAGATTAAACGAAACAAGTTCGAGATATGACTATTTTTGAAGCACTTCCTTTCTTCGCACAACAATCTCGCATGAGAGACAGACGAACTCTGACTAAAAGATGCAACTTCCCAACGATAGTATCTTAAAGCTGAGCCATCTTTTTGTTGCTGGAGCTGGACTGGAATAAATAAAAATACAACGACATCGGTAACAGCAACCAAACCAACACAAAACTGACCATAAGTCCATGTCCGTCCAGTTCCAGTGAGTCCATGCATGTGCATGCGGCAAACAACCACTCTGATGAAATGTATCTACACATAAACGATACGATGTTAAGGCCATGGTTGCCATCCAGCCAATATTTACACACACACAAAAATCTACAAATAATCAACATACCTTTTTGTGATTAATTTAAGAGAGTGTTGGAGGCGCTGTCAAATTTTCACTTAAAAATGTGAATAACCCAAAGTTAATTTAATTCCTTTAAAAGTATGTTCTTTTTTGAATAAGAATAGTTTTTAAAAATATTTTGAAAACTACTTCTTACCAAAGTTTTAAGAAATTGTTGTAATATTTAATAACTCCTTACAGTATAAATATGCACTTTTCTCTAATTATTTTGACAAGATAATGTGCACATTCACTAATGTAGTCACTACGTAATCAAAATTCAACTAGCTTTATGAATGCAAAATTGCACTACAAAGCCAATTCAAAACTGTCAAATTAATGAAAATTGTAAATATATACATATACAATAGAAAACATCTGTGTTCAAAAACTTTCAATATTTGTTTTTATTTTTTAATTAAATAAAGATAAAATATAAGTTAATTATATTTATATTGAAATGTTGAACGATTTTCTTTTTCATTTTGAGTTTTTGTTGTTTTACTGAACAGCTGATTGTGAAACGTCAGAATCAGTTTACCCTAACTTTATAGCCAAAATTTGTACACTATAGAGGGGAAATTTTAACTCATTTTTAGTTGCAATGTAACCAATCAGAATGACTTGGCTAAGTAGTCACTAGCTAAGTGAATGCCTATTTTTGTGAATGCAAAATTGTAATCGGAGCTGTCATATTTATGAAAAAATTATTTATACAATTTCAGAGGCTTTTTCGAGGCGACTGATTTCGAAGTTCATCGTTTTATCACACTTCCACTTAAACACACAAAAACTATATATGTACCTCTCTGGCTAATATCTTTCTAGGCATCCAAATAGAGAGCTTAAATTATAAGACGCTAAAATTATTTGCCACGTATTGTAAAGGGCTTGCAATAGTTAAAAGTAGACTGTCATTGAGCCATAATCTTTTAAGACCTTTAAAGTTAAACAATTATAATTGCAATTTAACCTGGCAACGTAGTGTGGAATCGATTAGTTTATACATAAATGTCAAAGAAAGTATTGAAATAAATAAATAATAATAAATTAGGTGGCGCAACAGTCCATGAAGAACCAGGGCCTAGTGACTTACAACTCTCAACTATTCCTGTGTGCGAGTAATGTTGTCAGAGATGGAAGGGACCTACAGTTTATATGCCGAATCCGAACGGCTAATTTGAGAAAGCACTTTTCATGACAAGAATTACTCTTGGAGAATTTGTCAATTCCTCGCAAAAGGCAGTACCCGTGAAAAAAGTTAGGTGGCACAGGCAGGGATTGAACCCAAGATTGAAATACATCTCTTTTATTTTGTTCTCATGCAAAGAAGAAGAAGAAGTTATAAACCAACCAACTACGCGTTAGGTCGATCCAACAAATCGTATAGACACAATATACTTTCTTTTTCAGGCCTTGCTTGCACGTTAGATCGTAAATCTCGTAAGCCCAACCGAATAGATCTATTTTCTATTTAAATGACGCTTTAACAGCTGACAACTGTATTGTCATTTCAATTTTGGGCAAGAGTAGGATAACTCAGGCGACAAGATATTATAATGGATTTTTTAAGAACAATTAAAAACAAGCATTTTTTACTATGGGAGGGGAGTCTTTCTCCCCCCCTTAAGGCGGTAGGGGCAATTTAAAAAAATTATTATTTAAAATGGAAAAAAAGTTAAAAAATAACGGTAATACTTACAATTAAGTATTATACATTTTTTTAAAGCCAACATTCTGTTCAATTAGCCAGTTTTTAAATCAAGTCAAAACTATGCGTAGTTTTTGAAAAATTTAATTTTAAACTCAAAATTTTAGTAAAAAAAGTTAAAAAAAGGTTTAAAGTGTAATTGTTCAATACTTCAAGATTATCTACTATTTTTTTTATTTTAGAACTAAGAATGAATTTAATTAAAATATTATTTTTGGTTATTTTCAATTTTCTCAAGAACTAGAAGATATAAAATCATCTAGTTTTCAGTTCTTGATCAAAAACAAATAAGAGTAATGAATTCTAAAAAAAATAGTAGATAATCTTAAAGTTTTGAAAAATTACACTTTAAACCTTTTTTTCAACTTTTTTTGCACAAATTTTGAGTTTAAAACAATTTTTTTTAAAAACTATGTATAGTTTTGACTTGATTTAACTAACAAGCTGTTAGACAAAAGTGTTGGCTTTAAAAAAATGTATAAAACTTAGCTGTAAGTATTACCAATATTTTTTAATTATTTTGTTTCCATTACATATTTTTTTAAATTGCCCCTCCCGCCTAAACGGGGGGAGATAGACCCCCCTTCCATAGTAAAAAATGCTTGTTTTTAACTGTTCTATACAAATCCGTCATTAAACTTTGTCGCCTGAGTTATCGTACTCTCCCCAAATTTTGTTTGTCGCGCTTTATGATACATGAAATCGTAAAATATAATACGGCCTGTAAGAATCCTTTCAGAAGCCCGACCGACCTAAAGTGTGATTGTGATTTAAGGGGGTCATCCCATGTGATGGGTTCAAAAAATCGATTTTTTTTCATAAATTGCTAGTTTAATATGTCTAGAATACGGTAGTAAAGGGATTTTTCAAAATTCGAAGTCGTTTTAAAGTTACAGCAGGTAGAAGTAAAAAAAGAAATAACGAAATTCTACGGATTAGCTATTCGACGTCATCCAGACTCGCTTGAAGATATGAAGAAGGAAGTTTAGATATGAAGAAGGAAGTTTAGGCAACGTATTATCACAAATGTTCTTCAGATGAAAACCCTCAACACCAATTTTGTCCAGAAGGCGAAGACAGTTGGTGTAAATGGCGTCAAGCAGAAGCTAAGAATGAGCTCGACCAATTTCATCATGATAAACCACCTTTAATACCAGAAGTACAAGTAGCTATCAAACCCGTTTTCGAAGATTTATCGAAAGATGAACTATTAAAGTAACAATGGCTTTTAAATTTCTTTATTGATACGGATCTAAGTAATTAACAATACCAAAAACCATAAAAAAAAAACTAAAGCTGATTATTCAATTGATTTTTTAAGTCTTTACCTGTGTTTCAAATTTAAAGTGACGCAAATCATAATGAAATTGGCGATTAAGTATAGGCCCCACGTTTGTATAGTTTGCCGTCATTCCGACAGTTTATGTAGATTAGTTAATGAATTAACTAATGTTCCCTATAATGACATTTCTTTCAAATGGCTTGTTTTTATTCGTCATTAGGTTAAGACGCGAGCGAATATATCATTTAATGAACTGTGGATTGTATGTGGAACACGAATTGAGTTTGATAGTTCATTACAATCAGATATTTTCTTAAATTTTAATATTTTACCAAAAAAAATGCTAATTTTATTACCTTAAGATTTGCTAAAGCTATATTTTTAAAATTTTATTTACACTTTGCACAGAATGTATGTTTATAAATTGTTTGAAATTGCATTTATGCATTCACTCGTCGGTCAGTGGTCCATCTCATGTGAATAGTCCTTAAGTTGGTCTTTTTGACATAAACGTGAGATTATTGTTAAGGCTCTTTGTATTAATTATTTATAATTAAAGCAATAATCACATGAGCACGACCAACGAATAACGAATGAACGAATATTCGTCGATTTTGACATTTCTTTCACATGAGAGTTTTTAAATTCGTCGCGAATGAAGTTTGACAGCCGAACACCATTCACTACCGAAACCAAAACAAGAATGATTCTTTTAATTTAAGTACGCGCGATTATTTTATTCGTTGCGAGTGTGGATAATGTGGAACGCGAATAAAGTTTGACAGTTCGTATCAACTTCAATTTTTTTCGCGACGAATAAATTTGTTTTCTTAAATTTATTAATATATGATATTGAAAAGTAAAAGTATGCATCATAAATCAAATAGAAACTATATTGCTATCGGTTTGTTAAGAATTTATGTGGAAATATATCTTCAAACGTATATAAACTCCCATTTTGTAATTCATTCGTCGTTCGTTGGTCGCGCTCATGTGAATACTACTTAACATCTCCACTTGTATAAAATTAAAATACAATCCACATATTTTCCAATTATTAACATTTTACCATCCCTGTTAAGAGTTTCTTTGTCTGGATGCGTTCATTCTTCACAGCTGTGCAACTGTCAGCTGTCATCGTCGAACTTCACTTAAAAACGTCAGCGAAAAGAAGTTAAGAAAAGTATACGAAAAATAAAGAGAAAAACCACCAACACAATCGAACCCCGACCAACCACCTAACGCAAAGTCACAAAAGTTATTTTCCATAAATTTGTTTTTGCCACTAAATTCTCATCTCAGCCTCAGCTTTGAAAATTCATAAAAGTTAGCTGCCAATTATTTCTGCTCCTCAGTTCTTAACCACAACTGTATTCGTGTCGTTCGAAAGTTTATTCTAAAAACGCGCCTTGTACCGTGAAATGTTTCGTCTTCCAGTGACTCAAAGCCAAAATAATTAATTAAGCAATATGAGAGAGCATTTAGTAGGTTTGTCAGTTCTGGTCTTTGTAGTATGTGCATTTCTTCCGCTTAGTCACTCGGGAGTCCCACAAAGTCGCTATGAGGCGATGATGAAGCGTGAAACTCCCTCCAATCTCGGTCTCTACAATGCCACTGACAAAGTCAACATTCTAACGGACTCGAACTTCAAAAGTTCCGTCATCGACAAAGATCATGCTTCGCTTGTCGAGTTCTATAACTCTTATTGTGGGCATTGCAAGCGCTTCGCGCCCACCTACAAGGAACTGGCCGAAGAGTGCTGGCCATGGCGGGATATAGTCAAAATACAGGCCATTGACTGTGCCGCCGAGGAGAATAATGACATCTGTCGGGAATACGAAGTAATGTCCTATCCAACGATGAGATATTTCGGCCCCAAATACCAGCCGAGTGAAAACAATTATGGAACTCCGATTGAGACACAAAACCGGGAAGAAATCAAGGATGCGATTTCGAAGCTGGTTATGAACGAAACCGCTCCCACTGACAACTGGCCGAATTTCTCAAACCTAACCGAAGATGAGGCACCCCAAGTATTCCAAGAACTTCCACAGCAGGTCGTTTTTGTCGTTCTCATCTTGGTCCCTAACGAAATTCCCTCAAGTCTGGGTGCTCAGACAATCATGAACTTTAATCGTTATCCCCAGATGCAAATTCGCCAGATAAGTGACGAGAAGCTGGCCGAACAGTTCCATATGAATCAGACCAGTCGGCTGTGTGCAATGGATCGCAATATGAATATGGAGCCGCTGCAGTATCAAAACAACACCCCCAAGGCTTACAAGGAGGCAGTGGAACATTTTGCAAAAATGAAGAAATTGACTGAAAAACCCGATGCTCCAACTCCCAGCCCGGACAAACAGAACACACTGATCGACGAAGAGCAAAAGGAAGAGCAAGAGCAGGACAAGAAAATCATCGACGAGGTCAAGCGCAACAAGCACATGACCTACCAGGCCGATCTGGAGCAAGCCATTCGTCACATTTTGACCAGTGAAATACCCAGAGTCAATCAAATCTCTGGCGAACGTCTATTGGCTCTGCAAAGACTTATAAATGTCCTCCAGCGCTACAACCCACTCGGGCAATCTGGACAGACCTGTGTCAATCGCTTGCAGGAGTATGTATCTGTAAATAACCAGGAAATCGACGGAAAAGACTTCAAAGACAAGGTGCATCAGTTGGAAAATGAGTTGCCACCGATTTACTCCTCCAGTCGATATGTTGGTTGCACAGGGTCGAAGCCAGATCTGCGAGGATTCACATGCAGTTTGTGGAAACTCTTCCATTTCTTGACGGCTCAAGCGGCCGCCGAAGATAAATCTTCTGATCCACTGGAGGTACTTTCGGCAATTCACGGTTATGTGAAGTACTTCTTTGGATGCACAGATTGTTCGCAACACTTTCAGGTAAGTTCTAAAGAAGCCTTACAATTTTTAAACGTCTCCTCCCACCCATCAGTCTGGCCTTCAACGCTGGCAACATATTATTTTTTGCAATAAATTCTATTAAGCACACTTTTTTCACAAATCCAATGACAAACAGAGGTGGAGGGAGGCTTTTTTGATGCATGTTACACGTATTTTGTAATGGTTTCGCCATTCAAACCATAATTAAGGTTGGGAGCTCAAAAGAATAAGAAAAACCGGTTGAATGACCAAAACTTGCATGACATAAATAAATACTTGCATATTATTGTATGTCTGATTTCTGGTATTGGAAAAAGTTATTGTTATAGCAAAAAAATAAAAATAAACAAATATAAGAATTAAAATTAAGAAAATGCGAGAAACTTAAATATTGAACTGAATCAGAATGCATATGGTAGTTATTTACAGAAAAATAAACCATTTAGGTGCGTTGTAACTGCAAAGTGGAACCATTGAAGTTTCTCAGGGCCATGAGAACAACTTAATACAATTAACGCCGATTTTGCTTTCCTGATTTTATTTTTAATTAAATGGCCTTTTTAAGAAGTAGGTTTATAAAGTTTGTTATATATATTCAAGACACACTGACTCAATGAGACACAGTGGGGCTAAAACTGTTAATTATTTTGCGTTTACAAAAGAGCCGGATGTTATACGTTGATGACTTTTACCGAAATCAAACTTTTTAAAGAACCTGAATAAAACAACAACAATTACTTGTGTGTACTTAGAAAAATTCTAATCGGTTCAGTATAGTTCGATAGAACGAAAAAACCTGTAATTGGCTTACAACTTTCATGTGGGTGCGGTGGCGTAGTGCGTAGTGCACTAGCTCCTCACACGCTAGGTCGCTTGTTCAAGCCCAGCTCGGGCAAAAGTTCTTTAAAAATTAAATTGAACATAAAAGCGATTAAGCACCACTAAAGGAGTCTGATGATCGGGTTGGCCCCCGTGAAATAGCTATAACTCCAGCCTATGAACTTGGTGGTAGCACACACAAGTTGTTGTTGTTTCATTCTAAATTTTCAAATCCGTTTTCTTTTTAATTTTTACGGAATATTTTTATAAAATGTTGAATAGAACTTATTTATTCGCCAATATGTGAGACTTCTTTCGTTTGGGAAAGAAATCTTTAATTTTCATAATTAAATCTAACAAAACAAATGTTTGTAATTTTTTGTGTTCCATTGGGCAAAATAATTTATTTTGTTTCTGATATAAAATCAAATTTTCATTTCAAGGGATCAAAAGCAGCATTGTCACCTAAATTGTTTTCTAAACGATACACGGGTCTCTAAAATTTAACCTATTTTTTTATTTCGGTTAAAAAGTTTACAGCTTTTAATATTTTTGATATTTACGCCAGTTTTTTTGAGATTGTGTTCAGGTGTAAAAACTTAAAAATACAAGTTATGCAAATCGAAATAATTTTGTTTCAGAAACTAAATTTATCTTCAACCAAATTTATTTTACCAAAATTAAATTAAATTATTCGGAAGGTTCAGACGAAATGAAGGGCTTCATTTGCAGTCAAGTGCATTTCTTGAACGCAAAATTAAATCAAGGCAGTTAATTTTATTTTCAGATGTCATTTATTTAAAACTTGGAATTATACTTGACTATCTTTTATTTGCAGAAGGCACTAAAAACATTATTATCTACAAACTCCTTACCAAGGTTACAAGTCTATCATCAGTTGTGTTTTGTATTGTAAAGAAAAGCTCTGTATTCGTTTTGCAAATGACAAGGAACCCTTTTACACAAATCTTTAATTAAATTGTGCAATAATAATTAATGAAATTACAGAGTTATAAAGTTCAGCTTTCAATTGAATAAAAAATATGCCATTTGACATTTTGACATAAGTACACTTGACCTTCATAGGCTGCGTTCAATCTCACACCGATAGGGTATCCGGATACCCTTTTGTTAGTGTTTTACGTGTAAAGGAACAGCTGACCTAAAACATCTGGGACGTCAAAAAAGAACCCAAAGGTATTCAAGAATTTCTGGTATATGTGGGAAAAGCTGGTTGAATTGGATGGTTGAATATGAAATAACCCGACAGTTTTAAATTTGTATGTTTTTTGGTAAATTGAAATTGTTATTTTACAATGATTTTGTACCTCGAAATCTACCTTTTGTCTGTTTTTTTTTGTGAACAGCTGAAATTTGTTTTTATTTTTTGCGAGCTTCAGTGTTGGAAAAAATAATAGAAACAAGCTTCGTGTTCATTCTTTTTAACACATAAAAAGGTATTTGTGAAGGGTAGAAAAATAAAAACTACACAAATAGATTTTTAACAATTTATTGCTTAAATACAACAATTTTTTTTTTAAATATAATATTGGAAAATAAAGATAAAAAAATAGACTTGTGATTATTATGTTGCTTCCTCCTAGAAAAAATAATAGAAACTAAATTAAAATGTTACTATTTTTGTAGCGAGAAAGTAACTTAACGGTAAAAGTATTTCAAATTCTTTGAATATTTGGTAGTGGCGCTTTTATTATTAATAACTGCCTCCACTGTTCGCCCCATCGAATTCACCAATTCGGCACATGTCTGTATGGGTATGGAGTACCATTCCCTTTGAGTTTTCGAACACAATTCGTCTTTCTTTTTGGTTTTACAATCTCCAATCCTTCGCTTTAGGATGCCCCATAAGTATTCAAAAAGGTTTAGGCCGGCGGATTGTGATGGCCATTCCATAACATTGACTTTGTTTAGTTGTAAGCATTTGTTAGGCGGTTTGGAGGGGTGCTTTGTATCATTATCCTGCATGAACTCCCATTTGATTGGCACCTTCTCTTCAGTAAATGGTAGCTTAAGTGAATTGAAGATGTAAACATAATCCACAGCGCACTTCTGATCTTTGATCCAAAATATTGGACCTATACCAGATGTTGAAAAGTACCCATAAATCATTATATTCCCACCACCGTGTTTCACTGTCTTCTTTGTGTATTTTGAGTTAAACTTCATGTTTTTTAGCCTTCTCACATACATTTTTCCATCTGAAGTAAACAAATTGATATTTGTTTCATCCGACCACATAACGTTATTCCAATAAGAACGGTGTGAGTGTTTGTTTGCAAAGGGAAGTCTTTGTAAAATGTTTGTTTTGGTTACAAAATGAGACTTTTCGTGGACTTCTACCAGAAAGACTTGCTTCTATAAGTTGTTTTCTTATTGTTCTAGCTGCCACTGATCCGTTTAATTAATTTTTGAGTTCTCTTAAAGAGAGAAATGGTTTTTTCTTACATATTCTTACCAATAGTGTATCAAAACGCGAAGAAGTTTATCTTTTTCTTCATCTTGTTTCTTCTTTAGGCGGGAATGTAAAGTTTTAAATACTTTTTTCTTCGAACAGTTTAAGGTTTTTGCAATTTCAACCATCGTTTTTCCAGCTTGTCTTAGTTTTTTAATCACTCCGCGTTCAAAGGGAGTATAATGTTATTCACGACCCATATTTATTAAAATTATAGATAACTTTTAAAAATTTTGTTTAGTATCGAATATAAAACATCTGACAAACTTATAAACAAACTCAAAACCCTATTTGCATACAAAAAAAATGGATCCTTACGTTAGAATAACAGTTAAAGTAGGTTGTTTCTATTATTTTTTCCAGACGAAATCATCATTGACCCCGAACTATTTACCGTTAAGTGAAATCAAAAATTTGTGTCCACAAAACAATTTTGCCATATGAGAGCATTATTAGGTACGATTAAAATATAGAAAGACTAACGACACAAAATTTAATTGCTAAAAAAATATTGTGTATAGAAAATGATGAAGACACTTGTTTCTATTATTTTTTCCAACACTGTATATTTAATAAGGTATTTAAAAATACACATATCCTGGGTAGCCTATCCAGCTCGATATTGAATGCAGTCATAGTAAGGGAGTTTTTTCTTGACTATTTCACAGAAATTTAATTTTTTGGCTTTGAAGGCTTTAAATATTTAACTATAAATATTTAACTATAGTTTTCAAAAAGCCCAAATAAACATTCACCTAAACTACAGTTGTAAAATTTGTTTAACTCAAAAATTCTATCTAATATAATATCAATCAAATAATACTTTTTCTAAGGCTTTAGTTCTAATCCGACTATATCTTTCTTATTTTTCCAAAAATGCTCATTAATTGTAAGTCTTCAGCTGCAATACATTAAGCTAAAAAGAACGATGAAGCATTTATGCTAAAACGACTCTTAACAGTAAAGCGCACAACAGTTAAAAGCAATTTTTGATACTATTTCGAATTCGTAGTCTTGAGCTTATAACATGAACTTTTTGGAATAATATTGACAAAAAAATAATATTGAAACCGGATATTTTTGAGTTTTGAGCACATACAGTGGCTCTCAGTTTAAATGTTTAAATTCAAAAGTCATATTTTATAGAAAAATAGCTGCCATTGTAGGTAATTTTTTTAATATGATCTTCTGAAAAAAAAACAACCAAATTGTTACAAATTTCCCCTTTAAACATGACTTAAATTTGTTTTAATTCAAAAATAACGCCTCAGAAAGATGCAGATTTAAATACATAAGTAATAACAAAACAGTTTTAAGAATATTGAACGTTAGTTGAAAATTAGTTCCAGCAACTCCAGCTTTTTGACAAAGATCTAACCAGCTTCTTTGTATAAACAGGATTTATTTTTTCCCACTCCTCTAATGGCCCTTTTTTTAGACCTTCTTTTGTATTTATTTGGTATTTCCTGATTTCACGCTCAAGTTTTGCCTACCAATTTTCTATAACAACACAGTTGCAATTGGTTTGACAAGGATTGCGTAAAGCTACGTGAAAAAACATTTTGTTTCTTAAAACTATTCAGATCTACTAACGCCGATTTTTTTAAAAACCAGTACTTACATTTTAATAAGGAATATAAGCAGCTTTGTTCCACAAAAAAGACTAAATATCTTCAAACTACTGCAAAAAACTTAGTGCTCTGCAAAGACTCGAAAACATTTTGGAATAATGTGAGAGAATTAGGAGGGCGTAAACATACTCCTTCAAATAATAATGCTCTCGGAGCTGAGGTTTTGGCAGATTACTTCAAAGGATTGTTATCAGCAGATGAGTCTCTGTTATCGTTTAGTTACGCCATGCCAAACAACCATATTCCCGAACTTGATGAACCGATATCCTTGATTGAACTAGAAAGTGTTTTAAAAACAATGAAGAACAACAAAGCACCGGGTGCTGATGGAATCCCAACGGAATTTTACAAATATTCTACTGCTTACTTCAAAAACTACTTAGTGGACTGGTTCAACCAACTTTATAATGATGCTTGCATACCCATTTGCTTTAACACAGCCATTATTTACGCTATTTTCAAGGGAGGTGAAAGGAGTCTTGCGGAAAACTATAGAGGCATATCCATTCTCAACTCTTTAAGGAAAATCTTAAACTCTATTCTTTACGAGAGGCTCACGAAATGGATAGAGACAAACAACCGCTTAAGTATCTTCCAAGCTGGGTTTCGATCCGGTTTCTCAACGGTAGACCAAATTTTTGCACTAACTAGCATAGCAAGACAACATTTGGAGAAAAAGAAAAAGCTTTACAGCTGCTTCATTGACTTCAAAGCTGCTTTTTATACGGTCAATCGACAAGCATTGATTTACAAATTATCTTCTCTTGGCCTTTCGAAAAAATTTTTACTTTTTTACTCAAACTTTCTGTGTTCAACGAAAGCATCAGTATGGGATGGCAACAACTTATCCGAAAGTTTTGAGACAGCGGCGGGAGTTTCCCAAGGATGTATTCTAAGTCCCATTTTGTTTGCACTTTATATTGATGCGGTTTGTGAAATCCTACCGGGAGGTGTAATGTTTGGCGAATCTTTGATTAAAGTCTTACTGTATGCAGATGATCTGGTACTTTTGGCGGATAACCCATTTTCTTTACAACTGCAAATCAATAGACTTAAAGAATATTGCGAAACTTGGGGCTTACGGATCAATACTAGAAAGACCAATGTTATGATATTTGAATCTAGGCGGCATGCACGACGTGCTGAAGAATCATGGAACGTCAACAACGAGCGTATTGAAATTGTGAGTGAGTTTAAATATCTAGGTGTATTGCTGACCTATAACCTAAACTGGAGCAATCATGCGAAAGAGAAAACCAGGGAGGCCAAATTGGCCCTAAACCTGATATGGCCCAATTTTTTTAGCAACCAACTTATCGACCTCTCATCAAAGTACAGAGTCTTCAATGCAACAATAAATACTTGCTTATGTTACGGTGTCCAAGCCTTTGGATACGCTCAAATAGAGGAATTTGAGACTTTACAAAGATACTTTTTTAAAAGACTTTTTAGACTGCCTAACGCTACACCTACGTACGCCATACATGTCGAATCGGGAATAGCACCGATATATATTCAAAATCTGAAACGGCATTCCGACTATTTAGCTAAGGTTATGAAAAGAGAAAATGGGCTTCATAAGACGATCTTGATAAGACTGCTCCGTACAAATGCATCTCCCTTCAGAGAATGGAACGCGCTTGCTGCAGGAGTTGATATAGTACTCTCCTTACGGGAAAATAATGTAGAGGAATGGCAAAATATGTTCGCGGTTTTGATAGCTAAAATTGATGAAAAACTTTATTTAGAACACCTGCAAAGTGCATCCTCATCGGCAAGCAGAAACATATACAAGCTCTTAAACCATCAATTGTCATCAACTTCAAACTATTTCTGTAATGAAATGACACCGGAAGCTATCGGCACCATTTTTAAAGCTAGAGTCGAGATCCTTAATCTCAACTTTGTCCCCCATAGATCGGACCTCTCACAAATTTGCACTCTCTGCAATAGAAGAGATGTGGAGGATATAAATCATTTCATAGCAGTTTGTCCAATATTGCAAGAAATACGACGGCTATATTTCCAAGTGAGTTTTTTGTCTATGGACCAACTTATTGACATTCTTAACGGGCTGAGTGGTTGGACGAATCTATTCAAATTTTGTAAACATGCTTTAGCTTATAGAAGTAGCTTTTGAGCGGTCATGTATCCAGTTATGGCGATTGAGAATTTAATATTTTTTGTGTTTCAAATCACGGCAAAATTGAACTTGTTTTCATCTACTAAAATTGTTTTTTAAAAACGGGAAGTTTATTTTAAAGATTTTGTGTTTCAAATCACCGCAAAATTGATGTTTAAAAAATAGAGCTATTTAAACTTAAATTTTTTTGTGTTTCAAATCATGTCAAAATTGTATACACATCTGTAAAGAGTATAAAATCATTCAGAATTGTTTTATTTTTCTTCTTATTTATAAATATTCAAGTTAATAAATTATTCAGCTGTTATATTTGAAAATTGTTAAGAAAAACCACTAAAAATACAGTTTTTTAATTCTCTTATACTAAAAACAAATCAAAAAAAAAAAAAAAAAAACTTTCATAATGTTATACTATTTTTAAATGAAATGTCTATCAGGCAGACGGAAACAACGCCATGTCCTTATATTCTTAGATTTAAATTAATGTAATTTTATTATCGAAATAAAGAATTGAATCTAATCTAATCTAATCTAATCACAGTTGCAATTCCAGGTTTGTGTATGGGATCGTTGTCTTGGTAAAATTATGCCTTATGTTTAACTTTTCCGCAGTGTGTATCAAATTTCAAAATATCCAAACACATTGCCAAATACATTTTTGGGCAAGAGCTTTGTGTTTGGCTGTTTCCGAACGTATGCTTTCCCATTCAATCCATGAAGGTTGAATATACTTTTGCTTGTGAAAATTGCCGTATCTCAAAACGTATCATCCTGTTAATATGGCCTCCACCAAAGTTCATCATTAAAATTTCGTTTTTGAACTAATGAACAACTGTTTACGGGCACTTCTTTCATGAAAATCGGTGCTAAATGGTTGCAGGTTTAATTTTAACCATATTAGCAATTTTGCTTCTACTAATCCCATCATTGGAGTTTTTAAATAACTAACTCGCGACTTTTTGAAAAAAAAAACTTAACTTAATTCACGCCACAAAATGATAAACTGAACACAGCAGATAATCATTCAGCCCTATCATGAATTTCATCGTAATCGAAAATTTTTACGAATCCCGAAAAACTGTATCATGAAATCCGTTCGTAGTGGAAAATCTCATACAATTTTGCATTACGAACGGATTTCATGATACAGTTTTTCGGGATTCCTAAAAATTTCCGATTACGATGGAATTCATGATAGGGCTGATTATTTCGAAAACAAAAACAACCGTTTGCTATCTACCGTTTAAGTTGAGTGCATCATTTAAGTTGAGAGCGTATTTGATGTGTTTTCGAGTGCTAAAGCATTGAAAACTCTAAAAACAAATTAATCTAAAACATAAAAGATTTACATTCAATGTTTTTCAAAACTTCAAATAGAGTCAAATCAAGACACATATGTATTTTCGTAACTACTGAGAAATTACGAACTAAGTGAAATACTAAATGTTTACTAATGTTTAAAATGTACCTAGAAGATTTATTATTAAAGGATATGTTGTGTTTTAAGTAAGCCTTAAAAACCCCTTTTTTAGCTATTTTTGGCATTTTTAAAGTTGCATATTTTAAAACCCAGATCTGATAGAAACAAAACTTAACATTTCAACATTTCAATTTATAAAAAAACTTAATCCTTTAAAAAAGTATTGTTTTATTTTTGCAGCAGAAAAAACCGTAATTTGTCAATCAGTGTAATTGAATATGCAATTTCGAATAGGGCACATGTCGGATATTTTGTCAAATACGTTTTTTATACCAATGTGAGGTAAATTCTTGTCTACACCAATTAAGATCAAAAACAGCACATCTCTGGTATTAATTCTACTATAAACGTCACCGCCTGTAAAAAATAAAATGTATGCACTAGTTTGAAAAATAACTAGTTTTTTTCAATTCCTAAACATTTTAAATTTTCAGAGATGTGCCCTTTTCGAAATTGCATATTCAATTAAAATGTGTATAATAATGTTAAATATCATTTCAACTGAAAAAGTAGTGTTTTTGATGTAATTTTACTTAATATTAGAACAAGTTTCAAGCCGAAGGCCCTAGTAGGCTAGTGCTTACTTCTATGTACATTTATTAATGTATGTATATGTACATTTATTTATATAGTAATAAATACAAATAATAATTGGAACAAATTTAGAAAAATCGAAGGCAGTTCTATTTATTCTTATTTTTTGTATTCTTTTGATTTTCAAATTAACCATGGTTAGTGAATCTAATGTGTTACTAATGTTCTTGCTAATTGAAACACAACAAATAGTTTGATTAGAAATTGTCTCGTTAATTAGTATCACCTTTTTTTGAGATATTGATAACTAACAAAACAATGAAACAAGTTAAAATTTATCTTGTATATGTTTTGAATAGTGTAAAACTAGCTTTGTTCTGTTTATACAAATGTGCAATTAAATTGATAAGTTTTTATAAGGCGTGAAAGCGATCGTATTGTCTATAAATCACAAACATAAAACTATTGTACATTGTTAAATGAATATAGAGTTTTTCAGTAGGCATTGAGTTTTAATAGCTTCTTTTTTTGAGAACTATGCATGCCGTGTACGAACAGTGGTTCAGCTTAAAATTAAGTAGTACTAAAAAAAACTTACAAACCTTGAATTGTGTTTTAAGGCAAACACATTTTTGTTTGGATTAAGTTTATAATAAACTAACAATAAGTTCGAACTGAGCTAACTCTCATATCACCAAGTACCATTGATATAATGGGAACTAGTTAATTTCGTCTATGGTCAGTGAACACTTTTAGCTTGACGTTTGGACGGTTTTTTCACCAGGTTATGTTTAAGATATGTTTGTTAAACCTAAAAATTTGTTATACCTAAAAATTATATGACATATGTATTCTTTGGAAACACGCTCAAAAGGTTTAAAATACCTTTACTATACACCGAAAACGAAAGAGGGGTTTACACTGTACATAGGTTGGTTTTAAATTATTGAACATTACAATGACAGGGTAAGGCATTCGAGATTTGCTTAGTATGGCTAAAGAACGAATCTCTACTGTTCACAGTACAGCGAAGTACAATGCAGTATTCGAAGATCTTCCGGGCTGAAGTGTTGATGTCCATTCGCTCTACATGACCCAACCAACTAAGCAGTTGGACTTTTATTCTTTTGACCAGATCAGTGTCGCTGTATAGCACGTACAGTTAGTCGTTGATTGTCTTCTCCTCCAATCTCCACATATGTACTCGAATTTTATAGAAGGAAAAGAGTAAAAAAGCCAAGTGCAATATCAAAGCGTATACAAGGATGTGATACACTTTAGGAATGTATTGACATAGTAAAGAAACTAGGTAAAAAAAATATTGTCACGCTTAATAGTGTACCTTAGCAAAAATAGGAGCTACAACTCTAATGATTTTTTCCGAACGCTTGATATTGTGGTATCAAAAAAAAATGAGGAGTCTAAAGGGATTCAAATCTAAAAAGACACCTAAACATTTCTGGTTTTTTTTTTATACAGTAAATGTTTTAGATTTTGTAAAACCCATAAGGAAGCACGAGGAATCAGATATTAGGAAAATGTTAAGTAATCATGCGCCAAAAAAGAAAACACTTGTGGACACTTCCAAAAAGAAGAAAGCAATCTCCCCTCTCTGATTTTTAAGTTTCTTAAAGGGATAAACCTAGAGAAAGAATATGAAATTGAAAGCCCTAAGATTCTAGCATGGTGAACTTCCAAACTAAATTCATTTATTCATTTATGTATTTAAATAAAAAATAAAAATAGTACATATTTAATTCTGTAGTTCCCATCACGTTCTGTTTAGGGGGCAGGGTTATGACGTCTTAGCTCTTTGTTCAATGGGAAAGTTCAGACAACATAAGGGACTTTGTTTGTAGTCAACTAAAAGTCTTGAACGTAAAATTCGATCAAGGTAGCTTATTAATGGGCAGGTTCAGACAACGTAAGGGACTTAATTTGCACTCAACTGTATTCTTTGAACGCAACATTAGATCAAGGTTGCTAGTTAATTTTTCAGATGTCATTATTATCAAACTTGGAGCTTTACTTCACTACCTTTTATATTCAGTAGATCGTGCAGTAAATAAAATACCAATCACATTATCAACAAAAAGAACGCCTTACACAAGGTGCAAGTCCAAAATAAATAGTGTTTTGTATTTTAAAGAAAAGCTCATTTTGCGCAAATCTTTAATTAAATTGTGCAGTAAATAAATATATCACAGATTTATAAAACTCAGCTTTCAATTGGATACAAAAAACATAGCCCGCTGACATTTTCACATGAGTAGACTTGACTTCATTGTAAGGTAGATTTTTCTTGACTATCTTTCGGGTCAACTTTCTAATAAAGTTATTTTAATTGATTGGCGATTTCTTGGCAGCTGATCAGATACTAGAAACTTGCCTTACTTTTAAGCCCCTTATGTCATCTAAACCTGCCTAAATGCTTTAAGTATAAAAGTTGTCATCAAAATTTGCATCTCAAAAAATCTCAGGATAATATTGAAGGGCCCTCTTTTGCTGTATGATACGAATAAAGACATTTTTGAAAGCTTTTTTCTCAAGGTATTTTAAGTACATAAATTATTGAACAACTTAATAGTTCTAAGAAATTAATAATATTGTTCAATACAATACAGCATTTTGATTGTAAACTGCCTTCAAATACAAATATATGTACAAACGTAACTATATTAGAAATCGTTGTGGCAACAATTAATTGTTAACTTATTTCGTGACTTAGGTAAAAGACAGCAATTGAAAAGTAGTGACATTTAAGAATAAAACAATGGACTTACAGACAGATTCTGAGAAAATTATTCAAGTCTTTTTGATAACAATCATACCTCAGTCTGGGTAAACAAGTATCACATTAATAATTGATTTCAAGTAAATTAAGAAAAGAAAAATTACTCAATCGTATCAGTAAGTTTCTAATTACCTATGTCGTTTTGCATATTGCTTTTTTTTTTTTTTTGTAACAAAGTTTGGTGCAGATTTAGTCTGTAGAACTTTTAAGCCTTTTAATACTAAATTCACTGCACATCTTAGCGCACAAAATGCAGATAAGCTAAAGGGATAGTGATGAGTTGTAATGGCAGCTAAATTATCCCACAATTTGTTTAGTCGAAGAGACCATGATAAACGGATATTCGCAAGCAAATTACATTTAATGTGAATCCCATAATGGGTTCATAAAATTTTATTAAAATTGAAACAATACCGGGTATTGGTTTCGCAATCATATTGCAATAAATTAAGGGAATCTTTTTTTTTAATTTGTTTTGAAAACCTTTTGCACAGAATTCAGAATGTATGTAATTGGGAGTTGGAAAAAAGAATAAAGGTGATTTTTTCCAAGGCCAATAAATAAACAAATAAAAAAATAAATTATTCATTCGTAATGGAGAGTCACGATAAAAATTTAAATACTAATATTTGCTTAGATAAAAAAAGGAAGATAACAAAATGGAACTATCACGTTTTTTAAATAGTCGTGGTCGTTAAGAATTACGTAAACAGAGGTACTTCTAAACAAAGTAAGACATTCATTTGAAGTTTTTATTTTCTTCTATATACAATACATGTAAGTTAAGTACCTACCATCAGATCGTCGTTATAAAAGTCGTTACGAAATCTAAACACATGAGGGTATTAATTATTAAGTTTCTTTTTTAGAACTTTCTTTCGTTGCATTTACAAGTCATATTTATTGACGTGGACAGGACAGTTGTCAATTTATCTGCATCAAGAACCTTCAGACTATTAACATTTAATAATATAAGACAAGCCAGACAAGAGTTTTGTTCTGCAACATTTTAATTGTTGTGTCAATTTTCTGTGAAATTGATTTTCATCCTTACTTTTGTACTAAAAAGTAGTACTTATAACAGTTTTCCAATCTTGTTTCCAGAATCCAAATATTAGTTAATTTGATAAAGCTTAATGACCAATATAGTACCAACCTTTTTTTAGAATGCATCTACAAGAAAGAACTGTATAAAGCCATGTCGAGTTTTAGCATCCCTGCTAAACTCATCTATAAGTGAATTAAAGAAAAGAGAGCAGTGCTCCCACGTCGACATTGGTGATTGTGAGCTTTGAGACCTAGGCGGCAAAAATGTTTCAAGCGGTTAGTAAGGGAAAAACAAAGAAAAGTCTCAACACCAACGTCTCGGTCAAAACGTTACTATCGACAGGTGAAACCAAGCGAATAAATACTCTTGGCTATTGATGCTTCTTCGGGCAAGATAGCAATTCAGTAGTAAAGTCTCTTTTTCGACCATTTAATTGTCGCTGTATAAAGCTAAGTTGCACGAAATTGGTCGAAAAGTGACAAAAGTCTTCCACTAAAGCATCTTGCACATGAGCTACGAACTACGAACTGCGAACAGTGTGGATGGTACATATGTGGAAGGCGAATAGAGTTTGACAGTTCGTAGCAACCATACTGCAATTCGTTACTACCAAACTGTTTTTACAAAATTTTCCTGTTTTAGAGAACAAAATGCATATTTTATTATCCTAACATTAGTGTCAATTGGTTTCTTATAATTTATGTGTTTTTGTTTGAAATTGACTTTTTGAAATGTGTAAAATCACGTTTGTTCGTCCAATCGTTCATTCGTTGTTCACTCTCATGTGCAAGGCCTTTAACATGCAATTAGGTGACAGTTACTTATTTTCTATCAAGTATATTGGTCAGATTCAGACAACATAAATGACTTTTTTTGCAGTCAACTGCGTTCTTAAGATTTCAAGTATCATTAACTTCAAACTCGGAACTTTACTACCTTCAGTTGATTGTGCAAAAACTACCAAAAACATAATTGTCTAAATTTTTAATAAATATTACTTATTTCTTTTTTAATTGGAAAATCAACTCTTTTTCATAAAACTACAAATGGAAATGTGCAGAAAATAAATGAATTGTAGAGTAATAAAGTTCATCTTTCAGTTGAATGAAAACACATGATCAGCTGTCATTTTGACATATTTAAGTCAAATTGACTTGATGTTAAGGGAGATTTTTTTTTACTAACTTTCCAATTAGTTTTCCAATAGAGTTGCCTTAATTGCAAGACAATTTTTGGGAGCTGGCCAATCAGACACTAGAAACTCTACTTACTTTCAAAACCTGTCAATAGTTCGCTTTGATTGGCCGACGATTAGCTGTCAAGTTTTATTCTGTCTCTTTTGACAAGTAAAATTGGGTTTTTACATGGTTGATAAAAAATGGTTAAATTTGTTTGCGAAAAATCTACCAATATTTTAAGTAAGTTTAAGACCCTCATCACCTTACCTTGGATTGTTTCGAAAAAAAGTTCTTCGCGTGATCTGTAGTCCCGTATGCATAGGCAGCGAGTGGAGAAGAAGAATCACCCAAATTAAAGTGCGCTATTGGAGGCATTTTATTTGAAACAGACGGTAAAGTATTTGTTCGTCGTTTTGATGTTTGCTTTAAATAAGTATTTTGAATCAAGTGACGTACAAATTTCTTTGAAAACTTTCCTTTGAGCTCAAGATCAATTTTAGTAGACATCAAACTTCCACCAAAATGCATTTTTGGAAAATTTTCAAAGCTAATTGATGCGTTGACGATTTCAGACAACCTAGAATTATGCAAGCAGATATCTTGACAAAAATTGATTTTTGTAGACTCCAGTGGGCTGGCGTCCTAGCTCTCTTAAGCTACATAAGAGGAACCACCGCGGGAACTCCTTTATACTACCTTTTTTATCGTAGTCGACAGAGTGGCAGAATTAAAATTGTGATCTAACTACAAGTTTCTTTTAAAAATGCAGTAAAATCAACAAAACAAAATTATTTCTGGGTTAATGTGCATAATAAAGGGCATTCATGGTTTACCACAAGAAAGTAAAGAGATTGAATCGCAGCTCCGAAGCAGCAATTTTGTTTGTTTACTTAGCCCTTTTCAATATTTCCTATATATGGTCAAGCATAAAGCGACTCCTTTAGGGGCCAATTATACATAGCTATCATTGCTTTTCATCATTGGAATTTTTTGACAGGTTGTTTATAGCGATCATTACCAATAAATTTCTGTCATTGAAAAAAAATTCCTAATTGAAATCCACCGACAAATTTTTACTGACAGGAATCTGTCATTGGAATTGTGTGAAATTGGAACACAATTCAGTAGACCGATTCGTTCCAATTTTGAACATAATCAGCTGTTCAGGAAAATGAATTTCCGTCTGGAAAATAGAAAAATAAATGTTTGTAAAAAAATAAATGCGCAATTACACTTTTTATTCTCAAAAAAATTCTTTGTGTGATTTCCGATCGATCAGTATATAATTTTCATTTCTAATCAAAGGGAAACACCTTCAAATATCATTTAAACATTTTTCCGGATTGATTTCAATGATAGCTATAACGGGCCCCTTAGTTTCGCGGTGTTAATATTCTGACTTTCTGCTGAGATTTCGAGCAGCAAACAGCTGTCAGTATTAAAAAAAAGAGAAAGTTTCTTCCAAACTTTGATGTCATTTGTGTTCCCTTTTAAACTGATAAATACGAAGTTCAGTTAACGCGATATGGTAACGCAAATAGAAACATCATTTATGTTAATTAAAATGTATTTGTGTTTATATTTTGCGGTTTTACCCCACCAAAAAAATAAAATCTACTATAAAGCAAAATACCCGTCGACGCCGCCGCCGCCGCGCCGCTGCCAACCCTGCTGAATCAACATTTAGAATAATTTCTACAAATGATTAATTCGTACAATTTTGTTTGCCTTATCATTAAAACGATTAATTTAGAATCAAGTCTTATGTCTGTTTGGTGACATTCAAAAGCCACCAACAAATTAAGGATAGATTTATGTAGGTACCTATAATATATTTTAATCAGAATAATTGAAGAAATAAAAAGCTTTTGCAAAAAGAAGATAACTCCAAATGGCAAGTAAACAATAATGAAATCACAATTTTATTGAATTAGGTCGTCTGACTTTTTCATTTGTCATTCTTTTTGTATATACAATTTTTAGCGAAATCTCATTTAATTTCTTATTTTACATATTTTTTGAAACAAACAATTTTGTTTTTTACAAATTACAAAAAATATTTATTATCGGTTATGTTTTGTATTTAAATAAATATTATTCCAAGCAAAAACAACATTGTTGCATCAGTTAAGAAATTTGCCATTAAATAGACAAAAAAAAAAAGATCTAGCTAATCAAACTGTTAAGTGTAAACATCAAGCCTTACAAATTATCCCCAACTGAGTCAATAATAATGTAATGTATGTACATAACTAGCTGTCAGTGGTTATCATGTCACAACCCTCACTGTCTTCATTATTATATAAAATCTAATACATTTTAGAAATATATTATAATATATTTTTGCGTTTTACCATAAAACTACTATATTTAGAAATACACTAAATGTTTAGCACTCAAATTAGATAATACTGCTATCGCATTTGTTTACGTGTAGGTGTTTTTTTTGGAAGAAATTATTTGCAAATTACTAATGACTGACAAACTTATTGAAGAAATGCTATCACTTAATAGTCCAAGAAATATTGTTTTCTGTAAGAAAAGTTTTCTTTTATAACAACAATTTTATAACATATATGTACTAACGACAGAATGGCCTATTCTGCAAAGTACGTACTCGTGCCATACTTTCTGTTACAAGTATAAAACACCATAAGATACAAATTATATAGTATTTTCTATTCATTGTTGCTTCATTTATTTGGCAGCCTTAAATGTTGTGGCCATCAAACTATACTACTATAACTATAGCTATATATCTAACTTTTTTTTTGTCAACTAGTGCTTATTTCGTGAATGGTAACACTAAGCTCATGTCTGATTTGATAGATAATTAATTTTATCCTTCCGCTGAACGAATATGGTTGTGTATACGCTTGAACAACGCTGGAAACAACGCTTAGAGAAGATGCCGATTTTGCCAAAAAAAATCATCTTTTTAGATGAAGCTCATTTTGATCTTGGCGGGTATGTAGGCAAGCAAAATTGTCGCATTTGGGGCACAGAAAACGGCACAGAAGACGGCTCTACGTACCACCCACAAAAAAAGTTAATTGGCGGACCCTATATAGTGGCACGCTCTTAAGGGTTAAGGGTTTAAAAGTTCCCATGAAAATCTTTGAAGCACACTCTTAAATTCTAATCACAAAAAAAAACTTAGGAATTAAAATATGGACTTCCCGAGAGCCATAATCTTAAGCTTCTTGAATTCTTCCTCTTCCTCGGTTCCTACGCTCGTTGTCAATGACACTCCATTTGAAAGCTCTTTAGAGAAAGCTAATCTCTTCGCTAGGCAGTTCGCCGCCTATTCAACGCTGCCAATGAGTGTTATGACTCCGCCTGTCATCGAGCGCGTTAGTGATTCTCTGGGGCCAATCTTTTTTCGCACTCGTACTGTGGCGAGAGTCCTAAAAGATCTTAACATACATAAAACCGCTGGTCCGGATGGTATCCCAGCTATTTTTTTGAAGAGGTGTTCTTCAACGCTGGCAAAACCACTGCCTAAGCTTTTTCATCTATCCTACTCCTCAGGTCTCGTTCCGAGCGGATGGAAAACCGCATTTGTCCAGCCTATTCCCAAAAAAGGCGAATCTTCCCCATTCTCTAATTACCGACCGATTGCACTTACGTCCCTTCTTTCCAAGGCCATGGAAACGCTGATTAATTATCAGCTCAAGAAATATCTCGAAGACGGAAAGCTTCTTAATGACCGACAGTACGGCTTTCGCAGTAATAGGTCCACTGGTCATCTCATGGTTCATATCACCGAACAGTGGAGCAAATTTTAACATCGCTTTGGAGAAAGTAAGATTATTGCACTTGATATTTCAAAAGCATTTGATAGGGTTTCGCATCAGGCTCTCTTATCGAAAATGCGTGCTTTCGGTTTTCATGAATCCCTTTTTTATTGGATTAGTAATTACCTTTCGAATCGTTCAATTGTATTGTTCAAGTTGTATTCAAGTCTGAAAACTACATTTCATTTTTCTTAATGATATCCTGTCTGCAACATCTAATCTAATACATTGTTTCTCTAACGATAGTACTCTTAGCTTTTCATATTCGTTGTCAGACTCACATCCCTCTTCTTCGGATGTGGAACTGCAACGACAAAATATGATAAGCTCATTAAATTCTGAACTAAACAGCATTGTACAATGGGGAATAAAAAACCGCGTGGAATTTAATGCTTCGAAAACCCAATGCTGTCTTGTATCGTTAAAGCGAGATATACCCCCCTTGCCATTATCCATAGATGGCACTTGTATCGAAGAGACTGAACTAAAACAGTTCAACCGTAATACTCGCGCTTCTAAAAATGCTCATCAATATACCCCCGAGCCCTACTTCGGTCGTTACTGTCAAGTATAGAGATTCGTTCTTTAGCCGTACTACGCGAATGTGGAATGCCTTACCACACTCTGTCTTTCCAAGCCATTGCAATATTCAGGAATTCAAAACCAATGTGCACCCACACCTCCTTTGAACCCCTCTCTCCCTTTCCTAGTGCTCACACTGTGTCTACACAATAAGGGTAGTATTATCCCCTTGAGTGTGCGCATATTATACAAAAACAAAACTTTTGTGTTGTCTTAGCTTTGTTTGTCTCACCAGAATCTTGTAGATGAATTCATCTATCTCCATTGAAAAGAACATTTGTTAAACAATTTACAAAAAAACAATTTACAATTTTCTAACACTTCTTACAACTTGTCAACCGACACTTTGAAGTGAGACTTTCAATCAAACCATTACAGAAGGGTGGTGACAATTAAGTTTGACCCTCAGAACGATAGTTTGAGTTTGATATGATGGTGTCGCATAAATTGTATCGTTTCTTTTTTTTAAACTTTTTCAACGTTAAAAATCTTTTCATTCGAAACAAAGCATTATTTCATGCTCATTTTTCGCGTGCGACAGTAAAAGCCCTTTCCCTCTTTCAACGATATCTTTTTTGAGTCGAGGTGTTAACAAATGATCTGTATAGCGTCGGTAGTCCTACATGTGTAGATGCTCTCTAATCAGTATTGAAATGATTCAGATAAATGTATCCAGGGGTGGAATCGGCTAAGGTGATTTTTGATTGTTGACAGTCAAAATAATCGAATTTAATCTATGTAAGGTGATAGTCAAATTGATACCTAAAAAGCTGTCACTAGAAAAATTTGATAGTCATTTTCCTACAAATATGTCGTTTCTGAATAGAGCTACCAGACGCTTACAAACAACGAATGGACATTTTTTTCAGTTTCCCTTTTTAGGTACAAAAACACATTTTTTTGACCAACAAAGCTTACGTAATTTGAAAAAACACAAGAGAAATAAGAATGTTATTTAAAAACAGCCAATTTGATACTTTTATTTAGATATTTTATAGGAATCATTTTAAAATTTCACCATAGCAACAATGAATTGTGACAATTATAATCAGAAATTTTTCAATCGAATTGAATTGAGTTGAATCATTTTACACAGACGGAATAAAAATGATAGTCAAATTTGACTATCAAAAATATGATAGTCAATTATCAGCTTAGCCGATTCCACCCCAGTTCTGTCGACATTATCTTTCTTTTGTGGTACTGCTTCCATAAGCGTTTAAATGTATGCAACGCGGACAACTACTTTTTGGGCTGGTTATCTTCTCTTGAAGATATGGAAAACTGAAGGAGAACCCTATTCCCGAACAATATTGCGATTCCAAGTGGTTTTTAAAACGAGAAAATTTCGCCAGAACTCATTTCTTACCTATGTTAGGCAATTATTGCGATTTTATTTTCTTAAGCGCCTCACTCAATGATAACGTTAGCGGAACTGAAACCAATTTTACAATTATTATTTGCTTACAAAAATGTAAATATTCAGAAAAATAAGATAACCATTTAATATCAAATGAATGTTTTGATCAACAAGGTCTTGACGTTTTGTAACAGAATTTATGGCACGACTACGTATATGATATTTTCACTATTGTCTGTTTACTTATGTTTTGTGCAATCGAATATATATACATATATGTATGTACGCATACCTGGGTGTAAAATAACAACATTTCAAATTATAATCAGGTATGTTTTCGAAAAGGATTTTCAACGATTGACCAAAAATACGCAATTACCAAATACTGCTGGAATCTATAGATTTAAAATACGAAAACATTAGTAATTTTGTTTATAGATTTAAAAGCAGCTTTTGATGATATAGATAGAAAGGCTCAGATGTTTAAGTCTTTTTTATATATTTCCAAAATTTTATGGCATGAAACAACTTAAAAGTCAGTATCCTCTTTTATTCTCAAGGTATTTAGCTCAAAATCTAATGTGTAGTACTTTTAATATATTAAATTTCAGATTTTTATTTGCTTTACAAAATAATAATAATAAAATTTGTTAGAAAATGAAGTTTTTAATTAAGTTGATTTTTAAGTTTTATTTTTTTGTAAAAAAAAATTACAATCGGATTTTTCCCAAAAATTAAATAAAAGTTAACAGCAATTTTGTGTGTAGAATCAAATAATATAAAGTAATTTTAAAAGAATCAAAATTATTTATTCCCGAGATATTTGGGTCAAAAATTAATTTCTACCAATTTTCCGTAGCAATTTTTTTAGGTTTTTATTTTTTGAAAAAAAAAACTGTCAATTTGATTTTTCTAAAAATTTTACCCAATGTTAAAAAATAAATAATATTTTATATTATTATTATTATATTATACAAAATATTTTGAAAACAATATCATTTCTTGTTTGAAAAATATGTAAGGTGACAAATATTTTTCTTAGATTTTTTGATTTAAAAAAAAACGTTGATTGTTTTTTTTTCAAAATTATACTTATTTAGTATCACGTCAAATTATATAACACACAATCAAATTGAAGTCATTAGCGATTTGGTTATCAACCAAAATGTTAATGTCTTTTTTGCATCTTTCGATGTTATTATCTGTAAAATTAAATACATTTCAAGTCGATATCTCTACTGGTTCTTGAGACGGGGAATATGGTATCCAGAACAGAACGTACGAACAGACATTTTTCTAAAAATCTTTGATTTAGATTCCAGAGTACTAAAAACGTAGAGAAATACCAACATTTTAAATTCGACAAATCGGATTATTAAAAGGTGAGAAAATTGATTTTTGTCTCGAATATCTTAGCAAAAATTAAAGATACCGGCTCCAAACTAATACTCAATACTCAGTAAAATTTTAATAGAAATCCAACACTCGGATTTTTTCATAAAAAATAAAATTTCCAAAAAAAAAATCGATATTCAAATCTCGATATCTCGTTAAAAACTTAACGTATTTAGGTACTTCGAAAATTGTTTTTCGACTAAAAATCTCGTAATTTTTTTTTTGTAATTTTTTTAGAAAAATTCAATTAACAACTTTTTTTTACAAAACAAGAAAACCTACAAAAACAACAAAAAACTGTTTGAATATGGTTTTCGACTCAAGTTTTATGAAAGCAAATAAATATTCCCATCAATTAACTTAGCTTAAAAGATAATTTAGTTAATTTTAAACGATTTTAAAACCTTAGCCCCTCGTAACATTTTGCTAAAGTTAAAATCACGGAATGGCTAATTTAGTTTTTATCAATTTTCTAAATCCATATAGCATCTGCAATTATCTTAGAAAAAGTTTCTTATAAGAGCAGTGGATTTAATTTTCCAGTCTACGTTGCGAATTCCAATTAATAGGTTAGTTTCACTTTGTTTGCTTTGTTTATTTTAACGACCTTTCAAAGTTTAGACATGTTCGGATGACAATTTACTAGTAACCAGAACGAAAAGAAAGGTTTAAAATGTTTTTTTCGCTAGTAAATTTGCTAAATATTTAACAAATTGCTAGTTAGTTAAACAACAACTTAAGTAGACAATGGGCAGGTTCAGCCGACATAAGGGACTTGAAAGATAGGAAAGTTTCTTGCATCTGATTGGCCAGCTGCCAAAAAATTACCTTCCAATTAAGGCAACTTTATTGGAACCAATTAAGGCAACTTTATTGTAGGCAAGAAAAATCTCCCTTACTATCAAGTCAAGTCAACTTATGTCAAAATGACAATTGATCATGTTTTTTAATTCAACTAAAAGCTGAACTTTATTACTCAATGATTTATTTATTTTCTGCACAACTTCATTTAATGCTTTCTGTAAAAAGGTTTCTTGTAAATTTGGAAAAGAAATAAGTAATATTTCTTTAAAATTTAAAATACAAATCATGATAGACTTGTAGCTTGCCTGAGGAGTGTTTTGTAGAAAATAATGATTTTGGTAATTTTTGTACTATGAACTTGAAGTAGAAGTTTGTGAAGTAAAGTTCTGAGTTTTAATTTCATGACACTTGAAAAACTATCTAGTTGCCTTGGTCAAAATTTACGTTCAAAGAATGAAGTTGACTGCAAATGAAGTCCCTTATGTTGTCTGAACCTGCCCAATGATCTCTCTTCATTTGCATCTTTTATATCATCCCATTTTCATAAATCTAATTTTGATTTAAAATCTATTATCGTTTTAAGCATTCTTCTATTTATTCTTTAATCTTTACCCTCAAAACGTAAGAGTTCTCTGATCAAAAAGAGTATTCGCGTTTCTGAATTCTTGTAAACTTTCATAAGAGGTAATCGTGCTAACTGAAAGTAATCTCTTTTCCGATATTCTTTACTTTCTAATGTTCTGAAGTCTTTATTCTTTGGTGCTACATTCTCTCAGCTCAAAAAATCTCTTCCGACTAACTTGCTGTCAATGCGGTCTACTAAATATTCTCCACCTTGCTTTAACAAAGAACTGTGAAAATTGAAGAACAGACATTACAAGCTTTGGAAAATCTACTTAACGTCGAAATCTTGGCGGATAATTGGAACCATAAATTCGATCCTCAAGATAACAAGGGACTCTTGGGGTTGAATAAAATGACCTCATAAATGCAGTCGATCTGGTTTTGAAATCAAAACTGTGAATTCAAATCAAAGATTCGTCTATTCCCAACTAAACCATAAAATGTGCAACAACAATCTATAACTACTTCAATCCCACGTACGAAATAGTTTTAATTAGAACTGTCTTGAAAATCAGAGCAGAGATCTTTTGTCTTAATTTTTAACCTCCCAAAAAATTTGTGGACTGTGTAACTGGAAAGAAAACCAAGATTTGCTACACTTCTCAGGAAGGTGCCTTATTTTGATGGAAATAAGAAGGAACGTATATGGAAAAAATCATCTCAAATCTTTAGAATAGATAATATTTCTTTAAACATTTATCTTGTATTCTTAAGCCATGCTTTAAAATGAATGTCGCGTCAAGTTTTGAGTCTACCATTGAACCTTTGAAAGAATTGTTCTCTAAATACTTACAACATTTTTATTGCTCATGTCCATTTTACTTTGTATTATTTTCTCTAACTCAAATAATTTCTTTCTTTTTTTTAGGATATGGCCAAGCGACGAAAAATATGGAATAACCCCTCCAAAGACGATGCAATTCTTTGGCTATGGGATGCCCACAACGAAGTCAATGCTCGCCTAGCTGGCGATGAAACCGAAGACCCCCAATTTCCAAAACTTCAATTTCCCACAAAAGAGAGTTGTCAACAGTGCCAAAAGAACTCAACTTCCAATCCCCAACAAGTGGTTTGGGATCGCGAAGCAGTTCTAAATTTCCTCAAAAATATCAATAACCCAGCTTATATCAGTCGATTCGGCCTAGACTATCCCGAACTTCTGCAAGAGAATCTTGAGAAGATTCGACAGAAACGCATGATTGGCAATGTCTTCTCGGACATGGACATGCGAATGGGAATGCTGTTGTATGGTTTTTGTATTGTCATGATGATTGCTGCATTTAAATTGTTTGCTTTCAAGGGCTACCGGAAAAAGGCATATGCTCATGACTTTCTAGGAAAAGTCTAACAATAAATTGTAATTATTATTAACATTTCCACATAGAATTAAGTCAAAGTGTAGTTGAAAATAAAAAAGACAGTCTATTTAGACCTTATTTAAATTGAAAAACAAATTAAAGCTCAGTAGAAATGATTATCTGTAAAGATTGATTTATTTTTTCAATTCGAGGACAAATAAATGTTTGTTTTTGTAATTCGTTCTTTAATATTTTATCTAATGTATACATGTGTATGATTTGTAATTAACTAATTGTGTTTTATATATATATTTAAATGTTTTAAAACAAAAAACCGAAATGATATTCCATAATTTGTAATTTAAAAATTTAAACAAAAAAACTGTATTAGAAGGAATAGCATGCATCTATGAAAATACGACAGCTCTCTTAAGGCTCATAAGAATCGAAATGTTTTATTCAATAAAAAAAAATGGTTTATTTACAAACCGGTGATGAGAAGTTTGCATTTATTTTTCTTAAGTAGAGTATTATCGAAGACAAAATGGTAGTCGTTATAATTCTTCCACTTAAAAGACACCAATGTGAAATTCGATGGTGTTATTAAATTGTATGACTGAAAAAAATGTTCGTACTAAACTAATTGTTAAGTTAGTGAATTGAAATTGATCTCATCAAATTCACTGTCACTAGACTTTCTTGAAATTGATAGATATAAAGGAATCCAGGAAAGTAAAATCAAATCAGAGAAAAGAAGTAGAAGTGGAACAAATGTGATAGCAACGATTTAAACTATGGTGATGGAAATTACAGCATAAGTTTTCATACCTTTAAATTTCGGCCTTGTTTTTCTTTATTTAATGTTAATATTTGTGATAATATTACATATGTACATAAATACGTTTGTTTGATTTATTATTATTAACATCTTGAGAAACAGAACAGAAGCTCCCTTGTTCAGGGCAACTACACCATTTAACAAGTAACCAATCATCACCTTTAGTTTGAAGAAGGAAAATTCGTATTCCATGGAGTAGTTGTGGTATAACTTCATTAAAAAAGCTAATGGTCAATTTTTTGACCTATGAAATATCGTTCCAGTTAGTAAGAAATATACAGTAGCCCCCACGACTAATCGGACAAAGAGAATATACATTCTCGCAATGTAATTTCTCTAAGAAAATGTATTGAAGTAGTAGAACTTAATCATCTTTTTGTTACATACTTAAGCCAAATTTCAAGTTATTAATTAGTAAATAAAAACAAAAAAGGTTAGAAACTGGAAACGTACGATGAGAACCTACTTTTTAGGATAATCAATCAAAATTCTTTCTTATGTTCGGAATCTCTAGTCTTTTTTTTTCTTAAAGGACCAGGAGTACAGAAGTCAGCAGCGAAACCATCAGAAAAAGAAGCATCACCATTGAAGTAATGACCGAAATGACCTTGCAGCCTTGTATAAAAAGCTATACATCAATAAAAAAAATCCAATAAAATGATTTTGGGGAATATGGATACACTATTGAAGGTTAACCGCTACGACGATACCTTTCATAAAATATAATGACTCAATTGTTTGGACCTTAGAAGCTAGTTTTCAAAGTCTTCAATATTAAGGTCTCAATTTAACAACAAAGCTAAATTAAGATTCATTTACGATTGTTTAAATATTTAAATTAAATAAGCTACGAGTATGTCAATTAAAATCAGTATATTTTCTTTTTCTTTCCTGTTAGATGTGCTTTTCTACATATGTTCTAATATACAACTGCTGACACTTTTGTAGTAGTAAAAAAGCTTCTTCGTTAAAGTTCAAATTTGCCATTAACTTTTGCATTTTATTAAATGACGCTAAAATTGATCACTTGCTCAGTTAATCAAATGTATTGTGAATAATTTGTTTACCAAATTGTAATTTTAAACGTGACATTTTGGGCACTAAGAGACCTTCACAAAGCCGTGGTATACTTTCAATTGAATATTTGAATGGATTTTTTACAATTTGAGTTCTTACCGGTTTCTGCTATCGGCAATGGCCGAAGCAAGTAGATAGTGATCTCTTTTAGGGACAAACCAAAGATTAATCAATCGAACCATACTTAACTTAGATATAGGTCTCTATTCTATAATTCTAAAATGAGAATTTCTTTTCTCTTTGAAAACTTTCTTTCGAGTTATTTTTTGGTATTGTGATCTCCCGGGAAATAAAAGTCCTCGAACAAAAATCCAGGGCAATGACAAACAAAATGTTCTCGATGCCAATTCATTTGGAGAGAAACTTTTTAAAATTATTTAACATAGTGAACAATTCTTGGTAATTTATCCCAAATACCAATCGGAAATACCAATACCAATTCGATCAAATATTTTCATTTACATGAATGTTTCAATAAATTTGCAATTTTCTATTTTTAGAATGATAATTTTCCTCAATATTCATTTTTAAAAATATAACGAATATCCATGTTTCCTCGGAAGCATTCCGATGGGAAATTTAAATCGCCCACTTTTCTTTTGATCTTTCTGACTTTTTCGTTCAATCCCGATTGTTTTCTGGCGGTATGATGTGGCGTAGACGGTCTACCGAAATAAGGCAAGGTTTTCTTATTGTCAATAAAATTGAACTTTTCCAATCGGTCTCAGTAGCCTTAGTTCAAATTTTGATATATTCCTTGTTTAAAATCGAAAAACACATACATACATAATATACATACCTAAATAAGACTTCTTGAGGGGAGAGTACGATAACTTTGGCGACAAAGTTAAATGACGGATTTAGAGCATATAACTTTTAATTAATTTTTTTGTTTGTTCTGAAATCTTTAATTCTTAATTTTAACCGATTTTTAATGTATAATTAATTTTGTAAATATTTCTTTTGTTAATTGTATCTTAAATCAATGTTTTATATCCTGTACTATTTATAAGTTTAACTCTTGATGTACAGCTGACATACAAATAAATAAATATCAAATATCAAATATCAGTTAAAAATAAGCATTTTTTACTATGGGAGGGGGTCTATCTCCCCCCGTTTAGGCGGTAGGGGCAATTTAAAAAAACATGTACATTAAATGGAAACAAAATAATTACAAAATAACGGTAATACTTACAGTTAAGTATTATACCTTTTTTTAAAGCCAACACTTTTGTCTATTAGCTTGTTTTTGTTTTGTTGTTGTTGTTTTAAACTCAAAATTTATGCAAAAAAAATTAAAAAAAAAGGTTTAAAGTGTAGTTTTTCAAAACTTTCAAATAATCTACTGTTTTTTTTTTTAGAATTCATTGCTCTTATTTGTTTTTGATCAAAAACTGAAAACTAGATGACTTTATGTCTTCTAGTTCTTTAGAAAATTGAAAATTACCAAAAAAAATATTTTAATTAAATTACTTTTTCCTTGCTTAAGTATTAACGTAGTCTTATTTTGATAGTAATAATCGAATATGGATTAAGATACACCTAGGGTAAATTAATTTTTCTTAAATCCAGCTTATTTAAATGCAAAAGAAACTTTGCATGCACCCCATCTTGCACCCACCGCACCTTTCACCCTCCCCACCTTACACCCACTCCACCTCGCACCCACCCCAAATCCTATAGTGTGCCCAAGCAGGGGGGTTGCAGGGGGCAGCATGTCCCCCTTACAGGTCCCACTGTTGCATACACCCAAACTCGCACACACCTTACTGTTGCATACACCCAAACTCGCACCTACCATTCATTGTTACTATCAAAATAAGACCATTCAAGCAAAAAAAAAGAATTAAATTAAAATAGTAGTTGTGGTTATTTTCAATTTTCTCAAAAACTAAAAGACATAAAATCATCTAGTTTTCAGTTTTTGATCAAAAACAAATAAGAGCAATAAATTCTGAAATAAAAACAATGGTAGATAATGTTGAAGTATTGAAAATTACACTTTAAACCTTTTTTTTAACTTTTTTTACTCAAATTTTTAGTTTAAAACTAAATTTTTCAAAAACTACGCATAGTTTTGACTTGAATTAAAAACTAATAAAACAAAATGTTGGCTTTAAAAAAAAGGTATGATACTTAATTGTAAGTATTACCGTTATTTTTTAATTATTTTTTTTCATTTTAAATAACAATTTTTTTAAATTGCCCCTACCGCCTAAACGGGGGGAGATCAACCCCCCCTCCCATAGTAAAAAATGCTTGTATTAAGCCCCTCTACCAAAAACCGTTATTATATCTTGTCGCCAAAGTTATCGTACTCGTGCCCTTTTTGAGGCTATCTAAATTTATGAAGCACTTTTTTTCAGTAAAATTCGTGATAGTTTTCCAAATCTATAATCCCTTTCTTAAACATTCAGTTGAAATATTTATATTATCTCATATAAATATAATATTAGAAAAATCTTCATAAATTGTTAGATTTCAACTGTCTTCAGGCCCGGATTAATAGGGGGCTAGGAGGACTGCAGCCCATTAAGAAAATTAAACCGTAAAACCGCGATATTCAAACTGTACAATCTAATAAACCCCAAAAATAAAAACCAAAATTAGTTGACCCCACAAAATCCAAACTCGAAAGCTATATACCCCAAAAACGTTAAACCCGTATAGCCCAACTCGCAATTAATCCCATAAACTTTAAACCCACATAGCTCAACTCGCTAGTATATCCAAAAAGTCAAACCCACATAGCCTAAGTCGCTGTTAACCCAAAACTTTAAACTCAAAAAATATTAAATCCATGCAGCCTAACTCAGCAAAGGGTTTCCTGATTGAAAAAAAATTGAATTTTATGCCTCGAATTTTTTTTTTTTTTGCGAAGTGTGGAAATATGCTGGACTAATTAGTAATTATCTCGAGTACCTTATTTATTCTTGATTAAGGGAGATGTGCGAATTGAGCGTTAAAGTACATTTCGATACTAGTGTGGCAAAATTTAGAATTGTTAATTTCCACGAATCTGTTTTGAGTTTAAAAAATGAACACATTTAATTTTTCAAAAACGTTAAAAAGAGCCCCGATGAATAATTAGCCCCGGGTATCAAAAATTCTTAATCTTATCAGGGGTTGGAGCACTTGGGGGATAGCTTCTTGGATTTTCGATGCGTCAACTCCTCGGCGCATCGTCTCTGAGAGCGTGGACTCCTAGCGCCTCGGGTTATTGGGTTGGCTCGCTTGGGGTTTAGGACGCTTTGGGTTATGAGGGGTTGGCTTACTTGGGTTTTATATCTTTTTAGGGGGCCTCAAATTTGAAATAGCCCCGGGCCTCCATTTTCTTTAATCCGGGCCTGCCTGTCTTACCAAAATCTGAAAGAAACGCTAAACGATTTATGCTTAAACGGATTTCAACAGAAAAAGGCGAAACAGTTTGAAAGTAAGTTTTGTTTTTGTAATGAATCTCTTGTCTTAACAATTCTATTATGTCAAACTTTTTATATATATTAAAAAATAGAATAATAATGTAACTTTAGCAAATAGTTAAAATTAAAGTTTGGATTCGAAAACAGCCCTAAAAAGTTAACTCCAAAAAGTATTTTTCAAAACTATGAAAGTATTAAATTGAAGGTTTTCTCAAAATTTCATATAGAGTAAAGTAAAGGCTGATAATTAATGAGAATTTCCAGAAACTAAGTAAGATATTAAAATGATTTAAATTGTATCTAGAAAAGAAAGATTTGCAAAATCTTCGTACAATTTACTGTTGAGAGATATTTTAAGTTTTAACTTGGCCTTCAAAGCTCAGTTTGGATCTTAGCATTTTTAAAGGGGCACATTTAAAAAATGCCCGAGATTTGAATTAATCCTTTAAAAAAGTATTGTTTTGTTTGTGGGACAGAAGGTTAGGTTAGGCTAACGTGGCTGCGGATTTAGAATCCACACACTTAGGCCAAAAGAAAAGGCCCATTGTGATACCACATGAATCTAGAGAATTACTTCTTACTAGTCGAACCATTTTGAGCTTTTTATAAGGCGAAGAAGATATTTGATATCCTTTTTAGCTAGTTCACTGGGATTATCAAAAGAGTATTCTCCCAGATGAAGTTTGCGTCTTAGTGAAAGAGCAGGGCAAGTGCAGAGAAGGTGAGGGATTGTTTCCTCTTCTTCCTCGTCCATACAGCTCCTGCAGAAGTCATTTGAGGCTACACCAAGTCGTATTGCGTGTCTGCCTATAAGACAGTGTCCCGTAAGGACACCTATTAGGGAGCTAGTATGAATTCTGCTTTGAGATAACAAGTCTTTAGATCGGTTTAGGTCCAGTGAAGGCCATATGAGTTTTGTGGCTGCGCATGTTGGTAAATTGTACCACCTAGAGTTTGCTATCTCGAAAGCTATTTCTTTTAGTATAAGTTTACATGTAGCTATCGGTATACCTATCTCCTCCCTTTCAGGTGAAATAGGCATGACGGTTCCATTTTTAGCTAGTTCATCGGCTCTACAATTTCCCGTGATGTCTCTGTGGCCCGGCACCCAATAAAGGTGAATGTTAAATTGCTGCGCCATCTCCATAAGAGACGATTGACAATCGAGGGCCGTTTGAGATTTGGTTGAGACACCTTCAAGAGATTTAATAGCAGCCTGACTGTCAGAGAAGATGCGGATATCAGAAGTTGATATCACGTTTTCTCTTAGCCAGGAGAGAACCTCTTTGATCGCTAAAATTTCCGCTTGGAAGACGCTACAATGATTAGGGAGGCGGAATTAGATGCTTAGATTAAGCTTTTCTGAGTACACACCACTACCAACTCCCTCATTTGTCTTGGATCCATCTGTATAAAAATGAATACTTTTGTTATCCAGGAGTTTTTTGTCTTCCCATTCATCTCTGGATGGAATGGATACCTGGAAGTTTTTTCCAAATTGGGATTTAGGAATAGTGTAGTCTATGTACTTTGGTATAGAACCGAAGAGCTTCAAAATGATGGAGTGCCCCACATTTTTGTTGGTCCATTGAGATGAGGCATTGAGTCTTATAGCTGTACTCGCTGCCACTTGTTTACTGAAGATGTCGAGGAGTGTCAGATGGAGGAGAGTGTCTAACGCTGCTGAGGGTGTGGTTCTCAATGCCCCGCTTATGCAGAGACATGCAGTGCGTTGGACTCTGCTGAGTTTGTTGTAGTATGTGACTTTCTCCAGTGCAGTCCACCATACAGCAACCCCGTACATAAGTATTGGTCAGATGACCGATGTGTATATCCAGTAGGTTATGCGAGGTTGAAAACCCCATTTGCTTCCTATGGCTTTCTTGCAAAGGAAAAGAGCTGCTGTAGCTTTTTTAACTCTTTC
This sequence comes from Eupeodes luniger, assembly GCA_951509635.1. Lineage (NCBI taxonomy): Eukaryota > Metazoa > Arthropoda > Insecta > Diptera > Syrphidae > Eupeodes > Eupeodes luniger. The sequence continues at coordinate 75,919,032 of OX608075.1, read as the reverse complement.
CTGAATATTAGATTTCCAACTTAATTTTTTGTCCAATATCAGACCAAGATATTTGGCCTCATTGGTAAAAATTAATAGGTCTCTCAGTGTATTAGGATGTTCTTCTGTGACGGCGATAGCAACATCATCGGCATATGCAACCATTATGTAGCCTTCCCTCTCAAGGGATATTAGTAGTTCGTTAACCACTATGTTCCACAGGACAGGGGACAGAACACAACCTTGCGGAGTGCCTCTACCGACAGACCTTTTCGTACAAAAATCCCCCATCTTAGAGTTGATGATCCTGCTTTTTAGCATTAGATTAATCAACTCACAGATTGAGTATTCGACGTTTAGGGTCGTCATAACAGAAGTGATAGCGGATGTGTCAACGTTGTTGAAAGCGCCCTCAACATCCAGGAAGGCCACCATAGTATATTCCTTTTGCTCTAGGGAGTATTCGATAGTTCTGTTTCTACCGATTTCCCTTTGCAGTAAGCAAGCTGAGACATCGATAGTCTCTTATCAATGCTATTACGTACATGGATATCAATCAATCGTTCCAGAGTTTTGAGAATGAATGATGATAGGCTAATAGGTCCTAGATCTTTAGGGTTGACATGCGAGCATTTGCCCGACTTGGGAATGAAAACTACCTTAACATCTCTCCATCGCTGAGGTATATAGACCAGATTTATACAAGTTTTGAAGATCATCTCAATGATGGGCAAAGTTATATCAATGGTAAGTTGTAGCTCAGCTGGTACGATTTGATCTGGACCTGGAGATTCATAAGGTTTGAAACTATTCAAAGCCCATGTCAAGTTTTCTTTTGTAACCAGACCTTGAGGAAAAGTTAAGTTAATACCCGACCCAGGACGGTTTGTTGTATTAACGGATTTGGAGCTCTCCGGGAAGTGGGTGTCTAGTAGCAGGTTTAGCGTTTCTTCGCAAGAGATTTAATAGCAGCATTGTTGGATTTGTCGAGAGAATCTTCCTTATCCTTGATACCTCCGAGGATTCTTCTATTGAGCTACAGAAGGATCTCCATGAGGATCTTTTGGCTATTCTCAATTCTAATTTATACTTTTTGAGGGATTCTTTATAGGAGTCCCAATCTTGGGGATGTCTAGTCTTTTTTGCTCGATTGAAAAGCCTTCTACAACCTTTCCTGAGTATTTCTAGTTCAGCAGCCCACCAATATGGTTTCTTTTTTCCCGCACTGTAGTGAGGGGGCAGGCAGTTTCCATGGCTTTATTGAGGGCTGCTGTAACCTCATCGACTTTTTGATCAAGTTCAAGAGCGCACAAGGGCGGATCAGAAAGTTCTGGTTTAATCAGACTTTTCAGAGTCGCCCTATATTTTGGCCAATCTGTTTTCCTATAATTCCGGAATTGGATCGGTTTTGGGGACTCTTCAATAAGTAATGTGTGTGGGACAGAAACAAACACTTAATTTTGTCGACCAGTTTTATTTATTTGTAGAATACATTTATTTTTTCACCGTTCAAGAATCATTGGTTGAAAATTCAAGTTAAGTTTTTTTTCGGGACTCTTAATAGGCATTTAAAGTCCTAAAGTAAAATTTTTTTTTCTGCCTATACATTTGTAAAAAAAAAAGAAATGTTTTTTTTTAGCTTCACATTTTATGTGTATATTTTTATTTCACCTTCAATTTTTGTTCATTACAGACCTCGTTAAAAGTATTTAATTTTTCACATTTATAATTAATATTTATTGAATTACAGTATGTTTAAATTTAAATTTTTAAATATTGTTTTTTTTTTTTTGTTTGTTTCATATATATTAAATATCTAAGCTTGACAATAATCAGTTTAATACAAATTTATTGAGATAAGTTGATTTTTAGTATTAAATGTTAGTTTAATATGATTTAATGTTATATATAATTGTTTGTTTTTTTTTTTTTTTTTTAATTTTACGTTAATAGTTATATGATATAGTCCATTACAAAAGATTCACAGAATTATTATATAGTTATTGTTTTATTTTTTTATTGTTTGAAGTAGTAGTATGTTAATTGTTATGTATTAAATATATTTTTGTTTTGCATATAACTAAACCCAGTATAATCTTACAAAAAAAGAATTGTTAATTATTTTAAATTATCTTTATATACAACAATGTAGTTATTGAATAAATATATTACTCAGAAAAAAAAAATTAGTTTACACAATTTAATTTCATAAAAGTGAAATTATTAGTGGATAATAATATTATTAAATTATCATATGTATTTTTTAACGGAATTATAATAGCCTCTAGCTAATTTATGGATAAATAAACATTTATGGTACTTTTAAAAATATGTTTATGATTTAAGGGAAGTTAGAATGATATTATTTAGGTTTTAGGCTGTAGTTGTAAACTCCCAGTAGGTCAAAAGGATTTTTTAGGGAGAATAAAATATTCGTTCGGTGGAATTATTACATAGGGCATAAAGTAAGGTATTCGAAATATGTGTAAATCAATCAAAAACCAAAGATACACAATTCGGCTTGATATGCACTTAAAAAAATTACATACAATACAAACAATATTATAATTTCAATTCGTGGAACAAATATTTTATTGTTTCGTTTAAAAGCACTTTGCATTTGTGTATAAAACAAAGTTTGTTTTACTCATGCTTATCCAATGCTTAAACTGTAAGCATAAATATTTTCTTGATGTTTTTTTTTTTAAATTGACTATATAATTGTTAAGATAGAAACTTGAGTGCCTAAGTGCTAAAATTTTGTAGGCAGAATTTTAATATTTCAATATTTGGGAAGAATTTTTTGTTTGTTTGTTTGTTTTTGTTATATGTAATTTAATAAGATTAGTAATGTTTTGTACATAGAATTAAAAGTCATCAGTCCATTTAGTTTAAATTTTGTGAAGTATGTAATTTTCAGTTTAGGCGTTTAATAACTAGTGTTTGAAATTTTAGCTTAACAGAGTAATTTTTTTAACGGGTTTCGTTTTAGAAAAAGGTACTTTTCACTTGAAATATTTGTTTTAAAGTTGTTTATTATGAAATAATTATTCTAAACGTGAGAAAAGCTTTCAAACTAGTAACATAGGGGTTCGAGATGACTTGGGTTCTTAGTATGAGATACTCTGACCTCTTAACAGTGTTGTAAAGAAAAGGTTTAACGCCACTAATATGGCTTCTTAGGCGTGATAAACGATGGTGGAAAGGTTACTCTGAGAAAAGTTACTTTAAAAAATCTACCTCGAAGCAGACATTCCAAAATAATATATGTATAAGCTTAGTAGACTCCATTGGGCAGATACCCTAGCTCACATTGGAGAAGTTTTATTTAGTAGTGGCCGACCATGGTTAAGCTGGAAAGATGTCCTACACCAGGAAACTCGAAGCCTGGGATGTGAAATTTGATGAGTCGACCCGCTGTAGAGATAGGTGAAACTTGTGGAAGAACCTCTGAACCTTTTTCCGCGTTGTCGAGTCGATAATGATAAATATTAATGTTGGTAAAAAATTTGTTACAAATGCATCTTCTGTATCCAAAATCTAAGATATTCGAATTATCTTATTTTTTTTTTGTCGTGAAGGCTGTATTTCACGACAAATAAAAGAGGACTTTCGTACAGGAGAGTTGAGGACATTAATATTTAAGCCAGAGATACAATGACATTCAAAATGCTAATACTTTTTTTCTTCTTTTTTCACATGGCTGTATTTCCCGGGATAGTGGTGCATTTCAAAAGTGTGCCCCGGAATATATTTTAATAATTAAGTGACATACGAATGTAGTGTATTTTTTTAGTGACTAAATTGCGATCTTTTGAAAAAATTTTCATTATTATCGACCGGTTTATATTTCACCCGGAACATTTTTGTTTGGCCGGAATTTCAAAAACATTAAGTACCACCTGAAGAAATGTTAACTTGAATTTAGAAATAAGATTTCGAACAGCCTCGAAAAATATTAATTAAATAAATCATAATATATGCTGATATAGATGTAAAAATGTTTCTCATACTTTGGGTGATTTTGTTTGCAATTAATCTGGAACAAGAATGCAAACAATAATCGAACTGACTCCCGATAAGCCCTCTAAGTATCAATTAACAATCGCCTTTAACTTTGGCATTCGACCTTATTGGGAGGTTTTTGATCCTTCCATATATTTGAACACGTATCTTCGGACTTTCTTTTAAATGATGTAAATCACATATATTTTCTTACTAAGGGGTAACACCTTGGTACCTTTTAATAGGAAGTTATATCTGCCATATTATTATGTAAGAAATAACATTCAAGTTATAAAATAGATTCTTTTAATTCCGTATTTTATTTTTGGATTCTGATATGCTACTTAAATTTGCGGAAATGGCTTGAATCATAAACTGCAGTAGGTTCATATTCTCGTAAGCTCTGTCACTGTACTTTAAGTTATTTCTGGATAAGTAATAGAATCATATTTCAATGGAGTTTCTAGTTAAAGAGTTTTCAAAGCTGATGATGATGATGATAAAACTTAGTCGACATACATGGTTCTGAAGATATCATACAAGTTTTTGAACTTACAGAAGAAACATAATGGTCCAATTGTAACTAAACAATACTATGTCTTTAAATATTTGTGAAAAATACCCTTTTTGATTTAAATATCTAACAAAATGTTGTTTAATTCAAATAATAAATATACAATTTTGACACAAATTTTCTGAAGATTTATATGAATTCAGACTTTTATATTCACAAAATTCCAGTTCTTTTTTTTTTACTAATAATATTTTAAATTGACATCTTATTCATTATGGTTTTTGTTTTGAAGAAGTTTAATTTTATTGATTTCATATATTTAAAGGCATAAAAACACATATGTATGTATGTACGTACAGCAAGTAGCTGGAAATGTAATAAAAAACGTTTTATAAAAAGATATGTTATTGAACGCATAACGCAAGATATTTATACATATTCTTTTTTATCTCAGGAAATATTTTTCGAGCAGTGTGTGTTGTATATTATTTAAATAAATTCTTTTTATATATTTAAACGAAAACCAAGTAAAAGATAAAATATTTTATTTTTAAGTAAATACAAAACAAAATAAATAACCAAAAGAAACAATGTATGCATACAAAACGAAATTTTACTCCTTCTGTTTATAAAAGAAACAAATCTAGGAAGGTCCATCTCTAACAACAAATAAGTTCACTTCAACACTACTCTAATATAATTGGTACCTCACACACGTTAACACCTTCTATATTTAAAAAATACTTTTCTCATCCACATTACTTGTTTTTTTCTTTGAATATATTGAAAATTTTATTTTGTTAATATTTTTAATTCATACAATACATTTTTTTTCACAATATCTATATAAAGTTAGTTATACATAATATTTATAAATATTCGGTACAGTTTTTCTTCAATTTCTTAAAATAAAATTAATTACACAAAAAGAAAGCTTTTATTTCAATTTAAAATTAAATAATAAATGAAAATTAATTGTTTTCAAATTCATTTTGTTTTTATCTCGATTTCATTTTTTTTAAATGTTCGTTCTGAATAAAAAATATACATATGTACCTTTTATAAATTAATTAAACTAAAGTTTTAATTTTCTTTTCTTTTTTTTTATATATGTGTATATTTCATTTGAATGAATAAATAATAAGTTAGTAAAGTTCATAAAACAAAAAATAATAAACAAAAAGAAAATAAAACAAATTCAACTTTCATAATTATTTTATAAATTGTTTCTTAATATATATATATTAAAAAATAGTATAGCGTATTATGTATATTTTATAAATAATTATATATCTTTTATTGTTTAGTGTATTTTCGGGGCACTTCTGTCGTTAATTTTTTGATTTCGCTTTAGATTTGCGCCACGTTTAATTTGATCCATCAAGGATTCGTGACACAATCGAGGATCGGGCTGAAAACACAAAAGACAAAATAAATACAGAATTAGAAATGGATTTTAAATTTAGTATCAAAAAGAATTAATTAAAAAAGCTGGTTAAAATAGCCAAAAATTTTTAAAAGCTGTTAAGGAAATTATTTTTGCTAAATGAAGAAAACTTTTATTTTCGTTGTTAGGGTAGGTAGGGTAAACATAAAGTATTAAAAAGGTAATTTTTCAACCTCAATACTCAGTTCTCGACTAAGACGAAATAAAGATTGCCATATCTAAGCTGAAGTTTAACAAAGCCGCTGGAGCGGATGGCTTGAATGCCGAGCTCTTTAAAGCAGCTGGAGATAAGTTGGTTAGGAGCATGCACCAAATTATCCTTAAGATATGGTCGGAAGAAAGCATGCCCGATGAATGGAACCTTAGTATTATTTGCCCGATTCTGATAAAAGGAGACCCTCTAAGCTGCACTATAGAGAAATCAGTCTACTTAACATATCGCTTACAAAATCTTCTCTGCCGTAATATGTGAACGTCTAAAGTCCATCGTCAACAACCTGATAGGTCCTTATCAGTGTGGTTTTAGACCAGGAAAGTCCACAGTCGATCAAATATTCACATTACGGCAGAATGTAAAAAAACCAAAGAACACCAAATCAACACCCACCATCTTTTCATCGATTTCAAGGCCGCATATGACAGCATCTACAGGGACGAGCTGTATAGAGCCATGTCTAGTTTTGGCATCCCTGCCAAACTTGTCCGTTTCTGCAGGATGACAATGGAGAATTCAGTGCAGAGCTCTCACGTCAACACTAGAGGCACTATCTTTCAAAAGTCTGTCAAATTACTAGCATATGCTGATGACATTGACATAATCGGAAGAACTCAGCGTGATGTCACTGGGGCTTTTGTGAGTATTGAGGCAGAGGCGGCAAAAAATGGGTTTAACGGTTAATGGGGGCAAAACAAAGGACATGCTATCGTCAAGAAACGTAACTTTGAGGTAGTCAAGGACTTTGTCTACCTAGGCTCCGCTATAAACGCAGAAAACAACACCAGCGCTGAGATCAAACGAAGAATAACTCCTGCTAACTGTTTCTTTGGGCTAAGAAAGCAATTGAGTGGCAAAATTCCCTCTCGAAGGACCAAAGTGTCGCTATATAAGACCCTCATCATCCCCGTCCTGCTGTACGGTGCAGAAGCATGGACTATGACAAAAGCGGATGAAAGCACCTTGGGAGAAAAGTTCGAAATCGGTCCCGTATGCATCGAAGGGGAGTGGAGGAGAAGATGGAACGACGCGCTGTACGGGCTGTACAGCGACGTAGACTTAGCCAGAAGGGTAAAAGTCCAACGACTAAGATGGCTGGGTCACGTACAGCGCATGGAAACCAATGTTCCGGCCCGGAAAGTCTTCGAATCCACACCCACAGGACAGCGCAGTAGAGGAAGACCGCGAATCATGTGGCGCGCACAAGTGGAAAGTGACCTAACCCAACTTGGAGCGCGAAACTGGAGACATCTAGCTGGAGACCGAGTTAGATAGAGAAGTTTGTTGGTTGAGGCCCTAGTTCACACAGGACTGTAGCGCCACCTTAAGTAAGTAAGTAAGTAATACTCAGTTCTAAATCTTTTAGTATATTTTCCAGTACAGTTTGCAGAAGTTTCTTTTTTTTCTAGTAAAAATATAGTTTGAAACATCTGCCAACTCTTCCTTAAACACAATTAAGGAGGGTGGAAGAAGATCAAACATTTCGACATCTATTTAGAGCTTTTACAATGTGCATATTGTAATGTGTTTGAAAAATGTACCTTATTATTTATTATGTTAAGGCAATTTAATGTTTTTTTTATGTATATACTTGTTACAATCATCAACGAAGTAAGTAGTTTCTTCAAGCGTATGGATCCAAAATCGCTATACAATAATATTATAATACAGTTTGTAATTAGCTTTAGTAAAAAAAAAACAGTTTTTGTATTTATTTAAAACCAATAAGACGTCAAGACGGGAAGTAATGTGAAAGAATTTTGGGATCGTTACTGCTGATAAAGGTTTTACACGAAGAATTTGTTTGTTGAAGATGTTATAAAATACGAAGTTGAAATCTTCTGAATTTGCTGAATAGGTTGGTTCAAATTACGAAAAATTAAAAAAAAAAAAAAAAACTCTTTAAAGCATAAAAGATGGTATTTGAGCACATGGTGGTGATACAATCGTTCTCTTTGGTAAAAATTTAAGAAGGGAATAATCGCATAAGAAAAATCAACGTCAAATGGCTTAATATAAATGTTTCGAAAGTAAACAGAAAGAACATTACACAAAAAATTGTGCGAATCAACGTTAAACAAATGCTTCTTACATGTTACATGACAAGTGCTAGTCTTATGAATAGCCCTGAATAGTTTACTGATATGAAAGTTTAAGAATATATGACAAACCGACAAAATTGATTGGTTGACATTTAAACGAAAGCCATATCACTGTAAACAATCTTCATGAGATATTAAATGGTTCTCTAGAATGGTCCACCCTATATAATTTCTGTAAGCACGCCCTACACTTTCGAAATAGTTTCCTAACGTAAAGTCTAATCATTCGGCCAGTTACCATTATTTAAAACTTTTTAATTTTGTGTTTCAAATCACTGTAATATTGATCTTTTTTATGTTTCACATCATATTAAAATTGATATTATTTTTGTGTTTCAAATCATACCAAAATTGTTAATGTTTACTTATCAGGCTACAATTATTTAAAATATTTTAATTTTGTGTTTCCAATCACTTATAAATTGTAAACTTTTTATGTTTCAAATCATATTAAAATTGATATTTTGTTTGTGTTTCAAATCATATCAAAATTGTTAATGATTGCTTATCAAGGTTTTTCTATTGCTTAACTAATTTATTTTAGTATACGAATCCAACCAAATTGTTGTATTATTATTGTTTTTTTTTCAAATTTTTATGATTTTTTAAATTATAAATTAATTATTTAGTTCAATTATTTTAATTTTAATATTTTTCTTTTATTATGAAATGTCAAATCAGGCAGACGGCAGTATTGCCAAGTCCTTATTCTTAAGTAAGAATTATTATTAAACTTTAATAAGAAAAAATAAAGAATTTATCTATCTATCTATCTGATTGGTTGAGTCAGAAGAAGTGATCGGTGCTTATTACTTGGGCATAGAAGCAAGAGGTGGCGTGGATTTGGTAATTCTATCCCTCAGCCAAAATTACAAATAAAGGCCTGATCAAAGCTTTATGCAACTTAAAGTTCCATATTTGAGAAGTCACTTTCAGTCAATACATTAATTTCTTTAATCGAAATGAAGCAATCAGAACTTGATCGATGCATCCAACATGTCGATAAAAAAGTTTTGAATTGTTGCCGTTTGTGTCGATAATTTGCTAACTCGCGATAATCATCACACACGAAAAATGAAATGTTCTTTAATGAAAATATTTATAGGACGTATATTGGCTCTTTAAATTTTGTTTGGGATCAAAGCTAAAGAGAGATAAGAAGGTATTTTGAAAATAATCGATTAATTTGGATTAACTAAAAACTATCTATCTTTACCTAGGCACCGCTATAAACACAGACAACGACACCAGCGCTGAAATCAAATGAATAATAACTCTTGCAAATCGCTGCTTCTTTGGACTTAGAAAGCAATTGAGTAGTAAAGTCCTCTCTCGAGCATCTAAGATCACCATCTATAAGACACTCATCATCCCGGTTGTCATTTATGGCGCTGAGGCCTGAACCCTGTCAAAGAAAGATGAGAGCGTCTTAGATGCTTTGAGAGAAAAATTCGTCGGGTGATTTTTGGTCTCGTACAGGGCTGTACAGCGACACTGACCTAGTTAACAGAATTAAAGTCCAACGACTTAGATGGCTATGTCATGAAGAGCGAATGTACATCAACGCTCCAGAGCGGAAGGTCTTCGAATCCAATCCCGAGGGACGGCGGCGCAGTAGAGGAAGACCGCGACTCAGGTGGCGCACGTAGGTGGGTGAAGACCTCAACCAACTTGGAGTGCGAAATTGGAGACAGCTAGCTAGGGACCGAGCTGGCTGGAGACGCATGTTGGTTGAGACCCAGGTCCGCCCGCACAGTAGACCACCTTAAGTAAGTAAGAAAGTAATTCTAACGACACCAGTGGACAATAAACAAAATTTAACGAAGAAGGTTACACCTCAAACGGAATTCAAACGTAAAGAATTGTACAATACTCTAGACCGTCTATGATTTCCTCCTCTCTTTCCGAAACTATTTTTCATTTTATTTAGCATACATAATCCTGTAAATTAAATTATTCAAACAGATATCTACAAACTATGATTTTGAGATTATTCAATTACATATATCATTCAAACGATCTTCGGTCATGGTTGGCCTTAGTCACGTGTTGACTCTTTTCAACGTGCTAAAAGTTCTTTGAACTGAGCTGGTGGTGCACGAGAAAGAAACGGCAATATGAAGAGCAAGTTTTGTTGACGGAAAAAATAGCCTGCTTTCGATAAGCCAAGCTTTTGGAGATCTTCTGGAGATAATTTCTATCTTTGTACCGCAACTGAGCCTTCCCAACCAAATTTTGTAATCCGAGGTAAAACTCGTCAAACATTTTTGATTTTAAGTTAAAATCATCATCAACAAATTGTTGGGAGGGGGCAGTTGCCTGCGTAGTCCTTGTGCACTAGTTACACAACCGGACATCAACAAAAATCCTTTAGAGGCTATATTCTTAAAATAGAATTATAGAGTTTCTTGGTGCTCTCGTAATCAACCCGCGGTGGCATTTTTGACAGCCGAGGATGAGCATATGGCTATGAATACGGTAATAGATAAGCACCGTGGCTAAGTGGTCTTCAAAAAGAACTTTTTCATAAATGACAATGAAAATATAATTTCTTCCATCCACTAACGTTTATTAGGTGGCACCAAAACATATGTAAGGCACTATTCCATCCGAAAAGTTATCAACGAAAACCACAGAAATGATTGGTGATAGTTTAAAAATTTAATCTTTTGCGCAAAATGAATGGGTTTAGTAAAAAACTATTTTCTTTAGACAGCTTTCCAATACATATATGCTTCTAAGACCTCAAATCTTACAAGGTGGAGGTACTAATATAAAATATTTTAGCTGGTACAAAGGATCGCAAAGAGGGTAAACGACCAAATAAATTATATCAGTTTGGAAATCGTAGTCCAAAAATTTAGCCTGAAAATTGGAGAATAATGTGGAAACAATTACACATGACTAGTTATTTTTATGTTTTAGTTTAATAAATGTGTTATATCAAATAAGTTAATTTATCATGGGGGTTATATTTAATTTTTAAAACTAAGTGAATGCTATTGACTCAAGCAAATCACAAAAAAAAGTATTAATTCGGAACGTAGTACGTTTAGTTCCATTTAAACACTCAAGACTTATTCTCAAGCAATTGGGCTGTAAAACAACAACATTATTAACTATTAGTTTGTTTTAGTGTTTTAACAATAAAAAACATAACCAAACAACACTGTTACAATATTTAATCCCTCTTAGACTATTGTTTCTTACTTTCTTAGTTTTGCTCGCAACTATTGGAAGAACGTCGATATTGTGAACTTGGACGTGACAAATTTTTCGGGTTTTGATAACACTAAGATTTATGTATATTTTTCATTTGTTTATGTTCATAGAAAGCAAATAGAAAATTTTTGATTTTCTTGTTTATAATTATATTAATTTAAAACAAAAAAGTATTACCAATGCTTTACTGTTGATTAGATTTCGCACAGCGAATGCTCGTCCAGAGATGCCCTGTTTGGCCAATTTTGCATTAAGATTCTCTAAGAATTCAGCTTTGGTCTTTGATCGGATGCTACCTGATTTATCGTTATTCACCGACGAGTAGTCTAAAATAAAGGAAAGAAATATAACTTAATATATGTACGTATTTACATATTAATCACATTTTGTTTTAGATATTAAAAAACAGAAAAAGCTTTATTATTGTAATTGTTTCTTTTTGTTTGCAAATGAGGAGTAAAAATCATCACACTCGGGAAATGAGAGAATTAAAATAAGAATAATCAATAAAATAAAGCAACAAATGACGTCATGACAAATGCATCTGCAACATAATATTTATAGTTAATTATTGAGAAAAATGTTTAGACAAAAAAAAAACAAAATTTAATATAAGCTGAAAAAAAACAGATTAAATGTTTTTATTATAAATGTATATACGTAAGCTTGCCAACTTAAATTAATATAATTTAAAATTAAAACAAAGCGAAAACATCTATTTAAGCTTCATTTAAAAAAGACCTAATTTTGCTTAAAAAAAATAAAATCTTAAATGCCATAATGTGACAAAAAGTTATATATTTAATTTTAAATAATTTCTATACTTTTGAGTATACAATAGACTTGTTTTTTATTGTATTCGTTGAGTATTTTATAGCACGGTTATTAAAGATGATATTCCGCTCCGTGAAATAGTAAAAAAATGATTTATATTTGTGTTCGGAATGCAAGAGTGTTAATGTTGGAATGTCATATTAAAATGTAAACTCCCAAATGTAGCCAAATTTTGCCAAAAAAAAAACAACCCAAAATTGTTATTTATAATGGGAGCAAGAACGAAATGAATTTTTAAAAATGGTTTTTGTCAAATAAAAACCTTCTGATCCATGTCACCGTATAGATGGAATTTCAACATAAACATATGAAAGAAAAGAAGTATCCTAAGTTCAACTTCTGTGGGTAACATTTGGAATTACAATTAAAGGAATTATTTACATAACATCAGGAGATAATAGCACTTTAAGTTAAGACAATCAAATTGAAGTTGACTTTTTTGTAACAACACGATAAATCACAAAAACAATGATATTGAACATATCTCAGCAATTTTTGATGATTTATTTGGGTTGGGTGTCAAATCGCCCAAAACCGAATCGCCCAAAAAACAAAAATGTCAAATCGGCCAAAAAGAGTGGGCGTTTTGTCATATTGCAAAAATAGCCATGTGTCAGATCGCCCAAAACCATAAACTCCCAAATATCAAAAATGAAGAAAAATGCCAAATTTAACATTTTTCATTTTTGGGCGATTTAGCATAATGTCAAATCGCCCAAAAAATATAAATAATGTTGGGCGATTTAGCACTATTTTTGGGCGATTTGACACTTTCGTTAAATTGGGATAAAAATTATGTTCAAGAAGAATTGTAACAGTTACATTAACGGGCACATCGGAATGTTGGTTCTTCTCCACATGAATGAGTTTTTTGTTTGTATTTTCTCGAAATGGAAGAATTTTCCAGTAATTTTGACAACTTTTTGGCTTATTATGAGAAGTTTTGGATACGAAAGGTATGTAAATGAAATGAATATAAATTTACTTAAATAATCATGTTTGTAAATGTTTGTGAAAGGTAGTACTGTGAAACCACCGCGGGGAGGGGGACGCGTCCCATTTTGCCCTCGCGCATAAGCATACAACAAAAACTAAGTCCAAACGATAACAAAACACATTTAATTAGGTACTTCATTTCCGTTCAAAGTGTTTTTTTTCCCATTACATACTTACTTTTAGATCGGGCCACTACAGTTCTCAGTTTTTAAAAAGCTAACAAGGACAATATCTGATATTGAAGGCTACAATAGTATACTTGGACGAATGTTGACCAAAAATTGCAATTTCTTTAAATTTGTTAAAGTCCTTCAAGAAGAGGAATTTATGAAAAGCCGTAATTTCTCTATGCTTATAGAAAATGGTGGCACTACTGGTACCAAATCAAGGAAAAAAATCGATATAGAGAGAAACAAAAATATAATGGAGGCTTCTGCGCTTCTTGAAAACGGTGCCATTAATATAATGAGATTTTTAGATCGAATGGTTTATGTTAAAAATAACATTTTTACTGGTATGGAACTGACACAAATACTGAACAATTTTGTTTTTTTTTTATATTTTGGTATAATTGCAATAAATATTTTGGGCGATTTGTTAAAAGAACCCTAAATATTAGTATTTTTGGATTGCGACAAAACGCCCATTTCTACTTTGGGCGATTTGACATTTTTCTTTTTTGGGCGATTTGTCATAGTGTCAAATCGCCAAAAAATTTTGGGCGATGCGACATTTTTCAGATCTGGGCGATTTGGTTTTGGGCGATTTGACACAGGGCCAACTAAAATTGCCGAAACACCAAATCCCCAAAATTATTTTTTTGGGCATTTTGACATTATGTCAAATCGCCCAAAAAATTTAAATGTCAAATCGCCCAAAAAAGTTTGGTCTTTTTTGCATTTTGGGCGATTTGACACCCAACCTTTATTTGATTTATTATCATCTGATGGTCTGAAATCAGCATCAACAATACTGTTATCGAAATCTTCGATACCGATGGTTTCTTCAAGAAAACTCATTTTTTTATTGATCACTTTTAAAATTTAATTAATTTTTGCTTGTGGCTTATCACTTTATAACTGAATAATTCAATGAAAAGTCTTAATTGAAAAAGTCATCCCAGTGAATACTAAACGGGGTATACCCACTACATTAAAAGTGTATGTCGACCATTTAGTAATAGATTTGGCTAAAAAACGGTGTATAAGGACAAGTGTGACATCATTTAAATAAAATAATAAGTCGTACCCCTAATCATGATGAACAAAATGGGTGACCAGAAACATTTATAGTGGGGTATCGTATTGCTGTTCCTCACTGTACATAAGCAAAAGCTTTTCATAAATGTATGATTGAAGTTAAGTAAATCATAAACTGTTTGAGAATATATAACATATTTACGGTTGTTTATTTCTAAATTAAATTCTAATAAATAGTCAAGTACATAAGGCGAAAAAAAAGAAACCAACCTCGTATAAAAAAGTAGTAAGCTAGAAAATCGTGTACACATTTTTTAAAAAAAGATTTCTAAATTTTTATTTAATTTAATTTAATTTAATTTTTATTTGAATTTATGGGCCGCCAATGAGCGCGAAATTAGCTATTTCGTGATGATCTTCGTTACGTCCAATAAACACTAATCTCAGACGCTCAACCATTTTAGGGATAAAGGATATTATTAATTAATTAATTAATGTTAGTGAACATTATAAATATTTATTTCATTTTTTTAAATACTAACGTGAATAACATTTATAAATAATTCATATAATCTAAATTAATTATTCTAAGCTCTTAAAGGATATAGTTTTAAAGTTAATGCAGTTTAGGTTATGATTTTAATCTATAAAATGTATTAAATATTGAAATTAATTGATTGAGGAAGCTGTTTGCATCATGCTTTGACATACTTACTATATGCCACAATTGTTGCTGTAGTCTTATTCTTGTACGACTAACACCAAAATTTAACTGACTTAGAACTGATGGAGATGATATTGACCCATTAATAATTCCAACCATAAAACAAAATTGCAAATACCTTCTATGATTTCTGAGGGTTTGGAAGGTTTATTAATGCGAGCTTCTGAGAGTAAGGGGGAAGTGTATTTTCATGTACTATGGAAGGAAACGAAGGCAAAAAAGCATAAATCTGAATCCCTGAATTGCTTTTAGTCTTGTTATATGAACGGAGCACAACTACATTTATTCAAGTATAGGTCTTAAATATGAAACAAAGAGAAGCTTAAGAAAGTAAGGGTCACGGAAATCGCGACCGAATTTCTTTATGAATCTTAGGATCCTATAAGCTTTCTTAACTATGTAATTTAAATGCTCAGTTAAAAGTTAAATTGGGACCAAGAATAACACCTAAATCAGAAAACACAGAGACTTTACTTAAATAAATAAAATCAAAAGGGACTTTTTTTAGGTGTAATGGTTTTACACCATTCCCTAAATATTAACAAGCATTCTTGTAAAAGTAAAAGTTTGAAAAGCTAAATTTCATAAGCATAAATAAAGACGGAAGAATTTTGTATGATCGAAACGAAGTCATTTATAAAAACAAAAAATTAAATTTGCCCTAAATAGCTTCCTTGAGTAACGTCAGAATTGACAACAAATTGATCTGAATACTCAAAATGAAATACAACACTATAAAGTCTATTTTTAAATACGATGAAATCCAATTTAAGAAGTTGTTGTTAAAATGCACATAGCAGCTTTAATATAAATGTTTTATGACACAACTTTTCAAAGGCTTTACTAAAATCGACTTGTTCAGGTTTTTCAAAAACAACTAATCAAAAGAACGTGAAGTTGAATAAGTTAGTAACTGTAAATCTCTTTTTGTACAAGCAGTTCAATGAAAGGAAAGAACATTACATACAATAAACTCAAACAGTTTCGGTATCACAGATTATATCCTTTCTTGTACAAAGGTATAATGAATACACCTTTCCAGTTATTAGGAAATAGCGAATTATTTAAGGAAAAAAATGGTGGAGACATTATTTAGAGCCCCAGGAATTACTGAAACCACAGCGAGGAATTCTCTGTTCCTACAATTACAAAATATGATCTTAAGTAGTTCATCTGGATTAAGTAGGAACATGGTTGTTAATGGCTCTTGAATTTTGTTTTGATGCGCCAGACCCATTCCTGGCGTTATTTTAAAAATAAAAATACTGAGCCGTGAGCACTTTGTGCCCTCTATATCTGAAAAGGTTGAGCGTATGAGAAAATGTGTGAACAAAATTGTAGGAAATTTCATACTTAACAATTTATGTAATGGTGTCAACATAATTGGAAATCATTAAAATACTATTTTCGCGACTTTTGGACATCTACAACTTTCGCAGAAGACACCAGAATTTGTGAATACCAAAATTGAGGTACACACGAATTTCCAGCTTACTATTTCTCACTTCAAGGTGGAACCCTTATTTTATTGGACTTAAATCCATTAAAATAAAAAAAAATATATAACAAAAATCAGCAATCAGCAATAAACATAAATTACAAAATTGGCAAGCTACTATTATTCCAATGTACAAAATATAAATAAAAACCAAAGCTATTTAAAAAATGTAAGAATTAAAACAATTATTTAAAAAAAAAAAAAGAAAAACATATCAAGCATCAAACAAAATGCAGCATATCGGTGAAAATGTTCTTCCTTCCACATGGCCAGAGTGAGAGAGCTGAAGCTGGAGTCTTACACATACAAGGAAGATGTCATTTTTGTTCCTCCATCAAATTACAAAAAACAAACTCACAGAATTGCAAGTTTCAAAAAAACATCTCGCATAAAATTGATGTTAAATCGAGAGTTATACAAAAATCAAAACACAAAATCACTCTCCATAGGTTTAATTTTTGTTACGATTTTGGCTGTTTTTCATTTACTTGTGTTCGTCGCATACTGTCCTCCCGAAGGAGCTCCTACAGATGCCATATGTTGGTAATGTTGTTGTTGTTGTTGTTGATGCGGCTGCTGACCGTGGCCAAATGAGGTTTGTCTAGAACCGACGTTACCGCCGACGCCACCGCCGACGACGGCTGAACTGGTTCCATATATTGGAGCATTAGCCGATGGATTACAATGAATGGCTGTTGTGGACATAAAGGGATTTGTGGTGACGAAAATCTTTTGCTGAGCACTACTGTGCCTGGTCGGAACTGGAGGTTGCTTGTGATGAAGATGAACACCACCGCTGGCGCTTGACTGTGGTCGTTGTGTTGGATGATTGTTGTTATTGGTGGAGCTGCTGTTGCTGCTCTGAAGATGGTGATACTGTTGCGAACGTAAATGGTGATTCTTTGGAATAGTAGATGTCGATGAAGCATTTAAAGGAGCAGCTGAAGAAGCTATAGCGACATGATTGGATGAGGTGGAGGTTATGCCTGCACCGCGAAGGCTCCTCGGCATGGTAGCCGATGCAATGGGTGGTGGTGGTGGCTCTTCTTGAGGAGGAGGACCAGAGTAGTGAAGTTGCTGATACTGATGTTGATGGTGGTGCTGAGCGGCAACTGTTTGTTGATTGACATTGGAATGGGTGAACGACATGGATTGAACTGCTGCATTTTGTAATTGAGATGAAGATGATTGTGATGATTGAGATGGGGGGTGATAGAGAGAAGATGATGAATGTGATGATGGTGGATTATTACAATGGTGATGGTGGTGGTGGGTGGAAGAGTTACTTAGAGTGATACCATAGATTTGATTTTGTTTACCGTCGTATTGTTGCTGCGCCTGTTGAAGTTGATGTTGATGCTGATGTTGCTGCTGTTGCTGGTGGTAACGATCGTTCGTTTGTCGTGAGTATATCTGCTCTGTCGTGGCTGTGTTGTAGATTTGGTTTAGTTGCTGTTGTTGCTGCTGCTGCTGTTGCTGGTGGTGATGATGGTGTTGCTGATGATGTGGTGAACTTGGTGTTGATCCGTACAAAGGCTGGTGATGGGCGCTAATCACTGAGCGATTATTGTCTTGTTGGTGCGCTGCTATTTGGTACGTTCCATATTCTGCCTGCTGCTGTTGCTTATTGAGTCGGGCATTCAGTTGAGCAATCAGAATAGGATTTGTCTTTGGCTGGGCCGGTGGTGTGTGTGATTGTTGCAGCTGAGGTCCTGGACTGGACGACCGGAAGCTGGACATGATGCTCACTTGCTTCGGCTGAGCGTAAATGCCTGGCGAGTTGCAACTCGTTCTGAAGGACTGTAAAAGAGAACAGAAAGTTTATATGAGAACTTAATTTTCTAGTTACAAAGACAAAATATAAAAGCTCAGGCCTACTGTGGCAACCCTAAGGTATCCCATGAGAAATGCTTGAATACAAAATAAAAACAAAACAAAACAAAAAACAAAACTTACAGAATTACTATCACAATTGTTATGATTGTTTGTGTTCGTTGTATTGTGTTGTTGGTGTTTTGGCGGTTGGGGATTTGGTGGGGGTAATGGTGGGGGTACCATTGACTGCTCATGCGGCGGTGGAGGTGGTGAAGGCAGAGATTGCTGCAATTGTTGATGATGATGATTGCTTTGTTGGTGATTATAGTTTCGATAGTGTCCACGATCGTTGTTGTGATTGTAATGCTGCGCCATCTGTTGTTGGGATGCTTGTGAATGAGGTTGAGGTTGCGGATGTTGATAGTGTTGGTAGACTTGTTGTGTTTTCGGTGGTGGTTGTGGTGGTGATTTATTGTATATGTTCTCAACTACTACTGGGGAAGCATCATGCATCAGGGGAGTTGTTGAATAAATGTTGTTCTCATGGATTTGACTCTGATTTGTTTTTGTTGGTTTTTGGTTTTGTTTAAATGTTCGTTCGGAAAGGAATGGAAGGATATATACAAAAATTAAAATTCAAATAATACAAAATGTTTAAATAAAAAATAGTATAAATTGTTAAAAGAAAAATCATAATAATTAGGACAATTTGCAGGGGAATCGTCTACGCCAAGTCTCACCTGAATCGTTGCAGTCTGTTGCTGCTGCTGTTGATTTAACATGTTTTGTGCTCTCCTGATAGCGCTGGGGCTCGCCGGCGTATGCCTTATCGCAGATAATGCTTTAACAGTCTCAGCCACTTTTATTGATGAAGCAGCTGTTGCTATTGTCTGTGGTACACTGTTCGAATGTTGCCGATCCAATAGATAGGCTGGTGGTGGTGGCAAATTCTCCACCGAATTATTCATTGTACTTTGTTGAGTGAGATTTGGTGAGTTCTGTGGGCGGTAGTTTTGTTTCGATTTTTTTTTTTTTTTTTTTTTTTAGGGTTCATGGTAAGAATTTGGTTTGGGAAAGGCAACATTAAGGATAGTAGTAAGGTGTAGATTGTTTTATTCAATTTAAGAATTTATATGTTAAAACTTCTCAATTTGAATTTTATTTTTTGGATTTATGGTTGTGTAATTTTTGAAAATCAAATAAAGTTTTTTTATAAAAATGGTTTTAAAATTATATTGCATAAATTTAAATAAAAATTAAAGAAATATAGCCGCATTTAATTGATATTGATATATAGAAAAACGGATGAGGCATCGAAAATTTTATATTTAAAAGTACTTTTACTTTACAGTGGTGGACCTAATATAATTTTCTATACATACTTCAGAAGACACAAATATAAATTTAATGCAATGGTCAATTCGGAATCTAAAAAGCACCGACTGATAAATTCAGTGAAAACATAAAGGAATGAGCCATGTTTCGAGTGGTAGGTAGAATACACTGTAAAATTTTTGAAAAACTTTTATAAAGGGTGATCAATCAAGAACAACGTTTACACGTGAATGGGCTCTCGATAGACCTGCTGATGATCTATTGTTTTCGATCAAAATACGACTACCATTTCTTGTACTATGAATGCGTCAATAAGCAAAATAGCTGGATATGTACCGGAAAAGGTTCAAGAACTGCATTTACGTCCACTCAAAACAACAGTTTGGTTTATAGGGCGGTGGAAATAATGGTGGGTATTTTATTTAAAATAAGGCTGGTTATAGTGCAAAAATAAAGAAATATTTTTACAATTTTTACAATATTAAGTCAAACAGGGCAACTTGCCACACAGCGTGTGAAACAATGGAAATATTAAGTGACAGTCAATTTTCCAGCAAGATCATAGGAGATAACGCCTTAAGACTCTTTCTTTTGGGACTACGTAAAGTCTAATGTGTTTGTGGATATGCTATATTTGCTTGAAGCATTCGAACACAATATTACTCGTGCAATTCGCAAGATACTGACGAATCTGGTAGAATGCGTCATCGAAAAATGGAACTCCCGAATTAACGAGCTATACATTATAGTTGTAGCCAACAATTGAAAGGGGATTATCTTTAAAAACTGAATGTCAAGAATAATTTTTAAGCTTAACAGTAATGATTTTACAATGTACCTACTTGAATTTTGCATGTATTTTTAAGAAAATACATACAAGAAAATTAAAGATTGGCCTCAATATGTATAATTTAGAAAAATAATACAGTCTCTTCAAATATGACCAATAGGGTATATTTGTTTAAGTTATCAGTGATTAATAAAAAGCAATATAAACGAAGATTTTCACATCATATAAACTTGAATAACGTTTAAAAACGAAACATGGAATATAGTCTGTATACTGAGCTGTCGAATTTTTTGTATTATACTTTTTTCTAGTAAGTACAGACGACATAAGGCTATGGGCAAGTACAGACGACATAAGGGACTTAAAAGTTACGCAAGTTTCTAGTATCTGATTGGCAAGCTGCCAAAAAATTGCCTTCCAATCAAGGCAACTTTATTGGAAAGTTGTCTGGAAAGTTAGTCAAGTAAAATCTCACTAACTATCAAGTTAATTCTCCTTATGTCAAATTGACAGCTTATCATGATTTTTTCAATTAAGTAAAAGAACTCTGTGATTTATTTAATTTTTGCACAATTCCATTTAATGTTTTATGTCAAATTGAAAAAGGAATAAGTAATATTTTTTAAAAACACAAAAAAAAAGTGGATATGGACTTTGGTTTGCCTGAGGAGTGTTTTGTAGACAATAAAATGTTTGGTAGTTTTTGCACGATCAACTGAAGGTAGAGGTTAGTGAAGTGAAGTTCCGAGTTCGGAGTTAACGACATTTGAAAAACTAACTAGTTGCCTTGGTCAAAATTTGCGTTTAAATAATGCAGTTGACTGCAAATAAAGTCCCTTATGTTGTCTGAACCTGCCCATTACATCCTCATTTGAAGTTAGAGATCGCAAGTTCGATCGAAGATTTAATAAATTCATAACAGTCAAATCCGTTTGCAAATACTTCAAATCTGACAACTTTAGTTTCATTATGATTTTAAGTTTGCTTCAAAATACAAATTTTCTAAATCCACACTGAACATCCTTTTTTTTTTTTTTTAAAGTACAAATTTATAATAAAAGAAACACTCAAAAGTATCCCAAATGAGAGAAAAAAGAATGATTTCTAAATTCTTCTAATATCTTATTTACTTACCGGTGTCGATTGATTATGACTTGGTGTTACGGACGAACTGCGTCTTACTGGTGGCGGTGGTTTAGCTGTATTAACTGAGGAACGTCTAGCGATTCGAGTGCCACAGCCTGTTTTTTAATTTTTATCAAAAAGAAAACAATATTAGTAAAATGTAAAACAAGAAGAAAATTTATATGAAATATTACAATTATGATTAATGTATTATTTGTTTTTTTTTTTTTTTGCAATTACTTTTCGTACAGATTTAAACATTCAACAAATATTAATTTATGCAGTTCATATATATATATATTTAATTTTGTGTAGGTATATACAGTAAATTAACCATACAAGACACCAATAATACATTTTAATATTATTATATTAATTAAAATACATTTTATCATCTCAACAAGATTATAGTGTTTATTTTTGTGTTTGCCAATTTGTTTAATGTATTTTTTATTTTTTCTGTTTATATTTTTGAAATAAAATTTTGGTATATATTCGTGTGTAAATGAACGATATACGATGATAATGATTTATGAACAACATAATGCAACGAAAATTAAACAACAAAATACCAAAGACATATTAACAAAAATTCTAATCAAAACAAATTGATAAAACTAAAAAGAAATTATTATATTTTTTTTTAAATCAGAAACGAAACTAAAAACGAAACGAAAGGAAAATGGGGACTTGAGGATTAAGGTAGTTATTCCAGCTATAAAGTAAGTGTTTGACAAAGTGACAGAAGTGCACAGAGAACAAAAGCGTATCCTTTTGGATGTGTGAGTACTTTTCAAAGTATCCATCACCAAGTTCTTAAAGGTTATACTAGTTCAATGCCCATTGACCAATTTTAATTTAATGCTGTGATCTAATTATGAGACTGATAATTTTCAAAAACTTATTCAAAATATGAATTGATCTTTAATTTAGTTTTAATTTTATCTACACTACTGCAACTACTGAATAAGTTAAGCAACAATCATAATCAATGACAACACCTAAAAAAATGTTAGAAAACAAAATTATTTTCAACATAAAACACTTCACTCTTGTCCTTAACATTTTTTTTACTCTTTTTAATGGAATAAACTGAGGCGATTTTTGAAATTATTCTGACTTCATAATCGATAAAGTTAATATTTGTTAAACTAGTTGTGGTTAAATGGTTTTTAAGGCACAGGGCTTCTAAAACTTAAATTGACTCACTAAAAGTTTATCAAAATTTGGTGCCATCCGGACATATAGTTTTAAAAGCTAAAAAAAAAAACAAATGTTATGAGGTAACAAAAATTTTTCTTAACAATATTTCAAGAAAATTCTTACAAATAACATCCTCGTTAAGAAAGTTTCGCAAAAGAGTGCCGAAAAACATAATCTTCTGTTTAAATATTTATGCTAACAGTTTTTTTTATACATATTACGCTCTGCTCCAAAAAAGTGTTAAGAAGCTTGTTAGTTAATCTTAAAAAATATTTAACTTTTAGTGAGTTATTCAGCCATTACTAGCAGTCAATATTTTAATCATTCCCTAACCACAGATCAGTGTTAGGTACACCTTAACCATAACAAATCTGTTAATGGCCAATGGGTTCAGTAGACAATTTATTATAATTATATCAGTCTCATAAATTAGATTTGGTCTAATTAAAAGAAATAAATATTCAACAACAAAACCAAAAATATTAAACAACGAACAAAACTAAAACGATAACGGTAATGAAATCAAAAAATAAAACAAACCCGACAACGAAGCCGGACGTGGTGAGATGCTCGGCTTCACCGTTGCTACCACTGGTGGCGAGGCAATTTTTGCCGCCTGTGGATGCAACGACGACGACTGTACTGGCGTCACCGCCGATGAAGATGACAACAATGATGGTGATCTAAGGATTTGATGCGAAGGCATTGATGGTATTGAATTTGAATTTGAATTTGAATGTGAAGTTGTTGGTGGCAATGGTGGTAATGGTTTTGAAATAATTTTCGAATTGAACTTTTTTTGTTGTTGTTTAGGTGACTGTTGTTGCTGTGATGTTGGTGGTTTTTGCTGATTTGTATCTAACTTTTTCTTCTGAGAACGTAGCTTCTCATCTAAACTCGCCTTAAAGTCTTTGCTCAATGGTGATATGGTGTTATTGTTGTTGTTCTTACTTAATTCATTATTATTATTATTGCTTAAACTATTTAAATTTGGTATTTTCCTATCGACGATACGGTTCAAGTTCAACTTGGACAGCTTGTATTCGCCACCTGTACCACTACTACTATTACTATCAGCTGATGGAACCTGCGAAGGCTTCTTCAGCGTTTTCGTACCTTGATTATTGTTGAGAAGTGTGTTGCGATTGTTATTGTCCGGCGGTGTTATATACTGTTCGCTGCGAAACGAGCTCAGCCTTTGTTTGGGATTCTCCAGGCCACTAGCAGATTGTGGTGTTAGGGACGTTATCAACGAAGTCGAAGACGATGGCTCTGGAGTTTGCGGATCTTTTGTGCGAAGCACAACTATTTCGGAATTTTGTTTGACATAATCAATATCCGGTGTGCATGGAATTGTATGATCATAGATCACGACTACTCCACTTCCAGAATCGTTATCGTTCAATGATCGCTGAACATTCGAAATGGAATCTTCTCCAGCGATAGACAGATCATCGCCATTTGCTTCGGATTGTACGAAATGAGCGAATGTAGGATTCTCAAACCCCAACGAACTTGTTTCACTCACAAAACGACTCAATTCAGAGTCCGAGTAGGCGAATTTGGCTGCATCACTGGCTGTCGTACTTTGTGTCGAATAATTGAAACTTCCGATGGAGATCTTATCGGAATCCACATCGGTTCCGCTTCCATTGCTTATTGTTGTAGTTGGAGCCTGATGGGTATTGTTAATGGCCATAACATCCTTCAGCGATGGAATTAGTGTTGCTGCTGATGGATTCTCATTATCGGTACTGCTGTGGGATTTTTCACGTGCTTCGTGTTCTCGTTGAAAGGAGTCTAATTCGCCAATAAGATCATTTAGTTCTTGAATGGAGTCTTCGTAAAGTTTGTCTATTTGGTCTACACGTGTGTTGTTAAGAGTGTGATGTGGTATATGTTTGAGTGTGTGTGTGTATTTTGTGTACATATTGTTGAGGATAGAGAAAACAATTGGAGAAGGATAATAAGGATTTTTTTAAAGATTTTGTTTTGTTTAATTTATTTTATATTTACGGGATCATTGGTGTGTTTTTTTTTGTTTGTTTTAAGTGTAGTCAGCGGGTGAGTAAAGAAAAAAATAAATAAAAAGAAAAACAAAAATAAATTAAAAATAAAGAAAATTAAATAAAAAAATTAAAAAAGCATTCATTTTTACTATTAAATTATAAGAATATATAGGTACATAATAGAACCTTTTAGTCTACAGCTTTATAATTTATAGGTTTCATTGTTCGGTGCTATAGTTTTAGAAAAAGGTGCTGTAACGTGCTATTTTAGGGAATAAAGTTGTAGATTTAGTTTGACATTGTTTAGAACTTACAAATATCTATTTTCCCAAGGGGTTTCAAAGGGTTTATTCTTGATCTATGGGTACCTAACTACCTTCATATTTCACAAGACACAAGTACTTCTTTAAAATAAGGTTAAAGAAAAGAAAGTCAATACATCCACTTATTATTATAAGTCAGATTTTTGTCATATAAGGTCTCTTGTAGCATCAAACATTTCACTTTCCACTTCATTTGGAACTTGGATATCAAAGGATTGTTTCTATATTTTGGATTAAAGATATATAGATAGCAAGTAAAATAGAAAATCGTTAAAATACTGTCCAAAAACAACAAAAAACCTATACAAGTTTGATTTTTAAACTTTATTTTTTAAATGTTGAGTCAAGGTATTGGGAACTACATTATTAGCTTATGTGTATCATTTACTTAACTATCAAGTTTGGGCCATTAAGTGCTTTCTATTGGAACCATAGGTTATTTTGAAACTGACACTAATAGGTGACCAAATAAGTCGTTTAATACTTGAAAAACTTTGAGATGTATTGAAAAAGTTCGTGACGTGAAACTGGTATGCTAGCTTTCAACACTGATGGTCCCCATCTTCAGTCGTACGAGAGAGTTGAGAATGTGGCTGCTTTAGTCGAGAGTTTAGACTCAATTCATAAGCGTTGATGCTAACCATCGATTTTAAAATATCACGCATTTAGTCTGAGGAGTATTCTGCCGACAGGTTTCGGAAAACTCCCTAACAAGGTAAAATTGACTCAACACGATCATTCGCTTCGTTAACATTAAGGCTTTAGAGCATCACGAATTGGACAGTGATTTTGTGTTTAAATTCATCTTTTTCGACGTGGCACCAAGTTGTGTCATTTGTACTCTAGGCAATGTCAATTGGATTTTGTCGTTGTGGGGAACCGTGAAGGACTGGTGTTATGACAACAACACGAAAACGGAACTTATGTAAGACTAAGATCATCCAAGCAATCGGTTAGCCAAAGCTGAAGACCAACAAGTTTTTAAAAAATTGGAGTGACATAATAGGTAACTGCGAAGCCAAACCAGGCGACGTATTGTTCCATAATTAATAAGAATTGTTAATTTTATTTTATTTTTAAAAAGAAACACGCATGTGGCTCACTCTTAGCATATTTGGGTCAGATGGATTTTAAGACATGATAACAGGGTATTGGGAACTACTCGATAAAATTATTTGAACAATATTGTCTATTACTAAACTATTATGTTTTATTTTATTCACAACTTTATTAATGATAATAATATTATAATCATAAAAATGATTATAATATTATTGAATGCAGTAACTGTTGCTTTCTAAGAAAAAGTTGTTTGTTTTCTTAACTAAAGTCACATTTAAGAAAGAGGATGTTTCGAGTAAAATAGTTTCGACAAACAAAGAGAAACGGTCCTAGCGACGAAATTGAGGATCACATACAGTACTGTGCAAAACATTTGCAACTGTCACCGCCTTTCAAAAAAACGAACATTCGTATATATAAACGTTGTTCCAATGAATTTATTTTTATTGCTTTAGACTTTTTTATGTGTCACCTTACTGTTCATAATCTAAAAGCACTGATCCACAGGTAAATTCTACAAAAGCACTGCTTTTACAAAAATAATAATGATTTCAGCTGTGCAAAACATTTGCAACTAATGGCCATTTCTCTTTTCGTCTCATTTTGATAACGGTTAATTTGATTTATTTTGTGGTTGGTAAGTTTATACGTGTAGCTTGATTTGTTTAGTTAGTTTTTGCCGGGACTTTGATCGATAAAACGGTTTTTTTTTTTAAATAAATTCTTTTAAATTGAGAAAAAAGATTTTGTTTTAAAAATGGAGGGAAATAAATATTCATCGGATGTAAAATCCAGAATTTTGAGTGATTTCAAAAAAGTAGCATCACAAAAAGAAATTTCATTATTCCATTCACAAATCAACTATTTGTAGAATCATCAAATCTGCAAAAGATGATTGAAAAATAACATATTTCTTCCAAAGAAACCCCACGGCATCATCCAGGGAAGCAAAGATTGAACTAAGGTTACCAATTGACCCATCAACTATCAGACACCGCGCACTGCAGGACGGATTGCGTGGTTTTCAGATAGCAAAAGAGCTATTTATTTAAACAAAAATGTGAAAGCTCGTTTGGCTTTTCCAAAAACTCATCTCAATTGGAGTCCCCAAAAATGGGAAACGGTCTTGTTTTCTGACGAATCAAAGTTCAATATGCACGGATCGGGTGGAAAACAACGTGTCAGGAGGCCAAGAGGTGAGAGAATAAATCAAAAATACACTAAAGGGATGGTCAAACATGGAGGTGGTTCTATTTTGGGCTTGGGCTGCTTCTCTGGCCAAGAAATCGTTCAAATTCGACAAGGGTAGGGCATAATAAAGTCTGAAGACTATGTAGACATCTTTGTAACACCATGCTGCCTTATGCCCATTGGGAAATGGACGTACCAACACGACAATGATCCCAAACACAAGTCGAAGTTGGCCACAAAGTGGATTACAGAAAAAAAGATTGAGGTTTTACCTTGGCCAGCCCAATCCCCAGAACTAAACCCAATAGAGAACCTGTGGGAAATTGTGAAGAGAAGAATTGGGAGCAACATCTTTAAGTACAAAAGTGACCTATTCACTGAAATTCAGAGGCAGTGGAATGACGTTCCAAAAACGGTTATTAATGACTTTATAGCTTCGATGCCCTGAAAATATACAGCCGTTATAAAAAATAAAGGGTACGCAATTAAATATTAACATTTTCTTGTCTTGAAGTAAGAAAATAGTTTGAAATTTAGATGTGAGGTCTAAGTTGCAAATGTTTTGCACAGCATTTTTACCCAATATTAAAGTATTTAGTGATTTATTTTTTGTTTAAGTGAAGAGTGTTAATTTTTTTTCCAACAATTATAACGTAATATCAAAAAAGTTTAGAAAACTAAAGAAAGAATTTGCCTGTTTGATTTTCTAAACAATTTTTTTTTAATGAAAAATGTTGGTGGTTCTAGTTGCAAATGTTTTGCACAGTACTTGTCACATATTGACGGACAACCCTGCTCAGAGCTGGGACCGATCAGGTTGCCGAACGGGCCCATAGGTCGTTTTGACATACAATAATAATAAATATACAATAGTACTGTATATTAGATCTGACTTCTTTTTACTCTTTATAGTTTAAAGAAAAGTGTGCTTTAAACTCCTACAAGAGAATGCTAGTGAAGAGTCCTATATTTTCCTGACAGAAAAATTACTAAAGACAATCATTCTAAATTAATAATTCATCTAAAGTGCTAAGTTCTTTTTTCGACTAGTTTGAAAATTCATAAAATACCGATTTTGAGATTAATTAAAACTGTCGTATCTATCAAATTTACAATATGATTCTGGTTACATATTTAACGTTGATTTAATTTTTCTAATTAACAACCTTTTAATTAAATAAATATTTTTCATTAAGGCGTCATTCTATCCTCTCCTTCTGTTTTGTTGGTTGTTAATTTGAAACAACACAATCTTAATCTTACCGACTCATATTTAATTCAAACTGATTTATAAATTATTTATAAGACTTTATTGAAAATTAATTCATTTATTATTTTCATTGTTTTAATTGCACTTACGTGATGTAATTCTTAAAAAAAAAATTGTATTGCAGATAAATGCCAATCCTCTCATACCGGCATCATAGGCAACGACAACGCATTCATAAATTATTTCAAACTGTCTTGATGAATAAATAAAATGGAATGATGATTTCATGTCAAAGCAGACGCAGTCATCGAAACTAACATAATATGGAATATATTAGACGCCTGGCGCGTCGTTGCTTTATTTGCAGGTGTATCAATTTTTCAGAAACGACAACCTTCATTAGGTGATAATACACCATGAAAAAAAGTAGGTTAGAGAGCTTTGCAATGGAACGAATATTTTTAAGAAACATTCCCAAATAATTATCCATTCGAACATTTAATTTTTTAGGAACATAACTTTTTTACAGTGAGTAAAAAAGTAGTCGTGTTTGGTACACCTGGGCGTATACGTAATTTTTAATTGCTGTTAAAATTAATTCGCTCTGAAGACTGCCTTTGTAATTAATGTCAACGTTAATAGTTTTCCATTAATTAATGTTTCAGTTTTGAAGAAGACACAGTTATATTTTTTTTTTGAAAATGCTTTCAAAAAGTTTATCTATCTAGAAGCGATGTTCTCTTAGCTACTCTATATGAATATATTGAATATTAATTGCATCTATTTTATGATCAATCATTAAATCTACGTATTGTAATGCTAAATTATATTATCAAGCTTTATTCTAAACACTTCAAACTAAATCTACAACCACAATTTTCAATCATTTTTGGAAACAATAAAATTTCAACTACAAAAATTTAAATATACATTAGAACGTCTTAGCTTACCGTTATCTTTTTCATTCGCTAAAGCTGCGTCATTTGCACCCTTTACTGAGTGATTGATTTCATCTTTGCGTGTGGAATAGACACTTTCTCCAGACGATATCGAATGATTACTTCGACCACCTGTTAGTGGTAGAACAGGACTACTATTTACAGCAGCCGCTTGCTTTTCAAACATCGAAGCCTTCTGCAAAACCGAGGCCCTCACCCGCTCATCACATTCAGTTGAATCCTGATTATTTGGCTCTGTTGACGATGATGCAATTGTACAATTTTCTTGTTGGCCAATAGAATTATTAAATGCATTGTTAGTACTGTTATTTGTTGTTGCACTATCAGTCTCTGTGATTTTCAAAACATCCTCGGAATCTCCAGCATCTTCATATTTCAAATTTAGAGACGTTGGAGAACACGAGGAGTTATTAGTTGAAGCTGGATTAATATAGCCAACAACAAGTGGTGGTGCATTCGCTGATAGTGGGGTTGCAGGCGAATTAGTTAACAGCGGCGAATAGTGATTATGTGGTGTTGATGCACCACTGGACGGTGTGTATGTACTGTAACCGACATTAGTTTGATGTGATTCAATGGATGGATGACTATGCAAGGAGGGAGTATTCGATGAGGAATGATTGGGATGGTTAACTAGAGAGGATTCTGATGAAACCGAACTGTGAGAATCGGTTGATTGCTGCTGTTGCAATACAGAATGATTCGCTTGTGGTTGTTGTTGGTTTTGTTGTTGTGGCTGTTGCTGTTGAACAGGTTGTTGTTGATGTTGTTGCAATTGGTTAATTATTTGCTGTTGTTGTTGTTGTTGATTTGTTAATTTTTGGGCTGCCATTGAGGCTAGTTCAGACATATTAACATAAGTCGGTTGTGGTTGAGACTGCTGTTGCAGATATTGTTGTTGCTGCATCTGTTGTTGTTGTTGGGATTGTGGCAGATGAGATAGCTCTGTTGTGTTAATAATGAATGCGAGTTAGTTTTTATTAGTAAAGCGTTAATATTTTTTTTTTATGCGGGATTTTACCTTTAGTAACATGGGCTGGAATTGGTGATGGACACTGACGTGGTAGTAAACCTGTACCGTTGCGTGCATTGTTGTTTGCCGACAGTGGACGTTCCAACGAAGAGCATCTCTGTAAACAGAAAAATATCAAACGAAAAGTTAATAATTGTTTAAAGAAACTCATAAAAAAGCAGGGCCTTTTGGAGATCTCAATAAATAAGAGAGAACAAAAATTAAGATATGATTATTTCAGTTATATATTATTGAATGCATAATGGCACTATTTTATCTCTATAAATAAAGATCAAATGAGTAAGCTTCTTTCAATTCATGTTTATATGATTATTTTGCAAATATTTTAAACAAGAATTTTGAGGGAATTTGCTGCCGCTAAAAGGGGTTTCAATACAAATAGAATAATTATTTTAGTGAAGGATTCATGATCATGGGTACTAACTATAGGTGCTCATACCATAATAAAACAAAATACAAAAAAAGGAACAATACTAGAGCTGTTGAGACAATGGGTTTATGTATTTAGATCTCATTCGGGCAAGCAGGCGCAGGCAGATAGAAAAGACTTAGACGCTGGCAGTTAACCAGAGACAGGGGTCTCTTACTTACCGGCCGATATCCTGACTGTGGCCATGGAAAGAATTAAAATTATTTCAAAGGATGTGTTAGGTATATGTTGTTTTGTTTTTCATTTTAA
This sequence comes from Eupeodes luniger, assembly GCA_951509635.1. Classification (NCBI taxonomy): domain Eukaryota; kingdom Metazoa; phylum Arthropoda; class Insecta; order Diptera; family Syrphidae; genus Eupeodes; species Eupeodes luniger. The sequence goes on along the minus strand of OX608075.1, from coordinate 75,887,564 downwards.
ATTTGTTTTTATTGAAAAAAATGTGAATTTGAGAGTGCTTTTTTGTGTATGCCAATTTTATCCGAATCAAATGTACCTAGGTTTTGTATTCAACTTTCTTTTTTTTCTAGAAACCTATGTAACAATTCATAGAGCAATAACTTACCACTGGTAATGGTGGCCGACACAGGACATTTCCTGGTGATTTTTGGGATGTTGGAACCGGAGTTGCTGCTGCTTCCATAATGGTTTCTGGATTTTGAAATGTATATACTGTCAGAGCCGGACGCTGGTGGCCTTTTTCATAGGCCGACGATATTGTGTGAGGACGATCTGTGGCCGGAACGTCTTGGGAATGTGGTGGCCATGTAGAAACAGCATGCGACTGACTTGTTGCTGTTGAAGCCTTAGATTGAATAAAGAAAATGAATAAATTAATATCAAACCGCTATGATGAAAAGCTTTTGCAAGAGCGAGGAGCATGCAAAAATATTTAAAACAAAAATTAATAACAACTGAAAAAATAATAAACCTGAGAAGTCAAAGCTGGCGATGAGCAAAAACCACTATCACTGGATTCACCAGGCTTAAGGCGAATCGTAGGAGAAATTAACTAAAAAAATTCAAAAAAAAACTCAAATAATATTAAACAACAAAAGCTTAACATTCAAATTTATTCTCTTACACATTCCCTTACCTGCGACAAAGATCGAGGATGATGATGATGCCCAGGCGATCCACTAGAACCACTGCTATTCATTGAACTTATTGAACACACCGAACTCTTTCGTGATCCCAAAGAATTTGAACAACCTTGCGAGCCCGAGCCACCACCCGGTGATTCTGGATACAAGTTCATAGTTGATTTAGCATCATGTATTAGCTCTTCGGATGATGGTGGCAGGATGTTGGGCTCTTTGGTAACATTAGCAATTGATTGCATTGCTTCTTGCAAATGACCCAATTCAGACATTACTTCACATTCTTCCTTAACTACCGGTTGGAGCATATAAACAAACGTACAATAACGCATACGTTCTTCAATCATTGCCGAACGCAGTGATTTCTTTTCGACTTCTTCTAATTCGGCACGACGCATCGTGACATCGTGCATATGTGAATCGACCAGGGATTGTATAGCATCCGATTGGCCTTTGCGGGCTTTTTTTTGCAAACGTAGTGTATCGGTTGAGCGTTTTTTCAACTCGGCACGACATCGTTTGTGTTCTTTGGCATGTTCTTTGTCGATTGTGGCGACTTGGCGTTTCCAGTCTTCTAGTTTGTCCTATATTTTTTTTTTAAATTCAGGCAGGAAATAATAACAATTAATTGAAAATAATGTTTTTCATTTAAAGTGAAAGTTAACAAACCTGTAAAGGTAATACAAGGCAATCCATGATTGCTGATGTGAATGTTTTTAGGCGGGTTTCTACTGCCTTGTGTCGCAGGCAGACACGTGTCAAAGCGGTACCGATTTCCTTGGAAGCACCTGCAAATAAAAATCAAAGGATTAATTAAATGTTTCATTAGTTTGTTGTATATTAAATATAGTGTTGTTGGTATTTCTAAGCTTTTTTCCTGAGAGAAATGGAAAATTTGAAATCTTTCGTGGGCTGAGGAAATTAAAAAATCAAAAGTTTGTGTAGCTATTGATGCCAAAGTTCAATTTATTTTACAATAAAAAGTAAAAGACCAAATTTTGTGTTGAAGAAAAAGTATTTCTTTTTCAAGAATACTTTGGGGGTATTTCTTGGATAGATGTTGATGTTTTGTTTTTGCCTTTTGTTCTTTTGGATATCATTGTTACTGCCCCCAAAAAATTACTCAAATATCCTTGTTTCCAATAAACCGCAACAAAAGAAAACGTTTTTTTTTACATAAATGTAGAACCAAAAGAATGTAGCTAACAAATATTTAAAGGGAAGTTTTTGTATTTATGGCTATAAAGAAAACGACCCTCTTTAGGCATTTGAATGATGGCATTAAAATATCTGAACTCATGGTAGTTTCAATTACCTTAAAAGTCCTAATGAAAGTAATACCAAGAACAAATCAAATTCCCTCCCTTCCATTAGTGGTGTGTGGCTAAAAAACTCAAACTCAGAAAATTCTATGCCTGCCGTTAAAATTAATACGTAGATAAGAGAAAAATTATTCTCAGGGGTGGATTAAGTCAAAAGCGAAACTGCAATCATCTTTTATGGTTAGAGATTAAAAGAATGAAGGTCTAGGTTGAATTTTGGTGGGTGGTAATTAGAATTGAAATTTTAGAGTATACAGTATTCCCCGCTTAATTGCACTAACCATTTTGTCACATTTTTCGGTCAATTATCCGGGTGGTTCAATTAGCGAAACCCCGCTTAATTGACATATGTGCTAAATTAAGCGAAACCCGTATAATTGAACGAGTTGGCCAACTAAAAAATAAAATATTCATCCCAGAAATTTACTCTATAAACATTTCAGTGCCAACTTAATTTCGGCGTCTGTAAGTTCGCCATAAGATGATAATTGTATTGTCCTCCAGAACGTTATCTATGTATGACCACAAGATCATTTTCCGGTTGCTCTTCTTCTTGGATGAAGCCTGCCTTTAAAAAAAAGAACTTACAAATGTACTTTTAGTAGTAAAATATTTCCAATATTATCTTACAATTTCTTATAGTAGAAGGTGTTATAAGTCACAAACAATGTTTGCTTATGTGCATTGCTTGCAAAGATGTGATCGACTTGGAAAATTCTTCGATAGTCTTGCCACGTTTGATGGCTGTAATTTGTTTCCTTATTATATTTTGCTGATAGTAAGCTAAAATGATGGACGTTGTATTTGTTGGTACAAACTTCACGTTAAAATTTGGGCACATAAATGTTGGGCCATCCATGCTTTTTTGTTGGAGAAATAAAGGTACAACCTTATTATTAAAACACCTTGGCGTTTTGGTTTTTTCAATCACAATAATTTTTTGTCCGTCCAATTATCCGAAAAATGTCCATGTATTTAGTTTTTCTGCAGCATATTTTTAAGATCAATTAAGCGAGTAATTCAACTAAGCGGTGTTCAATTAACCGTCTAAAAAGCTTTGCTACTAATACGAAATTTTCGAAACCAATTTTTTCGATCAATTAAGCGGGATGTTCAATTAAGCGAGGTGCAATTAAGCGGGGATTACTGTATTTAGATATACCTCAGGGAAGTTATCTTGGACCATTATTGTTTATTTTATTGATAAATATTCCATCAGGGTGATATTTAAAAGGGATTAAAAATTAAATAAATTACGTTTTTGCTCATTATCGCCATCATACTAAAATGATGTATTTTCGTGAAAAGGGTCAGCGGAATACAAGAATTTATGGGTTTTTCGAGTCCCAGATTGTTTGTGAATGGAGCAGCCGAAATGAAAAGGTACCTCTAATAAAAAAATGATTTTTCACAAAAAATCAGGATTGATATGAGATGCGATAATTATCCGGACTTCAATGACTTGACCTTGAAGCTAATAATGAGAGATATTTGTGGAAAATTTTCATAAAATCAATGCAAACAATGTTGAGATGTTAAGATCAATGCGATGGCGAGTTGATGTTCGGGAATAGAGCCTCATTTCCTTGGCTACAACATAACAGATTGTCTGTGAGTACCGTGCGACAACGAGGATCATGAGTGTTTTCCAATATGATACCAGTACTACAAACTTTTTAAACAAAGTTGTGTACAGCAAACGCGATAGATGCTTTATTTCCACCAACATTTCATACTGTTTGGGCTACACAACACTTATTTTGGACATAAGTTTTCAATATTTCCAAATGGTGTTCAATTTGGAGCGCCACCGAAGTGACTAACTACCTACACCTTTCTAGAGAGCAATGAGTTGCCTACTTTTGGATATGTAATCCAGCCCTGAACAACCTGACCGAAGACATCCAAACAGTTTGCCTTAAAGCCCCAACCTCTGGTTAAATTTTAATTTTCTATTTAGTTTTTTTTTTTTTTTTTATGAATGCGGTTCACTGACAACAAAACGGGGATAAGTTTGTCCGGTCGAGTGTGTAAGACGAGGATAGGATATTGCGAATAAGAATAAGAACCCACCTTGCAAATCCCCATAAGCTTGCACTTGAAGATTACACTTGGCACGGCAGCAGCAAGCCAGCAAGATATGTATATTTGTATAAACCAACTAACAGGGAAGTGAATACGATACAAACAAAGTACTTTTCTACGTTAAAATGGAAAATATGTAGGACAAAAGACGAACAAAACAACAACAACAAAAAAAAAGAAAGAAATAAAATCAAGGAAGTCCTAAAAACGTTCTTAAATACATTAAAACAACTTGACACTATTTCAACCCCCTTGGCCGATTGGCTTGCTTTAACTCTCTAGTAGATCTATGTATGCAGTGCGCAAGAATATAGTTTATATATTAATCCTCTTCCTGGAGACTTTTTGGTGCTTGATTTGAAGCCATCGCAGAGGGTGGGTGTTGAGCTGCGCTGTTGATGTAAGAGAGCGCATATAAGGAGAACCAAAGACACAAGTACCAGGATCAAGTGTTTCGTATATGGTATATGAAGCAATATTGTAACTTATTTTTCTTGGCTGGCTGGCATGGCGCCCCCCCCCAAATGCACTTCACATAAATATAAGGATAACGCTGAACACGTATGGTATCCCTAATTGTACATTCTCGTAACTCAACAGGAATATGTAGGAAAAAATTAATTACACACTGGATTTAAGGGAGGAGGGGTGGACAAAAAATAAAAAGAAACAAGATCTGAATTTGAGTAAAACAGCGAGGGTGCTTAAAAGGAGTTAAGAGGGCTGTCGTCTAATTGCATTTCTTCTTCGATGATGTGGAGTTGAAAGTTTAAGGGATTAGGAAATTCACTGAGACTAATATCCTGGACAGACATTCAATTATATTTGGGTAAGTCTTTGCAGGTTTTATGTATTTTGTTGCTAGCAAGGGAATTTTAATCTTTGATATGGGAAATAATGATAAGTAGTTTTTAAGAGGCTTTTTGGCAAAACATGTATGAAATATATGGTTCGAAAGAAAATTTATACCTAAATGAAGATTTTGGGGAATGAAATTGTTTCTATACTTTCTTTTAAGATGTTTGAAATAAAGTAGAAGCAGAGGGTTCAAACATGGTGGCTTTACGATAATCGCTATGATAGATTTCATAACTGGTCATTGGATTGAAGTGACTCAATTTGAAATTAACATACTATGGTGTGCATGAACCCTTAAATATAAACTCTATTTAAAATTATAAAAGAGATTTCATTTTGATGTTACAAAAACGAGTATTAATTGGTAATGTTTTGACATGACAATTATCAAAAAATGACAGCTTCAGAAGTGAAAGCTGCCAAAAAAAACGCAACACATAAAATGAAACCTCTTATTGGTATTTAGTACAAGCAAAGCGTTTCAAAATATTTTGTTGAAGTTTTGGACTTAAGATTTTTAAGTTTTCTCTTAGAGCAAAGCTATTTTTTATTACTTGAAAAATGATAGAAAGGTGTTTCGGTTTTTAATTTTTAATAAAAGAGACGAAAAAATGGTTTAAAAATTTAATTTTTTAAAACTCTACATTTCTTGGATATAGTTTTTAAACGTGCAATGGGCAAAACAACAGGCAAATAAACTCAATAATTTAAAAAACCGATATTATTAAGCAAAATTTCGGAGAAACAATTTTGGGATTTCGACATTGACAAATGTTTTAAGTTAAATCTGTGCCAAATGACATCTCATAGTATTCATAAGATTTTAAGCTAAAAGTGAATTCCTTGAAATTTGTGATGCGACACTTTGAAAATGTTACAAAAGGCAGAAGGTTAGCAAACTCTATCGAAAAAATACTATGAGTGGTAGAAAAAGTATCGAAAAAGCATTGAAAACGAGAAATGGCTAGGACGACCACAAACATTAACTGATGAACTACACGTTAACAAGATCAAATGGTTACAGTTTGGATTCGAAATCGTCACTAAAAATTAACTACAAAATTTATTTTTCAAAACTATGATACAGCCTTATTACGGTTGTCAAAGATCAATTAATTTACAATTGAAACATTTTGTCAATTAATTGATACATTGGTATTATGAACGTGAGTTGATCATTTTTTGATCCATTGTGAACAAAGATCAAAAATCTATTGTGAATAGTGCCTATTTACTTTTGACGTTTCAATTTCATTTACAATTTTTCAACGGACTGCTTTTGTTTCGTGTGACGAATTTTATTTTAGTTGATTTGGATTAAAAATGTAAGTAGTTTGCAATAAATTAATGGTGCTATTCAATTTTAAGTGTTTTCTTTACGTAGGAGTAAAATTGTAAGTAACAAAAATCAGCTCGCCAGATTGGTAGAACGGATGGAAGAGAACTCAGACTTCGCTTAGGGTGTTTATTCAAAGCCACTCATGAGTAAGAAGTGGGCAGAGATTGCGGTGGAATTAAACAGCTTAGGCCCACCAGAACGAAACTCTTTTATCATATATTCAGCCAAATCCATCGGATTTGAAGCATCGCGTAGTTTTCTACGAATCTTTGCTTGCTCCAAAGTATTTTCTTCTTCAATTTCATTTTCACCGAAAAATAGTTCAATAGTAGACATGCTTTTGGCTTTCGCGATCCGTAAAATATTTTAACAACAAGGAATTTGTGATTGACTGAAAATTTGATAATCAACAAATATTTTGACAACCATAATACCAAGACTGTCAATTTGAATCATTCACAATAGATCAAATTTCTGAAGAGCGTTCACAGTTTATCAAAAATTTTGATTGCTGATAACGATAATACCAATTCATCAATTTCATTGAAAAATGTCAACTAGCGTATTGATCATTGACAACCGTAATAGGGCTGAGTATTAAAATCAAGGCTTGTTTAAAACTTCATAGAGTCAATTAAACACTCATAACTATTGAGAATATCCAGAAACTAAATCAGATACAAAAATTATTTAAATTGTATCTAGAAGAGAAAGATTTTTACTTTGCAAAATCATCATGTAATTTATAGGGAGATATTTTGAGTTTTAACTAAGTCTTAAAAACTCCGTTTTTGGTTGTTTTTAGCATATTTTAAAAACCTGATGGAATTGAAAATTTAAAGGCGAGATTATAATTTAGGACATCTTAATCATTTAAGAAAGTACTGTTTTGTTTGGGGTACGAAAAAAAATCGTAATTTTGTCAGCCGGTGCTATCGACATTCTTCTTTAAATAAATTTACATTTTAAATATAATATATATAAAATAAAAAGTTCAAGGTTAAAATTAATGAAAAGAAAACAAATGTACATAGTTTTAAGCATTTTATTTTGAGCCACATATCTTCGTTTTTGTAGTACATTTTAACAATTTCTATGCGTTTATTGTTACAATTCTAGTACCGGCGTAAATTTTCTTTTCAATTGCCAAAAGTGGCAGATCTTATTAAGTGGCAGATCTTATTCGAAAACCCTGATTTTCTCAAGATATATGTTTTTGAAGAAGTATCAAAAATTAAATTATTTAAGTAAAAGTCTAAAAAATCTAATCGTGTACAAATTATACAAATATTATCTGAGATGTTTGTATCATTTTTCATTTTCAACCAAAATTATTATCTCCGTCCGTCAGAAGCAATGAGGAGCTTAGCTTACTAAAATATGCAATTTTTTGATGTTTTAAGTACCAGCTTGTAATTAATTATCTCTACCACTCTTAGTCGTAAGCTCTCGTGGCCAAAGTCCCGCACAATTTTGCTTCATTTCCTTTTTTTCGATTTGAGTCTGATATGAGTTAAAAATGTGTATTTGGTCTATCTACTATTTGGCAAGCGAGGAATGAGCATGAAATAATTCTTTTTTTTTCAAATGAAAAGATTGTTAACGTGGTCAGCATTGGAGAGCGTGCTTGAATGACTTCTCACGGGAATTTTTAAACTTTTAATTTGTATAATTAATTAATATTATGACGAAACAAATGCAACAACAATCAATAGAAAATATTATATAATTTTTATCGTATGGTTTTTTATGCTTGTAACAGGACTTATGTCACGACTACGTTTATAACTTTCTTCCATCCTTGAGCTTTTTCTGCGGGTGTGTATCGAAGTAACGAATAAAACTAAATATAACTGGAACGGTCTCAACGACTTCTTCAGGAACTTTAACTGGTCACTATGCTTCCTCGATAGTGACGTGGATTCCAGCGCAGATATGGTTACAAACTTAATTCTTCGTGGAATGAGAAATTTTATCCCGAATAGGGTTAAAGAAATTATTAGGTTCAAAGATGTAAGTTTCCGGATTTATAAACCCTACAGAGGAAAACCGGAATAAGTTCAAACAAGCTAGAAAGACTTGTAACGGACATATTCGACGCATTAAATTTTTGCATGACCAGAAATTACCGCAAAATATACTACAATATCCCAAAGGTAGCTAAAATTTCTGGTCATTTGTAAAAAATATGCACAACACTACGTAATCGTCAGTTCCTACACTCGTTTCCAATAACACTCCTTTTGTAAGCTCGATTGATAGAGCTAATTTGCTTGCATCACTCATACAGTTGCTAAAGTACTCAAAGATCTTGACATTCACAAATTCTTTACATCGTTTTGGAGAAAGTATGATTATTGCACTTGATATTTCTAAGGCATTTGATAGTTTTGGCATCAAGCTCTCTAATCGAAAATGCGTGCTTTTGGTATTGATGAATCTCTTCTTTGTTGGGTTAGAAATTACCTTTCGGACCGTTCAATTCAAGTAGTATTGGTAGTATCCTTGTTCTTCGGATGTGGATACCAACGGCAGCGTATGATAAGCTCATTAAATTCTGATCTTGACAGCATTGACCAATTGGGAATCAAAAACCGTGTAGAAATGCTTTGAAAACTCAATGCTGTCTACTGTCGCAAAAGCGTAACCCTCCCCCAATGCCACTTTAAATGAGTGGTACTTGCATCGAGGAGACTGAACAACTATCAGTCCTAGGTATGTGCATTACAAACCACTTGTTGTGGAGTGATCATATATTTGACATCGCCAAAAATGCTGCTAAGTGTTTAGGTTTTCTCTGCAAGGTTTTCGGATGCAAGAAGATTTTTACCCCTCTGATCTGGCTATAATTAACAAAGCTTTTATTCGTCCAAAACTCGAGTATAATTCTCACATTTGGGCTGGTGACCTAATAACGTACTTAAGTGTTCTGGATAGAATTGAAAAAAGAGCTCTAAAAATGATAGGAGATAGTTCTCTTAACGAGACATTTGCTTCTCTTGAACACCGCCGCAAGGTCTCATGCCTATCATTGTTTTATTGTTATTTTTATAAACAATGCTCTAGCGAAGTAGCCAGTTACATTCCTCTCCTTAAACAATTCAACCGTAATACCCGTACTGCTAGGAATGCCCATCAGTTTACCCTTGAGCCCAATTTCGGACGTACTGTTAAGTACAGAGATTCTTTCTTTAGCCGCACTACGCGAATATGGAATGCCTTTTCAGGCTCAATATTTCCCACTCATTACATTGTACAGACATTCAAAACCAATAAGCATCGGTTTCTTCTTTCTAATCCTATTCTCCTTTCCTAATTGCTCGCACTGTGTTTAATACTTATAAGGGTATTCATAACTCCTTTAGTGCGCGCACAATATACAAACAAAAAAATGTGTCCTCTTACCTACAACAGTGAAAAATTTGTAATACTTATTGATTACAGATTTTTTTCCGGGTAGAATTGTAATAAATATCCAAAATCGTGCTTTTAAGATTCGGCTCCTAAATTTCATTTTCATATTTATAATTTTATTTTATTTAGAAAATTTGTATTTTTCAATTCTAAATTTTTCTTACATATTAAACCCCTGATGTTCTCACGTATCGAAATAGTAATTACATAGTTCAAAAAACCTCAATTTCCGGTGGGAAAACATCAAACTGCAGTAAAGTTAAATGTAAGTATTAGAAATGGGAAATTACTTGTGTAACCGCAAAAGCTTACATATATACAATCAGATTCAGTGTTAATAAACCTGAAACCTTCTAATCTAGATTTCAATTTATTGGATTTCCTTCAAACGACTTCACCCACTTAGATACCTACTTCTTATGGATGGATAGCTTAAATTCTCAACCTCCACTAACAAGATTCTATAACCATTCCAAAGTCCATTCAACATTCCTTCCAAATCCAAAATGTCATTGGTTCCACTGGAACAATCACAACAACAAATATCGTTCAGTCGTCTTGCAATGAATTTCCACAGAATTCCCACTATAACATTCATTTCTGGCACTATAAATGAGCTATGAGTTTGAAGCCAATAATAAAATAAAAAATAAGTATTGGATACCCTGAGATAGTTTCATGAATTATTAACACGCTTGCTCCACTTGTTTTGGTTTTGCAGCGCATTTGACGGTTGGAGCAGCAGCAGTCTTGAGTCTACATTCTGTTTCCAGTGCAACGTGAATCCGATTCAGAAGTTGTGGAATCAATTCCGATTTTTTCTTTTTTTGTTTTAAACTCATTTTTAAGCGCGAAAGACCAACGAACTTGCTGCAACAACATCACATCGCCGCCGCATTGGTAAGGCGGTAAGTATGTATACGATTATACGAGTACAGTGGCGGCTTGTTACGTCAAAATCCAAAGAAACCCATAAACACATAGATACAAATAGAAAAGACAGATATTGTGCATTTGAAACGGAGCTATACTACTAATGGATACACTTGTGCAGTTATAAAATAGCAGGTGAATGTTCGCTATGGTCACATGAGCAAGCTCCAAGCTACGAGTATACAAAAGCCAAAAGCACCTTAATGTCTTCTTGATAGTTGCTGTAGTTGCAGTTGGTGTTTTCTATATATTGTCGGTATTTCCTCTGCACACCTTCACTCACAATACGAAATATGTATGTATGTCTAATAGGAAAACTTATTTCTGTTATAAATATCTATGTTTGCTGTGGTGACTGCGCAATCAGTATCGGATTTTGACATTTCAATGCTTAAGGAAATTCATAACGTGATGAGATATGGGGCCACACTTTTAAAGAAATATGCGCAGCAAATGATCCGAATCCGAATATTTAAAGTTGTCCCTTCTTTTCGGAAAATCAAAGTACGATTTTAAGGTCATGAAATGTTAGGCAACAGAAGTGCCTCGTTGCTTCTATTATTAAACTATTAAATTGGAGTTGGTACTCATTTCTCAGACAAATCAAAGGACGTTGGTCTTCTTCTGGAGAGGGTAAATTATTATGAATTTAATTTTTCAATTAAATTTAAAATACTATGCTCAAATTATACAAACGAACTTTTTAAACCCTTTAAAGAAATTTAAATATCATTTTTGCCGTTAAAAAGTTAAATTTCATTTTAAAACGGCAAACGGTTGCATTATATTATATTCATTTCATGAAATTGTCCATAACCAATTGTGGCACGTTTTGTTGATGTTTTTAAGCAACGCTGATGATTCTTCATACCACTTTCTTGCCCGAAAAGTTTGGAATTTTTCAACCTGCTTTTTTTCAGTACTGCCGGGGCGAGAAGGTGCTTCACGACTACACAAACATGCTTCAGTTTTACAAATTGTGCTGCAAATTTTTTCACGATTTTTAAAGTAAATTTTAAAAGTACTTTTTACTTGAAAATGTCAAAAAATGTACCAACTGCCCAAATAGTGGGCTATTCAAAGTGAAATATCCGATAAGAAAATTATAATTTAGTAGAATTTAAATTTATTTTTAAATACCTATTTTCAAGTCCTCGAAATAATTTTAGAACTGTGCACACTTTTTTTTACATCATTTAACCTATTGAAAGAACTCAGAAGTATATAGGCATTTCCACAGAATCTTTCATTTTCAACAATTGAAATTTTTTTTTTTATTTTGAGGCACATCTATAAACAAACATTTCCTTGATTGCTTATCATCTAAATAACAAGAAAATACTTGCGTGATTCATTTTGAAACATCGTTAATATCAGTCACGTAATATCCGGTACGTTAGATCAATGAAAAGCATTCAATGAAAAACCCTCATTTCAAAATAAATTTTTGATTTTGTACTGTCGTACAAACTTTGAAATTTCAAAATTTAGATCAACAGCTTTTTTTTACTATTGATTATTCGTAAAATTATCATTCACAATCATTTATTTAGCTGTAAGATCTTATCGATAGGTGTGCTGCTAAAAAAATCACATGTTTTATACCAATCACGTTTTCAATTTTAAACTTTAAAATGGCATTATTTATTTTTAAATAGAGGCACATGATCCAATTAAATTTTAATTGATTTATTGATTGATAGAGAATACTTTAAGCCTATAAAATACTACCAGAATCGATCGTTGAGAAAGTTATATAGAGAAAAAGATCAGATTTTAATATTTGTAAAAACGGAGGTACTCTAATTTAATTGCTTTGTTCTATTTTTTAAATGGTAGCACACCTTTCTTTTGAGGTTTTTCTAACAGTGTATATTATAAATAATTATAAATTAATGATGTTAAGTTGTTTCAAAGGTCGTTGAAATGTTTTTTGTTTATAAAACTTAATAAATTTGCATCTGGTACGCTTGAAATTTGCAATATTTAGCCTATTTTTTTTATTAATTTTAATTAAAAATTTTAATCAAATCAAGTCACAAGTAGGTTACATAATTGAAATAAGTCATGATACGAAAATCTATCTACTTAGAAAGTGCGAATTTCATTTCTAAGGCTTAATATACTGTGGTAACATGAAAGTTAAAAATACTGTGGAAATGCCCATATACATACATACATACATACATAAGTAATCGAACATTTTGCTATTTGAATTTTTCATCACTTTTGTTCTTTTTTTTTTCCTTTAATTTTTGGCAAAAATTAAAGAGTTTACTTTTAAGTTAATTAATCCTTAATTTTAAGTTTTGACAAGATGGCACCGCATTGGTAAGAGACTCGAAAATTGAATCATTTAGATGTTACAGGTTTAGACAAATTTTAAAATCGCTTGACAAGTGTCAAACTATTTTTGTAGATAAAGTTCTTTTGCGACAAAATTTAAGGCCTTAGCATTTTACTACTTAGCAAATTTTTTGATTTTATACCAATTTTCGACTTTCTTTAAAATTTAAATTCTTTGCTTACAAGTAAAAAACAAATTCCCTTCTATTAAAAACGGTACATCTGAGGAAGTCTAAACAGTTACAGTGACAGTTCTGCCAAAAAAACATAGCAAATATACCTTAAGGTAAGCACAACAAGGCACAGCGAAATTATGCAATTTAAATCACACTATGACACACTTTTGAAAAATCTTAGAATTATGTGAACTATTGAATTAAAATTAATTCAAAGCAAAACTTTTTTAAATTCACTTTGAAAAGTCAAATTTTTTAAACTAACTACAATAAGTACGTATCAGTTAATGCTAACTTGTATAATATTTCAAATATTTCAAGAACGTTTCTAAGTTTGTGTTTCTGTTTCTAAATAAAATAAGTTTTTGTATAAAAAGTGATGCAAAAGCTGGGATTGATCAAACGATCCCTGGCATGACACTTACGTTGGCGTCCAGAGCTTCTAAAAAATTGAGATTACATATTACGCAAATGCACACCCAATCAGAAATACGTTTACTATGAATATTAATCAAGAAATAGTTTTGCTTTTTAATTGAAAAATTGGTCACACTATTTATAGCAGAAAATTATTTAACAGCTGACAGATAATTTGTTATCAGAAATTTTGGCGAATTTACCACAACAAATTTAAAAAATTTCCAACACTGTTCTACAAATGGCAACGTTATTTGACAGCTGCAGATGTCATTTGTTTAGTTTTTCAATTTCATAAATAATTAAGTTGAAAGATCAAATACTAATAAGTAAACATAATATGGTACAGCTGTCATCATAAGAATTCCAATCGGCTACATTTGAAGAAACAATAGTTTTTATACAAAATCAACACTGTGTCGCCTCAAGAAGCTTATTTGTTTGCAATCATATTTGTCCGCCACTGGGTTGCGACAAAGTGAATGGACTCACTGTCTTTGGGGCAACACCACTGCCATCGACTCCGTCTCAAACTTGAAAGAGTCTAAGTCTTGTCTGTCTAGAGTGCTCTGTCCATTTGTCAAGTCATATCCAGGTCAGTAAGGAATCTTATCGAAGAGACTTAATATTTTTTGTACTTTTATTTTGTTGATTTTATCGTTCTTTTTTTTTTTTTCTTTTCTATAAGATTTATTTTAATGTGATTATTCTTAGTCATAGAGTTGCTGGTGCATATTAAAATATCTATAGGCACATCACGCAAAAGATATAAGTATAATTTTATTTGCAGAAACCTGTTCTTATGGTCGGAATGATAATTTGGTTTATGTGTCGTGTCTAAATGCCCCCTTTTTTCTACAGACTTCAGAACATCAACTCAAAGAAGTCGCAGACTTGCGACTATATAAACGAGGACTAAAAATAAAACTAATTTGAATATTCATTTCTTATTGAATTTATGAGTTGACTTGAATGGTGACACTTGATTAGACATTTTTTTTTTTAATTTTTCATATTTTATAGTTTGAATTTTTGATGGAATTTTTATTATAATTTTATTTTGTATTTTTGCAGTTTGGATTGGAATAAATGGAACTAACTATTTTTTTCTGTTTAGGAAAATAAATCATTTGCAGTGGCCCTAAATGAGGATAGCGATAGAAAGGAAGTAATTTTAATGCAAAATTTCAAGGCACAAAGAAGATGATTGATGGTGTTACGTGGTGATTAGGATTGACAAGAATTATTAAGTTGCAGCGTCGTCGTCGTCGTGTTAAAAATGCAAGTTCTTGTCTGGCATCTATGTTGTTGGAATATTTAATTTTTAATGGAGGAAGTTTGTCTGGATAAAATTGCATGTACTAAGACTTAAGTTAAAGCAAGGTTTTTGGGCTAACAGATAATAGATAATTTGTCTAGGCTTTAAAGATACAAACAAAATCACCTTATAATTCTAAAAATATAATGAGATTTAAAGCATTTCAAGCGTTTTTTTTTCTTTGGTTTCGTGGAAACGTTATCAAGAGACAAACCAGAGAAAATATTTACATTTGTATTGCAACAATAATAAATGGAACAATTTTACCAACATCGGTTCTTTATTTGTTTGCAATAATTTCAATTCAATTTTAAAATGTTTGTCTATGGAATACACAATTAATTGACATAAGTTCATCAGGTGATAATTTTAAAAACTTAAAATTGAAAATATTGTTTTAGTTTGGATTCAAATTATATGGTAACCCTTATGCAATTGTTTATTGTTCTTAAATTTTCTTTGCATGGACATCAAACCAGCGACTGTTTGCTTCCGTGATTCCCCAAGTTCTTTTTCTTCTTTAAATGGAATTTCTACTATGAAGCGACCATCTACGTCCAGTTTGGTGGTTTCCTTATATTTGGTTGGTTAAGCACACCATATCTTCCTCAATCAAAAATATAACAAAATGGAAAAAAACTATAAAAGAATCTGCAGACAGGTATATTCTTACTGCTGTATCTCAAAAACCGCAAAAACTATCGAGTGAAACTCTAAATATGATAGCACTTCGTGATAGTATTCGAAAAAAGACCAATCTGAATGCCCAAGAAAAACAGAATCTGAAAAATATACGGAAGAACATCAAGAAACGTTGTCAAGAAAACATCCAAAAATTCAATGACAACCTCTTAAAGACAGTAATCGAAGAAACGAGATCAATAAAAAAGGCAAAGAATGCAATCCAAGATTATAAAGAGTGGATAACAGCAATGGCGGATAATGGTAAAAGAATTCACGAAAGGAAGAATATTAACCAAATAGCTATAAACTTCTACATTGATCTATACAAAACACGCATAGTAGACACTGATGATATATTTCTAGAGCGACAAAACCAGGAAGAAGATTTTCCACCATTTCTAAAAAGTGAAATAGAACGAGCAATAAATAGTTTAAAGAATGAAAAAAGCAAAGGAAACGATGGGATATTAGCTGAATACCTAAAGTTCGGCAACTTTTCACTGGCCAACTGGTTGACTACTATTTTCAATCAGGTTTTGGTCACCGAGGAAGTCCCAGACCAATGGACGAAATCGGAAATAATTCTCATACATAAAAAAGGGAACAGGGACGATATCAACAATTATCGCCCGATAAGCATAATATCATCGATATACAAGGTTTTTGCGAAGTGTTTATTTGAGAGAATGAAAACCACTCTTAATTTAAATCAACCTTTTGAACAAGCCGGTTTTAGATCAGGTTTTTCGACAATAGATCATCTACAAACCGTTAATCAAATAATAGAAAAATGCAAAGAGTATAACATCACAATATACTTTGCCTTCATCGATTTTGCAAAAGCGTTTGACGCAGTAGAGCAGAGATTTATTTGGAAGGCGTTTCTCAATCAAGGTGTAGACGAAAAAATAGTTCGAATTCTAAAGAAAATGTATGACAGGAGCACGTCCCACATAAAAACGAAATGCATCGGACCAGATTTTAAGATATCGCGAGGTGTAAGGCAAGGAGATCCAATTTCACCAGCACTCTTTTCCGCAGATTTAGAAGGAGTATTTAGAAAGCTAGACTGGGAAGACAAAGGATTGAAGATAAATGGCAAATGTCTCTCAAACCTCCGATTTGCCGATGACATTATAATTATCGCAAACAGCAGTGGAGAACTTCAAACGATGCTGAACGAACTGTGCTCAGAATGCGGAAATATTGGGTTGTCAACAAATCAACAGAAAACTAAAATTATGACAAATGGTGCTTCTGATCCTGTTAGTGTTAATAATAATATATTAGAATACGTTGAAGACTACACATACCTTGGTCAGATTATCTCATTCAAAGAAAAAGAAAAAAAGGATATAGAGCAGCGAATGACGAACGCTTGGAGGCAGTTCTGGAACGTTAAGCATCTTCTTACATTGAATATTTCGAATAAAACAAGGAAATATGTGTTTGACTCAACAGTTCTTCCAGTCCTCACCTATGGGTGCCAAACTTGGCAAGTCACGAAAAACACTGAAATGAAACTCCAATCATGTCAGAGAGCAATGGAGAGAGCTATTTTCAACGTTCATATTGCCCAGCAAATTAACCATCAGAATATAAGAAGTCAAACTAATTTTGAAGACGTTAGACACAGGCTTAAGAAACTCAAATGGGAATGGGCAGGACATGTAATACGTACACCTGATAATCGATGGACAAAATTAGTAACCGAATGGATACCCTTAGAAAGCAAAAGAAGCGTAGGTGGACAACATAAACGCTGGAAGGATGACATCCGAAAAATATGCCCACTTTATTGGAGAGAAGCACTAGATAGAAGAAGATGGAGAAGTCTGGGGGAGGCTTATGCTCAGATAACCTAAAATTATACCTCTCTTTTCAAATAATGTATATATTTAAATTAGTTTAAAACCTTGATTGAATTATTTGTTTCTTGTAATTTAATTAATTTTACGTACACATACTTGTTTAAATGTAATGTAAATATATTCAATCAAATGGTATTATAAAATTATTGTACATTTTAAAGTATCAATGAGTGAATAAAGCTTGGAATAATAATAATAATAATCTTCCTCAATCATGGCTTCTTTGGTAGTTACTTCTTCGAGTTCCCAGAATCGTTCGAGATTTGTTACTGCTGACGTTTTTGGATTTTTGTTGATCTATCCAACCAGATAAAATCCACAAAATTTTAGTTGCCTATCTAATGATGCCGTTTTTGACACCATCTCTTAGTATCCTACTAAAGAAATCGTCTCCAATCACCATGTCTATTCTGCCAGATTTCTTGAACATCGGATCAGCCAGAATATAATTGTTCCATTTTTCTATCTCATATTTGAACGATTTGTATGGCTGGGCACTAGTTACAGATGAAAGGAAAATAGCTTCTAAATTCTCTTCATAGTTGCCATAGAATCTTGGCTTAAGTTTTACATCCACCTTATGTTTTGATTCTCCAACTACTGCTTTATCTAGAGCATGAATATTACCACTAGTTTTGATTGAAATAAATAAAAGAAAACCTACAAATGCCTTAAAAATTAGAAAGGCCCAGAAATTCCAACTGAGGATTACAGGTAGCTATTTAGCTAAGAACTTGATGTATACTGCTAATATCGCACTTGATTCTTAATGATAATTAATTACGATATTCTTATATTGATGATACTTAATTACGATACAAATACATAATGTATGTACCCAACCTAGTTTGGTGGTCTTGGCATTTGATTGATTCTCTCAGTTCAGTTGTTAATTAGATTATAATAAAGAAACAATATTTAGTATACACGGTCTTTGAATTACGTATACCTACATTGATAGAAATACAACAGAACTCACTAGTTAAGTCAAAACATTTTTGTTTATAAGGCAAAAAAACATGTTTTAACCAAGACACACAAAGCGAAGCCAATTTTAACGAACTAAATTCTTTTGCTTGGTGAGTTTATTTTACAAATCTTTTGTGTCGCAGTTGTTTGAAACAAATTTGATTTGATTTGTTCACAAAGTCATTTCATAAGACACAAAAAAACGCTTTAATTGATTCGTGTGTGTTTTGGACAAATCTTTGTGTTTGGGATGTTCCAATTGAATTTACAGATTAATCCATGAACTTTCAAGGTATTTTTCTAAATGAGTATCAATCAAAAAGTATTGTTAAGTCCATAAACATTACATCACCTCATTTGTTCAAAGAAAAAGAAAATCAAAACAAAAAAAACGCTACATGAGTAATTTCAATCGTATGTAATATCTATTATTGGCATTACCACCAGCAGCGTACAGAGAACAGGCAAACAAATAAATAAAATCCCACATAAAAAGCCAATGACAAGTTGAGTTTGAAGTTCCTTGTCGCATTGCAAACACAAATCCTATGCCAGAAGTCAAACTATTGGCCTACACTTTTCCTCTGATGCTCTCAACTCACCGATTTTCTATGTAATTCGGCAACAAATTGTTGCATAACATATTTTACCCCTAGACGAAAAAAAGTAATGTCATCTAAAAATATCTTCCGAATCGACTGCCAAAAGTCTGGCATGGGTAATATACGAACAAAAATACATCAAAAACTCCCGCAATACAAAAAGGCTAAGCTCTTTCAAAAGACTTCTTTATAATACTATCTATAATACCTACCAACAACAACATCATCATGAAGATCAAAAACTCTTAAAAAAAAAAAAAAAAAATAAAACAAAAACGAAAACTTACCTCGTGAATTTGTTGCGGCGTCTGCGATTTTTTGGAAGGCATCCAAATACGCGGCAATAGCCTGGATGGCAGCCCTGCGAATGAAAAAGAATGAAAGGAACAAATTATAAATTAATTTATTTTGATTTCTTTTTTAAAATTGAAAAATAAAAATAAATTTATTCTGCGTAAACAAAAATTTGGGGTGCGCTATCCGTTACCAATATCAACGTCGTCGCGTCGGCCAACGGAGAAGCCAGAAAAAAACGTAAACAAATTCACTTTTTTTTTCTGACGTCAGTTTGTTATGTTTATACTTTTGCCTTACAGTGTAGTCTCTCTTTTTGGGATTTGAGAAGACAGTGTTTGATGTGCAAAGAAAAAGTATGCATTGTAACTTAAGTAAGATTATTTTGAGAGATTTTAATAATTCATCAAAGATTTTAGCATTTGTATGCAAGAATTGGCAACATACAAATGAGTAAACCTATCAATAATATTTTTGTCTTTCCACAAGAAAGATTCAGACAGTAAATCATTATCAAAAATTATAACAGATTATCCATTTTGCGGTTTCAAAAGAATAGGGCTGGAATTCGACATCTGTCAAACTAAGATGTTGAACAAATTTTTTTTTTCAGTCGCTTAACAAATTGTTAAAACCTACTACAAAAATGGTGATTCTGCCACAGCCACAAATCGTGCTTTAAGAGGAGATTATGGTTTCCATAATCGTGCAACAGTGCTGTCGTTTCACAAATTCCGAGAGTAGCAGTTTTAATAAAATTTGGGGAGCATTTTATGAAGTTGGGGAGCCTCGTTTAAAGACGGAACATTCGTTCTGCATTCATTCACAATTAGAACAAAAATGACAAATATACAATGCTTATAGTTTAAAAAAAAAAAATCATCGACGAATGCTACGGGCAGATATTTCATAAAATAAATATGATCACAAATGAAAATAAACACAACAATTTTGTAATTTTTTGTATCAATATTTGTATTCATACGTACATAAAGAAAAATGTTGGAAAATGATATAGCAACGTAACCTCTAACTAAACAAAAGAAAAGTATCCATATACATACATAGTTATATATCTACATAAATATAACCACATAAGAAATCTTATTTTAAAAAATAACTAAAAATAGATCATTATTTACCCATGTACAGTACATATGTACCTACATAATAAAGCATAAAATATTAAAATAAATACATATGTACATCATTATTTCTTTTACTCTAAACCTCTTTTTTTATACTTCTCAATTAAACTCTTCGACGGTACCCACTTTTCGCAAGAGTTATTGTTTAGAAGTTCTTTTGCCGTTAAAATAGAATTTACTGTTTCTACATGAAGGCAGTTTCTCTTTTTGTCTTTTATTAAACTAACCTCCGACAATTTTCTTTCTGCAGTCGCACTACTATGGGGAAAAGCAATAATCGTACCCACAAATTTTCTTATCAAAGGAAAAAGATATTCATTCAAAGCATTTTTACTTTGGAAAACACATCTGTAGAAATCTTCAAAATCCAATTCATTTGAAACACAAGTTTGGTTTAGAAATAGCCGCCATTCCTCATCTAGATTTTCAGAGTCTGTCTCATCCACTAAATTTGGAAAAAGCATCATTAAAGGAACCAAACTGGGTGCTAAATTCTTGGGGTCAATACCTTGTATTGCGATTAAAACTTCATCATCAAAATTAATTCGGGATCTTACTTGTTTACATAATTCAATGTAGTAGTCACGACAATTAATTTTTATTGCTCTAACGTCAGAGTCTGATATGTTTTTTTTATTAATTATTATTGCTGCTTTTGCCCCAATATAAATGTCGTTAAGTTTTAAAAAAATATTTTCGTTTGAGAAATCTATTTTATGTACATAGCTGTAAATCATCTATAAATGGTGGCTTGACAAAATTTTGAAGAAGGGTTTTGTAATACATTTTTACAGTTTGGAGCAAGGTATGTATTTTTGGGGCTTCTGCTTGAAATTCAATGTTTATTTTATTTGTTATATTCAAAACGTAACCCAAGAAACTTAAATATGTTTTATTTATTTCTGTGATCTCTGAACAGATATTATGTGCCAAATCCATATTGCTTTCTAACTCATAAGAAATAAAGAAGTGTTGCAGTGGAACCCATTGTTCAAGAATTCTTGAAATAACGTTTTCCAACGAAAGCCACCTAGTTGAAGACATCTTAAGAATTTTGTGCACCTCAACTGAAAAATATTTTTGAAACTCTTCGAGCTCCAGTTTTCGTTTAGGACTATGCGGCTGATCTTTTTGCAGAAGGGTTTTCACTCCTAACTTCTTTCCCATCATTACAGATGCATTATCCGATGCAAAACCGACTATGTTTTTAAGAGGTACTTGAATATTTTGAAAAAAAGTAACTATCGTTTTGTAAATGTTTAAACTGTCACAGTTCTCTATACTAATTAATGACAGAAATTTATCTCTAACCTTACATACAACAAAATCGAAATACCTTACAACTAAAACAAAGCATTTGGTTGTGCTGACGTCCGTGGTTTCATCGATTATTAGTGAAAATGGTTGGTTTCGAATAATTTTACCAATTTCTTCCAGTCCTTCTTCATTAAGAATCGTGTTGATTGTTTCCGTCGCCTTAGTTTTTTCACATTTAAGACTTTTAGCTATTTCGGAGTCGGAAGCCACAGCTTTTATCAAATCAATGATTGGTGATATCAACGAAATTGCGAGATTATATTGAATTAAAAACATTATAATTCGCAATTCTGCTGTTTTGATGTTATTTGTTTTGGTCTTGAAATTTTTGGTATGTTGGATATTATCGATCAGTGGCTGTTTCATTAACGATTGTTTCAGCTTTGTGTGTTGTTGGGAATCTTGATGTCTCTCCAGGTGTGAGTAATTATTTGGCAGATTAATCTTGCATATTTTGCAGAAGGGTCTTGTGGTATTATTAGGTCCAACTCCTTCCTCTATCCAATCAAAACTTTCGAGCCAGGCGTTCCGAAATTTTCTTACCCTCTTTTTGTTTCTTTGACGTCTGCTGGATCTGGATCCTTTCTTTTTACTGCAGAAGATGTTGTGTTGGTGACATCTTCCGTTAATACTTCTGTTGACCTTGAGCTAGACGGTTTTTCTGTATTTACCAATGGAAGCGATGGTGGTGTAGGAGCTTCTGAATCTTTTGGTGGTGGTTGTTTTGTTTGGGTTTTTGATATTTTTATTAAAAACCTGTCAAAATGTTAATATTTTAATAAAGGAACCATGCATATCCAAAATTATGATCTTACTTTTCCATTTTTAATTTATTTTCTCCTTTCTTGAAATGTATTAATGTTTGTCAAACGGTAACTAAACTAACAGTGAATGTTTTAATAAAATGTATGAATAAGATATAGCTATGGCATGCCGATAAAAATATCGCTACCTCACTTGCTCATGCATTGAATTGAACTTCAACTGCAAAACTGTTACTTGTGTTCCAGTTGAAATTGAAATATGCCACTTTAAAGTTTAACAGAGATGTTAAATTTTGAATGGCAGCAGGGATGTGAGAACTCAGGATTTAAAAATATTTTCATTAATTTTCTATGTGGAGTCTTAAGGAGCCATTTTGAGACATGGGTAGCACAGTAGCCCTTCCTACAGTAAAGGAGCCAAAAGCTACTATAGTAGCCATTCCGACAGCAGTGCGTGCAACTACGCAAGCTATTGGCAATTGTGAAAAAATTTGAAGAGACTGGATTTGTTACAGATATTGTAAGGCCTGTGTTTCATCGTTTCGCTCGTACCACTGAAAATAACGCAGCTGTAAGTAAAATGTTGCCGAAGACCCGAATGTGTCGATTCCTGTTCGTTCTCAGGAACTAGAACTGTATTACGGCGTATTTTGCATTTGGATCTACACCTACATCCATAAAGTCCAGCTCATACAACAACTGAAACAAGCTGACCATTCACAACGTATTAGATACGTCAAATAGGTGCTTCAACAACAACAACAACGTCAAATAGGTGCTTTCTCACTCGGTAGGTATGTTAATAAACAAAATTGTCGTATTTGGGTTTCGGAGAATCCTCAAGTAATTGAAGAGAAGCCATTACATCCATAAAAAGTCACTGTTTGGTGCGCTCTTAGGTCCGGAGGTGTGATTGGACCTTACTTCTCCGAAAACGACGATGGAACGACTGTCACCGTCAATTCGGAGCGTTATGGTCGTATAATAACCAACTTTTTTTTGCTTGCTATTGAAGAATACGACTTGGAGAATATGTGGTTTCAACAAGACGGTGCCACATGCCCCACAACTCCAGCGAATATGGCTTTATTGCAAGAGACATTTCGTGGACACGTAATTTCTCGTCATGGCGATATCAACTGGTAACCAAGATTATGCGATTTGACACCGCTCGATCTGACACTTTGTTATCTTGCAAAAAAGGGGCGCACATAAAGTGCGATTTGTTGATAATAATATGAGTGTGGAGGAGGGAGGGGATGGCAAATGATGTTTAATGCTGTTTTCTATCAACACGGAACAAGACATGAACGGTAAAAAAGTTGAAAAAGATTACTTAGTTGTTTTTCCAGGCCCAGGTCCGCCTCGGACTGTAGCGCCACCTTAAGTAAGTTGTTTTTCCAGCGTTGAAGAACACCTCTTCAGAAGAATAGCATGTATGACCTGACCATTGAGATCTTTTTAGACTCTAGTTACAGTTCGAGTGCGAAAGAAGATAAGTCAATTCAAAATCATTTATGCTCTTAAGAACAAGCGAAGCCAAAACACTCTCTATCAGCCTTGAATTTGTGGCCAACTGCCAAGCAAAGTAATTGGCTCTGATGAGCTAACAAATAAAGTGTAAATTATAACACACGTAAGACCCGAAGAAGAGGAAGAATTCTTCATGTTTTTTACAAATGACAAAACATTTTTACTGCCTTTAGGACTTTGCTGCCGTTGGTCATGCACATATTTGGTCTGTCGAATATGCGCGTTGCGGGCTTGCCTGAACTTTATCCGGTTTTATTCAGTTGGATTGGCTTTGCAAAGATGCAAACTTATCTCTTTCACCGTGTTTTCTTTGGTATAATTGTTACTCTGTTCGGGATTATTGCTAATGTTAAAAGAGTTAAACAAAAGATCATAACAGGATAAGACTCTTATCGAGTATACAAGTCAAAAATCCTTAAATACTTGTTACGACACTAACTTGGCTTTCTTGTGTTGCCAAACGGGTTTTTCAGGAACTCTTTCTTTAACTGATTAGTTTTGGGACTAGAAATCAGCAGATACATCGATTTTTTTTTTTTCGAAATTCATTTTTTATTCATTTAAACTTAACTCTACTTACATGCTAGACAAAATGGGAAACTAGCCTAATTAATTCTACTTAAATATAACTTACTGGCCCTAATCGGGCGCTCTAAGAAATAGATACATCGATTAGATGTGCCAGGTGGAGATAGAACACAGGATGAAAAATAAAGATCAAGTCAAGAGTGTTTTCTACTCGGCAATTAACATCCGATATGCGATATTCCAGGTAAACAAATATCTCAACACACACTGTTTCGGGTGTTGTCTGACCCAAATGGAGAAGCCAAGAAGAGGATAGGCTCACACAACTCTTTCGAGAAGTTAGAACTTCGCTTCTTTTGTTCACTTTTTTTGCCTATTCAGTTGTGAATAAGTCGCTTGGTTTTACCCGACAAAATTAAAGACTAACGCTTTGGTTAAAAGGGTGGTACCCGTCGTTTGATGGTTAGTGAGTAGGAATGTCATGCCAAAGGTCTTGGGTTCTATCTTTAACTGTGCCACATACATAAAAGTGCTTTTAAAAAATAAGCCGTTCGGATTTGGCATAAAAACTGTAAGTCCCCTCCATCCTTAAAATGAATCGTGGAGAGTTATAAATCACTAGGCAAACTTAATTTTATTTGGTTAAAACACGCATGTGATGATTTACATTTCCATGTCGACAAATTTGATAATTGGTAGTTAATAAAATGACGTTAAACAAAAATAGTGATATCCACGGCGTAAATCTCAACTTATAAATTCTTTGATTGATAATAATTTGATTTAAAAGCACATTTATCAGGTATCTATATAATAGTTATTACATTAAGATGCAAATAAACTTCCAATATTAACTGATTAATTTTTATATCATTCGATTTCGAAATAGAGAACTTTGACTGTAGAAGCTTTTTAATTTTTCAACTGCCTATTATTATTAAAATTATTATAATAATAACCAAGTATAATGAAGAAAATATACAACCAGCCTTTAATTAAGGAAACTTGTACACAAAACCTTGTTTACATAAAATGCAGGGTAAGTCATTAAACCGTTTTTACATGGTATACTCTAAAAATCCTCATAAACATAAAACAAAATAACGATTATTATGTATAACCTTCAATATCTTAAAATCCTCAATGATTATGTTTTCTATGTTTTACGACCAACCTTACACATGCAAGCCTAAATTATGTCGCCATTTTAAGCTCAAGAATATAATAATTGGGCTCTGATTACACTTGGCATAGGTTACGCGCCTACTCGACAAAGAAACGTTCAGCAATCACTATAATGATGAATATTTGGCAAGTCTCCAAAAAATATAATATACAAATTTTCAATGAGGGGAGGGAGTATTTGAAAAGTGAATTTTATTTACAAATTTGAGGTTAAAGAAATTATAAAAGCGACACGCGTTTTGAAGAGATAATTTACGGGTCGATATAGTTTTTTGTGTGCGTGATGAAGATTTCAGAGCTTGTGCTTTTCATTATGATTATGAATTCATAATGTGCGTAGGAGCACACATTTTACTTTAATCTTTCTTCACTATTATGAATTTATGAAGACAATAATATGGTGTTGAAGATTGGGAGAGTTTTGTGTAATATTTAGCGTTCATTTTGATAGATTGTCAAAAATTAATAATGACACAATAAAATTGGCGTTTATTCCTTTTGTAATAAAATTTTCATACTTGCTTGTTGAGATCTACTAATTTTTACATAGAAAACATTTAACAGAATCTTCATAAGAATAAACTTTGAATACAAATTTAATTGTGACAGTTGGAAGGATTGGAACGATTAGAATGAAATGAAACTTAAAATGTCACTTCAAAATTGTATGGATGCGTTCAGTATTTCACTTCAACAGAGTTCTTTAGAAACAAAGTAACTATTAAGGTGAAAGAAAATTGTTTCAATTACAAGAAGTTTTAAGATAAGAGTGAAGATTGTTCGAAACAAATAAATTAGGTGGTGCAACAACTCTCAACCATTTTTGTGTGCAAGTACTGTTGTTTTAAGCCGATTCCGAACGGCTAAATTGAGTAAGCACTTTTCATGACAAGAACTTCTCTTGGGGGTTTTGTCAATTTCTCGCAAGAGGCAGTACCCGTGAAAAAGCTTTAGATGACACAGACAGGGCTTGAACCAAAGACCTCTGGCATGACAGTCCAACGCATTAACCATCATGTTCGAAAGCCCCTGAAAAAATCGTGATACATTTTTCTCTATCTATAACAAATTAATTGTATTGAAGCGGAGTCGATGGTATTTCACGTTGAAAATATTGCAACATAATTTCTTCTAATTTATAGAAGTTTTTCTTCTTGTTTTCTGTTTCCATTTCTTTATTTATTTTGTAAAAATTTAGGGTACAAACAAAATATATGCAAACACATTCAAGACAGTTAAAGATTTTAAAGAGCTAGATGAATTTTAGATTTTGGATGTCTCAATTTTGACTTTATACAAATTTTAAAGGAACGAATAAATTAATGTCAATTTCGAACTGACGAAGGTTTACATATGGTGGAAATTAGATTCAAACTCTATTCAAACTAAAAAAAAAGGTTGTTGCAACGATACATTTTTTATTTTCAGGAACTTAACAATGTTGTTTACGGATGACTTAACTTGTGGCCACAAATAATACAGAAATGTTACCACTCTCCTATCGCTATCAGCGAATACAAAAACAAAAATATGATGCACACGTTTTCGATGGAAGGTCCTAACACTGAACATATGAACAACTTTATGTCATTTCAAGGCTACTTCATACACGGTATTACGATATGTATAAAATAATACTAAATCATATTAGTTTAGACATATGTTTATTCAAATGACACAACTCTTCCAAACCCATTAGTTAGATAGGGTCCAAATAAAGATAAAAACTATTAAGATAAGAATGAATAAATTAACAATTTGTTATAGAATTCTGCTATGACCTTGGCCTAAGCTATCGGAATTAATCTCATTCGAAAAGCGATCGTTTGACTAATTTATCAAAAAACTAAAATTTCACGCTTATGAAAATTTATTCAAAGAGTCCACAAATAACAAACAAAAAAAATTGAGTGCCACCCAAAATTGAAGTCAATTTTTTTTATTTTTATAAACATCCAAAGTTTTGATCTATCTTAAGCGTTAGGGCTTAAGGTCGTGTGGTCGTACGTTTTGAGATGATTTCAGAGACTATAATCCATTACCTTCGTCGTCGTCGTTGTTAAAATTTAAAATAAACATACATTTTGGCTGCTTATAATTTAATAATTAGTTAATCTAATAGGCAAGCAAATAAAGTCAAAGTCTGCCTTAAATTAGCCTGCTTCTCATGATTTGTATTTGATTCCGTTAATTTCAGCATTAGTTGTTTCTTTGTTTTTGGCTTTTTTTTGTTGATAGTTTAAATAAAATTTAATGAAACTAATTAAAATATTTAGTTTCCAAGTGGTTATGGACTTCACATTTAACTCTTAAAGACGCTAGAGCGAGCGCGTTCGTTAAGGGTCATTACGTATGCATATGGTTTTATTTTTGTGTGTGTGTTGATTTTGTTTTGATACAATTATTTTGGTTAGATATAAATATGATCAGAAGCATTCAACGCAGTCATTATTGAATTGAGTGATCTCTGGTTCAGGCAGTTAAGTCTTTTCCGCGATGATGGTAAGAAATTTAAAAATTTCATTCAATTATTTCTTGAGTATCCTTAATTTTGTTGCTTTTTGTGTATTTCCAGAAATTGTTCTTAGTTCTTGTTGCTGTTGTTGGATTGGTAGCAGCAGATGTTTCGCATTTGCCTAAGAAATATCTTCCACCAGGTCAGGATATTTACAATTATGAACCTGAACATGATCATAACCATGAACATGATCATCACCATGAGCATGATCATCACCATGAGCATGATCATCACCATGAACATGAACATGATCATTACCATGAACATGAACATGTTCATGATGTGATGCCGGAATACATTTCCCCGGCTCAACCAGGACCTAAGTATATTCCACCGGCTCCTCCTGCACCTAAATACCTTCCACCTGCACAACCAGCACCAACTTACCTTCCACCTGCGCAACCAGCACAAAGTTATATTCCTCCCGCACCTCCAGCACCACAGTATATTCCACCAGCAAAACCAGCTCCAACTTATATTCCTCCCGCACCCCCTGCACCTCAGTACATTCCACCTGCTGCCCCACAACATATTCCAGTAGCTGCTCCAGCACCAAGCTACATTCCACCAGCACCTCAGTACAGTCCTCCTGCAGCACCAGCATTAAGTTACATTCCACCAGCTTCTCCAGCGCCTAGCTACATTCCACCGGCTCCACCAGCACCAAAATACATTCCACCTGCGCAACCAAGTTACATTGCTCCTGAGCCACCAGTACATCATGTCATCCCAGAAGCACCAGCTCCAAAGTACCTTCCACCAGCACCAGTTGTCCACCACAGTGCTCCACAAGTGACATCATATGTCCCACCACCAGCACCAGCACCAGAATATGTTCAATATCAAGAACAGGCACCCGAGGCTGTTCATGAAGAAGGATACAGATACAAGACTGTAAGGAAGCTTAAGTACAAGCACCGTGCTTAAAAAATATTTTGTTTAAGAATTGTTTGTGAAGTTAGTAGTAGATATTAATAAAGTAATTGTTATTGTAATTTTAATCAAGTTCAAGTGTTTTCAATCTATTTTTGCGAGGGCTTCTTGCACGGCTTTAAAAAGACAACTGTAGTGAAACTTGACGCTGGTTTAGGCATATGGTTCTGGAGGTACTGTTTCATTAAAGGATTAATTCCAGGCATCAATTTGGTTACTGAAAATTAGAAAATGCTTTGAATACAACAATTGAAACTGATGTACCACAAGGAAGTTTTCTAGGACCAATTCTGTTTGTTTATTTCTTTTGCTTTCTTATCTATTTCATCATCATGAGTATGACGGCTGTTTGTGATGCTACATAAGTCCAAGTCTTGATTGCAACGTCATGGTTTGAAAACCACCATTTTTTTCATTATAACGGTACAACAAAGATTGGGGCTTGAAAGCTCCTAGGTGTTTTAAAAACTTATGGACATAATTTCGATAAGTTAAAAAAAAGAAAAAAGACATCACTTTTATTCATAAATCTTTGAACGAATGATGATATAAGGTTTTCCAATAAGAGATTTTATTTGGAAAAAGTTAGTTTTTTTAGGCAGCGCGTAATTTGTAATGCTTTTCGATTCATTGGATAAGTAAATACTACGCCATTTCTGCAAATGTAACCGTTTAAACAACGGATCGACATTTTTTGAGTAAACAACAAAAATTGTGAACATTTTGAATCCAAAATAAAAGTAGTTTGTAGTTTTACAAAAAAAGTATTCTCAATGTTGGTTCTTGATGAGATATTTACTAATGGTAACCGAGATCTTGTGATTTAGCAACTTAAGGCCACTTAAAAGGTAAGGTCTACGCCAAAATTCCAAAATCAATTAAAAACTTTGAAGATGCTAGTGCCAATTATCAACTGATGGTTGATAAATATAACCTACTAGCGGCGTGATAGTTAATTCGTAGAACTGCCACCTTAAGTTTTTTCACGGGTATTGACTCTTAGGAGGAATTGACAGATAATCCAAGAGTTGATCGTATCATGAAAAATGCTTCTTCAAATTAGCCCTTACATTACACGCACACATAAATATGGTTGAGAATCTTAAGCCAATAGGACCTGATGATTTGGCTATTGCGCCAAATAATTTAATATTTATTTAATTTAAGTTGTTAAACATCGTTGAATTCCGTCTCTTAAAACTTATTCATCTATTAAAGAAAAATAAGTATTTTTGCCAAACCTCTTATCAATTCTTTGTTCAATGTTAAACCTGGACATTTATCAACTATCAACAGATAGTTGAAATTCGCAATAAGGAAACTATAATCATCTCTTCAGAAACACTTTTGTTTTGATTAAATCACATACATCGCCCGAAAAACATTCACCAACCAGTTTTGGTTATTTTTCAAGGAAATCAGACTATTTTCAAAACATCACTCCTTAATTTGTAATAATCATAAATCAAAAATAATCTCTATCAGCTTTTATCTCTAAATATTCAATCAAATAAAAGTCACACTACATAAACCAGAGCTATAAAGCTCCTCTAGAAGATAAATCCAAGGATAAAGTAAGTCCTAAAAAAACCAACACCTCTAAACTCCATAACTGAGCTCATACAACATAATGTCTGCGCGACTTTAGTTACAAATTACGAAAGAACAGGTTTTCTTCTTATTGGGCCGGCCGCGATAACGTTCGTCGTCGTAGCGTAAACACCTGCTTGGAAATAGATAGACCAAAGTGGTCCAGAAGCACACCTCTGGTTGTTTCCTTTATGTGTTATAAGAAAACAATTTCCCCCGACCACAACCCATCTAATCTTATATTAACAAGGAAACGTCGCCAGCCGTCGGTCGGTCGTCGCACCGCCATTCATTGCCAACGCCATCGTTATAGCGTTGTGTCGAATGTCGATCCTCGCCTTGCTTTGCCTTGCCTCGTGTTAAATTATAAACCATTCCTGACCTAAATAGCTGAAATCTCACTCTGCTGAAGTTAACCAGCAAAAGGCAACTCATTTGAAGTAATACCCCTAATCCCCTTTTGCACTTTAGAATCATCGATAAAAGTTGGCAGAAGAATTCCCGCTGCTTTTAGAGAAAAGATGCAAAACTTCAAACTCGCAAAAGTCAAAAGGCTGAATAAAGAAAATTGCAACAAAATAATTGCATGCTACAACTACAACATAGGCCAAACACGTATACCTACCCTACACCTATAGCCGAGCAGTGGAACAGTGAATCTAACCATCAATTCATAGAAATGTGAAGGAACCCATCGAGCGCAGCGCCCGCGTCATCAACATCACCCGGAGGCTCTTTTTTTTCTTCTGTGCTCCAGTGGGAACTGGAACCCCGTGGACCTTGCATCAAAGTTGTTTGGTGGTAATGTCTTCAGTATGCGATTTGTGTATACCTTCACTCCGAATCCGAATTCGTGTGCATGGATGGCTGAACGAACGGAACGGTCCGTTCTGGAAGAGTGTTCTCTATATTTCATCTAGAAGATGAATGTGCTTAGAAATGATGGTGCTAGCAGAGCTGGTATTGGCACTGGTAGAGAGGCTAGTTACTAGAGGCTAGAAGCAAAACGAGAGATGCCAAGTGTAGGTATCTATATACCTATCGGATATCAAGCGAACAAGACATCTCAGTCTCAGGTGACCGACACTTCTGTGTGGGAATTGGAACGTAAGGAACTAGTTTATTTTTATTTAACCAGCCTCTGCCAGCATCATGACAAGATGAATCAATAGGAGAAAAAAAAAATAAACTCAAGTAACGAGAATTTCAACTGCTTATAGCTAAACTGTATAACCATCAAAGCAATTTACATATATGTAGTGTAGGTACATAATATACACGTATGTAGGTACATATATATTTATATATAGAAACGACAAATATTAAGACTTATTTGGAAAATTATCAAAGCGATAAATTTAAAACCGTTCCTTGTCACTTACCTAAGACACGCATGTAATTTGCCAGCTTTAGCTAGGAAGTCATCCCACAGTGGTGTTGTGTTCTGGAATTAAGAAAAAAAAGTAAGGACTTATTAGTGGTAAATACAAAAATAAAATTGAAGAAAAGTTGACTTTGGAAACTAAGTCACCAAAGATATACACAGGGTTAAATATGAATACTATTTATATGCTTTTTTTAGATCCCGGTTTTGTGAAATACTTAACCGAGGTCAAGTCAAATCAGCCAATTTTTAAACCCCTTTATACGTTCAGGACCAAATTAGTAGGTAAAACTTAAAATTCGAAATTATTAATAAACTAGTCAAAGACATCACCAACATTTTAGCTCCTTAGCACAAGAGGAACTAGTTTCTGCGATACAGCACTCCAAAAATCCCAAAAACTGTAACTCACTGAATGACTTATCATTAATATTATGAAGCACTTCCCAATTTCGTAGAATCTTGAATGTTGAAGAGAGGTAAGCCTTGTGGGCAAAGGAAAAGAAATTTCGTAGTTTTCAACTAAGAGGCGTGGCATCCACCCACTTTCAAAACAAAATTTACGTTAGTAGATGATATTGATTATGTACTTTTTACACAAATGCTAAAAGCCAAGATTTAACATTTTTACATGGGACGTTATACTCACCAACTGTTATCTATTTGTTACTGTTCAATCTCAATCTGTTTGATTGATGTACGTAAATAAAGAATACATGAGGTGGCGCAACAGTTCGTAGAAAACCAGGAGACATTTTTAATGCCGAATCCGAGAAAGGATAATTTGAGAAAGCAGTTTTCATGACAAGACTCTTGAAGGATTTATCAATTCCTCGCAAGATGCAGTGGCAGTGGAAACATACTTTAGATGGCATCCAAGACTTCTGACACCAACGCAACGGTCCAACGCACTTACCATCACGCCACGGGTACTACAGATTGATGAAGAATGATTCAATTTAAGGTTTATACAGAATCTTTTGTATAAGCTCCCGAAAATTTTGTTACACTACGAAAACGAATAAATTTGCATCATAAGCCTCGAAATCATAAAAAGCATGGCCACATAAAAATCCAAATTTCAGTGTTTCGAAATCAGCTGATTCGCTGGTGATGGATACAGTTGCAATCAGAGACGAACATTCAAAATTCTGCATAAGATTTTAACGGATGTATTGATGTTTTGAAATAGGATGTTTGTTCCACCTTCATTTGATCTTTTTAACGGCTTGAGAAATTATATGATTGACACGAAGTTATTGGAAGACGCCACGCCGCCGGCCGTGGAACACTTCTCACAGAAACGATGACATGTGATTATTTTATTTAGCTGATCACTCAGCCCAGTCAAGCCTTCTTTGCGATTGCTAAAGGAATGCAGTTAATGCTCGGCCACTTTAAGTTTTGAACTCTTTTATGTTCTTATACATTTTCGTCTTATTGTATTCCTTCCAATCTATCCACACCCAAGAATTGAATTGAAGAAAGGTTACATTTCTTCAGCTACAGATATCCTAAGAAGGAGGACCGAAGTTATTTCACTCCGATTTTATTTCTTCCGAAAATGAATTTATTTTCTTTAAATGGATTTTCGAAAATCCTTGAAGCAATTTAAGGTTTTTCTGAAGGCTTTTGAAGAGAATTGTATTTGTAATTACTTGAGATTTTCAATCTAAGAGTCGTGGTAAAACCACACTAAAAACAGACAAAAATTGAAACAAATTCTGCTGTGCATAATAAACCTGAGCTAAAAGTAAAGCCATGAAAAGTAAAGATATCTTAAAATATTCTAAGACCTTAATTTACTATAATTTAATACGATTTCATTTTTAAATGTGTCATCGAAAGAGTCTTCCTTAGTTACAAGTTTTCTATTCTATTAGTTTAAAGAACTTGCGGACAGTGAACACATTAAATTTTAGCCAGTAATCATTTATTTCGCAAAATCTGTCATTATTAACGACTGCTTCGATTCCACTCTGTTAAAATATAATTATATTAAACATTCGTAAATTTACAATTTAACATATTTTTGGGGTAATATCTTCTTAGCGATCTTTCTGAGAACAAGCAATATCGGAATCGGAACAATTTCCACAGAAAATAAATGATCACTTAGATTGCATGCATTACTTTTGAAAAACGTATAAAGTTTGAAAATTCATTTTCAATCAGCATTTACATATTTGGGATTACTTCATTTAAAAGTCTCCACTTGGAATTCTTCTGAAGAAAATTAAAAATATACAATTAAATATAATTTCGAATAGAATGACTTCCTACGAGATAAAGATAAAAGCATTGTATTCACACTACATTGCCAAGTAAGGTCTTCACAAAATTAATGAAAAAGTATAAGAACGACCAAAAACTGTATTAATTCATACCAAGAGACCTTGTATTAAGCTAAATAACTTTAATTGAATTAATGTAGTACCCGTAGCGTGATGGTTAGTGCGTTGGAATGTCATGCAAGGGGTCTTGGGTTCAATCCCTGCCTGTGCCACCTAACTTTTTTCACGGGTACTGCCTCTTGCGAGGAATTGTCAAATTCTCCAAGAGTAATTCTTGTCATGAAAAGTGCTTTCTCAAATTAGCCGTTCGGATTCGGCATATAAACTGTAGGTCCCTTCCATCTCTGACAACATTACTCGCACACAGGAATGGTTGAGAGTTGTAAGTCACTAGGCCCTGGTTCTCTACGGACTGTTGCGCCACCTAATTTATTTATTTTATTTAACTTTAATTGAACGAATGATACAAATTTGAAACAAAAAGTTACACGACAACAAAGTCTCATAAAAATCATACGTCATGTCTGCTAGCAATTAAAGTTTCCCAATGATAGGAAAAGTTTTCTAAGAAAAAAAAAAACCTATCAACTTTAATACAGTTATTAAAGTTTAGATTTTGCTCTATTTGATATCCATTGCCACAAATTCATCACTCATCAAAAAAATAAAGTTGTTTTATTTTGAGTTCATCACACACTTCCCTTGTCAAATCTCAACACTTTTGCAAATAAATCTCTTTTTATTCTTTTAAACAGCTTTGATGGGGTTCCTCCTTGAGACTAAATTTGACTGCTCCTGTTCTTCCACTGAGCCATTAAAAAAAGGAAAAAAAAAACTTCTAAGCTTTGCAAAATTTATAACCTGAAAAATCTTCTACTCTTAAAACTGCTAAAGCGCTTTGTTCTTGAACGAAGAATTGACAGAAAAATAAAACAAAAAAAGAGGAAGTCATTTCGTACTCAGCCTCATAGGAACTATTGTAGGTTTTCCAAAACATCCTTGAAATGTCTCTTCAATGAATATAGCAATACGGGTTTCGAAGACAATACTCATTTATAACATCCACCCTCTCTTCCTCTCACTTTATGTAGCCGTCGGTTGTCATTTCGCCCATCGTTATGTCACTGACAATTCAAGATAAATATAGATACAATTGTTGCAGATATATGGAATTTTATCTATACATTCTTTTTTATCGTATCGCCCGAAAATATACCTTCAATTGTCACTATTTTTAGAGTCGCAGAGCAATCGGAGCAAAAAAAGAAGAGGTTTTTGAAACCCCACCACTCGTGTATAACAAAGGTCCAAGGTGACGATAAATTCAATTAAATTGTATATCCAGAAAGAATGGTTGCCTAGCATACCTACATATTACATATATACAATATACTCGAGTATAGTGGGTGAAGATTCTCTATTATTGGAATACAATCAGCAACTTTATCAAGCCTCTACCTTTATATTTATGCTTATTCACAAAAAAGTGAATATGTATTACAGTGGAACAGACTGCCTAAGAGTTAAGTTTATATCAACAAAAAACAAACAATATTTTGGATTTTAAAAACTTTGAAGTTTTATTTTAAGTTAAATTTTAAACTTGAGTAAGTTATCTTTTATGTCAAGAACTAATAACAGAGGAATTAACATCATTTCAACAAAAAGAAAATTTTGATCTTGTTTTCAATAAAGTCTTAAAGACGGAACTCAAAGACTGTTGATCTTTACGGTTAATTCTTAATTCAGATGATTTCTGAAACTTATCTGTATAACTTTTCGAAAGTTTATATTTTTTAAAAGTAAAACTGTATATTTCGTTGAACATTTAAAAACGGTGCCATGAAATAAAGCCTATATTTTTTTTAAAATAACAGAACAGTCTTTAATCTTATCTTGAAGGTTCAAAAAAGTCCAAAATTTGGTTTTGGACACAAAATTTGGTAGCACAACAGTTCTTAGAAAACCTGGCGAGCAATGTCAGGGATGGAGGGGACCTACAGTTTATAAATGCCGAATCCGAACGACTAATTTCATGACCAAAATTAGTATTGGAGGATTTGTCAATTCCTTGAAAGAGGCAGTACCGTACAAAATCTTTCGGTGGCACAGGCAGAAATTGAACCCAAGACTTCTGGCATGACAGTTCATAACAATTACGCCACGGGTACACGGACTTTGTGATATTGGAACGTTCCAACTAAAAAGCAGTGGTCAAAGTTTTTTTCGAAAAACACAACACATTAGTAATTTTAGTTGCTCAATTCACTGTCACTTGCATTTTCGTATAATAGAAGCAATAAGTTCCTGTCACGTTTTTCAGTACAGTTCTGTGTTGGATATATGATTGAAACAAGAAACTCTAAAGATGTTTCGTAGGGGTCTATGAAATAACTTCCACGAAATAAGTCCCACTTTTGAAAACGAAATAAGTCCCACTAAAATGAAATGATTTAAAAATTTACTTGAAATGAAATAACTCCCACTTAAAATGAAATAACTCCCACTTAAAATGAAATAACTCCCCCTTGAATAATATATTTCTTAAATGAATTAAGTCCAACTTTCATAAATGAAATAAGTCCCACTAGTAACAACGTTTGGATTCGTAAATGGATTAAGTACAGATCAATTGTTCTTATTATTAAGATGGAAACCGTTTCGGAAGGACCATCAGATTAAAATTATCGACCTTTATAAATGGCTTGAAGATCCAGTGCATGGTAGACGGTATTATAGTTTTAACGTGGCATTGGGATTAGTTGTATTTTGTAATGGTGATATTAGAAAACATGGAACATGGAAACAAATTCGGAAAAAAGCTAAATCGGTGTATTTTTGTGTAAACATTAATAATAAATCGGGGGAGGTGCATTTTTGCAACAATTTCTTTTGTTATTAATAAAAAAAGTTGAAAAATGAATTTGAAAAGGTGACAAGCAGTTGTGTTGTGATCGCGTACTTGACTTGGTCGGTAGGTGACGGTGAGCGAGGAGAGGTAAGTAAGTGTGTGAGTGAGAGTGGTAGTACTGATTTGCGTGAATTCGCCCAGAGGTGGAGCTTTATCAATGTTCCCAGTTTGTTGTTGAGTAGAGAGTTAAAAGGCCAAAGACTTAACCTATTATCTATCGAATGTTTTTAGACTATTTGCTATACAAAATAATTTATGAGTTTTCCTGAATAATTCTTTTAAAAAAGCATAACGAACTGTTTGACGCTGGTAAGCATATTTGAATCGAATAAACAAGCGTTTTTTTCCACTTTTTAGAGTACCTCAAAAGTGGAAGTGAACGTTCCGTGTTATAAATTGTTTGTGTTTTGTTCTACAGATAAAATTTAGCAATTGCTTTTGAAATGGGGGACAACAAGCTGTTTGCTGGTTCCCACGATGACAAAAAGTGTATGGAAGCTGCAGAAATCGTAGAGGCATGTCAAATTCTAGTAGATGATGTCGAAAAAGAAGAGCAGGAGAAGGAAGGAATCAGATGTGCGAAAGAAAGAGCCTATTTTAAGAGTCTTGAAAACAATCCGTGGATAATGCTACAAGAGCTGATCGGAAATGCGAATACATGGCCATCTTTCATAAGAAAAGCATTTTTCGAGTCGAAATTCGATGATATGAAACGAATGATCGTGACAAATTTTTGTATTGCCAATGGGGTGAGGGAAGAATTTCTACATGAAGTCTTAACATTCAATTTAAAAAGTTTCTACACTAGCGATCGTCGTGCTCAAGTGACAGCGCGTTTTAAATACTTAAATGATTTCCACGAGGGAAAAAATCGTCGGGCTCGAGCTCAAAGTTATGACGTGAACATTCGAAAACATGTTTATTTTAACGGTGAAATAATTTACAAAAAAAAATAAAATAAATGCGATTACTTATTTAAATATGGCTTTTTTATTCAACTACATTTTTTTTAAAAAGCAACAAAAAAGCAACAATATGAAATTCAATGAGAAACAACGTGAAGATCAACAAATAACTGCAAAAATTATTAAGCATTCACTTAAAATGCAAAATTATGAAAATGAAATAAGTCCCACTTAAAACGAAATAAATCCCACCAAAATATAAATTTAGGGGTATGAAATAACTCCCACTTTACAAAACGAAATTATTCCCACTCAAAACGAAATAAGTCCCACTTAAAATAAAAACGTGTAACGAAATAAGTCCCACCAATTGACGAAATAAGTCTCTTTCAAAATAGCAATTTTTGGTGGGACTTATTTCGTTTTTAAAAGTGGGACTTATTTCGTGGGAGTTATTTCATATACCCGTTTCGTAGACATCTTTTAATGAAGGTTTGCAGTTTCATCGTGATGTATTTTATAGGTATTCCAAATACTGTGCAACATCCTGCGGAAGATATCTTGTTGAACTCCACCTTCGTCAGATACAATACTACCAGGACACTTGAAGCTCTTTTCTCTAGTCGTTATGCAATGTTTATCAGGGGAGATGACCGAGAGGTACGAGACTCCACATTTTCTTTTTCCCATATTGATATTCCACTTCTCTCTTCAGTCCAGGTGTTTCAAGGTAAATTGTCAAAGTCCTTCATATTCCTCCGTTTATTGTCAAGGCTGACGGCACCAAATTACTGATACAAAATTGACAGTTAAAAACATAATTGGCACTGTCTTACTTTTAGCTCTTCCACCTCCGGGTAAAAAATTATAATTGGGCTCACCTTTTTAACCTTGAAATCGACAAGGGCAAACTTGGCAAGTTTTAAGTTTGATCGAACTAGATCGAAGTTCTTCGTATTGGCTTTGGACAAGCCCCACTGTACAACTATAACAAAAAGAGGCGGTTAAAAAACTTAGCCTTAAACTAAGCTACGAGTACAATACAAAAAATATATTTATATGGGTGACTGGGACCGTATAGGGTAAAATAGAGACACATTTAACAGCATTGTTTAAATGTAGAATTTATTTTATTTTTTTACAACTGTATCTATTTTGGCCTTGCTGCCAAAAAGGACACCTAGCTTGAAAATAACATCTCTTTTATTCCATTTTTTTCCGCTTCGGTCGCACATTAAATTAGGTTAGAACCACACAAAGAGCCTATCCCTTCCTCCCTCCACGATCTAATGGCAGAGTTGGAATGGAACTACACAAAGCATTTAGAGAATAGTGAAACAGGTTCAATAGAATTTTCCCGAAGGACCTTCAGCTTCAGTCTTTTTCCTACAGTATGAATTGTAAAAGCGGCTAAAAAACACAATGCGCCTTAGATGATGATGATGATGATGGCGGTATTGAAGGAGGCGTCTGCCATTCAAAGTTTATATTATTGCATTAAAAAAAAGGGACAGGGTTTTTTCATATTATGCTGATGATGCGAAGGTGGCAAGTTTGAGCTATATAAATGTTATCCGTTGAAGAGTGAGCATTCGCCATGTTTATGTAGGCAGGTTTCTAGTGATGGCATAGATGATATTTTCAGTTATTTTGTCCCATTTTTTGTTGTTGTTTTGTGCATACTTTGAACATGCCTATTTTAGAAATAATATTTGTATCTTTTTATATGAAAATACTTATAATGTCATGGCTATAAATAAAACTCAATTCCATTTTTAAGTTTCAAGTTGAAATGGTTACGAAATTAGACTTCACTTGTCAGATTGACAAAGAGATGTTTTGTACTTTACATGTCGGCACGTTTATAATTTTTTTTCTTTAAATCGACGACGAAGACGGTGACAGGATTTCAATACTATATTCTGATGAGATAATGGATTTCAAAATTTTCAATTATCTATCTGTCTACATGAATTTTAGATAGATACTTATTATGTTTTATGATTTTGTTAACAAAAGATTTCACGAAGAAATAAATGACAAAGTTGTTCTAAGGACTATGTTGATTCAACCAAAAACTAATGACATGTTGTTGACTTTTTCAAAAATGTACACAAAGAAAAGGAACTGTCTTGTCTTTGAATATGGATGGCAAGAAGAATTTTTGACTTTTGAGGAGGGATATAATTATAGATTTTCATCTTAGTTCAAAGCTCAAAGATTATATGCGGGTATGGTAGCAAGTGGTTTCTTCTCAAATAATAGGTTATTTCGCCAACTGTTCCCCGCTTGAAATGTTTGACAAAAAAAAAGTCAGTAACATATCACTGCGGAACAATATGAGTTGCTGAACACTTGAACAACTTTGAGAAATATTGGAAACTTATAGGAAGCGAGTGCTGTGTAGCGTAAAAATGAGCGATTGATTAAAGGAGGGCTTTACAGAGCCACGTTATCTAATTGAAATTGAAGATATATGTAGAACTAAACGATCTATAGTTCATGCAGGTTGAAAGTTCAAATTCATTCGACTTCGATCAGATAGTAATCGATTTTAAAAGTGTATTCAAGAATATTTATTTATAAAATTTGCATTCTTTCAAAATCCTATGTAACCCTTCTTTCATAAAGTAAGAAAAATTGACTTGCATGTCTTCATTATGCACATCTTCGTTTTCTTTAAGTATGATAAAAAAAAGTCTGATGACATCGCTCATCTCTTAAAAAAAGATTCTATGTCACTGCTCTTAAAACGTATCATTTTTATATTTTCTGTTTTTTTTTTGTTTTCTCAACTTTCCCATGACATAAAATTCTAATTAAATTATAACCCCCCTTGGCGAAGTAATGAACGCAAAATAAGAAGAAAAACGAACGTGCAATATCGCTGAGTTTAGAAATTTATAGATGGTAGCATCATCGTGACGATGCGACAACATCAACACAATGATGCTATGCTTTAAATCAAGACGAGGGATAAAAAGCTAATTTACTTTGTAGACACTTCTTACTTTATACCTATGGTACTACTACTTCTTGCCTTGAAGGGCTAATTTAGCAGGGATATTGATTTTCAGTTGTTGTTTTTTTTTTTTTTTTAAAGTAATATTTAGTTCGTGTTTAAACTAAAAATCACATTTTATTTAAAGGTTGAGAGGCCAAAGGGGGACTTGGCAATTTTTTAGTGAATTATGTAAAATTGTGCGATATAATTTTAAAGATCGAGAGGTCCTTTTGTATGTCTCGAGGAATGAAAGAGGCATGAATGAATTTTATACTAAATGTTTGTCATAAAAATACATTTTTATAATTATATAACCGGATATTAACGCTTCCGTGAAATTTAGTTAAGTAACTTTTAAAAATTGGCCTTATTGCGCTTACCAAATGTGAAAAAGTTCAATTTTTAGCAGTTGATCATATTGCTAGCTGACAAAGTTAAATAAGGCCAAATTGAAGTATGTAACCCCCTCGCTTGGGCACACGCTTGGGCGAGTATTGTTGTCAGGGATGGACCTACAGTTTTAAGCCGAATCCGAACGGCTAATTTGAGAAAGCACTTTTCATGACAAGAATTACTCTTGGATGAGTTGTTAATTCCTCGCAAGAGGTATGTACCCGTGAAAAAAACTCCCTGCACAGACAGGGATCGAACCCAAGACCTCTGGCATGATAGTCCAACGCACTAACCATCAGGCCACGGGTATTACTGCTTTTTTACATACTCTCCGAAATAAAAATTGACTTCATTACTGATGATAATTTTTTGAAATCAGAATCGTTTTGATGCATTTCAACGAACCGAACAGCAAAGATGCGACTTTGCTGGATATAGGCAGGGTTGAGTTCATGTGTCAACTTAAGTTTATAAGCCTTAAGACCTTCATGCAAAATTAGGTGTACCTAATACTAAATGTACCAAAGATATGCGAGGAATCAAAATACCTAGGGTTTTGTCAACAATACAGGTTACAGTAGCAATATTCTGAGTTGTTCTTGAGTGATGCACACGGTTTCGATTCTGCATATGACCAACTTGTTAACAGCAAATTCTTCGACTATTTTCACGAAGAGAAGTTCCAGTGAGACCTTAAGTACTGCCCGAGGAATTGACAAAACCTACAAGAGTAATTGCTGCCTTGGAAAGTGCTTTCAAACTGAAGGTCCCCTTTATCCCTGACATTACTCGCATAAAGGAATGGTTGAGAGTTGTAAGACACTAGGCCCTGGTTCTCTACGAGCTGTTAAGCCACCTAATTTATTTATTTTTAATTTTATTGGGTCGATTGACTTCAAAGTTTTGGACCGATTCGAGTTAGACGTTTTTTTCATTTTTTTTTGGCCGAAAATCGAAAATTCGAACTTTCTCAAAAACAAACCGATATTTTCTTTTAATTTTCTCTAAAATTTTGTTTCTTAAGTAAGTAAGTAATTCATTTATTAGAACAATTATTTGGTTACAAAGTTTAAGTAGGTATTATGGTTATGAATTTTAGATAGCTTTGGCTTAGCCGTCAGCTTGAATGGCAATATATTATAATAGTAATGAAAAGTTATATAAACATAATAAAAAGGAAAATTTAACTTCAAATATACTCAGTCATTAACAAATTTCTGTATTTAATAATAGATTTAAGAAAATTACACAATTCTTTCCAGTTTCTTCCGTTTAAAATTTCTAATGTTTCCATCATTGTCAAACGTTCCTTTCCTTGATATGCAAGTCTTAGGTGTTTGAAGATTGGACAAATGCTTATAAAATGAAAGTTGTCTTCTTTGGCCTTCATATTGCACAGCGTGCAAAATTGTTTTGTTTCTTAATTTGGCTTCTTCTTCTAAAAAAAAAAATATTTTTGTATTGCTCCAGAAGGGTACCCCCCCATAGAATCGTTATATTGGTTTTAAGTTTTCTCAAGAACTAATGAACCGATTTCAATAACTTTTTTCTTAAAAATATTTGATCAAAAATGTTTAAACAAATATTATCTTAACATTTTTTTTTTCAAAATTTGATATAACGAAAATGGGTCGTTATTTTAAAACGTATATTAATAAGCTCTAAATAACGTATATACAAAATTAAATAAAAAAAACGCTTTAACTATTTTCAAATATGTACAAATTTTGAAAAACCAATGTTTTTTTATGAAAAATCAAATGGCATTTAAAAAACGAGCTTTTTTGAAGGTACATTTTTAAATTTTAAAATACAGGAAATATTTTTAACAGACCCTTTGAACACACGAGCAGGTTTATGCGACCCAGTCGTGCATTTTATTTTAAACTACATTAGTTCATTGCATATATGCTTGTATGTACATATATGAAATCACTTTTAATCAAATTAAGCTCATTTATTTCCACTGAATTGTGTTTTTGTTCGAAAATGTTACATTACTGACATATTTTAAGCATTACATTAATTTTCTGGATCATTAAAACACAATTTCATTTTTAAAAAATTAGCTTTTAGTTATTTTTGGTTGACTTTCTATTCGGTTGGCTTGATCTTCCTATGCTTACATTCACATCGAATCTATTATATAAACTTACAAATTCCACAATAAATGTATGTTCAACTCCTGATGGCATTTTCCATTTACCTCAATTTAACTCTTCTATGATGTGGTTTTCCTCTATACTCGTATGTAGTCTCATTTTCCGTTCTCGGTAAATGCAATTTAACTGTATCACACATTTTGTATATAACCTTGTTGCAACAGCATAAGTCGTTAACCCAAATTCAAAATCATCCCTCTCAAATGAACGAAACAATTTATAGATTGGGGTTGAGTGCAGGAGCCTCTTTACGCCCTCGCCTAGCAAATACCAACATTTATTCAAATAAACATTAAAATCATGCAAAGTAGAAATCCCCAAACTGCTGCGTTTCGTATATAATTTGTTTGGAATTGCACCCGCACATATCGTTGACGCTGCGGGTAACAATTGCTATTGATATACAAAGTTTACCCTGTACCTAACTTACATATTAACCTACTATACATGTTCACGACATTGCAGCTTCAATAGCTCGATTTTAAAGTTGTCCAACTGATGCATCAGCCTTACACCTCGGCGACGAGGCAAGGCGCTCAACCGAGGAGGATAATTTTATGCAACAAAATTTCAGGGTGGGCAACAAAAAGTTTTAATACTCATCACTTGATCTTTTTAATTAAAAATGCCAAATGGTTTTTCTAAACTTTTCTAGTTTATAAATTGGAACATTATAAGGCGACAACCTGGATATCAACCCGGAATATAGACGCATCTTTTTTTTCTCATTTCATCATCATCATCATCATCTCTCTGCTTGACTTTTGTATTAAAAATCATGAAATCACGAAACCAGAAGAACCACACGCTGTGAATAATTAAACTACAAACTTTTG
Organism: Eupeodes luniger; assembly: GCA_951509635.1. NCBI lineage: Eukaryota > Metazoa > Arthropoda > Insecta > Diptera > Syrphidae > Eupeodes > Eupeodes luniger. Next base: position 75,842,851 of record OX608075.1, on the reverse strand, counting down.
TCTTCATTTTTTTTTGGTACAAAATAGACGGACAAACTGTCAGGACCTAGTTAAAAAAAAAACTGGTCAAAAGTGAATGTGGCATGCAACACTCTAACACCAAAAACAAAAAAAAAACTACTTAATATGTTGGAAGGCCTTCTTTTGTCGGTCTTCATAGCACAGTGGGGTCAAACCATAACAAAATTTGAACTGATCCTTCAATTGAAACGGAAATGTTGAGCAATAATTAAATAAAAATTTCATAAAAGTGAAAAGGTTTCATATTATACTGCAGTGAAATTAATAACTACATATTCCCATTTATTCATTCGTACTTAATTTATACGTCCTTAACGCTTTTCTTTTGTTTTGGATCGAAACAATTTTTATCCAAATTACTTGAAAACTATCGCTTACATCTTAAAAATTTCTGAACCACTTTGTCCGAAATTCATGACATGGCTTATTTTTAACAAAATTTTAAGTACTAAAAGAAAGTTATAAGCCTTATCCACAAAACTACGAAAAACAAGGTACCAATGAAGAAGCCCAAGTCTTCAAAAACATATTTTGACGAAAAAACTCAATTTGACCGTTGTAAATCATTTTGTAGATAATTACATTTTCAATCGAAGGTTGTTGTCTATGGTTTGACAGTTGAGAATGTCAAACTCTGTTTAGTAAGGTTTAAAAATGTATCGTTTGACGCAAAAATTTACTTCGAAACAAAATAAAAATGTTTTCGAAATGCATATAACACTGCGTCGAATTAACTGTATTTTGGGATAAAGCTCATTTTCATTTCTAGTTCGTCAAAACACAGAATTTAGGTATATGGAACGAAGGCAATTCTCAAGCCATTAACGAATCACAAATGCATTCAGTAAAATTGATTGTTTGGTGCGGTTTACAAGCAGCTGCTGGCATTATCGGTCCTTATTTCTTTTGAAACGAAGAAGGAATCAGTTAAACATTGAAGACAATGGGTACCAACAATCGGGGAAACTTGTCATACGGTATCAATATTTATTGCTAAATGAATTCGGTGACAACTTTATTTTCAAAAGTGGTCCTTTTTGCTGGCCCCTCGTTCGTGAGACATAACGTCCCTCGATTACTTTTAATGGGTATATGCTAAGGCCGACAAATTTAACTCTTTAAGAATGGGAAGCCAATATTCGGAAATTAGAAAGAGACGGAAATCGTATTTAAATAATAAATGTCATAATATTATCAACCAGAATATGGTAACCAAAATTGTATTCCAACAATATTTCTGACTTGCATTAAACACTGGTCGACAAAATTACGGTTTTTGTCTGTACCACAAACTAAACAGCCATTTTTTAAATGATTAAGATGTCCTAAATTCGAATCTGACCTTTAATTTTTTCTATCACATAAGGTGTTTGAAATATGCTCCTCTAAGAACAATCAAAAGCGGGGTTTTAAAGGCTAAGTTAAAACTCAAAATATCTGTGAAAAATAAATTGTATGATGTTTTTGTAAAGTACACATTTTTCTCCTCTAAATAAAACTTAAATCATTTTAGTATCTTATTTGGTTTCTGGAAATTCTATGAGTCTTTATTTGACTCTTTACGAAGTTTTAAGCAAACCCTCAATTTAATACGTTCATAGTTTTAAAAAATACGTTTTGGAGTTAATTTCTAGTGCAGATCTCGAATTAAACTTAATTTTAAACTATTTCCTCAAATTTTAAAAATATCCGTTTTCAACATTATTTTTATATTTTTAATATATTTCAAGAACTTAATATAGTAGAATTTTTAAGATATTAATTCGTTACAATAACAAAACATACTTTCTTTACTTTACTCTAAAAAAGGTTTTATCATAAATTGTGTAAGCGTTTTTTAAAGATTTTTTTAAGACAGGTTAAATCTAAGAACTTATAAAGATTTTTCGAATATTATAAGAAAGAAAATAAATATTTCAACTGAATATTGAAGAAAAGGATTATAGCACAGATACTATAGTTCCATAGATATCGCACGCAGAGGAAAAAAAAATGACCATTTTTCAATCGACTGGGACGTACCACTACGTCCCAGTTTGATCGAACTAGCATGAATCATACTCAAACATTTTATTGCATTGTATAACTTGTTGTATTTTCTTTTTTTTACTTCTTGTGCCTTATGGTTTTTTTTGTCTTTTGTGTATTTTATGTTGATCTTTCTTAACGATGTGTGTGAATTTTGTTTGTATTTCCTGGGTGTGATTTTTGTATGTGCCAAGGCCAACCTGTGAATATAAGCAAGGTTGTTCTTTAAAAGCAAGGTTGTTCTTTAAAAAAACATTAGCTCATGAAACTGGGGTAACATATAAAATCCTTAGAAAAATGTATTGAAGAAACTAACTATGGCATAAGATATAAGAGGTTTCGGGATGGCTCATCTGGTGTGTCGTTGGATTTGTTTGGTCGTGTCGTGCGTAGGTAGGTATACATTTTCTATATTTTTTTGGGTTGTGCGATCGGTGTTTGAAGTTATTTTTACTTCATTCGTCGTCGACTTTCGATAGGGATGAGAATGCCAAAAAGTGAAACATTTTGCCCAAAAAACGAAGTAGATTTGTAAAATATGTAGCAGATAATGAAAAATACAAACAAAACAAATTTATTAACTTCCCATAGGAAGTTATTGTAATGGGTCCGATTTGTCAAATTGAAAATTTTGACATTTCTCGACGTTTCAAGGTCCCTAGAGTCGAAATAAAAGATTTTTAGAAAGATGTCTGTGCGTGCGTGTGTACGTACGTCCGTACGTTCGTCGTCCATAGCTCAAGAACCAGAAGAGATATCGACTTCAAATAAATTTTGTTATACAGATAATAAGGCAGAAGGATGCAGAAAGGGCTCTCAAGAAAATTGCGTGGGTGGTTTTTTTACCATAGCAGTTTAAAAAAAAGGTGAAAATTTTGGTTAACCTTAAATATCTCATGAACCAATAACGCTAGAGTATTGATTTAAATTTTATATTATATATTGTAAGGTGATACAAAACAATTATATTTTTGGAAAAAAATCCAATTAACGGTTTTTTTTATAAATCAAAAAAACTGAAAAAAAAAATTTGTCACACAAATTTTACGACTAAAATATGATTTCATCTCCAAAACAATTTTTTGCAACGAAGAATAATGTTTTTGACATCTGATAAAATTTTGAGAAAAATCTAATTGACAGTTTTTTTTACAAAAAATAAAAACCTAAAAAAAACATTACTCAAAGTTGGTAAAAATTGATTTTTGACTCAAATATCTTTTCAAGTCTTTGAGATATTGGCTTTAAACTACTTTTACCTTTCAAAAACTTTTGTTTTCAACATTCAGTAAAATTTTGAAAAAAATAGAAGACAGTTTTTTTACAAAAAATTAAAAACCGAAAAAAAAATTTAACAAAAGTTGGTAAAAATTGATTTTCGACTCAAATATCTTTTCAAAAATTCGAGATTATGGCTTCTAACTAATTTTAACTTATAAGAAATATTGTTTTCAACATTAGGAAAAATTTTGAGAAAAATCGAATTGACAGTTTTTTTACAAAAAATAGAAACCTAAAAAAATTAATAAAAGTTGGTAAAAATTGTTTTTCGACTCAAATATCTTTTCAAGACTTTGAGATATTGGCTTCAAAATAATTTTATCTTATAAATAATATTGTTTTCAACATTCGGTAAAATTTTGAGAAATGTTGGATTGACAGTTTTTTTTTACAAAAAATAAAAACCTAAACAAAAAAATTAATAAAAGTTGGTAAAAATTGATTTTCGGCTCAAATATCTTTTCAAAACTTTGAGATATTGGCTTCAAAATAATTTTATCTTATAAATAATATTGTTTTCAACATTCGGTAAAATTTTGAGAAATGTTGGATTGACAGTTTTTTTTTACAAAAAATAAAAACCTAAAAAAAACAATACTAAAACTTGGTAGAAATTTACTTTCGACTCAAATAGCTTTTCAAAAATTAAAAATATTGGCTTCAAACTTATTTTATTTCACAGAAAATATTGTTTTTGATATTCAGTAATTTTTTTATAAAAATCCAACAGTTCGTTTTTTCATAAAAAAATAAAATCTACAAAAAATAGAACGCAAATTTGGTAAGAATTGATATATTTTGACAAACTTTTAAGCAAGACAAATCGACAGACGGGATGGGAAGTTATCAGTGTGGGTCGCATCCCAGCCTCTTTTTTTCATTTTATTTTACATCCATATAACGAAAACATACATTGACTAGAACAAGTCTCACAAATTCATAAATTAGGTACATGTATACATATATAGTACATACTATGTAGGTACATTATTATATTGAAATAAATAGGAACATTCTGTTTTAAATTAAATTAGATCATCATCATCACAATTACTGTAAGGAGAAAAAGTAATAAGATTTGATGAAAGAATTTTTGACATCAGAACATTGAACTCGTAAACAGATGGATTTTTGTTATTCCCACCTTTGATGCGAATAATAGAAAATAAATTTTCTAATACGTCTTGGTGAATTCTCTTTGTGAGTAAATAATCCACGTTCTTATATAGGCCATTACTTATATCTTGACTAAGTAATAAAACTCCGTTTATCGTCTGCTCCATACCTTTTAAACAAAAGTTTCTTGGAAGGTTATCTGATTTTTGTATTTCTTTTAAGTAAGACAAAAATAGTTTCAACTCACTATAAGTTGGATTCCCTAGCTGAACTCCGCGCTTTAAAATATTTTTTCATAATGTTAACCACTATCCATGCAGTCAAATGCATTATTTACCTTAAGTGTGAACTCTTTTGTTGCTATAGCTTCCTTCGAGCTTTCTTTTAAGCAATTAAGTTCAAAAGCAGTTTGAATAGATGCCGCAGTTGTCCTGCTAAATATTTGCGTAGCAAGACGAACATGCATTTTTTCAAAAGCATTTGGTGCTATATGAGAACTTCTAAATTTTAAACATGGCTTAGCCACGTTGTCAATTTCTAAATTGTATATTTCTCTGAAAACATTAAAAGAAACCTTACCATCTGAAGTTTGTAAATCTGATTTCAGTAGAACATTACGAATTGATTTTAATACGTGAGGAAAATCATAAAAACAAAATATTTTTTCATCATTAAAAATTGTAAATGGTTTTTCTTCAGAAACACCTAATATTTGATAAGCTTTTCTATTATTAGGTCCTTGATCGCAGACTACAGCGCAAACCTTAAGACCAAGATCTTGACAGATTTTCAAATTATTTCTTATAATTTCGCTTAGGTTAGCTCCATTTACACCGTTTGCTGACACAAAATAGTTTAAAACACTTTTCCAACTATCAAACAAACCATTTACCATGAAAACACATATTTCATTGGCAAAAATTCTGTTTCTTTTTGCTCCTAGGTCTTCGAAACCATCTATTAAATCATTTAAAATATTATATGTGAGGTTTTGACGAATCCTAATCTCATCAAATATCAACACAACACAACGTTCTCGCTCGTTTAATAAAGCGAACTTTGATTTTAGATACAAATGGGCATTGTTTACATATCCTGGTTGAATTCCTTTAACAGGAGCCCATCTGTATAAAGAGGATATGTGGGGAAGCCTGAAGCCCAGCCCATCCCTCAAAAATTTATAGGCGCTTTGCGATCTATAAAATATATTTTGGGAAATTTCTTTTTCGTTATTATATTTTGCAGATTTCGACAACCCCATCAACATATCGCAAAATGTTTTTGAATGGTCGGAAATATGTAGCCCATGGATTTGAGACGATAAAGATAATCTCCCTTTTTTTGAAACTTTTAAAGCAGTATGCGCTCTCTTTTTTTTATAATGCTTTATTTTTAAGTTTTTTATTTGAATTTTTAAACTTGATAATTTTTTTTTTTAAATTGCATTTTTTTTCTCCTCTTTTGCACATCTCTGTGATAATTGATCGCACCTTACACATGAAATGCTACAACTGCTCGAAGTTCTTCTTCGTTTAGTTGGAGGAGACTTATTAAGATCTTCTAAATTTAAGTCTGAACCCAAATCAGAATTTAAATTTAAAGAAGGAATAGCATCCTTCTTAAGATATTTTCTTCCCACAAACTCGGGACAAAAATGGTCTCCACATACAAAGTATTTGCCTTCATTTCTGAATCCACATGCCTGCCTCCACAAATTATTCAAAATTTCATTTTTTTCCCTAGAAGGGCACTTAAAAAATTTCAAATTAGGGTAATCTCTTTTCGTTTTCATACAAACGGAACAAGAAACCCCAGATAATCTCTTATCACCCATTGCTATTAAAAAAAACGTTGACAAATAAAATCGCTGAAAAAAAGGACCACTGACTGTAAAATTAACAAAGAAAAATGTATTGCTCAATCATATATACATAAATGAACATCCAAATCGTTCGAAAGTCGACAACGAATGAAGTAAATTAAATAACTTCAAAATAAAAAGAAGAAGCCACACACAAACCCCGATCGCACAACCCAAAAAAATATAGAAAATGTATACACACTATACAGTATACATACCTACGCACGACACGACCAAACAAATCCAACGACACACCAGAGGAGCCATCCCGATCCCGATACCTTCCAGTCAATCGCTCGCTCAACCGATTAGATTGAGAAGCGAAGAAAAAGAAAGCGTTGCAACGCGTTGGTTGCTGCAAAATTATATAGACAAAAAACTACCTGCACAGCAAATAGTGTGGTGGAACGTAGAAGCGACGACGTAAAAAGAACTCAAAAGGGTTGCATTGGCAAACGAACACGAATTCAAATAAGAAAATGTATCTATTTATCTTTCGAACGCAACTCACAGGTCAACGTCTGTCGTCTGTTGCTTTGATATTGTATTATAGGTTTTATTTTGTTATGTTGAATATGGTTGCAAGGTTTGACTTCAACAAATCGCTTTAAATAGGGGGTAAAAAATATGATCATTTTTATTTGCACTGGATGCGATATCTATGTAACTCTATTATCTGTGATTATAGACTTTTAAAACCATCATGGATTTTGTTAAAAAAAGCTACTTCATAAATTTAGATAGCCTCAAAAAGCTTGTTTTTTTCGAATTTTAAAAAGTAATATCTTTAAAGCCTGACGGTTTTGAATTGAGGGCATCAAACCACATTGAAAAAGTTATTTCCGGTAAGAAAACCTTGTTGACCAGTGATTATTGGAAATGCACATTTCATCACTCAAAAATTAAACATTTAATACAATTTTTGTACTGCTGTCGAATGTTTTTTTGAAGTGAGGAAATTTTGTATATAATTTTTCTGAACTAAGAATGCACTCATATTTTACTTTTAAAAATTATACGTGCCAAATCGACATCTTCGGCGTTAGGTCTTTTCGCCCAAAAACATAACGCCTAAATCCTTGAATGTCATATAGTAAAAAATTGGTCCAAAAGGCCAGAAGTCAAAAAAGCGTAAACATTTTAAATAAAAAAACGTTAAAATTTTTAGTTTTTATTTTGCTGAAAAGAATTTTTAATTTTGAATTAAGGTTTTATGACATAGGGGTTGGGCTCTGTGATATTTATTCATTATTATTTCTTATCACCCAAAGACATAAATCCAAATTATACAATGACATACAGCCTAAAAAGAGAAACGTCGTAAATAATATCACTAAGTAAACACCACAAAGCCCAAATAAAATGTCATATTATCCAAACCAACTTTCAATATCTTAACGCCCAAAAGATTTTGGATGGGTTTTGAGATGCTTATAAATAGTGAGGCATGTATGGGGGCATGCTGCCTCTCAATTCCCCTGGCTAAGCTCAATACAGGATTTTGAGTAGGTGCGAAGTTGGGTGTATGCAAAGTTTCTTTGCATTTAAAGAATCTTGATTTAAACAAATTTTGCATACACAACCTCGCATCACCCCTAAACCGATAGTGAGGCCAAGCAGGGGGTTGCAGGAGGGCTGTGTGCCCCCTATACATATTTCACTGTTTATTCGCCTTAATGCGGGGTGCTATTTTATTTTACTTTGAAAATTGGCCTTATTACGCATTCTGAAGGCAAATATATTTGTTACGCTTTCTTGACGTTTCGAGTTTTTGGGTGATCTGACATTTTTTTGGTTTAATGATTGCGTTTGGGCCATACAATTTAAAACTCAAAATTTTGTAGTGCCTAGAATTCACAAAAATTTGATCACAATTCCCAAATGTTGAAACATATGACACCTCTTGGGCGATATGTCTATTAGTGATTTGGGCGTTATGATATTTTACAATTGATTTGGACATAGATTTAGGACTTTGCGGCATTTTCTTCTAAAAAAGTTTTTGGGCAATAGAGCCATTTTTTGGGCGATATGAAATTTTTAATATCTTGGCGTTATTATTTCATTGGGTAATAAAAGACGGAAGGTCTCTTTTTAATTGGAATTTCAAAAAACCCAAACAATTTGTAACGCCCAAAGAGGTTATATTGCCCAAATCGTACAACAATAAAATGTTAGTAAAATTGTTTTGGGCGCTATGACATTTTTAATTTGGGGGATATGGTTGGTTTTGTGTGAAAATACCTAACGCCGACATTTTCAATATTTTCTCCTACAGGTACACCAACGAAATTTTTGAAGTATTTCATTTAATTTACGGAATTGGACTGTTACAATTTTGTTGTAAAGTATTCACTGATACCTTCAGCTTATCTTATTCTTGGGCACATCAAGTAAATACGAGTACAATAAGACTACAACGTTTTTACCCGTTCTGTAAATGGAAGAACGCAGAACACTGATAGCAATGCTTCAGCACGATCGTCGTATAGTCCAGTAGTTGAGACGGCTGTTTTAAATCTTCCATAGAGGACACATTTTCCGTCGAATGTTAAAGCTTCAGTTGCTTTTATTGGTTAACTATGAAAGGCAAATAGTTTACGAGAGGAAAGATGTCTGATAGAAAGAAATAGATTAGTTTACAATCGTCCTCTTTTCCCTATGAATATTCAAATCATTACAGCAGTGCCCTCTAGAAAAAATATTTAGGTACGATAGTTCTAAGTTTAAATAATACTTTTTTTAAACTATTTTTGCCCCACTGTGAACGTCATTGGTGTGGAATTGGGTAAATAGGTTTGTGCTCTTTTTCTACTCTGACAGCCAAAACGGATGGAACCATCATCGTTAGTCACAAAAAATCATGCGATGTCAGATCGCACGATTTCGGAAAGTGGTGCTAGAGCCCATCACCGCATCACTTCACCCAGCAGCACCCAATATACCATATTCCCGAACCAGACCAACTTTATTGCAGATGAAATCTCAGTTTGATGTTTTGAACAATGATGCACATCAATTATTATGAGTTCATTTTAATTTTTCTCAATTCAATCATTATTTTTTGGGGTGCGTTAGGTCATGGGATATGATGTGTGCAGGCTATGCATAGTATTTCTTCCATCAAAATAATGCGAGAGAGTGATGAATATTAATTTGTATTTTGTACTAAATTGAAGCGGGATTGTTGAATTATACTGATTGTGTATTTGTGATTTAAGGGAAGATTGAGGGCATTATTGCTGTGCTGCAGTTGATCATGATTTTATTGAATGACACAAAAATGGTAGCATTGTTGTCTGATGCTGGATACATAGTGAGCGTCATTCATCAGGGGTTGGAATGTGACAGATTTTGAACAGAACAAATATAAAAATATGATTGGCCATTGTTGTTTTGTTAATCAATTTGAACAATATAACAAAAAGTTATTATTTCTACACAAAATGTTGTCGAATGCAATTTGTGGTCTTAGACTAGATATTTTACTTAACCAGTTGCGCGTGTCAAAATGGAAACAGTAACGAAACTACCCCGTACAAATGTTTCAACAAACTTTGACATTGAGCGAACAAAAGAGGTTTTTTTTGATACAATTACGTTCAAATAAGTTCTGAATATGACTTGTAATTGGGAAAGAATCAAGAATACATTGTTGCGTCGACAGAAGGTGCTAAACCGGATGAAATATTTTTGACGTGTTCAATAGTCCAACACTTAGATGATCAGAGTCAAAAAAGGAACAAATGACATATTGTACCTAAGTGAATGACGTTAATTATTTGTTAATTTCTAGGAAAATTCGGGCAGACCTTTCAATAAAAGAAATAATTACACTATTAAGGACAGCTGATAAGAAGGCCTCAACTATTTGTCATAGTTTGATTCTTAAAATTCACAATTCACCGTCTCAAAATTAAGAGGCAGAAAAGTAGGCTCCCTTGTGTAACAAACCAAATTGTAAGACTAAAATTTGTAAGTTTAAAGACCAAACGGAGTTCAATTCATAGATCAGATGATTTTGATGTCATTTCACAAGAAGCCGCTACATAACGTTCACCTTCAGTTCTTTAGTTTTTTTACTTCCGACATATAGGAATTTCTTTTATGGCAAGAATTACATTCTTCAAAAATTTCGAACTTCATTTATTCCCCTTAATTCAAGCTATAAGTATAACTTAAATATAAACTTATAATTATGAGTGGAGTGGGTCAAAAGGAGTTTTGAGGTTTGGCGTAAGGGCCAAAGGTTCGTTAAAACCATAGGAGGTTTGGGGTGTTGGTAAATATAAGAGGCGGGGGTTTCTCAGGTTACGAGTCTTACTGTTAAAAGAAACCGAGTTATAGAGAAGAACAGTTAACTGAACCAATTTCTCTATCTTCCTGTAATGAGTTGAGGTTTAACAGTCACGATAAGGCACTAAGATCAAAGGATTTTCGCAATAAAGGTATTGAAATTCCAAACGAAGAAATCTTCGTTGGATGCTTCATATTTTTGATATGTGAACATTTTAATATGGAGACAAAACCTGAGGTCGGACAACGTCGTGTAAAGCGATCGCATAAATAAATAAATTAAGTGGCGCAACAATCCGTTGAGAACTAGGGCCTAGTGACTTACAACTCTCAACCATTTCTGTGTGCGAGTAATGTTGTCAGGAATGGAGGGGACCTACAGTTTTTAAGCCGAATCCAAACGGCTAATTTGAGAAAGCACTTTTCATGACAAGATTTACTCTTGGAGAATTTGTCAATTCCACTCAAGAGGCAGTACCCGTGAAAAAAACTTTAGATGGCACAGGCAGGGATCAAACCCAAGACCTTTAGCATGACAGTCCAACGCACTAACCATCATGCCACGGGCACTACAAAGCGATCATGTAAGGGTTAGAAAATTCTTAAGACCGTCTTTAAACAAATCCTTGTAAGGATAAAGAGCTGAGTGCCTAAATGACTACCTTGGGGGACACCAGAAAAGCTTGAATAGGATTGGAACGTGCGGATCTAAATTGGACATAATATTCACGATTCTCAAGGTAAGAAGTAATCCATTTCAGGAAAGGAGGTTCAAAACCTAAGGAGGAGAGTTTGAGACTATAAGAAATGTTGTCAAACGCTTTGCTGAAGTCAGCGGAGATTATATTCACTTTATTTCCGTTTTCTAAGACTATTAGAGTAAATGAAAAGTACTCTACAAGGTTTATGAGGGTAGGTAGATCTATTTTTTAAGAAACCGTACTATGCATGGGTAGTTGGGGATCAGCAACGAAAGCTGAGAAACTCATACAAAATGCTTTCAAAAAAGTTTGGGATATGAAAAACTTTAGCAATTTATAGTTTTTCACCTCCCCTTTCGGTCCCTTCTTGTAAATTGGTTTTATTCAATACGTTTTCTATATTTTAGAAAGTGTTTCTTGAGATAATGTTACAATTTTAATAAAAGAGTTGAAAGAGAAAATGAAATTTTTTTTAGCAAAAAGGCCAACAAGGTCCGGAAAGCACACAATTTTCGAATTTCCCTAAAAACGGCCCGATAGATTTTTATGAAATTTTCTATATTTTCAATATGAAAAATACATGATTGTATTTCTTCAAAAGGATTTACAGATAGAACTGTTTGTTGTGCTTATACATTTTCTGAGGAACAAATAAATGAAATAATATTTGATGATCAAGATTGTCTAATAATAGATTTAAAAAAAAAATATTAATTTTATTATTTTTAAATCTTAGAATAGATTTACTGTTTTTAAACAGATTCTTTGGATACAGTAGCAAGTTCATGCGACCTAGTCGTCCATTTTATTGTATTTTGGCCCAGATAAAGCATACCCACTAACATATCAACCTATAAAGAATGCTAAATCCTCAACTCTCAACTGACCTTGACCTCAACTATCAACCATATAAGCACACTTTTAAAAAATTAAAGTTTATGTCCTTCATCCCACAAAACCAAGATCGATCAACTTCACAATCGAGTGAACCCATTCACCTAAAAAAAAAAAAAACCATACAGTTGCCATAAGCTCATAACAATCTTTATACAGTATACACTTCTGGTGACTTCACATAAAAATGATATCAAAAGAAGTTAACCTCGGAAAAATGATTTTTAATCATTTCCACCAATAATGGTTATGGTCGATGGTCGTCACTGATTTGTGCAACACCAACAAGTCGGCAGCCATAAAAGGCAAATATACATTTAAGTATAAATACAAAAACTTGAAAACTTGCTCTCAATCGCAGTTGACAAATAATATTATAGCATAGGTATATTTAGACCGTGAATGGCATTTTCATCACGGTATAAAGTATAAAGTAAACGTATAATGTTCAAAGTGAATCAATATTATTTTTTGAAAGTTTACATAACAATCCAACAAATGAAAATAAAAAATGTTGAAACTGGTCACTGGTCAGAGGGTTTATGAAGCTATATTAAAGGGTTTATTTTGAGTTTTCATTTTTTCAAATGTGGGTGATGTGCAGATGATGCATCAGAAAGTCAACACAAAAAATTGTAACTAAAATGTCCAATTAAGTCGAATGAACTTGCTATTACTGTTGCAATTTAAATTATTGATTGCAATAATAAATTGTTTTATTTTTTTTAATATTTCAATTAACTATAAAAGAATTGTGCATTTTATTAATCAAATTTTACTTGGAAAAATATAACTTTATTATAAAAGATCCCTCAAGAAAGGATTTATGGCAAGATTGTGCTGTTTTGTTGTATTAAAACTAATTGAAAAAGAGGCTGGAATGCGACCCACACTGATAACTTTCCATACCGTCTGTCGATTTGTCTTGCTTAAAAGTTTGTAGGTTTTCGTGTTTTGTTAAAAAAGTCGTCAGTTTAATTATTCTTAAAAATTTTTAAATTATAAACAATATTTGGCATATAATGAAATAGCTTGATTTTGAAATCTATTTTTGTGAACGAGATTTTTAATCGAAAACCAATTTTTAGCAATTTTAGTAGCATTTCTTAAAAGTTTTTATTTCTTATATTAACAAATACAAATTGGATGAATGAAATGAATTTGAAGTCAATATCTTCTATTGTTCACGAAATATCGAGAACCGAACATTAATTTTTACCAAATTTGCGTAAAATTTTTGGAGATTATATTTTTTTATGAAGAAACCGACTATTGGATTTTTATGAAAAGTTTACTGAATGTCGAAAACAATATTTTCTGTAAGATAAAATAAGTTTGAAGCCAATATTTTTAATTTTTGAGAATATATTTGAGTCGAAAATCAATTTTTACCAACTTTTATTAATTTTTTTTGTAGGTTTTTATTTTTTGTAAAAAAAAACTGTCAATTCGATTTTTCTCAAAATTTTACTGAATGTTGACAACAATATTTTTTTAAAAGATAAAATTAGTTTATCTCAAAGTTTTGAAAAGATATTTAAGTCGAAAATCAATTTTTACCAACTTTTGTTAATTTTTTTTTAGGTTTTTAATTTTTTGTAAGAAAACTGTCAATTCGAATGTTCTCAAAATGTTACTGAATGTTGACAACAATATTTTTTAAAACATAAAATAAAATTAAAGCTACTATCTCAGCTTTGATAAGATATTTGAGTCGAAAATCAATTTTTACCAACTTTTATTAATTTTTCTTGTATGTTTTCATTTTTTGTAAAGAAACTGTCAATTCGATTTTTCTCAATATTTAATCGAGGGTTGAAAAAAATATTTCTTATAAGATGAAATTAGTTCGAAGCCGTAATCTTAAATTTTTGGAAAGATATTTGAGTCGAAGATCAATTTTTACAAACTTTGGGTAATGTTTTTTAGGTTTTTATTTTTTTATAAAAAAAACTGTTAGTTTTTTTGATTTATAAAAAAACCGTTAATTGGATTTTTTTCCAAAAATATATTTGTTCGGTATGGCGTTACAGTATATAATATAAAATTTAATTTAAGTCTCTAGCCGTATTGGTTCGTGAGATATTTTGATTTAACCAAAATTTTCACCTTTTTTTTTTAAATTGCTATGGTAAAAAAACCACCCACGCAATTTTTTTGAGAATCCTTTCTGTATCTTTCTGCATTATTATCTGTATAACAATATTCTTGAGCTATGGACTACGAAAAAAACGTCGCGAACGTACGGACGTACAGACGTACCAACGTACATACGTACACACGCACGCACAGAAATCTCTCTAAAAATCTTTTATTTCGACTCTAGGGATCTTGAAACGTCGAGAAATGTCAAAATTTTCAATTCGACAAATCGGACCGATTACAATAACTTCCTATGGCAAGTTAAAAATGTTTGTTATTTAAGAAGAAGGGATGCCAAACTAGTTTAAATTTATAAATAATTTATACTAAAATCAATAGTAAGTCTAAAATTTGAATGTATCATATATGTCAAAAAAAAGAAATTAAAAAAAATACGTATACGTCTGAACCTACCATGGTAACTATAAAAAACATTTCAGGAAATATTGTTTAAAAAACGTTTTGGAAATGTTTCCCATTTGTTAAAAAAACATTTCAGCAATGTTTCTGATTTGTTTTGTTTGGTGTGAACGCTTTGAGAAACATTTCTGCAATGTTTGTTTTTTTTTTTGTCGAGGTTCCATACGAAAGAACACATTTGAGAAACATTTAAGAAATGTTTTTCTGTTTCTGAAATGTTTTTTTAAATGTTTCTGAAATGTTTTTTGAATACTTCTGATATGTTTCGAAAACGTTTCGAAAATGTTTCGTTGGCTTGGACACACCTTTAAAAGTCTAAGCAGATCCTTACATGAGTATGGTTTCTTAATTTAATGCATATATTGAGTATCTAAATGGGGAATTGATTTTATTACATCTTGTTTTTGGCTTGTGGTTACATTCTTAAAATATTTGGTTAACTTAAATTTTGATAATTAATATTGTTTTTATGGATAGTATAGACAAAATGTACGAAAATCTTTTTTTCTTAAAAATTTCAAACAAATAAATATTTTCTAACAGAATGTTCACCTAAATATACAGTGCACGACTGGATTGTAAACTTGGCCCTGAAACAAAAGATTCCGTTTACAAATGGAATTAAATTTTAAAATTTACATTTTCCTCAAAAAGTATGGACTTGTTTTTGAAACATCGAATTTAAAAAAAATAATATTTGGTTAAAAAACTTAAAAACGAAATAACGGTTCTATTGGGAGGGGGAGGGAAGGTGGGTTACCATTCTGGAGCAATACAAAAATATAAGATTTTTTTTTATTGAAAGAACCCAAGTTAAAAGAAAAATGTTTAGACAAAATTTAATAAAAATGTATTGGTTGGTTTTTGAGAAAATTCGAAATTTTGATTTTTGATCAAAAAAATGTGCACAAGGACTACTGTTATTTGTACTTTCAAAACTTAGAAAATTGAATTGCAGAAACGCCTAACGTGAATCTGCTTAAAACCTTAACTTCCAAGTTTGAACTTAATCGATCCATTGGTTTGGGCTGTAGGTAAGGTCGAGAACAGATAGAGAGACGGACGCAATCGGGGGACCCACTTTTAAAGACTTCATTACAATCGTTATGT
Organism: Eupeodes luniger; assembly: GCA_951509635.1. Classification (NCBI taxonomy): domain Eukaryota; kingdom Metazoa; phylum Arthropoda; class Insecta; order Diptera; family Syrphidae; genus Eupeodes; species Eupeodes luniger. The sequence goes on along the minus strand of OX608075.1, from coordinate 75,826,981 downwards.
CATTTTTAATTAAAATCTCGAGTTCGAAATTTTTTACGAATGGATTACAAGTAAAAAATATGTAAACATAAACATGTATATTTTGACTAAAATAATTTTTAAATAATCAATATTTCGACATTTGAAATTTGTTGAGTTATATATGTACATACATAAGTATATTATTTTCTAGAAAATCTCATGATCTACAAAGTCTAGTTGAAACAGTTATTGTATAGAAGAAGAAAATGTACAAACATTTTCGATGAAAAAATTTAATAAATTTGTATGCTTTTTATGAACTTTTTGTCACTTGTAAATAAGGATGTCCTTATTTAGTCCGGTCAATTTAGACAATTGAAATAACAAAAATTCCGACAGAGCCAAATTTTGGTGGAGACCTTGGGTTTACCCTAAGAAATAAAAATTTAAAAGTCCCCATCAATCAAATGCGAGCTTAGAAAATTATTGGGGGTCAAAGGTCAAAATTATGACGCTTATTTTTAAGAATGATTTGTTCTAAAAAAATATGACAATGATTCAGGAATATCTTTATTTACATCCTCGAACATTCTACCAGGTGGCGGGTACATAGAATTATCGAATACACAAGATTAAATATCTTCTAGAAGGATTTTTGCTGCAGCTTTCAAAGTTATCAGGCGTTTTTCTTTTTCATCCAAGTTTTTATTAGACCAAGCTTGACTTAAACTGTCTTGGTAATTGTCTACAAAACAGATAAATGTTAATTTTCCAGGCTTCTCTGTAATAATAAATCTACGACCATACTTTGACTTCAATCGTACTTTTATAATAAAATTCTAATATCTAAAGCTACATTTTGACAAACATTCTTTAATACATCTATCGTAAACTGGCAGTCGTCACTACTTTCGATGAATTTAAAAATTTCCTCCATCGCAGAGTTCACATCCTCGTTTTGGGGACGCCCAATTTGACCGCCAGTATTAGGCCTCAGGAAAGATTTGTAACAACTGTCATGGTATTTAGCATCAGAAGCTATTAAATCATACTCAAAATTAATACGTACAATAACAGCTTTTGATACGTCATCAGAAAGATCTTAAACTTATTTTGAAAAGATAAGTGTAGAAACTTTGTAAATTTTTTTTCCGAAGACTCTGCGGTTTCTTTTTCTCAGCCTCTTCATCTACTTCATCACCACAAAATAAAAAGTTTTATTTAAAACAAAAGCTGGATTCACTTATTTGCGCTGAAGTACGAGGTGGACTTACTTTTGAAGTACTGGCTTCTTCATTCTCCCGTTGTCTTTTTGCTGCAGAGATTTTACTTTTCCGGGTGTAGACTTTTCTACAATCCACGTGTATTGTGACGGACTTTTCACTTCTTAAATACTCAGTAAACTCATCATTTCTCGCAACACTCATCGATTTAAGTTTGCATTCCACGACTAACCACAACAGTTTCATCTTCAGTAGATATTTTTGCTTGCTTGAGCACTTGAATATGTATACTTGGGACAAAAATGTGCATATTATGTTGAACATAACTTTTACAAACGCGATATCTCAGGAACGGTGATACTTAGAAAAAAAATCATGATGACTATTTTTGTAGAGAATTTTGAGATTTACAAATTCGGTCTGAGGTATTTTTGTGATAAAACTTACCGTTTTTGAGAAAAACCCAAAAAACCTAAAATTTTGACCTTAGACCCCGGATAACTTTCTAAGCTCGCATGGGATTGATGGGGACTTTTAAATTTTTATTTATTAGGGTAAGCCCAAGGTCTCCACCAAAATTTGGCTCTGTCGGAATTTTTGTTATTTGACCACTTTTTTATGTCTAAATTGACCGGACTAATTGTCTGTACCAATTTTCATCGATATGACGAATTCTTCCTAGGTTTGATGAATTTCATGTTTTTTTTTACTGGACTATGAAGTGTGATACTTAATTGACAAACATCAACTCGCCATCAATCGTAATAGCTCAACATTTCACATTCGCTTACAAGGTCTAATTGACTCAGCAATTGTAGGCGAGTTATTGTTTTGCGATTTAGGGTCTGGCAAGGTGTTGGGGTGGTTCAGGGTTGAATAATAAGATTCTTTATTGAGTAGGTCTTACCTCTGAGATGAGTTTTACAAAAGTGACCGAGTTGTATTTTAGTAGAAAGGAAAATGGGTTTGTGGGGTTAAAAATGGGAAATTATATGGGGTATTAAATTGTTCAAAGGAAGTTGAACTGAACGCCATCTAATATTTCGTGGGCGAATCTCACCCAAACACAAGGTTTGGGGGTTAATTTATCGGATTTTCACCACACCTATCTTAAAAAACAAACTTGTATCTTAGGCTCGGAAAATCTGCTTGTTATTTCGTGACAGTGACAGTTTGGTGTGGATTTTGAAGTGATGTTTCAATTGGGTAACCTTGAGGGACCGATGTTTTGCCAACAATACAGAAACGAGTCAAGCGCTTAATACCAATATCATCCGTAAGCTAGAGCCCTTAACTAGGCCTTGGAAAAAATTGGAATGACAGAATACGCTATAGTGAAACCAGCCTAGGTAGCAACTTGAACTACTGCATTTTTGTAATAATATTTAATTTCCCTACAGGCACATTGGTCATGCAAAAACGTTAGCTAGGTATTAGGTTTCAAGTTGATCCTAATTTATACTCGTTCAATTATATTAATGTAGAAAACACACTAAAAAAACAAATAAGCATATACTTATTATATTACGTTACCATAACATGCCGGTAGAACATACTTTAAATTGTCCTCGAAAATAGGAGTTTCAACAATTTTACGTTAACCTGACAGCAACAAAAACAAAAAAATAACCTTCTGACTCTGACATGGAACTGCTGTGTTTTCTTATGCGGTTTTCTTTTAATTTCTTACAACATTGTATCGTTTATTTTACATGCACCCAAGCTAAAATTGCGTGTGCAACATAAAAAAAAAGTCTTATACACGAGGTCGCTATATTAGCCTGCATGTCGCTTTATTTGTAGCTATTCGTCCGTCGGCGGCGTTTACCATCGCGTCGTCGTCGTGCAATGCAGCGTATTGAAAGTCAAGTTCTCGACAACGACATCAACGACAATGACGACGATTCGGACAAAGCCAGTAGCATGATGATATTATGTAAAAGCTTGTTTAATTGGATATATGTCAATATGCCTTCTTTTGGAAAGACGTCGTCGTCGCTAGTCGTTGTATCTATATATAGTATAGACGACTTGAACAAAAAAAGTGACTTCAGCAGCTTCTTCCATCGGTATTGTACAACAAGTCTGCTATACCGTCATTGTACCCCTCTCTGAGTCGTCGTCAATATATGTGCATATACTTAATGGATACAGCTGTCTCGTTCGATACAGGTATCTTTTTACGTTTGTACTTCTACCAATTTGGGTGCAGCTAAATGTCGTCATATTCCTACCTTTTTTGCCCACACATTTTTGTGTGGAAGTGAATGCATAAAAGCGAATTAATATTGATGTCAATATATGATATCACATTCATTTTTAATTCATAGTTTTTTGATTTTCCATCCAGAAAGAAAAACACCCAAAAGAAAATATTTTCTGAAAGTCGGAATACATAAAACCCCCAAGTACAGTAAAGCAGTACTTATCCCTACAATTTATAGACTTCCTTTAAAAGCAAACAAGAACGTCACACTAAAAGGGCATATTTAGCGCATAAATATTTCTAAATCTACTGTGTTGACATCTGCCTCAATTAGACGCAGAACCCAAGTGATTATTCACCAGACTGGGCTCAGTTCCGTCCATTAACCCCAACTTTCCCATATATAATTTCTATTCCGCCGCCGCCGCCGTCAATAAACACTAAACAAACAAACCGACCGACGAAGACTGCGGTAATAACGATGCGACCTCCTGCAAAGCTATATATGTATGTATATGTAAGAACTTAATCGCGGCAATTTGCACTTCTTTCAGCTCTATGGCAATTACCGTAAATTGTCTATTTTCATGGCAAAACAGATCTCATATGTTCTGCTCGGGGAGTAGATAAATTATCTACACATCCTCAACCTCATCACGTAAATTGCATCACCTTCACCCGCGCTCCATTGTCAATTTATATTCTTTTTATGAATGTAATGTTCGGATCGATATTCGATGATGACGTTAAATATGCGTTCGATTCGATAGTGGATGCTGAACTTTAATCAATTTTATAGCTAAAACCGCATAGAAACTTCATTTCCCATGGTTTGAAAAGCTATTTCAAATATTTCCGGCATGCTAAATATTTATTTCCCCCTCATCCTAACTATTTTCGAGTATTTCGAAAATGAAATATTTTCTGTTGTTTCGATGCTTTTCTATCATCATTGAATTGTAAATTGGGTCAAAACTAAATTCAAAACAAGCACAGAACAAATTTGTGGGATTTTAGTTTAAAAACAAAACAAAAATAATCAAAAAACAATTCAGTACACTTTCAGTTCAGTTCACCCACGCTCTATATTTTATGCACTTTAAGAGAAGGCGGAAAAAAATTAAAACACCAACAACAACAAAAATGAAAAATCACAGCATATCAATTTCCCTAGTGCGCTATTTTTGATTTTCTAGCACGAGCATTATTGTGAATGAATTTCAAACTTGTTGTTAAAATTTACTACCTTGGAAGGTAGGTTTACCTCTTTTTAAAGCCCACACTATTTTTTGATTTTACATACATATGATATAGATAATCCAGTGGAGCCGTTGAGAGCCTCCGAGCGCACAATTCATCGTTCGTGGTCGTCAGTGAAATTGATTGCATGAATGAAGTTTCAATGATTTTTAGGAGCAATGTTGCTGCAGCAGCAGCAGCACTAAAGGGCATGTTGTGGAATCGATAAAAAAAGTTCAGTGGAACATGAAATAACTTGAACAGAATTATATTTTCGACAGTTTCATTTTTGTCATTCATTTTATATGTGAAGTATGTTTTATGAGCCATTAACTGCAGTGTGGTTGAAAGACAATTAGATACGAATGTATCGGGTTTTATAATAGGGACTTGACAACTTTGAACCCTTTCACTAACTATCAAATTGTCACCACCAATTTATTCAATAGTTTCATCATTTTAAAGTATACGAACGAGCAACGCCCGCAAATTATAAAAATTGTCTACCGAAATTCGGAGTTGGTGATCATAACTTTAAAAGCGCTAACTCCAATTAGGTCGTAATTCAAAATAATAAGTTTAGTGCAAAAATTTGACTCCACATATTCGTTGTGTGATGTTGCAGTTTTTAGTGAGACAACGGATTGGTCGAAGTTTCTATGATATCGCTGACAATCAGGCGGTCGTAGCAAACGATGCAAATTCGTTAAATCTATGGTGCGTTCTCAAGAATGTTTTTCACTCAGACCGAAGCAACGTACGTTCTCTCCCATCGGGCAAGTTGACAAGTACTTATTCAAAAACCCTTTACATAAACACTATTCACAAAAATTAAACGATCAATATTCTCAGTTTTTTGAAAAACTGTATCATATATTCTTGTCAAAAATGGTCGTTGAGAGATTCATAGACTCCGTTTCAACTGAATACGAACAAACTTTTTCGAAAATGCTTTTTACATTTTTTTCCAAATATTGCCGATGCTAACAAATTCTTTGAGATGTTCAAAAAAAAATATCCAAGTAAAACTGCGTTTTCGGTCATTTGTTAAGTATTTCATACTTAAAGAAGTTTTTTTTTGAGTCAACTGAATAGGTACACGGACAATTTAATCTCTGTTTATGAGCGTTTTCAGGTACTGGATAGTTTAAATCAACAAATCAATTGAAGAGTTATTATAATTCGAGCCATCTTAAACGAATTAAACATAGGAAAAAAACAGCTACTTGATGAACATTGGAAAGTTATGCTAAGAGTTTTTCAAAACTCAAATAATTTGGAAAAAGAATGGTATCACTTGGTTTTTTTCAGCCGATAAAACTACTTAATTTCGGTGGCCAACCTTTTATTGTCTCAAATCGCGAAATCGAAAAAAGGTGTTAAATGCTTCATCACACCTGGGAAGGAGGCATTGTTTAATTGAAATTGGTCAGTTATTATGGAACAGTTAAGGTTGAGGTCGTTACATCAAAATTACTTCAGCTGGGTTATAAGTAAATCTTGGACAGACATTTTCATAAATATTGGACTATCAACATGATAACGCGCCTATTCACTCGGTGCGCATAATAAAAGTTCGGGCAGAGGAGCAAAATTTACACTTCCTTTCTAAAAATTATTAAATATACTTGGGGATGATTACTTTTATTATCTAAGATGGCATATTATCTAACAATGGTGGTCGTCAGTTTAAAGACAAAGAATCCTTAATTTCTGCAATTAAGTTAGCGTTTAGCGAAATATTGTTGAACTATATCAGAAAGTTGTAGGATTAATACCTGTACTAATTTACGAAATGATTAAAAGTAAAGGTGGAAGTACCAACTACTGAACTTAATAGAAACTTATTTCATTGCAATCCAATAACAATTTTGATTTTTGTACCTATTCAGTTGACTCCAAAAAATATCCAATTATTCCCAGTAGAAAGCTTGGCAAGTGAGCGAAAGAAAAACAAGTGGTTGATTTTGTATAATTCTTTTCAAATTCTTTTCTTAACATTTTAAGGGAGTAGTTAACATCAACAGATGGCAGAATACTTATCAATATTTTGGAAAAAGTGTCTAGAAGCTTTAAAATATTTTAAAAATACAGATATTTCTTGAAGACCCGAATTTTCGTCAATTTTTAAATTCTGATTCATTTTGACATTCATCTATGCTTTAAGGTTCCTAGAATCTTAATTCATGCATTTAGAGAGATGTGGGTGCGCCTTAGTTAACGTCCGTTTAACACCTTCATTTTCAACACCATATCTCAAGGACATGCAGAGATATCGACTTTATATAATTTTTGTTTAAGGTAATAACATCAAGATGTGCAGAAAGTATTATTCGAAATATTGAGAGCCTTTTTTTTATATAAACAATTTTAGATCACCCCAAGCATCTTAAAAACTAAATGCTAAAATTGAATTTCACTTTTTTTATAAATAAAAAAAAAATATTTAAAAAAAAAACCATTTGTGAGCTCGACAATTTTACGAATGGTTAATCGCATATCTAATAGGGCGCACTCAATCGTTTAAATTGATTCGACAACTTCTAAATCCATAAAAGTTACATCTGGATTCCCTGAAGGAAGCCATTTTGGCCCACTACTTTTTCTTGTATGATTTATTAGTCCGCAAGAGTAATATTGTAAATCAATTTATAAAATAAACAAACTACATTACGCTAAACTGAATTCAGAAACAAAAATATCAAAAACAGTGAAACTCGTCATTTTAATTGATCTTAGAATCTTTAATCATTCATTAGAGGAAAACAGTTTGAACATTTTTACGAATATGAATGTAACGAAAAGCTTACAAACCACATTTTTTTTTAACTTTTCTTTTGAACTATTCTTCAAAAAATGATCAAATTTTTGTTGAACAAATTTAAATTAAATTTTGTAATGTATAAGGGACCTAATAGAGGTTGTAACTATAAATGCGTCATTATTTAATGGTGATTGAAAACTTTTGTAGAACTGAAAAATTTCAAGTTATTCCTAAAAATGTTTTTTTTTTTATTTTATGACCAAATTCACTTTCGAAAAATTCATTCAAAAATTATAAGCTAAACAATTTTACAATAAATGAAAATTAGGCTTCAGAATAACTTTAAAGTTTAAGATAATCCAAACAGTTCTTTGGGCTTAAGGTCTTAAGTCAAAAAATTTTGATTTTGTGTAAAAGCTTTTCTTTTGTCTCTTTCGTTTAATAAACTTGAGTCTTAAACCATTGTCTAATATCGTATTAATTTAGTCTTTAGACAATAAGACATAAAAAAATTCATATTTGTTTTGATATTAACGTCATAAATTCATCGAGTCTGTTTCTTAGTTAAGTCTTTTAAGTTTAACGTCAAAGAAATTTTAGTTCATTTTGAAGATTGTGCCAAAAATGACAGACAAAGTAAAAAACAATATTAGTCAAAAAAATAAAAATTTGAAATGGGGAAGTAAACAAAATCAGTAAAAAAAACTTTTCCAAGTAACATAAAAAGATCTACAGTCATAGAGGGTACCTTTGCTAGACTATATTAAAAGTAAGCTTTCACTGCATAGGGCTATACCTAGATACCATATTTTGAGGATCGTTTTTCTGCTTTTAAAATATCGTTTAATAGAAACACATTTTTGTGACTTGAGATTTAAGATGAAGAAGAATTAAATTTGTACCGACGCGAAAGGCGAAAATTACGTCAGTGGTTAAATATGAAGAAAAACGTAAGCTTTTTATATTTAGGGTTTTTTTACTAATAGAGTTTAGTTAAAAAAAATATATTCTCCGTATTACTACGATGCAGAAAAGTTAAATAAAAAAAGGATTGTTCTTGTTGTCAGATAAAAACAACTTTAAAACAAATTACAACTCGTTTGACGTGACTACAAACAAAGCGCAGACAGAAATACAAAGAAAACTTCACCACAGTACTTTGTGCAACAACTTATACAAAACAATAAATAATAGAATCCAATTAATTGATTTCGACTTAAAACACAAAAAAGAGTGAAATAAAAACTTTAATTCCACCACAAAATGGTCAATAGATTGGCCTTCGGAATTGAAATAACAAATAAGATTATTTTTTCTTTTTAATTTATTTTAATTCGAAAAGAACATTTCTATCCTACCACTTTCCTTGAAGAAGGACACACAAGGAAAAGATGATCCGATTAAACATCTAAGCATTTGCTATTTCCCTTTTATCGTTTTGCTAAAACGCATTTCCCTATTTTATATCTTATTTTAATATTGTCACGTACAAAAATGCTCATTTCGATTGTGATTGTGTGTCTTTTTATTTTAATATCAATTCAATGAGTTCTTTTATATAATTTAAAGAAAATTCGAAATCATTGACTTTTTATGTTGAGCAAATAAATTTTGTGTACCCATCAGGTTGTCTTCGTTTTCATTTTAAGGACGAAACAAAACAAACGTATATTTATCCATCTAAATGAAAAGGAATTTTATTTTTTATGTGCGCCTTAGGCGAAGCCAACAAATATTTTTGTTTTATTTATTTTAAGAAGAACAAAAAAAGTAATGTATATTTTGTAATAAACTTTCTTTTTTCTTTTTTTTTCTTAAGAGAAAAAGAGAAAACAAAAGAGTGGGTAAGTAATAAACCATACAAAAATAAAAAACAATGAAAGCTTTGCAAGCCGAAGGCATACAAAAAATTGTTTGCTATTTTTTGGACAAAATTTTTAATTCAAAAGCTATGCAGAAACGTGGGTTTTCTCCGTGTCCCAGATTATTCTTTATGTCTTAGATGGTGACTTTTTTCAGGCTCTAACATTGATTTTATTGTTATTGTTTTAATAGAAATTCAAAACACTATATTTGTCCAAATTTTAGTATGATTTTCAGCACTGAATTATTTTAATTGAAGAACAAAAAGAATAAGAAAAAAGAGGCTGGGATGCGACCCACACTGATAACTTCCCATCCTGTCTGTCGATTTGTCTTGCTAAAAAGGTTTGTAGGTTTTCGTGTTTTGTTAAAAAAGGTGTCAATTGAATTAAAAAAAAAAAAAAACATTTTAAATTACCAATAATATTTTGCATATTATGAAATAGTTTGCTTTCAAAATCTATTTTAAGTACGTAGACATCTCTCTAAAAATCTTTTATTTCGACGCTAGGGACCTTGAAAGAAATGTCAAAATGTTCAATTCGACAAATCGGACCAATTAATAAGTAAAAGGAATTTTTCTTTAACCCATTTTTGACTATTAATTCTTATTCACGGTGGACTTTTAACTTTTAAGTTGGCTTTCCACAATGGGTTTTTAAATTTTAAAAAATGAGTCCCTAAGGGTGAAACACCGCAATCGATATTTCAAAGATGCAGGCTGAGCACTAATAGAACGTCGTCGTCTTTAAAATTGTGGTGTTCAAAGTTTGCGTCAAGTTGGGAAGGGATTCAATTTTAAGGCGAAGGGGTTTGGTTGCATCATTCTACATCATTGGAATTTATAAATTCGATTGTGGTTGTTCAAGTTTTATAGATCCCATTAAATCAAAACTTCTTGATATTCTTAATTAAAAAATCGACATGTTTCAAAATACTTAATTTTGAAAAAAATAAAAAAAATTATTTTAGAAAAATATTTTACCAACACATGTTCTTATATCAACTTGTTAACATCTTGTCACACTTTAAAAAAAATACTATTTTTCTTTCTTTTCAAAATAAGTTTTTGTCCAAATAAATTTACTATTATAGTATCTATAAGTATATCTTTTGGTAAATGAACTGTCAAATTTTGTGTCAAAGAACTTTACTTCGAAACATTTATTCAAACGTCAGTGATTTATTCAAACGTGAATAACCCATTTAAACATCAACATCAGTGACGTTTAGAATTAGGCGCGTTCAGATATATGAGGAATTTCCGAGAACTAAAACAAACTCAGGCTGCGTTTTATAAGAAGAAAAGAAAGTTACGAATAACTACTCGTGTTCTGTAACTATTGCATCACCGGTTGTTGTTTTTTTATTGGCGTCACTCATATTATTTTGCATTGGTTTAGAAAAGGTTTCTTAAAATCGGATTTCTAAATCAAGGCATAACTAACACTCTTTTTTCGTAGATATATTTTAATTGCGCTCTCTGAATTGCACTCGTAGCACTATTTATTTCCGAAAATTAAAGTTAACGAAAATCAACATCATTTTTTTTAAGACCTGTGGTTTTTAAACCTCGCAACAATTTTTTCGAATTTGGTCGTCTTTTTGACAGCTGTCACTTGATTTCAGCTCCATTTAGTTTATCATTTCATGATGATTTGACTATTAATTTATTGAATGGAAACGTTTGTTAACCGCATTATCTTACGGCATGGGTCTGTGGCGTGGGCTATAAACCTAAGAAACATTTTTAACACATTTTTGAAACATTTCAGAAACATTTTTAAACATTTCAGAAACATTTGAAAAACATTTCAGAAACAGAGAAACATTTTTGAAATGTTTCTTCAATGTTTTTTTTTTTGGTTTATGAAATGTTTCTAAAATGTTTTTTTAAACAAATGGAAAACATTTCAGAAACGTCTTTTAAACAATGTTTGCTGAAATATTTATTTGGTGTTAACACACCTAAAGATCGTGCGTTTAACATCGCTGGGCTATGTAAAACGCCACATCTGTGGGGCTATGTAAAGTCGCTTTTTTACGCAAACAAGTTCTGCGCGTTAATGATGACATCCATTCCTGATTGTTGCAAATAATGGTCCTCTCAACTAGAATGTATACAAGCCAGCCGCAGTGGCCATATGGCCCGAATCATTTTTAAAACATAATGACAAACCCATATCTTTAAAATAAAGCTTTATTCTTGACCAACACATTAAATTATATATGTTTTATTTCTTCTTCAAAATCACACGTCTAAAATAAAACCCTTTATTACTCGAATTAGTCAATCAAGCTGTTGTATCAGTAGAAAAAAACAAAAAGCTTAACTGATCCGAAGTTCCTAGGAAAGCTGATATTATAGATACTATTAAATACTCGACGGATCGTTTTTTATTTCGGTATAACTAGTGTAATTTTGATCATTTGATGAAAAATGGACCATACATTTGTAGAACATTAAATTCTCTTTAATAATAATTAGAGAACATTTTTGTTAAAAAGAGTTGTTTAATTCAGTATTTCTAACATATCTTTTTTCTTTTCGCTCAAATTCGAATTTTTAGCTCTACAGTGCCTTTTTATACAAAATGTTTAAAGTTTTCTATGCGATCTCCGGTATAACTGCTATCAACTCTAAATTTGGGGGATTTTGGACATTTTTTCATAATTTAAGGGGGCTATTCAATAGAAAGATAGCATGATAAACCCAGATACATTTATTTTAAATTTGTTTGTTAAGTTTTCTTATCGTTTCGTAGAGGTTCTCCATTTTAAATAACTCCGAAACATGAACACGTCTAATTTACCGTTTGACAAGTAATTGATTCATTTACAGATAATTTATTTATTTTAATAACTTGAACAACAAATTACTGAAATTTTGGTCATTACAACGATCGTTCATTCTAAAAATAACTATTAGCACATTGTATGTACTCCTACTTACGCTAAAGTTGTCATTAGATTTATTACCTGAAAAGATAGAAAAAAGTTAAACTATTATTTCATTGTTTAAAAGTTAATGGTTGTTAAATTTCTGGTTAAAATTAATATATTTTTGAACATCAATTGTTTTAAGATGCTCGGGAACACCATTTTGACAAAGTTATGCATATGTAAGTATAATTTATTGTAATAATGAATCTTGTATCAGACAAATCCTAAAAATAGCTCACTGATTAACTACTGTTTTACTTATCAATATTAATCACAAAACATGATGGAACCAATAAAACAATAACTACATGTAAAAAACATGTGTAAATAATGTTTGAGTTTTGTTTTATAAATAAATTATCAGTTTCAATTAGTATCAATCACATGGAAATTTATGGTTTACATTGCATATTTTAATACATGATGAGATTACTGCATCTCATCTGATCTGTGACAGCTCTATAGAAAAGATAAGGAAAATTCTATACAAAAGTATATTGACATACTTTGATGGGATTAAAATATTTTAAAACTTCTCATTAAAGATTTTCCCAATAAAAATATGACTGTCAAAAGTAAAAAGTGGAAGAAGTGCACTGGGATATGATTATGTAATAGCAAATGCGATTGTATTACTCGTATGTCAAGTAGGAGGGTAAAGGTGAATAATGCTGCAAGTGAGACATTTCCGATAGTAAAACGTCATTATCTACAATACCAGCATTTAATTTTCTATAAAGAAAAAAATACTGTTCTTTTTTTTAAGATATAGAACTTCCGGCAGTTATCACTGTCACATAGCTGTCATGTTTATAAAGTGTGTTTGACTTATATAAATCATCGACATTTACACTGAGTTACAAAAAAAGTTGCGCTCCTTGAAATTTAGCAATAATTTGAAATATTTAAAAAGACTTTTTTAATTCAGTATTGTTTATTAACATTAGGTATTATTAATTTATGTACAAAATGAGCAAATGGCAAGAAATTTTAAATAAAACATAAAATAAATGAGTTTTTGATCACTGAGTAGTGGGTATTGCCTCCCCTAATATCTATCAAAGCTTTAATTCGCCTCGGCATACTTTGAATAAGTTAAAAGATAATGTATTGACCAATGAATGTATACTTATGTGTATTGGAAAAATTAGGTTTTCCTTCGGCTTTTTTGGTCACTTTGATCGTTGCAATGAAACAAGGTTGTTACATTAGCTTTTCCCGACGTTTCGGCAGGGGTTGCTGCCTTCCTCAGGGGAACTTTATCTATATATATAAAAGAAAGTCGTGTTAGTTACACCACTTATAACTCAAGAAACGCAGAACAGATTTGGCTGAAAATTGGTAGGGAGGTAGCTTAGAGCCAGGAGACGGACATAGGATACTTTTTATCCCGTTCGACAGCGTTCCCGTGTGACTTGACATGAAACGTCAGTCACTATAAAACGTGGTATAACAAAAAAGAATCAGACTTGGATTAACAAAACGCAAATGACAGCTATGTAATTGACGTAAAATGACAGCTATGTAATGACGTATGGATGACAATTTGATATTTGTAAGAAATCAATATTAAAACTATTTCTATTAAATAAATAATTAAGAAGTGGATTGAAGTGAAGTGAAGTGAAGTTTAATTTATAATGCCACGACCAAGACGATCAAATCTTTCCCGACAAAGCCGTAATGCAAGAAGAATACAAAATACTGCAAATGAAAGGACTGAAGAAGAACAAGAAATTGCACGTGAACAGCGCCGCGATAGTATGACTCGACTTCGTGCTTCTCAATCACGAGAGCAAAGTGAAGCAGCCCGTGAAACAGCTCGGTTGGCAATGCAGAATCGTCGAGCGAACAACAAAAGGCAAGAAATAGATAATTTGCGACGCAGAACAAGATATTTAGGTGATTTGAATCGAGCAGCGTTTCGATACGATTGCAGCAATGATTACAGCTTGCATCATTGAAGAACCAACGTGTAATATTGCAAAACACTCACCAATGGCCAAAGTTTTAGCGGCATCGAAAATCATCATCTGGGACGAATGCACAATGGCGCATAAACGTGCATTAGAAGCACTTAACCGAACATTAAAAGATTTACGAAATGACTCGAGATGTTTTGGAGGAGCAATGATTTTACTGTCTGGCGATTTCCGCCAAATACTGCCAGTAATTCCAAGATCTACGGCTGCCGATGAAATAAACGCTTGCCTCAAATTGCAAATCTATGGCGCTATGTGAAGAAACTGCAGCAGACAACAAACATGAGAGTTACATTGCTTAATGATACATCTGCTGAAGATTTCTCGGAGCAATTGCTGACTATCGGTAATGGTCAAGTACCTGTCGATGAATCGAGCGGATTTATATCATTTCCAAATAATTTCTGTAATTTTGTCTCATCAAAAGACGAACTTATCAACAATGTATTTCCAAATATTATTTCTAACTACAAAAATAATGAATGGTTGAGTGAGCGAGCAATTTTAGCGGCTAAGAATAAAGATGTAGATGACCTGAACTACATAATTCAAAATAAGATCATTGGAACAATGCATTCATTCAAATCTATTGACTGCGTCACAAATGAAGATGAAGCCACCAACTATCCAATTGAATTTTTAAACTCTTTGGACGTGCCTGGCTTACCACCGCACAATTTACGCCTAAAGGTTGGCTCCGTAGTAATCATGCTTCGAAACATAAACCAACCAAAACTGTGCAACGGTACGCGTTTGGTGGTTAGTAAATTGATGAACAATGATATTAACGCTACGATAATGATAGGAAAATTCAAAGGTGAGGAAGTTCTCATTCCGAGGATCCCGATGATCCCAACCGATATGCCGTTTGAATTTAAAAGACTTCAATTTCCGATACGTCTTGCATTTGCCATGACCATCAACAAATCACAAGGTCAATCCTTAAAAGTTTGTGGTTTAAATCTAGAACATTCATGTTTTTCCCATGGTCAATTATACGTTTCATGTTCACGGGTCGGAAGACCATCTGCGTTGTTTGTTTTTGCGCCTGATAATAAAACAAAAAATGTCGTGTATCACACGGTACTTAAGTGAAGAGCAACCTATGTACTAAAATACAGAAATAATAATGAATGATTAATGTAGTTATTTAATTTTTTTTTGTATTTTTTCCAATAAAAAAAAACACAATCTGCTTATTTATTGCCATTAAGGCGGAACAAAGTTCGTCGGGTCAGCTAGTTACACATGAAATATAAAACACATAGTACAATATTGTGGACAACAAAAATAAGAAAAAACTTACAATTTAACAATTAAATTGATAAATTAATAAAAACAGTGTAAAAAAAACACTTCTAATTAAGAAGTTCAGTCTATAACTACAAAAAAAAACAAAGAGAAAACTCTTATGAGGAATAAGGTTTCTTACGATCGCGTCGTCCGAATTATGCCACTCCTCAATATGACCAGATCTCAGCCCACTTAGTGTCTCGGGAGGAGTAGGGCGCTTCCTTATAATTTTTTCCAGCGCATCCCAAATATGTTCGATGGGATTCACGTCCGGGATCATGACAAGTGAAGCCATCACATAGATTTATATTTCTTCCAAGTAGTCCGTAATGCACCTGGCAACGTGAGGTCTCGCATTGTCTTGCATCAGCTAGATATTTTCACCAATAAATGGTGCGAAAGGAGCCACATATTCTTCCAAAATGTTGGTGATGTAATAATTGGAGTTCACCGATCATTATATTATGCACAGCCTAGTTATTCCGTGCACGGCAATTCCTGTCCACACCATGACGTAACCTCCTCAGAAACTTTTCCCGCTGGGCAACTGTTGTCGAATTGTATATATCACACCTGATCTTCTCCACACTCTTTTACGTCCATCTGGTGAGCGTAGACAAAACCTGGACTTATCAGTATGAAGAGAACTATACCCTAGCCGGCCTCGGTTCAATCTTGGTGAAGGTGAGCAAATTCCATTCGATCGTGCTGTATCGTGAGTATTGGTATACGACCAGATCACTTTCCATTAAACGCCACCCCACTGTTTAAGCGTTAACAGTGGTCCCTCTCACTGATTTAAGTCTGTGAGACACTTCAACCGCTGTTTGGTGACGATCTCGAAGGTTTTGAAGCACCAAATATCTCTGCAAAGACATTATCAAAATACTAACAACACAATCATAAAGTATGATAGCGTCACTTGTTTTTGTAACTCAGTGTATTTCCAAAAATCCCATCCCTATTCGCAAAACCTTGAGCATTTTTGTTGTCAAAACATTTTCAGCGATGAGGCTCATTTTTGGCTTAAGGAATATTTATACAAGCAGAATTTTTATTTGTAGTGAGCACAAAACTCATATGAAACTTTTAAGACTCGTATTACATCCCAAAATCGTTAATCTAATCCAAATAATTTCTGGAAGTTTGTCACCTGTAAGAAAAAAGCTTGTAGCTACACTAACACTGTGTATGTCAAATGCAACATCATCTAGTCATGATTCAAAAGTTATTGCAAACATGTTTGCAAGCTATTTCAAAGAAGCTTTTGATGAATCTAACATAGTTAACTCTTGCTCTTGTTCAGTTTGAAACTTTCAAAATCTTTATAATATTAATTTTGAAATAAGTGAACATAATGTTGCACAAAATAAATAAAAAATAAATAAATTAGGTGGCGCAACAGTCCATGAAGAACCAGGGCCTAGTGACTTACAACTCTCAACCATTCCTGTGTGCGAGTTATGTCGTCAGAGATGGAAGGGACCTACAGTTTATATGCCGAATCCCAACGGCTTATTTGAGAAAGCACTTTTCATGACAAGAATTACACAAAACATATCGAAATTAGATGAGTGTTTGAGTATTATCCCTGATAGTGTGTCATTCTCTATTTTGAAAAAAGTTGTTTCTAACTTGTCATATCCTTTTGTGTTCTTTTTAACACGTCTTTAAAAAGCTCGCTTTTTCCAATTATCGGGAAAATATAATTTATAACTCCGTGCACAAGAAAGTTCCTAAAAATGAAGTTATGAATTACCGACCTATTGCTAACCTATCTGTGATACCTAAATTGTTAGGTATGTAGTGTTCTTTCCTTTCATTGTAGTTCATGGTTTTGTTAAAAAACGTTCTAATTGTACGTCCATTTGTTTTGATGTTTTTGAGTAACGTGAACACCGATTTTAGTAAAGTAAAGTTGTGTCATAAAACACTAATTTTTAAACTGTTTCATTAAGGTTTTAACGACAGTTTCTTGAATTTGATTTCATCATACATAGACAAAATAGTGTAATATTTCGTAGTAAATGTTCGAGTCCGTTGTGAGCTATGATGTGCCTCAGGGCAGTCATCTAGGACCAATCATATTTATTTTAATTATAAATAACTTGGTTTCTAGTCATACAAAATTAGTCCGTCTTTATACATACTCGCATATACTGATGATATTAAACTTTTCAAAATATATAACACTAGAGGCCCGTCCCGGCTTCGCACAGGTAGACATAAATAGGTACAGATATTTAAGTTATAAGCATGCTAATTAAAACGACCATGAATCACTAAATTAGAAACAAAATTGTATGCTTATCTTAAAGCATCCCTGTACACTACGTTGACTGTGGTATTTGTAGGTGACAACAAAACGTATTGATTTTCAGGAGATCCTTCTCGTAAAAGTGCCACATACAATTGCCCGTGGGAAAAGCACTCTTTCCTTAAGTCGATTACCAACTATGCAAAAAGTTTGTCCCTGGGATTTATTTATTGTTAGGGCAAAGGACATTTTTAAAGTAAACTGTAACCTTTTAAAAGATATGGGCAAATCAGTTGGTATCATCGGGATCCGCGGAACATGTGCGAGCTGACCGGCCACGGGACCCGTAATGATAGTTGCTACAATCACATTATCTCTCAATTCTTTGATCAATAGTCTTGTACCATTACACATATTGGGAGGGCTTAAATTTCTAAAGCATAACAGGCGTACCTATTTTTAATTTTATATTATATAATATTGTCGAACATTCGTTTGTCTTATCATTAATACTCTTCGCAGCGTATGCGATAAAAGACATTTTATGGCTAATTTTTTTACACCTTCGGTTGGTTTTAATAGAAATGTCTAAAGATTTCTATAGTAATCTAGTACTAAATATAGCCTATGTTACTCAGTGATAATGTAGCTTTCTAATGAAAAAAGAATTATTAAAATCGGTCCAGTACTTTTTGATTTTATTCGTTACATACAAAAATACAAATCTTTCCCCTTTATAATATTAGTGTAGACTACATCTAACTGCTTTCTTTTACAAGAAGACTTGATATTATTTAGGGAATGGTGCAAATAAATGTTGACAAATGTAAAACCATGAGTTTTACACTCAAAAAAGTTCCAATTGTTTTTGATTAAATGTTTGATTCTTGTTTCTCAAGTAGAGTATCTGTTTTTGCTGAATTGGGTCTAGTTTCAGACTCGAAACTTACATTTACTGAGCATATTAATTTTGCTGTTAAAAAAAGCAAAGAGAGTCCTTGGCTCCATCAACAGATTTGGTCACGATTTCCGTGATCCTTATGTTTTCAAGTTATTTTTTGTTTCATTTGTGAGGTCAATCCTGAAATAAGCCTATATAGTGCGGGCACTTTATTAATCTTTATACGAAATGAGAATTGAAGCGATTCGGATCTCCAAAGACTACTTAATACAATTTTAGCAGATCGAACTATGGTGCTCATAGCCATCTTAATCAAACATCAATATTATTGTGTTAGGCTGAAAATATAAAGATCTCATCTCTTAAGAAATTTTTGAAGCAAGAAGAAATTTGGATACTTTTAAGATGTTTTAAGATGTCGATAACTACATTTAATAAACGTTCGCTTGGAATATTTAATTAGTAAATGTTCATTTCACATGTGCAACACATTATTTTGTCAATACGAAAGTTTAAAATGTTGATGAATTTCATGGAAACAGCGTTAAACTTCTTTCTTAAATGCCGAGGCTTATTGGGTTGGATTTTAAAATAATTCAAATTGATTCAGTTCTCCTGAATTCTTCAACACTATTCGTTTCACAGTACACACGTATTTAACTTTGTACGAAGTTTTCGAATAGTGGTCATCAAAATCGTATTATTTTTGATACAGATTTATTGGCTCAACATTGGAAACAGAATCTCGTAAAATCCTCCATTAAAAATCTCTTAACAAAAACCTTTCCTTCCAAATTTTAACACTTGAAATTGGTTTTATATGCAAGATATAATTAATTTGGATTAAGATACAGTTGGGAACTTTGTTGTACAAAGCAGTAAGTCTCGCCCATATAACAAGTGGAAACTAGTTTCACTAGCTTCCTCTTATGTATAGGTACACGTAGGTATCTGTTATAAGTTGAAAGTCTTATCCATTCAGTCATAAAAGTATGTCCCACTACGTCAGCACTATACAGAAAAATGAAAACAACAACAAATAAAATAAATTCCTGCGAAAAATTAAGCGTCTTGAAGTCTGGCTAACAACAAGTTCTCCTCCATAAAGCAGTTGCACCAGCTTCAGCTCGAGTTCAAAGAATAACACAAAACAAAAATTATACTCCAAACTAAAACCTAGGCAAGAGTGGGTTAGTTGCCCATGCAACTAAATTTTCAATAAAAATGAAAAAAAAAAGAGTTTGTCGTTTAAGAACCATAACCATTAGAGACCACGCGGACAACGAAAACTGCAGTGAACCTACTTCGTTCTTCTTCAATTTGCGTGGCTAAAACAATCCAATCCAAAGGCATACTCGTCGTATATGCATCACATAACCACAGATATGTATAGTACCTACCTACCTATTCCGAAGAGTCTCAAAATTGAAAATTAATTCACGAAGCAATTGAACTCCACGTTCGTACCCCCTGGAGACTGCGAAGACTTCACATACATAGTAAAGATAGATACATATGTATATGTTCCTACATTTGCTTTCCAATACCCTACTAACATCCTACGCGAATTTTCTGCCCAGACATTTTCACCGCACCATTTCTACCTATATACGCTATACAAAAAGTTTTCAAATGGTAGTCACGTGTGCATCGAGAGAGTTGGATGCAAAATTGAATTTTGTCTTCTCCTGTTTCGATTCGTTTCTTCATTGCATCTTCGGGGCCTGCGTTAATATAAAATCAACGAAAAGTTTTGAGGTTTTGCTTTCAGCGGGAAGAAGAATTTCACTAAAAGAAAAAGCCTACAAGTCTTAATTAAGCAATAAGTAAAATATATTGCATCCAAACTGTAAGATTTGTATATGCATTTTTCTTCTGGGACACACATTTTAAGAATATAGTTTTGTGAAATTCACCAGCCAATAAACGTATATTCATAACTTCATATCTCTTTCTAATTGAGTTACTTCTTAGCTCTATGACAGCTCCACGTTACTGCGTCACGTCCGTCAGAGCTGCATATCAGCTTGTCTTCAGGGACACAAACTCTAAGAATATCTTTCGGTGAAATTCACCTCACGTTCATGGAAAATCATAATTTAATCTGTTTGTAAAGAAGTTGATGATTAACTGTATGAAAGCACTACGTTACTACGTTATTACGTTGCTACGTTGCTATGTTGCTACGTTACTACTTTACTACGTTACTACGTTACTACGTTACTGCGTTACTACGTTACTACGTTACTGCGTTCCTACGTTACTACGGTACTACGTTACTGCGTTAAGTTCGTCAGTGTTGCATAAAAGCTCTTCTTCAGGGACATAAACTTTAAGGATGTTATATGGTGAAATTCAACTCAAATTCAGAATTCTATTCCAATCTATAGCAACTAAAACCACTGGAGAGCTGTGAAATGGCAAAAAGTTGCAAAAGAAGTTGCGTCACATCCGTCAGAAAGAATCACGGTTGGTGAACTTCACCTCATACATATAGAACATGTAAATTCATAACTCAATCCGGGCAAACTGTATATATGTAATAGACCTTGAGGTCTTGAGGACAAAAGGTCTATGTTTCTTTTATATGTATGTAAAAGTTCATTTTCGTTTTTATCAAAATGAAGTCACATGCAATCTCAATTGCATACAAGAAAATTATCGCGCTTAATGGAAATTTATTGCGCGCATCATCAGCACAGCCAAAGGAAGTGTAAGTGACAGTGGTTCACGTAGATATACATATCTAAGTACGAACGGTACGTCGTCGTCGTCGTCTGTTGTATCAACCTCCCGCATTCATTTTGACTTTGTGTCATCGTTCATCGAGCTTAACTAATTCTTAACATAGACAGAGCGTAACGTCGTCGTCGTCGTGTCGTCATCTAAGTCGCTATTTTGAAAATCACGTTCGTCTTCGTAGCTCGTAGGAACCTACAACTTAGGTGAGCGTATATAAGAATAGAACTTTATATGATTGTATTTTAGCACAAAAGCGTATACAAAGCCAAGATGTTCACAAAACGGTGTCAAGCTTCGAGTAAATTGCTATAAATTGGAAGCTATTTAAACGTTAAGAAGAGACGAGGCAATATTTTTGCATATGATTTTGCAGTTGAGATGGGTTTTCTTCGTCTTATTTTTCTTCTTAGTAAATTTGTATACAACAATCACAATCAATTTATGCATGAAAAAGATTTGTGCACCATCAAACCTCAACGACCGACGACAACGCGACGAACGACACGAGACGAAGTACGATGTCTTGAATTGATTCGCACTGTGCGAGAAGGAGGAGTTCTCTTAAGTTAAAGCAACGGAATCGTAGTTCTTTTAAATTTGCATAATAAACAAATGCGACATTCAACATACACGTGAGGCGAAGCGAAACGAAGCGCAGAAACGCAGCTTGTTAAAACAATATGCACAGCACATCAACATCAAAAACGATTTCGTTTCGTTTTTGACCGAGTTCTAAATTTGGTCTCGGAAATAAATCAAAATTTGACAGCGCGAGAACGAGAAGAGAACGAAAGTGGAATTATTATTGGGTCCAAGGCGAGGATGTCCTGAAAAATAATAATTGTGCATATTAATTTGTTCTTAATTGAGTTGATTGGTAGACGGCAACGGCATGCAGTGACAACAACGACGACGACGACGCACTGGGCAGCGGGCGGCAGTAAAGCAATTTGAAGTCACTTTTATTTTATTTATATGTTTTTTTTTTTTTGGAATTTAGTTTGATTGCTAAGATTGACTTTGAACTTGTTAGAATGTCTTTTTAAAATTAAAATGTTGGGGAGGTCAATTTAAGGTCAATGTGATGGATGGTTGTTTATCGTCTTTTGATGTTTGCTTTTTAATAAAAATGCCTCAAGTGCATTTCAAAGTTAATGTCTTCAAATATGTTGACGCCACTCAATAATTATTATTATCAAGAATGACAGACCCTTTTTTATGCGCTGATGGTTATTTTAAGAAGAAGACTGGTCAAATGCACAATGAACAAATAATTTTTTGATGAAAAGGACAGAAACGATTATTTTGAAAAGTATTCAAGTTGATCTCATTTATTACAATGACACCTTTAAAGAAAAACAAAAAACTTTTTGACGAAGTTAAAGATAGTCAAATTTTGAATTTTTGTCATTTCATTACAAACAAAAACGTCTCGTCTCGTGGAACCGATAAACTTCTTATAATTCGAATTTTTTATTGTTGCTTAGAAAAGGACTTATTCGATATAGAATATAATATACGGTTGTTAAATTAAATTTCAGGATGGCAAACACTGTCGAATTCAATTGAAGAATGACTATGATTAAAATAACTTTTGAAACAAAATGTTATAAGTATGTCAAAAAATAATTTACTGCCAACTCATAATTTGTCAAATGTCTACAATTTTCGATTTGCTTCATTGACGGAGTTCATATTTATAAATAGTCATAGGAGCGACGAGACGATACGAGACTATCGATGGAACAACTGACGAAAAAAAAGCGAGACCGAGACTAGAAGCTGTTATACAAGACAGAGACCGATACCGAGACGAGACTGAAATTTTTTGACTCTGACGAATTTAAAAGATTGAAAGAAATAATTGCAAATTTTCTGCTTAAAACCAAACATTTTGAACTCATTTTTGAGTAATTGAATTTTCCCTAAAAATAATTCTCAAATTAACGCACGAATTTAAAAAAGTTCAAAAATAATTTGTCGGAAGCCTATTCAGTCATTTTGCTATTCAAAATTCCGCTACAATAATACTGAAATTAGAAGACAAACATAAGAAAATACTATTTATGATGCTTTTAAAATACTTATTTCTTGAGCAAAAATTAACTTAGGAGTTTTGGTAAAAAAAAATAACTTTTTACAAAACAAAAATTTCGAAATTGTGGCTTTTGAAAATAACATTTCCTACGCAAACACAAATTACGAAGCTTAAAAGGTTTTAGAAATATTTAAGTGCTTTGCTAAGAACAAATAACTTCGGAAACGAAAAAAAAAAACAAAAAATGCACAATCGGCTCTGTTTAAAAGTAGTTTAAGCTTTAAAAGTACTCCTGCAAAATAAGTTTTTCTTCAAATTTAACTTCTCAAAATAAAATTAATTCATAATTTCTTTTTTATTAAAAATAAATAAATTTAATATTTTTGAAATGCAATTATGCAAGACTGTGTACAATAATTGCGTTTTCAGTTAATTTACTTTGTAAAATTTGACAAAACGGTTTTTGAAACATAGAAGTTAAAAAAGCTAACTGAAATTTTAAAACAGGATGGTCAGTTGTTTTCTTTTTTCGCAACTCCAGTTTTTCGAAATAAGATTTTTGTTGCAACATGAATTTTTCTAGTCCACATAAGTAATTTTTTTATGAGTTTTAAGACTTAAAAGTTCACATTTTTTACAACCCTTCTCAAAAGTACGATCTTTTTTTACTAATTTAGTACTAAATAAGTTTATTGCATGTATCGTTTTTTATTTCGTGGTGGTGTTACTTTAGTGTTAAACTTACAGTAACAAGGTTTCATCTATACAAAACTATCAACACAATTTTTTTTCTCTACAAACGAATAAGACTTGAATCTTGAAGAATTTATATTTCTACGAGCGGACCAACCAGACGGTCCTGAATGATATTTCAAACGATTAGGGTATTAAACAAAGTATGAAGTTGAAGAAAAATAATATAACAATTTCATTATTCTTTATTTAGATGAAAAATATTTTTAGTCAATTGCTGAGGAGTATAAATGAATAAAGTTGACATAAATATGTGAAAGGACCGGATTTTCAAGATCCAACTCACAAACCCACATTGTTTGTGACTTATTAATCGTAATGGCTTATGCCATGAATGCCTGAACCGAATGGATGAGTCAGAAGGTATAATAATATAACTTCACCTTCAAAATTGTCGTTCAAAATTATATAGCTTCAAGAACATTGCCCATAATTTGTGTATGACTTAGGTGCAAAGTGATAGGTAAGCCAATTCTTAATTCAGCGAATTCAAAGATATAGAAGATATCGACTTCCGCCGGGCTGATAGGGCGCCACTTAGAGGCCAGTTATAGCTATCATTGAAATCAATCCGGACAAATTTTTAAATGGATATTTGACTGTGTTTCCCTTTGATTAAAAATTAAATACTGATCGATCAGAAATCAGATAAAGAATTCTTTTGAGGAAAAAAAATTGAATTGCGTTGTATTTTTCTATTTCCGGACGGAAAATCATTTTCCTGAACAGCTGATACTTTTATGTTCAAAAGTGAAACGAATCGTTCCACTGATTTGTGTTCCAATTTCACTCAATTCCAATTACAGATTTTTGTCAATAAACATTTGTCGGTGAATTTCAATCAGGAAATTTTTTTCAATGACAGTCATTTTTAATGACAGCTATAAACGACCTGTCAAAAAAATTCCAATGTTTGTTTTCAATGATGAAAACCAATGATAGCTAAAACTGGCGCCTTAAACACTATTCGAATCGATCCAGCCGTTTAGGAGGAAGCAAGAAGATATGAAATCACTTAAGCGTTACGTAAAATGTCATTTGTGATTGATGCACGATACTATAGCAGTGGTGCGATCAATTTTCACAAACAAAAAAAAAAAAAACTTTTCTCAGCAAAATTAAATTCAAATTTATCCAATGGAACACTTAAAAATCTAAAACTTAGTTCAAAGAAAATTTGCTGTCTATCAATAAGTTTTTTTCTCCATTCAAAGCTTCAAATTCTTTTGGCATCCAACCTACGTGCAGCAATAGCAACAGCGTTTGCCCCTCCTCCCATCAACCAAATCAATCTACCTATGTATTTCCTGAACTAATCACATTTCAAAACAACTATAGGAACGTTTCTTGTATAATATTTTTTCTTCACCGACTTCTCCGAAATACGAAGTACTCGACTTGTACATTGATTGCATGAAGCAGGTGGGCGAGAAAAACTCCCAAACTCCAATTTGTCTGTATGGTTTATATTGTATCCATCCAGCTTGGTGGCACCCATGTGGTCGACATCATCAATCGTAGTTTGGCTTTCGATTGCTTTAGTGAGGTCGATTTCGAATCGATTTGATTCGCTTCGTTTTGATTCGCGTATGTTAACCCACAAGAGATTGTCGAATGTCGAATTGAATGTAGTTTAGCTGTCTTTAAATACTGATATGAATGAGAAGAACACAAGAGTGATATGTCAGGACCAGGAGAAGACGTCTTAAGGTAGTTTCAGCTAATAAATTTTAAAGCGTAGGATTCACATTCGTGTACTTTGTTGAATAGGTGAGCTTCTCAAAAGGCGATTGTTTTTAAGTATACAAAAGAATAAAACTAAAATATCGTTGGTAGTTCATGACTCCTCTACATGTCGCTTCGACCCACGGGTATTAATTTTGTGTTTGTTTTCATCAACTGTTTTTAAAACTTGTAAGTTGGCAGATATTTATGTATTTCGGAAATACCTACCATCTTGTATCTTTTAAGCGCGCAGAGGAACAAGACCTGTGCTGTGATAATACTTTTTTATTGGATGTAATGTAAATATTACTATACAATGTTTTGTCTAAATTAGACGAACTTTTAGTTTTTAACTATGAAAAAGATTAATTATTTGTTTTGGTAGTCTGTATTAACTTTCAATTGGAAGTTATGTAACTGTAATCGGTCCATATTTTTGAGTTTAAAATGTTGAAATTTCTCGACCTTTCATGGTTAATAGAATCTAAACACATGGATATCATTTTTTGTTCTTCATATCTCAAGAACCAGTAGAAACATTAATTTCATATTCATATTCATAAAAAAAAAAAAAAAAAAAATCCGACAAAGACGAACTCTATAAAGTAGGGTTGTGAAAAGAGGCTTCAAAAAAAAAGTTGTGGTCTTATTATTATTCCACAAAAACCAAGACCCAGTTTTCCATATAGTTAATGGATTTAGTTTCGAAGATTAAAACTTCAATTATTTATTGAATAGTTTTTGAAGTTTTTTAAATATCTGTTATTGGATTATAACAAAAATATCAGTTTCAAATTTTTAAAGTTCTAACGACGACGGGGAGTAATCAGTCAGTTATAGCTATCATTGGTTTTCATCATTGAAGACTTTTGTTTCGGGAGTCAATTTTGTTATGTTTGGTACTGATTTGAAGCTGATGAGTTGTAGATTTTCTTTACAGAAAAAAAAATGCATTTTTAACCCAGAATTTTTCCTTCAGTTCATTTTTAGTTCAATGATGAAATTGTTTTCAATGAACAGCTGTTTGTTGATTGATTGTAAATTTCAGAACACTGCAAGCGTTCCTTTTTCACCTGTAAGTTATACTTCCAATGATCAAATCTAACCTCAAATGCTTGATTCCAATCAGAAAATTTGTGTTGAACGACAGAAATTTTCAATGAAAGCTTTAATCAACCTGTCCAAAAAATTCCAATGATTGGTTTCACTGATGGAAACCAGTGATAGCTATCTGAAGTTTTGTTGTCAGATCATTTTGTGAAACTTCCGGGAAGTTATTAAAAAATATTTTTTTTTTCAGGGCTTAATGTACCACATCAAAAACAAATGAAGGGGTTGGTGGAGGTGTGTACTCTGAACCAGTGATGTTAAGTCTCTCATTCCGCCTTCCTAATCATTGTAACGTATGGCAAGCGGAACTTTTGGCGATAAAAGAAGCTTTGTCCTGGCTTAACGAAAACGTGATATCAACATCTGATATCCGTATTTTCTCAGAGAGTCAAGCCGCTATCAAATCTCTGCACTCTGTCTCTACACTGAGGGAAAAATCACGTCGTAAAATTTAGTTACCTCATACTAAATTCAAAGTTTTCCCCATTTAAAAAAAAAAATATTTAAATCAAAGTAAAAACATTTTGATTTTCAATCAAAACGCTTTTTCAAAGAATTTTGTTACGAAGGATCATTGAAACAAATAGTTAACAAATTTGATTTAAATGCGTTTTTATTTTAGTCGTTGATTCTTAATCAAATATGAAATAACAGACATTTTAAAAAATATTAAGACAAGTTTCCTAATTTTATGAGTTGGTTTAACATCGTTCATTTATTTACACAATATCAACACGAATGAACTTTTGAAACAGTACCTATACCAATTAATTTCAAATTGATTTATTTCTATGATTCAAATATGTAGAACCATATTCTCTATTTTGTATAGTATCACATCATAAATATTCATGCAATAAATATCTTGCCAAATATAAAAGCTTCACAATTTCAAATAGAAATTTTGTCTAAGATACATTTAAAATCAAAAATTATAAAATTTTGAATAAAATGCATTTCTACTTTATATTGAAAAGGGATAACCTTAAATCAAAGTTGAAACGTATTAAAATCGACGTCACTGCTTCATCTGTCAAAGAAAATAACTTAAAATCAAAGGGAAAACGCATTTAGTGTTTTGGTCGTTAACTGGTATGTGTGTGTTGAATGTTGGAGCGCGTTTGTAATAAAGTGAAAACACACTTAAAATAAACACAAACGTCTTTGGCACCAGAAAAATAACTGTACTGTTGTTATTTTAACTACGTTTTTCGTCTGGAATTGCATTTGTCGTTCGTCTCCATGATTGCCGGTTGTGTTTCCTTAAAAGTGAATTATTAAAGTTTTTGAGAACGAAAAGAAGTGAAATTTATGAACAAAAACATTGTGAATTTATGTATAATACACTAATTTGTGTATCTTTTACAAATATACCAGACCAAACGTTTTTTTTTAACCTTCTGGAATCACCATTCTGTTGGATATCTTCAGAAATAAAAGGTAAGTAATTGTAAAAACAAATATGTATATTTATATAGTAGTCATTTTCAATTTATTTTTGTTATCAATCACACCCAAAAATTGCTGTGGGCTCGCAGTCAGTCTATTAGATAAAAATAGTTCAAAGAATTATGTTCCATTTAATTATTCTTCTTTACGAAAATCGTTTTCCTGATAAGGGAAATAAAGAATAAATATCGAATTGAATATTTTGAATATTATTATTTTTGGAGCTAATTTATACATATTCTATTTCATACAAAAATGTTTTTTTTTTTTTATGAAAAAACGTCAGGTCAACGTTAAAATTTTAAGCACGAACTTTAGGACAAAAATCTGAAGCAAATTTTAATGTAGGTATGTAGATCAGACGATTTGGGTTCAGCCTCATGGCTTACAGACGTCTCCAAAGTGTTATCTCAAACATTTTTCAATAGATAGCTTTAAATTTTTTTCCAAATAAAACATTAAACTGATTCTTTGGAATCAATTTTGTATTGTTTAAATTTTTAAGTATTTCTTGGTTAGTTACTAAAAGAACGGATGAAATTCTAATTGCAAAAAGACCTTGTTTGCAAACAGATATTTATGCATAGTATCGTTTGCTTATTTATTTATTATTTTGTATGGTTTGTTTTTTTAGTTTTTTTTTTTTATTCAATTTTCTATCTTAAGGTTGCCTATCTTACATAAACTGAATATGGAGAATATAAACATATCAGATGTGAATAACACAATACTAAACTTAACCCCAACTGACACAGAGTTATTTCAAGTAGAAGAAAATGGGGATATCATAGATGTACAATTAATATTTGATCATCCCACAACTATTAGCGAAGATGAAATAAAATTGTCTCAACTACTTACTGAATTTAATCTTAATGCTCTTTTGCCAATCCTTAAAGGTAAGAAAGATTTAACATTCATTTTGTTTTCGTAAGTTTTGATTTGTATACTGGTTGCCCTACAGACCTCGCCACAAAAGAAAACCATGAGTTCCTGCAGTCATTTTAAGTCGAAAACCGTATGTGGTAATTTACTCGTTTTCGCTTCCTGTTTAAAGCTTTTAACAAAACGAACAAACAAATTTAGGTTACATTTTTTGTAAAAATAATGTTATGTGCTTTAAAGAAAAGTACAGAAAACAAATCAAGAATCGTTCCAAATTTAGCAAAGCTACAGGCAGTTAAAAAAGACTTGTTCCAAAATCATAAAAACCGTTATAACTGAAGGAAGCGATAACGAGTTAATTACCTCGTCAGTTTTGCGACTTTAAATGACCTCAGGAACACATGCTTTTTTTCTGTGGTAATAAATAAAATTTTGATTTGATTAGCGTCGAAATTTTATTTTGACATTCCTTAAATTCTTAAACTATATTTCAATAAATGAATGGTATGAATACAATGGTTGAAAATATTCTTTTTTTGTATTCAGATAAACAAATAACTTACCACAGCTTACAATACCTTTCAAAAGATGATATAAGAGATGCTATTCCAAACATCGGACTCAGAGCAGAGTTCCGAGAAAAACTCTTTTTCTGGAGAAAACAGCAGGTTTAGCATTGAAAATTCAACAAATTCAAAAGAAACTTATTTTTTTTTACATTTAAGTATGGAAAGGACGACGAAACTATTTCTTTAAATACAAAAATTGAAAACTGGCAGCAAAAAGTTGATTCCACTAAGGACAACAGCTCAAATGCAAGAAGCTCTAAGATTGTATGTAACTTGTTTTAACGATAATAAAAACCTTTTTGATTTTTTTAAATTTAATAGAATCTAAGATCAGTCTTAAGCTCGTCCTCAAAAGGAAAAAGTTTACTTAAGACTTACGAAAGTAAAAACAGGTTAGAAAACATAGACAGAGACGGGCTTGTTCAGATTATTACCGAAGAAGTTATGTGCTCGGATATTAATTTAAAACCATCAGATTTTCCCTTAATTGTGGATCAAATTCTTTCAATTTTCCCTAATGAAGAAGAAGCTAAGGTATGATCTTAAGTTTTTTATAAACTTGGTTTGAATCGGTTAGGAAAATTTGTAATCGTAAAGTAAAAAGAGTTTTCAATCACTGACGTTCTATACATCCTTTTAGGATTATTATTTTATTCCTAGAGAAGGAAAGAAAAATCCTAGCGGTCGTCTGTACTCAAGATACGCCAATTGTCGCTCCAAACGCGTCAAATCAAGCCAAAGTTCGTCTACAACAATTACCAATGAGACTCCTTTTGTCGAAGATGAAGTGGACATGTCAATATCTGAGGCAATGAAAACAAGTTTGAGCCGTGACAGCTCAGATTGGAACTTAGTGAAAGAGAAATGGAAAAAGACTTTTTCACTCCGACAAAAGGAATTGAAGCTCATGTCAAATGATGAATTTTTTAAATCTTGGCCCAAATTTTGCGATGCGAGAGCACCAGAACTGGTAACTATTATTAACGATTTTTTAGTAGACAGTTTTTAGATAATAAAATTGAAAGTTCTGGTTCTGATTTTTATATACGTATATGCATATGTCAACTACAAGTTGGGATTTTACAATCCAGTATATGTAAAGGACATACATTTTCTCATTTGAATTAAGGCGTGTATGTAACAAAGCTATTCTCGTTTTTACTAAACTGTGGGGCGTTTGAATAGATAGAAATTACCATAGACGTTTTATGCTGTTATCTTTTTAATAGAACTAAAATATGTATATTAAACTAACTTATTTGTTTTTTTTTACATTTATTTTTTGTACCCCAATAAAAAGCATCTTTTGCTGTCCAAATGGGAAAATTTAAAAAAAAATATCAAAAACTATTATGAAATCAACATCCACAACGAAAGCTGCAGAAAAAGGTTTTCATTACTAAAAACCAACTCAGAAATAGGAAAAGGTAAGAAAAATATACATATGTAATTTATTTATTAATTGTTGAAAAATATTTCTTTTATTTTAGATTCTGAAGACTTTCTACTAACAATCCTATTGAATTCAGTAATTCCTCCAGTGTCAAGGTTTAAGGACAAACGAGGAAGCAACAAAAGAAAGGTCACCATCAGCGATGCCCAAGAGAGTTTTATTTTGAGACTTCCCCTTATAACCAACTATAAGGAAAAAATAGAAGAACTGGTGAATAAATATTATAATGTCAAACTTACAGTACAACCATTTATCATAGTAGTTGGGGGAGACGATATAAGTTTAAATTCTTTTTTTGTTTATTTAGATAAAACATTATATAAATTTGATCTTCTTGGTACTCATACATCATCGATATGTGCTTGTTACTATACGTTTCCATCTCTTCCACAGCATTTGTTATCAAAATTGGACTTTTTGTTCCATGGTGGTTTTATATTATCTGACAATTTAAAAAGCTGTGGTAATGAAATTTCATTTCACCATTTAGTTGAAGAACTTAAAATATTAGAAGCTGGTTTAGATATACGCATTGGTAATAAAACTATTCGAGTACATTTCGTTTTGGGCTTAATTGTTGGAGATAATTTAGGTCTCAACAGCATATTTGGATTTGTTAAATCATTTAGTTCTAAGAGGTTCTGTCGATGCTGTACTAGAAGCCGAATGGAAATGAAGTCTGATTATAAAGAGGAAACTGAATACATTAGAGACAAGTCAAAGTATCAGGAAGATCTTTTGAAAGATGATTTTTCAGAAACAGGTTTAAGAAATGAATGTATTTTTCATGCATTAGATAGTTTTTACGTATGTGAAAATGTTTACTTTGATATGATGCATGACGTTTTAGAAGGGATAGTTATTTATGACCTCTGTAATATTATAACCAGCTTAATATCAGACAATATTCTTACTCTTGACACTTTAAACAGCAGAAAACAGTTGGAGAAACAGAAGTCGGTAATTTTTCACAACCAATAGATTTTAAACGATTAAAATCATTTAATTTAAAAATGACAGCGAGTGAAGCCTTATGTTTTGTAAATTTTTTACCTCTTATGGTAGGGGACTTAGTTGATTCTCAAAACGAACATTGGATTTTATTAACGTACCTCTTAGAAATAATTGATTTTCTTTTCAAACCTGAGTACTGCGGGGAGGATTTAAAAGAGCTAAGTAAACTTATTACAAATCATCATATTCTTTATGTGAAATTATACGGGAGTAGTCTCAAACCTAAACACCATTTTTTGGTACATTATCCCACGGCGATACAAATGTGCGGTCCTTTGAGATATGTCTGGGTTATGCGTTTTGAAGCCAAACATAAAGAAGGCAAAGCTTATTTCAATAACATCACATCAAGGCTGAACCCACCTCATTCCCTTGCTGTTAAAGCATCTCTACAAAACTCCTATTTTTTAACAAAATATAAAGGTGGTATATTCATCGATTTAGACTTAAGTCATTTTAAATCCGACGTTTTAACTAAAAAAAATTATTTTGATCAAATCTGGTTTGAAAAATCTGATCTGAAAAACACACAAATAGCTGATAATGTGACGTATAAGGGAATCACATATAAAAATAACTCTTATTTAGCATGTAAAAGTTCTCAGTTCGAATTATTTGAAATAATTGATATTTTATACAAAGATACAAATCTTTTTATTGTTTGCTCTCAAATTAATATCAAAGAATTTAATAAACACTTTCAAGCCTACGAAGTTGGGAAAAATTTAAAAAACATAACATTAAAAAACATTGATTACTTCACAAGCCCGCCTTTACATCTTTATCAAATTAATAACGGCAAGACTTATGTAAAAAACAAATATATTTAAGATTTAAAAAAAAAAAAATTTTTGTTTTCCATTAATCTTATGAATAAGAATTTTACTTCTTTACTAATATTTAAGTTTATTTTTGTGAAATAAAATGTTCTTTTACATTAACATTTTTAATACTAATTGTACTTTGTATGATATAAAATAAATAAATTCAATATTATATTTAAAAATGATAACCATAATCTTTTAATTCATTTTAGATATGCTTAAGCTTTTTGGTTCTTAAGCTTTATGTTTACAATGAAGATGGTTCTCTTTAAAATAAAGTATGCAATTCTTTTATAGTAAAATGATATTGCCTTTAAACATAAGTGCAATGCATCATGAATCTTACACTCTTCAATTTTGAATTAAAAATGCGTATTTACATTTTAAATAGACGTAATTTTTGATTTAAGGTTAAAATGCATTTGAACTCAATTTGTTTTATGCTTGAAATGAAATTTTAAATACATAAAAACAAAGTCGCTATGTATTTGATTCTAAAAGACTGTTTCTTGTTTTAAGGTTTCGTATAGTTTGAATCAAAGTTATTGTCACTTCCAATCTAAATTGATAAACATTTGAAATAAACAAACGTTGAACTCAAAACAAAGACGAAGACAATTGAAAATAAGTTAAACGTGAGCAGAATATAATTACTCTACTACCTTAAAACAAAGTTGAACTTATTTCATTCTTAAGTTGCTTTTTGTCAAATTGATTTTTAAATTGATCCACTTTGATTTTCAAGAAAACGCGTTTAGTCCTAAATTGTTAACGTTTTACTTCGATTCAAAGTAGTTTTTTTTGATTCTACGTTGTTTTTTGGCTCAGTGCCATAGAGACACTCCAGGAAAGTGTAAGGTAGATGAACTCCCCAGAAATGGTACAGTACAACACATTCTACCACGTTTGGCTAATGCAAGAAGCTATGAAGAAAGCAAACATCTCCAAGTGTCAGTTCACGAAAAACACTAGATTTAAAGCGCTGAAGGTGCTTGCTGTCTTTAAGCACATCGCATATAAGTTCGATAATCGATGTCATAACTGACTTATAGGAAAGCACGCCAAGCGGCTAGGCGTATTCTCAAATGACTTTTGCAATCAGTCTTTCACGTTCCATAAGGGACGTAAACTGGTTTTATTGAGCTTAGAAGAAAGCCTCAAGACTTTTCTGATATCACAATGGGCTATTAAATTGACCTAAGTGTGTCCTATTCCGTCACTAACAGGCTTTTTCTCATTGGTCTCAAATAATAGAACTTACTTACTTACTTAAGGTGGCGCTAAAGTCCTGTGTGAACTAGGGCCTCACCCAACAAACTTCTCCATCTAGCTCGGTCCCTAGCTAGATGTCTTCAGTTTCGTGCTCCAAGTTGGGTGAGGTCACTTTCCACTTGTGCGCGCCACCTGATACACGGTCTTCCTCTACTGCGCTGTCCTGTGGCTGTGGATTCGAAGACTTTCCGGGCCGGAGCATTGGTTTCCATGCGCTCTACGTGACCCAGACATCTTAGTCGTTGGACTTTTAACCTTCTACGTTCGCTGTATAGCCCCTACAGCTCGTCGTTCCATATTCTCCTCTACTCCCTTTCTATGCCTACGGGACCGTAGATCACACGAAGAACTTTTCTCCCGAAACGACCCAAGGTGCTTTCATCCGCTTTTGTCATAGTCCATGCTTCTGCATCGTACAGCAGGACGGGGATGATGAGGGTCTTATAATAGTGACACTTTGGTCCCTCGAGAGAGGACTTTGCTACTCAATTGCTTTCTTAGCCCAAAGAAACAGCGGTTAGAAAGAGTTATTCTTCGTTTGATCTCAGCGCTGGTGTTGTTTTCTGCGTTCATAGCGGAGCCTAGGTAGGCGAAGTCCTTAACTACCTCAAAGTTACGTCTGTCGATGGTTACGTTTTGACCGAGACGTCGGTGTTGTAAGTCCTTTCTTGATGACAGCATGTACTTTGTTTTGCCCTCATTAACCGTTAAACTCATTTTTGCCGCCTCTGCCTCTATACTCACAAAAGCCCCATTGACATCACGCTGAGTTCTGCCGATTATGTCAATGTCATCAGCATATGCTAGTAATTGGACAGACTTTTGAAAGATAGTGCCTCTAGTATTGACGTGTGAGCTTTGCACTATTCTTTCAAGTACGATGTTAAAAAAATCGAATGACAGCTCATCACCTTGTCTAAAACCTTTTTTGACATCGAAAGGTTCTGTTAAGTTGTCTCCAACCTTTATGTAGCAGCGTGAATTCTCCATGGTCATCCTGCACAAACGGATGAGTTTGGCAGGGATGCCAAAACTAGACATGGCTCTATACAGCTCGTCCCTGTAGATGCTGTCATATGCGGCCTTGAAATCGATGAAAAGATGGTGGGTGTCGATTTGATGTTCTTAGGTTTTTTTCCAGGATCTGCCGTAATGTGAATATTTGAACGACTGTGGACTTTCCTGGTCTAAAACCACACTGATAAGGACCTATCATATTGTCGACGATTGCTTTAGACGTTCACATATTACGACAGAGAAGATTTTGTAAGCGATGTTAAGTAGACTAATGTCTCTATAGTGGGTGCAGTTTAGAGGGTCTTCTTTTATCAGAATCGGGCAAACAATACTGAGGTTCCATTCATCAGGCATGCTTTCTTCCGACCATATCTTACAGATAAGTTGGTGCATGCTCCTAACCAGCTCCAGCTGCTTTGAAGAGCACGGTAAGCCAACTGCTTCTTTTTTTTTTTTTTTTTTTTTTTCAGCGGCTTTGTTAGATTTCAGCTTAGATATGGCAATCTTTACTTCGTCTAATTCGGGAGGACGGGATTGTTGGCTTTCATCGTCTATGTTGAATGGATCATCCTGCCTGACAGCGAAATTCGGTTCGTCGTCGCCATTATACAGTCTGCAGAAGTGGTCCTTCCAGAATATGAGGTATCCTCCGCTTGACTGCGGTTCCACTATGATGTTTCCACTTTCGTCTTTGGAGCCTTCGATTCGAGGTTTATGTACTTGTGAATTTCGTTTCACCTGCTCTTAAGACTTTCGAACTTCATTCCTGCTTTTGAACCTCTCAATAAAGAACTTGAATAAGAGAACCTTGTCAAAAGTTAATGACGGATGTTTTCTACCAAAATTAAGCTTCTTCGGATTTTTTTCTTTCAAAGTAAATATCTCATTTTCCTGCTCTAATAATAATGGAATAATTAAGTTAAAACTCAAGAATCGAGTGTGTCATGACAATCATACAATTAAATAATATAAGGCTTAAATTGAATTCTACATGAAGTCATCACAACATTTTTCTATGACATACAAATCAATCAAATTGATATTTGTATAAATGTAGACATATATATGAGTACTTATGATTCAATAAGTCGTGATAAAGTATAAGAACAAAAAGTCAAGATTGGATCATTAGTCGTACAAAGTATCATTTCACTTAAGATTGAAATTAACATTGTTAAACAATACAATACTGCTCTTTACTTGGCTTCGCTAATTCACAATCAAATTTATATTACTTCTTTTTAGGATGATGTCACAAGAACAAATGGAACATAATAATAATAAAAAATAGAAGACTTACTTAATTTTATTTGTTATTGAACCATTTTACCAAGAGCGGATTTTAATGACATGGAAATTGTGAAAAAGGCTCTCTAATTTATTGTTAAGTTTCATAAAGAACATCTTTTTAGGTGAACATGAGGCTTTATGTTATAAAACATTTGGAGCCCCATCGACAAACCATACTAATTTCGCTTCCGTCTTTTAGATCAGAAGCCAACACATAAAATCAACATCTATCCTATAAAAATCAATTTCATTGCAAAAATTTAATTGGCGCTTGCTGATGTTCAAACAATCAAAGGCTTCTCAACTACCAACCGCCTTAACGCAATTCGACGCACATCTCCAGCAAAATAACAAAAAAAAAAGGCACGAGGTCGTCTGAAGTACAATTAAGCATATATCACATCAAAAAGGGTAAAGGAGGACTACTTCGAATAATAAGAGTCCATCATTAGCATCATGAGACCGACCGACCGTAGCGGTAGGGGAGCGGCGATGGAAAGAGCTCCCATATAAGTATTTAGTACATATTTGACTTCCATCATCCTGTGCATTCGTTTAAGACTTTGCGAGTAATTAATTTGCAACTGTAAACAACAAGCAGGCTTTTTCATTGTATAATTGCGGGCAATTAACGACGAATGGATGTGTGTGGGGGCTTGAAGTAACGGACAACGCTACCGCCGCCCCCTTTTCATCCCATCTACCCCTTTCTTCCAGCCAATTTGAATTTTTCATTTTCTTATTTCTTTAACTTTTTTGGATCAAAGGAAGTAGCGTTGAGATTACTTTCAAGAGAGCGAAACTGCGGGTTGCAAAATTAGCTGACGGCGAACGCTGACGTTAGTCGAAAAGGTTGAAGTTTATTGTGATTTATTGTGATGGCAAAAATGTAATTTTGTCGGATCTCGTCGTCGTCGTTAATGTCGTTGTCAAGAGATGTAGGAGAAAAATGTTCATCTTTCTTTTTATTTTTTACGTCAACCATCATGGAGGTCATGACATGACAAAAAACTCTTTTGTTTGTAAGATTTCCTTCTTTTTTTCTTATTTTTCTTGAATAGATTAAGAAATAGGATGCTTTATTAGGGAACAATTCCTGCAGTGGACATAAACTTCAAACATCGTTTTAAATACATTT
Source organism: Eupeodes luniger (assembly GCA_951509635.1). Taxonomy (NCBI): domain Eukaryota; kingdom Metazoa; phylum Arthropoda; class Insecta; order Diptera; family Syrphidae; genus Eupeodes; species Eupeodes luniger. The sequence continues at coordinate 75,789,070 of OX608075.1, read as the reverse complement.
ACAACAAAATTTCCCATTGCCAAAAAGGGTTTTTCCTTCTTTTCTTTTCTCTTCTTTTTTTTTGTAAGTGTAAACCATTGAAAAAAAACTTTTCAAAACAAAGAAAAAATAAAACAAAAATGGAAAATTTCTCGTGGAGGCCTTGAAGATAAAGAAAATTATAAGTGGGATGTTTGGTTTTGTGTTCTAAACTAAATTATACACACAAATATGGAAATGTTTTTGTCCCAAATTTTTGTTTTCTTAAATTGAAAAATATAACAAAAAATTACAAACTTTTAAGTGATTAAAATTTAGAAAAAGCTGCTTTAAAGATAACATTGTCAACGGAAAAAATAGGACAAAGGACAACGAAAATGAATTTAAGAAATGTTTTGAAACCAAACAAACGAGGTTGAGGGGAAACCAAAGCCTCCGTACAGTAGGGATTTATGCACAGCTATGGTCAAAATAAAAGAAACATTTTTTGATTTTGAGTTAAAATAGTGTTTTTTTACGTAAGTGAACACGTCGAGAAAGTTCTATATTTAAAGAGGGTCATTTATTTCGTGGTTTCAAGTAGTTAGCGCTGGCATTTGACACCTGTCAAACTTAGCTGTCATTTTAAGTGTCATAATATAAGTTGAATGTTTGCCATTTACGATAATGGATCGTCTACATCCAGGCACGTAGCCAGGGGGGGGGCTAAAGGGGCTGAAGTGCACCCCCCCCTCCCCGAAATGATTTTAAAAAAAAATATTTGAACAAAAGTTTGTATATTCTCTTAATAGTTCCTCACTACTTATGTATATTGTTCTGAAATCATGTTGCTTTAATAAATGTTTATCCCACAAATATTATAAACTATACTCTGTCCAACAAAAATAGTCAGTACACGTCTTATGGGAGAGCTTTTTTCTTGCAAATGGTGCCAGTCAGTGGTTTTATTCCCTTTTTACCTACTGAAAAAGAAAATTCAACCACTGACTTACACATAAATTGTTGTTGTAATTAAGCTTCGACGAGCGTACATCCCCACAACCTTTACCATGCGCAGCCAAAGCCACACTGACACTGATAAATAATGTGTTCACAAACAACCCTCTTCGTATGTATTGAAAATAAGCAGATTGTTATTAGAGTTACCATTTCCACGTTAATGCAAATCATGGTGGATATTTCTTTGGATTTTGTTTGGGAGCTTTCAGAATGTGTGCTTTTTCAAAAGCTTTTGAGAACAAATATGGGAATGGTGTTGTCGCTTGCTGTTTTTCGGTAAGTGAAGTTTATTTATTATTCTTCGTAAATTAACCCTTTGTTCCCGGAGATGTCAACTTTTTCAAATATTTGTATAAAAACTTAAAATTTATATAGAATGTGTATAATGAATAATGCATTTAAATAAAAAAAATAATATTCACTAAAAATTAAAAAAAAAACAGTAGGAATATAAAGAAAAAATATAGAGTATTTGGTTTAATTGCGAAACCACTAGGAAGCAAAGGGTTGAGTTTAAGCGAAAATTATTTATAATACATGGTGTAATTATAGATGGTGAAAAATAGTGATTTTGTTCATAAAAAAAATATTCTTTGAAAAAGTGTTTATTTATACGGTGTTTTATAATCAGTGCCAAAAAAAGAACTGCTTTTATTTTATTATAAATCTGTGCTGTGTTGTTTATAAATTGTGTATTTGTGAATATTGTGTGATACATTATTAGTTTTCATAAAGGGGTTTTTGAATTCGGGATTATGTACATAATTTATAAATTTTCTTAAACGGAATTTATTTTTAACTTTCAATTTAAAATCAAAAGTTGGTATCCCTACTAATATTTATCAGAGCTTTTTCGAAATTTATAATGGGCACTACGGAAACCCTGTAATATTTGCTCTCTCTCACAGCTTAACGAGATTTCACTTCAGTCAGAGTGAGAGGTAAACGTCCTATCTTCTCTGTACTGACTATTTTTGTTGGACAGAGTATAGCTGGAAACCCGTCGAAAACGACTATGCATTATCTATCATACGCCACATCAGAAAAGCAGAGCTACTATCCGGCAGATTTCATGCTTTTTCTATATGCATAAATGCATTTTTTTATATACGCAAGTAGGTATAAATAAGAGTACATACTATTTAAGTTCGAATTGTGTTTAAAAATAACTCATCAAAAGGAGACTATTTAGGTACTATTATTTAAAAAAGACAAATACACATTAAAGTTAAGAGACTATCTAGTCAAAAAATGCAACCTATATAAGCCCAGATATCCAAAACGAAATCTTGGATATACTATACATATGCTCTGATATTGTCATCAGAAAAATATCTAACCGGGTTATAAGATCGAGTTGTTTTAGCATTCTGGCTGATGAAACAATGGATGTTTCTGGCACTGAGCAACTTTCAATATGTGTCCGATATGTTGACTGCTGTACAGAGCCCACGAAAAGTATGCTTCGGGAAGATTTTGTAGGTTTTATTCCTGTTGATAACCAAGCTTCTGAAAACCTGACTAAAACCATATTGCAGCGATGTGAGGAACTACATCTAGATATGAACAAGTGTGTTGGCCAAGGTTATGACGGAGCTGCAAATATGTCAGGCCACTTAAGTGGAGTACAGAGTTGGATAAGGCAACAGTATCCAAATGCCAGATATGTTCACTGTGCAAGTCATCGCTTGAACCTGGCTCTGTCTAATGCCATGTCAACACCCTCGATTCGCAATTGTCTTGGTGTAGTAAGCGAAATAGCTAATTTCTTCCGAAACCATTCAAATGCAAATAAGACTTTCCAAATCGCCATCCAAAAATACGCACCAGAAAGCAGAAAAAAAAGACTTTTGCGCATTTGTGAAACAAGGTTTATTGAAAGGCATAACAGCATTCTTTCATTTGTAGAGCTCTTCAAATGTATTGCTATTAGTTTTGAAGAAATATCCACCAAGACGTGGGCAAAGCATCAACTCTGTTAGCAGCAATTCAAAGAAGTGATTTTCTGGTAAGCCTCATGGTATGCGAAAAACTTTTTAGTTTAACGCTACCCTTATTAATTTTCCTTCAAAATGAATCTTTAAGTTTCGTGTCTGCAATAAATCACACGAAACAAGTCTTAAGTTCTCTTAAGAACATAAGAGAAACTGCCAGAGACTTTTTCAGAGACGCTTTTCAATCCGCATCACAACTTGCCAGGGATTTATTTGAAGTCAGCATAACAATTCCAAGGCTTTCTTTGAAACAAACAACGCGCTCTTATCCAGAAACATCATGTCCAGAAGACTATTTTAGTGTTTCTATACTTATTCTCTGTCTAGATTCTCTTATACAAAATCTTACTGACAGATTTATGGTCAACGAGGACGTTTTACTATCATTTCAAGCTCTGCTTCCAGGTTTTGCTGCCGCCAATCGAGTAAATGAAATGGAAAATCTAACACTCTACTTCGATAACGCAATGTCCTTGTCAGCTGTTAAAGCGGAGTACATACTCTGGTGCGAAAAAATTTCATCGATGGATCCCTCTTCCGATGTTCTGAAACTGCTAGATATATGTGACAAGACCTACTTCAGGAGCATAAGCTACTTGCTTACAATTTTGGCCACACTACCAGTTACAACAGCTAGCGTTGAAAGAACCTTTTCAACGATGAAAAGGATCAAAACAGTATCCCGAAGCGTTATGGGCCATCCAAGACTAAGCGCACTTGCAATGCTGTCTGTTCACTCAGGTATTGATGTGGATCCAGATGAAGTGATCGACATTATGTCTAAAAAAAAGACAAGGCGTTTAACAAAAATAAAACATTTACATTATGTAGTTTTTTTAAATTTTTGTATATAGAATTACTTCTTCGAAATTGAACAACCCCCCCCCCCCCCCCCCGAACCGAAATCCTGGCTACGGGCCTGTCTACATCATTACAAAACTAGTGGTGATTTCGTGCATTATGCGATGGTTATGCTCGTCCTAATCGACCGAATACTCCGAAATATTGTAAGTGCAAGCTTTGAGCTGAGGATCCGAATTTATCAATTTTGATAAAGAAAAATCCTCAAACTATTTTTAAAAACCAACATTTCTCAAGTTATGACCGGGAGCGGGTCAAAATGCTGTATTTTAAAATACTGTATAGTCAAAATTCTGTATGATACTGTACGATACTGTATGGTCATAATACTGTATGGTTAATATTCTGTATTTCAAAATACTGTAAATTTAAAATACTATGTCTCAAAATGATGTATTGTCTATACTGTATCTCATAATACTGTATAATACTGGTTGTTTTGTCAGATCAATTAGTCTGGTGCAGTTGATATGTGGGTCGATGCTGTGTATTATAGCGAAAACCGCATCTTGTTTGGAGGCTTGGTTGAGGAAATAGACCAATCGAAAGATAATTTGTGATGGGCTGGGTCGAAATTCTGTAATATTACTTTTTGACAATGTTATTGTTCAAGGGAAGTATGTACATAACATAACTCATTATGCTAATTAAAAATTATTATGATGTTTTCTTAAAAAAAAAAGTATTCTGTTTTCAAAATTCTGTATTTCAAAATGCTGTTAATAAGGCTAAAAAATAAAAATCGTTTTGATAAAAGTACGCAATTTTTTACATTGTCAAGACGATTTTTATTTTTTAGCCTTATTCACAACATTTTGAAATACAGAATTTTGATATACAGAATTTTGAGATGCAGTATTTTGAGCATAGAGTATTTTGTACATACAGTATTTTGATTATTTTGAGATACAGTATTTTAAATACAGTATTATGATCCATACATTATTTCGACCCCAACCCGTTATGACCGAAGCTGTGTGACGTTTTTTAACCATGTATGTCCCATTCGTTTGTACACGTTTGTTCAGTCCCAGGAAAAAAGTTATTAAGTTTTTTTTTTCTAGAAATTCCCTCAAAACGGGAAACGTCGAATAACTTTTGATCGGGTGGTCAAAATTTGTTTTTGTTTTCTGTGGACCCATAATGCCTCGAATAGACAAACGATTACAATGGGTTTGATTGTGAAAATAAAAAACTAGAAGTGTTTTTTATTGTAATTGTCAAACACTTTTGACCTAAGGGTGAATACATTTTTGGAGGCATAAACGGTGCATAAACTGGTCCACTTGGTCCGATTATCCCAAGTCATTAATTGTGGACGGTAGGCGATGGTTTTTTACTTTTAGAGGAGTTGCTATAAAAAAACAAAGCTTAATAACTTTTCTCCTGGGGTTGAACAAACGATTGTATTGCATGAAGAAACGATGGCCAACGAATAGGACATACCCAGTTAAAGAATTTAAAGTTCGGGGTTCTGACTTCACATCAGCTTATAACCGCTATACCGTCCAAAATGTACAAAATGATCTGAAAACAATGACATTCTGAGAATCTTTTAAGGCAGCCATTTGATTGAATGATTTCACACAATTTTCATCAAAAATGTGTTTTATTTTGCTTTACTTTCAAAAACGAAAAATGAATCACCCTGCACAATGCTTTTTTGGTGGCTATGTGTTTAATTGTTTTTTTTTCTTTTTGGTATTTCAAGTTGAAAAAAAAAACTTAAGCATAATTCTTCGTTTAAAGGCAAAAAAAGTTCACGGTTTGAAGTCGTATTTTCAAAACCTTTGTCTGAATTGAGAACAATATTAAGCACAAAATTAATTGTGTTCCTATTTTTTCGACCAGTCTATTATGAAGCCTATAGTAAACCGACAGTAACATCTCTATTAATTAAAATTGAATACTTTACAATAATATTTAAAGCTTGAATTTTAGAATTTTTTGGATAACACAAGTTCTTGAAATCGGATGAATTTTGCTAGAGAGCATGTTTTGTAAGAGAGCAAGAAGATTATCCTTGATAGCCCCGTTGGTTGCATGATATTTCCATGATCTGGGAAAGGATGAGCTTATTTTGGAAAGATATCATAGCCGTACATCAGGTGTAATGGTGTGAGGAGCCATAACCTACTCTGGCATCAGACTTTTAGTTTTTGTCAACAATAATGAACAGGAACAACCATTAATATTTGCTGGAACAGTAATTTTGAAAAATGGAAAGCATTTTTCGACCTCTGCCTTGGATTTTCCATAAAAAGCAATGTCCCTATTCACACTTCGAGTGTTGTTAGAAGTTGATTTCAATCAGGAGACGTAGAACTTTTGCCATGGCCCTCATATTTACCGTACTTTAACATAATGGAAAACGTTTGGCCATTGCTTTCTCTTAAAGTTTATGAAGGTGGCAGACAATTTGAAGACAAGTACACCTTAATCGAAGCTTTTCGTGATTCCTGGGTCCAAATTTCTTGTGATTATTAAAACAAAAGGACTATTTCTATTCGAAACCGTTTCTAGAGGAAATATCCGAAAATGGCGGACATAGTCATTCATAATGTAAAAAAAACATTTAAAGGAAATGTTGTTAAACCATAAAATGTAAATATTTCATTAATTTCTTCGTTTTTTTTTATAGAATTTTGCATGTAGCCTCATCCTAGTGACGCATTTTTGTATACAATTTTTAAGTAGATAAAATTTTGATATTGGGGAATTCCAACGCTTTTTTCTATTTACCCTTCTATTTGATGAATTTGAAATGCGAAAATACGTACCTTTTCACAAGTAGTAAACGTTTCCGGATACAAAATTTCCAAAAGCTATAAAAAGCGAAAATCGATTTCAAAACTTGAGGCCCCATCCTAGTGGTTGGCAGTGTATTACAACAAATTAAGTTTTGTTAAAATTATTTTGGCCATAGCTGCATACATCAAATATTTCTGGAGCAAAATTGTAAACTCGAACCATACAACAAATGTCCAAACATTAAAAATTCCGTAAAAACCAAACGAAAAAATTAAAAATGTTTATTAAAACTCCTGAAAAATTAGATGAATTTTTTTCGCTGAAATATTTGCTTTCATCGAGAGAAATTAATTTTAATTGAGTATTTTACTCATTTAATTCTTTTTCATCATTTATGAGTTCAATTGAACAAAATTAGAAAAGAATTTTAATCAAATAGTTTTCTAGTCATTGAACTATCAATCCATAAGTTAAAGAATTCCGAATTTCCATCGTTTGGTCTTTCGTAGCTTGTGGCACATTTTTTTTTCCAAAACCGAGAAAAGTCACAAAAAATATATATTCAATGTGTACGTTATGTCTGTTTGTAAGTGACTTACACATAGGCTTGAGCCTTACTATCATTTTGACAGCATCATTCAGTCAGTACAGAATTTTCGTTCGTTACGGAATCATTATCATCATCAGCAGAAACGAAGACGGAAAAAGCTTGGGCTTTAGCTTGCTCGTTCTGTTGGTCGGCCTGCTGCGAAAGAAAATTTATCAAATCTCATTTCTATGGAAATGAGAAAATAATTTTCCGTCAGACAGAAGAAAGAATGATCATAAACAAAAAAACAAATATGCAAAAACAGGGAGAAAATCACAACAAAAATCATACGATTCACAGTGGGAGGTTTTGCCATTCTTGATAACAGAGAAAATTAATTTTATTGTAGAAATCCGAAAAATTGGCAATTATTAAAATTTAGCTATTAACTTAACTAATTACTTCAAATTTTGTTTTAAATCTTTTGAAATGTTTCGTCCCTTAATTATGTCTCTTTTACAAAATCCATTTTGCGGTTTAAAAAGTAAAGGGCTGGCTTTGACATGTGTCAAACTAAGTTGTTAAACCAATGTTTTTTTAGTTGAAAGTCTGAAATTTACGAAAATGAAACGCCTAACTATCGTACAACGCATACAAATTGTTAAAACCTATTACAAAAATAGTGATTCTTCCACAGCCATATACCGTGCTTTAAGAGAAGATTATGGTTTACATTCATTTGCATTTGGATCTACACCTACATCCATATAAAGTCCAGTTCACACAGCAACTGAAGCTAGCTGACCATTTACAACGTTGTAGACGGCGATTTTACGAACAAAATTTTCTTCAGCGACAAAGCAAATTTCCTACTCGGTGGGTATGTTAATAAACAAAATTATCGTATTTGGGGTTTTGAGAATCCTCAATTAATTCAAGAGAGGCCATTACATCCAACAAAGTCACTGCTTGGTACGCCCTTTGGAAGCGTGATTGGACCTTACTTTCTTTTGTAGGGCCGTGTTTATGCAGATAAACCTTTAACTCTTGAGCACTTAAGAACCAACATTCGTCAAGTTATGCCTTTGAAACCGCAAATTGGATAGCTACTACCAGCAGAAATGACCTACCAAAAATAGGATTGAAATAGGCTTCAAAGACTATAGTTTGAAAAATATGTAAAATTTAGTATTTTCCTTCATAAACGACTTTTTGTCCTACTGTTCAATGGTTATTTTGAATGGGAGTCGAAAGCCCGCCATCAACACTGACGTTCGCTAATAAGCGATTGATGGGATCGTACTTTGGCGTTTTTGTAGGATTTCTTTTTCTGTTTTTCTTTGCTAAGTTGTGCAGTTTTAATTTTTTTTTTTTTTGAAGATTTTCTTAAAGCCATCACGAATGGGAAAATTTCTACACAAATTGTACTCACAGTAGTTTACAATCTCGACACAGTACCTACCTAATATTCTCTAACTCTTATACTTTTGGTATACTTGGAAGTCTATACGCTTTTCAATCTATGTAATGTTGAGTACAGTCTTAGAGATGTACAGTACACAGCACACGTTCCGTTCATAGCTATAATATAGTTATTGGATGGAGATTTCTTTGATGCGAGAAGACACACGAATTGATTTTCCTTGAAGGAGTAATTGAAAAAGATTTACGGCGTACCAAAACTAAATGCGATGCTGATGTAGCTCTGCATCAATGAAAAGTTAAAACAAGAGGGAGAAGTGGGTTTTTTCTTTAGAGAAACTTTGCTTTACTTCAATTTTGTTTTACCATTGGTATTTTTTCAGTTGATGACGAAGAAATATGCTTGACAAAGTTCCTCAGGGCTGATTTAGTGGGACTATTTGTGTTAATAGTTGAATATTAAGTCTAAGTGATATAATTTATGTTCGAAAAAACAACAACTTACTAAATGTATGGTGTATTGTGTATGGAGTCTTTTTTATTATTGTATATGAGGTCTTGGTTCTCATTAAGGAGTTAGACATATTTTTCTTTCTTTTGAGAGACTTTTTTGATTTATTTTTATTGAATAAATATTGGAATCTTTTAAGGAAAGCAAAGCAGAAATTATAATGGAAAAATAAATAAATATGTGGGTAAAAGTGATTTGATAAATTGGTTTTAGTAAATTGATATAGAACTGGATTTTGAGCGATTTATATTTATGTCTATGATTTATATTTATATCTACGACATGTATCGGTCAGATATAAATATAAAAATATGAAGTCTGAAGTTAGCACTTAACATTTGGATAAAAAGGTATAAATACACTAAGGTACTTTTTTGACATTTTCTTTGAAACCCTGAGCTCATAATATTAAAATTTAGTACTCTCCCATTTTAAGTCTTCTCATATAAAAAAAATTTTGATCATCTTATATTATTTAGCCAATATAAGAGATTATTAAGAAAAAAATTATACCTGAGAAAATTTGAATCAAAATAACGGTTTTATGGGGGGTAGCAGTAATGGAGCAATTATTTATATTGAAAGAAAACAAGTTAAATTCAAATTTTTGATTTTTGAATACAAAATATGAATGGCGGTTAATGTCCCGAATTTGCTTTAAAACTTAATTTTCAAGGTTTAGGCTGTAATTTTTGTCGAAGAGAGTGAAAGACATAGAAGAAAAGAAGACTCAGGGCAGGTGAGTAAAAAGGAACTAATATTTCAAAAGTAATATTTACCAAGAAGCAAACAAAACAAAAAAAGATATGTGCGAGGAAACAAAAAAAAAAGTACATTATACAACTAGCGTTGAGTCTTAGCAATGGTTATGATAGTAATGCTTTCCGGAAGATTGTAAGAACCCCGAACAAACAAGGCTGTGAATCCTCCATAAAAGTAGATGCTCCATTTCTGGCTGAGTAATGCAAAAATATCCTGAATAGAAAAACATTTGGCAACTCCATTCAATATGCGGAACCATTCATAGACAACGATACCTTAGACCAACAATTTTCACAATTTCCAAGTATCCAGAATCATAGATCGTTGTAAATTAAACAAAGCAACATTCAAAATTCGGATACCTTATGAATTCTTCAAAAACGAAACAAACGGCCTTTGTTGAAGAGTTAACAAGAACTTTCAACTGGATTTACGACTGAGGTGAGGTTCCAAGAAACTTCTACTTCTACCGTATAGATAATATCTTTATCCTGATAAGTATTCGCTGACCCGATCTGCTTAAAATATTGGAACAGCTTTATCACGAAAATCGCTCAGCTGTATGGGATGGTAACATATTATTAGAATGGTTTCAAACAGAAACAGGAGTACAACAAGGCTGCCTTCTTAGTCCACTCTTTTTATCTCTTTTCTTGGATGACCTTCGTCTAAACGTATGTACTATGATGTATATCTTTCGCGGAAACTAAAACCAAAGTTCTGATGTAAGCGGATGACTTAATAATATTGGCTGACAATACAAATACGATAAAACTGGAGATCAACAAACTCCAAACATATTGTGATTTATGGAACTAAAAGCCAAACACGAGCATATCAAAAATCTTGATTTTCCGAAATGGAACTGGACGGTTTGCAAGAAATGAGAAATGGTACTGGAGAAACGAAGAATTAGGACAGGTTAAAGAATATAAGTATTCGGCCGTTCTGCTATCCCCCCAATTTCCTTCAAGACTCATTTGGAAGAAAAGGTGAGAGAGGCTTAAAGAGGAATGGGGAATCTGGCAATTCGCAGAAATGGAAAAACTCCAAAGATACTTTATCAAAAACAATTTCAGACTTCCATATAACCCACCAAACTATACACTGCACACGCTTCAATGGCCAATACATGAATTCTTTGAAAATGTTGAGTCCGCCCGTTTTGCAAGCTTTCACGACCAAATTCAAGATAACCAAAGGAGATTGACGTACAAGCATCTATAACATGACCTGGGAACTAAGAATTACTTTCATGATGATCTAAGTGTAGATTAGATATCGACAATCTGTAAGACCAAAAGTGAACTCTTGCCTTTAAACTATAAACCATGTGAAACAAACTCAGACTAAAACTCAATATGCACCCTATGCAACTTCAGGCAGATAGAAGACACGCAACATTAAATCACAATTTGCCCGGTATTGAAAACGACAAGAATATAAGTATGGGGAAACCCTATGCTACAAAGGGACGAACTTATCCAAATACTAAACGGAGAAAACCGGAACCTTCTCTACCAGGCAACTAATTATAAACAAATAAAAGCTTCCTTTTTCGGCTGACGGCATAAGGCCAATTGCACCATTGTAACATATATCTATGTAATGAAGACATTTTTAGTCATTGTTGTCATCAAAATCAATACAGATCTTTCTTTGACATATCAAAAATTATATTTAGAAACCATTCCGTCTTTCAAAAAGTTATTAAGCGCTACCTGCCTAAAGGGGAAAATCATTAATTCGTGCATTCACAAAAGAAGAATGTAAATAAGAGTTCTAAGATCCGATTTCTAGCGCAGATTAATTCTTCAGAAAGTCTAACTAAAAAGTATTTAGCTAATAAAATCGCATTAAAGTTTGACGAAAGTGAGGGGTCAACACGATTAAGACCAACACTGCAACACTGTACACAAGTTTTGTATACTGTCCTCCAGGAAAGACTGAATCATTGTGCAGCCGGAATTTCACTTTGTGTGCCTTGGTCTGGAAAAAAAGTTAAGAGTAAATCTAGTTTTGTTTAAATTGACCCAAAAAGTGTTTGATTTGTGTTCTTTTCTTTAGAAGTTGACCAATTAAATGGCAATTTTTGATTACCTCCTGCTTTCGAAAAAATGTTTAAGGAATTTTTTCAAATGATTATGACCACCTTTTAACTTTTTGTGACTACCCTAGAAATATGGTTTTTTAGGTTTTCGAAAGATGATCATTTTGAAAAGAACTTTTGCCAAAAATTATCATTCTTTAAATTTCTTATAGTCAAAAAAATTAGGGATTCACCTCGGAATGAGATGGTAGTAAGCTAGAAATGTGATGTTACTTTTTGGTGTTCTTAATGTTCTGGAAAAATTTTCATAAAATCTCGTGCCCGCATAGTTAGTTATGAACTGCCAAAAGTCCCGAAAACCACCTTTTTGGTGATTATTTCCGTTTGCTAGTGTTTAAATAAAATAAATTGGGTGGCGCAACAGTCCGTTGAGAACTAGGGCCTAGTGACTTACAACTCTCAACCATTCCTGTGTGCGAGTACTGTTGTCAGGGGTGGAGAGGACCTACAGTTTTACCCCGAATCCGAACGGCTAATTTGAGAAAGCACTTTTCATGACAAGAATTACTCTTGGAGAATTTGTCAATTCCTCGCAAGAGGCAGTACCCGTGAAAAAAACTTTAGATGACATAGGCAGGGGTCGAACCCAAGACCTCTGGCATGACAGTCCAACGCACTAACCATCATGCTACGGGTACCACTTGCTAAAATGTTTGCCTCGATATAATTTTTTACATACGCTTAATTGTTTCGCTTGGAAGAATAGATGCAATAAAAATATTGTATTCAGGAATTTTTTTTGTAGTACATTGTCCCATCCCAACGTAGTACCCGTGACATGATGGTTAGTGCGTTGGACTGTCATGCGAGAGGTCTTGGGTTCGATCCCTGCCTGTGCCACCTTAATTTAAAAAAAAAAAAACGGGTACTGCCTCTTGCGAGGAATTGACAAATTCTCCAAGAGTAATGCTTGTCATGAAAAAGTGCTTTCTCAAATTAGCCGTTCGGATTCGGCATTAAACTGTAGGTCCCCTCCATCCCTGACAACAGTACTCGCACACAGGAATGGTTGAGAGTTGTAAGTCACTAGGCCCTGGTTCTCTACGGACTGTTGCGCCACCTAATTTATTTATTTTATTTACATTGTCCCATTCCTGAAGTTCTCAAGCATGTCATAAGCATTTTAGTTTTTGAAAATAGAAACGGTTAATTTGCTGATGGGATGCTGTAACTTTTGCTTAAAAGCTTAGAAACTTAAGGACAAAATTCCTCCTTTTTTGATAAGTTTAAATTTTTCAAAAAAGTTTTAGTTTAAAAAAAAAAGTGTTGAGCATTTCTTTTTTTTGCCCTCTACATATATCTCTAAAACGGTTGAAGCGTATGAAAAAATGAATGAGAAAAACTTTAGCAAATTGACACGGACACGAAATTTTTTGGGAGTTTGTACACAAGAGATCTCCATTAGTCTCTTATACATACCTTGCTTTAATTATTTCGAGTATTGAAAATGACGACGCTAACTTAATGAACATCGTTAAAACTTGACTATGAGATCAAAAAACTTTTAACAAATGATAATTATAATCAATTAACCGCACCAAAACAATCACTAAGTACATTAAACATATAATAATTTCACTTAACCAAAAGAAGAAGGGTATATGTAGTTAAATACCTTCCAAGTTTTCCTTCGATTTGCGATTCATTTCAACTTGCGTTTGACACGTCTTATAAGAGTCATCAGTGCAGTGGTAAAACAGCGTGGCACGCAACACGATTCTCCTTCAATCAAAAGATTATACTCTTACCTACCTAAAAATATCATATTATTGCTTCTTCCACTAAAAATAAATGCCTATCTCATACGAGTAGTAAGTGGAATGGCATTGCTTGGGTTGTTTTGTTTTGCCATTTTGTCCACTTTTAATAATAATTATACTCTGATATACGATTGTGCATCGTTTACAATTGCTTGTATTTTTTTTTTTCTTTATTTAAGTTTATCCGATATTTAATTACAATTACTGCCACCATTAACCACCATGAAATCATTGTCGCGTTAGTTTGCTTGCTTGCTTTGTTGTTAAATGATTGTAACGTAACGAAGACGCCCTTTTGTTTTTTTTTTAAATTTAAGCCAAGTCAAAAGAAGACAAGAAAAAAAATGAGATTTGAAATCTTATCCGACAAACCGTCGACATGTAATCTGAGAAACCGCATCATGCTGCTGCTGCCGATGTCGATGCTGATGTTGATGTTGCTTTTGCTTTTGCTTTGCTTTTCTGTCAGCTCAGGCCAACTCTGATGAATGCGATGGCCAAGCTGATGGGCCAGGGCTTCGACTTCGGCTTCGGGAAGAGATTTGTTTCCCTCTCGTCAATCTTATGGCCCGTGCTTTTCACTTTTTTTTTTCTTCCACTAACCAAACCTATATACAATAAAATCAACCACCAAGTTGAACCTATCCAGAACCAGAGCCGAGGGTTTCATGGTTGAGGATATTTATTATCTTTTCTTTAATACAATATCCCCATAAGGCACAACGTGGATGGATGGATATGCTATGCTATGGGTTGGGTATACCTATAGTGAATCTGAGTAGTGTGTGCCTTAGCCTTATGCAATGTGTCAATTTTCATGTGTCAATCATAACGGTTTCGATTTCTGGAAACAGAATAGACATTTATTTATTTTTTGAAATATTGATTTTAAGACAAGTAAACTGAGACTCAACTAAACGTCATGGGTGGCGTAGCGGTGGATGATTTGAAATTCGTCGTAATATTCATACACTCAATAGTGTGACAATATTTTTTAAGATTGACAGAAATCTTAAGTTTTGTAATTTTTTGACAGTTCGGTTGAGATGTAAAGTTCTAAGTTTACACACGGTAGCAAAACAGAAGCCATAGGTTATCGTAATAGGTATTCATATGAAATCAGACGTTTGCGATACTTTGAAGTTATGCCGATTGCTAGGTAAGAAAAACTGAAAATTGATACACTGCGATTTTGGTGTGATAAGAAAATCATTTAGCAATATACGCAGAACAAACAATTCGTTTTTCCAAAAAGGAAAACTGGAGACATAAATCCTAAATAAAGTGACAAGCGATAAATTGGTCAGAAGATTTTACATATTTTTGACACTGTTTCGGTAACCACTTTCTTAAGACTTTACAATAATCGAAATTTAAGGGATTAAAATCTGAAGTTTTATAAATCCTTAAAACATTGTGAGGTGAGGTTTTTATTCGGATTTGTTTTTATTTGTTTGAGCTTTTTTTTTCTACTCTTAAAATTCTTAAATACCAATAAAATAAGATTTTGATTTTTGTGATTTATCGTGTTTATCAAGCATACGAAACATATTATTGTGTATGGTTCTTGATTTGTTTGCATTAAGACAATTTACAAATTATGCAGGTTGTCCTAAGACTTGCCGAAACAACAGAAACAGAAAACAGCTCAACAAGCGAAAGAATACCTTCATTAGAAAGGCATTAAATGCTGAAGAAAACTAGCTACATCCGAGATGTCCAAAAAAAACACTCGTTATTTGAGGCTTATTTGCACTCTGGATTATAGAAATAGCTTACATACGTGTTTAAGGATTGAAAATTTGACGAAGCAAAACTCGTAAAAAGTATTTGAAACATATCACATGAGAATAGGAAATCGATGAATCAACAATAAGAAGCACTGAATTAAAAAAACGTTTTATAGAGAAGTACATCCCAATGAATAATTTTAGGTCGGAAAGACAGCGGATTTGAACTCTTATTTTCAGTTAGAAATTTTCCGACTGTATCGCGTGGCATAATCGTTAGTGCGTCTCCTTCCTAAAAGGGATACTACCTTTTGTGAAGAGTTTACAAATCCTATAAAAGTTTTATCTGGTACAGAAAAGCGCCGCTCGCCTTAGACGTTTCGATTCAGCAATAAACTAAAGGTTTCTTCCATTTCTGCAGACATGCGTATACTGATCCTTAAAACTATTACTATTATAAAGCTCTTTGGTTCATTCTTCAGCCAATCGTACTTCAATCACCTTGAAGAACCTGACTATAGTATTGTTGATTACTTAAAAGGTACCTCATTCACCTCCCTTACCCAATTCGAAATAAGTGATGATACTGTTGATACAAAATTAAGCCTACTCAAAGATGATTTCTCTCCTGGCCCGGATGGTTTGCCTGCAATTTTATTAAAAAAGTATGCATCCTCCCTATGTTAACCTCTCTCACTACTGTTTCCAAAGCTTTGGAATGATTCCATTATTTTTCCTGTTCATAAAAAAGGAACAAATAATGATGTTATTAACAACAACCAAAACTTTTCGAAAGCATTGTCTACGACAATATCAGGTCCACTAGAACTAATCTTACTGACTTTGTGTCCAAAACTCTGAAAGAATTAGAGAAATGAAGTGGACGTTATCATTACAGAATTCAGTAAAGCCTTTGATAAAATCTTTTACCAAATTATTTATCTTGAACTTAAAGCTCTTTATTTCCCACCCTTTTTATTTCATGGCTCATATCGTATGTTGAGAACCGCCGCCGCCGGCCGATACAGAGTTGTTTTTAGGTTCTCAATCTCCGATTTCATTTATGCAATCACAGGAGTCCCTCAAGGGAGCCACTTTGGTCATTTATTATTTGTCTTTACTATCAACGACGTTATTAATGTCATTGATAAATCAACTGTTTCTATTTACGCTGCGATGACATGAAATTAACAAAGGTTATTTTTACTCCATCTCATTCTGCCTTACTCCAAAATGATCTTGACTCTTTTCAGACTTGGTGCGACAAAAATTTCTTGGAACTCAATGTAGCTAAATGCCAATTTATAACATTTATCCGTAAGCGTTAACCTCTTCCATACCGAACTTACTTTATTCCGTCTGTTCTATTCGCGATCTAGGACTTATTTGCGACATTTAGTAAAATTTTCGAGCCCATTTTGATTATATTATTAAATAGGCCTATTCGTCCCTTGGCTTCATCAAACGTTGGTCTAACGAATTCTCGAACCCCTATGTCACTAAATCTCTATACTCCAACTTTTTTAGACCTCTCCTTGAATACGCTAGTCAAGTCTGGTCTCGCCATTAGAACTCTCACTCTCAAAGAATTGAATCTGTACAACGCAGATTTGCACTCCACGTTCTTCCTTTCCTTGGGGTGATAATCTATTCTTTTGGTGAGCACATTATCTCGCGAAGTGGGGTTCTGCGAAGTCGCTTGTCTACACAGATAAGCCAGTGACGATTGGCATCTGGAGATTATTCGGAGCGTTATTGCTGAAAAAAAAGTGGTCGATAATTGGGCCTTTCGGCTGGGATTGATTTGAGGCAGCAGCAGCCACTTGCCTGATTTCATTTTTGAAACATAATGGCCAACTTTTATCTTAATAATAAAGCTAAATTATTTTTTTTTCTTTTTTTTTTACAATAAGCGCACCCTCAAGGGGATATTACTACCCTTATTATGTAGACACAGTGTGAGCACTAGGGAAGGGAGAGAGGGGTTGAAAGGAGGTGTCGGTGCACATTAGTTTTGAATTCCTGAATATTGCAATGGCTGGGAAAGACAGAGTGTGGCAAGGCATTCCACATTCGCATAGTACGGCTAAAGAACGAATCTCTGTACTTGACAGTACGACCGAAGTTGGGCTCGAGGGTATATTGATGAGCATTCCTAGAAGCGCGAGTATTGCGGTTGAACTGTTTAAGGGGAGGAATGCAACTGGCTATTTCTCTAGAGCTTAAACCATTAAAATAACGGTAAAAGAGGGTGAGACAAGAAACATTTCGGCGATGTTCAAGCGACGTAAATGATCTTATGATGGTAATATCACCAATCAATCTGAATGCTGTACGTTCAATGCTGTCCGAGAGGCTTAAGTAAGTTGCAGGAGCATCAGCCCAGATATGGAAGTTATACTAAAGCTTTGCACGTATATAAGTCGTGTAGATAACAGCCAAATCAGAGGGGGAGAAAAACTTCTTGCATCGCCTTAGAAAACCCAAACATCTTGCGGCATTTTTGGCGACATCGCGTATGTGATCGTTCCACAAAAGTGGGTTGATGATACACATACCGAGAATATCGAGATGTTCAGTCTCCTCGATGCAAGTGACATCTATGGATAATGGCAAGGGTGGTATATCTCGCTTTAACGATACAAGACAGCATTGGGTTTTCGAAGCATTAAATTCCACGCGGTTTCTTATTCCCCATTGTACAATGCTGTTTAGGTCGGAATTTAATGAGCTTATCATATTTTCTCGTTGCAGTTCCACACCCGAAGAAGAGGGATGTGAATCTGAAAACGAATGTTAGAAGTTAAGAGTACTATCGTCAGCGAAACAATGTATTGGATTAGAAATTGCAGACAGATCAGATCATTAATAAAAATGAGAAAGAGTGTTGGAGATAGAACAGAGCCCTGGGGCACACCAGCATTTATTTTGTGGTTTTTAGACTTGAATCCATCCAACACAAATTGTATTGAACGATTCGAAAGGTAATTACTAATCCAATGAAGCAGGGATTCATGAAAATCGAAACCACGCATTTTCGATAAGAGAGCCTGATGCCAAACCCTATCAAATGCTTTTGAAATATCTTGGCCATAAAATTAAATTATATGCGTTTTATTTTTTCTCGAAAACCACACGTCTAAAAAAATATCTATATATAACTCTTTTAAATGAGTAACTATAGTTTTGGAGTAATTTGCTCAACTCTCACCAACATATTTTTGTTTCGAATTTGGGGTAGTTTTTTTTTTTTTTCTTTGTAAACTCACTGGAACTTTTAATATTGATACAATATGTTTAAATTAAAAGCAATTTGAAAATATTTGAAATATTCTTTGAGAAATTGGAAAATCTTAAAATACGTACCAAGTTTTTTGTTTAAAGAAATGTATAAAAGTATAATCTTAGAACTAATTATTGAATTATTTACATACGAATCTCCTAGCCCAACAATCCTAAATCTGTCAAAGTTCATTATGATAAATGGTTTATTTATGGAATGTATGCATCTTTTCATATACATACATACTTACCATACATTAAAGTACAATTTAATTTTATGTTTGAAAAATCGTCATTACCTGCAATAGAAAAGAAAACAAAACCAATTTACATATAAGTAATTTTGCAAATTCATGTATTCAAGTATAATCTACAATCTACAATAATTTTAAATTTAATAATACTTAAAATATGTTCCAGTCAATTTAAGTCAATATAACTAGTTACACTAATCGCTTGGCCCCATTACACCCAACAATGTCCATTACTCTTAAATTAAAACAACCAACAATCTGAATCTATTTTAAGACTTCAAAAATTATCTCAGAATGCTCCATTTCATCCCGCAACAAGGTGGCCGAATCACTGTTTGTCGGTCGTCGTCATGATGTGCCCTTAACGTTAATTTGACTTGAGAGAGAATCCCACAATTGGCCACTTATTTGCATTTTTTAAAAACAAAAGGAAAAAAATATTGCTCTAGTCGCTGTCACTTGAAGTCAGTGGCGACGAGGCGAGGCAAAGCGTCCACCAAACTGTCCATCTCCATACATATTGTCTATAATATTGCCTTCACTTTTAAATGAGGAAGGCCGAGGTGGACTGTTATGAGTTTGCATAAATCATTCTCGGTTACAATCTTCAAGGAATTCAACACCAACACGTCGCGACCGACGACGACGACGCGACGTGGAGGCACTTTTATTCTTATGCCAAACAACACCCAACTTATGTCTCACATCATCATCATCATCATCTTAATAAAGGGAGAAGTATGTAAAGTAGGTATATTCATCTTTTTAAATTAAAAACAAGCTAAAATGAAGAAGGAAAAAGAAAACACAATTCATATCACTTAAAGTGATAAAAATCATTTTTGTTGTTCTTTAAGTGGGAAACACAAGTGACAAGTGTGTACTGAGACTTAGTCTATAACTCGGTGTCAGCAGTTTCAGAGGTTGTTTATGTGAATACGTCAAGACGACATACACACTGACACCGTTGTGCGTTGGGCTTTGGACATAAATGATGTTGGAGAAAATCAATTAAGCTTTTCAAAAAAAAAATACTTTAACTTATACAAAATGATGACAGCGATGCTTGAACTGAAAGTATTTATTTATTGGCGAGATATTTGCTGAGAAGAATTAATAACTAATTGGCTACGGTAATAGAGTAAATTGTTATAAATGTCAAAAATGTTGTCCTCTCTCTATTAGAAATTTAGTTCTGCTTATCTTGATGTATCTATTTTTTTTTTTTTTTGTTTTTTAAGAAGAAGATTCAGTCTGTTTTACAATTAGATTTCTACTTTATTTTTGTGCTGTTTTTTTTTTTTTTTTTTTTTTTTAATATTGTACGCGCACTCAAGGGGATATGAATAACCTTATAATGATTATACACAGTGCGAGTAATTAGGAAGGGAGGATAGGATTTGAAAGGAGATCCCGATGCACATTGGTTTTGAATGCCTGCACATTGTAATGAGTGGGAAATATTGAGTCTGGCAAAGCATTCCACATTCGTGTAGTGCGACTAAAAAAAGAATCTCTTTACTTTATAGTACGTCCGAAATCGGGCTCAAGGGTAAACTGATGGGCATTCCTAAAAGAACGAGTATTACGGTTGAATTGTTTGAGGGGAGGAATGCAACTGGCTATTTCATCAGAGCATTGCTTATGGAAGTAGCGATAAAATAATGAGAGACATGAAACCTTGCGACGGTGCTCAAGAGATGCAAAAGTTTCAGTTAGACAACGGTCACCTATCATTTTTAGAGCTCTCTTTTGAATTCTGTCCAGGAGACTCAAGTGGGTTATAGGAGCACCTGCCCAAATATGGGAATTGTACTCAAGTTTTGGACGAATATAGGCTTTATAAATTATAGCCAGATCAGAAGGGGTAAAAAACTTCTTGCATCGGCGGAGAAAACCTAAACACTTAGCAGCATTTTTGGCGATGTCAAATATGTGATCACTCCACAACAAGTGGTTTGTAATACACATACCAAGGACTGATAGCTGTTCAGTCTCCTCGATGCAAGTACCACTCATGGATAGTGGCATTGGGGGAGGTTTACGCTTTTGAGACAGTAGACAGCATTGAGTTTTCGAAGCATTAAATTCTACACGGTTTTTTATTCCCCATTAAACAATGCTGTCAAGATCAGAATTTAATGAGCTTATCATACGCTGCCGTTGATAGTCCACATCCGAAGAACAAGGATGAGAATCTAAAAACGAATACGAGAAGCTGAGGGTACTGTCATCAGCGAAACAATTAAGTGGGTTAGAAGTTTCAGACAAAAGATCATTTATAAAAATAAGGAAAAGTGTCGGAGACAAAACGGAGCCCTGGGGCACACCAGCGTTTATTTTGTAGATATCAGATTTGAACCCATCCAATACTACTTGAATTGAACGGTTCGAAAGGTAATTTCTAACCCAACGAAGAAGGGATTCATCATTGCTGAAAAATAAACACAATTTAATGTGAATGCTGAAATTTCAAAGTTTTTGACAGGTTTTAGGCAATACAAATTTCGAAATTAGGTAGGAACATGAGATCTCAGAGGTTACGCAATAATTTCAGCTTTACCACAGTCCGTCAGCAAAATTTAGCTTCGGCGTCAAGCACTTAGGAATTGAATAGATTTTGAAATTTTATGTAATTTATGTTTTATGAATTTGTATTTTTGTTTATCAATGTTAGGGACAATATTGACACAAGACGTGAATTTTGCATATGAAAACATTGTTAGTTTTTTCCATCGTGAATTTGTAACGAGCAATTTCGAACAATGATGCTGCTTAAAGTTTTATAAAAACTGAATATGGAAGTTTTATGGGTTTAAAAAAGATCCAATCTAGGTTTCATGTTTAAGACTTGATTTGATATATCACCATTTTACATAACAGTGACCAGCAGTGTTATCCGAATGGTGTTCAACAAGTTTAAGTAGTTTGGAAGCGACTAAAATTTGTAGATGTAGTAACAGAATGTTCTGGAAATGAGATTTTGAAGACATCTGTTGGTTCAAGATGCAAACAACAATGAACAGCGTAAAAATACAAATAGAAAATAAAAGAAGTTTTGAAGTCTTCTATTCTTTTTTTTATGTAGAATTAATTTTGATAAAATTTAAATCTCAAGATCCAAAACAGTGAATATTTATTTCCATCAATATATTTAACAGATCCGGTTGGTGCGGCGGCTCATTTGGATAACTTTAAACTTGAGCTTTTGTAATTATTTGATTGTGTGGGGTTAATGGGGAATTGACAAATCCTCCAAAAGTAAATCTTAAGTGCTTCTCAAAGTAGCTGCTTGTTAGATGAGATACCAGTCCATATTAGTCTTAAAGTTTTGAATATCTCACATTCTC
This sequence comes from Eupeodes luniger, assembly GCA_951509635.1. Classification (NCBI taxonomy): domain Eukaryota; kingdom Metazoa; phylum Arthropoda; class Insecta; order Diptera; family Syrphidae; genus Eupeodes; species Eupeodes luniger. The sequence goes on along the minus strand of OX608075.1, from coordinate 75,766,776 downwards.
AATGTGCGGTCAAAAAAAGAATCTATACACTTGACAGTATATCCGAAATTGAACTCAATTTCGTGAGTATTACAACTGAATTGTTTGAGGGGGGAATGGAATTAGATAATTGGACAGAAAATTATTTGTACAAATATCAGTAAAACAACGAGAGGGAAGATACATTGCGAAGAGCTTATCAAACGCTACCGTTGAAGTTCCACAACCGAACAACAAGAATGTGAATCTAGAAACGAATATGAAAAGCTGAGGGAAACGTCGGTCGTCAGCGAAACAGTTAAAGGAAGAGAGTCGTAGACAAAACGGAGCCCTGGAGGACACCAGTATTTATGAGTTTCAGATTTAAAACTATCCAATACAACTTTTATTGAACTGTTATAAAGGTAGTTTCTACTTCAACGAAGAAGAGATTCATCAATAACAAAAGCACCTATTTTTGATAAGAGAACTTGGTGCCAAACTCTATCAAATGCTTTTAAAATATCAAGTGCATTTGGAAACAAATTTGTAGTTATTTTATTTTTAAAAAAGCTTTGAGTTTATCTTTTCAATAGTGATTTACAATAAAAAGTTACAATAAATTGTATATTTAGTTTTTTATTTCCAAAAGTGTAGGTGATTATTAATTTTTCTCAAAGCACAATGCCATTTAAAATGGTATGGAATTTGTGAAGGCTGATTAAATATATTCCGTATTTAGTCAAAATGCTGGTCACTATTAATATTTTTTCAATACATTTTATTCTTGTTAAAGAAACTCTTGTTCTTAATTAAATATTAAACATTAATATGCAACATCACCTATTTTGACCTCATTTGAAAACTCTTCACTTTTAAAACATCAATCATCAAATCCTGATGCTAAGCGATTTCTTTCCGGTCTCTAGATTCAATCCCTCATCAAAAAACAAATCTCTTAAGTTCTTAAAAGCTGACATACAAAAGAATTCACTAGTCAATGACCTACCTAAGTAAATCCCTGAATACATCACTCAATTTTTGATTACAACCTTTCAAAAAAAAAAAAAAAAAAAAAACACCAAGCTGTAATTGTCCTTGATAATGTACGAAATGAGTGAAGTGAATGAATCTCGCTATATCTCAAGGGTGTTCTTCTACTTTATCTTCTATTTTTTTTTGTATGTGTGCTTTGTTCAAATTAAAGCCCACATTCATCCATCTTCTATATTAATTGCTGGCTTATGGGCCTTCTGGGATTTGAGTTTTAAAAGCTCCAAACTCAGCAATTATCATTATTCCCTTAGTCACAAAATATGGATATTCTCCTCGTCAAACAGGTGAAACAATCCGTTTAACGACTCGAAGGACCTCTTGAAAGGTATATTATGCAATTTGTGCCTCATATTTGCAAAGTTAAAACAAAAAATCTGTTTCATCCTCCCACCGAATAACTATGGGCAGGGTATGACACAAACACATTTTGACATAATGTTTATTCAAGTTAAAATCTGGGTCAGTCCTTACGCTTATGTCGTATTGTGTACGGTATTCTGCCTGCACCAGAAGAATAGCATCACACAGCACAGCTCCATTACTCCCACATTCAAAAGACACAACATAAAACATGCACACATAAATAAATCAAAAGGAGCACTAATGGCTCATAATACTTCTCCTGCAGATATCAAGCTTCGCAAATCAACCATCACTGTCGTGATGTGGATGAAAAATATAAAATAAAATACAAAATCAGCAACAACAAAAAATAAAATGGAAGTAAAATCAAGAATTGAGGACATAATATCCACCCTACCTCCGTTATCTCAAACCCTAGAGAGGCAGACTCATATACAAAGCTCATTTTCAAATTCACATAAACATGAGATAGAGGAAGGGCACCCAAGAGGGTTTTTTGTTTTCCCTTTGAAGACGAATGGCAATGATGCTGATTCATTCTGCTTATGGATAGTGATGGCTTGGGGTTTTGGGTCTTTAGGCTCGATCCCGATACGATATTATGTATGTATCATCATCGAAAGTATTTAGGACAATCTAAATTGCTTATATGTATTTATGGTATATACCGAGTCTGAGGTCTGACACAAATAAACGCCTTTTTGATGTCCTTTACTTCTAACCTGATAATACTAATAATAATAAAAGATACTAAATAAAATTGGCTAACTCAAAAGGGTAGATTACCACATCGAAAACTTTTAAACCCTAATATAAAATGAAGGAGAATGGTAAAAAGTAAAACTATTACGTTTTATTCATTTGTGTATCACACAAACCTAACAAAAAAAAAAGTCAATAGTCTGGCTAACAAAAGTTAACAATCCTGAATAAAGGAGGGTCATTTGCCTCTATATTGATTGAGACACTGATGTTTTGTATTGCTCAATTGATAAAAGTTTGAATGAAGGACATGATGAATAAATGGATTTGGATTTAAAGAGGGTGTAAATTTAGTTCGAATTTTCCTAGAATTTCCAAAAAATATTTTTTTTTTTTATTTTAAAGGATTCCCTAGCATCTTACAAATTTTAGATGACACAAATTTTAAGTACTTTGTTTTCGAATTTTAGCTTTAAGGTATTGCAAAATATTTATGACTTTTAATACTTGAAGCTCGTTTGTCTAAATGTCATAAATATCAATAATAAGATCCCATTTCTGTAATATTGATTTATTTTGTAAAATGTATCAAAAAATCCCTAAAACTTTACAGCATGTAGGGTAGTCTAAACTTTTAAAACTTAGTCCAAACAGAGCCTTTTTGGGAAAAGGCTCTGTGCCAAAAGTTCATGCTCCCCATTGTCGTCTCGTGTAACTTGAGTGTGATAAACTTATTTCACGAACATCAACGCTCCATCGATCTCAGCAGCTCAATATTTCACGCACTAGGCTAGGAGAATTCTGCACAAAGATTTCGGATTATTCGCTATATTTTGGCGCATGCTAAAATCGATATTTTGCGCACTCAATTATGAAATTGTGTTTTTTAATGTCTTGGACCGATGAATGATTTGACATATTTAAACTTGCTCTTGTGGGGAACCGTGGAGGTTTTGTTTCGATTGTTTTTTTTTTTTTGTTTTTAAAGTAGGAAATGAAAAAGTCTTATTGTAAGAAGTCAAAAATATGTTTATGATAGCAGTTTTTTATCCTTAGCAGTTTTTGCCATATAAACCAAAAGGTGTGCCCAGAGTAAAGAAATATTTTTAAAACATTTCAGAAATAGAATATGCGTGTTTCAAAAATGAAATGCTTCTTAAAATGTTTTCCTTGGTCTGGACGCACGCAAAACATTTCTAAAATGTTTCCCATTCTGAATTTCTGAAATGTTTCTTAATTTTTTTTTTTTTCAAACAAATGTGAAACATTTCAGAAAGGTTTTTTAAACAATATTTCCTGAAATATTTTTGTTGGTGTGGACATATCTAAACAATACTTCATTGAAGATTTGGTTAGAGACACTTGATTCTCGACGTACATATATATTTTTCACCACGTTATGCCTCTTCAAAAATATATAAACAAAAATAAAAAGTATGGCGCAAAATTTTACATAGTTCTTATTTAAGTAAGCCAACATTGTTAAATTAGTTCTTTAAAAAGTCTTGTTCAAATTTGTCTTTATTTTGAACACTTTAAACAGGTCGTCTAACTAATAAAGGTCTTTAAATAACCTAGCGCATTTGTGTGGTTTTGTATGGGCTGTGGTAGAGCATTTCCGGTTTAAATCCGGGGGTCCCCGGACTTTTTTTTAACTCGACAATTCCCATTAGCCAATTCAACTTTCCAGCTAAGATGACGGGCGGGCGATTTAAGCCCGTCGGCTTTCGTGACTGTTTATTTACAAGCTCAAAATCATCTTCTTATTTTCAAAAAACACTTCCATACATTTTGTTATGACAAACGTCAAATAGAAAAAGTATTCCTTAAAAAAGATAAAGAAGCATTTTGCTGTTTTAAAAGTTAGACGAGTGCTTTAGATTAAAAGTTTACTTTCGCCCATGTTCCAAATTTCGATCGAAAGTGAATTGAAATCACTTTTCAATTTCACATGAAATGAAATTGGATGTTCTTCCATTCGATCGATTTCGAAAACTTCGAAATTGCTTCGAACTGTCAGAACTAAAGGATCATCCATTTTTATTTTGTTTCTCAAGTAAAATGTTTGCTGTTTTGAAGATGGATGCAATATTATTGGCAATTTTAAGTGAAAAAAGGAAGCAGAATTCAAGAGAAATAAAATGCACGACTGGGTTGCACGAACTTGCTCCTGTATTCAAAGAGTCTGTTTAAAAAAGTTTCTATGTATAGGTATGTATGTATATAAGATTTAAAAATATACCTGTAAAATAAGTTTGTCTTCAAAGCTATAAATGCCATTTGATTTGTCGAAAAAACCTCCATTTTTCAATTTTTTTGGGAGGGGGTTACATTCAATACAGTTAAAATAATTTCAAAAAAAAAACTAATTTAAGATTCAAAATTTTACCTGAAAAATAAATTTGTCTTCAAAAATTTAAATGCCATTTTATAAATAAAAAAGCCCTTGATTTTTCAAAATTTTTTTTCGAAAATCGTTAGAGCGGTTTTTTTTTAAATTAATTTTGTATATATTAAATTTTTCAATTTTGTTCTAAAAATATTTTTGGTATGCAGTTGTTTAGTGATTGTAAATATACGCTCTACATTTGAATTTCGTAAAAAAATAATAACCCGTTTTTGAGATATAGAATTTTGAAAAAAAAAATTCAATATTTTTTTAAAAATCCAAACAAAAAAAAATTGCACTTTTGATAATCAAATATTGTTAAAGCTATATTGCTTTAACACAGCTTATTCACAAAAAAAATTATTGAAATCAGTACATAAGTTGCTGAGAAAATTAAAAAACAAAATAACGGTTCTATGAGCGGTACCTTTCCTGAGCAATACAAAAATATGTTTTTCTTATTAAAAGAAGCCAAGTTAAAAAATAAAATTTTAGAGAAAATTAAAAAAAATCTATCGGTTTGTTTTTGAGAAAATTCGAATTATCGTTTTTTGACCAAAAAAAATTGTATGGGGGCCACTGTTAGTTTTGATCTTAAAAAAAAATGAAAAAAACGCCTAACGTGAATCTGCTCAAAACCTTAACTTCCAAGTTTGAACTCAATCGACCCAATCCCAATGGTTTAGGCTGTAGGAGCGTGGACAGACAGACAAAATTTTGCACGAATGCAAAACTTGCCATATAGTTCCTATATGTCGCAAGTAAAAATAAGAAAACGAATTTGCGAGACAAATCAAATAAATTGGATATACCTGACACAATGTAAGTGTGTGAAAATTATGTAGAATTGTTCTGATAAATAAAGTAAATTCTTGACTTCCTCTTTTAAGCTTTCATTGTAATTTAAGATTAAGGAAAGATGCTTTTTTATATGTTCAAAGGAAAATAGAACCTTTATAATAGTTTCATCGATTCCTTAATTTCAAAAACTTGCTGCAACCCTTCGATTAAAGCAGAAGGAAGCTATCAAAGATCAATTCACAGAAATAAAAAATGTGATTTGAATGCGTTCAAAAAATGGAACAAATCGAAATACAGAACATCCATTTGCATGTTCGAAAATCCAATTCACGATAACGAATTGTGGAACACCTAAATTCACTTTCGCAAAGTGTATTCACAATATGTGAAATGCAGAACATGGGCATTTATATCGTTTAAAATTATCAAAGAGTTAACCATCATTCTAAAACTCATTTTTAGAGTCGACTTCGAATTTAAAAATGATTTAGAGTAGGTTTTAAATGTTTAAAAATTGAAGCCTGTTTTTAAGGTAAACCAACACAGTTCCTTATTTATAACAAATACATAGTGTGATGATTTTACAAAGAACAAATCTTTATTTTCTAGACACTGTTTTAATAATTAAATTTCTTACATAGTTTTATTAGAAATTCTTATTAGTTCAGTTATTTTCTGAGTTTATAAGTTTTGAAAAACCTTGCTTTTATGGTTTTAAAAAATACGTTTAGTGTTAATTTTGGTGCTAATTTATCACATAATAAAGAAAAACATAAAAATAATATTAAAAACGTTAATTTTTTTATTTAAGAGTTAACTCGAAGTTTGGAATTGAAACTTTTGGCATTTTTCTGATAAAAACAGTTTTGGCATAAATGGTTTAACGTTTCTTAAAAGTCTATGCAGAAAAGGTAAACACTCAAAAATCTTACTTAATAGAATTATTCGGTTTAAAAAAAGATAATTTCATAGCCATCTACAAATCTTTGTCGACAATTATTGTAATCAGGTCTATTTTTCAAGGGCAGATATCTACAAATTCAATACATTGTTTTTTCTGTCACAGGAGATTACGAAAATGAATTTTTAAGTTAGTTTACTAAAAAAAGTATAATGTATTGGTTTGCATCACTTATGCAACATTTGCAAATTTTTTGAATAAAAAAGGGGTTAGTTGCAGAAAAGTAAAGTTTTTCAAGTAATTTCAATCAAACAACATTTCTCTTTATTTTTGTCAATAAAATCTTCGATTCAGACCAAATTCAACTGTCTTAAATTAGTTTTCAAATGGAATTTAAAATAAACATAAAATACGATGAAATTATAATCCGCCTAAAAAGAATTACACTTTTTTTTATTGAAAAGGTCATTAGACAGTCTCAAAAGTTGCAAAAACAGAAAAAAAAAAAACGCCCACACGCTACTTATAAAAATCAATACAAATAATATAATGACTATATAGACTGAAACTTCTATACGTCTTGACCATTATTTGAAGGTCAGAAATTTGCGATTAAGCTTTCTACTTTCAGATAAACTTATTTCTAACATCCAAGTGATGTCAATTAGGTAATTTATTTCCTATCAATTGGACGTTTGGTTATAAAAAGAAAATAAACAAATAAATATTTAAACAAGTTTTGGGGTGTTTTTTGTTTTACTAAATTATACCGCCTTCACTTAATTTTAACAAAAAAAAAACACTCTTGAAACAAATACCACTCAAAAAAATGATCAAAAACAATTTAATGTTGCTTTCAGTTCCGTTTTGTGTCTTAATCTTTTGAATTGATGTCGTAAACAAAATAAAACAATTTTACGCATTTTGATTGAAACATATTAAAACAACAACCAGATAATTACAACTCAAAGCCAAAGCCCATTGTCTAAACAACCGATCGACCCTATAGGAATAGAGAGCAAGACCCGCACAAGCCCTACTATGACTATGAGGGAAGTGTCAGTGTTTTGAATGATAAATGTTCCAACAAATTAATTTTTCTATTTTCGAAATCTTAATTTGTGTTTTTTTTTTCTTTATTCATTTTTTCCTAGATGTTGTTATAATTTTACGTATGATTTATTATTTAATATTTTTAGGCTATTTTTCGTTTAATTAAGCAATTCTCCTGGTATTAAATAGATGTACATAATCTAGATACGTACAGTACTACACTTTTAATATGAAATAGAGTTGCCATTGGGTGGCAACTGTGCTTTTTATGTAAGTAGGTGCGACTTGTTCCTTGAGTAAAAATTGCAATTTAATTTTCTTTTTATTTAATGTCACAACATTTTCAAACGATTTAGTAAAATGTTAAGTCCAGTTTTGACAATTAACTACGCTAAAATTTCTGAACATTTTGCTAAAGATAAAACACAAATCGGCCACTTAGCCTTTAAAGACTTTACTAAATCAAAATGACATCTGTCATTATCTTAGAAAATATTTCTTGTCATTTTTATTTCAAAGAGATTTATGTGTTTTTTATAACTCTCGAGCTACAATTGTTTTTTTTTTTTAGAAATTAATAAAATGTTTTCGAAAGGCGAATATTTTGTCTTGTATTAATATGGACTTCAGACTGCTGAGCATCTGAAGTTTCTAATGAAATTAAAAGATCCGTTTGATTTGTTTATTTTCATTAATTGTTGGTTTTTGGAATAATATGAATTTTTAAAAATGTTAAATACAATATATGTAGTTTTCAAAAAAAAATTGTTTGATGATTTTGCAAACTACAAATTTTTGTTTTCTCAATACAAATCAAATCATGTATCTTACGACGCAGAGACATAGGGCCCAGGGACATAACGCCCAACTTTTTGGGGCTAATGTCTCACTTCGGTGAGTCATAAAACCGAAATTGAATTTGGGCCTTAAGTCCTACCCAAATTTGTTTGTTAAAAATGGGACATTGTCCCCAAATTTTTGTAGAGCCAAAAAAGAATAAAAAGTTTTTTTATTTCAATACAATGAACAATAATTTTTTGATACGGTGATAATACAAAAATATCAACAACTTCTTTCAATAAAAGCACCTGTGGGTGGCCCGCTTCGCGGGTTCTCAGGATTTTAACTCAATTTTTCGGGGTCACACCCGCTCACGCAACTCCGTTGCTCCGCTTAGGGTATGTAAAGTCGCCAGGCAGTCGCCAATATCAACAGTTTTTTTGAATGAAAACACCTGTGGGTGGCCCGCTTCACGGGATCTCAGGATTTAAACTCCACAAAACAAAGTCTTGTGGTATTGAAGTCCTCCAAGTTTTGTCATTTGGTGATTCTAATTAAGTGGGGCATTAGCCCCAACATTTTTATTTGGGGCTTTGGTCTTATTTGGGTGGGACTTAGGACCCAAATTAGATTTCGGCTTTATGTCCCACTCGGGTGGGAAATAAGCCCCAAAAAAAAAAGTTGGGCGTTATGTCCCTGGACCCTATGTCTCTGCGCCGTATCTTACTTAAAAAAAATAAATAAATTGGGTGGCGCAACAGTCCGTATGAGAACTAGGGCCTAGTGACTTACAACTCTCAACCATTCCTGTGTGCGAGTACTATTATCAGAGATGTAGGGGACCTACAGTTTTAAGCCGAATCCGAACGGCAAATTTGAGAAAGCACTTTTCATGACAATGATTACTCTTGGAGAATTTGTCAATTCCTCGCAAGAGGCAGTACCCGTGAAAAAAACTTTAGATGGCATAGGCAGGGATCTGCCTATGATAGCCTTGTTTACAAAAATAGAAATTTCTCCTAAACCGTTTTTCCATTTTTTGTTAAGAACCTTTTGAACAGAAATTGTTCAGCGTTTCTTTAAGATTCATACAAGACAGATGAAATTCAAAAATTTGTAAATATTTTTTGAAAAATTTATAAAATGAAATAAATATTTATACTGAATATTGAAGATGGAGATTATAAATTTGGAAAACCATCAAGAAATTTATTGAAAAAAAAAAAAATACTTTGTAAAGAAACTATACTTTGGTTACTGCCAAATTTTGAAAAAGCCTCAAAATGCTTTCTCAAGTAAAGTTATAACTTATAAACCTTAGGTAATCCAAGTGCTGATTCCGAACTTCGATTCTAAAAATCTCTTAAATAAATAAAAAAAACGCTTATATTTTTTAAGAATTCAAAAACTTGATATAAAAGCCTAGTTAAGAAGACGGATTTGTTACAAACACCAAAATTACTTCTCCCGTTTTGCCTTTTTCTTTTAAAAACTGATATGGCATAAATGGTTCAAAGTTTCTTTTGGATTTATAACAGCTTCTGAAGATTTTTCGAAAATAAATATTTAAGTTGAATATTGAAGATAGGGATTATAGATTTTGAAAACTATTTTATAAATTTGAACATATACATATGTGTTTTTGAAATTTTAAAAACTAATACTATCTCCAAAACCTAACGTGATAGAGTAATTTTGAAGTCAGATTTGATTTAAGGCCATCAAAACCCATTGGAAAAGTGCAATTTGTTTGTTAAAAGGAAAAACTTGTCGACCACACTGGTCTTATGTTTGTAAAAATGGTCTTATGTTTGTAAGAATGTTCCAATAAGGTAGTTTTGAAGGTATAAAAGCTATCAACCATATTATTGAGATTCTTCAGAACTAATTTTACAGCAAAACTAGTTTTAAAAGGTTTTCTAGTTTTGCGTTTTTGGCTCAATCGTCAAAATAGATTTAAATAATAATTGGATCAACTTTTAAATTTTTGAAAATCTTAAAACTCGAAACTCCCTCAAAATAAGTTATGCTGTAAAACTAATTTCGAAGAGACTCAATAATATGGTTCTAAGTGATCTGTTCATAGTCAAAATGAATGCATGATCTTATTTTTTTCCTACTTTGAAATAGTGATTACACCTACTTAATCACTGTATGCTTCCAATCAAAAGTTCGAACTTTAATGTTCAATAAAAACAAAAGAAGAAGGTGTTTCTTCATATTGAACTCGAGATAAGAACTTGTGTTCTTAAATCTAAACCACTCAACCGAATTGTAGCACAAGCACAACTTTTATATCATGAGGGGTCACCCTCACCACTCCTCTCGACTTCACTACCAGGGTCCACGCATTACCTTCCATTAGCACATATCCACTTTATACCGAGTACTTCTTTGGATTGTTTTTAGGTACTTACTTTTTATGACTCTTTCTCACTTGAAAATCGAATTCCTTATACTCCATTTATACCCTTTCGATTTGTAATCGGAATTGAGGTCATGTAATGACCTTGATGCTCGGAATGAAAACAAAAAAAAATAAAAAAATTCTTCTAGAAGAACTATTTTCTTTTCATTCACACATCACGTCGACCAAAATAAAAGCCGATGCGAGATGTAGGCTTCCTCTGTCATGACCCGCAAAGCCCTGCAGAGCCAGATGAATGATGTTGATGTGGTATTAAGGTTTTTTTGGTTTTACTTTTCTTTGGAGTGACATCTGGGGCAGTGTGCCATATGTAAGGATTAATATGCGAAGGAGTCACTTTTTATTTTTCCTTTTATTTTTTGCATAATGCAGTCAACCATCACTTTATTCCATTACATATAGACACAGCTAAGGCCAAAATAATAGGAACACTTGTAGAAAATTCTAATACAATAGTTTTGTTTGGTTGAAAAAGTCAAATTGTTGGTAGGATTTTCAATCCGCGTTTGATTTTAAAATTACGTCAAAAATTGTCATTCATTATTATTGATAACTTTTTTGTTTCCCATTTTATGAAAAAGAAGTAATATAAGAATAAAGTTGTAGGTAAGTTATTTTGCTATAAATAATTGTTTTTAATTTCGTTGTAGGTTTATTTTTTTACGAAATACACCGTGAAAACCCTTTGCACTTTTTAAAAGATGGCCTCTGGCGGACAAAGCAGGCGTCCGCACTAACACTACACAACAACCCAAAACCTAACTTTTCAATGGACTATAAGTTATATCTCGAAAGACCAAATTTCTGTAAAAACGTCACTTAATGTCATAACGGGTTATCCATATTGCGGTTTCAAAAGTATAGGGTTTGAATTCGATATCTGTCAAACTAAGTTGTTAAACCAATTTTTTTTTGTCAGTTGAAAGTCTGACATTTATGAAAATGTTAAAACCTACTACAAATATGGTGATTCTGCCACAACCACATATCGTGGTTTTAGAGAAGTTTATGGTTTACATAATCGAGTTGATTTATTGACCAATTTGTGTACTTTTTATGATTATTGGAATTATAGTTTTCCGTCGGCTTTTTGGTCACTATAGTTTTAGCAATGAAACAATTGCGTTACATTAACTTTCCCAGGGAAAGGAATTGTTTCATTGCTAAAACTATAGTGACCAAAAAGCCGACGGAAAACTATAATTCCAATAATCATAATAAGGTTTACATAATCGTCCAACTACGCAAGCAATTGGCAAAATTGTGAAGAAATTTGAATAGACTGGATTGGTTACAGATATTGTAAGGCCTGTGCATCATCGTTTCTCTCGTACCACTGAAAATATCGCTGCTGTAAGTAAAAGTGTTGCCGAAGACCCGAATGTGTAGATTCCTCGTCGTTCTCAGGAATTTGGAATGTCACATTTAAATCTACACCTACATTCATATAAAGTCCAGCTCACACAACAACTGAACCCAGCTGACCATTCACAACGTCTCGTAGATACGTCCAATAAGTGCTTCAACAAAAGCGGTGGACGGCAATTTTTCGAACAAAATTTTCTTCAGTGACGAAGCACATTTCTCACTTAATAAACAGAATTGTCGTATTTGGGGTTCTGAAATTCCTCAAGTAATTGAATAGGGGCCATTACATCCATAAAAAGTCACTGTTTGGTCCGGAGGTGTGATTGGACCTTACTTCTTCGAAAACGACGATGGAACGACTGTCACATTGTCAATTCGGAGCGTTATAGTCATATAATAACCGACTTTTTTTGCCTGCTATTGAAGAATAGGACTTGGAGAATATATGGATTTAACAAGACGTATTTTTTTGGCGCTACGCGAAAGACCGTGTTTATGCAGAAACACCTTTAACTCTTGAGCACTTAAAACCAACATTCGTCAAGTTATGGCTAAGATACCGCCCAATATGTGTCAAAAAGTGGTCAAAAATTACCTCAAAATAATCGACGCTTGCAACAATTCGCGTGGTGGTCATTTAAATGATGAAGTGTTTCACATGAATATTTACGTTTACTTTTGAAACCGCAAAATGGATAACCCTGTACAAAATAATGGCTTTTAGAGACAGAGTAACATTTAAAAGAAAATTTAAAGCTCTAAATATACCTTTAAAAAATCTGTAGCGAGATTTTAACTTTAACCCAGAAGAGGAATTTTAAATGACAAGACATAATAACCAAAAATTTAAGGTGTGATCCTGTTATTTTGACCCAAGCTTTACATAAAAATGTGTACCTATATAATGTTGACATAGTAGAAATCAAAACAAAAAAGGAACAAACAAAATAAAATAAGCAAAAATAGGGACAAACTTTTGTGTGGAATTTTATTCTTGTCACTTCATTTTTATTTCTGGAGAATGCCTTAGACTTTGCCTATGCCTATGCCTATATGGCAATGCCTACGAATTTAGGGAGAATGAGCTGGGAATTTATATTAGGACACTTTAATGTGAAAACCTTCTGTTGGTTTGGAAGTGTCATAGTCGTTGAATTGATTTTTATTTCTTTTATTATCGTTGGACGAGAGTAACAGGGAATTCGAAACGAAAATGATTTAAATTATAATGGGTCATATTTTCAATGTGCTAAAATTGTATGACAAGGGTCAGGCAAACAATTAAGAAGAAAAGTAATAATAAGAAAAAATCTAAGGATGGCAGTAAAAGTATTTAGGTACGTAACGTAAATGAAGGTTGGTTACGTATAGGAACTAAAATTTTATTATACGATTATGATTGAGTTCAGAAATTGAAATGGTGTTCTATGAAAAATGTATGAAATATTTTGAAACAATTTATGGTTTTGATAATGGTTTTTGGGAGTGATTTGTTTTTAAAATTGGTCCTATGTAATTCTGAAAGTAGAAGACATAGTAGGATGACATAACATCCGATCATAATGTACATACATAGATCTAAAGTTTGCATATGTACATGGAAACTATGTCAAGAGATAATGTTCATAGTTAGACGTTTTGTGAGTCGATGGACTATAAAACCCAGATTAAAGTCCAAATGGGCCTTATGTCGTTATGAAGAAGATATACCTTGCGTTTGGATAAAAAGATTGTGTTTTTTCGCTTTACATCTTAAACTGTTTTTCTACACTCCTTCTCTCGTCTAATGGAGTCAACTCTGTTGTTATTTTGCTTCATCGATCATCTGACGTCCGAAATATGTGTCCAGCGCAAACCCAATTTAAGTTTTCTAGTTTTGTGAAGAACATCTTCAAATTGTGTCTACTTTTTTAGATGTTCGTGGTTAATTCGTTGAGATAATCGCTCCTTGAGAATCGATCTTTCAATGCCTCTTTGATACGGCTCTCGTGGATGGCCATGTTTGGTCACCATATGTTAAGACTGGAAGAACCGGCGCACGTCGAGTCAAAAACGCATTTCCTTGTTTGAGAGTCAAAATATTTAAATCCAGCAGATTCTTCCCATTCCCAAATTGTCGTCAAACGTTTATTATTATTTGGTTAACATTTTAATATCTTTATCGGTGCATGAGATTATTTGACATAAATAAATATAGTCTTCCACGTAATCTAAAGTGAAACCATCTATTTTTATTCCCGAGTGATTGACATTAGACATTGTTCTGGTTTTCTGTCGATTAGTGGACAAGCCGACTTTTTTACATTTCAAAAAAAAGTTCGTTTAGCATAGTTTGTAGTTTTTTTGGCATTCTATAAATAGTATAGTAAAAAATAACCAAGAAAACCCATCGGCTGTAGCTAGATTTTTGTATTTAAAAATTGGTACAACTGAAAGAAGACCTGTCAGAATAATAATAAAAAAAACACACATTTACAAGAAAGTTTTGTGAAAATCAAAAGTTAAAATTAACATCAGCAAAAAAAAACTAACTAATAAAATGGACAATTTTCAAGAAGAAATGGTAAGAAAACATCTGGAAATTGAGATTCTATAAAAAAATTTCATTTAACAATTGCAGCTTTACAAATGCAATATCAATCGTACCAACACTTGGGAACGAAATCACATAAGATCCATTCGAGACTCATATAAATGTCAAAAACCCATTTGTAGTAAGATTCTACTTTAACTTTTATCGGTAGTATTCATACTGCGGATATTGTTTTTGTTATTCGTGTAAAATCCTTCTATACTATTGATAGATTTTCCAACAAAACACGGCTAATGTTATTTGCAAATATTAGATTTGATAAATTTTTGCTGTTTATTTTCAAACCTTTATTTTCCCATTTGAACTTACAGAAAATATCTTCTAATGTCGATGAAAAAGTTCTGGTTAAAGAGGGTCACATTGCTTTACCTCACGTCTTCGTTTAAAATATTGGCCCAATACAATAGTCCATTGCTGAGAACTCAGCTCAAAAGGTTGATTGAATTCAAGAGTTGCTATCATTCTTCAAACAGGCATTTTGCAAATACTTTATAAACGCAAGATATGATGTTAATGGCCATACAGTTGACTATATCGTCTGTCTTGCCTTTTTGTGGATAAGGGTAATTTCGGATTTCTTCCATTGTTCTGGGATTTCTTCGGTGACCATAACCTGGGGTGGAATCGGGTAAGGTGATTTGTGATAGGTGACAGTCACAATCAACAAATTCGGTCTGTGTAAGGTGATAGTCACCGGTGTCAATCACGATTTGATGACTTTTTCTGGTGACAGCTCTTTAGTTGTCACTTTCATTGGAAATTGATTTTAATTTTTAGTTGCTGAAATTTCAAGACAATGGGCAGGTTCAGACAACATAAGGGACTTCATTTGCAGTCAACTTCATTCTTTGAACGTAAATTTTGACCAAGGCAACTAGATAGTTTTTCAAGTGTCATGAAATTCAAATTCAGAACTTTACTTCACAAACCTCTACTTCAAGTTCATAGTACAAAAATTACCAAAATCATTATTTTCTACAAAACACTCCTCAGGCAAGCTACAAGTCTATCATGATTTGTATTTTGTATTTTAAAGAAATATTTCTTATTTCTTTTCCAAATTTACAAGGAACCTTTTTACAGAAAGCATTAAATGAAGTTGTGCAGAAAATAAATAAATCATTGAGTAATAAAGTTCAGCTTTTAGTTGAATTAAAAACCATGATCAATTGTCATTTTGACATAAGTTGACTTGACTTGATAGTAAGGGAGATTTTTCTTGCCTAACTTTCTAGTCAACTTTCCAATAAAGTTGCCTTAATTGGAAGGCAATTTTTGGCAGCTGGCCAATCAGATGCAAGAAACTTGCCTTACTTTCAAGTCCCTTATGTCGGCTGAACCTGCCCAATATGAATGTGTTTGTGCCTTTGATTTTACCTTCTGAAAATGCTGAAAATGAAAATATTAATCATAATAGAAATGTCCGTCTCGTGAGGATTAACCTCCGCAATAAAATAAACATTCTTGATCTTCCAAGTCCAAAGTAAGTACGCATAATATGTGCTATATATTTGTTCACATATAAATACCTATTTATTATAACTTGTTTTTTTTTTTTTATTTATAATTAATATTCTGAATTAAATAGATTCTTAAAAAACTTTCGTTTGAAT
This sequence comes from Eupeodes luniger, assembly GCA_951509635.1. Taxonomy (NCBI): domain Eukaryota; kingdom Metazoa; phylum Arthropoda; class Insecta; order Diptera; family Syrphidae; genus Eupeodes; species Eupeodes luniger. Next base: position 75,750,771 of record OX608075.1, on the reverse strand, counting down.
AAGGAAACATTTTTACATATCCTACCGCTTCTGGATTTGTCAGCTGGAATGCGGTCAACACACATTCCCCCTATTCTTCGATTAGCCGTGGCTTTAAATTTTCTTGGAGGTGGTGGCTACCAAAGGCAAGTTGGCGCTGACTGGTCAGCTCCAATGGGCCAAAGTACTGTTTGTGAGGTTATTTCTTTGACCTTAAAACAAATGGAGAGGAAATTGTGCCCACTTACAATCAAATTTAATCAATCGGCTTCAGAAGCAACAAAAATGTTCTTCTACGAAAAATATCAAATTCCTCGAGGTAGGATTTTGTTTCTTAGTAAAAATAAACTAATTTTATTACTTGTTTTTTATTTTATTATTTTATTCTATCGGTTTTTGAATACAACCACTGAAATTGTAACAAACGTCAGTGAATTTCTTTTAAAGTGATACCAAATTCTAAACAAAATTTGGTGATCACCTTACACAGACGCAAAAATTAAATTGATCACTTTTTATGATCACAAAGGTGACAATCAAAAATCACCTTAGCCGATTCCACCCCTGGTTGAAAACAACTTTCAACTAGTCGACAAATTTGGAAATTGTTGCTCTTCTTGCCAACCAGTGGTTTTGCCAGCATTTAAAAGTAAATGGAAATCAGATCTGTTTACTTGAATTTTTTATAAATTGCTGTTAAAGCTTGTTGATATCTTGTTAATATATTTTCTGTTATGAATCTTGTTAACATTATCAGATAAAGTAACCATCCACTCCTTATGAGGTTGTTACTATATTTTTAAGAGAGCTGTCGTATAAAGATTGTATGTATTCCTACAAATTTTTCTTAAATTTTTTCCTAAGAATTTTAAGATGGACTTTTTCGGATGTGTTAAGACTTTTTTTTAATCGCTGTCGTGCACGTTCCCTAATGAGCTGTAAAGTTTCGATCAAGATGTTCTACGTTACATTTTGTGTGAAATTAAACTTAATCCAAGATCACACAAATAAGACCATCAACCCTTCATAACATTTTGAGGAAAAATCTAGGTTTTAGTTTTACTAAAAGTCAACGAAAAAAGGTTCTGACTGAAAGAGAAGACATCATAACATTCGTACTTAGACCATTAAGAATCTTCATTTTTACTTGCGACATATAGGAACTATATGGCAAGTTTTGCATTCGTGCAAAGTTTCGAACTCGAGATTTTAATCAAACATGATATTACGATGGTAGAGAAGTCGAAAAAAGTGGGTCCCGCGATTCCGTCCGGTCAATTTTGTCTGTCTGTCCACGCTCCTAAAGCCTAAACCATTGGGTCGATTGAGTTCAAACTTGGAAGTTAAGGTTCTGAGCAGATTTGCGTTAGGCGTTTTTTTCATTTTTTTTTAAGATCAAAACTAACAGTGGCCCCCATACAATTTTTTTGGTCAAAAAACGATAATTCGAATTTTCTCAAAAACAAACCGATAGATTTTTTTTAAATTTTCTCTAAAATTTTATTTTTTAACTTGGCTTCTTTAAATAAGAAAAACATATTTTTGTATTGCTCAGGAAAGGTACCGCTCATAGAACCGTTTTTTTGTTTTTTAATTTTCTCAGCAGCTTTTGAACCGATTTCAATAATTTTTTTTCTGAACGAGCTCTTATATTGCCTTAACAATATTTGATTATCAAAAGTGCAATTTTTTATTGTTTGGATTTTTAAAAAAATATTGAAATTTTTTTTTTTTTCAAAATTCTATATCTCAAAAACGGGTGAACATTTTTTTACGAAATTGAAATATAGAGCGTATATCACTAAACAACTGCATACCAAAAATATTTTTAGAACAAAATTGAAAAATTTTATATACATATAAAAAATTAATTTAAAAAAAAACCGCTCTAACGATTTTCAACAAAAAAATTTGAAAAATCAAGGGTTTTTTGATTTATAAAATGGCATTTAAATTTTTGAAAACAAACTTATTTTTCAGGTAAAATTTTGAATCTTAAATTAGTTTTTTTAAAATTATTTTAACTGTATTAAATGTAACCCCCTCCCAAAAAATTGAAAAATGGAGGTTTTTTCGACAAATCAAATGGCATATATATCTTTGAAGACAAACTTATTTTACAGGTATATTTTTAAATATTATATAGATACTTTTTTAAACAGACTCTTTGCATACAGGAGCAAGTTCGTGCGACCCAGTCGTGCACTTTATTTTATTTCATATCTTTGTAATCCATGCTAAAGAATTAAAAAAAGGTCCTTTCTTCAAAAACTTATGATCTAGAAGAATAAAGCTACTTTCAAAATATAATGTTTTTTCCAAGAAAAAATACAGTATTTAACCTGAATTTTTAAAAACACTTCTTTTGTTTCAAAAACATGGTATACTCGTATGTTTTAAACTAACAAGAAAAGCAATTTCTTGACTATTTTTGTTAAAATTAAACTAAAAACTTTCATAACAAATTAAACTTTTTGTAAAAAGTCAAACTGACATTTAAATAATTTCAATAAATTTGCAATCAAAAATGTAAGCTTAGTAGTATTTTTGGTAAGATTTAATTTGGTTCTAAGAAACATGTTCAATTCATTTAAAAAAAAAAATATCAGTTGAGGTTATAAAAACTGTTTTTTCTGTATTACAAATAAAACAATACTTTTTTAAAAAATATAGGTAGTTGTCCTGAATTTGAATCCCACCTTGAAATGTTTCTATCACAACAGGTTTTTAAAATACGCAACTTCAAAAATGCTAAAAACAGTCAAAAACGGTGTTTTTAAGCCTTGGTTATAGCACAATGTATCAATAAATTATTGTATGATGATTTTGCAAAGTACAAACCTTTGTTTTCTAGATACCGTTTAGATGATCATAATATCTTACTTAGTGTCTGAAAAGTATGCTTTCATAGTTTTGAAAAATAAGTTTTGGAGTTAATTGTTAGTGCTGATTGCGAATCCGAAATTCGATTTTAATTATCTGTTTAAAATACCCTTTTCAAACATTATTTGTATATATATCTTAATACATTGCGAAAACTTGATAAAAATGAATTGTTTAGGAGACGGATTTTTACAAGAACAAAACTTACTTTTAAACAATTTTGCCTTTTTCTGTCTAAAACCGTTTTAGCACAAATGGTTACGTTTCTTTCAGATTTTTGTAAGACAGGTGCAATCTAACAACTTATGAAGTTTTTTTCGAAAATTGTATGAAATACTCTTAATGTTACATCTGAAAATCGAAGAAAAGGATAGAGTAATTTTAAAGTCAGATTTGAATTAAAACTTATTGAAAAAGTGCAATTTTGTTGCCAGGAATAAAACCTTGCCGAACAGTATTATAATATTTAAAAAAAGCATTGGAATTTTTCTTAAAAACCCTTCTGCATATCTTGATGCTATTATCTGCACAACAAAAATATTACTTGAAGTCGATATCGCAGCTCATTTTCAAACTCACATATTTAACATCACTTTAAACCCGATTGAGCTATTGTTTCATAAAATATTCTTTTTCTAAGGTACACAAATCCGTATTGTGCAACTTTAGCAAAATTATAATTTTGCTATTAGTGAATTCTTTGCGTCCTCAAATATAATTAAAAAAAAAATGTTTTAATTTATAAAAATAAATATAACATATTGTACAAGTCGGGTACATATTACACATTAGTCTTATCTCAAATTTTAACATTAGTTGGTGTTTTAAAACCATGATGTCATGATGGCACACAAACATTGTACCTTATCATGTTTATTGCAATAATTTACTGTTACATAATTGCTCTGAAAACATCTAAACGCCATTAGGTAACATGATACATCTTAATCGACCTCATATAACATTTGGCGACTCGTTTAAACAATGAAAAATGTTTTCATATAAAAGGATTCACCACTCACCACATCCTTTTATTCGGCTAATGTGATATCTAAATAATTCTCGATTACAACGACCGTAAACGACACGTCTTCTTCTGTGAAAGTATAAACCCTTGCTTTTAAAAATGAGAACGCTAATACAGAAGATTTTCAAGAAAGCCTCCATCCATGGATTTTCGTATATTGCACGTACAGATATTCATTTGGTGGAGAGAATTCTTTGGGGAATTTTATTATTTATTGGAACTTATTTGTCTGTGGATATGTGCTGGAATCAGTTTGTACGTTATAAGGACAATCCGACAGTATTTGGTGTTGAACGTATTATGGGAACTCGGGAGTTTCCTTATGTGGGTGTAACCATGTGTTCCAATTATTTTGATGAAGAACAAGCTGATTCAATTATTCAAAAGTAAGTGGCGAATATAAATGTTGGATTAAATTTATAACATTTTCGTAGACCTTATTTTTTAATAATTTTCTTTAGATTTTAAGGTACCTAATAAGATAGTCAAGACTTTTTGTCATGAATATTAAAGTTTTCAATTCAATTATTGGATACGACTTAATTTTTAATTTTTTTGGCAGAAAATGGAACGTTACAACTGCTGACGAGAAACATGATTACTACAAGAAATTTCTTCAAGTCTTAATTGAAATCGAATATAATAATTTAGAAACTCTTAAGCCGTATGAAAACGACGATGACTTAAGGAATATTGATTTTTTGAAAACCATTTGGGATGTCAGTACTATTTTTTAAAAAAATTAATGGCTTTGAATTGTTTAAATGTAAAAAGTTATTATATTTATTTTTCTAAAAAGATCAATTCCGGTCATTTTACAAATAAAACTGGAAAAAATAAAGTTCTAGGTGGAGACTTGCATTACAGTGTTTCAGTGGTTTATAGACCAAACGAAGTTACAACTTCAACAGTCTTTCAAAGTGTAATCACTGAAGTTGGATTGTGTTTTACGACTTCATTTTTATACGAATATCAGAATCCTCTGGGTTTTCAAAGGTGACAAATATAGGAAATATGTATTTAAGACCCATATCAATAATTATATTTTTTTTTGTACTTTCAGAGAGCCTCATATGGATACTCAACCAAAAATGTGCACACCATTTGACTTATGTAATTTGAAAGTATCACCAAATGTTGATGCCGGTGATAAAATTGTTGCTGTAAGTCAAAAAAGAATAAAAAGCCTAAATTTCAAACTTATTCTATCAATATCATTTTTTAAAGTACATTCACAACAACAAAGATGTTGTAGAGCCTGATATTAAATCAGTTATACGTCGTGAAATCAATATAAACGAAATTTCTAATGTCGATGTTACATTGGAAATAATTTCTGCAGAAGAAGAAGTTCGAAATGTTCCGATAAATTATAGAAAATGTCGTTTTTCTAATGAAAATAATTTAAAATACTTCAAAGTAAGTTAAAACTATTTTTTTATTTGAAAAACAAATTTTATTTTTTGCAAAATTTTCAGACTTATAGACCAATATTATGTCGAATTGAATGTCGAATAAATGCTGCTCTAAAACTTTGTCAATGTAAACCATTTTTTTATGTTGTTGGTCCTAAGGGACCAATTTGTAATATAATAGGATTGCTTTGTTTAGCTAAGAATAATTGGATGAATACAAAGTGTGATCAATGTTTGGAAATGTGCGCGGTACATAAGTACACTGCACTCAAGACAACTGCTCATGTTTTCGTAAGTTTACAATCTTATATTTTGATCTTCTAAATTAAGGAAAATGTATATTAAGCATTTTAAGATGACACATTTTACTAAAACACACAAATACTCGTATGTAGCTTATATAGCTGATGACTTCAGTTAATGACAGTCTTTGATAGCAAACATTTCTGAGTCTTCAAACCATAAGTTGGAGTATTGAGCTTTATTTTGAGAATTGGATTTCATCAAGGTATTCACTTAGTTAAAATGAAACTCGATACATTTAAGGCTGTGGTATGAAGTTTTTCAACGGCTAGCTATCAGTTTTTCTAAAAGCAACTTGACAACTGAGAATTTAATTTTTGAGCGCACCGTTTTAGTCATCATCGAACTGTCAGTCAAATTATTCAGTAAACATAACATTTTCATAGTGGTAAAGTACACGAACGAGAAAAGTCTAAAAATAATAAAAAAAAATCTCAAGAAATTCGGAGTCAGTTACCGCAAATTTAAGAGCGTTAACTTCAATTTTCTCCAAATTTTTAGTTGAAGTGGCTAAAATATCATTGCAGCTTAGGCGTCCGTAGCAAACGATCCAAAAAAGTCAATTCCACGGCGTTCTCAAGAATTGGTCATCTTGGTTTACACCCATACACGATCAAGCTGACTCAAGAATTGAAGTCGATGGAACATTTGAAGGGACATGCGTTCTACGATTGGGCAAGTTGTTAAGTTCTTATTGGAAACCCCTTTATTTAGGGTGTTCTATAATTCACGAAAGCTGTAAAAGCTTAGCTTCAAAGAAAAAACAAATTGGAGAAAATTCAGAATCCGCTTTTTGTTCCAAAATTTGGACTAGACTATCAGGAGTCCTCTCACGAACTATTTCGATGTATTTTGTTGAAGGACTTATGACACTTTCCCTCTGAATTTTTCAAGAATTTTCTTCAGAGTTGATGATTTGAAACCAATTCCAAGATCATATTTTAGACGAATTGTAGCTGACATTATTTTATTATTGTTGAACAATGAAAAAAACAGGAACAACAAACATGTGTCAAAATATGAAAAATTAAAGAATCTTTTCAAAGTGGCTTAAGTGCACAGCTTTCTGTCAAAATCAGAAATTTTTGGTGGACCTGAATTCTTCCTAGAAATTAATAATATTTTTTTCAAAAGTTTGTCAAAATTTATAATTTCGTGCGCAATTGTCATTTTAAAACACTTTATACCATTTTTACTTGGACAAGACACATGATAGACGAAGAAGAGGTGAATTTGTAGCACAACCTTATATTGTTCTCAGAAAATTACGGTGCTGAGTTTACGTTCATCTTCCTATTCGCAGAAATTGCTCTTAAATTCTCATCTTGAGCGATATAAGAGCTAAAATATGTCAAAGTCTTAAAGAACCTTTTTAACTGTTGTAATATTTCATTCTAAAAATAAACATGTCAAAATACTCCAATACTTTTACCGTTGTTCTTCTTTCTTCTTTATATTTTATATTACAGAATGAAGCGAAATTTGCAAGGGCTCTTCTAATCAACTTAAGTCTACCAAAAATGGGTATCAGACGTCGAGTGGTCTTCAGCTTTGATCAACTTGTAATTGCTTTTGGTGGAGCTGCATCTTTATTCCTTGGTTGTAGCTTCTTGAGTTTTGCACAAATTTTTTATTACATCATACAATTTTTGGAAGAGAAATTTAAAATTATGTACCGTCGTTATTTCAAAAAAAATTAGCTCTCAAGTTGCTTGCTTGTTCTTTGTATAAGATGGCACACTTGTCAATTTATTGTAAGTACCTACTTTTTATTTTGTTTTGATTTTTGAACATCCCTGTGAGTTAGCAGGAAGGATTTGTAGAATTAGAAAAAAAAAATTAAACAACAAAAATTTAATCAAGAACCCAAAGTCTAGTGGCTCATTGAAAATATCCTGGTGTGTCAAGAACAGGAGATATACGAGTATGAATTGAGTGAGGATTGTTGCTTGTTTCTATGCGGCTACCACAACAAAATTTTACAAAAAAGAAAAACTCCCCCATATATACGTATTCTGTTGTGTTGTAACATCGAGTCTTCGACGACAACACAATGGCGACAACATTCACGTTTGTCATCAGCGTTCGTTCAGCAGCATGTTTTGGTGACAAATGGGGTGACTTTGCATCACAGGGGTTGCTCCGGACAACCCTTTTTGCTATGGATAATCGAAAAACCTATATTAACTCTACATAACATATACCTACATGTGGAATTGTGTACCTAGCAAAAAGGTTCGATTTCCGCGAGTAGGCGCCATTTTTATTTACTTTGTCAACTGACAGATGACCATAACCGTGGGATGATGATCAGGGACGGATTTTTTAAATTTGTGAAGGCGTTGGACCAAAAAGTAGGGCTATTATTGATTTTTTTTTCGGGAAAAACAACTATCAGATCATTGTTTAAGGAACTACCCTACAGGTCTAGCCAAGCCTATATATTTTAAGAGTATTGATTTTTGTTTAAATCAGCCCAAGCCAAAAAAAATACCGACTTGTCGCCTTTGGTTGTAACTAAGGTTGCCTAGGTAACAATCCGCTTTTGATGATGGTGATGAATGATGATATAAGGAATCCTTTGTGGAGGACACGCTTGTTATGCGACCATTTCAAGGATAAAAGGATTAAAAAATCATAATGAATTCTTATATAACTCAAGCCTATAGTCATATCTATGTACACACAGCACATAGGTTGTATGTTTGTATATATAAATTTTATAATTCACAAACAGACAAAATATGTTTATCCCGAAAGCGAAACTTTGACATCAATCTATTATTTTTGTTCTATATGAATGGGTGAATAGATAGGTTTATTGATTTTTTTTTTCTGAATAGGCAAGGTATAGATATTTTACATCAATTTTATTATTTTTGCATTTTTATAGACTTGCTGAACTTGGTTTATCAAAATTGAAAAAAAAAAAAAAACAGATTACATGTTTATCTAGAAAAATATCAGAAAAAGGTTTATATTTTGTTTATTTGATCCTTTTGAAATTTTTCCCCGAGGAAAGGATTATAATATCCGTTTTTTTTTTTTTTTACAGAATTAATTGTTTTCTTTGGATTGTAGTTATTAATCCTTAATTTTGAGGTTCAATGGTTTGTTGTTGATGTGTATATAGATATGTGGATGAATTTGTAAAAAGGGAAACTGGAAATTGGATATTTTGATAAGTAATCGATAAAAATAGATGGGATATACATAAGATGAAACTTTAATAAAATATCAAATTTTCAAGGACTAAAAAAAGGCTAAGGATTTCAGAAAGGACAATATTTATATTCAATCAATCAATCAATCAGAGTGTGATTTTCTTGTAGTGGGGTAAACTGTTAGCGGTAGAGTTTTTTTTTAGTGCATTAACTTCTTTTTGATACCTAGGTCTATCTAGTGTAAAAAATTTAATATTTTCATATTAAGCGCACTTTCTAAAAGATTTTTGTATCCTTTTTATGGCAAAGCTACTGTGAGAAAATTAGGAATGAGAGAAGGGGTTAAAAAAGAAGAAGTCGGTGCACATTGTTGGTTTTGAGTTTTTGAATATTGCAATGACAATGAAGTGTGATAAAGTTTTCCACATTCGTGTAGTAGGGCTTAAGAATGGATCTCGAAACAGAAGAGTACGACTGAAATTGTGCTTTAAGGTACATTGAGTATATATTGAGTTTAGTATATGAGAATGTCAGTTTGTTTGTTTGCTTGTTTGTCCGTCTTTCACGTCGCAACGGAGCAATATTATGACATTATTTTGTGTCTGTCGGTAGTAACAAGGCTGGAGAGTGTTTTAGGCTACTTTTTACCACGGTAAAATATCTCATTCCCAGCTAATTCGAGCAGATCCACCGGGAACACTAATAATAATATATTCAATAAATCATTTTTTAGAACACTAATTAGAAGCATATCATTAGGTGTTGTCTGCTTTTCGACATATCATCGTTGCCAATCATTAGGCGTTTCTTATGACAGAAACGCAAGAAACTATGCTCAAACACTATTTAAAATAGTTATAATAGGTTAAATACCAATGCCAAGGGCTTTGTGACACTAATGGAAGATTTTTGCAATTGAGTACAGAGTAATTCTGAACTTATTGCAAGTTTTTATCCTGATTTACAAAGTATAATAGATGACGATCAATTTCTCTGTAAAATAGCAATTTTAGCACCAAGAAACGTTGTTGTTATAAAAATAAATTCATATATAATTGATGAAGAAGCGGTTTTAAAAAATCGATTTTTGTTTGAATATTTCTAATGTAGACATAACTAAAAACATGCTCTGTGAAGGATTTGATCAAAAGCATTCTGGTTTACGAGATATCGAGCAGCAAACCCTGCCTATTTACATTGCAACATTTATCTGTTGGCATGATTTTGACGAAACTATAGAAGATATCTTAAATCTGTAAAGGGTTACTTATTCACAAAACATCTCGCTAGGTCAAGACACAAGCTTTTTTCGATTTTTAGATTGAAAAACATGGTAAAAAAATGATTAAATTAAATTTTCAAAAAAGCTTGTGTCTAGACCTAATCCACGTTCTAAAAAATAAAGTAAAAAAAAATGTTTGTTGTTTCAAGGTTCTGAAGCTGAGATATCATGCCAGCCGTTCTATTCCGTCGCACCGGCAGTAGTGCACTCAACGGCGCGCGCGTCAAGGGCAAATTTCATTAAAAAATCATCCTTTAGCGAGCTTTGTTTTTCATTAAAGTTCAAGAATTGACTAATCAAATAGAAAAAAAATTGTTCAAATATCATGTGTAGTTTTTTTTGCAATCCATCCTTGAGCGCGAAGGTAGACGACCCCCTTAACTTACTTGAGCTGTCCGGTGTGTGCTCACACAAACTGCAATTTAAATAAGGCGTGTTAGTAATGCCTGTGCGAAATTTAGATACCCTTTGATTATGTAACGGTACAAGACTTCGTATCATAGAACTTGAGCGAAACATAATTAGTGCTAATATCATAAGCAGTGGCGTTGGCGCAAAAATATGGGGGGGAGGGGGTTTGAACCTAGAAAAACAGTGGTTCATCACTTTAACAATAGATATCGTCACTTTTGGTCCCTTCTTGTTTCTCTTGATTGTGAAAAACTGGCCAACTAACTCATGTTTACTTGTTCCTGGAATGACTCTATGTTACATATATTTTGATTTTCTTTTATCACGCGGGCAAAGCCGTGGGTAGCAGCTAGTACTGTATAAAAACTTAAGTAAGCTACTTGAGTATTGTGAATGTGAGACTTAAGTGCCAACTATAATAGACATAAGCTAGCATATGCGCGCATAAGTAAACGTACGAATACAAAGAATCTAATACGAGTGACCATAATGGAGTCTAGCTCCGTTTCGTTCAATTTTTTTCAGTTTCGTTAACTTAAGCAAACTTAAGCAAGAGCGATCCCAGTCGCTCGCCGCATAAGTAAATCTGACAGTTTTGATCAAATACACACAGGCCAACTCCACTGCAGATAATTTCTCTCAGAATGTTTATCATAACCGGAAATCAGCCTCATAAACTTATTCATAGTGTGCGTGTCATTTCTCTTCTAATTTATGAAATTTCCCCAAAAAACTCATTAGTTATTTCTATGTATGCGTGAAAACACGTCAATTTTTCTTGTTGAATTCTTTCAAATTACAAATACAACAATGTAAACAAATGGGTTTTGGAGGGTGATACGTACGAAGGATTTATATCTTCATATAGTGTTTTTGCATGAATATCTCATTCTGTGTATCTGTTGTGTATTCTGTCATTGGCATGTAGATAAGTGAGCAAAATTGCATTATGGCTACCCGCAGTAATTTCACAAACTTAAGTGAATTTTTGACATAAGCTTATGTTTGCTTATGCCTATTATAGTTGGGCCTTTAAACCTATCCAATACTTCTTATGTTGAACGGTCTGAAGGAGGGATTCGTCAAATTTGAAAGCACACATTTTTTGTATAAGAGACCCTGACTCTAAAGTGCTTTTAAAATATCAAGCTCAATAATCTTACACTATAAAAACCGTGTATTAAACTATGAAATTAACTGGCTTCGGTTATCGATACATTTTTTTTAGCTGATATATTAATCAGCTTGAAAGTTTGAGGGGAAGTTGGATTTGCTATTGTTTGATATGACAAATGCTTTTTATCACCCGTGGCGTGATGGTTAATGCATAGGACTGTCAAGCCAGAGGTCTTGGGTTCAATCCCTACCTGTGCTATATAAAAGGATTTTTCCACGGGTACTGCCTCTTGCGAGGAATTGGCAAATCCTCCAAAAGTTATTCTTGTCATGAAAAGCTCTTTCTCAAATTAGCGGTTCGGATTCGGCTTTAAACTGTAGGTCCCTTCCATCCCTGACAACATTACTCGCACACAGGAATGTTTGAGAGTTGTAAGTCACTAGGCCCTAGTTCTCAAGGGGCTGTTGCGGTTTCTTCCATCTATTTGGAACGAGCCCTAAGGAGTGGGGTAGATGATAGAGCTTACGCAGTGATTTTGCTAGAGTTAAAGAACACCTCGTCAGAGCAATAGCTTGGATACCATCTAATCCAGAAGATTACGAGTGCGAAATAAAATTTGCCCATGAAATTATTTACGCTCTCAAATACAGGAAGTTAAAATGCAACCGTTAAATTGGTTTAAAAATGCCTGCAAAAAAATTTAGAAAACAGTTTTCCTCCTAATTCACAACCGCCAGGAACTCCTACTTTGTGCACTGAAATTGATTACTAGCTGACCTTCCAATCGCTGTTTAGCTCTTTTATGTCAGTGGTACAATCACTAAAGGTTTGATGAACATTTATTACAATTTCAATTTAAATAAGAAAGACACGAGCACGCACCATTGATTTACAGTGTTATCATCATTTTTAAACGTAATATACAATAAGGCATAGTTGTTAAGTTTATTTTGTATTCAAGTTGATACATATTTAGGACAAGACATTAGTGACAAAAAAGTTGTATTTGCAAATAAATTAAATCTAAGATCAAACAGCATAGAATAGTTTGACACACTTATTGTCGACTTGCGTCGTTCAAGTTGTCAACCTGCTTCTGTATGCATTAAAGTGCGTTGCGTCTAAGTGATTTGAGTTGAATAATTTCCTCTAAAGGTTTCTCTAGATTCTTTTTTCTTTTGCACTCATCTTTTTTAATAGAAATGTACTTATCTATTCAATGCATTTTTGTCGTTGTACAAAAAATAGGAGTGCCCGCAGCTTTAAATCAGTAGTCGGTCGTACCGCAACGCCGCCACTGAAATGCTTCTTGCTTATAAAGGTACGAGTAGTTTCAAGTCATAAACTCATCCAAAGCTTAAGCTTACTATGATACCACGAGACAAATCCACGAGACCGACACACTTCACAACTCAAGAAATACAAAATAAAGAGAAAACCATAATGTGGAATATATTTTGCGGCATAGAAGGAAAAACAAAAACAACAACAACAAAAAAAACATATATTAAAATGAAAATCGCATTAATAGTAAAAGAATTCACTTTAATGGTTTTGCAGTTTTCACTTTGCCCTCATAATTCCCCTAAATGCGGTCTTGGGCATATAAAATTTACAGTCAAAGGCAGATTTGATGTTAAACTAATATTTTATTTGACTTAGAATGTATACCTTAATTTTTGTAGCATAATTCTTATTAACCAAGTGAAAAGTCTACATTAAAGTGATTAATCATTAAGTTAACTTAATTTTTAAAAGTTTGAATCGCTCACGTCTAAAAGATCAAAAGAAGTTCCTTCTTAATGTCTCCTTTTTTAAGCAGTGTAAAGGACGTAATACTGCCTTTGACTATAGAATTTACAGTGTAGAGTTCAAAACTACTTAGGTCTGAATTTTTATATCTATTTATGACTTCACTATGTGCAACAATGGGGCTTTTAATGTGAAAAACCTCAAGAAGTTTTATTTTAATTTTTTTTTTTTTTAAATATGAATTTAGTTATTTGCGTTTTGTGTTACAAAGAAAGAAAGGATAAGAGACAAAGAGAAATGAGAGGGTTCAAGTGCTGTATTGTCTATGGCTTCTTCTTTTCTTTTATACCTATGCCAACATTCTATAGGAAAGGAAGCACCAAAAGGAGTAATGGCATATAATTAAATTGAAGAAAGTTAATATCTTCAAATTCCATATACGAAGCTGTTGATGGTTTCTAAAGTTATGCAAAAATTATAATTTTAAGCTTTTTATGTAGGGATCAACAGTTTTTGGTATTTGACTTAAAACTTTGTGCGAAGTTTTTATAAGAACTCAAAAAGATATAATGGGTAGATAATATGTACGTTTTTGAGAAAAATAGAAAAGATAATAAAACTGAAATTGAAATAATTCTGCATATAGAGTATATCAATAAATAGATTAAGTGTAACAAAAGAATGAGGACAGAACCCAGAATGAGTGCCATAGTTTAGCCTAAATTTTAAAATATTATAAATACATTTTTACTTACGACTTAAAATGAAAATATATAGAAAACGTCCTTACCTGAAATTGAAAGAGAGGAAGAACATTAATATAATTTATTTAATATTAAAAATTGTTTGAAACGTGGATTTTGTTTAAAGAACAAACGGTTAGCAGAATTGTAGGGATTGATTCACTGATTTAAAAAAAACAACTGATTTCTTTGGATTCTTCATTGCAAATTCTCCAACTTTCAAAATTCTTTAAAGAGTGCTTCGGAGAAACAGACCACAAGACTTTTGAAAAAAATTGGTGGATGGTATTGAACTGTGACCATATAACAGTGATTTGATTAGGAATTGAGTAAACACAACTTGACAACTAAATGATTTTGTTTCTTATGTATTTCCTTGAGTTTTGTTGTTTCTTTTATAAATTGTCTACATGATAAAAAATGTATTGCATGGTTAGGTTAGGTTAGGTTAGGTTAAAGTGGCTTTTCGTGATTGAGTAGGACACACTTTGGGCAATTTAATGGCGCATTGTGATACCACATGAATCTTGAGGCTTTCTTCTAAGCTCAATGAAAAAAATTTGAGTCCCTTACGAAACGTGAAAGTCTGATGATTGAGATCGTTTAGATCGTTATAGAAGAATTCTCCTAGGTAATTCTTGCGTTTTTGAGCTAGAGCATGGCATGCACAGAGGAGGTGAACAACTATTTCCTCCTCTTCCTCATCAATACAGCTTCTGCTAAAGTCATTTAGTTTGTTGTCTAAAATAAGACCCAGATATATATATTTTTGGTAGAAGCTACTACTTTCTATAACAAAACAGCTAAGGTTGGGACTAATACCTCAACTGTCTTCGCAATGGCGTATTTTCCAAAATTGTATTAATAGTTTAGGATTGGTTAGCTTACGGATTGCTAACATAATATTGTCCGTAAAAGATGTTCAAATCGTTTCCAGATTGTTGGCATAGCATCGGTCCTTGACGGTTCCCCACAAAAAAATGATTAGTCAAATTGCAGCTCCGATATGGTCAACTGGCATCACAAAGACGGCGATTGCAACATAATTTGCCATCACTTATAAAACAGATATCTTCCAAGCCCATGGATTCGTAACACCCAACGTTGACAGAGCCAGTGTTTCCAGCTTCGAAGAGAAACGCTAAAAAAGTTCTAACAAAGCGTCTTCAATTGCTGAATCTATTTGACGATGTTAGCAAATATTGAGATCTTTGAGCAGGTGAGCAGATGTTTCATTTCAGCCAAAACTTCATTTCAATAACCGAAGTGATGGACTACACAGTACACAACAGACCTAGGTTTTTATTTTCTCACACACCAATCTCCCCAATCTCAATTTATTAATCTACCACATTTAACCTTACTAAAAATTATCTCAAATCATCAAATTTTATTGAAGACTCACTACCAACTTATATTATCCTTACATTCCTACATTCCTGTCTACATAAATCTGAATATAATTTTTTCTTATCACCAGAAACTTTGTTTTTCATCCTCGTTTCTCTCCCACTCCACACAAAAACATTACGCCTTTGGCTTAGCTCATCTTAAGACAGCTCATAACGTAATAAAGAACTCATCCCAAAATATAGAAAATACTGGGAAACTTACTTAAAGAAAAAAAGGTTTGTGCATTCGATTAGTTAGTTCAGATACACAAACCATTGTTTAAATTTGTTTATAATAAAAAGTTTAGTTTTTCAACAAATTTAATACAAAATTATAGAAAATTCTTTTTCTTTTGGCACCTAATTTTTAAAATTGTTTCAATGTGGGAGCTTTCGGCTCAAGACTTATTAACGAATTAATAAATATGATATTTTCAATGCCATGTAGTACCCGTGGAATGATGGTTAGTGGGTTGGACTGTCATTGCCAGAGGTCTTGGGTTCAATCTCTGCCTGTGCCATCTAAATTTTTTTTCACGGGTACAGCCTCTTGCGAGGAATTGACAAATTCTCCAAGAGTAATTCTTGTCATGAAAAGTGCTTTCTCAAATTAGACATTCGGATTGGTCTACTATGCTGGGTTTGATGATTGAATTAAACTATTTCAGTCCTTAACCTACACTTCTTTTTCATTCGACAATTTCGCATCTTATGCCTTTTTTTTGTTTTTCATCTTGAACTTGAAAGAAACCAAACAACCCATCACAATTAGAGCGTGACAGATCCATCGCATTCTCAGCCTCTTAAGATAAATACTTGGTTCGATAGTTCAGTTGGCTATTCTCTTGTCACAGCAACCTTAAGATAGATAAAATTATCATTGATGCGACAATGTGCCTTTCATTTTTCGACAAAGCCAAGCTAGCTAGCATTTTCGATTTTTATTCTCACAGGAGAATATTCAACAGTAAGATGGTATATTTAATACCTCTTCAAATGGTTAAGTGAGAATATAGAAGGCTCTATAGCTACTTAATGTCGCCATTCCTCTACGAAGCAGCCGTTGTTGTACTCGAATATAAAAACAATCTCATTCAAGCTGGTTCGAATATATATGTATGGTAAGTCGACGATATACATAGTTAGGTTGTTAGGTATATTTTGAAAAATCTCGACTTCTATACCCAGCCCAGAGAGCTCAGCCCAACACTGAACAATTGAATTAAAGTCTCTTTCAAGACCGACACAACGTTATATTGAAGCTGTGAATGGATTCTTCAAGCGATTTACTTTCCAAAATGATTCTACCACTTCAATGTGAATCTGAAAAGCAGGAGACACTCGTATTCGTCCCGACCGCGACCGTCTGTCTCATCTGTTGACTATTGACGACAACGCGGCAGGCGAGCTTCATATATCTAGGCACTCTATATATTCTCATACCATCAGGACCGTAATAAAGGTTTTCCACTTGCCCAACCGCAAAGAATGTGTTTCTGTTGATGTTGCTGTTGCTTTTGCTTTAGCTGGCTGCTGTTGAATTTTGTTTTGAACAGAAGAACCTTTGATATTTAATAACTCGTTAATAAATGGCTTAAGATACTTTTATTCAGCAATTCAAATACCTACACAACACATACGAGTAGGTACAGATACTTTGCATTTTGCGCTTCACCAGCACAGGCATGGGCTGGGCTTGACAGGGCAGGGTATTGGGAGGGAAAAGGAAACTTTTGCACTCAGAGCGGAACAACGAGTCGAAACCAACGAGGATTGTCAATTAAAGTGGGTGGTTTGCTTTTGATATAAAACACACCTTCCCTTCCAACTTCACCTAACTCGCTTCTCCCTAAACCTTTTATACCAACTCTCTGAAGCTATAGGGTTATGTGTTTTATAGGCAACTTAGTAGGAATATGGATACATTGTCGACGCCATCACCATCGCCATTGCCGGTACCATATGGCGACTTGGGGGTAAATGTGTAGAGTGTAGTATCTGCTGCAACCGCTATTGCCATGTAAATTGTGTATTATCCACGCCAGTGTGTCGATAAGAAACTGTATTACTTAATCTTTTGCCAGATGTTAATATTTTTTTGCAACAAAAGAGGAACAAAAAACTTTCTTAATAAAATTGATTCATAAAACAAACAATGGACGACATGGTTGTACGTTTTTGCTTGAGAATTTCGGTGGCATAGAAAATACTTTATAATGATTGTATGATCTAATGGGGAAATGGTATCTAAGAAAACAAAACTAATGTCACTTCCAATGATTTTTATAAAAACTTTCAATAACTTTGAGGGCAATTACATAAGATTTTATTAGAATTCAATTTTGAATAGGACATTTTCTTTAATGAAAAGTATAAAAAGCGCTGTTAAAGCGTGTATCTTTCCATTTCGAACTTTTTACTTGTCAAATGTCAAAAAGTGACAACTTCAAAAGTGACAGCTGCCCAAACCATCAGCCTATTGAAAAGGAAACCCGATTATGAAAATCCCATATAATACTAATTTGTTTTGAATCTTCGGTTTGGTTTACTAATTCTGATGTTCTAATTTTTGTTTTCGTTTTTCTACTTCTGTATAATTTAATTTCTGTTTTTTTCTTTCACAAAACAAATACTTCACCCTTTTAATCAAATCTTTAAAACAAAAATATACATTGCTTGTTATTGTTATGGTTTGGCGCGACTGGTAGTACTAGAGGCGCCATCCTACACTTGGACTACGTTATAGATGATATATAGAATAGGTGCTTTAACTTTTATACATGTTTTTACATAGACTTGTGTGAAAGAGATGTTTAAGACGTGTGTTTACTGTTTAGTGAACTGTGGGTTTTATGTTCCAAATAAACATAAAAAAAATTGCAAGAAATATTGTAAATATTGGGTAACTCTCAGAGATTACTTAATTATAATTCACTCTTTTATATTGCACTCGATTGCGTGGAATTGTTTTCGATTTTAATATCTTTGAACTAAAGTTTGTATTTCCATTTTATTGAGATTGCAAAATATCACTTCAATAACTGCGAACAAAAATAGTGTTAAACTGATGTACAAAAATTAATAAATTTTTATTGTGGTATGTAATTAAATATTTTACCAGCAAACAAAAATCTTTCATTGAAAATTGTGTTTTAGATAGAGTTGCGAAGCCTTTTTTGACACAATAAAAAAGAAGTGCAACAAATGAAAATATATGATTAAAAATGGATAGTTACAATAAATTAACATTTCGAAGGTTTTTTTAAAGTCTCATAGCCCAAATAATATTGTTTTATAAACATTCGAACACGAGTTGTTTCTTAAATTCAGCAGTGTATCTAAAATATTCTTAGCTGAACTTCGAAAACTGTTTATCAGAGTTTTTATTGAAATAGAAGAGAAGTGCCCCAGGGCTAAATTCTTGGACCTATGCTTTTTTTTCCTTTCATCATGAAGATATTACATTTTCCATCAGTAGTAATTCAGGGAGAGTTTATATTTAGTTTGGCAAAATAAAAGGTTTATAGATTGTTTTTGCTTTCTTGAAGTTAAGTTAGGAGAATTTTGACTAATTGTAAAGTTCAAGCTACTTAAAGAATGCTTTAAATATCATATCACTTTATTATGACAGAGAAATATTTTGCAACTGTGATTGAATAATTAAATAAAGGGAATTTAGCTAAAATTCACTTTCAATTAAACCACGCGTTACTAGTATACTAGTGGTGTGAAGGCATTAGCCTACGCTGACAAGTAGCTCTACTTGCGACAGGGAAATTCCAAAAAACTTTAAGTTAACAACTGAAACAAGCCTTATACAGTATTTGTACATAGACAAAAACTGTGGATTGACGATTAACCCCCTTAAAACAGACCTAGTACACAAATAAGGGCAAAATACCAGATTTTGTAAGCCCTAATATAGATGCAATCCCACTCAAATTATCAGATCAAGCTAAATACCTAGGAGATCAAGCTAAATACCTATGAGATCAAGCTAAATACCTAGGAGTAAACCTGGATAAAAGCTGAGCTGGTGTCCAAATACATTAGAGATCCCAAAATGCTCAGATCCCATTCTATTCATGTAAAAGGACCTTCAGAAGAAACTGATGACCGAATCCTAAAATTATATTGTGGATGTGCATTGCAATCTTCAGATCAGTCCTTAATAATGGTAACTTGGTGAAATGATGTAGAGAAAGCTAAACATCTAAAAACTACAGCAAACAGTGTCTTACGGATCAGCCAGAGCAGTTATTGGAAAACCTGGCACATAGGACATGCACAAATTCTACGGATGTACATAGAGAAGAATGTTAGCACAGACTACATGACACCATGTCAAAACTTAAAAAAATATTTTAGTACTATCTTCCCTGATGGGAACGAATGTGTGAACAATGTTCCATACATGAGTGGGTCAACAATATCCTTATATATCAACATTGATCTAAATGTGTTTATAACGTCATCAGTCACCAGCCCAACAACCTAACCTAGCCTATATTACGCCAGCCCATCAACCTACCCTAGTATACATATATTTATTCTAAGGAGATATAATAACGCTAGATGTAAAATTACAGTTGAAAATCGGCATCTTAAAACTTTACTTTTTACTGATAATTTTATAATTTCTTTGTATTCACGAAAATTTCAGTCAAGAGTTCGAAGTTTACAGAAACGATCGTCATGTTGGTAATGCAAAGGATTTAGGTGGAGGTGTTCTCATAGCAGTAAAAAATACATATTTCTCTTCTTCTGTATCTTTTCCATTTGAATTATCAATTGAACTGGTATGTGTAAAGATAATGGTACAGACTAAAACTATTTTCATTTTAAACGTCTACATTCCTCCAAAAAGTTTGGAGTCTGTTTATAACGATCTCTCCTTGGCATTAGACTATATTATAAATTTGTCCAGCTCTGACACCAATATTTTACTTCTAGGTGATTTTAATTTACCACACATTGACTGGATTCCATCCGAAGACGAATCCTGCCTTGAAGCCTCTCCTTCTTCATCACAATTGGAACTATCTCTTCTCGATAAAGTCCTTCTTACTGACTTACAGCAAACAAGCTGTATTAAAAACTCAAAAAACGAATTCTCGATTTAGTCTTTTCTTCTGACGCTATTGTTCTAGAATCTAGATCAGGAATTACTAATATTGATAAATATCCCCCCCATTGGACAATTTTTTTGACTTAAGTAATCACCTTACTGAACACAGTAATTCCTTTGATTGCTTATATAATTTTGATTTTAGAAGAGCTAATTTCCAGCAGTTGTCTGAAGATTTAACCATTTCTGGAATTGCTGATACATTTGCATTTTCTAACATTGACGAAGCAGTTTCAACTTTTTATAAGATCCTTAATTATTGTTTGGAAAAAAATGTACCCTTAAAGAAATCAAGAAATACAAACTTTAGCCATCCTTGGTACACGAAAGAATTGCGTTTACTGCGTAACAAAAGAAATAAGGCATGGAAAACGTATCTCAAGACTCTGTCTCCAATCAACTTCTCTTTTTATGTTGAACTCTTTAACCAATTTAAGTCTCTTTCTTATTTTTTATATGCTTGTTATGTTACTGATATGTGCACCTCTTTGAAAGAGAATCCTAAAAAATTTTGGAATTTTGTAAACTTAAAGAAAAAATCAGATGGCTTTCCAGTTAACTTCAATTACAAGAACCTTTCGTTAGATAAAACTGTTGATATCTGTAACGCTTTCGCGACAAATTTCCGTGAGTCATTTGTTAATAGCCCTCAAGAAGTTGATGAAGTATATTTTCATAATCTTCACTCCTTTTCACAAACTAGCTGTAGTCACATCCCTGTGCTACAGAGTACGGTCCTTGATCTTTAATCCGCGTTGAATGATGACTGCTCAACCGGCCCCGATGGTATTCCCCCGATAGTATTAAAAAAGTGTAGTAATGCTTTAGTTGAACCCCTTACGTTCTTATTTAAACTTTCTCTAAAAACAGGCAAATTTCCCAATATATGGAAGGAGTCATTTCTAACACCAATTTTCAAGAAAGGTAACAAGGCGGATATAACCAACTACAGGCCAATTGCAAAACTGTCTTGCATTCCTAAAGTGTTTGAACAAGTTGTATGTGAAAGTGTAGCATTTTTTAGTAAGAATCTCATTTGCGAACAGCCACATGGTTTTGTGAAAAAAAGATCAACCGTTACTAATCTCCTCACATTCTCAAACATATGTTCAAACGCTTTAGAACAAGGCTATGAAGTTGACTGTATATACACTGACTTTTCCAAAGCTTTTGACCAACTTAGCCATGGAATTATTTTATTTAAACTTAAAGCTCTTGGTTTTCCACCATTTTTCTTAGCTTGGATCAAATCATACCTTGAAAACAGATCCTATGAGGTAAAGTTTAGAAATTGTCTTTCTGAACCTTTTGTTGCTCAATCAGGTGTTCCCCAGGGAAGCCATCTTGGCCCTTTTCTGTTTATCCTGTCTATTAACGATGTATCGTCATGTCTACGCTCAAGTGAAGTACTCATTTTTGCTGACGACATGAAGATTTTTAAAATAATAAAGTCCACCCATGATCGTATTCTTTTACAAGCCGACATTGATAGTTTCACATTTTGGTGTGGGAAAAATAGCCTTTCACTCAACCCTCTAAAATGCCAGACGATAACTTTTACTAAAAAACGAATCGGTAGTGTATTTGATTATTGTATATCACAGCAAAAACTCTGTCGCGTCGCGTCTCCAAATTTAAAGATTTAGGTGTTCATTTCTGTTCCAACTTAGAATTTACACATCACATTAATTTGATTGTTAATAAAGCAAGTTCTATGCTTGGTTTTATAAAACGCTGGGCAAAGGAGTTCAATGATCCCTATGTTACTCTTTCTTTGTATAATTGCCATGTTCGTCCTCATCTTGAATATGCTTCGCAGGTATGGACTCCGTATTACGATATTCATAGAAAACGTATCGAATCAATTCAACATAACTTCATTCGCTTTGCCCTAAAGGTTCTTCCTTGGGATGATCCTTATGATCTGCCTCCCTATGAACATCGTATTCTGCTTCTTCAAATGCAAACTCTTCATCAAAGGCGTGTTAATAATGACTTAGTATTTTTTCATCAACTCATTAATGGTGAAATTGATGCACCTTATTTGCTATCTTGTGTACATTTGAATTACCGAGGCGGAACTCGTCAGCTGCGTACATTTGATTTTATACATATTGACTTCCATAGAACAAACTATGGGAAGAATAAAGCTTTAAGTAGAATGAGCATTTTATATAACTTAAACTGTTCATCGATAGATTTAAATTTGAATAAGGTGGGATTAAAATCATTGTTTAGAACCAGTGCTCCACTATTGTAAACGTTCTTATTTTATTTTTTGTTCTGTAATAGTTAAATGTTAATTATGTTTTGTATTTTGTGCGTGTGTTAGGCTATAATTGTATTATTTTTTTACTAACAACTAACACATGCACTTATGATTTATTTTCTATGATTATGATTTGTTTTCTTCATAAAGCTCTAAAAAAAATTATTGATGTATCTGGACCTTAATCAAAAATTCTACACAATTTCGGCATTGAAATTGGAATTTTTAACTTTCATTTATTATTTTGGATAAACCTTTAACAATAAAAACACGTTTTTCTCTTCTGTATAAATGATCCATTTTTAAGCACACTGAATCTATCAAATTGTTTTCTTAGTCTTTGTTAAGTTTTTAAAACTTTACGTTATTTTCAGCCTTTAAAAATTTAACAATCTTTTAAATCTACAAACTTTAAAGAGAGAAAAGATAAAATGCACCTTTAAGTTTTGAACAATTTTAATCCTTTTTGATCTTTTTTAATACAAAGCCCCGAACAAGCATTTTTCAAGTGGTTTATTCTTTTTAAAGCAACATAAAAATATGTTTCTGCTGGTGGTGAACCTTTTGAAAGCATATTCAATTTTAAATTCGTTGATATAAGAAATAAAATGGAAAATTGCCAAAAAAAAAACGAAAGAAAAATATAATAAAATGCACTTTAAAATCGATAACCGATATTAAAAGTTTTTGAAAGACATTTCAATTTTCAAGTCCAACATAATAATAGATATGTTATGTATATCCATAGTGATTTCTTTTATTTATTCTTTTGAATGAAAGAATGTACATACTCCTATATATGTACATTATCTATATAGCTGTACATTTTGTTCGACTATCTTTTCAACCTTCGAATTCAATGCTTGGATAAGTTCAAACTAACAATGAAAGAACCAAAAAAAAAAAAAAAAAAAAAAACAAATTCAACTACCTCTGAAACCCTCTGAAAAGGTAGAAAATCATCATGATTGTGTTGTCCCGTCTCGACATTGTTCGTGCTCTGCATTCGAAGAAAAATGTCATATTGTCAAAGCAACAACCATAACACTACAAGAACTGCACCAATTGTCTGTTTCGAATTGAAAAAATCCTGCTGCATTGAAATTTCGGTACCAGGTAAACGTAGGTCTAGGAATGTACTCGATGGAGGATAAAGCGATGGATTTGGGATAGCAAACTAACAACATACCAAGCACGAGACTACAGACTCTTATAGAGCCGCAGCTGCTTCACTTGGTGCTTGTTGGTCGGTCATCGTCCATCAGATCACGTGTGTAGGAAGGACTATATGCTTTGTATCTAATCTGTGATGCATTTCTCTAACTTCTCAGCTACTGGTATTTATACCCTTTGGCGTAATGGAGTTAAATCGTTCCTACTACATTTCGCTGATGTAACACTGCACATTGATGACGTCATCATCGCCATTAACTCTTCATCATCATCATCATCAGTCATCACCATAATTACTATGGGAATGTAACATTTTTTGAGCTTTGTACAATTTCATTAAATTGGTTACCGAAGCCGAAGTTGTCATGAGACGGTATGTTTTTTGAACTTTGATATCATCACTGTTGTTAGTGGCGATGATGGCGAGACGTCTACCTGTTATCAGCTCTTGAGTCACACGCAATAGCAAATAAGACAAGTGCTGAGAAGCATAGGGCAGACAATGTGACAAGAGGCGAGTGTAGGTTTTCATATCTAGCAAAAAGTCACAGCGATATAACATTAAAAAGTCAATGACTTTGTATGTCAACAATATCACACGTTTGTTTAGGTATCGCGTCGTCGTCGTAGTCGTTAGTAAAATTTTGTGGGAAAAGTCACAACTCCAAAGGAATTGCATATACAATTTTCTAGCTGTGAGTTTTATTTTAAAAAAGATACATTTCTTTTACTCAGTTGCAGAACTCATGAAACAAATTAATTTTGTAATTGCTGATGCAAATGCTAACTAAATTGATAAACGGGGTAATGTGGCTTCCGTATGGAACGCCAGAAATAACTATTATATGTACAGTACCAAGCTACAAAGGTAGCAAAAAATCCTCTAAAACTTCAAACATGTAAATTTGATGTCAAATATGCTTACAACAAGATCACCTTAAAATCTATATTTGGAAACATTTATTAACATTGAATTCAGTTTGAAATATCTACATTCGTATAACGCGGCTAAAGAAAGAATCTCTGTAATTGTGCTCAAGGGTAAACTGATGAGGGGGGAATGCAACTGACTATTTCGCTAGAGGATTTTTTTTATAAAAATAGTGATAGAACAATGTTAGTCATGACACTTTGCGGAGGTGTTCAAGAGTAGCAAATGTCTCAGCGAGGGAAAGATCGCGTATAATTTTTAGAGCTCTCTTTTAAAGTATATCCAAAAGACTAGTCCAATAATAGGAATTATTCGTATACTCGAGTTTGAGACGAATAAAAGCTTTGTAAACATAGTCAGATCAGAAAAGATAAAAACTTCTTACATCGTCGAAGAAAACCTTAGCACTTAGCAACATTTTAAGCGATGTTAAATATGTGATCACTCCACAAGAGATGGTTTGTGATGCACTTACCTAGAACTGAAAGCTGTTTAGTATCCTCAATGCAAGTACCACTCATTGATTTTGCGACAGTAGAAAGCATTAAGTTTTGGAAGCATTAAATTCTACACGGTTTTTAATTCCCCATAGGACAATGGTGTCAAGATGAAAATTTAATGAGTTTCTCAAACGCTGCCGTTGGTAATCTACATTTGAAGAACGAGGATGAGAATCTAAAAACGAATATGAAAAGCTGAGGTATTGGTCGAATGACCATTAATCATTTTCATGAAGTTTTCAATGACCAATTTGCACATTTGCAGCTGTATTTCATCGATAACTTCACCAATGAGATCTTGAAGGTCTTAAATTGATTGTGAAGTTATTGTACACAGCTTACTTGGTTCCAAAGAATAAAGGTCTAACAGCTTGACATCACAGGATCTCATTGGTCAATTCTGGTCACATCTTCAAGGAAAAAAGGCTGTGATGGAAATCCCACTGATAACTTGAAATCCACGCCCGTCTGTAGATTTTTCTAAAACTTTTACAAAATATTAATAACAATACTTTGTGTGATATAAACAATTTTAAGCCAATATCTTGAGTGGAAGACCATTTCTGATCAGTTTTGTGTTGTTTTTATAGGTTTTCAAGCTTTGTAAAAAAAAAGTTCTCAATCGAATTTTTATAAAAAAAATTGACCAAAAGTTAGCAGCAATATTTTGTTTATGAAAGAATTAGTTTGATTTCACCTAATATCCGTTTCTGTTCCCGATTTTTTGAAAGTGTTTATTTTTTATAAAAAAAAAAACCAATTCGAATTTTCTAAGAGCATTTAGTTCGTTAACAACTAAATTTATCATAGAATTAAATAATTTTGAAGTCAATACCTTCATCTATTCTCGAAATATATGAATCTTGTCATCCGTTTTTACCAATTTTATTACGTAGCATTTCTTGAAGATTCTTATTTTTTTATAAAAAAAAAACTGTTAGATTTTTATAAAAAATGTCAATAAATGTTCAAAACAATATTTTTTAATAAAATACAATTAGTTTGAACGCAAATACATATATTACGTTGTGGCCAAGATATTTGAGTGGAAATCCATGTTTACTTTTTGAAGTGTTTTTTAGGTTTTTATTTTTGTTTGTAAAAAAAGCTTATTTGATTTTTCTGAAAATTTTACCAGATGCCAAAAATGTTATTCTTCGCCAAATAAAATTATTTTGAAAGAAATATCATTTCTTGTTCGTAAAATATTCGTGATCGCAAATTTTTTTTTCAGTTTCTTTTGATTTATAAATTAAATCGTTAGTTTAATTTTTTTTCAAAATTATACTTTTTTGGTTATACCTAAATGTATGTAATAAAAATTTTAATTGAAGTCGCTAGCGTTATTGTCATACACAGTTTATTCAAAATCAATAAAATCGGTTCTTAAGATATGGGCGACGAAAAGTTGTGCCCCGAACGTACGAACATACGAATGTCAACAAATCACAACCCAACAAATAGCAGACTTTTAAAAATGGAAAACATTATAGTTGAAGAAGTTTGCAATCAATTTTAACTTAGCTTAATTAATCAAGCATTTTCGAGTGATATCGTATTATTTGTTTGAAATATTACATTTTAGTCTTTCCAACGCTTTTAAATTACGAAAAATATTTACAATATTATGTATTACAACGGGTTATTCATTTTGCGGTTTCAAAAGTATAGGGCTGGAGTTCGATATCTGTCAAACTACGTTGGATCGCTTAACTATCGCACAACGCATACAAATTGTTTAAACCTACTACAAAAATGGTGATTCTGCTACAGCCACATACCGTGCTTTAAGACGAAATTTTGGCCTACAAAATCGTTCAACTACGCAAGCAATTGGCAAGAAGAAATTTGAAGACACTGGATTGGTTACAAATATTGTAAGGCCTGTGCATCATCGTTTCGCTCGTACCACTGAAAATATCGCTGCTGTAAGGGAAAGTGTTCTCGAAGACCCGATTGTGTCGATTCCTCTTCGTTCTCAGGAATTACTACTGTCTTACGGCACATTATGGCGAATTTTGCAACAACTGACCATTCACAACGTCGAATGGGTGCTTGAACAACAGGCGGTGGACTGCAACCTTTAACTCTTGAGCACTTATAAAACAACTTTTATGAAGTTATGACAGAGACACCGACCAATATGTGTCAAAAAGTGGTCATGTGTTGGTCATTTAAGTGATGTAGTGTTTCACGCCAAATGTCAACGTTCAAGCTTTATAATACAAAAAAAATATCATAAAAAAAAAAATATTTTATGTCTTTTATTTACGTTTACTTTTGCAACCGCAAATTGAATAACCCTGTACAGTACATACAGTAGTAAACATTTTTAAAACGGTTCGTACATTTTTAGCTAAACTCATTTTCGAAATTATTACAAACAAAGGCAGCAACATAGTTCTTTTAAGTTATAATATCACAAATGGTTCTGAATTCGAACAATTCCCACAAAATTTTATGTTTTTGCTGATAAAATTGATATCGAAGCAGAATCAATGAGAGTTTAAAACTATCAACTATCAAACTTTTTATATCTGAAATGTTAAATGCAATGTTTTGTTTGAGACTTTGTAAAAATGTCAAGGCAATATAACTACATAAGAATAAACAAATTAGGTTGCGCATCAGTCCGTTGAGAACTAGGGCTTAGTGACTTACAATTCTCAATTATTCCAGTGTGCGAGTCATGACAGGGATGGAGGGGACCTACAGTTTTATGCAGAACCCGAACAATTATTTTGAGAAAGCACTTTTAATGACAAGAATAACTCTTGAAGGATTTGTCAATTCCTCGAGAGGTGGCACAGGTAGGGATTGAACCCAAGACTACTAGCATGACAGTCTTCCCCATGCCACGGGTACTACAATATAACTCAATCTCTCATTAACTTACAAAATATTAACATTGTTAATGTTTTGTACCCGTGGCATGATGGTTAGTGCG
The DNA here is from genome assembly GCA_951509635.1 of Eupeodes luniger. NCBI lineage: Eukaryota > Metazoa > Arthropoda > Insecta > Diptera > Syrphidae > Eupeodes > Eupeodes luniger. Next base: position 75,722,356 of record OX608075.1, on the reverse strand, counting down.
TTGGACTGTCATGCGAGAGGTCTTGGGTTCGATCCCTGCCTGTGCCACCTTAATATAAAATAAAAAAACGGGTACTGCCTCTTGCGAGGAATTGACAAATTCTCCAAGAGTAATGCTTGTCATGAAAAAGTGCCTTCTCAAATTAGCCGTTCGGATTCGGCATTAAACTGTAGGTCCCCTCCATCCCTGACAACAGTACTCGCACACAGAGATGGTTGAGAGTTGTAAGTCACTAGGCCCTGGTTCTCTACGAACTGTTGCGCCACCTAATTTATTTTTATAATGTTTTTCAAACGCATGAAAAAAAAAATTGAGAATAAATATGAAAAAATGTATACATTTTCATGAAATTAAGTACATGACCCTTGCCTTGGATGAACTAAATTAGCATAAATCATCCAAGAAGTAAAGTTATTCACGTATATTTTACTATACTATAGGTGCTTGGTGCACTCATCCAGGCACCAGTCACAAATACCATCTAAGACACATTATTCTTAATGAAATGTCCTTGTTTTTCAAAACAAAGAACACAACAAGAAAGAAGTAATGGATAAGAACAAAATTTACAAAAACATAAAAATATACAAAAACAGTCGAGAACACCTGCAATTCGGCTTCCTTTGTATTTTGTTCCGCTTATTCCAGTTTCATCTCATCTTTTTATTTTTGTTGTTGTTATTGTTGAATAATCTTCTTCTCCTTCCCCGACCGTATAATTATAACAACAACAAAAAAAACACAGAAAGTAGCGCATCCTTCCTTTTGCATATTTAGCTGCAGGGAACAAAGAAAAATGAAATAAGGTAACTTTTTTTTCCTTCCTTACTTCCCCTAACGAAAATACACAATATGCACGTTACTATGGTACATTTTTTAAAAATATGTTTGAATGATGTTTTTCAACAATAAGACGTATCCATGTTCTCAAAAAAAAAAAAAAAAATTAGAGGAAGACCAAATCTCCCCACAAGGCAAAGGCATACAATATGCGCGTCAGCTTGACAGTGTTATTTTAGGATTTTCAGGTTTTATTTTTATGTACAAACAAAAATATGAAGATATGTTTATTTTTTCACATAGAATTCAAAAAGAAGAAAAGAAAGAAAACGAGAAGAAGAATAATTAATTCAAATATTAGAAAACGAAAGTGTTGTGTTTTTATTTATTTTTTGTTTTTTTTTTGAAAGTGGAAGTGTTTTGAAAATTGACGTCGTTCGAGTTGTCAAGCGATTCTCTTTCAATCTTTTGAAAAATTTTAAGTGATGTTTGTGGTTTCATTAAGGAATGACAGCGAGCCCTTATATTTATTACTGTAACTCGTTTTTATGAGTTTTTAAGGATCAACATCCGGATTTGGAAAGAGCGTGCGTGTGAGAAATGTCATGTCATGTGAATATTTTTGATAAATTAGATGAACTAAATTTTGAGTTGGTGACAAATAGAATAATTCGAGATTGAGTATTTAAAATACTGAAAGTAATTAATTTATTAATGCTAAACAAGAGAATTTTTTAATGACAAGATAAACACGCATACAAAGCATTCTTTCAATATTTAATTTCTGAGTATTCGATACGGTGCTAGAAGTTATCTTGTTAATCGAGCAGCATTAGAAGTCTTTTGCGAACTTAAAACAATGCAGATGGCAAGAAGCATACAAAAGAACTGAATTTTAAACGAAGATAGTTAGAGGGTAGGGGGAAATTTTAACCAAAAATGTGCATTCAAAGATATTTTTTCGACAATGCATGTTTTACATCGACTCTGCTTATAAAACTTTCCATGATTTTTTAAGGTATTAGCGGAGTAATTTGAGCGATCTCTGTAAGAAATATTGAGTTCCGGCTCTTGCATATTTATTGGCTTTGTACCCCCATTTTTAGATACCTACATAAAAAAGTCTGAAGCTGACAGATCAGGTTGTTTTTGAGAAAATAAGGGATTTGTAAATTGGACACTTTTGCAGTACTTTAGGTATTTTTTTGGGGTCATCTGGAATATTGAAGTGTAAATGTGCATTTCTTTCCTCAAAATCTGCAGAATCGTTCCAAGAGATATGACTAATTGTGTTCAAAGTTGTCGAATCGATGTTTCAGGATCATTTGCAACAATTTGTCAAACGACCTTTAAGTTTTTAGTCGATTTTTTAACGTTCTACTTGTTATTAATTTGTATGAAGCTATAGACTGCTGCATACGATTTGTTTTTAAGTTGCATACATCGAAAAACATCAACTTTGCTGGAAATATATGTTCAAAGAATATGACCTTTCGTGTTTGAAAACATTATCCCATTAAATGTTGTATACATTCATTTTTGATTCTTTAAAATAGTTCTTTTTTTTGGGATTGGATTTAGACTAAACTAACGGTTCTTTATAGAGCATACATTATTTTTAGTTTTTGTTTGTTTTATAAAATATTTTTCAAAGGCATTTTATAGCTTTCTTATCGAAAATACGTGCAGCATTTGGTATTAATGAATTTTTTTTAGTTGGGTTCGAAATTATCTTTCGGACCGTTCAATCCAAGAAGCTTTAGGTGTGTTCAAAACTGATATCCACAAAATAAACGCAGGAGTGCCGCAGGACTTCGTTTTGTCTTCGACACTCCTACTTATTTTCATAAATGATATTTTTTCTGAACCTTCTAGTCTACTAAATTGTTTTGATGATGACAGTACCTTCAGCTTTTCATGTTCGTTTTTAGATTCTCATCATTGTACTTAGGATGTGGACTTCCAACGGCAGCGTATGATAAGCTCATTGAATTCTGATTTTGACAACAATAAGGATTCAAAAACCATGTAGAATTGAATGCTTCGAAAACTCAATGATGTCTACTGTTTCAAAAGCGTAAACCTCCCAGAGTGGCACTTGCTTTGAGGAGGCTGAACAGCTTTCACTTCACAAATTTGACTAAGTGTTTAGGTTTTTTCCGTGAAGATGCAAGAAATTGTTTACCCCTTTTGATCTGGCTATGATTTACAAAACTTTTATCTGTCGGAAACTGGAGTAGATAGATAGATAGATTTTTTTATAAGAATATTATAAATACATTTTATAAATCATGTTTTTACATATATACAAAAAAAAATCAGTATGACATGGCATTTGCCGTCTGCCAGATTGACAATAAACATAAATTATACAAATATTGTAATAAGCTTTTATAATTAATTATGTGAATTTAAAAAAGAAGTTAATTTAATTTTTTTTTTTTTTTTCAACTTTAAGTTTGAATTAATTTAAGTGGGTTATTGTTTGATAAATCAGAAATCTTCGTTCATAATTCTAGATCTATAACTTAACGCGATTTTGCAATATTTGTACAAATTGCCGACATTCATCTCATTCAGCAAGGCAACAACTTGTTCATCCGATAAGAAGTCACTTCCAAAAAAGCTCTTTCTTGTTTCCTTTAAAGTAGGGCATTTTCCAACGAAATGAATAAAACGTCCTCTCTTTCTCTAAGATTGCACATACTGCACTCCAATGGTAATTCGGGTCTATGTGGTATAAAATTCAGGATTATAAGTTCGCTTCGGAGTCTAACTATTGTTGAAATCTCGTTCACACTATTTGCATCACTGAAGTAATTTCTTTCAGCAAGATTATGGTTCAGCCTTCTATAAATAGTTCTGAATAAGGACTCGGAAGCTTCAGCTACATAATCTTTTCTACGTTTTTCATCTACTTTCACAATCACATCATATAAGATATCCTTGCAACTTGATATGCGTCCAACTTTTAAATTGAACTCCACGTTACATCCTTCGGCGAGGCAATTCCACTCCCTGTACCAGCTATTTTGATTTTGTACTGCTTTAAGAGCTACTTCCTTGACCAGTCGGGAATCAGGCATCTTGAAAACTTTCAGTAAAGTCCGCTTGCAGTTTAAGGGTTTTGACGAATAGAGGTGAAAGTCCTGTCTCTAGCATAATAACATAGTTTGGTGTGTTCAATGGCAGACGAAATACTCTTTTCACGTAGTGAATTAGTAGTTTCTAGACTGTGAGAAACTTTTAACATCCCCAAACTTGGGCGCCGTATAAAAGAATACTCTCCGCTGCAGCTTCAAATACTTTATATTTTATACTATGTGCTATGTTTACGTTCATAAAAACTCTTTTCCATGCTATATTTATAGCTGTTTTTGCTTTTTGCAGTTTTTCTACTAGATGCTTTTCCATCTTTAAGTTGCTCGAAAAGATGACGCCTAGGTATTTGTACTCTTGACGCATTCAATGTCTTCTCCGTTAAACACCCACTTTTCATTCGATGCGTTTCGTCCACCTCCTCTTTTAAAAATCATCACCTTGGATTTTTGAGTGTTGACCACCAAATTCCATAAACAACAGTAATTGTAAATCTTGTTTATCATAAGTTGGAGTGTTTCTGGGCAGTAAGCAAACAAGACTATATCATCCGCGAACATCAATGCTTTAATACGCTCTCCCGCAAAGTCAACTCCTCCAGGAAGGAAATCAATTAGATCATTTTTGAAGAACGAAAAGAGGGTAGGACTCAGTGTGCATCCCTGCCTCACTCCTGACGAAGTTGCAAACCAATCCGCTCCATTCCAAACTGCAGCCCGTGTTCCTCTGTACAACTCTTAAACTGGAGTATAATGCTCATATTTGGCCTGGTGCCTCAATAACATACTTGAGTCTTTTGGATAGAATTGTGAAGAGAGCTCTAAAAATGATAGGCGATAGTTCGCTTACTGAGACATTTGCTACTCTGGAATACGGCCGCAAGCTCTCATGACTATAATTGTTTCATCGCTATTTTCATAACCAATGATCTAGCGAAATAGGCAGTTTTATTCCTCCCTCAAACAATTCAACCGTAATAGGCATACTTTTAAGAATGCTCATCAGTTTTTCCTTGAAACCCATTTCGGACGTTAATATTCAATTATTCGAATTCCTTCAACACCTCCCCCCCCCCCATGTCCATCAACTTAGGGGCGCGTTATAGGTATCAGTAAAATCTAACAGTAAGCAAGATTGACTCAATCAGGCCAATCACGAATTCCATCGTAATCGGAAACTTTTATGAATGCCGAAAAATCGTATCACGAAATCTGTTCGTAAAACAAAATTGTATAAGATTTTCTACTACGAACGTATTTGGCAATAGTTTTTTTAGGGATTTAGTTAGCAGCAATATTTTGTTTATGAAAGAATTAGTTTGATTTCACCTAATATCCGTTTCTGTTCCCGATTTTTTGAAAGTGTTTATTTTTTATAAAAAAAAAAACCAATTCGAATTTTCTAAGAGCATTTAGTTCGTTAACAACTAAATTTATCATAGAATTAAATAATTTTGAAGTCAATACCTTCATCTATTCTCGAAATATATGAATCTTGTCATCCGTTTTTACCAATTTTATTACGTAGCATTTCTTGAAGATTCTTATTTTTTTATAAAAAAAAAACTGTTAGATTTTTATAAAAAATGTCAATAAATGTTCAAAACAATATTTTTTAATAAAATACAATTAGTTTGAACGCAAATACATATATTACGTTGTGGCCAAGATATTTGAGTGGAAATCCATGTTTACTTTTTGAAGTGTTTTTTAGGTTTTTATTTTTGTTTGTAAAAAAAGCTTATTTGATTTTTCTGAAAATTTTACCAGATGCCAAAAATGTTATTCTTCGCCAAATAAAATTATTTTGAAAGAAATATCATTTCTTGTTCGTAAAATATTCGTGATCGCAAATTTTTTTTTCAGTTTCTTTTGATTTATAAATTAAATCGTTAGTTTAATTTTTTTTCAAAATTATACTTTTTTGGTTATACCTAAATGTATGTAATAAAAATTTTAATTGAAGTCGCTAGCGTTATTGTCATACACAGTTTATTCAAAATCAATAAAATCGGTTCTTAAGATATGGGCGACGAAAAGTTGTGCCCCGAACGTACGAACATACGAATGTCAACAAATCACAACCCAACAAATAGCAGACTTTTAAAAATGGAAAACATTATAGTTGAAGAAGTTTGCAATCAATTTTAACTTAGCTTAATTAATCAAGCATTTTCGAGTGATATCGTATTATTTGTTTGAAATATTACATTTTAGTCTTTCCAACGCTTTTAAATTACGAAAAATATTTACAATATTATGTATTACAACGGGTTATTCATTTTGCGGTTTCAAAAGTATAGGGCTGGAGTTCGATATCTGTCAAACTACGTTGGATCGCTTAACTATCGCACAACGCATACAAATTGTTTAAACCTACTACAAAAATGGTGATTCTGCTACAGCCACATACCGTGCTTTAAGACGAAATTTTGGCCTACAAAATCGTTCAACTACGCAAGCAATTGGCAAGAAGAAATTTGAAGACACTGGATTGGTTACAAATATTGTAAGGCCTGTGCATCATCGTTTCGCTCGTACCACTGAAAATATCGCTGCTGTAAGGGAAAGTGTTCTCGAAGACCCGATTGTGTCGATTCCTCTTCGTTCTCAGGAATTACTACTGTCTTACGGCACATTATGGCGAATTTTGCAACAACTGACCATTCACAACGTCGAATGGGTGCTTGAACAACAGGCGGTGGACTGCAACCTTTAACTCTTGAGCACTTATAAAACAACTTTTATGAAGTTATGACAGAGACACCGACCAATATGTGTCAAAAAGTGGTCATGTGTTGGTCATTTAAGTGATGTAGTGTTTCACGCCAAATGTCAACGTTCAAGCTTTATAATACAAAAAAAATATCATAAAAAAAAAAATATTTTATGTCTTTTATTTACGTTTACTTTTGCAACCGCAAATTGAATAACCCTGTACAGTACATACAGTAGTAAACATTTTTAAAACGGTTCGTACATTTTTAGCTAAACTCATTTTCGAAATTATTACAAACAAAGGCAGCAACATAGTTCTTTTAAGTTATAATATCACAAATGGTTCTGAATTCGAACAATTCCCACAAAATTTTATGTTTTTGCTGATAAAATTGATATCGAAGCAGAATCAATGAGAGTTTAAAACTATCAACTATCAAACTTTTTATATCTGAAATGTTAAATGCAATGTTTTGTTTGAGACTTTGTAAAAATGTCAAGGCAATATAACTACATAAGAATAAACAAATTAGGTTGCGCATCAGTCCGTTGAGAACTAGGGCTTAGTGACTTACAATTCTCAATTATTCCAGTGTGCGAGTCATGACAGGGATGGAGGGGACCTACAGTTTTATGCAGAACCCGAACAATTATTTTGAGAAAGCACTTTTAATGACAAGAATAACTCTTGAAGGATTTGTCAATTCCTCGAGAGGTGGCACAGGTAGGGATTGAACCCAAGACTACTAGCATGACAGTCTTCCCCATGCCACGGGTACTACAATATAACTCAATCTCTCATTAACTTACAAAATATTAACATTGTTAATGTTTTGTACCCGTGGCATGATGGTTAGTGCGTTGGACTGTCATGCGAGAGGTCTTGGGTTCGATCCCTGCCTGTGCCACCTTAATATAAAATAAAAAAACGGGTACTGCCTCTTGCGAGGAATTGACAAATTCTCCAAGAGTAATGCTTGTCATGAAAAAGTGCCTTCTCAAATTAGCCGTTCGGATTCGGCATTAAACTGTAGGTCCCCTCCATCCCTGACAACAGTACTCGCACACAGAGATGGTTGAGAGTTGTAAGTCACTAGGCCCTGGTTCTCTACGAACTGTTGCGCCACCTAATTTATTTTTATAATGTTTTTCAAACGCATGAAAAAAAAAATTGAGAATAAATATGAAAAAATGTATACATTTTCATGAAATTAAGTACATGACCCTTGCCTTGGATGAACTAAATTAGCATAAATCATCCAAGAAGTAAAGTTATTCACGTATATTTTACTATACTATAGGTGCTTGGTGCACTCATCCAGGCACCAGTCACAAATACCATCTAAGACACATTATTCTTAATGAAATGTCCTTGTTTTTCAAAACAAAGAACACAACAAGAAAGAAGTAATGGATAAGAACAAAATTTACAAAAACATAAAAATATACAAAAACAGTCGAGAACACCTGCAATTCGGCTTCCTTTGTATTTTGTTCCGCTTATTCCAGTTTCATCTCATCTTTTTATTTTTGTTGTTGTTATTGTTGAATAATCTTCTTCTCCTTCCCCGACCGTATAATTATAACAACAACAAAAAAAACACAGAAAGTAGCGCATCCTTCCTTTTGCATATTTAGCTGCAGGGAACAAAGAAAAATGAAATAAGGTAACTTTTTTTTCCTTCCTTACTTCCCCTAACGAAAATACACAATATGCACGTTACTATGGTACATTTTTTAAAAATATGTTTGAATGATGTTTTTCAACAATAAGACGTATCCATGTTCTCAAAAAAAAAAAAAAAAATTAGAGGAAGACCAAATCTCCCCACAAGGCAAAGGCATACAATATGCGCGTCAGCTTGACAGTGTTATTTTAGGATTTTCAGGTTTTATTTTTATGTACAAACAAAAATATGAAGATATGTTTATTTTTTCACATAGAATTCAAAAAGAAGAAAAGAAAGAAAACGAGAAGAAGAATAATTAATTCAAATATTAGAAAACGAAAGTGTTGTGTTTTTATTTATTTTTTGTTTTTTTTTTGAAAGTGGAAGTGTTTTGAAAATTGACGTCGTTCGAGTTGTCAAGCGATTCTCTTTCAATCTTTTGAAAAATTTTAAGTGATGTTTGTGGTTTCATTAAGGAATGACAGCGAGCCCTTATATTTATTACTGTAACTCGTTTTTATGAGTTTTTAAGGATCAACATCCGGATTTGGAAAGAGCGTGCGTGTGAGAAATGTCATGTCATGTGAATATTTTTGATAAATTAGATGAACTAAATTTTGAGTTGGTGACAAATAGAATAATTCGAGATTGAGTATTTAAAATACTGAAAGTAATTAATTTATTAATGCTAAACAAGAGAATTTTTTAATGACAAGATAAACACGCATACAAAGCATTCTTTCAATATTTAATTTCTGAGTATTCGATACGGTGCTAGAAGTTATCTTGTTAATCGAGCAGCATTAGAAGTCTTTTGCGAACTTAAAACAATGCAGATGGCAAGAAGCATACAAAAGAACTGAATTTTAAACGAAGATAGTTAGAGGGTAGGGGGAAATTTTAACCAAAAATGTGCATTCAAAGATATTTTTTCGACAATGCATGTTTTACATCGACTCTGCTTATAAAACTTTCCATGATTTTTTAAGGTATTAGCGGAGTAATTTGAGCGATCTCTGTAAGAAATATTGAGTTCCGGCTCTTGCATATTTATTGGCTTTGTACCCCCATTTTTAGATACCTACATAAAAAAGTCTGAAGCTGACAGATCAGGTTGTTTTTGAGAAAATAAGGGATTTGTAAATTGGACACTTTTGCAGTACTTTAGGTATTTTTTTGGGGTCATCTGGAATATTGAAGTGTAAATGTGCATTTCTTTCCTCAAAATCTGCAGAATCGTTCCAAGAGATATGACTAATTGTGTTCAAAGTTGTCGAATCGATGTTTCAGGATCATTTGCAACAATTTGTCAAACGACCTTTAAGTTTTTAGTCGATTTTTTAACGTTCTACTTGTTATTAATTTGTATGAAGCTATAGACTGCTGCATACGATTTGTTTTTAAGTTGCATACATCGAAAAACATCAACTTTGCTGGAAATATATGTTCAAAGAATATGACCTTTCGTGTTTGAAAACATTATCCCATTAAATGTTGTATACATTCATTTTTGATTCTTTAAAATAGTTCTTTTTTTTGGGATTGGATTTAGACTAAACTAACGGTTCTTTATAGAGCATACATTATTTTTAGTTTTTGTTTGTTTTATAAAATATTTTTCAAAGGCATTTTATAGCTTTCTTATCGAAAATACGTGCAGCATTTGGTATTAATGAATTTTTTTTAGTTGGGTTCGAAATTATCTTTCGGACCGTTCAATCCAAGAAGCTTTAGGTGTGTTCAAAACTGATATCCACAAAATAAACGCAGGAGTGCCGCAGGACTTCGTTTTGTCTTCGACACTCCTACTTATTTTCATAAATGATATTTTTTCTGAACCTTCTAGTCTACTAAATTGTTTTGATGATGACAGTACCTTCAGCTTTTCATGTTCGTTTTTAGATTCTCATCATTGTACTTAGGATGTGGACTTCCAACGGCAGCGTATGATAAGCTCATTGAATTCTGATTTTGACAACAATAAGGATTCAAAAACCATGTAGAATTGAATGCTTCGAAAACTCAATGATGTCTACTGTTTCAAAAGCGTAAACCTCCCAGAGTGGCACTTGCTTTGAGGAGGCTGAACAGCTTTCACTTCACAAATTTGACTAAGTGTTTAGGTTTTTTCCGTGAAGATGCAAGAAATTGTTTACCCCTTTTGATCTGGCTATGATTTACAAAACTTTTATCTGTCGGAAACTGGAGTAGATAGATAGATAGATTTTTTTATAAGAATATTATAAATACATTTTATAAATCATGTTTTTACATATATACAAAAAAAAATCAGTATGACATGGCATTTGCCGTCTGCCAGATTGACAATAAACATAAATTATACAAATATTGTAATAAGCTTTTATAATTAATTATGTGAATTTAAAAAAGAAGTTAATTTAATTTTTTTTTTTTTTTTCAACTTTAAGTTTGAATTAATTTAAGTGGGTTATTGTTTGATAAATCAGAAATCTTCGTTCATAATTCTAGATCTATAACTTAACGCGATTTTGCAATATTTGTACAAATTGCCGACATTCATCTCATTCAGCAAGGCAACAACTTGTTCATCCGATAAGAAGTCACTTCCAAAAAAGCTCTTTCTTGTTTCCTTTAAAGTAGGGCATTTTCCAACGAAATGAATAAAACGTCCTCTCTTTCTCTAAGATTGCACATACTGCACTCCAATGGTAATTCGGGTCTATGTGGTATAAAATTCAGGATTATAAGTTCGCTTCGGAGTCTAACTATTGTTGAAATCTCGTTCACACTATTTGCATCACTGAAGTAATTTCTTTCAGCAAGATTATGGTTCAGCCTTCTATAAATAGTTCTGAATAAGGACTCGGAAGCTTCAGCTACATAATCTTTTCTACGTTTTTCATCTACTTTCACAATCACATCATATAAGATATCCTTGCAACTTGATATGCGTCCAACTTTTAAATTGAACTCCACGTTACATCCTTCGGCGAGGCAATTCCACTCCCTGTACCAGCTATTTTGATTTTGTACTGCTTTAAGAGCTACTTCCTTGACCAGTCGGGAATCAGGCATCTTGAAAACTTTCAGTAAAGTCCGCTTGCAGTTTAAGGGTTTTGACGAATAGAGGTGAAAGTCCTGTCTCTAGCATAATAACATAGTTTGGTGTGTTCAATGGCAGACGAAATACTCTTTTCACGTAGTGAATTAGTAGTTTCTAGACTGTGAGAAACTTTTAACATCCCCAAACTTGGGCGCCGTATAAAAGAATACTCTCCGCTGCAGCTTCAAATACTTTATATTTTATACTATGTGCTATGTTTACGTTCATAAAAACTCTTTTCCATGCTATATTTATAGCTGTTTTTGCTTTTTGCAGTTTTTCTACTAGATGCTTTTCCATCTTTAAGTTGCTCGAAAAGATGACGCCTAGGTATTTGTACTCTTGACGCATTCAATGTCTTCTCCGTTAAACACCCACTTTTCATTCGATGCGTTTCGTCCACCTCCTCTTTTAAAAATCATCACCTTGGATTTTTGAGTGTTGACCACCAAATTCCATAAACAACAGTAATTGTAAATCTTGTTTATCATAAGTTGGAGTGTTTCTGGGCAGTAAGCAAACAAGACTATATCATCCGCGAACATCAATGCTTTAATACGCTCTCCCGCAAAGTCAACTCCTCCAGGAAGGAAATCAATTAGATCATTTTTGAAGAACGAAAAGAGGGTAGGACTCAGTGTGCATCCCTGCCTCACTCCTGACGAAGTTGCAAACCAATCCGCTCCATTCCAAACTGCAGCCCGTGTTCCTCTGTACAACTCTTAAACTGGAGTATAATGCTCATATTTGGCCTGGTGCCTCAATAACATACTTGAGTCTTTTGGATAGAATTGTGAAGAGAGCTCTAAAAATGATAGGCGATAGTTCGCTTACTGAGACATTTGCTACTCTGGAATACGGCCGCAAGCTCTCATGACTATAATTGTTTCATCGCTATTTTCATAACCAATGATCTAGCGAAATAGGCAGTTTTATTCCTCCCTCAAACAATTCAACCGTAATAGGCATACTTTTAAGAATGCTCATCAGTTTTTCCTTGAAACCCATTTCGGACGTTAATATTCAATTATTCGAATTCCTTCAACACCTCCCCCCCCCCCCATGTCCATCAACTTAGGGGCGCGTTATAGGTATCAGTAAAATCTAACAGTAAGCAAGATTGACTCAATCAGGCCAATCACGAATTCCATCGTAATCGGAAACTTTTATGAATGCCGAAAAATCGTATCACGAAATCTGTTCGTAAAACAAAATTGTATAAGATTTTCTACTACGAACGTATTTGGCAATAGTTTTTTTAGGGATTCATAAAAGTTTCCCATTACGATGAAATTCTTGATAGGGTTGAAAACGATTAATTCAAATGTCAAGTATAGTTACCAACATATTTGATCGATGCCGCTAAAAAAACAACACGAGTGTCACGGACTTTAAATTTGTATCCATTTTTATTGGATAATTCTTCCAATTCAAATTCTTCCAATTATTATTTTTCACAATTTTAATAAAAAAAAGTATTTTTGTAAACCTTTTTATGTAGGTACATCAATTAAGGTCACACTTTCTATATTTTTCAAAAGCTTAACAATAATAATAATGACATGACACCATGTTATTATACACCTTAACGACTAACGCTGCTACCACTACCCACACCTAAAATATAACAACACTGCTCATTAAATGACGTGTATTTCCGGTCGACTAAGCACAACATTTTATTTCAATGACGCTCCAAACAGCATAGCTAATGTACAGAAAAGCGATACGTATTAAAATGACTGTCTGTAGTTTTATGTGCGCACCTGTTTATTCCTATAGCCTTTAATTTACGAGAACAAAAACTAAATACCAAAACCTAAATTTAAAAAAAAAAAAACGCGAGGGCGCTGCTCTGGCGCGTTGTTTATCTTATTTACCAAGGTCAAACATTTGTCATATGGATATGATTTAAGTTACGAGTATTTTATAATATCCGTTGGAAGATTTTTAGTGAATGGGACAAATAAATAAATAATTTTATCTTTTAATCTTTAATTTTGAACACAAGAATTCAACGGAAGATTTATTTATGAAGAAAAGTTAAATCTTATCTCTGTTGGTGTTTTTGAAGAGAGGGGTTTATTTTTAAGTTTGTTTTGGAATGAAAGACTTTTTTCTGTTTCTTTTTTTGTTGTGTGGTTTGCTCAGGTGAAACATTCAAATTGTTTACTAGAACTCCCCCAATTTTTGTATAACCTAAATCTTAAAAGAAAGACTATATAAAGTTTACATTTCAGATGAAATGAGATAGAAGTTTTTGACAAAAATATAATGCACGACTAGGTCGCACGAACTTGTCCTGTATCCAAAAGACTGTTTTAAAATATTAAAAATACAGGGTTATCCATTTCGCAGTTTCAAAAGTAAACGTAAATAAAACACCATCTACAATATTTGTTTCATGATATTTCTTTTTTATTTTAATGTTTGAACGTTGACGTTATGTGTGAAAAACTTCATCATTTAAATAACCACCACGCAAATTGTTGCAAGCATCGATTCTTTTGAGGTAATTTATCACTTTTTGACACATATTGGGCGGTATCTCAGCCATAACTTGACGAATGTTGGTTTTAAGTGCTCAAGAGTTAAAGGTTTATCTGCATACACACGGTTTTTCGCGTAGCCCCACAAAAAAAGGATAGCGGTGTCAAATCGCATGATCTTAGTGGCCAGTTGGTATCGCCACGACTAGAAATTACGCGAATCACGAAATTCGCTCGAACTGTGTGGCATGTTGAAACCACATATTCTCCAAGTCGTATTCTTCAATTGCAGGAAAACAAACTTCGGTTATCATATGACCATAACGGTCCAAATTGGCGGTGACAGTCGTTCCATCGTCGTTTTCGAAGAAGTCAGGTCTAATGACACCTCCGGAACAAAGAGCGCACCAAACAGTGACTTTTAGTGGATGTAATGGCCTCTCTTCAATTACTTCAGGATTCTCAGAACCCCAAATACGACAATTGTTTGTTTATTCAAATAACCACCGAGTGAGAAATGTGCTTCGTCGCTGAAGAAAATTTTGTTCGAAAAATCGCCGCCCACCGCCTGTTGTTGAAGCACCCATTCGACGTATCTACGACGGACGTTGTGAATGGTCAGCTGGCTTCAGTTGTTGTATGAGCTGGACTTTATATGGATGTAAATGTAGATCCAAATGCAAAATACGCCATAATGTGAAGTAAAGTGCCTTGCACATGAGCAACGAACTGCGAACTGCGAATGGACGAACAAACGTGATTTTACACATTTCAAAAAGTCAATTCCACACAAAAACACATTTAAATTATAAGAAACCAATTGACACTAATATTAGGATAATAAAATTTGCATTTTGTTCTCTAAAACAAGAGAATTTTGTAAAAACAATTTGGTAGTAACGAATCGCAGTGTGGTTGCTGCGAACTGTCAAACTCTATTCGCGTTCCACATACCATCCACACTGTAACGAATAAATTGTTCGCGCCAACTTAACCTCAAAATTATACCACTCTTGTTTTGTTTTTGTGTGAAAGATGATGGCTGAGGAAAATATGGAGAAAAGGGTTGACAATTCGTCGCTACCTGCGAATAGAAATTAAAGCTCATGTGAAAGAAAAGTCAAAATATGCGAACATCCACAGTTCGCAGTTCGCAGTTTGTTGCTCATGTGCAAGATGCTTAAGACAGTCCTAATTCCTTAGAACGACGAGGAATCGACACCTTCGCGTCTTCGGCAACACTTTCACTTACAGCGGAAATATTTTCAGTGCTACGAGCGAAACGATGAAACACAGGCCTTACAATATCTATAACCAGTCCAGTCTCTTCAAATTTCTTCACAATTTTGCCAATTGCTTGCGTAGTTGGAAGATTATGTAAACCATAATCTCCTCTTAAAGCACGATACGTGGCTGTGGCAGAATCACCATTTTTGTTGTAGGTGCTATTTTCGTAAATGTCAGATATTTCAACTGAAAAACAAAATTGTTTTAACAACTCAGTTTGACAGATGTCGAATTCCAGCCCTATACTTTTCAAACTGCAAAATGGATAACCCGTTATTATTTCCAAGTGGTAAATGTAAAGAACATGAGTGAATGGGTAACCTAAGGCCCCTTTCACACCAAACGAATCCGAATCAATCAGAATCACTCCGAATCAAGTTGAATCTGATTGACCAAGATTCGGCTTCGAGCGCTCCGTTTAAATGTGAGGGGATTCTTTTCCCGCCTTCAGACCGGACGAATCTGGTTCAATCAGGTTTGATTCGAGGTCGCACTTGATTCAACCTGTCAGATTCCTCGTCCGGTCAGTCTTGAATCAACAACCATACGAGAGAGAGAGCAACTAAAAGAAGGAAAACAAAAAGAAGATGAAAGGATTTTTATAGATTCAGGTTGATTCAGCTGGTGTGAAAGAGTGGAGATGACGAATCAGATTCAACTTGATTCGAAGTGATCCAGATTGATTCGGATTCGTTTGGTGTGAAAGGGGCCTAAAGATGTCATCAGTATTCAGTGGCGTAGTGTTTGTTTTTAAGAAACCGCTTCACATCTTCTTGGCATTCCACAGGGTTTACATACCATTTTTCTTGGATTGATTTCTCGAAGGCCGCTTTTTTTCGGTTTTCTTGTATGAAGCTTTATTTTTCAAAGGTTCTTAAGGGGGTTTGGATCTGGGGATTGTTAGAGCAATTGCAAAACTGAGACATTCTTTTGTGAAAATCAATTCTCCACGACTTTAACAATGTGTTTGGAGTCATTATCCTGTTGGAATGTCCACATTAATATCGAATTAACTTCTGCAAATGGAAGCACAGCTTTTTCCAATATTTGGAGGCACGTTTCTTTGGTCATAATTATTTGATCCGAAATATAGGATCTAAATTCGTCATTTATCTTCCTTTCAATATTAAGCCGGCCGGCCAGTAAATCCAAACAAATTTACTATAGTTTCTTCACTTTACAAAATAGTTTTCCAATTTCTTGGACTCTGAAGCTTGCTTTGAAGTTTTCGAATTCAAAGCGCGTCTATATTTTGCTTTTTCTTAAGAATAAAACTCGGCTTGATATTTACCTATCTTGTTTTTATCAGGGTAAATGTTGCCAAAGGATTATAAAGAACTTTTCCAACTAATTTTCTGTCGAGATTAGATGAAGATCTTTTTGACGTGCTCTGGTTTCGGTCTGAAGCAGTACAATATTTTGCAATATTTTGTATATATTAAGAAACCAAATTAAGAAAAAAAGAGAACATTTGAATTTTCGATTTTTTTAAGAACAAATTTGTATTGGGACTTCTGTTGTTTTTGGTCTTTTAAAAAAATGTCTATCGCAAATCTGTTTAAAACCTTAATTTCTAAGTTTCAACTCAATCGACCCAATTGTTTAGGCTCTAGGGGCGATGACAGGCAGGTGAAAAGACAGACACGGAAGGAATCGCCGGACCTATCGAAATGTTGTAATAAAATAAATTAGGTAACGCTATAATACTTTGTTCTCACGTCTAGTGACTTACAACTCTCAACCATTCCTGTGTGCGAGTCAGGGATGGAGGGGACCTATAGTTTTTATGTCGAATCGAAACACCAAATTAAAAAAAAAAAAGCACTTTTCATGAAAAGAATTAGGTACTCTTGGAGGAATTGTCAATTTTTAGCAAAGGGCCGTACCCGTGAAAAGGTGCCACAGGCAGGGATTGAACTCAAGACTCTACCATGACAGTCCTACGCACTAACCATCACGTCACGTGCAATACAGTAATGTTATATTTTATTAAAATTTCGAGTTCAAAATTGTTTTACGAATGCAATACTTGCCATATACGTTTATATGTCTCTCAAGGAAAAAATTTCTATTCAAAATAAATAAGAAGGTAAAATTTGGCACCATTCTTGTCTAATGTCTAACGTTAGGGCAAATGCAAAACATCTTCAAAAGATCCAATAAAATAAGCTCTAAAGTAGATTTTGTTCATGTGACAAACACTCCTAACTCTAATGCAACGCTAAGAATAATATTTCCTCATCTTCAAGAAATTTACACAACGTAATTTGCAATTCTATTATTGAAACACTTTTAAAATTCACAACGAGCTTCGTAAACACCACCCTGATTGCAGGATTACGGACTGTAAAAAAAAGAATATAAATCTGTGATGTTTTCTAAAGAGACTCAGGTAGAAATCTAGTTTATCACTGTGAACCACCTGAAAACATCCATTCATCTATTTATAAATAAATCCCATATTTTTGTATTTTTGCAGCACACGTTGTAAAGTGATGCAGAAAATCTCTCCCATTTAGAGTTGCATGCATAGCAATGAGGTTCTATATTCTATCTATATACTTTTTGAAAGGTGTGACTGTGACTGATGCAATGACACATTTTGTCAAATCAATTTTCAAAAACCTCCTACGAATACCTAATCGGATTGTCGGGGATTGTTGGATTGGAAATGGGGGTGCAGTTGTTGCTGCTTTTGAAGTGATCGATAACAGGCAATCAATTTCGACATCACTTTCCTGCCCTCACAATTCATTCGCTTCGACATGGAATTTCAACGAGAGGGTTTCTATTGATGTTTTTGATGTGACCAGACCATAACACGGTTTTATTTGTACAAATAAAGAAAACGAATAAATTGTTTTCTCCTCTCCCATGAGAATCCTCAACTTCATCTTTTATTTTATTTCCTTATTTTTAAATGTAAATTCCCAAAGCGAAATATAAAAAAAATTATAATCATTTTTCTGGATTTATTACACTTAACAATATGAGTCCATGTTTTATGGGTCTAAAGACCGTTGAGTGTATGTTGAGGCACGTTTTTCATGTCATCGTCATCGTTCGGTCGGTTTGTTGACTTGGTCGTGCTGTTTCCAGCATTTATGATGGCTGAAACTTATTATGGATCGGCATGATGGGCTAGTGGTGGATATTCATTCTGTATTTTTGGCCAAATCTCTGAAACACGATTTTTATGATGAAACTTCCGGTTAATGCAAAATGCAATATCTTCTTTGAAATTGAATGCGCAATACTAATAATTTTTAAGGTAATTTTGTGAATTTTTAATTAAAAAAAAAAAAAAAAACAGATAATTTTGTGATAAAAATGAAGAAGATACACTTTGAAAATTAGTATTCAAATCTGGAAATCATGTATTAATTGGATCCAAGTATGTAGGTTAACATAATTCTGAGAAAATATATACCAGGAAAAACTTACCAAAAATCACAAAAAAAAACTCACATATGGACGAACGATTCTAACCCACATACATGTGGTAAAGTTTGTTTTAAAGAGGAAAAGTTCTTAATTACTTTGAGGGGGGGGCGGGCGTGGTGAGCGCCGGAAAAGATTTTCACTTGGATAGCTTTACTTACGAAATTAGTCTTACACCTACATTAACTTTTTTGCTTTTGGCAATTTCGATGGTTAGATACAAGTTTACATCATAGAACAATATTGATTTTGAAGATTTTCAGTTAGAAAGTTTGGTTGAAAGTTTCGTTTTCTATGAGGGTATACAATGTTTTCGAATATAAGTGAGTATATATCTCTAGGTAATATGTATTATGTGGAAAATCAATTAGGAAGGTATACACTTTTCTTGGAAGTGAAACTTCTGACTTGTCCCATATTTTGACGTAAGTAAACAGATTCTCATTTTGTTAAAAAGGCGCTGTGGTTTATGGAAAACTGTGCAAAACATTCAACGTTTTATTCAATAGTTTAATTTATAGTCTAGGTTTCGGTAGGAAGTACACAGTTTCATTTTTTACAAACTTAGATAACGAGTTATATTTTGGAATTTAAATATTTAAACCAATAGATTTTTGTAGATTAGATTGTTTTTTATTTTTGATAACGTTGATTAACATTTTTTTTTATAAAATTTACAAACAAAAACAAAAAGCATGGCTTTATTGCCATCTGCCTATCGAACAAATCATAAAAAAGATAACATAGCTCAATAATATATTTAAAAACTTTCATTTATAATTCTACTTCTATAGAGAAGAGCTAGCCTGCAGAATTGATATAATTTTTTTACTTGCATATTATTGTTAAGCAAGAGTTTAACTTGATTTTGCGTCAGTATTTCGCTACCAAAAGCATTCCTTCTTATTTCTTTAAGAACTGGACATATTCTAACAAAGTGTAAAACATCCTCCCTTTCCTTTAAATTGCATAATGAGCATATAATTGGTAAATCATCTCTATGAGGTATAAAATTCAGCTGCATAACTTCACCTCTCAATTTAACCATCATTGAAATTTCGTCAATGCTATTATCATCCCTAAAATAATTTCTCTCTTCCAAGTTGTGATTTAGTTGACAGTAGAGCTGCCTGTATATAGATCCTGTGGCGTCAGTTAGGTATTTCTCTCGTTCTACATGCTTTCCACTGCAGAAATGAGCTGGTATAAAAATTCTTTTAAGTCATCTTGATTATTACATAAAAGGTTAAGTTCCATTCCACATTCTCTTGCCAAATTTATCCAATCCACCAACTTGTTTTGGTTCGTATTACTTGAAGCGCTGCTATTTTTGGAAGCCTATTATTGCTCGTCTTCATAACTCAAGATGTAATCGACTTGCATTTTTAGGGTTCGTATGAACATAGGTGATAATCCTGATTCCAACATAATAACATAGTTGGGTGTATTTGATGGCAGTCTAAAAATTCGTTTAATAAAGTATCGGAGAAGTTTCTCAACTGTTTCGTATTGTTTCGTTCCCCAAGTTTGTGCCGCGTAAAACATGACAGACTCAGATACCGCTTCAAATATCTTGAGCTTGCTGCTATGAGCTATACTTTTGTTAGAAATACATCTTTTCCAAGTTACACTTATTGCACTTTTAGCCTTAACTAGTTTCTCTCTTAGATGCATTTCCATGCTCAAATTTTTCGTTAAGTGAACTCCAAGGTATTTGAATTCCGTGACAACTTCAATGACCTCTCCATTATAGAACCATTTTTCTTTCGCTGAATTGCGGCCTCCTCCTCGTTTAAAAATCAAAATTTTGGACTTATGTATTAAGATTCACCATCAAACTCCAAAGCTGACAATATTGATACAGGCGATTTATCATTAACTATAATGATTCAGGTGTTGCTGCCAAAAGAACAATGTCGTCCGCAAACAGCAATGCCTTTATTATTTGTCCGGCAAAGTCTATGCCACCTGGTAAGAGGTCTGTAAGATCTTCAATAAACAAAGCGAACAGACTCGGACTTAATGTACAGCCTTGTATGACTCCCGATTGTGTTTTAAACCCTCTCGACAACTCTTCTCCATTCCATACCTTTGCAATTGTATCTGCATATAGATTCTGAATAACTCTTCCGAACTTCCATGACATTTCGTTACTATACAGCTTGTAGCTAAGCGCATGTCTATCGATCATATCAAATGCAGATTTAAAATCAACTAAAAACGTATATAGCTTCTTGTCCTTATTCAGGAACGTTTCTGCGATACTTTTAAGGGTAAAAATGTGGTCAACCGTCGAATAACCTGTCCTAAAGCCAGCTTGAAACTCCTTTAAGAGCTTGTTGTCTTCTATCCATTTATTAAAACGTTTTTGCAAAACCAGCGTGAATATTTTATACGAAGCATTTAGAAAGGATATTCCTCTATAATTAGACACATCGGCCAAGCTCCCTTTCTTATGAATCGGGAAAATGATGGACTCCTTGTATTCTAGTGGTATCATTCCTGTTTCCATGACATTGTTATATATAATTGTCAGTCGGTTGATTAGCTCTGCTGTGCCATACTTATAAAATTCTGCTGGTATGCCATCCGGTCCACATGCTTTCCCATCTTTAAGATCCTTTACAGCTGAAATCACTTCTTGGTGTCTTATTGTAGCATCAAGAGTTTCATTTTTAAAACCTGAAGTAGCGTATTGAAAGACAAGTTTCCCTTCTGTTGGATTCAACAAACTCTGAAAGTGATCTGCCAGCTGATCAGAACCTATACTAAAATGGATTGAAAACTTTTTTCCATTCAGTTGCTTTGCCAAAACTCCTTTCCACTTTTACAAGACGCTAATCTCTTGGATTCAGCTTCGAATTGATTTACATGGTGGGATAGAATTTGCTGAAACCAAGATAAAAGCACTTCTGTTTGCCGACGATGTTGTCAGTTTTGCTTATTAACCTCAAACAGTGCAACTAATAATCAACCGCCTTGTTGTATATAAAGCAAATAAATATTGATAACAAGCAACTAACAAATGGAAACACATTTTAAGGAGATTCTTTCGAGAAATTAAAGGAATTGACTAAATATTGTGATATGAATTTTACCCTCAAGGTGCAGTCATCCAATGAATTAGATGTCAAAAATGCATTCTATGATCTCATCGTAAAATTAGACGAAAAATACAGGCTTGAATGTATCGATCAGTGTTCTTCAACACAATATTTGTGAGAGAAATCATTTAAGGAATGGTTCTAACCAAAACTTGATATCGGCTACATCTTCTTTGAAGACTTGTAGCAACTATATAATTCGTAGTTGCTCTATGCAGCTCGGATTATATGGAATCTCGATTTATTCGGGAAAATTATGCATCTTCTGATGAGCCCAACCATTACATCGGGGCGAAACGCATATATGAACACTTATGCTGGTTTATATTTACATATATTCATGATTTTAAATCATATTTATTAAAAATATTCGACTGTTAACAGTCAAATATTTTTCTTAAGATAAGAGGAGAGTTGGTAAGATTGAACTTCATACCGCACTGATACGATCTTCCAATAATTTGCACGCTTTGCAACATGTCGGGGAGAGAAGACAATATGCATTTCAATGGAAAGTGCCCAATGCTGAAAGAAGTGAGTAGAACCTTCCTTCGTAGTGATGTACTCGTATTAAGTGATGAAGAGGTAATACCACTTCTTAACTGCGACGGTGATGTAATACAGCTGTTCTTCTTCTAAAGCCATGTCCTATAGAGTCCAAATCATTAATGAAGCCTTTTTTAATACTAGCTTATACAAAGAATTATGTTCACTTTTTATATTTCTCTTTTTCTGTTCTTAAATTAAAAATTGTATACTTCTCTCTTAGCTTTTAAAATAAAATTAAATGTGAGTAAACTATGTCAATCGGGCATGGCAAAGCCATACTTAACAGATGTTTATATCTTTATTGTTAATTGATATTTTGAAAATGAAATAAATCTAAAATAAAAAAAATATAAGTTTATAAAAAGAGAAATATTTGATAGTTGGGAGTTAAGTTTTTAAAATGGAGACGTATCATTTTTTAATTCCGAAGCAACAAAAGTTTTGCGTTCATAAAAAGCAGAGATCAAAAGTAAATCTCAACCTTTTGAAAGGTCTCTTAAATTACTCTCACTTGTTGAGATTTGCAAAAATGATCACTTAATAACCAGTTTACTCAATTTTTTTCTTTTTCGGTTTCTGAGAGAGAAACTTTTATTTTGACTTTTTTTAGGTTTTGGTTAACCGGTGACCACTTATTGCTGAGAGAAAAAAATAAATCTCATTTGGAGTGACGTCAGTAATAACGAAACACTTTCAAAATTAAACGTGGACATCGAAAATTTTGATTCGGTCTACCCTCGTTTGCCGTTTAATTTTTTAATTTTTTCAAAATCTCAAATTGAAATCTCCTAACATTTTTGAGATCGCTCTGGTTGTACTGGGCGTTCCAGCAACGCAAGTATCAGTGGAAAGGGCGTTTTCTTCTCTAAGTTTTATACTTAGTGAAAGAAGATATAATTTAAATCCAAAAACTCTTGAGAGTTTACTTTTAGTTAGGCTTAATAATTACGAATTAACTTTTTTTACTTGCAAAATAAAGAAAATCATATAATTTAACATTTTAACCATTTTTGATTTATTTTCTACGGAAAAGGTTTAAGGTTAACCATTTCCATTTATTTTTAGTTAAATAAGTCAACAGATAAGAGATATTTGCGAACTTAAATGATAAATCTCACACAAAGACCTAAAAAATTAATTTTAAAAAATAAATCACAGACCAAGACCAAAATGAAATTGGCGAATTAAATAAATCTCAGTGAGAAACCGATTGAAAATAAAGGTCAACGGTTATTTTGGATCTCTGATAAAAAGTACATTTCATACATGAAATTGTATGCCTTAAACAAGTTAAGTGTCCTTTTTTTTTTTTTTGAGAAAAAATTATCAAAATGGTTAAATTTTTATTTTTTCTAAAAACCTCTAAAACAATTTTTTTTTTAAATTACAGTGTCAATAATTTGTTTGTTATTTAAAACGTCATATTACTCTTCAGAAATCCACCAAAGTCTTGTCATCATTTACCAACTAAAGATAGTAAAAAAAGTAAAATCTCTTTTAATTCTACTCAGTACCTATCGTTAAAAATGCCTTTTAAGAAAATTGGTACAATTTGTATCTGGGTTTTGAGGTTCAAAATTAGCACTAGGCTACTATTTATACACTACAATCGCACAGATTAGATAAGTAAAAAGTCCAGTACCTGCCATACAGTGCTTTAACATTTTAAGCTCTTATGGTCTTTATTCTATTTTTTTTTTCTTTTTAATTTTGACAAAATTATATCAATTTGGTATCACGTCACTGGCGTCATTAATTCGTGAGATATTTAAAGTCAATCAAAATATTCAAGTTTTTTTTTTTTTAAATGTGAAAGTTAAAAAAAAAAACACAAACCTAATTTTTTGGAAGTCATTTCTGCAAATTTCTATATTATTAGGTGTATAAGAAAAATTATTTGAAGTCGATATTTCTACTGGTTCTTGAGATATGAAAGACGAAAAAATCTTCCCGAACGACATCTCCCTGAAAATCTTTGATTTAGATTCTAGGGACCTTGAAAAGGCGAGAAATGTCAACAATTTGGGCCGATTAGGCCAAAAATTAATGTGTACTTTATTTGGAACTTTCAAAAATAATAATAAAAATAAAAATATAACTTTTATTGAATTACGTTAGCTACAAAACATTCAAAACCTAAAAAAAAAGAGGCTGGGATGCGACCCACACTGATAACTTCCCATCCCGTCTGTCGATTTGTCTTACTTAAAAGTTTGTAGGTTTTCGTGTTGGGTTAAAAAAGTTGTTAGTTGAATTATTATTAAAAATTTTAAAATTACCAACAATATTTTTCATATAAAGAAATAGTTTAGTTTGAAAATCTAGTTTTATTAAATAGATTTTTAGTCGAAAACAAATTCTTACCAATTTAAGTAGCATTTCTTAAATTTTTACAAATTGGATGAATGAATCAAGATCCGAACATCAATTTTTACCAAATTTGCGTACTACTTTTTGTAAAATAAATAAATAAATTAGGTGGCGCAACAGTCCGTTGAGAACTAGGGCCTAGTGACTTACAACTTTCAGCCATTCCTGTGTGCGAGTAATGTTTTCAGGGATGGAGGGGACCTACAATTTTTATGCCGAATCCGAACGGCTAATTTGAGGAAGCACTTTTCATGACAAGAATTACTCTTGGAGAATTTGCCAATTCCTCGCAAGAGGCAGTACCCGTGATAAAACTATAGATGGCACAGGCAGGGATTGAACATAAGACCTCTGGCATTACAGTCCAACGCACTAACCATCATGCCACGGGTACTACTATTTTTTGTAGCTTTTTTTTTATGAAGAAACGGACTGTTGGATTTTTATAAAAAAAAAAAAACTACTGAACATCGAAAACAATATTTTCTGTGAAATAAAAAGAGTTTAAAGCCAATATCTCAAAGTTTTGAAAAGATATTTGAGTCGAAATTCAATTTTTACCAACTTTGAGTAATGTTTTTTAGGTTTTTATTTTTTATAAAAAAAACTGTCAATACGATTTTTCTCAAAATTTTACCAGGTGTTAAAAACGTTATTTTTCTTTGCACAAAATTGTTTTGGTGATTAAATCATTTTGTATTCGTAAAATTTTCGAGGGGACAAATTTTGTTTGAAGTTTTTTTGATTTATAAAAAAAAACATTAATTGGATTTTTTTCAAAAAATATAATTGTTTGGTATCACGTTACAATATATTATATACAATTTAATTCAAGTCTCTAGCGTTTTTGGTTCGTAAGATATTTAGGGTTAACCCAAATTTTCACCTTTTTTTTAAACTGCTATGGTAAAGAAACCACCCACGCAATTTCTTTGAGAGCCTTTTCTGCATCTTTATGCCTTATTATCTGTATAACAAAATTTATTTGAAGTCGATATCTCCTCTGGTTCTTGAGCTATTGACGACGAAAAAAACGTCGCGAACGTACGGACATACGGACGTTCGTACACAGTGTACACACGCACGCACAGACATCTTTCTAAAAATCTTTTATTTCGACTCTAGGGACCTTGAAACGTCGAGAAATGTCAAAATTTTCAATTTGACAAATCGGGCCCATTACAATAACTTCCTATGGAAAGTTAATAAGAAATTTTGAAATTTGAATCAAAAGTGTTAAAAGTGACAAAGAATGTTAAATTTGTGATTTAAAAAACACTTATGAAATGGGTATTAATTTCTGAAGCCAGACAAAAATGACACCAACTTAACTTTGAATTTTTGTAAACATTTGTATTAAGTTAGAAAATACAATATTTAAGTTTAAGAACTGTAGAAAATAAAGCAATATTTAATTAATGAACTCAATTTAAATTTTCCCTAAAACCAATATGGAATCTATTTATTTTTTTCATGAATACAGAGATTTCACTACAGCAGTGTCTTTTTGTGGTAAAATACGCAAGCAAACAAAAAGTCAAAGTTTCGAAATATATTTAAATTCTTTATAATAACGCACTTGAAGAAAATTACTTTTAGAAGTAAAGAAAAAAATGTACTGAAACCATTGAAAATAATTTCAAAAAATTAATTTTACATTTTTATAATTCATCACTATTATGTAAAATAATAATTATAATTTTAAAACTTCAGTCTAAACTATGTCATGCAGTTGAAAAACTTACAAACAATAGTAAGAAAAGAGAAGAGCTCTTTTTGTATTAAAACATTTTATTTTTTCCATATGCATTTTTAACTACAATTACCAGTAGACATATATAATCATAATAGGTAGTTGCAACTTCTATAGTAAATAACGTTTAAGAGGGTTTTTTTAAGAAGACATTATTTAATTTGTCTTCTCTGAGTGCAACTGTCATTAAAAATCCATTTGAAGTTTTGTATTGAAACCTTCACCCACTCTTGGTTAGTTAAGTATTTTTAAGTATATCGAGTTCTTTTTTTTTATTTATTCACAACCATAACCGAGTATTTTTTTTCTCATAATATTTTAATAATTATTACGTACAAAATAATTAAAAAGAAAACTTTTTGCTTTTAAGAAAACCTTGTTTTTTGCTTTTAGGGCGTTTTTTAACATCTTTTATTTTTTCAAACAAATCAGACAATTAAAAAAAAATATAAACGAACCACTTAAACTTAAATAAGTATTGTAAAATTTAATTGATATCACTTTATTCATTACTTGAAAAAGTTGAATCATTAAATATAAACAAATTAAGAATTTATGTGAAAGCGAATAAACCAAACAGAACTGACGTCAAAAATATGTATTAAACAAAATAAATAATTTAAATACATATTTTCAAATGTCAAGTGGCGCTACCTATTCTTGTCTCCATTGTTTTGGTAAAACAAGTCTTCGGCAGATACATTTTATAGTCAAGCCTTATAAAAATAAAGATACAAATATCAATACGAATTTCATGTGTTTTAAAAATTATCATACATGTATATTGTATAATGTAGGTTAGGTTCTAAGTTTTAAGTTCAGAATAAAAAAATCTAAAAAACGAGATACAGTTATTTGAAATAGCTTAATAAAATCGTTTTTGTGATTTTATTAATATAAACGGTAAGATTATGGAAATTAATTTTTTGCGCCATTAGTTTGACTTAAGTTTTATTTTTTACACGTTTTAAACTAATAACAAAAAAGTAGTTTGGCTTTAACGCTTAATAAACCGTGTTAATAAAAAATAAAGAACTAAAAGAACTTGACTACATATTTCAGCTTTTAAGTCACATGCCTATACACATTTTATCGAGAATTTATTATTTTAGGCAAGTATGTAAGGTTAGACTAATGTTTTGTTTGGCTACATTAAAAAAGGCTTTAAATCTAAGTTAATAAAATGATTCGAATTAATTATATGGCTGGATATAAAAAAGAAAACAAGTCGATTCATTAAACAAAAATAAAAAGGGGAAGGCTTGAGGTAAAACTGAATTTGACTAAAATATTTAAAAGTTCATACTTTACATGAGCTTCCTACCCATTTGTTACATTTATATATTAGATTGTCTTAAGAAGACACCTTGAGCAAATGCAATGTTGCCACTTTTTAAAATTGTAATTAATAGTGAAACTATTTTTTTGGAACCTCCATATAAAGGGTTTTTCAATAAGGGCGGGTAGATGTTGAAATGGAATAAAGGCAGCTGTGTGTGAGGTATTAACAAAATTATTTTGTTATTTGAAAGGCGCATGTATGCCATTAGGTGTGGAATATGACATCATTCAATTGCCCGCCTCGGCTTCTTACGGTTGCACGGATCCGAGTGGTCCAATTTTCAATGACTCTTCCGCATAGATCCGGCTGAATTTGAGCGATGGCCTGTGTTATGTTCACCTTTAGGGCATCGGTCGATTGTGGTTTATTTGCATAGACCTGCGACTTCAAGAACCCCACAGGACAAAGTCTAGCGGGTTCAAATCGCATGACCTTGGTGGCCAATTCACATCACCCCTGCGAGAGATAACCTTACCCTCAAATCGTTCATGCAAAATGTCAATCGTGGCGTTTGCTGTGTGGCACGTAGCGCCGCCCGCCGTCCTGCTGGAACCACATGTCGTCTGATCCATATGGGTTAATTTGGGTCATATGAAATTAGTAATCATCATTATTTAGCGTTGTTAACACAGCCATTCATCCAAAAATGCGCCTCGTCACTAAATATGATTTTTCGGCGAAAATTGGGGTCCTCTTTCAAATGATTCAAAGCCCAGTCAGCGAACAAACGGCGGCGTTGTCTATGGTCATGAACTTTGAGCTCCTGGGTCAGTTGGATCTTGTACGGTTGTGGGCCCAAGTCCCGACGCAAAATTCGCCAAGTTGAAGTCTGCGAAAGGCCATTCTTGTGCACTGCGAGAAATAGACTGCCTCGGGTTCTGCTGTACACTTTCACGGACCGCGGCGATGTTCTCGGCCGATCTTGCGTTCCTTAAACGTACGGGTGTTGGCTGATTTTATACTGAACCGATCGTCTCAAATTTGGCCACCAAACGTTGAAAAGTCGACTGTGAAGGGCCACCACGTCTACCGTAAAATGGGCGCAATGCGCTCAACGTTTGCGTTAACGAACACTCATTTTGATAATAAAGTTTTATTATTTGAAAGTGCTGTTCAGCCGTGTAACTTGCCATGATGATTTGGCATAAGCAACTAATAAATAAATTTTCTAAAAATTTCACTCGCCTATTCTATATCCTTTTCCCTTTTTAACCTTCCGTTCTTCGTTGTGGCTCCAAAATATTGTAAGAGTTCAGTTGAATCCTGTCTTCCATCAGTCAGTGTCCTGCTCTTACTATATACTGGAAAAGCAACCAAAAACAGGTGTGGACAAAATGGTGCAGTTGTTTGACGGGCGGTCCACAAAAGACTCTTGGTACGACAGATGGTCTGCACGAATACCAATCATGGTGACAGACAGGTGGTCTGGTCACCAAAACAAACAAAAAAGGCACGAGCGACACTTGGTCCTCGATTGCTGATGTTACTCAGATGAGAATGGCTGCATGCCCAACATAAACCATTCGCTTATTGTAAAAGATGGAACGTTAACGAAAGTCCCTAATCCCCTAGTCTGCGCGAAAGTCCAACGACGAATAGAGTAGAATCGCGAGATTAAAAACCACTGCCAACTTCCACCCTCCGACAATTAAAACAAAAAAATAAAGTTTTCACCAATTTTTACAGAATTGTAATTTTGTACGAGGGGAAAAATGAACGCGTTAAACACTTGAGTTTCATGCAACTTATCAAAGTTTCTCCAAAATTATGGGGGTGTGAATAGGGTGGCTGAATGCACCCATTGAATTGCCGCTCACTGGAAGAAGTACCAGAGGTCGGCGAATCCAATGACGGTGGTAGTGCATAAAGCTGGGGTGAAACGTGCGAGTAGGAAAAGTAGTGGTGTCTCAACTGCGTTCGCTCACTCTTGCAAATATGCTAGGTGTAGCTGAATTAAAACGCGAACGAGACCCACACTTTCTGATTGGCCGAAAGCATGTGGGAATGGAAAACAAAGAAGAGGTCATCAAGGCAAGGTGAAAGCCTGGAAGATCACTTTTTGCGATATTGATTCTGAGCCGGAGGTTCAAGAAAAAAAGAAAAAGATAAAGGAAAAACTTTGAGAAGTGAAAGAAAATTGAAGTGTTTGTTTGAAGTAAAAGGGGTGAACATTTTTGAGAAGAAAGAAAGTGAAAATTGGAGGAAGTCAGAAAAAAAAAGGGATTTGGAAAACAGCTAGGAGAGGGAAGTTGGCAGGAGATCCAAGACATAAAAAAAAAGCTAAGTATTTTATTTGGTATTTGAAGATTAGTTTTTTTTATTTGTGCGTGATAGTGACTATTGAGAATTGTGTAATAATCGTCGGGCTTTCGTTTCGTAAAAAAAAAGGTCATTCCGAGAAAGCGGAACTCGCGACCCGTACTTAAAAATTGTCTTTGTCCAGTCGGGACAAAAGGTTAACGGTCCATCTTCGGTGTTATACACCAATTCTTTGTCTTTCAAAATTCTTAAAAGATCTTGGGTTTTAATCCTACTTGTAAGGTTTCCCAAGCAAAATCGAAAACAATTAAAAATATGTTTTTTTTTACCTATTTAAAACAAAAAAAAACTTTGTTCTTATTTTGTTCATAAATTGTCTTTGTCGGTTCTGCTCCAAAAGGTTTGTGATTTCCTTTTACAAAAAAAAATTACTGGCGCCCATTTTGCTTCTTTTATTTTTCTCATATATTTCGAGAACACCCTATTTACAGGCTTAATCAAATTAATTTGATAAGATAAATCATTCCAATTAATAAAACTTACCTTTGTTCCCAATTAATCGAACCCACCCCAAAACTGAGCTATCGGGCGACAGCACTGCTTTTGCTGTCTGGGTGGAAATTAACGAACAAACCTATTCGCATCTGACCAGTTGTCTATTATTTCATTTTCAATTAATCACAAATAGGTACTACTCGTGCGCGCCGGCTACCTATTTGATTTAATTATAATTCGATTGCGATTTTGATAATCTTGTGTTCTTATTGAGTTTGCGGACAATCACTCCGCCATCGTATTGTACCTACTTCCTATCTTAAAATTCATCCTAAATTCGGTTCGTTAATTTTTGCAACAAAATATTGAAAAAATTTAAATTTTGAGTTAGTACCCAATTTTTCAATCATAAAGTAAGCACTTTGTTTCTTTTTTTGTACTTTTCTGAATCTTTTAAAATTAGCCATTAATCGTTTAAGTTTAGATTTTTTTCAACTTGGTGCATATTTGTCAAAGGTTGGCAACCATAGGCTAACCTTGAAGACAAAGCCAATACAAAAAAAAAAAGAAAAACAATCCATTAAGTTTGTTTTCGTTAAGAAAATAATTTAGCCGGGATTTTCAAAATTTAAAACAAAAATAGGTGCCTTCACGAAAGACAGCATGACATACAGTACAGAACTTACGAAGGTATAGGTACATTTTTGTGTGCACTGTTTTATATGTTTTTGTGTAGGTGTTGTGGGAGCCAGAGAGAAAACCAATTTTTCATGACACGAATTGGCTTTGTAATACCTTAAGAAATAATAATTGCTTCACCACCTCATGGGGCTGCAAATGTTATAAATTCTCGCAAGAAGATTATCCAAGACTTAACACCTCTTGTATTTATATTCTGTTAAAAAAGAAAGACAGAGAAAGAACGAGAGAGAGAGTATTAAAGTGTCGAGAATATTTATAAGGTTCAAATGAAATATGTTTTCTTTTTTTTATAAACGAACGTTTGTGAATTTTCTTTGAAAGGTTCATAAACATATAGGTTGTTAAAATGGATGGTTATGAGGAGTAAGAAAATTGGCAAAAGCTTTTTTCCAAAAAAATAAATTTGATATTTTGTACTTGATGGATTAAAATTCTCAGCCTCACAACATTAAAAGTTAATGCATAAATAATTATCCAATTCGTGGGAAGTTTTATTTTTTTAAACAAAGAAATGTACATCGTTTTGTCGAATGAAGTTTAATTACATCATCAACAAATATCTACAAGCATCAGAAACTCTTGCTTCACATAATAAGTTATTCCGTTGTTTCTAATGGAAAATTTATGTAAATATTTAGTTTAAGAAAAAGAAAATTGTATCATGCAAATAAATTAGGTAATAACATTATTTTATTATGTTGCTAAACAGTCAGGAGAGTAACGTTTTTTATTGTTCACTTCCTTGAGAAATGATAAGTTTAAAATATTGAATATTACTATTTTATATTATTAAATTTGTTAAATGCTAACTAAATGTTAAATTTGAACTTAAAACTAACAAAATTTCAACTAGGAATAGATCAAGGTGACTTCCTTGAGGTACACCAGAATTCAGTTTAAATTGAAATGAAGGGGGTTTCTCTTATCATTAAGATTTGACAAAATCCACATAACGAAACGGTCCAACAATTTAGGAAAAGCAGAAAATTTCGCTATAGGACGATAATTCGTGACTAAATTTTTAGAACATTTTTTATGAACTGGCCTTAGTTATGAATATTTCCAAAGATATGGGAACTTATAATATTTCTGAGATTCGTTGAAAAGAAGAAACAATGGATTACAAATATAAGACACACATTGTTTCAACATAAATTGTGGCATTTCATCAGGACCAGGACTGAAACATACATTTAGCTTTAGAATATTTTCTTGTGTAGACGCCTCAGAAACCGTAAAATCGATTGATGTTGGATGACTGTATTCTTGTGTGTTAGAAGAAATAAGGCCCCTTTCACTCCAAACGAATCCGAATCAATCAGAATCACTCCGAATCAATAATGAATTATTTTCCTTCTTTTAGTTGCTCTCTCTCTCGTATGGTTGTTGATTCAAGACTGACTGGACGAGGAATCTGACAGGTTGAATCAAGTGCGACCTCAAATCAAACCTAATTGAACCAGATTCGTCTGGTCTGAAGGCGGGAAAAGAATCCCTTCACATTTAAACGGAGCGCTCGAAGCCGAATCTTGGTCAATCAGATTCCACTTGATTCGGAGTGATTCTGATTGATTCGGATTCGTTTGGTGTGAAAGGGGCCTAAGGGAAGAAGTGCTGTCAGAAGAAAAATCTTAAAAGGCAGTCTTAAAATAATCTGCGAACATGTTCAAAATCGACTTGAAGAATAATTATGAAAGGTCATACTAGCAGTTTATCCCTCAAATTTACGTTTACTATTAACGTATCTAGGATTCAGTATTCGAAATGAATAGAGTACACAAATGTTAAAATAAGTCACAAAGTCGTATTGCAGTTCTTGGTAAGGGGCCGTTCATAAAATACGTTCGCACACAAGGCGAGGGCTCTTGCTGAGTGTGACAAGGTGGGACAAGGGGGGACGGGGGGTCTATGGTAACGTGACGTTCGCCATTCATTAAAACATTTTCAATTAGTATTTCTTTTGCCTATTTTTCTTTTTAAATTTTCATCATGATAGAAAGACTTTTGTTTATTTTTCGACATGAGCGCTGGCTCTGTGGTGCGGGTTTAGTCTTTTGACTTGGCCCTAGCGGGCGTTGCGATCCGTCACAATTGGTTTCTTTGTTTTTCCAATACTTAAAAGAGTAACGTTTCCTCGCACCCTGCGCTCTCGACTCAGTAACAAATGAAAATTCTGTTTCTCATGTATTTATTATTATATTATTCTTTCATTTTTCATTTAGTAGTGAACTAATTCGGACGCTTTTTTCATATTTCTCAATTTAATACTTTTTATTAAAATTATTTTTATTTTTTATTTAAATTCTCAAAATTTGTGTAGTATCATTTTAAATTTATCATATTCAGGGGGGGGGCTTCGTTTTTGTGACGAAATATTTCTAGGGGGGTCACAGAAAGCGTGACACAGCGTGACAATGGAGGGGAGGGGGTCAGAAAAGGCTGATTTTAGCGTGACGTATTTTATGAACGGCCCCTAAACTCTAAGCGTCTCATCAATTTTCAATAGATTGAACTTCAAACAAGTCTTGTTTCTTTTATTTTTTTAAGTTTTTAAATGTGAAACAAACCATGCCGGGCTACCACTTAAAGTTTTTAATTTGCGCATTGGGAAATTCAGAAAAACGTCTTTTTAATAAAAGCATTGATTGAGCTACACAGCACTAACTATGGAAATGGGTTTTTAATAATTTTCCAACGATTTTCAAGAGTTAAACGACTCATTTTGGAAAAATAATTAAAAAAGAAACCAATACATGGTCTACCATGTGGAAAAGTGAAGAACAGATTTGCCAGACAAATCTTAATGGTATTGTTCTACTACGACAAATAAACATTTTTGTTATTTTATGGCCTTATACCCGGCCTGTGGTGGCCAACTTTAAACTTGAATTTGGTACTTTCACAGCTAAATTTAAACTGATTTGTGTTTAAGGTCATTTTGAATGGATCTTTTCTACTAGCGGTTACCAATGCTTTATCCAAATTATTTGATTTTGGTTTATTCTTATGGTTGATTATGGTGGTTTCAAATGTATTTTGATGTTTCACATCATTTATAGCCTATAAATCAATTTTATTGAACAGCCCAATTCTTTTGAAATGTAAAGAATACGCTTATTATTCAGCCTTATTGCGAAGATCAACTATCAACCGATTGACGGTTGATAGACTATATCAATTCAAATCAAAATCGGTATTGTGAAAATCAATTGACAAAATATTGTGCTATTGTGAATGCCTTCAAAATTATTTGATCATTCTTGCAACTGACAGAAGCTTTGAAAGCAAATAAAAAAATTAAAAACAAAATAAAAAATGACTTCGACTGAATTATCTTTTGATGATGATGAGGATTTAAATGATTCTGAACTCATTGAAATGGCGAGAATGCGAAGGAGTTTAAGAGATGCATCCAATCCTTTGGAACTGGAAAGCCAAATGTGAGTATAAAGGTTTTGATTTTCAGACACAAATAACTTAATCTGTACCTGCTCTCCTCCGTTTTCAGTTTTTTAAAAAACTTTCGGCTATCCAAGGATGCATTTCATGATCTTTTCCAAGAAATAGAAGACAAGTTGAAGCCCTGCAAAAGTATTCGAGCCGTGCCAAATATTTTAAAACTAGCAACAGTGCTAAGATTTTGTGCACATGGGAACTAGTAGTTGAGCTTGGGAAACGACTTTAATCTTGGTATTGCCCAATCAACTAACTTTTTGAGACCATTAAAATACAAAATTAACGATTTTATAAATTTTTATAATTCGAAACTCACATTTTTTTTGTTATTTTTTCAGCAAACACGAACTCATAACTACAAATTTACGATTGAAAAAAAAAAAATTGGCAGTTGACAAGAAAGTCGATGAATTTTTTTTTCGCAATACCAATTTTTTCCATTCACAATAGGTTATTGATACAAATCCACAATGTATCAACAATTCATTGACAGTTGACATTCACTATACCATTTAATAAAATTGATTGAAAAATATCAATTATTAATTGATAGTTGATCTTCACAATAAGGGTGATTTCCAAATGTTGATAAAAAAGCGTCATTTACTCACGAGGGCACAGTTAATCCTTATTAAATATTATTAAATTTGAATAAACTAGATTTAATAAAACTTGCAAAGAAAAAATGGAAAAAATTGTTTCGTTTATTAAAAACTGTAATTGGTGCTGTTAACATTCCCGCAAGTTCCACTATTAATATGAGGACATTTTGCTTTGTACTTCATTTTGGTGATAAAAAGGTAACGTTATTCATGTAATAAAGTAGTGCCGTACTAATTTTGTTGTCATTGTTAGTTTCTAACATTTGGTCTATGACAATTGATAAAGAATTTAAACTTAATTAAATAAATAAATAATTTTAAACTATTGCTATTTTTCCGTCACAACAACATTTCGTAGAGAACTAGGTCCTATTGACTTATAACTCTCAACCATTCCTTTGTGCGTGTCATTTCAGGGTTGGAGGGAAAATACAGTTCTTATGCCGAATCCAAACGCCTAATCTGAGAAACTACTTTTCATGACAACAATTACTCTTGGAGGATTTGTCTTTTTCTCGCTAGAGGCAATACCTGTTAAAAAAAAAAAAAACTTTAAGGTGGCACAGGCATTGATTAAACACAAGACCTCTTGCTCGACAATCCTACAAACTAACCATCAAGCCACGGGTACTAATTTTTTTCGCACTGTACAGTGTACGTACATACTTACATTTTTACTTGCGACATATAGGAACTATATGGCAAGTTTTGCATTCGTGCAAAATTTCGAACTCGAGATTTTAAAACATGATATTACGATGGTAGAGAAGTCGAAAAAAGTGGGTCCCGCGATTCCGTCCGGTCAATTTTGTCTGTCTGTCCACGCTCCTACAGCCTAAACCATTGGGTCGATTGAGTTCAAACTTGGAAGTTAAGGTTTTGAGCAGATTCGCGTTAGGCGTTTTTTTCATTTTTTTTTTTTAAGATCAAACCTAACAGTGGCCCCCATACAATTTTTTGGTCAAAAAACTAAAATTCGAATTTTCTCAAAAACAAACCGATAGATTTTTTTTAAATTTTCTCTAAAATTTTATTTTTTAACTTGGCTTCTTTTAATAAGAAAAACATATTTTTGTATTGCTCAGGAAAGGTACCGCTCAAAGAACCGTTATTTTGTTTTTTAATTTTCTCAGCAACTTATGAACTGATTTCAATAATTTTTTTTCTGAATAAGCTCTTATATTGCTTTAACAATATTTGATTATCAAAAGTGCAATTTTTTATTGTTTGGATTTTAAAAAAAATATTGAATTTTTTTTTCAAAATTCTATATCTCAAAAACGGGTCAACATTTTTTTACGAAATTCAAATGTAGAGCGTATATTTACAATCACTAAACAACTGCATACCAAAAATATTTTTAGAACAAAATTAAAAAAATTTATATATAAAAAATGTATTTAAAAAAAAAAACGCTCTAACGATTTTCAAAAAAAAAAAATTAAAAAATAAAAGATTTTTTGATTTATAAAATGGCATTTAAATTTTTAACGACAAACTTATTTTTCAGGTAAAATTTTGAATCTTAAAATTTTTTTTAAAATTATTTTATTTTATTTTTAATTATTTTAATTATTTATTTTTTTAATAATTTCAAATATTTTTAACTAGTTGAATACACAAACAATTGTTTTCGTTAAGTATGCTTACAAGTATTTTTCATTTCCGGGATGAGTTGTCCTAGGATGAGTTGTGTCTTGGGATAAATCACAAGTTTTTTGACAAA
Organism: Eupeodes luniger; assembly: GCA_951509635.1. Lineage (NCBI taxonomy): Eukaryota > Metazoa > Arthropoda > Insecta > Diptera > Syrphidae > Eupeodes > Eupeodes luniger. The sequence continues at coordinate 75,685,430 of OX608075.1, read as the reverse complement.
TCAAATGGCATTTATATTTTTGAAGACGAACAGGTGTATTTTTAAATCTTATATAGGTACATTTTAAAACACACTCTTTGCATACAGGAGCAAGTTCGTGCGACCCAGTCGTGCATTTTATTAGTTTTGGGGACAAAACGACGCACGTTCAGTCTTTTTATCTTTCCGATTAAAATATGTATTCAAAAATTCATAATGAACCATAAACCAAAATGCGTGATTTGAATTTCAAATTTATTTTTATGCAAAGCACGTATATCTTTGAAGTTGACACGATTTAAATAAAATTCACACGGCCTAAAATTTGGCTTCATATAAAATGTATGAGTAGATTTTCACTTTCGAATGCATACAATTAAATTATGTTGTTGTGAGTAATAAGACCAGAATCCAATTCCAAAAACTTGATTATTTCGAGTCTAATTGCTGAATAGTTTATTTTATTAGATGCATGATTTCCTTTAAAGTTAGGATTTATTTAACTTAGCACTTAGTTAGTCTGCACTGCAAAACAGAACTTTTTATTTTCCCATATTGGTCACTTGCGACATGCCAAGTTTCTTAAAGGAATTAAAAAATAAAATGTCTTAGAGTTTCAAACTTCTAGATATTGTAAACATTTCATATACAAATGATTGACACCACCTCTTTTATGATGGTCATTTCTAACGCTGGCCTTATAAGCACTATACTAGTCCTGTCAACAAAACCCATAAACGTTAAAATTATTTGAATGACAGAATGCATCCAAAAGATTTTTCTATGATCTCTCTAACTTCAAGTGCATCATCTGCCATTCTAATTCATATATATGTAGTATGTACGTAATATATAGAAATGCATCTTCTAATCGTTTGTTGTTTATCTGACAGTTAGACATCAACAACAAGCCTCTTAAGTTTTGTGAATACTGTATACTTATATAGGTTCATATAAACGTTCCATTCAAAACCAATCTGTTTAACAAAGTAGCTTATTGACATCTGAAGAGTTGAAATGGCTTCTACATCAATCAATAAATCTTTATATGCATCTATTAATATTTATGTGTGAATGAATGTGCTTTATAAGCACCTTAAGTAGTAATGTTTCCATCTTTTCCTTCTACTTTTTTTACATAGGTATTATAAGATTTCTTTGACATGCCACGAAAAGATGCAAATGACCTTATTTTTCCTCACATCACCGCCACCGTCGCGCAGCTGCGCCATCCAAACAAGACCAAAACCAGCCAAGCCACCATTATATCAGTCAGTCAGTCTGGTCTTTCATTGTTTGCATTGAAACTACTTTAAATGGACAAAGTTGTGTGGAACAATATTCTCGTGTGTCAAAAACACTTTTCTTGAATTTTGTTTATTGTATTCATGTAGTTTTATTGGTGTCATGAAAAGTATTTTACGAGATCTTTTTTGACACCCAAAAAATTGTAAGTAACACTTTGTGGCGTGAAAAAAAAGGGTCTTGACGACGCGACGCGACACAAAGAAGACGAATTGCTATGTTGTACGAGCACGAATGTGTCTTCTTCGGTGCTGGAGAATTCGTTCTGGTTGACTTGAGCTACTTTAAAATAGGTATCTACAACACCAACAAAAAAAATGGGAACAATAGAAAATTATTATTGCGTGCAGAGAAGAGTTATGGTTAGATTTTTCATACACAATCAAATTTTTTTTATTGCAATCACCCCCCATTAACTTTAATATCTTTTTAACAATGTAACCAAACTTTAATTTTCACAACTACGAAAATAAGGCAACATAGTATTACAGTTTCGCATGTCTGAATTTTTGGAAATTGTTTTGGTTACTATCGAATAAACGAAGAGACGACTATTCCTCGAATCACTATGATATTTGGTCAAGCAATTGACCAAAGAAATATCGTTAAAGAACGTGTTTTAGTGATTTATTTTTGGAAACAATGGTTGTTAGAAAATCAAATCAGTATTATTTAGCTTAACAGGACGAAGTAAGTGGCTTTCGCTTGAACCAAGTTGAAGAATTATTAAAAACTTGTTTCTAGGAATTCCATTTGACGTACTAGCCAAATAAAAATTCCGAACAAATATTCCGGATATAGAAGAAACCTTATCCAGAAATCATATAATCTTGACTTAAGTCGATGAGTCAACAGAATTGATTCTCAACACCATCAGAGAATTAGCAGTCATGAGCTCTAGTAGAGGTAAAAACTTTAAATCTAGGTGGTACGACGAAGAATGTAGAAATAAATCGTTAATTTTGCCAAAACTTTTTAGGAAATCACAAATAATTTGGTTTTGAGATTATTATATCTTCAGGCAAATAATTCAAACAAAGACTTATGTAGTCGTAAAAAGCAATTTTTTTGAAAATATGGCTTTGAATCTCATTCATTGTAAAGACGATAGATCATTTTGAAAAAAATGTTAACATGCTAGGTGGAAGTCATAAGTCAACGGCCTCTGCTGTCGATGTAGACGCGATGGCCTCTTACTTTGAAATACTCTTCGTAGCTGACCCTTAACAAAGTTTTGCTATACCTTTCATCTACATTGAGGAACTGGATTCCCCATTCTCAATAGCGGAACTCCTTTTCGCGTTAAGAAAAATGAAGGATAATAAGCCTTAAGGTTAAGATGGCGTCCCTGCCGAATTTTATAAAAAGGCCAGCTCAAAATTCATAGAACAAGTCTTATTATTACTAAATGCAATGTTTTCTGGTGAGACTATTCTATTCCGTGCCAGATCCATTTCTGCAATTTTTAAAAAGGGTGATCCCAACCTTCCCGCAAACTACAGAAGAATCTGTGTACTCAGTTCTTTGCGAAAGATTTTTACCCAGTTCTTGGGTTGAGACGAATTATAAAATTTGTTGCTTTGGAGCAGGATTTAGAGCAAACCTATTTGCAGTCGACCAAATCTTTGCCCTATCTACTGTCGATAGACCTTTTTTAGATACAAACAAATCTGTATGCTTTCTTTGTTGATCAAAATGCTGCATTTGATACAATTAAACAGTTACTATTATTCAAACTTAAAAGATCAACTTCTAACAAATGCGAAAGCAGTTGTTTCAATTGGCATGAAGTCTTCCAAGCAGTGTCAAATAGAAACTGGAGTTCCGCAAGGATGCATTCTAAGTCTTTTGATTTTCTCCCTCTTCAACAAGAATATTGAGGGTTGTATCCCAGGTGGTGTTTTGTTTGAAGATATCTTAATCAAAAAACCTTATGATTTTAAGAGATAACCCAGTGACTATGTAACTTCAAATCAATAAACTTAAACAATTTTGCTTTTTATGGGATCTTAAGATTAATATACTTAAGTCGAAAATAATGGTCTTTAGATCTCAGAATCGAATTCAGAGCACATATCGTAGCTGGAATCTCGATGGCCCCGATATAGACGTAGTGTCCGAATTTTAATATCTGGGTCTTACCATGAGACATTTATGTAACTTAAATTTTCGCCCTAATTTGAAAAACAAAATAAAGCCAGCAAAATTGGCTATAAATTGTTTGTGTTCAAATTTTTTCAAAAACCAATCTATAGATCCGTCCATTAAATTTAAGGTGTTCCATGCAACAATGTAATCGATGGATACTAAGAATTTGTTAAAATAGATATTTCTTTACTCGAATTTTCAGATTTCCCTCCAATACTTCAAATTATGATATTGAATAGGGACTGCCACCAATCTACATAAGAAATATTAAAGCTAATGCGGACTAGATAGTCAAAGGGTGGTATGCGAAATGCTTTAGCTCAGTCTCAAAACTCATTATTTTGAGCTTTTGCTATCATTCATATGCAAAATCGTTTTAAGACAAAACTCACTAAAATGTGATCGATCTCATTTGAGACATTTCCGTATGCAGAAAGAAAGCATTATCTCATTTAAATGAGGTAAAGCTTGTTAAATGTTGAGACTGGAAATTTGTTGTCTCAGGAACCGCAATGGCTGAATATTTAAATTTGTTTGCTCCTGTTGGGTCAACAGGAAATTTTAAGAATCTTTATAGGTTTACCCCAACGCAAGTTGAAATCCTAACGAATTATTTTTTTGAAAATCGCGATACTTTTCGAGGCGGTCGATTAACAAATAAGACCAGAATAATGGTGTTTTTACGATTTGTTGGTGATCCTGGTTTTCAAAGCGATATTGGCGAAGATTTTGGAATCGATCAAAGCACAGTTTCCAGGATTATTGTCGAAGTAGCTGAGAAAATTGTAATTAGGAAAGAGGAGTGGATCAAGTTTTCCAATACGGTAGAGGATAAAGATGCTGCAAAAATAATTTGGCTTAGAAAATATAAATTTCCATCCTGTATTGGAGCAATTGATTGCACTCATGTGCTAATAAAGAAACCTTCAATGCATAGCAATTGATTGCACTCATGTGCGAATAAAGAAACCTTCAATGCATAGCGATGAATTTATAAATAGATTTAGTGATTTTAAAATTATTTTTTTTTTTTTTTAGGTTTTCACTCAATAAATATTCAAGCGACATGTGACGGAGCAGAAATGTTTACAAGTGTGGACATTTCATGGCCAGGATCGGTGCACGTTTCGAGAATCTTTAAGAATTCGGATATTTACCAGACTCTCCTTGAAAGTTCAACAAGTGTACTAATTGGCGACGAAGGCTATGGACTAACTCCATTTTTAATGACTCCGTATCGGAATCCGGTCAGTGCCGCCGAAGTTAATTTTAACTATATTTTAACAAAAGAGAGAGTCATCATTGAAAGGGTGTTTGGGCAGCTCAAACAAAAATTTTCATGTTTGCAGTACAAATTAAGAGTGGCAACACGTAACGCCCCAAAAGTTATTTTAGCGTGTTTTATTCTACACAACATTTCAAAAGCATTCCAGAGTGCCGATGAAAATACGAATGAAAATGATCAAGAGGAAGCTGCAATGGAAATAGAAGAACAATACCTCTGTCATCTCTTTCCCACAAATAATACTTCCAGGAGAAATATTTTGCTCCGAGAGGCTGGTCAGAGAAAAAGAAATGAAATTGCGATGATTTTGCTTAATCAAAATGGTTAACAGTTATTCATTAATTACAATATTTCAAAATAAAAAGAAAACATAATCTACTTTTTTAAGAGTTTTATTTAAAAATCTAAAAGCACGTTTTGATTAAAAATTTACAAAAGAAATTTTATGTTCTGAAGTGTTGCTTTCCAGAGTTTTTAATTTTTTAGTTAAGACTAAATTTAGCTTCAGCAAAACAAGTCTTTGCAAATCTGTTTGAGAAAGCTCCCTTGTCTGCTCCGTCTCGTACTGATTTAAAATTGAATTTAAATTAGTTGGGTGCTTTCTTTTTCGGAAAAACGGAATTAGAGGATTTTCCGCTCCTGTACATAATATTAAAAATGTATTAACATAAATTAAATAAATGAAGAACGGAAGAACGAATTTTCAGGGCCTCCGTTGAATAAATCCCATAACTCTTTTTCCCATTGTTTGAGTTTAATTTTTTTGTTCCCAGTTTTGTTTTTGTCGCATTTGTCTTTAAGTCTAGTTTTAATGTTTGTTATTTTTTTAGATATTTGCTTTATTTCAATGTTTTTTCCAAATTTTTTTTCGAATTCCGCCTTAAACGCTATTAGTGTGCTTTTTTTCTTTTTTTTTTTTAAATCCGGAACTTGGCTTTTTGTCAAAAGAATAGTATTTTTCTTAATAAAATTAATAAGCAAACTATTAACATCTTCGTTATCCGCTACGCTTTCACTATCACTACTTTCACATGAAGAAGCCATTTTAGAAATGAAGGTTATTTTGAGACAGAGATAGTGAGATGAGTCAAACCTCTTGCATACACAAAATGAGCTTTGTCTCATTTCAAATTCTCAATCTCATAAGCTTGAGCTCAGACTCGTAGCTCATGCTCATGAGACTGAGTAAGTTCATTTCGCATACCACCCAAAGTTTTGCCAAGATCGGATAATAATCTACACGAATAGATATTTTTGACCGCACTTCGCAGAAGACATTCGCCTTTTAGAGACTGGTGTGATTTGGCATCGGAACATAACTATCCATTAACTTTATGCGTCGAAGATATGAATTCATTTCGAAACGAATTGTACGACCTTATAGCTATTATAGACGATAAGAATTTTCATTCGTTCCTTAGCCGAGCGAGGGAGTCTGCTTCAAGAACAGTTTACAGGAAACTAAACTTCAATCTGGCGAATGACAATTACTTCCGAAATGAGCTAACTGTTAATGATATCAGTTTAATCTTTAAAGCTCGCGTGGAATTGCTTGAGCTTACTTACAGACCCCACAGAAATGATCTATATCCAAATTGTTCTCTGTGCAATCTTTATCAACCTGAAAATGAATTTCACTTCATAGCTTTGTGTCCGATCCTTCAGGAAATACGTAGATTACACTTGAATTAAATCTTTCTTTCCAGTGATGACTGTTTAGCGTTTCTGAATGGGATGTTCTTTTTCGCTTTATTTCTGAGGTTCACGCGTTAAAAATTGTTTCACAAAGTTTTAAGAGTTATAGAATAATATGAAACAAAATTAAGAGTTTAAAAAAATATAAATCCCGTATTTTTCGATTACTAGGCCCAATTGAATCAGCAATTGAAGGCACACGATCATCTACTTCGTTTAGGCTTTAAAGCAGGTTATAACGATGTTGAGTGCGACATGCCACAATCAATCTTTTGCGCATTAAATCAGCCATCTTGGGAGTGTCAATTGGCTGCCTTGGAGCTGCGATTTGACCAATCGGAAGATCGGTTTGACAAAATGTACTACAACGAAACTGGTAAAACGTCGTTGTGATTCAAAATGAATTTGATTTATGTATCTTATTAATAAAGCCATGAAAAACAATTTTTTTTACATTTTATTGCATTTTTAATAATAAACTTGAAGATTCGTTGCGGTGTTTAAAGCACAAAAGACGTTAAACTTATTGCTCGAAAAATCTTATGCTTTCAACGCTAATCAGAATAAAAATTAATCAATAATGTCTCCAAACTTTCTGATAATATAAACACAACTCTATGTCTTCTTTAAGTCCAAATTTTACTTAAAATAAAACATTTTTTTACTGACTCATAAAAATACATTTATGCTTAAGTCTTTTTATCTACTTCTATGATTATTTCTGAAGTCAAAACTCATAAACTATACAAATGAAACTGCAAGTGCAATAAAACTCAAACAACATACTAACGCTTTCGATACCTGTTACGATCACTTTAAAGATAAATATTTCACGGTCTTGACTAACAACATTTTTCTTATACGTTTCTTTTATGAGGGGTCTTTGAAAATAATCTAATTTAAAAGCTTTAAGCATCAGAAACTATTACGAAAATTATTTTCAACTTTTGGCCTTATGAAGCAAACTAATGAATAATTAAAAGAAGTAAAAACAGAACACTTTAAGTAGTTAACATTTTTGAAAAATTATTAACTCATAAAAAAAGACCTGAAAACCTTTCAACAATTTTAAAGCAAAAAAAAATGTTGCATTTTGAACTTGGAAAAAACGATATAAACTTTTCGTTTGCTGTTGACAAAATGAACAAAACCTAAATTTAAAAACCACAAACAACAACTCTTATCTTAATGATAGATTTTGTTTATAAAGATACAAAAAATCGTCAGTCAAATAAATTCCAAAAACAAATGTTTTTTTATGTCTTACAATACTGGTTCCCAATTAAACTACGTAAAAAACCGATACTTAATCAAGTCAATATTTAACGGATTCAAAACAATTTAAAGGCGCTAAATAGCCATTATACAACGCCCACACTGCTATACCATCATATATCTTAACACCTTCATTCCCCTTAGATAGTGTCATCATTCAGATATTTAATTAATATATTCTGGTTATAAAAACGAAAATAAATACAAGACAAAATTAATAAACGTCAAACAAACCGGACCACTCCACACCTTGCGCTGACGATGTATTTTGTGATGCAAATGCCATTACCACGCATTTCCACCTGTCAAACGCTTATTAATAAAAAATAATCTTGCTAACCAGTTTTTGTTTTTGATTATCACTTTAAATTTAAAAAAAATACATAACTTACCTTCATATCAGCTATAATCTGCTGGAAGAGGCTGCCAAGGGCCGATCCATCTCGTTCTAAACTAAGATCCATTTTGATGATGATGAAAGATTTTTCTTAACTCAGGAAGTACAAATGGAAATATTATCGTTACAAAATTTACAACAACCAAAAAATTCACAAGGAAAGTTCTATTTGTTGTTGTTGTTGTTGTTGTATTTGGGGGAAATGGAATACGAAACAAAAATGTTTCGAATTTTACAAACTTCTTTTGTTTTTTATACTTTAATTTTTATAACAAAATCCTTATATAACTTCTTGTTGAATAAAATAAAAGACAATTTCAATTTTCACTACTTTAAAAATGTATGTTGACACAATTTTTGACATTATTTTTCTTTTTGTTTTCCACGTGTAGTTACGATCATTAAGTCTTCTTTAACTTCAGGAAGACTACAAAAAGATGAAATTTATTACGTCGGCACGACATTTTAAGTTTGTTTTTGTGTATTTCTTTTGTTTTAAAATTTGGTATTGTAATTTCTTATATCATTAAATATTTTTTTATTTGTTGTTACTCAAAAGTATACGTAAATCAAATAGTTCGAGACTTGTTGTTCTATGTAATCCAATTAACTTGAGTTGCTCGCAATTATTTTAATGTAGCAGAGATTGTTTTGCCGTTCTTGCCTAGAAATACAAAAAAAAAAGATGTAAAATTAGTTATTTAATTTATTTAAACGAGTTGATTGTAGAAAACAAAAGACATAAAAAAGGTTCAAGCTCGGGGTTGTTGTTAGGAGTATAAAGCAGAACAAGCCTAACGAGTTTTTAAACCCGGGAATGGTTTTGTTGCGTTGAATGTTTAACTAACTGGGCCTAAGGTTAGTACATAGGTCAATAAGCTGATATGACGGTTGACTTTCTTGTAAGCAATGGCGCGTTGTTCTGAGATAAGAAGAGTTTCAATTAAGGTAAATACATGGGTATATTCAGTGGCGCTTACGCTCATAAGGAACTAATGGCAAGTTACATTTAAAAAAAGGTTAGTTTACAGTTCGTGTTGTTGACCTTTGGTTACAGAAAGTCGGTTAACATTTCTCTATACACGATCCATTTACGCTAACCGTGTTTGCTTCCTTGGTTTGAAATTAATAGAGTCAAGTAAGTTGACCAATTTTGTATTGTGTTCTCTTGAAAAAGTATATTTTGTTTATCGACATTACAACTAACGGGTTATCCATTTTTCGGTTTCAAAAGTGTAGGGCTAACCGTGTTTGCTTCCATCTGTCAAACTAAGTTGTTAAACCAATTTTTTTTTCGGATGAAAGTCTGACATATTAACTTTCGCACAACGCATACAAATTGTTAAAACAGCCAGATATCGTGCTTAAGGAGGAGATTATGGTTTACAGAATCGTCAAACTACACAAGCAATTGGCAAAATTGTGAAGAAATTTTAAGAGACTGGATTGGTTACAGACCCGAATTTTTTGATTCCTCGTCATTCTCAGGAATTATTACTGTCTTTCGGCATATTATGGCGAATTTTACATTTGGATCTACATTTACATCCATAAAAGTCCAGCTCATACAACAACTGAAGCCAGCTGACCATTCACAACGTCGTAGATACGTCGGATGGGTACTTCAACAACAGACGAGGGACCGCGCTTTTTCGAAAAAAAAATTCTTCAGCGACGAAGACATATTTCTCACTCGGTGTATATTTTAATAAACATATTTATCGTATTTGGGGTTCTGAGAATCCTCAACTAATTGAAGAGAGGTCATTACATCCACAAAAGTCACTGTTTAGTGCGCTCTTTGGCCCGGAGGTGTGATTGGACCTCATTTCTTTGAAAACGACTATGGAACGACTGCCACCGTCTATTCGGACGTTACGGTCATATGATAACCGACTTTTCCTTACCTGCTATTGAAGAATACGACTTGGAGAATATGTGGTTTTAACAAGACGCACAACTCGAGCAAATTTCGTAACTCGCGTAATTTCTAGTCGTCGGCGATACCAACTGGCCACTAAGATCATGCGATTTGACACCGCTGGAATTTTTTTGTGGGGCTACACGAAAGACCGTCTTTATGCAGATAAGCCTTTAACTCTTGAGCACTTAAAACCAACATTCGTCAAGTTATGGCTGCGATACAGCCCAATATGTGTCAAAAAGTGGCCGAAAATTACCTTAAAAGAATCGATGCTTGCAACAATTCGCGTGATGGTCATTTAAATGATGTAGAGTTTCACACCTAATGTCAATGTTCAAACTTTATAACAAAAAAGAAATATCATGAAAACAAAATATTTCATATTTGTTTTATTTACGTTTACTTTTGAAACCTCAAAATGGATAACCCTGTAGCTCGGAAATTGGTTACATTTGGGAAGATAAATTTTTTTCGGGACGAAATTAACATTCTTGTAGGGCTAAGGCCTGAATCCCAAATCAAAAAAAGAGTCTGGGATGCGACCCACACTGATAACTTCCCATCCCGTCTGTCGATTTGTCTTGCTTAAAAGTTTTGTTTATATGTATCAATTTTTACCAAATTTGCGTACTATTTTTGGTAGATTTTATTTTTTTTTTTTTTTTTTGAAAAAACGGACTGTTGGATTTTTAAGTTTGAAGCCAATATTTTTAATTTTTGAAAAGCTGTTTGAGTCGAAAGTAAATTTTTACCAAGTTGTAGTATTGTTTTTTTTTAAGGTTTTTATTTTTTTTTTGTAAAAAAAACTGTCAATTCGATTTTTCTCAAAATTTTATAGAATGTTCAAAATAATATTTCTTATAAGATGAAATTAGTTTGAAGCCATTATCTCAAATTTTTGAAAAGATATTTGAGTCGAAAATCAATTTTTACCAACTTTTATTAATTTTTTTTGTTTGGGTTTTTATTTTTTGTAAAAAAAAACTGTCAATTCCATTTTTCTCAACATTTTTCGGAATATTGAAAACAATATTTGTTATAAGATAAAATAAGTTTGAAGTCTTAATCTCAAGTTTTTGAAAAGATATTTGAGTCGAAATTCAATTTTTACCAACTTTGAGTAATGTTTTTTTTTTAGGTTTTTATTTTTTATAAAAAAAAAACTGTCAATTAGATTTTTCTCAAAATTTTATCAGATGTCAAAAACATTATTATTCGTTGCACAAAATTGTTTTGGAGATTTTAGTCCTACAATTTTCGAGGTGACAATTTTTTTTCAGTTTTTTTGATTTATAAAAAAACCGTTAAGTGGATTTTTTTTCTAAAAATATATTTGTTTTGTATCACGTTACAGTATATAATATAAAATTTAATTCAAGTCTCTAGCGTTATTGGTTCGTGAGATATTTAGGGTTAACCAAAATGTTCACCTTTTTTTAAACTGCTATGGTAAAAAAAACCACCCACGCAATTTTTTTGAGAGCCCTTTCTGCATCTTTCTGCCTTATTATCTTTATAACAAAATTTATTTGAAGTCGATCTCTCTTCTGATTCTTGAGTTATGGAAGACGAAAAAAACGTCGCGAACGTACAGACGTACGGACGTACAGACGTACGGACGTACGAACGTACGTACACACGCACGCACATACATTTTTCTAAAAATCTTTTATTTCGACTCTTGGGACCTTTAAACGTCAAGGAATGTCAAAATTTTCAATTTGACAAATTAGATCCATTACAAAAGAAGCAAGTTAAAAAGATGTTTGAATACGGCCCACACCCATAGTGTCGTCGAAGAAACTTTAAAAAGGTGGAATCAAAAATTAAAGTTCAAGTTTTTTTTTTTGGAAAATCCATTCAGTACTATTTTGTTTGTATAATTTTTACGCATATGGCTCACTTAGTAAGAGTAAAAATTGTCCGTTATTATGGAGGGCTAGCTGCCTCGGTTGGATACGCAGTACTTTGGGAATGTTGTGGGCAAAAGATCGATTATGGTATGGCACACGATTCTACATGAACCAAAGGTCAGCCAAATCCTTGTCTTCAATTTCAATAAAAAAAAAAGTCAGCTAACATGGCTTCGTGAGGTCCAACGACATAAATACTTCACAAGAAACAATGAGCTTTTCTACAATAACTTGTCCTTTTCCCGGACAATTCTGTTTTTTAACGTAACCAAAGAGATGGAAATGCGAATCGTCAGAAAAGATGATTTTTCGCCCAAAACCGTTGCCCAATTCAAGCTGCTCTAAGGCCCTAACTAAGAAGCGATAGGTAGTGCGCCTTCAAATTGGTAAGTTAAATGAACCTTGTTAATGAATAATCCTAGATCTCAGGCTTATGTGTAAAATGTTAAGTTGAGTTCGTGGAATAAGAGTCACACTTCTCGGTTACACCAGCCACATTGTAGTTTTTGTGCCATGCACTAGGTTAATAGTTTCACGAACTTTCTGCTAAAACTTGCTTCTTCTTTTCAAAAAATGTATTGATTGGATTAAACGCGCTCAATTCAAAAATCAATTTGCAATATTACCTAAGCTTGAATCGGCTCATTTCGCATCATACTGATTTTCTTTAAAAATTTCCAGAAGGAAAGTCATGAGCTAAGTGATTCGACAGTCTGTTGAATTGTTCTATGAATACGAGGTGTGTTCAAAAAGTACCCGGAATTTTTAAATTTCGCGGGTCTGGAGAGTCCGAAGGTCAAATTTTTTTTTGTATTGTGTTGATATACATGTCCCAAGTATGAAGCAATTTTCAGCTATATTCACTGTTTACTTTGTCTGTGGTAGTTGCTAAGGTTCGCGAGTTTTTATGAGCTCGGCGATTTTTGCTGAAACTGCTAAATTTTGACCAAAAAAACAATCGCATGAATATCGCTTAAGAGCTGTTAAATGACGTAAACGACGATCCAAGTTTGCTTGAAAGGGTCATAACTGGTTATGAAACATGGGTGTACGGTTATGATGTCGAAACCAAAGCACTATCGTTCACCTGGAAGCATCTAACGTCAAGAACGAAAAAAGCACGTCAAGTTCGATCAAATGTGAAGGTTTTGCTTACTGTTTTCTTCGATTATAATGGTATAGTGCATCAAGAGTTCTTACCACAATGTCGTACGGTTAATAAGGAGTATTATCTTGAAGTTATGCGACGTTTGCGTGAAGAAATCCGAAAAAACGCTCAGATTTATGGAAAAACAATTCATGGCTTTTGCACCACGATAACGCACCTGCTCACTCGTCGTTGCTTGTTCGTAATTTTTTGTCCAAAAACAATACCGTAGTCATGCCCCAACCTCCATATTCACCAGATATGGCTCCGTGTGACTTTTTCCTGTTTCCAAAGTTGAAGAGACGCATGAAAGGACTGCGTTTTTCCTCGATTGAAGAAATAAAGGCCGAATCGCTGAGAATGCTCAAGGACATAGCAAAAAGTGAATATCAAGAGTCCTTCCAAGATTGGAAAAAACCCTAGCATAAGTGTATTATATCTGGGGGGGATTACTTTGAAGGGAACCACATTGATGTAAACGAATAAATAAATATCTTTTTGAAAAAACGAAAATTCCGGGAACTTTTTGAACACACCTCGTATAGATATTTACAAGATTTTCAATATCTTCTTTGTAGTTAAAAATAATTTTCGAAAAAATAGATCAAACACATTGTTAAGACTTCTTTGTAAAATCATAACTAACAAACAACAACCTTCAATAAAACGATATTGAATTTTTGTCTGGGAGCTGTCTAACTTACGGCGAGACACCGGAATTGGTTGTCTCTGTTGTCTATATGCTTCGGCTTAAGTGACATTTTATTTAATTACAAGTGTGCATATTTAAAACTATTCTTTACAGACAACAAACTAAGGAAATTGCTCAAAAATGCACGCGACTATAAATAATCAAATAAAAAACTTATTTATTCCTATACAGAGAGAAAATTATCTAATTATCGTCAAAGAAAAACTACTTACTTTGAATTTTCAATTTCTTTCATTTCGATATATCAATATAATTTCCAGCAAACGTACTCAAAACATAAATATGCAATTTCTTACAACGACACTGTCACCTCAAGCTCAAGACTTCAGGTATTCTAAACTTACTTCCAGAACTTCCCCTTCTATTTTTTACAGACAAAAATTAATACAAAACATTTATTTAAAATTCAAATGACAAAATGTCCATCAATTTATATGAATTCATAAAATAAGACTGAAATAAAATAAATCTGCATTCCAGTTCAAATGACAGCAGGAACGTGACCCTTATAATTTGGAAATAAAAACACACATACAACAATTTATTATTATTCTTAAAAGCATGAAGCATAGACTCATACAAAGAAAAGAAGAAAACCAAAAGAATAATTTCGCATAATGAGAAATATTTCACACGATGATGATGGTAAGTGGTAAGTATACGACGAAAGTCACTGACTGACTGTACACGAGTATACTTAAAATACACTTACGAGGTGTCTGATTTATTCTAAAATGAAAGAAAACAAAAATTAACCCGTAGATACAAAAATATGTGTTCATGTTTATATACGCAACAACATATGGGGGTATAATCCAACAATTTCCGGTGTAATATTCTCGCCAATTTGCGAGTTTCTTACAAACAAACAACCACTGCTGTTGCATGCGGGATATATGCATGCATATATACAGTGAGTGCTATATAGCAGAAAGTAGAGCCGGAGGTAATTTTGCTCCGGATGTATGTGCAAAGTCTTTTACAAAAATTGACAGAAAACCCAGTAGATAGATGGATACAAGACGGCAATACCATATTTAGGTACCGTAGATCAAAGATAGAAGGAAAAAGCCAGTTGAGATAACTATAGAACATGTTACTTTCAACATCATAATAATTATTATAAAAGAAGAAAGGTGAATTTCATCAAGTGTTTCTTGTCTATTCGTTTTGAGTTACTTAACCTATCGTTACGATAAAAAGAATCAAACATTTAAAGCCTAGAGAGAGAGAGGCGAAGTGTTGTAACGCTTAATTTGACAATATTGGGCGTGGGCCAGTAAAATTATTTTTGACGTAAATAAGAATTAATTTGTTTGCCAAGGAAACAAATGGAACGATTTTTGTTTTTCCTTTTTGAGGCCAGTTATTTGTATCATTGAACATTATGATTCGAGATTTAAAAGCAATTAAGAGAGTCAAATTTGTAGATTTGTTTTCCTAACAAAAATACAATATTTAACCCAGAACTTCTCTTTTAGTTTTTCAACGATTTAAACGTCTTCAACGAACAGCTGATTGTTGATCTCACATTTCGGAACACAATCTTTCCTGAAAACTGAAAACAATTATGTAATTTTCTTTGTAGTCCCACCTGGCAGTTGTACTTTCAATGATCAACTCAGATGCTTGATTTCAATCAATAAATATGTACGTGATTTTAATCAGAAAATTTGTGTCCAATGACAGAAATGTTCAATGAAAGCTATAACTAACCTATCGAAAAAAAATCCAATCTTTTGTTTCAATGATGAAAACCAACGATAACTATTACTCCTACACATGGGTTACGCCAATAAGATCAAGGCTTCATTTTATTTAAATTTTTGACAAAAGGGAAATCTATTTATGTTGTATTTTTTTTTCTTTTATTGATATATTATATTTAATTTGTCGTCCTTGCGTGCAAGAAGTAAAAGCTGCTCATTTTAACGTGCAAAAATTACCTGTCGAATACGGCAAACTTCAAAGCCCAACAGCTTCTTACAATTAAATATTCAAAATCTTTAAGTACGGGAAAGTTTTGCTTCCATTTTATTTAAGTATTTTAGAATGCAAGTTTCATGATCTTTTTGATCGAAACTGAGGTAGGTTAGGGGGTTTTGTATGAAATTTTATACTCGCAGGTTAAGGCAGCTGCTTGCCGAATTTACAATTGAAATAGGTTAGATTAGGTTGAGGGGCTGATGTTGATGTCTTTACCGTCACACTTAGATCAATACAGATCCATTGTGATACCCGTGAGTATTGCTACTCAAGCTAATAAGAAAAACCTGTGTTCAGTTGGTCAAGCCATTTAGAGGCTTTGACGAAGTTCAGAATGTTAGTACCTGGCGTACTAGAGAGTTCTTCTAAATCCCCGAAGAAATAGTTGCCAAGCAGTTTCTTCCTTTGATGGGAGAGTGCGGGACAGTGACACAGAAAGTGCGGAGTGTCTTCATGCACCTCCTCGTCACCGCATCCTCTGCATAGATCATCTGAACTGATTCTCATCTTTTTCACATGATAACCTAACAGATTATGTCCGGTGATTATGCTTACAAGAGATCGAAGTAGCTGCATAATTATTTCCGTTCTTTGTTTGTTAAAACAGGGCCAGATCTTTCTTGTAGTGCCGCAGGTGTCAAGAAGGTTCCACCTTTCATCGGCCTTGATAGTTATTCTTTTTGAGATTTCCTGTTTTAAATAACAGGAATGGGTGCTTACTAGCTGAGCTTGGCTTACGTCAAGCATTGACCCTAATCTTGCTAATTCTACGGCTTTCTCGTTGCCTAGTATATCGCTGTGGCCTGGGTCCCAGCAGAGTCTAATGTCGTGCTGTGCGCCAAGAACCTTAAGCTCTTCGCGGGAGCATGAAACAAGTTTTGATTTTACCTCAGTTGCAGTAATCGCTTTTATTGCCGCTTGGCTGTCAATGTAAAAGGTGATATCAGCTCGTGGTATCGCCATCATTGATACCTTTTTAGCAGCTGTTGTCACTGCCAGGACCTCCGCTTGGAAGAAGCTACTATAGTTTGGAAGCCTAAGCGAGGCGGTTAACTTGAGAGATTCAGAATAGAAGCCTGCCCCTACACCAGTGTCCATTTTAGAGCCATCAGTATAGATAGCTATTGACGACTCACTGATGGAGTATGGAATATTATCTATCCATTCCTCTCTGCTTGGGATGGCAGCCTGGAACGGTTTATGAAAATCAAGTTCGGGTATTTTATAGTCTGTTGTAGTACTATGATCCATAACTTTATGAAGGATCTGGGCATGTCCTATGAAACTGTTTATCCAGACTTTAGTTTGATTAAGTCTCAGGGCACTTTTGCCCGCAGATTCTTGAACAAGGAGGTCTAGGGGAATTAGATGGAGTATAACTTCCAGTCCCGCAGTTGGAGTGGATCTCATTGCTCCCGTAATGCCAGTGCACGCAAGTCTTTGAACAAAGTTTTCAGGTTCGTGCTCTTTTCTAAAGATTTCCACCATACCAAATTACCATAGATTAGTATTGGTCTAATTATTGCCGAATACATCCATCTGATAATTTTTGGGTTTGATCCCCAGGTTTTTCCGAAAATTCTATTGCAGGAGTAAAAGGCAATCGATGCCTTTTTTAATCTATCTTTGGTGTTCAGGCCCCAGTTTAGTTTTTTATCTAAGATCACACCGAGATACTTTGCGTGATCAGAGATTTTAAGACGGCAGCCTTCAATTGAAGGTATTTTAAAATCAGGTATTTTGCGGTTGTTAGGAAATAGCACTAGTTCTGTTTTAGCTGGATTGACTGTCAGCCCACAGTTCCTACTCCATTTGCTTACCAACGAGAGGGCGTATTCGATTTTGTTCACTGATAGTGGGTAGGAACTTGCCAGTCTCTAGTAATACAAGATCATCAGCGTAGGCTATTATCCTTACTCCACTTGATTTCAATTTAGAGAGTATGCCGTTCATGACAAGAACTCAAAGTAGCGGTGAGAGAACTCCACCCTGAGGGGTGCCCCTGGACGTGGTTACTCTCACCCTTTCTTGCACTAGCTCAGAGTTAATTTGTCTCTTTCTGATACACATTATCCACTGTGTTATTGCCTTTTCGACTTTGTGGTCGTCCAAGGCTTGCTTCACTGTTTCGTTCTTCACGTTATTGAAGGCTCCCTCAATATCCAAGAACGTTGCAAGGGTGTATTCCTTGTCATTCAGTGATTTTTCTATGACGCTGACAACACTGTGCAATGCTGTTTCAACGCTTTTTCCTTTAATGTAGGCATGTTGAAATTCCGATATACAGTCCGGTTTCAGGGTGCACCTGTGCTTAATATATTGAAGATACCAAATCAAAAAAATTTGTTTTTATTTTCTTATCTTAATTAGTTTCAATTTACATGGGTTTTTGTAGTGTTGTTGTATCCAATAGTAATCTGAAATACTACCCCACTTGAATACCTAATGAAATTCTTCTTGGTAAATTAGAGCATGAAAGGAACATGAAGTACTAGGTTCCTATATAGTAGGCATTAGATAGATTTGAAGTCCGTCAACAATTGTTTGCCCTTGTAACTCTCTATAAGTAAAGTAACTAATACTTTTCGAACACTGATGGTGCTGCTGGTGCTTCTGCTGTTCTGGTGTGATTAGAGCGTTTATTGAACTCATTTCAACTTTTCCATATCACTTAAACTCCACTGTACAAGTATAATTCTTATTCTTCGGCAGTGTTACTTCAGTCCCCTCCCCCCTGTTGCCGTTTGTATGTTTCATTCTTTTCCAGTTTAACAATTTCAATTCCGATTCCGATTTCTAAACCTTATAACTAGCCTTCATAGCTCAGGCTTCATAGTACACCACGTATAGTCAGTCATACAGAATGATGGGTTGCTGGTTTCTGGTATTCTGGATTTGGCTCCTGTTTGTTGAGTTTATCAGCGCATGAATGTTGCCCTGTGTGCACATAAAGTAGGTCTTATGCAGCAAGTGAAGTGTAAACTGGCATTGGAGTGGAGAGAAAAAGAAAATGTTTAGCTTCTTGGGCTTCTTAGTCTTATGTTTTTTTTTCTTCTTCTTTTGACAATGAAGACGATGACAGCGATTATATTCAACGAGTTAGTATATATAGAAGAAAAAATCAAGAAACCAGACTATGAACTCGTAATAAAAACATTGCCGGGTTAAGCCAAGGGTATTGTCCATAAGGGCGGGATGTCTTAAAGGGGCCCGCAGTTTTCTAGCGACTTCAATTCTGATTTTCAGAGATAAAACTCTACTTTTCATCTTCATCTGAGAATTTGAATTGCCTAAGGCCCTTGATACGATCTAATCCGTCCCAATTTATATCTAGATATAGGAGTAAGTACACCATCGTCTGTTTCTTCATCTTCCAGATACCAGCTGATGATTTATTACGTGTAAACTTGTAGTGTAGATTGTTGTGTATTTTTTATTATCTCGTCTAATTCTTCTTATATTCTTTGTTTTTGAAGTTCCATCATCTGTTGGTCGATACGCTTGTTGTTTATCTCTAAGGTCGTTTACATTTTGACTCTTTGCTGTCATGCGGCCTGATGGTATTGTATTCGTAACTTTATGCATTACGATATCATTTTGTTTTTTGTTGTTATTTATTTCTAGCAATAAAGAAAACGAGTGAAACTATTGTGTATTCTTGTGGCTTTTTTCTTTTGTACAGCAAAACAAAAATTAATAATTTTTCTGTATTTTTTTATTTACGAGACATAAAGATGATTTATTTGAAGAAGGTCTGCTTCCATTTTGAGTCTACAATAGATATAATAATGTATAGGTAGGTACAACTTTGTAAATTGAAGCTCAGGTGATTCTAGAAAGTAGCAATTTTGTATATTAAGCCAAGTAATCTGCCTTTTAATGCTATCTATACATATTTAATGCTATAGTTATTTTAATAACTTGACCCTGAAAGCGAGACAGTGGAGTCATTTATCATGTTAAATACTTACCTAGACCTTACCTTCTATAGATGGTTTTTATTTATTTTTGTTCGCATTATTTAATGCAGAAGATTGGTTTGGGTTTGTTGAACCTACTACCTATGTATTTAACTAAGTGTTGTTTAAGTTGAAAATGTTTAACTTTCTTAGGTTAAAAGGTTATGGTAATTAATTTTTCTGCGGGAAAACAGAAATTAATCTTATAAAATTCTCATGGAAATTGTAACTACGAGTGTAATAAAATAAACATGGTTAAGGAAAATTGACCTGAGGAAAGTAAAACAGTTTATTTTATTTTATATGTATTCGATAAATTTTAAGAAGTTCAAAACATTAATCAAAGGGTTGGAAAAGCTTTGACTCAGACCGAAAGAAGTATGGGTCACATGAGAATAACATTACAAAGGAATAACAAACGATCAAGTTGAACTATATTTTAAGCCTTTTTTTTCTGACCTTCTGCTCTGGTTGCAAGAATTATCCTTTAATTTATTGATGTCTGTCAAGTTGGTACGTCACTTTGAGATACCATACTAATGTATGGAAAACCTTTTTCCAGGTTCAAGTGAAAATGAAAATCAACTGATTTAATCAAGCTATCGTGGTTATCTTTGAATAAAAATTATATATTTTTTTGCGATAGGATTAGATTTGGCAATTTAAAGTTTTTACTGATATGCTTTGCTTTTTTATCGAAATTTATGAAATCGTTTCTGATTAAATGGAAAAAATGATAGTAAAATTTTGTATTAAAATTTGTAAGCAATTAGTATTCTAACTAAAATCTTGTCATAAGTTTAATTATTGATTAAATTTTAATTCAAAATTCCGTTGAACTTGTACTAAAAATTGCCTTAAATTCTTATACTTGATTTACTTAATGGTTAAGTACAAATACTTTAGTGCATTTTTTTTTTAAATACCACCAATTAAAAGTTAACGGAATAGAAAAAGGTTTGAAATTGCCTTCTTTCTGAGTGGAAGGGAAGGGGTTTATTTTAGAAAAATTGATCTATCTGCTTAGTGCTGAGAATAAACTTATGTTCGCCAAAAATTGATGTATGATTTCTTTTTGTTCTTAAGAATCAGCAAACATTTCAACAAAATTTCATAAACAATTATTTTGGGAAGGTGCTTTCCGATATATGTTTGTTAAACTTTTCCTATCGCTTTAAAAAATACACATTTTCACAGATAGTTTTATGGACTCTTTTGTTTTTCATTGAATACGAAAAGTTACAAGGGTTTTTCCATAGTAACGGGTTATACATTTTGCGGTTTCAAAAAGTGTAGGGCTGGAATTCGACATCTGTCAAACTAAGTTGTTAAACCAATATCTTTTTTCCAGTTGAAGTCTAACATTTACAAAAATGGATCGCTTAACTATCGCACAACGCATACAAATTGTTGAAACCTACTACAAAAATGGTGATTCTGCCACAGCCAAATATCGTGCTTTAAGAGGAAATTGTGGTTTACATAATCATCAAACTACACAAGCACTTGGCAAAATTGTGAATAAATTTGAAGAGACTGGTTTGGTTACAGATATTGTAAGGCCTGTGTTTCATCGTTTCGCTCGTACCACTAAAAATATTGCCGCTGTAAGGCGCCAGTTATAGCTATCATTGGTTTTCATCATTGAAAACAAACATTGGAATTTTTTTGGCAGGTCGTTTATAGCTATCATTAAAAATTTCTGTCATTGAAAAAAATTTCCTCATTGAAATCCACCGAAAAACTTTTACTGACAGAAATCTGTCATTGGGATTGTGTGAAATTGGAACACAAATCAGTGGAACGATTCGTTTCATTTTTGAACATAAAAGTATCAGCTGTTCAGGAAAAGGAATTTCTGTCCGGAAAATAGAAAAATACATTTTTAGAGAAAAACAAATGCGCAATTACACTTTTTTTTAATAAAAAAAAATCTTTGGGTGATTTCCGATCCATCAGTATATAATGTTCATTTCTAATCAAAGGGAAACACCGTCAAATATCGATTCAAAAATTTTTCCGGATCGATTTCAATGATAGCTATAACTGGCGCCTAAGTGAAAGTGTTGCCGAAGACCCGAATGTGTCGATTCCACATCGTTCTCAGGAATTAGAACTGTCTTACGGCACATTATGGCGTATTTTGCATTTGGATCTACACCTACATCCATATAAAGTCCAGCTAACACAACAACTGAAGCCAGCTGACCATTCAAAATGTCGTAGATACGTCGAATGGGTGTTTCAACAACAGGCGGTAGACGGCGATTTTTCGAACAAAATGTTCTTCAGCGACGAAGCACATTTCTTACTAGGTGGGTATGGTATCCTCAAGCAATTGAAGAGAGGCCATTACATCCACAAAAAGCCATTGTTTGGTGCTCTCTTTGGTCCGGAGGTGTGATTGGACCGACCTTACTTCTCCGAAAACGACGATGGAACGACTGTCACCGTCCATTCGGAGCGTTATGGTCATATGATAACCGACTTTTTTTTGCCTGCTATTGAAGAATACAACTTGGAGCATATGTGGTTTCAACAAGACGGTTCCACATGAAACACAACTCGAGCGTCATGTTCCCTCGTTATTGTTATTGCAAGAGACATTTCCTGGCCGCGTAATTTCCCGTCGTGGCAATATCAACTGGCCACCGAAATCAAGCTAATTCACCGCTGGACTTTTTTTGTAAGCCGTGTTTATGCAGGTAAACCTTTAATTTTTGAGCGCTTAAGAACTAACATTCGTCAAGTTATGGCTGAGATACCGCCCATTATGTGTCAAGAAGTGGTCGAAAATTATCTTAAAAGAACCGATGCTTGCAACAAGTTCATTTAAATGATGCAGTGTTTCACACATAATGTCAACGATCAAACTTTATAACAAAAGAGAAAAATCATAAAAAAAAAAATATTTGATACCTATATGGAACACATATTCATAAATTACGTTTACTTTTGAAACCCCAAAATGGATAACCCTATATTTTATCTAGTATGCTCAAAAAAACATCAATACTTCATACAAAGTTTATACCTTATTGGTCTACTACTGGGATAAAAAGTGGCGCAACAGACCGTTGATAACTAGGGCCTAGTGACTTACAACTCTCAGCCATTCCTATGTGCGAGTCATGTCAGAATTAGAGGGGACCTACAATTTTAAGCCGAATCCGAACGGCTAATTTGAGAAGGCACTTTTTGTGACAAGAATTACTCTTGGAGGATTTGTCAATTCCTCGCAAGAGGCAGTACCCGTGGAAAAGCTTTGATGGCACTGGCAGGGATTGAGCCCAAGACCTCTGACATGACAGTCCTACGGACTAACCGTCACGCTACGGAAACCAATTATTTAATTAGACGTTACATTTAAAATTAGGTTAAAATAATGTGCCATATATGGTTGTACTCAAATATTCTAGTGGGATCATCATAAGCTCATAGGGCCATTTTAAGGAACTTTGAACACGCTAATGAGGGTTAAACCCCTACCTCTCGAATTGCAAGATTTTCTGAATTTTAGCTCCTAGCCGGAAAAGTTAAAGAAACAAAAAAATACACAATTCTCTTTGTACTTAAAAAGGAATTTAAAGTACTCGAAGAATTGGAAAGGAATTAAAATACAAAATGAATATGAAGACACAAGTACAAGTCCCTGTACTGATACTTACATTTTCGGGTACAAGTAGAAGGGAAATGTACTCAAACTTATAAGTACCAAGGAAGTGTACTGATACAATGGAATTCAAGAAAAGAAAAAAGTACACAAATTACCACCATCCTGAGGCTGAAGCAAATAGTTTTTATGACAAAATAGAAAGCGTAAAGCAAATCATAGAAAATACTAGAAAAAAAAAAAACAATTGTCTCTGCAGCTTCAAAGTACATTTAAAACTTCTTTTAAAATTTAAAAACCTACCCTTGTAGAATATTTATGTCCTCATTTGGAAATATGTAGTAGCTGCCCTTGAACATTGAAAACTGTATAAAAATACGCTTATTTTTCTTATCTTTTACATAATTGTTTCAGATTTTCCTTGATGTACTTCAGTGCATAAAATCAGGAAGCACATACCACACATTAATGCATCTATTATCATATTTAACAAAAACCTC
Organism: Eupeodes luniger; assembly: GCA_951509635.1. Classification (NCBI taxonomy): domain Eukaryota; kingdom Metazoa; phylum Arthropoda; class Insecta; order Diptera; family Syrphidae; genus Eupeodes; species Eupeodes luniger. The sequence continues at coordinate 75,661,592 of OX608075.1, read as the reverse complement.
CCACAACCAAACACATAACGACTTGCCATTTCCTACAGTGAAGAAGGCTTATTTCCTAGTGATAAGTTTTTACTACATAATGCTATGTATTTATGTTAATACAGGGAGTTATTTTTAGGTATTCATCATGCCCACTGTTGAACGGAAAAGTTATTATGTTCAGTTAAAATTGGTTTGAATAAGTTTGATCAGCAAGTTTCTACATAATGTTAGAAGTTAAAACCCTATTGTAATTTTAAAAAACTACCGGCCGTTGTTTTAATAAACCTAAATTTATATGCAGGTGCAAACTATTGAAAAGAAGTTCCATGATGCTACAGTGAGGGTTTCCGCTCATTTAGGAGGCCAGGCAATTGAGATGGCCTAGAAGTTCTTGGCGAAGAAGAGTCGAACAGAAATCAGCACGATATTGGAAAATTTCGAGAGAGCTGAGATACATTTTTACAGAAATCGTAGGGGTAGTAGAGGCCCTATGTCGAACTTTAAGGAAGGTCCAATAAGTTCCGAAACATAAAAAGAAGTACTTTTCAGATGTATTTACTTCCTCCAAAACATCAAAAACAGGAATTCTAGTGTTTGTAATCAAGAATTAATGAATTGGTGACCGACGTTTTTTGAGTGTCAATCAAACTTGTAAACAAAAGAAACAAGAAATAGAAACACAATTAATATATTACTTTACTTTTTAAATCTTTGTGTTTTAAGACTTAGATAATGGACTGCAATTATCAAAAACTATTAATTGTTAAATAAAAAAACATCAATAACTCGATTTTAATGGCTATATTTATGTTTCTAAAAATGTAGCTTTACATTTATTTTCTAATCAATATAAATTTATCATATTTTTCTAGCAATTGGCCTAGTTTCTACTTTTATGATTGTAAAGAAACAAAAATAAGTTGTATTCTATTATTATACATTATTATGATGGTTTTTATTTATGTCGACAGGAAATTGTAAATGCAGTGTGGGAGAAAAATATTCAACTTAAACTATAGGGTTAATGTTATTTTTATCTATACGCGTACCAGATTGAGGAGTATTAAAAATGAATAATTTATACATTTTATTGTTTTTCTTTTTGTTTTGTATAATATTTGGTTATTGTGTATATTGATATTATATGAATGTTTAAAGGGGATAATATTTAGTTAATTGAGTATGATAATCCATTTATGAAAAAGTAATTTATACATTTTATTAGAATCGGAATCAGAACATCAACAACTATAAATTATTGGATTTATGAATTGCATAAGTTTGGAAATTTTGTTAATAACAAAAGGGATTCAAATAAAATTGGTTTAATAATTCCGTTTGCCATTTCAAGCTATTTTTTTTACTTCTAAACTGAGTTTGCTTGATGTTTGACAAGAAGAGAGGTAGCATTGTAACTCCAAACGAGGTAAGCGATAATTAGAGAGGAATCTTATCGGATGTGTACGAAATCTAAGAATATTAATACACAGATTGAAGAAACCTTCGAAACTATTTTTGACGTATGTTGAAAATGTCGAATAAGTTCGATGAATTTCGTCAAAAGTAATTAGGGGCAACAACGCATATAATTTAATGCGAAGCGTGACGTGCTCACAATTTTTTTTTCTGATTTTCTCCGACACCAAAATTCTGCGGAAATATATCTTCCGAATTATTGCTAAGCAAAAATACGGGATCGGGTCAAAATTCTGGCTTCAAAATTCTGCTTTTCAGAATTCTGCTTTTTTAACGAAAATTCTGCTTTTCAAAATTCTGCTTTTTTTTGTCTGGTTTACAAAATTCTGCTTTTCTAAATTCTGCTTTTCAAAATTCTGGAAATTTATATTAAAAAAAAAATCCTGCTAATTCTGCTTTTTTTTTAATAGTATATTTATTAACGGAAAAGTCAATTTAACATGGTTTTTGTTTCAATTTTAACAAAAAAAAATCAAAATTTCGTCTTTTAATAATTATAATTTATAAACAATAACTGAAAATAGAGCAAAAATAACAACAACAAAAACAAAATGTAAACAAAAAATAATAACAACAATTAAAAAACGAAAAGCAAATTACGTTAAAGTGGAGAGATTAATAACACACTATCACGAAGGGATAAGAAAAGACACTAACCATTGTCTAAGACCCTGACTAAGTTAAGAGAGCAAAAATTAATTGCGTCTAAACATCTCACTTATGCAAGCGAGAGGATAATTTTACAAAATTCTGGAAATAATAAAAATAAGGTTTGGAAAATGTTAAAAAGCGCGCGCTTTTTAACATTTTCCAAACCTTATTTTTATTATTTCCAGAATTTTGAAAAACAGAATTCTGAAAAGCAGAATTTTGAAAGCAGAATTTTGAAAAGCAGAATTTTGAAAGCAGAATTTTGACAAAAGAATTTTGACCCCGGCAGAATTTTGACCCCAACCCCAAAAATACAAAAATCTTAAGATCAGAAATTTCTCCGATCTCTCGATCTTGGTTACCTCGATAGGGGTGTATATTTCGTTAAAAATTCTTATGTAGTCTATCATGTGAGGGGCAGCATTTTTTGAGAAGGAACAAACATTTTTCAATTAATGTACGTTTATTTCACTGTAAAAAGAAAGGCATGTCATCGAAAATGAAATACTTAATACAAATGTCATTCTTAAGAAATGTTTCATGACCAATTTACATAATTTCATATTTGAGGCCCTAACAAGAAACTCTTAAGGTGTTAAATTACAAGATCCCAGTAGGCAATCGTTAAATTCTTGCGAAAATGCGATTGCCTCGTTGCTTGTGTGGCACGTTGTGTCTAGTTTTGAAAATAAACATCGTCAAAATCAATATTTCGTCTGTACAATCAATACGTAACTTTAGCTTGATAGCGCAATCTATTCACATTAATACCTGCATCGGCCTAATTTTTGATCCGACGACGCTATGCCCAAAAACAGCACCAAACCGTGAGACGTTGAAGAAGTTGTTTGCAATGAAAAAGCTTAAAGATCTTAGTAGTTTCAAAAAAAGATTGTTTGTGGAATGCAAAATTGTAAAATTCGATATACCTGTGTTTTCTAACACGGTAGCTCAAAATTTTACGACAGTTTCACTATTCCCGGATTAGAAATTGCTTCCACAACCCGACATCCAAAAGTGCAATAATCTTGCCAACTTTGAATGCAAAATTGGCTCAATTTGTATAAATTTAAACCATTTCTATTATAGTTTCATCAATTATTATTAATTGCATAGTTTTAACTTGACAAATAATAAAATCTGTTATTGGAATGATCTTTAATTTTGAAAACATTGTTTTCTTGTACGAATAAACTTGGGGTGGAATCGGCTAAGGTGATAATTGACTATCATATTTTTGATAGTCAAATTTGACTATCATTTTCATTCCGTCTATGTAAGATGATTCAACTCAATTCAATTCGATTGAACAATTTCAGATTATAATTGTCACAATTCATTGTTGATATTTTGACATTTTAAAATTATTCCTATAAAATATCTAAATAAAAGTATCAAATTGGCTGTGTTTAAATGACATTCTTACTTTTCTTGTGTTTTTTCGAATTTTTTTGAAGCTTTGTCGGTCACTAGAATGTGTTTCTGTACCTAGAAAACGTAACTGAAAAATTTAAAATTCGTTTTTTGTAAGCGTCTGGTGGCTCAGTTCAGAAACGACTATTTGTAGGAAAATGAATATTACATTTTTGTTGTGACAGCTTTTTAGGTATCAATTTGCCTATCACCTTACATACAGTGGTCGGCATAACTATTTTGACAGAGTGAATATCTTGTTATTTTGATATTTAAAAGATTTTTTTGGCAAAACTGAAATAGGAATTGGATCTTAGACAAAAAATGGATAATTTGATGGCACAGTGAATTAGTGAATAAAAATAAAAATCTCTTTTTGTTATGGCATAATTATTTTGACAGTTTTATTTTAACTTAAAAAAAACACAATTTGTAGAACTTAAAACTAAATTATTGATAAATTAGTAGAAACTGTAGCCTCCTTTAGCATCTATGACTTTTTGAAGTCCCCTTGGAACTGATTCTACAAGTTTCTGGAGCATTTCTTGAGGTATTTCTTCCCAAAGAGTTTTCACTTCAAAAATAGTCTCATCCCTCCTGCGACTCAATGATGAATTCCTCTTTCCTTTTATATAAGCCCATACATTTTCTATGACATTTAAGTCAGGGCTTTGGGGTGTCTAGTTGAGGGTTTCCCACCCAATGTCATTCAGAAACTTGGTGATCATTTTGCTTTTGTGGCAAGGGGCATTATCTTGTTGAAAAATGAAAGAGTTTCCAATGATTCTATCGCCAAATGGAAATGCGTTCTCATTTAACACATCTAAATATTTGCTTTGGTTCATGGAGCCATCGATTGGGACTAGGTCCCCATGACCGCTTGCAGAAATGCATCCCCAAAACATTACTGAAATACTGATCCACCACCATGGGACATGGTCTGCAAGACTGGAGCAAACTTTTTATGCATTTCTTTCCGCATTCGAACAGATTTCTTTTTAGGTGATCCATGAAACTCAAAGGAACTTTCATCAGTCCATAAGGCTTATTTACATATTCCCTTGCGAATTTCAATCTTTATAAATTGTTCTTAGGAGTTATAAATGGTATCTTTCTTACGGTATACGTCCCAAAATTATATTCTTTGAGACGTCTGCGAATTGTTCTTTCACTAACGGAACTTTTTTGGAGGGATTTCATTTCAAGCTCCAAGCTTTTAGGGGTTAATGCAGGATTTTTGGTGAATTCTCTCAAAACGTGCCTGTCTTCTATTAGAGTAGTTTTTTGTTTTCTACCTTTCCGTGGTGGATTTTGTACAGAATTCGTTCTTTTATGTTTGTTTATTTGGTAGTGTACGGTTTGTCTTAACAAATTCAGTTCTCTGCGTATTTGTTTAACAGACACGCCGGAATTAAATCTTGCAATAATAGATGCTCTAACCTCAATACTTAGTTTTGCCGTTTTAACCATTTTTGCACAAAACGGAGCCTTAATGAATTCAACTTTTTGATATATGCTTTAAATTTGTAAAAAAAATTATTTTAACTTGCCAAACATACAGAAGAACATCCGTCAAAGTAGTTTTGTCACTCAGAAAATAGAACTTTAAATACAAAAAGAGCAGCCTTGCAGCAGAACACCATCCAAATGACTGAGTTTAACCATCACGTGATCTATTATAACATACTTATTAACCTGTTATCGATTTGCTCTCTTGAAACTTTAACCGTTATAAATTATTATTACAAGAGCGAGAGATGTACATCTGTCAAAATAGTTATGCCGACCACTGTAGATCGAATTCGATTCTTTTGACTGTCATTTATCAACAATCGCCGATTCCACCCCTGTATTGAATATCATAATAACCAATTTATATTGTAAATTTTTTTAATTTTATGTTTCACACATTTTAGCGATAAATGCAAACGTTAAGAGTTCAATCTTTGGACCAACCAACGATCGTAAACATTAAATTAACATATGTTTATTTATCAATAAAAAGAAAGATAAAGATAATAACTACTTTGTAGTATGCATCGATCCTTTTTATAAGCTTAAAAAATACCAATACGACGATATCAAAATAATGTTTGATTTATTATCTAATCAAAGAGTTTATCTTTTAAAAAAATAAATTTATTGCACAAACAAAAAACCTCGTATAAAGATAATCACTTAAACATTAAGCAATTCCATGACTTTCTAGATTCCTATTCTTTTATTAATAAATGTGGTGTTGGACTATCCAACTTTATTTTTTTTTATTAATTTTTGAAATGCTATCTTTATTTTATATGATTGTATACAATTTTGAGGTAATCGTACAGCAAAAGTATTGCACAACAAGAAACGCATTACCTAAGGAATAAACCACAACAATTTAATCAGTTATTTGAAGAAAAAATAAATAGTTACGGAAGAGAAAAATTGGAATAAGAAACTCACGCATGCCAGTGGTCATTTATCAATTCAATGATCTACTTGAGATATTAACTAACAATTCCATCATCATCATGTTGTCCATTATAGTCAACCTGCGAATCATTTTGTATTAGTTTTTCTTCGATTGAAAATACTTATAAGGGCAAGAAGTAGCAAAGAGAAACCTATGATATTTAATAGCAAGGAATTTTAATCTGACAATTCTGAGTTTAAGAAAACTGTCGAATGGAAGGAAAAGTATATATTTTTAAGTAAAAATTGTCTACTTTTTCCACTTCTGATTCGGAAATAAAAGAAGTGAAATCAAAAATTCTTCCAGTCTTTTTTACCTCACTAAGGAACTTTTTTTTACAAACTCAACTAACGAAAAACTTAGAACTCCATTTATGCTTTGATAAACTTAAAGCTAAAAATAAAAATCTTAAATAAATTTAGAGCTTTGTCAAGAAATCGGAGGAAGATCTTCTAATTTTTGTATTCGCTTTGTCGCATTAAAACAAAATAAAGTCACAAATTTCTATTTAAATAAATTGTTAGTATGCTATCAATGTATTTTCCCACGGTACAAAAAGTAGTTTGAAGCCATCCCGGAACTATGTCTCACTGAGAGTGATCTGGGCTTTTTCTTAATACACTTCTCTTGCCATTGACTATAAACGTAGGTACAATAAACCAACCACGATTTTTGTTTAATTTTTAAAGCTCTATCCTCATTTTGCATTCATATCATCAAAATTCGTGACACTAATGACATTGTTTTTATGTCAAAATGACTGCGGTGGTGGCGGCTGGCGCGGCATCGCTGTTCGAACCGGCGGCGGTGACTTAATGACACGTCAAGTAAAGCCATCATCATGGCCAAAGTCATGGACGGACAGCGATAAAAATAACGTTATACTGCTGGCGTTCAATGCAATTAGCATTAATTTTGGCTTTTTCTTTTTTTTTCTGCTGAGAAAGAGGAAAACCATCCACGGCAGCGGCGACTATCTTGACTCTCAACTTGAATTTGATACCTATACCACTTTTTTTTGAAGAATGATACTTAATTAAGTTGGTCGGGCATTTAAAGAGATTTATTTTTCAGTTGCAATTCTACTGCCGTATATTGCAATTTTCAATTAAAGCACCCGTTACCATTAAAGTCGCATTTTATCATTATTATAGCAGTTTTATTGATGATTAATTAAAAAAACACCATAACACTGCGGTTAATTTGAGTAGAGACAGTTTTAGGAAGATAATTTTTAACTCTTTTTTTAAATGTCTGATTTTTAATAAATTGGCAAGTTTCAAGTCGATTCATTCCATGAGATGAACCAAAAAACCACCTATATAAACGTCAAGTATCAATTGTCACGTATTCTTCAAATGGATCTAACCCAATAGACTGCACTGTGTAGTGTGTGATACACATCACAAATTTAGAAAAGCAAAAATTGTCACACTGACAACACTGACAGGTTGATTGGAGGATGAGTTGTTTTTTTAATTCTCATTCTTCATGTTCTGTCTTAAACTGAGCAAAATGCGTTTGCTGCCGTTGCGTTGAGCGTTGCCGCTTTATACAACTGCCCCGCCACCACCACCGCATAGCATATCGATACTTTTAACAAGATCAAGCATTCAAGCAAATGAATTATATTAGTTCAACTGTATGTACTTAGTTTGTGGCTTTCTTTATTTTAAAATTGTATTTTGTTTTTTTTTTTTTTTTTTTTTTTCAGGTAAGAAAAATTAAAAAATAGGTTAATGAGCAAGTCTCTTCTTCTAGATGCAGACAGTGATATATATTTTAACAGCCTGCAGAGTAAGTACTTGTTATAGATCTAGAACGCGATGATGGGTTACTGCAACTTACTGCTACGAGAGTTGGAATTGTTTTGTAATTATTGTTAATTTTCCGGTGTGAATGTTGGAAAGAAAAAAAAAACAAAACGAAAAGAACGAAGAGAAATAAAGCAAATTAAAATATTTTTTAAATTTTAATGAAACTGAAATAATTTATGAGTATAGATAGTTTCTTTTTGCTTGAGGTATCTTAAAGTGCAGTAATTTCAATGATTACACTGGTCGACAAAACTACGTTTTATTTTCTGTCTCACAAAGAAAACAATAATTATTTAAAAAATAAAGATATTAAATCCTTAATTCGAATCTCGCCTTTAAATTTTCATATCACATCAGGTTTTTAAAATATGCCCCTTTAAATATGCTAAAAAACAACCAAAAACAGGGTTTTTAAGGCTAAGTTCAAACTCAAAATATCTCTTAACAATAAATTATATTTCTTTTCTAGATAAAATTTAAATCATTTGAGTATCTTACTTAGTTTCTGGGAATTCTCATTTGTTATGCGTCTTTATTTGACTCTACACATAGTCCAAAAAGTCTCCGTACAGCTGCTTTCTTTTTGATTTTGAGATTAGTATTTACTATAACAATATATTAAAAACAAACATTTTGAAAATCACAATCACAATTTTTTAAAATTTGGTAAAAAGGTGAAGCTGGAAACTAAATTTTTTTCAATGTCACCACTTTAGTTTTTACATTTATTCCTAGTACTTAAAAAAAAAACACTACATTTAGGCTGCTGTACGGAGACTTTTTGGACTAAGTGTATATGAAGTTTTGAAAAGAACCTTGAATTTGATACTTTCATAGTTTTGAAAAATACGTTTTGAATTCAATTTTTAATGCTGATTTCGAATCCAAACTTTAATTTTAACTATTTGCTCAAGTTTTAAAAATACTATTTTTCAAAATTATCTTCATATTTTTTACTATATTTCAAAAATGTGTTCTAATAGAATTATTTAGACAACAGATTCGTTACAAGAGCAAAATTTACTTTCAAGCCGTTTGCCTTTTTTTTTGTTGAAAACCGTTTTATTATAAATGGTTTAGTTGTTTCAGATTTTTGTAGACAGGTGAAATCTAAACGCGTAAAAAGCTACTTCATTATCATTACTTTAGATATTATCAAAAAGCTTTAAGCTACAATTATTCGGTCAACGTAAACGCTCAACGTGTTGACTCTTAAGGGTGTCACGTCGCGTCGTGTCATCGTCAACGGAAAATGCTGTTAACGCGTTGAGTAGCACATTGATGCTCAAGTTGACACACATTTTTGAGTCAACGCGGTGACCCTATTTTGTGACTGTGTGATGAGTGAGGCACGATGACTCGTTTTTGGGACGCTCGGTCATCGCTATGACTGTGTCCTAACATTGACAGGGCAGAATTTTGTACCGAGTCAATGCAAATTTTGAATATAATCACATATACACGTGTTTTAAAAAGTTGTATCCTTAATACCCGTGGTATCATGGTTAGTGCGTTCGACATTCATGCCAGAGATCTTGGGTTCAATCCCTGACTGTGTAACCTACATTTTTTTTTCACGGGTACTGCCTCTTGGAGGAATAACTCTTGCAATGAAGAGCTTTCTCAAATTAGCTGTTCGGATTTGGCATAAAACTGTAGGTCCCCTTCATCCTTGACAACAGTACTCGAAGACAAGAATGGTTGAGAGTTGTAAACCAATAGGCCCTGGTATCTTACGAGCTGTTTCGCTACGTAATTTATTTGTTTATCTGTGACGTTACATTATTTAATAAAAATAATGATTGTATTTTTGTGTGTTGAAAAGACAGAGTGTGGTAAGGCATTACACATTCGCGTAGTACGGCTAAAGAACGAATCTCTGTACTGGACAGTATCATCGAAGTTTGGCTCGAGGATAAATTGATTCCTAAGAACGCGGGTATTACGGTTAAACTGTTTAAAGGAAAGAATACAACTGAGATAAACCATAAGATCATGAGTGGACCTTTTGCTGCGAAAGTCGTACTGCCGGTCATGAAGAAGTCTTCTAGCTATAAGATTTTCTTGAGCTGATAATCAATCAGCGTTTCCATGACCATCGATTTATATTCTAAAAACATTTAAACTCCAAATGTCAAAATTTTCAATTCGACAAATCGGACTTAATGCAATAACTTCCTATGTACATTTTGTGGATGATGTGGACGGGTAACAATCCACACAAACACGACCAATTTATGGCTTCATTGCGTGAGAAGCTTGCGGGTCGCGTAGTTCTCATTTTGACGAAGTCAATTGGGGCCGTGTTTACGCACTGAATAAATGCAACTATAACTTCTCAAATTATGGTCGATATACGCCCGAAATACGTGAAAAACTTGGTTAACAATTATTTTTAGGAATAGCTGACTCTGAATCTTCCGAATTATTATCTTCAGTGGTGATGCCTATTTCCACATCGACGACGCACGTTACTAAGCAACATTTACTGTGAATGGATTGAGCTACCAAGCTATTATTAAAAATGTTGCCGGAACTGGAAGATGACGTGTAATCTCAACTAGATGATTTGTTAGAAGTCGTTATAACAATTTAATGTTGAATTGGTAAATTTATCGTGCTAAAAAAAACTCAAGAAATTAGTGTGGTGCTTCAACTGTGTAACCATGGTGGTCATTGGGTTGATATCGTTTGCCATTATTGTTTCATCTTGCATCCATACAAATCTTTCTTCTTTAATAAAATATTGACGTACGATATAAGCTTTATGTTTGCATCAACAATCAACATACATACATGCATCATACAAATATTTATATTTGGAAAAATAATTACGGAGAATGAAGTCGTATTCAAATTCATTTGTTTTAATATCATATTAACAGTCAATTCAAAAACAGAAAATAAATATGTACCTACCTGTTAGACACAATGATGTATGTACGATTATATTCTATTTAAACACATTCAATTAAATAAAACTATCCAAAAGTTACACCTTTGCGGATGCATTTAATTTAATACATTTCCTTCCTTTCGACACCTTTTAAATCATAAACCCTAACTCCAGTTTTAATTGTTGACTTTTAGCTAGCTGCACCTTTGAATGTGAGGTTCCAAATTTAGAATTCATAAAACTAATTTGGCTCTACACCCAAAGGAAAAGTTCAAAATTTACCAACTTAGATATTATTATTGATTAAAACAATTAAACCCACCTTTCTAATCAACAATTTTCAGCTATCATTAGATACAATCAATACAAAATTAATCGATATGACATTTTTCACTTTCGGTCAAGAACAATAAAATAAATAAAACAAAAAGAGAATGGAAAATGGTAAGTATGCAATAAGACATCCTAAAAATATCTTATTTATAAAGATACATTTACGAGGTACTTTTTTGTCAATTAAAACAACAACAGCGAAGTATATACAGTTAAAGGTAAACCTATAACTATCTTTAATTGGATAAAGTTTTATTCAACTACCATGCCTTGCAATACCATCTTAGACAAACTTAAGCACCTTCGGCATTTATGCCATCTGCAACTTCTTCTACATACTCGTATATATGTACAGTACATAGCTACCACCTTCTCTGCATTATAAGAAAAAAGAGAAAGGGAAATGCATATATACCGTCATATATATATCGATGTATGTATATATATATAGTTAAATGTGAATGCGACACTATGGCCCTAGGGCCCTTTAATTGAATTTGCCTTCATCGTCATGAAGTCCAAAATAGGCCATCACGTCTCGACGTTCATGAATCTCCTCCGCACAACTCTAAAACGGGTAGCATATTTTATAGCAATTCATTTTCAATTCCGCATTTCCTGCTTTGCAATCGTATAGTCGACGACCGACGCCGGTATTCATTCAAATCGGATTCGTATGGGGCAAATGCTACAAACACGTTACAATAGGGACCAGGAAGGTGGGAGGAGGGGGGGGTTGTTGGACGGGACAGAACGGATATTCCGATCCCGATGATTTAACTACACACATTTCTCTTTTGCTTTGCTAAGAAGGAAAAGCTATAGCAAAATATAGTGTCTACGATTTTCAAATTAATTGATAGTTGAGGAGGAGTAAGAGTTTATAGTTAAGTGTTTGGCTTTAATCAAGCAAAGCTGCAAGAAAATCACTACTATCCGTATAAAGAAGTTTCAAAGTACGTATGTATTATTTTGTCCTGAGAATTAACATCAAAGCCTAGTTTCAAAGTTTGTTGTATTCGTGTTGATCCGAATTGGAACAAGTGTCCACAATTTTTTTGTAAGAGAAATTTTCAAAGAAAACATTGAAGTCCTGATGGTAAAATGATAAGACTGTAAACAAATATTTGAAACAAAAGCAACTTGAGGGAATTTTGTAAGGGGTTTTATTTTAAGACCTACTATGCATACATTTGTTTCTTTTTTAATGCTTTTAAATTGTTTTTCTAAATGGCTCATTTTTCATCGAAAGAAATTAAATATATTTAGTGTATTAGCATAAATTGAGTCTTTTTTAAAAAAAGGAGATTTATCACCAAAGCTTTTTGACATTTTTTTTTACAGAACGGCACCTATTTTCATCGTTGTATTTTAAACTTTTTCAAGATATTAAAACACTTTTTTTTTTAGTTTTTAATAATTTTAACACCTTGTTCCATAGTAATATTACAATACTTCAAATGCATGCTGATTTCGACAGGTGCCAAATGCTACTTAAAACCAAGAAATGAATGACGCTTTATAAAAGTTAAATAAACACTTCTACTAGCTTCAATCCCCCGGGTGCTCCTTCTTCCGAGGAATTGAGAAAACTTCCAATCGTAGTTTTTATCATGAAAAAGTCATTCTCCGTTCAAGTTCTCTAGTTTCTAAAGACTCTTGAGGTTAAAAAAAATAACGTATGGATAATACAGTGCGAGCAATTAAAAAAGTTGTATGGAATTTTAGAGACTATACCGAGGATGCAAATTAGTTTTCAATTTCGGAGTAAAGCATTCCACATTCATGAAGTGCGGTTAAAGAAAGAATATCTAAACAGTAACTAAACAGAAGGTACGTCCGAAATTGTACTCTGGACATTTCTAGAAGCACGATTAGTATGGTTAAATAGTCTAATAGATGGAATCCAAAAGGTTACTTCACTAGAGCACTGTTAATAAAAATTGAATAAAATTTCCCATGGAATGTTTCACATCTTCTCGAAAATTAGAAATGACAAAAATGGAAAATCTAACCCTTTAAATTTCAATTAAATTGTGGGAACTGGGATCTTATTTCAACGTGTTAGATTTGAGTCCACAACCAAAATTAGAAAATTTTAACAAAAGATTTTTTAGCTATTATCTTTTTGGCAACACTGGTTTCAACAGCTGACGCACGTTTCGTCTTTTGTTTAACTGTCAAACATCTTCAGTTTGGTCTATAATTTAACCATGAATCGTCTTACAAACGAACAACGCTTGCAAATTTTTTGAATTTTATTATCAAAATGCGTGCTCTGTTAAGAAAGTTCATCGCGCGCTTCTTCCATTTTATGGTCAGTTTAATCGACCCACTGAAGCGGCTATTCGGGCTATTGTAACTAAATTTCGCACCAAATTTATATTGTTGGACATTAAACCACCAACACGCTTACGTAAAGTGCGAACTGAAGAAAATATTGCAGCTGTATCGGCCAGTGTTAATGATGACCATCAATTATCGATTCGTCGCCGTTCCCAGCAATTGGGTCTCTGTTACTCAACAACGTGGAAAATTTCGCTGAAGGATTTAGGTGTGATGCCTATCAAAATACAGCTGGTGCAAGAATTAAAGCCGAACGACCTACTGCAACGTAAAATTTTTGGTTAATGGGCTCTTGGAAAGTTGGCCGAAGATCCACTTTTTTGTGTTCAGCGACAAAGCTCATTTTTGTCTCAATGGGTACGTAAATAAGCAGAATTGTCGATTTTGAAGTGAATATCAGCCAGAAGCATTGCAAGAGCTACCAATGCACCCACAAAAAGTCACAGTTTGGTGCGGTTTATGGGCTGGTAGCATCATTGGACCGTATTTCTTCAAAGATGATTCGAATCATAACGTAACTGTGAATGGTGAGCACTACCGTGAGATTATATCCAACTTTTTTTTTGCCCAAAATGCAAGAGCTTGACTTGCATGGCATGTGGTTTCTACAAGATGGTGCCACATGTCACACAGCACGCGCAACAATGGACTTATTGAGAGGCGAGTTCGGGAAACATTTTATTTCACGTTAGGGACAGGTCAATTGGACGCCTAGATCGTGCGATTTAACGCCTATCTTGTCTATACAGACAAGCCCGCTTCAATTGACGCATTGGAAGACAACATTGAAGCATTTATTCGTGAGATACCGGCCGAAATGTTGGAAAGAGTATGCCAAAATTGGACTAAGCAGATGGACCATTTGAGGCGCAGTCAAAAGGTCAACATTTGCATGAAATAATCTTCAAACATTAAATTATATTGACCGTACTATCGACTCAAATAAAGATTTCATGCATTTTTATGAATTGTATGTGTTTTTTTTTTTTTGAAAAACTTTCCTATAGCTTTTAAAAAATCACCCTTTATTTACAAATTACGTCGATGGGAAAAATTTGGAGGCACATTTTATTTCTGACAGTCCTCAATATTTCATTAGACCACTGTTTTTGAAAATATATTTTCTTGGTATAGAAACTGAAGAAAAATGTGTAAGCAATTTTTTTATTTTCACACTGTTCTTGGAATTCTTTTCTTGCTTGTAGCGGGTGTTTTTTTAGAGATGTGGTTTTTAAGAAATAGAGAAATGAAACGCATATAATTTAATGTAATGGCCAATAATTTAGCTTTGTTATAATGATAAGGGTTTGTCATTATGTTTTAAAAATGATTTAGCGGACAAATTGTTGAAGCGGCTAGCTTGAAAAATTCCATCCAAGAGGTCCAATTTTCGACCAATTTTTGCCGTAAAGGGCCTTATATCAACAATTATCTGAGTAAACAAACCACTTCACATAACCATACAAAAACAGTCCAACGGTGTTAAATCACACGATCTTGGAGACTCAAAAAGCCCACCTCCGAAAATAGTATTTGCCAGATTAACAACACAAATCTAAAGAAGAAAAACATTTATATTCCTGTTCAAGTATGATCATTTAAAATTCCTTAAAAAAAGAAGTAATTAATTTGAAAATCGATTATGTTAACCAAACTTAAAAACAAAATAAATTCAAACCCAGACAAAAAACATGAATTAGGTGGGCGAGTGCCTACTAAATACTTTCTGTCAAAATAAATATAATTCCAGTAGCTTTGCTGATGCTGTGTGTTGAAGTTTATTTTGTTTTTCTATTTTTAATTTAAAACAAAAACAGATTCGCATATATTAATCAACTCGTGTCGACATGACACCCACGTCTATTGACATCACTTTTATCTTTTCTTTTTCTTTATTTCAAAATGTCCCCCCTCAAAAATACGTCAAACATTTTAAAATAAAAAACATTTTAAACAAGTTTTTTTGAAAGACATACAATCAATAAGATAGAATAAATCGAGAGTTTTAAGAATGACATGGTCTACTGTTACAAGATGCCTTCGGAGTTATTTTGAAGTTTCAGTCTTTTTCAGTCCATTAATATTATTCCGAAAATGAATCTAACTTCTGTTGTTCAATTTTTTTTTTTTTTTCATTTTAGTCATGAATCAAATTTTAGGAAAATGTGAAAAGGTAGTGTCGTCTTTGTCAATCTTCTCATTCTTTTGTTCCATTAAAATGTCGGATAGAAATTTCCAGATCTTAGGACAAAAAAAAAATCTTGTCTAAATTTTATTGAATTACACAAATTAGGAACAAATTAATAAATTATATAAATAAATGAAAAAAAAAAAACACAACACACAACGCGTGCTCTATTTTCATTTAAATTGATCAATTGAGTTATTTGCCCCTCGAACTATATTGGAAGAAGAGCTGGCCTGGGACATGACACTCAACTAAAACATAAAAGAAAATAATATTTCCATCGAAACGCAACCGCGTCATTTAAATTTGACATTATTTGGATGTGTAGTATTGTAAGAAACGCTGAGTTCTTAGTTCCCCAATAAAATCAAAGTGCATACTTTAAACTGTAATATATTAATGGTTATGGTTCTAAACTCTATAGACTCTCGAGTCGAGAGGAAGCCTTGTGTGAATGTTTACAAAGAAATTTTCTTAACATTTATGTATTTTAAATTTCAAAAAACAAAAACATACCTAATATTGTTTTTTTTTTCATCACAAGAAAAAGTTCAAAAAAACCTTGGAAATTTTTTGTGATGTTTATATTTATGAAAATAACCCACCTCCGCACACACTTTAAAGTGTGTTATGGCATTCGAATGGTAGCTTTGAAGCGATGATTAGGTACCGTTGAGGATAGACAGTGGCAGCGTTTCTACCGACACCATCGCGAGGCCGCTGCCGGCCGCATCGTAATGCCATTATTCAGAATTCATACATACCTCCATAAACGTATAAGTATTAACAGAACATCCAAGTGGGAGGGATAATAAGTGCTTCTCTCAACTTGGAAATTGTATGTTTTCTTTGGGATTTGTATTTTTGTATTATTATTAATTTTTAAAAAGCGTGCCGCCACCAGCCGGGCTTTTTCAACGAAATAACGCAGGTGAAAATATACACTCGCTTCAAAAAACGTTCGTACAACTCAAAAAATTTCATCGTAAGAAAATTTAGAAGATAAGTTTAAAATTAACAAGTGCCACTTATCCCGGGTCCCGGGCCCCGGACAAGGTCATTGGATTAAATGATTCTTTAGATTTTACTCAATGGACTATTAAATCGTTGTTAAAAATATGTTCAAGGCTAACACTGGAATTAGCCATCTTAACCACATCTGAATTCATATCACTCTTCGACAAAATTACGTTTTCTTTTTCTAAACCGTTTCTTATTTGAGGGATTAAGTTGTCCTAAATTTAAACCTCAACTTTAAATTTATCTATTAAATCAGGTTTTAAAAATAAGCCCCTTTAAAAATTCTAAAAACAACCAAAAACCGGGTTTTTAAGGATAAGCTAAATAATTTTCAAAGCACACATCTTTTTCTTCTAGTTACAATTGAAATCATTTTAGTATATTACTAAGTTTATGGAAATTCTCATTAGTTATGAGTCTTTACTTGACTCTTTGCGAAGTTAGTTATGACTTATGAGTCTTTAATTGACTCTTTGTGAAGTTTTAAACAAATCTTGAATTTAATACTTCCATAGTTTTGAAAATACTTTTGGATTTAATTTTAGGTGCTGATTTCGAATCCGAACTTTAAGTATAACTATTTACTCAAGTTTTAAAAATACATATTTTCAACATTACATATTTCATATTGTTTAATATATTTCAAAAACTTGATATAATCTATTAATAGATTCGTTACAAGCACAAAACTAGCTTTCAAACTGTTTTACCTTTTTGTATTGAAAATCGTTTTAGCATTATTGGTTTAGTGTTTCTTTCAGATATTTGTAAGACAGGTGAAATCTAACGACTTTGAAGATTTTTTGAAATGATGTAAATATTTTAACTGAATATTGAAGTAATATTGATGACATGTGTCTAAATTTGTATAGTATTCTTTTTAACTGTTTTTATGAAACTACGCCATTACGGAAATCTCGGTATAAATCTAAAACTCCACCATGGTTTGACACTCAATTAAAAAACTTAAGAAATAAAAGAAATAAGGCATGGCTAAAATTTAGTAAAACTAGAGCAGAAGAAGACTTCAGGATTTACTCCGAACTTAAAAATATTTTCATTGACTACTCCAATATTCTATACTCTGACTATATTATACAAATTGAAAATGAATTGAAACAGACCCCAAAAAACTTCTGGGATTTCGTGAAAAGTAAAAGAAAAACTGACGGTTACCCAAACTCTGTCTTTTAATAACACAACAAGTCATGACTCCCAAATAATTTCAAATATGTTTGCTAATTTCTTCAAAGATGCTTTCGACGTGCCTCCTTCTTTTCAAATTCCCGATTCGTTCTTTCCAGCCCAAAATTATCCACACCTTAACTCACTTGACTTGACAATATGTGAGGATTCAATTGTTCGTTGTGTCTCAGAACTTGATGACTGTTTTCTGTGAATCTCTTAGAAGCTCAATTTTCCCACTATTATGGAAAAGTGCATTTATAACTCCGATTCATAAAAAAGGGTCTAAGAATGAAATAACGAATTACCGGCAGATTGCCAAACTTTCCGTTATTTCCAAACTATTTGAGTCCATTATCTGTAAGATGTTATCCTTTAATTGTAAATCAATTGTATGTGAAAATCAACATGGTTTCGTCCAGAATAAATCAACAATTACAAACCTACTTCACTTCACTTCTTTCTGCCTTGACTCCTTCGAAGATCGTAAGCAAGTAGATTGCGTATTCACAGATTTCAGTAAAGCCTTTGACAAATTGTGTCACAAGACTTTAGTCCATAAACTTAAGGCCTTCTTAGGGTTTAACGACAAATTCTTGACGTGGATCTCGTCTTATCTTAAGAACAGAAGTTATAGCGTTATATTCAGAAATGAACTCTCCGACCTATTTTACGTCAACTCTGGTGTTCCACAGGGTAGCCATTTAGGTCCTTTATTATTTATCTTATATATAAATGACATAACATCCGTTATAAAAAACTCCTCCGTTTTAATATACGCTGATGACATTAAATTTTCAAATCTATTAGTTCAATTAATGACTGCTCACAGCTTCAAGAAGATCTTCATAGTTTTAGGGAATGGTGCAATATAAACCGACTTTTATTGAATACCTATTGACAAATGTAAAACTATGTGTTTTACACGCAACAAAAACAATTATAGATTATAACTATTTATTAGATTCTTCCTCCCTTTGTAAGCTTTCCGTTTTCTCTGATTTAGGTGTTATTCTTGGCAGTAAATTAACGTTCTGTGACCATTATAACTTTATAGTTAAAAAAGCTAACAAGATTCTAGGTTTTTCTCGTGACTTTCGTGACCCCTACGTCTTAAAACTTCTTGATGTATCATTTGTCAGGCCAATACTTGAATACGGCTGTATTATATGGGCACCATACTATTCAGTCCATATAGACAGACTTGAAAGTATCCAAAAAAAGATGTATGCGTTTTTGTCTTCCTTTTCTTCCGTTTTCCCAAATATTCACACCACCTCCTTATTCTCAGAGACTTTTGCTAATAAACCTCCCTACACTTTCACAACATAGACAATATCTCCAATTTTGTTTTATTTTAAAATTAATTTATGGTTCTATTATATCCGCAACAGCTCTGAATCGTCTAAATTTTAGCTATAGTCAAACTAGCATAAGAAGACAGATACCTTTATGTCCGATCTTTAGGAGAACTAACTATGGCATGAATAGCCCTTTAAATCAATTGATTTCAGTCTTCAATAAATTTTATAATTTAATTTCATCTGTTAATGACAATGTTAAAAGTAAACAATTTAAAGAAAGCTTTTTTAATATGTTATAGTATTTATTTATTTATATGTTAATTAAAAATTATGTAAATAGCTATAAGTTTATATTAACGTTAGATAATTAACGGATTTAATAAATAAGAAAATGATTATTGATTTGGAAAACCATCACGGATTTTATTGAAAAAAAATCTACTTCATAAATTTAGATAGAATCGAAAAACCTTAGATACGTGCTTTTTTTCGAATTAAAATAAAATCCCAAAAACTTGTCCTGATATATTCATTTTGAAGTCGGATTAGAAATAAGACCAAGAAAACCCATTTGAAAATTGCAATTTTATTGCAAGTAAGAAAACCAATGGAAAACTACTCCAATCATTACCAACTAAGAATTCAGTTTAGATACTTCTCAGTTAGACATTGAATAGATGGTTTGAAATAGTTGGATATCCATTTGCTCCGATAAAAACGAAATATTACCTTTGTAAAAGTTTAAACAGCTCGGCTAAGACCAGACTACTCCCTAGGACCTATTGAAATTGAACAACCGCCTTTTGTTAAGAAAGTTTTACTAGTTTGACTAAATAGTTTTTTGGGTCTATGAAATAACTCCCACGAAATAAGTCCCACTTTTAAAAACGAAATAAGTCCCACCAAAAATTGCTTAAAAAAATGAAATAACTCCCACGAAATAAGTCCCACTTTTGAAAACGAAATAAGTCCCACCAAAATGAAATGATTTAAAAATTTTCTTGAAATGAAATAACTCCCACTCAAAATGAAATAACTCCCCCTTGAATAATATATTTCTTAAATGAATTAAGTCCCACTTTCATAAACGAAATAAGTCCCACTAGTTACAACGTTTGGATTCGTAAAGGTGACGTGAAATAACGCCAAATGAAATAAAGCCAAATTCAAAAAATTTGGCATTATTCGTTTTTGAAAACGAAATAAGGCCAAATTTTCAATTTGGGTTTACTATTTCACTTTAGAAAACGAAATAAAAGCAATTTGGCATTGTTTCGATTTAAAATTTTGCAGAATTAGGAAAAAACATAAAGTAAAATTATCTTTTGTTTTCTCTCTATGCTAAAACAAGTTTTTTTGAATTGATAGCACGGCGCGGCGTACTAACAGCTAGGTACATATGTAAGGGGGGGCATGCTGCCCCCCTGCAACCCCCCTGCTTGGGATCACTATAGGATTTGGGGTGGGTGCGAGTTTGGGTATATGCAAAGAACTTTTGCATTTGAGCACTAAAATCAAAGAAATTCCCAACAAAAAAAAAGCAAGAATGGCTCACAGTTATGAAAGAATCACAACGCATTCGTGTTCTTTGCATATACCCAAACTCGCACCCACCCCAAATCCTATAGTGATCTCAAGCAGGGGTGTTGCAGGGGGGCAGCATGCCCCCCCCTTACATACCTAGCTGTTAGTACGCCGTGCTATCAATTCAAAAAAACTTTAGAAAAGTAGCTATTCTAGACAATAAATCAACCATTTTTGCGTGTTCTTTTTAAAAAGCAACAAAAAGAACATTATGAAATTCAATGAGAAACAACGTGAAGAGCAACAAATAACGGCAAAAATTATTAAGCATTCACTTAAAATGCAAAATTATGAAAATGAAATAAGTCCCACTTAAAACGAAATAAATCCCACCAAAATATAAATTTAGGGGTATGAAATAACTCCCACTTTACAAAACGAATTTATTCCCACTCAAAACGAAATAAGTCCCACTTAAAATAAAAACGCGTAACGAAATAAGTCCCACCAATTGACGAAATAAGTCCCACTTTTAAAAACGAAATAACTCCCACTTTCAAAATAGCAATTTTTGGTGGGACTTATTTCGTTTTTAAAAGTGGGACTTATTTCGTGGGAGTTATTTCATAGACCCAGTTTTTTTTTAAACCAAATTTTAAGAAGAAAAATAAACTTAAGTATGCATCCGAAAAATTTTAGTACATACTGTATAAGCCTTAAAGTACCTACTCTTGTTTTGGTTTGTGCAACTGAGTATAAATGTAGGTATTATTTACTTATTCTGTTTCGACTTCCGTTGAATGCATTCACCCGAACTACATGTTCTAAAAAGCTATTTATATTTTTTCTCTGTTGCTGTTGTAGGTATATTTGTTAAATAGAAAACAAAAAAAACAACAACAAAATGAGTCCGATCTATCTTTAGGATATCTTAATGCACGCAACGTGGTGACATTGAAAATTTGATTAGGTGTCATGAAAAAAAATAAGACATTTAAAAGTTTTTCGAAACATTCTTTCTTTGTTTAACAACAAACCAAGCATGTCATTAGAGGAAATACTCATTTAAATGATTTTTATTTAATTTTAAAAAAAGTTTTGAAATTTTTGTGAAATGTATACAAAAATATCACAACTTAAAATTCTTTATACATTGCGATGCATATGTAGTTTATAGATCGATGAATGTTATGTGTTTATTTTAGACTAACAAAATCATTAGTGACAATTCTGTTAAATTGCTTTCCATAAAATTGGAAGCTCATAAAATTCAACTTGATTGCTCATAGACTTCAGATTGAAGATGCTTATTTTTTGTTTTTCAAAGTATATATTTATAACAAATTTCCGAAAAATTTTCAAACCAGCTGTTATACTTTTGAAGGGTGTTGGACTTTTTTCATCACAATTTACACAAAAACAACGAACTTAAATCCTTGAAATTCATTTCATAAATTAACGCTCTATTCGCCAAACTTATAAAGAGCACTTTTATTGTCAAATCATCTTCAGCGATGAGGTTCATTACGGATTTAAAACAAGCAGAATTGTCGTTTTTGGAGTGAGCACAATCCTCATGAGTCTAGTAAGAATCGATTGTACGTACATACACAGAAAAAATCACTGTTTACATCCCGAAGAAGGCGCAATCGAACTTTTGCCTTTAAATCCGAAACTTGCGCCAACATTGGCTTGTATACCGAACCCAAATGATTCGTGATTTTTTGTATTTCTCATGTCCTTAGAAATAATTTGAAGCAGAAATGGCTCCAACAAGAAGTCGCAAAACATTAAACGGGTTTAACCATAACTTACTAACTTAATTGAGACAAACGTTTGCTGAACGAATCATCTCAAGAATTGGACCAGTGAATTAGTCACCTTGTTCGTGCTATTTAATAATTTTGGACTACTTTTAAGGCGATTTCATCAAATCATTTAAAAAACAAATATTCGATGCACTTTGACGAAAGAAGACGGGTATGCTTGAAAAACTGGTGTAAAAATGAACCAACTGTAATGGCTTGAAATATTTTTAGTAATAAAGTAAAAAATGTGTTCCTATTTTTGTTTGCTTTACTAAAAAAAAATCAACTAAAAATGCACTGTTGCATAAATAATTTAATACAGAAAAGAATCTCGTAATAGTAATGTTCATCATTTTTAATCATAAGCTCAATTTTGGACTATGAAGAGTTTTGTTCAGCCGCACATCAAGAATGTGGGATGTCCATATCCAACTTGGTATTTTCCTCCAAATTTGATATTCAAAACTGTGTGAAAATTATAAACAAATAATTAAATATTTCAATAAAAAAAAAAACAATACTTGAAAAACTTGAAGTTCATTCCATTCCTTATATTTCTGAGTAATCGCTTAGAACTTATCATCTTTTCAAAAAGGAAAAGTTACATGATTTAAATTTCGGTTTTTCATCATAATTCTTCAACGTAGAATGGATGGAAAATATTTTTTATAATAATTTTAACTTTATAAATCTGATATACCTAATTTATATCTAATTATTTTTAACAAGCATACAAAAACCAGGTTTTAATCAAATAACAATTAAAAAAATACAAATTTAAAGCTTTCAATGATAAAGTTTTGTGAAATTGTTATGATTTCAAGGTATTTATTGTCTTCTAAATTTTAGAAAGTATTTTTTTCAAGAATAATAACAATATAATTTTTTCGCAAATTATAAACGATTTAAAACTTAAAATTAATTGAACTCTCAAAATCGATTATAATAATTAAAATATACATGAATCATTTGTTTTCTGAGAGTTTTCAAACATTAAAAATATCGAAGAAGGAATTAAGTTAAAACATTCTTTATATCGGGTGATTTTTTAAGAGCTTGAGAACTTTTTTAAAAAAAAAAACGCATAAAATTTGCAAAATCTCATCGATTCTTTATTTGAAACGTTAGATTGGTCCATGACATTTACTTTTTGAAGATAATTTCATTTAAATGTTGACCGCGGCTGCGTCTTAGGTGGTCCATTCGGAAAGTCCAATTTTGGGTAACTTTTTCGAGCATTTCGGCCGGAATAGCCCGAATTTCTTCGGAAATGTTGTCTTCCAAAGCTGGAATAGTTGCTGGCTTATTTGTGTAGACTTTAGACTTGACGTAGCCCCACAAAAAATAGTCTAAAGGCGTCAAATCGCATGATCTTGGTGGCCAACTTACCGGTCCATTCCTTGAGATGAATTGTTCTCCGAAGTTTTCCCTCAAAATGGCCATAGAATCGCGAGCTGTGTGGCATGTAGCGCCATCTTGTTGAAACCACATGTCAACCAAGTTCAGTTCTTCCATTTTTGGCAACAAAAAGTTTGTTAGCATTGAACGATAGCGATCGCCATTCACCGTAACGTTGCGTCCAACAGCATCTTTGAAAAAATACGGTCCAATGATTCCACCAGCGTACAAACCACACCAAACAGTTCATTTTTCGGGATGCATGGGTAGTTCTTGAACGGCTTCTGGTTGCTCTTCACTCCAAATGCGGCAATTTTGCTTATTTACGTAGCCATTCAACCAGAAATGAGCCTCATCGCTGAACAAAATTTGTCGATAAAAACATTTCGAACCGAACACTGATTTTGGTAATAAAATTCAATGATTTGCAAGCGTTGCTCGTTAGTAAGTCTATTCATGATGAAATTTCAAAGCATACTGAGCATCTTTCTCTTTGACACCATGTCTGAAATCCCGCGTGATCTGTCAAATACTAATGCATGAAAATCCTAACCTCAAAAAAATCACCCATTACATGATTTAACTTGAAGAAGTGGAGAAGCAACGTTGTTCAAAACAGATGTAGGTTTATATACACTATTAATTATAGTTTAAGTTTCTATAAACAAAAAAAACTTAAGCTTTAACAATAAATTAAAAGTGCGTCGGTTCGTGCCGCAACGAAACAATCAATTTATTGAAGGAAACTTTTGCTGGGCCCGTTTTCTGACGTCATCGTGGGCATCTGGAGGCGCCTTCAAAATCGTGCGATTTAACACCGCTGAACTATTTTTTGGGGGTAATTTGACATTCGTGTAGTGTAGTGCGGTTAAAGAAAGAATCTTGACAGAACGTCCGAAATTGAGCTCAAGGGTAAACTGTTGGGCATTTCTAGAAGAACGTGAAGTTTTATTGAATAGTCTGAGGGGATACATGGCTTTTTCACTTGAACATTTTTTTTGATGAAAATGGCGGTGAAATAATAACCAGAAACATAAATGAAACATTTTGGTGGTACTCGAGAGATATAAATGTTTTATTAAGACGACAGTCGCCTATCATTTGTATAGAGCTCTCTTTTTAATTTTGTTCACTCAAGAAATAAAGCGTGTTTCAATTTTAAGGGCTGATGTTAAATGTGAACCACAGCCAAACGTCAAGTTTTTGTCTGCATTTTATTTGACATTTTTCAGTTTCAGATTAACTCACTTTGAAACATGGAAAAATACACAATCGAGCAATGCGTTAAAGTTATTTAGGCTTATTATGAAAATGGTCGTTCAAATCAAAATGCATATCGAGCACTTTGTGATTTGTTCGGTCAATTTAATCGTCCAAATGTAGGCACAATCGGAAATCGTGCTAAAATTTGAACAAACCGGGTCTGTAAGAGATGTGAAAACAACAGTGCATTCTCGTAAAGCTCTTGCTGCTGTTCGCAATTTGTGGTTGATTAACATTATTCATAAAGACTTGCATTTACACGCTTACAAGGTGCAATTGACTCAAGAACTAAAGCCTCTTCACGACGTCAATGGTCAGAATGATGGCAAGAATTGGCAACAATAAATGATTAATTTTCGAAGAAAATTATCTTCAGGGAAGAGACACATTTTCACCTCAGTGGATTTGTCAATAAGAAGAATTGCCGCATTTGGGCGAATGATAATCCAAGAGTGATAGTCGAAAAACCAATGCACCCACAAAGAGTGACGGCCGGTCAAGTCATCGTGAGATGATTACGAAATTTGTATGGCAATAATTGGAAGATATGGATGTGGACGGTATGTGGTTTCAACACGGTGCCACTTGCCACACAGCTGACGAAACAATTCAATGGCCGTGGTAACGCTGTCAATTGGCCGCCAAGATCATGTGTTTTGACACCGTTGGACTTCTTTCTTTGGGGTTATTTGAAAGAAAAGTTGTACGTCGATAAGCCAGACACAATTCAAGAGTTAAAGGATGAGATAATTCGGCACATTAATTAAGCCTCAGCTTTATCGAAATTTTGACCATCGAATGAATAAACAAAATTTACGAGGTGATATGATGGACAATTCTGTCAAAATCACAATTTAATTAGCTTTTAATTTGAAATTGTTGGAAATCCATACTGGAGGACAAGAATGTGAACCTTTAAACGAATATGAAAAGCTGAGGGTACCTACTTTCGTCAGCGAAATAATTTGGTGGATTGGAAGTTTCAGACAAAAACCCATATGAAAGAGTGTTGGAAACAAAACGGATCCCTGAAGCATACCAGGGTTTATTTTACTATGTGCAAAAGATATTAATACTATTTGCAGTGAACGGTCTATCGAAGAAGATATTCATCGTTACCAAATGCTCGAAATGGTCGATAAGAATGTGCATCCAACTAGTGTTTATTTAGTGTAATAACATTTCTTTTTCCAAAACGATCAAAAGACTTGTTTTACTTTTCGATGAGAAGATTTATATATTCAAAATATTTCTAAAGCTGAAAATTTATTAGAGTTTCCATGGCCTTGGACCACATTGCAATTTGACGACAGAAAGAGAAGGGGGACGATATATTACAATTTATTTTATGAACTTTGAAGATTGTAACAAGTAACACCGCAAAACCGATTTTCAATCTGATATGCGACATTTATATTTAAGCCATTGAACATGTTTGTTGGCAATGCCATAGGTAAAAACAAACGCAAAGCATTTGACGCTATTTTGAACAATTAGGAATCACCTCAAGAGTCCCAGGAACATTGTCATTTCCTTCTTCGTTCTCTAAATTATCACTATCATCTACACTTGCTTCACCTTTATTATTCAAAGAAAGCAACACAAATCATTAATTTAATTAAACATATTCCTAAACATTTGCACTTTTTTCTCCTAAAATAAATTGCTTTCATTTTTGAATGTAAAGTTCAACTTTCTTATCATATCGACGTTATTTTTATTTTTTATTTTTTTTTTCGAATTTTATTTTGTCTGAAGTATATGTACTATGTACGAATAAAAGGCGTACAACATAGATAAGATAACGAGACTTCAACTTTCTGTTTTAGTGTCTGACTATTCGTTCCTAAACATTTTTCCATCACTCATGTTGATACCTACGTATGTCGTTGTACATTTTTGTATTTATGAGGATCCGCACTAGTAATCATGAAAAGTTATCATAGTGGAACTGCAAAAGCCCCAATATAGAAACCTAATGTACTTACAAAAACAAAATATTATAACAAATTCAATCACAAAATTATTCTACACACATATTTTCTAAATGAAATTTTGTATATACAATACATAGATACCTAAGTTCCATATGTTGTGACCTTTGATGAATTTGTATATTTTGCATTCGTTGTTGCAATTGAAACGTTTCTCGCTCGCTAATAAGCTATAAACTATAACGCTCTGATTAGAATTTTGCGTGCGTAAGGTGCCTGACAAATATTGATTTAGGGCAGCGACCGAACAAACAACCGCGCGACCGGGTGGCAGAGGATTTTGCAATTTCGTATTGATATTGTTATTATTACTTATTTCATTTGGTGCTTTTATGAAGTGCTTATTCGGTGTTATTTATGTATATACAGAAAATAATAAATTTTATCATATTCATAAACATATTTCACACTTAATTACGAACACTATGGCTTTTGTTTTATTATAGCAACACTTTGGTAAATTCCTGGGAAAAGAGATTTTTGAAATATTGATGTTATGTTAAAATGGTTACATAGTATGGTATCGATAGTTTGAGATAAGTTTTATTTCAGCCAAGTTCATATCATAAATACGAATTTAAATACAAATTAAGAATAATGTTTCATGTATTTTGTAAGCATTCTCATTTTTGACCGTTGACGAAGCTGGCAACTCATAAGGGTGATTCGAAAATTAAATAATTTTGTGATTCAAAACTTCTTTTTTTTTACATTTCGACGTCACTGAAACTGGCTTTCTTGATGGGATTGAGGGGAGTGCTGGTGTTGTGCACCCGAGGCCGTTTTGGTGTCGGTACGGCCCAAGAGACCTTTCCCGTTTAGACGTAGAGTCCTTACTGGTCTTTGTTGTAGCAAGTATGGTTTTAGCCCATTCGACGCTAGCGGTTTGCTGCGGTGTCTTTTCAGCCCCCGATGATGCACCAGAGGCCTTTAGGATTTTCGCCGCCTTTGTCTATATTGGCTTTTTGAGAGTTTCCCCTTTCTCTCATTAGTAGTGGTAGGGCCATTTTTCACAACCCTGCCACTACTGAAATTAGGTATCGCTACCTTCATATCCTCGTTGCTACCAGGAGGGTCCATGGTTAGCCACTACTCCCTTCTCTGTGTTAGCCGCAAGAGATACGGCAACAGGCTTTGACGCCAAACTGCCGCCCGGTCCTGAAGAGATACCGGTCTCATCTTCCTTTACATTTTTGTTTTTTGTTTTGTTCATCTCAATCCCACGAGTTGCGAAGAAAAGAGGTCCGTCTGCACAGAGATTCGCATGTACAGATAAGGCTAGTTAATCCGGAGGTCGCCAGGTATCCGGATATTCCGTTAGAGACTGGGCTATTTTTGAATTAGGCCCCCAGCCAGGCTGATCATCGGCACGGGTCGTTTAACACCTTGGATCCAGCCCAATAAAGATGAGAGGTGGTAGGGAAGGAATAGATAGGGTGAGGAATCAGTTGATGTTAATTCATCATTCTGATATGTGAGGAAAAGATTGGGATTCGGTAACAGCAATTCAGCTAATTTACCTGGAGTGAGAAGGAGCAACGGAGATAGGAGCGCTGTCTAGCTTTTTCGCCATTACAACGTAGGAGGTGGGATGGGAGTTGGTGACATAAACGTAGGCTGGTATGCCTTGTTTATGTGGGAGTGGATGATGATTCTGGGAAGGTGGAGGAATATGAACGTCCTTTAGTTTCAGGACTCATCTGGAGAGAATTCTCGAGAATCATTGACCTTACTCAGCTTCTACAACTCGACAAGTTCGACGTTCAGAGTAGAACGTTCCCTTATGCTTACATTGGAGTAATAACTATTGACAGTAATCCAATAAGGGTATCGATTATCACGCCATAAATTATCGCGGGAAAAAACTAGTAGCATTGCGACATCTCCGGTACACTATGGGGCTGAAGGCAATGCTGTCTCGTCAAACGTACTATGCGACCTTGTGTTACAAGCAAAGATTGTGGTACCATACAGTACAGTACATATGTAATCCCATATTTATAGGAGTTGTTGCAAGATAATGTAGGAATATCACAGATACTTTTTTAGTATGGGTCTCCAGGCTATACTAGCATTGTCATAAATGCTCTACACTTCTTTCTGTGTAATTCTAAAAGAAGCGATAGAAAAAGGTGCATTCGATAGAACGTCAGTATCATACCCCCGCGCAACGAAATGAGTCACTTTAGCTATTTTCCAAACAGTGAGTTTCTTGAAAAGTATTTTTGGCCGAAATGAAGAATCCTCAGCACCCTGCTGTCGAAAAAGTTCTTGAGACTGGTATGCTAGTGGACAAAACTCATGATTTTCGAAGGTGCGAACGGGCGAGCATGTGGCGGCTGTAGCCGAAAGCGTGAGACTCATTTCACGAACATCAGCTCAAAATTTTACGCACTAGCCTAAGGAAAATTTTGAATAGTAATGCACTTTTCCTATGTGTTTTGGGGGCCTTAATTCAAACCCGACTATATGTTTTTGAGATATTACTTTTTAAAACACGTACCTATATAAGGTTTTTAAGGCTTTTTTGAGGCTATTTCTTCAATATTAAGTTGAAATATTTATATTATAAAAAATTTCATAAATTGTTAAATTTCACCTGTCTTACCAAAATCTGAAAGAAAAGCTAAACCATTAATGTTAAAACGGTTTTCAACAGAAAAAGGCAAAACGGTTTGAAAGTAAGTTTTGATCCTTTAACGCATCTACACAATTCTACTATATCAAGTTTTTGAAATATATTACAAAAATATAAAAATAATGTTGAAAACGGGAATTTTTAAAACTTGAGCAAATAGTTGAAATTAAAGTTTGGATTAAAAATCAGTACTAAAAATCATCTCCAAAACATATTTTTTTAAAACTATGAATGTATTAATTTCAAGGTTTTCTCAAAACTTCATGTTTTTTCAAATAAAGGCTTACAGTGTCAAGCAAAAATGAGTACATGTTTTAGTAAAATGAACCAAAGGAAACAATTATATGGTTTTTATAAAAAAAAACTTTTATTATAAAAGCTTGGTTTTTAATTGATAAATTAAAAAAAAAAAACACAAACATCGCTTCAAAGATAACGGTAAAAAAAATCCATTGTTAATGGAAACTCTCATTTACTCAAACTTGCACGTTTCGCCGTTATGTCTAATTTTGCTTTATCTCTTTGTTTATTTTCCGTTTTCTTAAAGTCACAATATCGTGGGAAAAAAAGGTACTGTTTTTAAAATCTTATCCAATTTTATTTTTCCTTAAAAAATAAATATTCAATGTTTTACAGAAAAGAATATTAAAAATTAAAAAAAATTGCAGCTGACGTGGAAAACAGTATAGTTTCTCTACTTGAAGAAGGGATATCTTCAAGAAAAATTGCTCAGAGAATGAAAGTCTGTCAACGCACTGTCCTTTTGGTAAAAAAAGGAAAAATGTGCAGTGCAGAAGCAATCCCCCAGGCCGACCGAGAATGCTTAGTGATGGTGATGCGCAGTTAATAGAACGCATGAAACAGAGAAAAGACTGCAAGACGCTAAAATCAGCAGCCAAAATGATTAAGAAGGACGTCAGTGAATGGACAGCTAGAAGAGCCCTAAACAGGATTGGTTTAGTAGCAGCTGTTAAACAGAAAAAAACAGCACTGTCTGATAAAAATGTAAAAGCACGTCTTAAATTCTGCAAAGCCCACAAAAACTTGAAGATTGCAAAAGGGTGGTTTGGTCAGATGAGACTAAAATTAATCGATTCCAGTCAGATGATAAAGAATATTTTTGGCATCGGCAGAATGAAACACTCCAGAAGCATCAGGTAAAGGAAACAATAAAGCATGGAGGTGGCAACTTAATGGTGTGGGTGTGGGGATGCTTGGTGGAACGTCGGTCCGCTGATCAGAATCGAAGGTATAATGAAGAAGGAACAATACCTTTCTATTCTGCGTAACAACTTACCAGATTTTCTTTACCAATGCATAGCATATACCCCAATGAGGAGATCATTTTTCAACAAGATGGGGATCCCAAGCACACTGCACGAACTGTCCAGAGCTGTTTTGGGGAACAGTTATTTCAAACCATGAAGTGGCCAGCACAAAGTCCGAAATTAAAGCCGATCGAAAACTTTCGGGCAATTCTTAAAAGACGCTTGGCATCTTATGAAAATCCTCCAAGAAACTTGAACGACTTAAGGGAATGAGTACAGGAGCAGTGGTCACACATTTCACATGCTCATATTGAAAATTTGGTTGAGAGTATGCCAAGGAGAGTGAGGAGTGTCATAAAAAACAAAGGCTTGTGGACCAAATACTAAAAAGGCACTGGACAAAAAAATATTAAGAATCGGACAAAATTGAGTAAATGGGAGTTTTCATTAATAATGGATTTTTTTAACGTTTAAAATTGAAGTAGTACCCGTATCGTGATGGTTAGTGCGTTAGACTGTCATGATAGGGGTCTTGGGTTCAATCCCTGCCTGTGTCACCTAACTTTTTTTACGGGTACTGCCTCTTGCGAGGAATTGACAAATCCTCCAAGAGTAATTCTTGTCATGAAAAGTGCTTTCTCAAATTAGCCGTTCGGATTCGGCATATAAACTGTAGGTCCCTTCCATCTCTGACAACATTACTCGCACACAGGGATGGTTGAGAGTTGTAAGTCACTAGGCCCTGGTTCTTTATGTACTGTTGCGCCACCTAATTTTATAATTTATAAAATTGAAGCAATATTTGTGTTTTTTTTTAAGATGTCAATTAAGAACCAAGCTTTTATAATAAAATTAATTTGATTAAGTTGTTTTTGTAAAAAGCATACAACTCTTTCCTTTTGTTTCATTTTACTTAAACATGTACTCATTTTTGCTCGTCACTGTACATATAACTTATGAGAATTTTCAGAAATTAAGTAAGATTCTCAAATTATTTAAATTGTATCTAGAAAAGAAAAAATTGTACTAAATCATCATACAATTTATCGTTAGAGAAATTTTGAAAGGGGCATATTTTAAAAACCTGATGTAATAGAAAAATTAAAAATCGAGATTCGAACAACTTAATCATTTAAAAAAGTTTGCTTTGTGTGAGGGACTGAAAAAAAAACGTAATTTTGTCGACCAGTTCTAATCGCTTACAAAATCCAATTGACTCAGCAATTGGAAGCTTAAAGTCAGGGGCTGCTCTTTTGTGAGGAAACTACAAAGAACATAGAGCTGCCCAAATCCACAAAACAAAAACCTTCTGTTGTCTATCAAGGCTCTACCCAAGTCACCAAAAAAGCTTCAATTTACTCATTATAAAGGCACCTTCCAACCAAGGAATACTTCTTTACAAATCTGTAACATACGTTTCCGCAGACATATTTTCTTTGATAAACTCCAAACAACTCGAAATATAGGAATTTTCAAGGTTGATTTTGACAATAAATAGAATTAAAAGAAAATCGAGTTGTTTCTATTTTCTACCATCATTTTAGAGTCTTCATGTTGCAAGTGAGAAGTCATTAACATATTTTTACGGTACAAAAAAAAAACATCTTATTGAAATATGGTAGACCTAATAATATGATATCCTGTTGCATTGACTTGTTTTGTTATTCATTCAAACTTATGCTGGCAACACCATGTCCTTTGTTCTTTCGCTCTTCTCTCTCTTTCTTTCTCTCTTTATTTTCCTTTCTTTCTGATTACATCTGGAATTCAGGATTTCTATCCTTAAATGTCGTCTCGTCTTGTCTCGTTCTCGTATCGTATTCGTATCGTCTCCTGTTTAATGTTCATCCTGTGTTTTCTGCGTTCACCACCCTATTCAATGTGTTCCTTTAGGTTTTTTGTTGTTTTTGTTTTAGCCATATTAAAGCTTGTTTTTTTTTTCAGTTCGTTTATTTTGACTTGAATGGCAATTTCCTTTACATTTAATGTGTGTGTATCCATAAAAGTATGTGTGCGTGCGCAACAATATTCAACATTTTCCTTTAAATACAAACGAAGAAGAAATAAAAACAGCAACAAAACGGTGAGTATAAATTTATAAGCAACAAACAAAAATTAAAACATTTTTAATGAATACAAACGAAATTCAAAAAAAAAAAAACAACAGAAAATATTATCTAGCTGGACTTGTAAATTAAATTATTATATCTCAAAGGGTTGCAAGGGCAACCCCCCTTTGAGCCCTTTCGTTTATATTTTTTCTACCTTTGCTCTCTGTTTTGTGTCGTCCTCCTAATCACTTGCCATTGCCACTTTGTGCCAGGATAAGAGAATAGAAAAAAGAAAAATAAATGACAGTAAAGTAGATACCTATTCTTGGAAACGACGACGGACGACGACGGAATGAACGTCAATGAACTTGTTATGCCTGACTTTGAGGTTTACACTAATTTAAAAGGAATTAGTCTTCAGGCCAGGTATTATGTTGGGTTGGGTAATTCCCTCCTGGTGTTTCCGTCCGACGGTTTTTTTCTCTTTATCTTCTTCGATGAATGTTTTGGATAATGTGTGTAGTTCAACACACAAGTAACTTCCCTTTTATTTATTGAACGGCAAATTGAAAGTAAAAAGATTTTTCTTTATTTTAAATATATTTATTAACTTGAAACTCGAATGATCGACTACAACACTCAACGTTCTGATTTCTAATAACAACTTTTTTTTTGTTTTACACCTCTATTTATAATTAGATTATGCTGACAAATACATAATATTTCATGGAATTTCAAGCAACTGGATTATGCTGACAAATACATAGTATTTCATGGAATTTCAAGCAATCTACTTATTAATATTTTTCTGATGACTATACATAAAGAAATAATAATATGCATAATATGCATAACACGTCCCCCTTTTAGACACATCTAAGGATACTTTATCCTGAGATTGGTTTTAGGTGTTCTTAGCTCCAGGGCCTCTGCTGATGTACTCAACTGGCTGTCATCTCGGACTGTTACTGTCATTTCTGGGTTGGTTTGATGCCTTTTGTTAAAACATCTATTGAATAACGATATAGTGGTCCTTCCACCCGATCTACATTTCCACATAGTGTAACCAATGAATAAGATTGTTATCACTCCAGATATAGACATCAGAACTCCTTGTGATCGCTCTGGTATTGCTTCAAATGTTTTTGCCCAAAAGCTCCTTTGATTTTGAATTTCTGATGAGAGATCCTGTAACTCATGAATATCATTTGCTGTTATTTTCGACATTGGTTCTTGATATATTGTTACTTCTCGCAGCTTGATATTTATGCAACAATCTTCGAGATCTCCATATGAGTGTTTGTCATTTAATGGTAGTTCTGCATCAATATCTAATGTTTTAATTGTTGTATCGTACGTTTCTAACATGCAACTCCTATTAATTGTTATTATTCCAGACCCTACTAAATTCCCATGTTCTGTTTCATTTTTACATTTACAATTATATTTAGTTTCTTCAGTGATTGTATACAAATAAGTATTTTCTTTAAGTTTATAAAAAATTTCAACTTTAGAATTTACAATTTTAGCATTACAATTATCTGCTCTATTTCTCATAAAAATATTTACTTCACAATTTACATCACTAATAGTGCTTTTTAGCAATAAAGGTTTACAAATATATTTTTCATTTATATTTTTGCAATTGGTTAAATCTTTTATTAAAGTATATTCTTCTCTGTTTTTATTTACGATAAGAAATTTATTACTTAAGCCTAAAATTACAATTCCGTTTTCTACAATTTTGGGCATAGCAATCGTTTCATATATGTCATAATTTTCTTTTGATACTATAGGAATCTTTATAATTATTACGATCTTTTGATTTCTACTAAAGGCCGTTATTTCGATAATTTTTAATATTTCCGAATAATTTTCCGTATTAGGTTCTATAGCTAAAATTTCCTGGTTCTTTAATTCGCGCAACTCATTGAGTAGATCTATTGGTTCAATAATTCTTGGATGAATAATTCCTGCTTGAATGAATAACAAACTGTCAATGATCTGTTCTACCTCTATTTCTAGCTGGATTAATTTATGGTTAATTTTGCTCACTATTTCATCAAAATATGAATTGAGAATAATTGTTCTATTGAGATTAGTTTCTTTTGAATTAGCTTTATTGATTTCGTTGATAGCTTCATTGATCTTGTTTATTGTTACATTACTGTTTTTTTATATTATCTAACACCTGTCTATTAAGGTGACTTAAGACTTTAATATTTTCTTCCATTCCATTTTTAATTCTATCCTCATTCTTAGAGATACTTTGTATTACCTTCTGATAATATTCAGCGTCTTCATTGTCCATGGTTCCAAAGAGAACTTTAAGACCTGTACCTATAACATTTGCTAACCCTCGTCTTTGCCGTTTTGAGTTTCCTATTATTCCTGAAATTATTCTGATTCTATGATCTAATTTTATTACCTCCCGTCTCGCTGACTGTTGGAATTCCTTACACCCTGCCTTAGTTTCTATACAAAGGTTGTCTATGGAATTTAACATATTTTTAATAGTTACAGTTGATTCTTCTAATGGTGCTAAATCCAAATTTATTACTAATGCTACGTTTTTCAAAATTTCCTTTCCATCTCCTACGTGATTAAAATATAGCCCAGTATGATTCTGCAAGCTTCTTATTTTGATATTCTCCGGCTTGATTCGACTCACGAACGAGATCCTGGAAAATAAGGTTTCAAATTAGCTTTATTGACTTTCTGTTTTTTATTTTGTAGTTTGATTATCAAATAATCATTGTATACTTCCAGTATAGTAAAGGGTCCCCTGTATTGGCTTTCAAATTTCCCTCTCCTATCATTCCTTATCAAAACTTGTTCACCTGCTTTATAATTAATGTGTCTTCCTATTTTCTTGTCATATCTAATTTTAGATTTCTGTCTACATCTTTTAGTATTTGCTTTAACGTTTTCTTGTGTTTGATACAATTTAGCTTTTAATTCATCGATATAATCAAACATCGACTTTTCGTTATATGGGTCAACTCCACTTGGTTTATTTGCTTCAAAACCAAATACTATTTCATACGGTGTATATCCAGTTGTGGCATGTTTAGTATTATTGTAACAAAATCCTGCATAAGGCATTCGAGTATGCCAATCTGTGGAATTTTCTAATTCTTTCTCAGTGGATTTTAGATATTCCAATAATCTACAATGGGCTCTTTCTACACTTCCATTGGCCTGTGGATAAGCGACACTCGTTGTAATGTGTTTTATATTCAAGATTTCACACAATTCTTTAAATAATGAGTTGCAGAATTCGGCGCCATTATCTGATAAAATAATCTTTGGCATTCCATAATTCATTACCCATTGTTCCAATAAAGTATTCGCCACAGTTTTCATTTCTTTGGATTTCAGTGGAATGAATTTAATGAATTTAGACAAGTCATCTTGGATTGTTAGTCCAAACCTATAACCTTCTTCTGTTTCCTTCATTGGACCTATCATGTCAATCATGATTTTTTCTAGCGCTCTGTCGGCTGATGTTATAACTTTCATAGGGTTTCTTGTCGGTGCTCTATTTACTTTTTCAGTTTGACATTGAGGGCAATTTCTGATAAATTCCTCTACGTGTTTTTGCATTCCTTTCCACTTGAATTTCCCACTCATTTTAGCATATGTTGCTTTTTGACCTGTATGACCTCCTAATAAACCGTTATGATACTCCCGCAGTATTTCTTGTCTTCTGTTTGGGTCATTTACCTCCTCTTTATCTGTTGTTTGTCCTGCTTCTACCTCACAAAATTTTTCACTTTCTGTGGTCGGATCATCTACTAAAATATTTTCGTTATTTTCTCCTGAGTTTTCTTCATCTACATTTAGTTCTATATTATTTGGATTTTCTTCGTTTTCTTTATTTACTTCTATACTTTCTTCCTCTAAGAGACTTAATAGGTCTTGCCATGTTTCTTCCTTTTCTTGTTCAGTTATTCGAACATTTCTACTCAATTCGTCTGCTACCACGTTTTCTTTACCTTTTTTATAGACGATAGTGTAGTCAAACTCTTCGAGTTTGAGACGCCATCGCACTAACCTACTGCCTGGATCCTTTACTTGAAATAACCACGTCAATGGTCTGTGATCTGTCATGATGACGAATTTTGTCCCATAAATTAATGGACGAAATTGTTTGGTTGCCCAAACTATAGCTAGGCACTCTTTTTCAGTAGTGCTGTAACTGGTTTCAGACTTATTTAAAGTCCTGCTGGCGAAATGGATTGGCAAGTCTTTTCCATTGAATTCTTGGCTAAGAACGGCTCCAATACCTCGATTGGAAGCATCAGTCGTAATAATAAAAGATTTACTGAAGTCCGGATATTGTAATATCGGATACTTTGTTATTAATTCTTTTAATTTTTGAAAACTGTTTTGTTGCTCTTGACCCCAGATGAATTCAACATCCTTTTTAAGTAGTCTAGTCATTGGTTCGGCAAATCGACTAAAGTCCCTTATGAATTTTCTATAATACCCTATCATCCCTAGGAAGGATTTTATACCTTTAATATTTACCGGTGCCTGCATCTCAATGATACTCTGAATTTTCTTCGGATCTGGTTTCACTCCCTTATCAGTAATGACGTGCCCTAAATAATTGACTTCTTTTCTCAGAAATTCACATTTGTCGGGTTGAAGTTTTAAATTAGCTTTTCTTAATTGCTCAAGAACTTCAATTAATTTATTATTATGCTCCTCCAAGTTTTGTCCATATACGACAATATCGTCTAAGTAGACGAAGCATTTTATGCCTTGGAGTCCTGCCAGAACGGTATTCATTAATCTCTGGAAACAGGCTGGAGCGTTCTTCAGTCCAAACGGCATTCTTGTATATTCAAAATGACCGTATGGAGTGCTAAAGGCCGTTTTCTCTATATCCACTTCTTCCATTGGAATCTGGTGGAAGCCGGACGTTAAGTCCAAGGTGGAAAAGTATTTAGCTTTTCCTAACTGATCGAGTATCTCTGTTATATTTGGCAATGGATAATTGTCCGCAACAGTCAAATCGTTTAATTTACGGAAATCGATTACCATTCTCCATTTCTTTTTATTGCTTGCATCGGTTTTCTTCGGAACTATCCACAACGGCGAACTCCAAGGAGAACTGCTGTCACGGATGATTCCATCTTTTTTTAACTTTTGAACTTGTTCGCGTACTTCTTCTTCGTGAACTTTTGGGTATCTATAACTTTTAGTAAATATAGGTTCTGCCCCTGGATTTGTACGTATCCTGTGCTTTACTGCAGAGGTCATTGACAATTTTTCATCTTCAATACTGAAAATGTCACTAAACTTTTTTACTATTTCTATTAAGCTTCTTTTTTCCTCTTTATTTAAATGGTCGGTTCTAATATTTCCCGATACTATCTCAGATCTATTTTCACGAAATTCAAATTCGCTTAAATTTTCTCCAATAATTCTTACATTTTTAAGACAGCATGGTTTATCTGTAGTATTCACAATGGAGACCAAACACTGTCCATTTTCATTTAAAGTGACACAATTTGGAACTATGATACCGTCAGCGACTTCCTGTCTAGTTATAACAATTTCCCTTTTTAAATTACCATCAACTTTAACAGTCCTAAAGACTTCTGACCTTCCTTTTATAACATCTTCTTCACTGAGATATCTTAACGGTATTTCCCCGAATTTTCCACTGATAGTATTGTTTACATAGTTAATTGAAAAGCCACCCTCTCGAAGGAAATGGTTTCCAATTAACCCATCGTACTTTCCTAATATATTATTTTCTATTACTTGGAACTTTATGTTTTTAGGTTTTGATTTTCCATTAAAAGGAAGAAATTTGACCTCTACTTCTGTTTTTCCTAAGGTTTCACGCGTTTTACCGCCTATTCCACTGAACTTAATTGTATTTTGTTTATCTATATCTTCTTCATAAACACAATTAGCTTTGATGAGAGACACCTCAGCACCTGTATCTATTATTAACTTCTTTTGTTCACCATTGATTTCAACTAATACATGAGGACTTTCAAAGCTATCCAAGGACCTAAGCTGCACGGATGCCTCATCGACCATACAGCTTACTGAAAATTTTTCTGCTTAAAATCTCTATTGCCAGAGGACGAGGTACTTGGACTTTCTTTAGTTTCATCGAATCGTTTGTTATTTGAGTTTTGATATTTTTTTGGTTGCCTGCAATATTTAGCAATATGCCCCGGCTTGCCGCAATTATAACAATTTCTCTCTTGATAATTAACTCTGGCTAAATTTTTTGAAGTATAATCTTTCTGGGTATTTGTTCTGAACAAATTAATTCTTTGTTCTTCTTCACAAGCATATTTGCTTGCTTCTGAAAGATTCTTAGGGCGCTGAGTTATCACATACGTTGATAACCTCTCACGCAATCCATTGATAAAGACCGTTAAGGTTTCATTTTGGATATATTCTAGTTGCCCTGCTTTATGCTCGCTTTTTACATCTGATAATTTGGTTTGTAATAGACGCCTCTGCAAGGTTTCGACCCGCTGCAGATAATGTACTACTGATTCTTCTCTATTCTGTTTAATTGAAATTAATTCTCTATGTAATTGGAGCGCACTATGAGGTTCTCTAAAAACTTGGGTTAATTCTTTCTTTAAGGAATCCCAATCTGAAATTTCTCTATTCATAAGAATAGATGTTGCATTGCCACGTATTTTTGTTTTGATATATTTAAAAAGTATATCTTTTTGTGCATCGGATGCCAATTCGATGGCGTCGTTACATGCATCAATAAAATTAAACACTTCTTCACTTGTTCCAGTAAAAGTGGGGATAAAAGAAATCAGTACGTTAAGTCGAACTTCAGCCATCGTTTCAATCAAATCTTCACTGTCACTATTTTCAACACTATTTAAATTATCTTTATATTTGCTAACCTCTGTATTTCTTCCTACGTTTCTTTCACTATCACTTCCTATGTCTCTATCTTGACTATCTTCACTATCAGAATTATCTTTATGACTCAATGTGTTAAACGATTCTCGGAATTTGGAAAACATGTATTATATTTCACTTTACACTTATATAGAATATGAAACAATTGCTTTACAAAGAGATTAGTTACTCACAATGATAATAAAAATATGTTGAGAATATCCATCGATGATAATTTAATTATTCCTTTATTTATCCCACCGCTGCCACCAAATTAAGTGTTATGCCTGACTTTGAGGTTTACACTAATTTAAAAGGAATTAGTCTTCAGGCCAGGTATTATGTTGGGTTGGGTAATTCCCTCCTGGTGTTTCCGTCCGACGGTTTTTTTCTCTTTATCTTCTTCGATGAATGTTTTGGATAATGTGTGTAGTTCAACACACAAGTAACTTCCCTTTTATTTATTGAACGGCAAATTGAAAGTAAAAAGATTTTTCTTTATTTTAAATATATTTATTAACTTGAAACTCGAATGATCGACTACAACACTCAACGTTCTGATTTCTAATAACAACTTTTTTTTTGTTTTACACCTCTATTTATAATTAGATTATGCTGACAAATACATAATATTTCATGGAATTTCAAGCAACTGGATTATGCTGACAAATACATAGTATTTCATGGAATTTCAAGCAATCTACTTATTAATATTTTTCTGATGACTATACATAAAGAAATAATAATATGCATAATATGCATAACAAACTCACTCAACTCGGGCGGCCCGGCCGTCAATTTTTATATATTTTCCTTTTGTTGTTGTTTTGGTGGAAAACCTTTCTTTTAGTGTCGTTCTTTCGTTTTCGTTGGTGTGCGCGTGTTTTTATGCTAAGTTTGTTGTGTTTTCCTATTTTCTCCTGTCTGCCGCCCTGTTTTTTTTTTCTTATTTTCTATTATCATTATGGAAACCATATTTTTTCTTTCTTCTGATTCTCGAGCAGGGATTTTCCTTCGTACCGATGCGGTGTGGTGGGGTTGATGGGTGGTGGTGGTGGTGGTCATTTCATTTGGACGAGATTTTTCCCCGTCATAATTTATATTCAACGCTATATCTATCCTTGCTCGAGGAGGAAGTTACGTTGGGCAACCTAATTATATACAAATTAATTAAAGGTGAGTAGCGGTGCGTAAGAGGGCGATATCCTTGCTTGGTCACTCAGCAGGCCAGCCAAGCCGAGTCGAGTCGAGCCGGAAGCCTTATACAATATGTATATTTTATTTTATCTGTTTTATTTCAGAAAGGACATGATTATTTTATACTGCCGGCCGGGTCTATATGTATGTATGTAGGTACAAGTATGTAGGTATAAATAGATTTTTGTTTTCCCTTCTGATTTTGAGTAATGGAAAATACCCCGATGGGCATTTGTAATGGAGAAAAATGATTTGTTGCTTTGGAAGTGAATGAACTTTGAATATTTTCATGTCCTTTTCTCGGATCCACTTTTAACTATAGCAGGTGTTTAAGATAGATATAGGTTGCTGGGTAGGTAATATTTTTAAGTTTTCTAGGTCAACCGTTCTCAAATGGCGACTTCTTGTCTTTCACTTAGTTGTTGTGATTTTTGTTTTTTTTTTCTTTTTTTAATATAAAATGCAAAAAAATGTGATGAAATTAAATACAGATTTATATTTTGGAGATAAATTTCCATGGAATCAGAGTTTATTTTATGTATAAGGATAACAGTGTACCTACATACTTATTTCAACTTAGTAATTTTATTTTTTGAAAGGTAAGCTAAAGAGGCCATTGAACTGAGATCTTTGGTTCACAAAAAATACCTACAGTGCCGGTAAAAAAAATATCACCGGTAAAAGTTACATTCCAACATTTTTTAGCTTCCCGTATACAGTTATTGTCCGATTTGTCGAATTGATTACTTTGACATTTCTCCACGTTTCAAGGTCCTTAGAATCTAAATCAAAGATTTTTAGTGAGATCTCTGTGTGTGCTTGTTCGTATCGTACGTCTTTAAGTACGGGGTACCATTTTTCGTCGTCCATATATCAAGAACGAGTAAGGATATCGACTTCAAATAAATTTCGTTTTACAGATAATAACATTGATATGTATATAATATAATGTGACGTGATACCAAACTGGTATAATTTTAAAACAATTCAATTAACGTCTTTTTATAAATCAAAAAAATTGAAAATAAATATTAGTCATTTTGCGAATAAAAAATGATTTTTCCTCCAAAATAATTGTATGCAACGAAGAATAAAGTTTTTGACACCTGGTAAAATTTTTAAAACTTAAAATTGTTCAGAATTGATTTTTGACTCGAATATTTCGAGAATAAATGAAGGTATTGCCTTTAAAATTAGTTAATTCTATGCAAAATTTTGTTGTTAACATAAGATTATGTTTTTAGAAAAATCTTATCTGTATTCATTTTAATTTAATTGATAAAAATGTCGGGAACAAAGACAGATATTGAAATCAAACTTATTTTACCATATGCAAAATAATTTTGCTAACTTTAAGTTAATGCTTTAGAAAATTTCAATCCACAGCTTTGTTTTACAAAACACGAAAACCAACAAAAAACTGATGAGATGGTTTTTAACTCATCTGAGAGTTGAAAGATATTGACTTCACATTTTTTCATCTCACACAAAATGCTATTATAATATTTTGTTGAACTTTTACACAAATCGAAAGATGGACACGGATATGAAGTTATCAGTGTGCGTCGCATCACAGCCTCTTTTTTTTAAACAACTTGAACTTTTGAAGTTGAACAACTTGAAGTTTTTCTATAATAAAAAAAGACAAAGAAATTACTTTTCATGTCTGACCTTGACTTCTGGTCCTTAAAACAAAATATGGATGAGAATTTGAAAATACAAAAAATATATATACATATGTACATATATATGTAAATACCTAAAATACAATACAAAATATAAGGACAGGAATAGAGGTATACATTTTAAAACCAAAAGATTTTTTTTTTCAAATACATAACACCAAATATATTAAAATGCGCGACTGTGCCGTACAAATTTCCATCCAAAGAGACTGTTTAAAAATATTTCCTGTATTTTAAGAATTAAAAATGTACGTGCAAGAAAATTTTGTTTTCCAAAATTTAAACGCCATTTGATTTGAATTTTAGTTTAAAAATACTTTTCCTTTTTTTACCTTCAATTTCGTCAAAAAAATTATATCGAATTTTGAATAAAAAATATATTTGAATAGTTATTTAAAAACAAAAATAAAGACAATGACATTTTTGATCACCATTGAAATCGATTGTTTAGTTCTTGAGAAAATTTAAAAACAAAATAACCGTTCTATGGGTAGCCGCTTCTGGAGCAATACGAAAATATTTGTTTTTATATTGAAAGAAGTCAAATTAAGAAAACAAATTTAGCAAACATGTAAACAAAAATCTATCGGTTTGATTTTGAGAAAATTCGACTTTTCGATTTTTGACTAACAAAATTGTATGGGAACTACTGTTATTTTTAGCGAATCCGCTTAAAACCTTAATTTCCAAATTTGAAGACAATCGACACAATGCTTTGGGCTGTAGGGGCCAGGAAACACAGACAGACAGACATAAGAACAGAATCCGGGGACCCACTTTTTTCGACTTCCCTACCATTGTATTGAATTACAAAAATGGTAAAAATATAGCTGATTTTTACAATTCTTGAACAATTGAAGGCAGACGAACTGGAATTGAGATTTTAATTTTGTTTGTATAGTTTCCCATTTGAAAATGGGATCTATCGCGAGATCGAGAGATTTCCGCATGCAGGAAAAAAGATTTATAACATTGAAATTAAGTAAAGCTCGAAAAATG
This sequence comes from Eupeodes luniger, assembly GCA_951509635.1. Classification (NCBI taxonomy): domain Eukaryota; kingdom Metazoa; phylum Arthropoda; class Insecta; order Diptera; family Syrphidae; genus Eupeodes; species Eupeodes luniger. The sequence continues at coordinate 75,617,795 of OX608075.1, read as the reverse complement.
TTGAGGATACAAATTTCTCCCAGGAATCGCAATGGCTGAATTTTAAATATTTTGTCTCCCCTTGAGTCAACAGGAAATTATAAAATCCTTTATTTTACAGGTATATACCTATGTACTGTACATTCATATATGTACATATATGCCAACCGAAGTTGGAGCCTTAACTAATTTTTTTTTTCAAGTAGTGATGCTTTGGTTAGGGTCATTATCGAAATTGCTGGAAAAATGTAAGTAAAAAAGAGGAACACTTATCGTCAAAAGTTTGTCGTTGAAGCATACTAGATTTCTTTGTATACCTACATACATATGTATATAGTGGGTTTATATCAGTCAACAATTGCTTTAGATTTTTGGATTTTCAAGCACTTGAAGACTTTGGAGATTGTCTCAAGCACAACATTCACATTTTACATTTTAAAAATGAATGGTTTTTTGAGACTGAGATAGTGAGATGAAACAAATTAAAATTTGTCTAATTGCAAATACTTAATCTCATTATCTTAAAAAAAATTCTCAGGACTCATTCTTATGAGACTGAGTAAATTAATTTAACACCCATTAGGTAGAAATATGTACTTAGGTTTTTCTATGCAGACAAATTTTGATTGATGATTTTGACTCTCCGAAATTTTGTTTTAGGGATTATCTTCACTTTACTACATAAATTTAAATCTTGCTTAAACATAGAAGAATTAGCCTTTTGTTTTCCAATTAAATTCTAAAAACAAACAAGGGGATTTTGCATAAGTATGCATTACTGCTAAGTTTTTGCGATTTATTCTACTACAATGCGAGAGATATTTCAACCTATCTTATTTATCTTTAATCTAAAAAACCCATCATTCACATTAGTAGGTATAATTTAAATATTTGGACAGGCGCCCTATAACAAGCTTAAGTCATTTAGACAAAATTCAATGAAGAACTTTAAATAAATAAATTAGGTGGCGCAACAATCCGTTGAGAACTAGGGCCTAGTGACTTACAACTCTGAACCATTACTGAGTGCCAGTAATGTTGTCAGGGATGGGAGGACTTACAGTTTTAAGCCGATTTGAATCGGCTAATTTGAGAAAGCACTTTTCATGACAAGAATTACTCTTGGAGAATTTGTCAGTTCCTCGCAAGAGACAGTTCCCGTGAAAAAAAAAAACTTTAGATGCCACAGACGGGGATTGAACCAAAGACCTCTGGCATGACAGTCCAACGCACTTTTTTTTTTAATTCATTTTTATTACTTCAATCTTTCAGTCCAACGCACTAACCATTACGCCACGAGCTTTTAAATATGTTAGGCTATAATTGAAACTTGTAGAGCTATTTTGTTCGCGTTTTTTTAAGTTAGACCTCCAAAAGTTGGAATGTAATTTTTGGAAGCCGAACCATTTATTTTGATATATATTTCAAGACATTACTTAAACAAATTAATTGATAACATACAAAATAGCATTAGCGACTTAGGTAAATAATAATAATAAATAAAAGTAATAAGCAAGCAGTTGGTTTACTTTAAAAGTCTCTTAGTTAAAATTTCATTTTAAGGATTGAAACCCTTTTTAAATCACAAACATTTTAAGAAATTACCTCTACAATTCAATCGATAAAATACTATGAAACATTCGCGACTTTTATCGCGATATTCTATTTTTTTTTTTTAGATTAGAATTGATTTTATTCATAATTAATAAAATTAATATAACATTTTAATATAAAACAAAATCATTAGACATGGCTATCTGCCGTCTGCCGGTTAAAGCTTTTGCTAGCTAAACTTTTATTCTTTGGGATTACAAATCTTTAAATTAATGTAAACATATTATAATTGGTTGACATCAAAACCCCATCTAAAAAATAACACTTGTAAATTAAATCGCGATTGTCAACAGTTAAGCAGACCTTCAACTTCTGTTGCTATTTTTTAAATTTAATCAAAGTTAATATTTTTACAATTTCAAGTGGTTTCCCAAAAGTCTAAAATCACAAACAAAAAAGGCGTTTTTAGCGATTTCTATAGGACATTTAGCCATCTACACGTCTAGCGAAGCCATCTTTGAGATCAGCGTGTCGTAGGCGTCAAGTTACAATGCATTTGAAGTGATTTCCCTCCCTATTTTAACTTTTGATACACTTTTCCTCGGAAACGCGGCCACTGCAATTTTATTATGAACCTTTTCCTTTCTCGCCAAAAATTAGCCATTGACTCTCGGTCTAGTAAGCTCTATGAGATACTAAGAGATTCTTTTTTCAGTTGCACATAAAGAATGTGGAATGGTTCACCGGACACTGTTTCTTTACTCGGTTCTCGGTCTATCAAACTTTAATACCAATGTTAAACATTCAAACATGAAATACCTATATGAAAAAGTATTTAGATACCCATATCCAGGAATAAAGGTACCTATCTACATTTTTAATTTTTTCAAATAAAAATCTAAATAAACAATTTGACACAAGAGAACATAAAGCTTTTGTTTCGTTTTTGTTTAATTTAAGTTCTACTAAGAGGTACCTTCGAAGATATGAATTAAGACCTTGCTCTTAAAAATAAACACAGGACTGGACAAGCATTAATTCTTCTTCCTATACAAATTTATGCGACATTATTCTGATTCTCTTGTGTCAACATCTAGATAGGTACCTACTTATTTCAGTAACGTTTTTCATTTCAATTCTGTTTACCTATGAGTTTGTATAAATTAAGACCTTTAAATAGATGCTTTTTTCTTTAATTACTTCATTACCAGCTATGGTTAGGATAAAACTTAATCCATCATAGGTACCTACCTACTTGTTCCTACAAATAAGCTGATATTCTAACTAATCCAAAAGATATCAACCTATTTTTGTGGTTTTTTGTTACAAACAATTTGCACCCACTTAATCTCATCACAAGAAATTATATCTACCTATACCTAACGATAATCCTTAATCCTTAAGGTCAAAGATTTTTGAACCATGGAAAATATCCTAAATTCAACAATTTACCACCTCTTTTTATTCTGTGGAAAAAATCACGCATTGACTACGAATTTCTACCTAAGAACCTAATGATTGTTCTGAGAACACCGATAGAGTGTACAAGCGACGATGACGAAAGCAAAGAGTTAAAAGTCCAATACCGTTCACGACACGACCTTTTAAAACAAAACTCCCACCTGGCAACACTTTTTGTTTTTATCGGAAAACCTACACAACAGTGTTGTAGACAAAGAGAGCAATCATGCGACCGGCAAACAAAAATGGGTCCTTCTTCCCTTAAATTTCACAAACCGATACCGAACCCAAGACTAAAACCAAAACCAACAACAACAAGGCAAGGACACAACACAAAAAAAGGGCGAGAGAGCGACAGCGAATGCTACGAAGGTAAGTTTCGGGGAATGCGGGTGCGGGTTGATAAAGAGTAATGAAGGTTGTTCTTGTTTTTGTTGGCTGAACGGACCGATTGTTGGGTGGGTTTGGTAGGTTGCCGCCAGACAAAAAAAAATCTCTTCATTTTCAACCCCCTCCCCACCCCCTAGACTCAAGCAAAATTCCGTATTTTATTTTGGTTTATTATTTTTTTGGGGCAAAAACACACTCAAAAAGGATTTACAACCTTTCGAGAGGGTTGAACGAAAGTGTGAGACGAGAAGATGTGTCGTATAAAGTATACACTGGCAGCCGAGCCGGAGGGATCTGTTTTATTAGGTATTTGCCCCCACGCACCACAAGGAAACAATATAAAGTAAAAGGGAAGCACAGTAAATATAAATATAAAAATAAAAATAATGTTCTTCTCTGGCTTACCCAAACAAATAAATATAAATGCAAAAGTTTGCCACCGACCGAATAATCCTGATTATAGATAGATCCGCGTTCAACGCCGCACCGTGCCGACGAACGATGAAAGACGACAAAAGCCCCGACGACGAGGATGAGGACGAGGGCGAGAACGAGGATAAGGACGAAGAAATAAAGATGAAGACGAATAGGAATAGGAATACGTGTAGTCCTTATTATTATCCAAACTGGCAGAGATTTACTTGAGTGTGCGAACTGCGATGAAGGAAAACAAGTTTTAATCCTGAATCCACCCTTTTTCTCCAGCAAATGCACAGCACAGCACAACCAGAGCCAGAGCCAGCGCCAGAGGAGTTTCTGTTCTGTGATTTTATCCTTTAAATCGACTGATTCTGATTCCGATTGTGAATTTTCAAACCAAAAACTGCGGCGAAAGAAGACTGGAGATGGAGACTGTAAACCGAAGACCGGAGACGGAGATAATAAAACTGATGACGATTGGAAAATGAAAATCGTAAAAAGGATTTTCTTTTCACATCAATTTCGAATTCAAGGGCTTTTCCTTTTCCATTCACTGAGACTCGTAAGACTGCGAGACTGAACCCGAATCGTAATCGCTCCCGTTCCCGTACAACACACGCCAAACGCTAAACGCACTTTTCCCCCCACAAATTGGCACAAATTCAGCAAATTGTGAAAAACTGCAATAAATTTTATTGAAAATTTTGTATTTCTTTTTTTATTATTTTAATTCACTCGACTTTCGCGAATATTTCTTTTTATTTTTCGCCGCACCACATACACGATACGCACGTCGCACACCCTGTGAATTCTTGCGGTACTTTTTGCTTAATGAATTTTCCGTTATAAACACTTTTTCTTTCTCACCAATCACACTTAAAATAGGAATTCCAATTCGATTTAAAGTGTCACAACGTCGTCGTGTTTGAATTTTATTAAAACAATAAATAAATGAAAATTAGTTTTATTCAAAATTAAAAGAGTAGTCCTTTTCTTTTGGGTTGTTTTTATTTATTATTATTTGTTATTTATTAGCGCGCTACGAATCCACACTCTTCTTAGACGAAAGAACACGAGACAACTTGGACCACTTCCATTTTTCAACTAACTGGCTGTTCTGTATCTGTTGTCGTTGTCTTCTTGTCTGACTGGCGCTGCGCTGGTGGCGGTGTCGCGGTGGTGAGTTTTCTTTTTGTGTTTTTTAGTCGGTATTTGGTGATTTTGCTTGGGCGATTAGAATTTTGTTTCTTCTTTTTTCTTGTGTGTATTTGGTCGGGTAGCGGCGTCTTTTCATTCGCACAAATTGCTTTCTTTATTGGTGATAATTCGAAATTGTTGAAAGTTAAAAACGCAGCTGCTGCTAGAAATTGGAATGTTTGGCAGATGGAACGAGTTAATGAGATAGGGATATGGGGAAAACGAAACAAAACAAAAATGGTTTCTCCGTACAGCGGCTGGTGGTGTATACTTTGCCGAATGGATACAGGGTGAGATTTTTTATTATTTATCCATTTATGTACAAATCGAGTTGCACGTGCGATATATGAGATTCTGGAAGCTTCTTGAATAGAGCGCACAGAGTCCATTTTGTGTAAAATTTGCGAAAACTTTCCATAAATTAGCAATAATTACAAAATATTAAAACAAACTTTTAATTGATAAAAAAGAACAATAGATATAATTTAAAAAGAACAAACAAAAGTGTTCGTTAAACTTTCAAAAAATAATTTACAAAATCCTAAAAGAAATATTCTCTTCACTTCCAATTGTGTAGAATTTAATTTTGTAAAGAAAGAAAAAGTGTTACTTCTTAAAAGAAAAATACTTATATCTTTATAAAGTAAATTTACCAAAAAGTGTTATTTTCCACAAATTCTAACTGGATGGTTACATTTAAACCGATATTTCCTCGGATTACGTTTGTTGCACGTGCTCTTGGCTGAAGACACTGCAATAGCTGTTGCCCACAGAAGAGTGGAATATTCAGTGTTCTTACCATCTTTCACTGTTCCGGTACATCAAAATGCGATAATGCATAACTTGACGGATTTTAAAGCCAAGAAAAAAACGACCCAGTACGAAAAAAAACTGGAAAAGCTTGCTGCTGCTCAGCTGCTCCTACATCTTGGCGAATCACCCAGCTGTTCAAACACGACACATCCTGTTTCAGAGTTGATTGAAACGGGCTCACACAAAGAGCCCCATTCATCCGCAAATATACTTCCATCACTTGATGTAGAAGCGCAAGAAATGACGACTGGTTGGCAAGTGCCGCCAAAAAAACACACTACTCCGCTTGCTTCACCAAGTCATGAAATGGACTATACTGCGAGTGAAAATTCCTTTGCTCCGTTGGGTGTCAAGATTTCACTCAAAAATCGCAAGAACACCAGCAACATCAATAACCAACTTCAACAACCAACCATCAACGATGACGCTCCTGACACCGAGGGAAATCACATTGATATCACAAACACAGCCAAAACAACTGACGCTTCGAACTCAGAGGACAAATTGTATTCGGGTAAGTACTGCCCACCAATTATTATGAAAAATGTAGACATTAGAAAACTTATTTCGGACTTTAAAGATAGTCCAATAAAATTTACTTACAAAATTGTGAACAGAGGTAGTAGTAGTAAACTTTATGTAGATAATTGCCAAGTGCATAGGGGGTTGATGCATATTCTCAGAAATACGGAAGACGCTGAAGCGTACTCTTTCACCCTAAGAGAAGAAAAGACTACTAATGTCATTCTTAGAGGCCTCACGTCTGATTATCCTACCTCAGAAATTCTCAACGAATTAAAGGCAAAATTTAAAAATATTTCCGATGTTTCAGTCTTCGAAACCTTGAAATCCAAACAGGAAAAAATAAATTATAACCTGTTTTTAGTACGTCTTTCTCCGGGATCGAGCGCGAGTGAGTTAATTAAACTAAAATATCTGTTTCATACTAGAATTTACTGGGAAAAACCGAGAGGCAACAGAGGTGCATTACAATGCAGAAGATGCCAGCAATTCGGTCACCTAGCCAAAAACTGTGCCTTCCCTTACAAGTGTGTCAAATGCACCAACCGACATGACCCGGGTCAATGCCCTGTTGTAAGGGAGCATGGGAGTAAGGCGGTTTGTGTTAACTGCGGCGACAATCACCCTGCCAACTTTAGAGGATGCAAGTTCTTCAAATCGTATGAAGCACGCAGAAAACAAATTTTACACGAAGCTAGCCTCAAAAGAGAGCAGTCAAAAAAAATCTCTCACGCAATCTCATTGGGTGCCTCTGTTGTCCCCGGAATTTCCTATTCTAGTCATTTTACTCCACAAAACCTCAATATTAATAAAGTGCCAATAACTCCTAGCTCTCCCGGGCCCAATAAGAACGGAAATATCATGAATAAATTTATTTTACTTTCCAACGAACTGTTTGGTGTTGACCTGAGAACACTCATTGGTAAAATCAGCAATTTTATGTCCAACCTTGGAAACTTCCGTTGTCTAGAAGACAAGCAAATGGCTTATTTTGAACTCCTCACCGAGTTAATCTCCTGCCCATCCAAATGATGTTTTTAAAAGTGTTATCTTTCAACATTTCGTCCCTCGTTGCTCATTCTCGGAGAATAGAACTCTTGAAAATTCTCCAAGAAAACAATTGCTCTATTGCTCTAATACAAGAGACACACTTATCCAGTAAACACAAAGTTTTCTTGGATAATTACAACATATTACGAAACGATGTCAATCAGGGTGTGGCTTTGATTATCAAAACTAATATCAAATATGAGTGTGTGGAAAATGTTCCGTCAGAGTTTCCTGCTATATTCATCAGTATTAACTGCAAAGTAAATAACACCTTAAAAAAAATTCTACTGGGTTCTGTGTATTATCCCTCCAACGTTCCCTCCCCTTTATTAACTTCTGAGTTAAATAATCTGGAGAGGCTTGCCAACCGATTCGATGGGGCAGTTATAGGAGGCGATTTCAATGCCAGGAGTCCTGGCTGGGGTGACCGCTTGTCCAACCTCAACGGCAGAACTTTGGAGGCGTGGGTTCAGACTTCTCTCCCATCATTATCGAACTTCTGTGCTGATTCTCCGTCGTTCATTAGAAGTGCATCATTTCTGGATCACTTTTTGATCTCCAGTCACCTTGTCAACGATCTCGATCAGAATTTCACAATTACAACACTTCCGACGTTCACGGAACATTGCCCTCTCCTCCTTAGGTTTAGCCTAGAGGAAGCAAACATCTGTTTGAAAGAACAACCTTCTTCTAGGTCGTTCAAAAACACAAATTGGCATACTTTCAGACTTAAGCTTGACCTTCGTCTGTGCAATTCCTTTCCTTCGGAGTTTTCCTGCCTCTCAAATGATGAGATTGATGAATTCATCAACATTTTCAATGATGCACTTACAACCACCCTAGTAGAATGTTCTACACCCTACAACGCTTCCTTTAAAAAATACAAGAATCTGCCCGTAGAGATTGAAAACCTTTACAAAACAAAACATCAATGGCAAAGACGACTGAAGAACATTTTCCACAACTCATACAATAGAACAAGTGTTCAATATAGAGAACTGTCCTCTCAAGTCTCCCTACTGAACAAAATAATCAAAGACAAAGTTAACATCTGGCTCAACAAGTCTCTAAGCACTCGACTTTCGAAAATAACTCCGGGACCTTGGGCTTTTAAAGAAGCTTTTAAACTGGTTGGAAATAAAAAAAAGAATTTCTGCAACAAGGTTAACATAGGCGATCAAACACTATGTAGTGAATTGAACATTTTATCGGCCTTTGAGGATCATTTCAAGAAGGTTTATGAAGAAGTCATTCCGGTCTTTGACAACTCTGTCACACAAGAGTCTTTAGCAACTGCTAACTCTATTTTGCAAAATATTCCCCAACATATCTTCCTCTTTGATTTGAGCAACTCCTCTCTGAATCCAACTGCTGACCACATCTTCACTAATGCAGAAATTGTTAAAAACATTATAAAGCAGATGAAACCTAAAAAGTCCACTGGCCCGGACAATATTTCGAATTTCGCGCTGAAGAAACTGTCTGATAAAGGTATCAACTTCCTAACTATTATTTTTAACAACTGCATCAATAACGGGTATTTCCCAAAATCTTGGAAAGTGGCTAGGATAATACCTATTCAAAAAAAACAAAATAATTTTGACATAAACAATTTTAGGCCGATTTCGTTGCTTTCCAACACCGGCAAAATATTAGAAAGACTCATTCTAGACAATTTAAACTCTCCAACCGAGAATCCAATCGACCCAATTCCAGACTTCCAGTTTGGCTTCCGCAGAAAGCACTCCACCCTCCACGCACTGATCAAATTCCATAATGACATTACCCTTAATCTTAGGGAAAAAAAATGCACGGTGGCCTGTTCCCTCGACGTGGAAAAGGCATTCGACAGTGTGTGGAGGGCTGGACTCCTCGCCAAATTGTCATCTCTGAACATACCACCTCAAGTGCTAAATATTCTCAGCAACTTTCTGACCGACAGACTCTTTTATCTCCAAATTCAAGGGTCCCAGGGTAACCTTTACGATTGCAAAAGTGGCGTCCCTCAAGGATCCATCCTGGGTCCCCACCTCTACAACATATTTATCCATGACTTCCCACACCAATTCTCAGCACAAAATACTACCTCGACCGGTCTTTTATACGCCGACGATACAATTGCCTATGCTTGTCATGAATCTCCTTTAACTGCTTTGAGGATACTTGAGCAACACCTAAATGTCATTAACAACTTTTACAAAACATGGGGAATCAAGCTCAATATCCCAAAATCTGAAGTCATATGTATTCGAAACGCGAGCGGTAAAGGACCGGCCGGGGTAGTAAGTGAAAGCAAATCTCTCCAACTCAGACTTGACAATTGCGTCATCCAGGCTAAAAGCAGTCTGAAATATCTAGGTGTTAACTTTAATCACTTATTCAAATTTAACCATCATGCTAAAATCACGCTGGAGAAATCGCGGAAAGTCACTAATATGTTCATGCCCTTTTTCAAACATAGTGCGCTTAACAGCAGAACTAAGCTTCTTTTCTATAAAACACTTGTAAGACCGGTCATGACATACGCATTCCCTATCTGGTTCTCTATTTCCCCCTCGGTAGCCCAAACCTTGGAGAAATTAGAGAGGAAGATCCTCAGATTGTGCTCCGGGAAGAACTTTGAAAATCGGACTAAACGTTATTCCAACACCTATATCTATAACATCACCAAGGTCATTCCGCTATTGAGATATAACTTATCCCACATGGGAAAAACTATCTCGAGTCTCGAACTCTCGGAAAATGAATTGATAAAACATGTCATTGATTCTCAGGCTGGGGTCTCTTGGGATGACACAAACTACTTGTCTCCCTTGGGAATTCGCTCGCTCTTTCTGGATTCCTCAGCAATATCTCCTCCTATGTTCTATACTGAGGCCATTACTGGCCAAAATCGTGGCTAATCCTATGTTCACATAGAAATAATTAACTAACATGTTATGAATTAAAAGAAAAACACTTCTCTGTTCACCTGATTGTAAATACATCGTAACAAATTCTCGAATCCAACATCAAAATGTCAACGTTTAATTTTTCATACTATTGGTGGGCAATACTTGCCCGACTCGTATATATTTAAGTAAATTTAAAATTCATATGCCTAGTATTATCTTTAACATACGCCATATCAAATGATTGTAACTAAACTGTGATAATACAATGGTACAAAACTTGTAATTCCCAATAATTCAAATTCAAAATTACTTATTTCCTTATTATGATTGTTAATTGTAGTATAAAGTATATTTTTATATCCGTCCTACTCATAATGTAGTATGTACGTTTCGCTTCGTATAACATTGTCAATCTTTCTTATATGTATAAATTCCTGACTACTCGAATTGAAAGTAACAAAAAAAAATATAATAAAATTCAAAACTCTTTTAAATGTTATATTCATCTCACTTCATTATACTCATCTAATTGTTTTACAATGAGATCAAATATAAAAAGAGTGGTCTCGCTCTTTAATAATAAAAAAAAAGAAGAAAAATACATGCCATGTTTCATAATGCTATGAACAATGAAGTCAATAATAGAGCGTTCTCGCTCTCGTAAAAAGAAAAATCAAAATGTATTTCACTGGCGTTTGTATTTAATTAATTTTAAGTTAGTATTAGTATTTCTGTATATATGTATATATGTATAAATGTATATTTTATTTTTATCTGACATTATAGTCAAAGCAAAAGCAATGTATACACTCTCATGAGCAAGAGTAGTTAAACTATATTATAATTCAGCCACGAGGCTTCACAAAAAAAAGCAACTGATAGAGCAGGCAATACATTATAGCCGCAGTATGACTAAAATAGCAATAAGTATTAAGCATTTTTTGTAAACGAAATCAAAGTCTCAATAAAGAATTCAATTCAATTATGTACAAATCGCAAAATTAAATTTTACTAAGTTGAGTAGATACTAGAAGTGTACTACTTTTTGAGTTTTTTTTTACAATAGTTTATTGTGATTGAAAAGCAATGAAATAAGGTCACTTAATTGTCATAAACTTGATACTTGAGTAACGTCTAAAATGCAAAGCAATTTCTACAAAAATTTGCACATTTTGCAAACAAAATTAAATGTCATATCTTATAACATAAAACTGGCAAACACATTTGTGTTTGCCCATCCGTTAAGTGCCTTGCACATGAGCAACGAACTGCGAACTGCGAATGGACGAACAAACGTGATTTTACACATTTCAAAAAGTCAATTCCACACAAAAACACATTTAAATTATAAGAAACCAATTGACACTAATATTAGGATAATAAAATTTGCATTTTGTTCTCTAAAACAAGAGAATTTTGTAAAAACAATTTGGTAGTAACGAATCGCAGTGTGGTTGCTACGAATTGTCAAACTCTATTCGCGTTCCACATACCATCCACACTGCAACGAATAAATTGTTCGCGCTCAACTTAACCTCAAAATTATACCACTCTTGTTTTGTTTTTGTGTGAAAGATCATGGCTGAGGAAAGTATGGAGAATAGGGTTGACAATTCGTCGCTGTCTGCGAATAGAAATAAAGCTCATGTGAAAGAAAAGTCAAAATATGCGAACATCCACAGTTCGCAGTTCGCAGTTCGTAGCTCATGTGCAAGATGCTTTGCTGTGTGTTCGAGTTTTGTAAAACTTTAACATAATATTAACAACAATATATTGTGTGAAATTTCTTATAAGCTTTAACTAAAACTATGCAACAATGGGTATGTTCAGACGACATAAGGGACTTGAAGTAAGGCAAGTTTCTAGTATTAGATCGACAAGCTGCCAAAAAATTACCTTCCAATTAAGGCAACTTTAATGGAAAGTTAGTCAAGAAAAATCTCCCTAACTATTAAGTCAAGTCTACTTCAATCAAAATGACAGTTGATCATGTTTTTTCATTCAACCGAAAGCTGAACTTTATTAATCTTTGATTTATTTATTTTCTGCACAACTTCATTTAATGGTTTCTGTAAAAGGGTTCCTTGTCAGTTTGGAAAAGAAATAACTAATATTTCTTTACAATACAAAATACAAATCTTGATGGACTTGTAGCTTGCCTGAGGAGTGTTTTGTAGACAATAATTTGTTGGTACTTTTTGTACTATGAACTTAAAGTATAGGTTTGCGAAGTAAAGTTCTGAATTTATAATTCATGACACTTGAAAAACTAACTAGTTGCATTGGTCAAAATGTACGTTCAAAGAATCAAGTTGACTGCAAATGAAGTCCCTTATGTTGCCTGAGCCTGCCCAATATATACAATTTTCGCTTAAGCAATAAACTGATTCTATTTAAAGCAGTTTTTTATTTAAAAAGTCCTGGTTAAATGTTCTTAATTTTAAACACTTTAAACCAGAGAGAAAAAAACTAATCGAAAGAGTCAAATTCGACGGTTGCTCTCTTTTTGCCTACAAACTGTGATTTGCACACCAACTTGCATATGTTTTAACTCCATATTAAAAAAATGTGGGGACCAATCCTTATGCAAGAAGATGTGCATACTCACCACCTTTGAAAAATGGCGGATGTAGTCAGCTGTTCAGAGGTGTTCAAAGGAAATAGATTGTGGATGATCAACTTTTTTGGTACTCTCATTGTATTCGTTTGGGAGTAATATCATTCGAATATGAAGTGAAATTAATTACTCTTGTTAGGTGCGAGAACAATGAAGATTTAGAAACAATTCTAAATTATGCATTTAGAGAAATATTTGCTTGTTATTTGGAGTCAGTTTTAATCATTTAATAAGTTAACAAAATTAAGTGGCGCAACAGTCCAGTGAGAACAAGAACCTAGAAACTTAAAACTCTGAACCATTCCTGTGTGCGGGTAATGTTGTCAGGTATAGAGGGGACCTACAGTTTTAAACCTAATCCGAAAAGCTAATTTGAGAAAGCACTTTTCATGTCTATTTTATTTATTAGCTGCGTGTAATTTTCGCTCAGACCGTTGAAAAATGCAACAAAACTCATATGAATTGTTTCAAAAAGCTGAAAACGTAATTCGTGACAAATAAATGTTACCTTAACACTAAGTTCCAGAAAATGTCGATTGATACCGACCGCAATTGAAGAAGATATGGGTATTTTATATAAATATTACCGGTAAACTGTAGAACTTTATTATTTCCGCCTTTTATAAATTCAATGTAAGATAATTTAATGCAGTATATTTTTGATAGTCAAAAAAACCTTAACCTTGTTACACTCTTTCTGAACACATCCTTTCTTGTTTTGGTTGTTCGTGACATCTATCTGCAACTCAGAGAAAGAGAAGGGAAAAACAAATTCACCACGATCTACCGTTATAACGTTTACCGTAATTTATTGAGAAATACAAATTTTTTGCTAGAATTAATTTGTGAAAACGTTTTTGAGTAAAAGTGTTAAATTTACGTTTTTTTCAAAGTATTTAAACAAATTTATTTATAAAAGTGTACAGTGAAATGATACTTATATCTTTTTAATTGTTTTGAGAAAGTGATTTGTTTTGACAAAAAAATGAGCCATGAACAGTCGAAAAGAAAGAAAAGAGGATGTGCATTGAATTACACAGACTTTCAAACAACTTTTAAGGTTCCAGACGAAGATGAAAGGTACATTTTATCCAGTTTTAGTAGTAGGATTGGATCATATTATACATTACATACCTATTAAGCATACGGTTGGCAAATAATTTACTTTTCTGATTCGCTTGTCTACCTTATGTTTGTACTGTAATGCAGTACAAAATTCAAAAAAGAGGCTGGGATGCGACCCACACTGATAACTTCCCATCTTGTCTGTCGATTTATCTTGCTTAAAAGGTTTGTAGGTTTTCGCGTTTTGTTAAAAAAGTTGTCAGAATTATTCTAAAAAATTTAAAAATTACCAACAATATTATTTTGCATTTGATAGTTTGATTTCAAAATCTATTTTTGTAAACGAGATTTTTAGTCGAAAACCAATTTTAATGGCATTTCTTAAAAGTTTTTATTCCTTATATAAGCACATACAAATTGGATGAATGCAACTAATTTGAAGTCAATATCTTCTATTCACGAAAAATTGAGAACCGAACATCAATTTTTACCAAATGTGCGTACTATTTTTTTTAGATTTATTTTTTTTTATGAAAAAAACGACTGTTGGATTTTTATAATAACTTTACTGAATGTCGAAAACAACATTTTCCGTGAGATAAAATCAGTTTCAAGACAATATTTTTAATTTTTTAAAAGATATTTGATTCGAAAATAAATTTTTACCAACACTTTTAGTAATGTTTTTTTTTCGATTTTTATTTTTTGTGCAAAAAACTGTCAATTCGATTTTTCTCAAAATTTTACCGGATGTTTAAATTGAAAACAGTATTTCCTATAAGAAAAAAATTGTTCAAAGCCATAATCTTAAATTTTTGAAAAGATATTTCAGTCGAAAATCAATTTTTACCAACTTTTGTTAATTTTTGTATAGGTTTTTCTCAAAATTTGATCTGATATCAAAAACGTAATTTCTCGTTGCATACGATTACTTTGGAGATAAAATTATTTTTTGTTCGTAAAATATTTTGTTCAGTTTTTTTGTTCAGTTTTTTTGCGTTGGACTGTCATGCGAGAGGTCTTGGGTTCGATCCCTGCCTGTGCCACCTTAATTAAAAAAAAAACGGGTACTGCCTCTTGCGAGGAATTGACAAATTCTCCAAGAGTAATGCTTGTCATGAAAAAGTGCTTTCTCAAATTAGCCGTTCGGATTCGGCATTAAACTGTAGGTCCCCTCCATCCCTGACAACAGTACTCGCACACAGGAATGGTTGAGAGTTGTAAGTCACTAGGCCCTGGTTCTCTACGGACTGTTGCGCCACCTAATTTATTTTTATTTATTTATTTTTTTGATTTATACAAAAAAAACGTTAATTGGAATTTTTCGAAAAACATATTTGTTTGGTATCACGTGACAGTATATAATACAAAATTTTATTCAAGTCTCTAGCGTTCTTGGTTCGTGAGATATTTTGGGTTAACCAAAATATTAACCTTTTTTTTAAATTGCTAGGTAGAAAAACCACCCTCGCAATTTTTTTGAGAGTCCTTTCTGCATTATTACGAGTATCTATATTCAAAAATGTATTTGAAGTCGATATCCCTACTGGTTCTTGAAAGTACGGACGCACAAACAATGGCGGATGCAGGGGGGGGGGGGTCGTAGGGGTCATGACCCCCCCCTGGGAGATAATTTGTTTGCTTTTTCGTAGGAATTCCCTTCAATTCAAAACTAATCATATTGCGTTAATGGATATGACCCCCATTATATTTTGAATTATTTATTTTTTGTATATGAAAACAACATTTGTATTTTACTTCCTTAAACTTTGTTGCTAAAAGTACTACTTTTGACTGAAGATTGGACCAAGAACATAATACGAATCGGTACTCAGCCATATTCCAAAAACACAGCACAAATTCATCAACTTTTGAGCAATAGACGATCCAGGGGGGGGGTCATATGAGCCATAAAGCTTATACAGTTAAGTTGTATAAGTAAAGATTTCATCTATATATTTATTAGTAATTTAACGACACTTACCAAAAAGTGGTTTGCTGTCAAAAACAACTAAAATTTTTGTTTTCACTCAATTTAGAATTTGAAAAGACTTTAGTAATGCTATTAATTATTTTCATACAAATTATTTCTAAGAAAAAGAGCAAATATTCAGGTTCTTAAGAAGAAACCTTGAATAAGAGATCATCAATTTTATATAAAGTTGCCTTTAAATTCCTTAAACTAGCCTTCAATTTTAGCATTTAATTTTTTTGACACACTTAAATAGTGAACATTGAATTGATTTTTACTGGCGACATATAGGAACTAGCTATATGGCAAGTTTTGGTTTAGTAAACAATTTCGAACTAGAGCTTTTCATCAAATATGACATTACGACGGTAGAGAAGTCGAAAAAATTGGGTACCCCGATTCCGTCCGTCTGTCTGTCTTTCCTGGCTCCTTCAGTCCAAACAATTGTGTTAATTGAAATTAAGGATTTCAGCCAATTAGCGTAAGGCCTTTTTTTATTTTATTAATACGAAAAATATAGCAGTCCCCACACAAATTTGTTGGTTAAAACATGTGATTTTTCTAAAAATTTCTCTAAATTTTGTGTTCTTAATTTGGCTTCTTTCTACAAGAAAAACATATTTTGGTATTGCTCCAGAAGGGTACCCCTCAAAAACCTTTATTTTGTTTTAAAGTTTTCTCAATTGGACCGATTTCAATAATCTTCTCTTTCTGTGCAAGCCGTTTTTGATGATCAAATGATCAAATTGATGATGATTTTTTATGATCCAAAAAGGTATTTTTTTTTTATTTTTAAAAAAATATTAATTTTGTTTACAAAACTCGATATCTCTGAAAGAGTTCAACATTTGTTGACGAAATTTAAATGTAAAATGTACATATATTTATAAGCTCTTTATTTAGTGCTTACCAAAAATATTTTTAAGACAAAATTTCAAATTTAAAATGATTTTCGAAAATAAATAAGTAAATCTAGATTTTTTGACAAATAAAATGGCATTTAAATTTTTGAGAAAAAACTTATTTTTCAGGTATATTTTAAAATCTTAAAATATAGGAAATATTTTTAAACAGACTTTTTGAAAGAAATTATCAAGTTCTAGCGACCCAGTCGTGCATTTTATTTATTTAAAAATTGGCTTTCTGTTGAACACAAAAGATCGTAAAAAATTTAATGAATCTACTTTTGAAGTGAATTTGCTTTGGATGCTCTAGAACTAATGTAAATGTCCCAAAAACAGTGACACTTTTGTTAAACTAATGGCTAATTGAAAAACATAATAAACGGGTCATATCTATTGATATACAAGCTTTGAATCTCTTGAGATTTGAAATTAAAAGAGATTCTGAAACGTGTAATTTGTGAGTGCCACACAAACGTTTCTTTCCAACTTATTTGTTTACCTTAATTTGTTTTAATTTAATTTTTTAGAGAAATTATGTACTTAAATGCACCTATTTCCTTAAACTCTAGAACCAAACATTTTTCTCTCTAAAATTTTTAAGTTTTGTTGACTCCTTTAAGATCAAAATACGAGTAGGCGGACTGATAGCGATAGTAATAATAGACTCCCGAAAATTAAGTTCGAAAAAACTTCGTCATAAAAAGCCCGATATTTCTTCATATCAGATCCTCTCATTTTCTGGATTTTTGAATTTATTTAGCGTTCTTAGCATAAATAGAAATGGATACAAGAAAAGTATATTTTATTTTTGGAAAAAAAGCTACGTTTCAAAACAATTTCTTACACTTCTGCGTGAAATGCAGCGAAAACCCTTTAAACTATTGTGTCTTAGCTCTTAATTATGGCATACCTATTTAGAAAACTTTTGGAATCTAGGAATGCTTTCATGTGTAGGGAGTCATCCAAATTAAATAGTTAGACCATACCTTGCTGGACAACAGTGTTCCAAAATAATTTGATAACTTAAGTTGGCATTTTAGCAATTGAAATGTGTAAAGGTTTGGTTAATATACTCGTGCACATTATGTTATTTAAATTTTGTTAGCCTCCTTTACAAAACATTAAAGAACATTTTTAAGCGGTGAGTAAAAACTCATCTAAGTGTGTGACCCCCCCCTGATGCAAAGTCTGGATCCGCCCTTGCGCACAAATTATGTTTAGAGGGCTATATTTTAAGACGCAGTGATGTTTCCCTGGCGGTAAAGCTCTAAGAAATTTTTAAAAAATATGACTTTATTAAATTTTTGACTAACTCTACAAATTGTACGAAAAAAAGTGTTATTATCTTTTTTGTGTAGGATAAAATGACTTACAGTATGCACTTGAAACTTTTTTCAAAAAAAACTTATAGCTTTTGAGTATTTTGCAAACAAATGTATCTGACCCGTCTGGTAGGAATTTATACAATTTTTTTGCGGTATGGTTTTCACCACCCTTTGCCTTATTTTCTTATATATATTTTTATAGGGGACATCTTGCCAAAATTCATCACTAAACTTTATTGAACTGTTATTAGAACAATCAGAAAAAGGAGATTTTAACAAATTTTAATGAAGGGTCGAAAATGAAGAGTGTCTATTGCAAATTACAATTCTTTTTAAAAATATACACTTGGGCGTATACGTCCTTTTTGTGTATACTTGAATGTTTGACAATTGTTTTTTCTTTTGTCTATGATTATAGGCTTGAGAAAACAGACTAAGCTTTAAGGTTCTTTTTTTCCAGTGTAGGTTTAAAATGATACACCCTATAGTTTAATTTTGTAAGACATAACACTGAATCAACTTAAAAACGGATTTGATGTATGTATATTTAACTATAACAACTTTCGTAAGATCGACTTTTTCACATTCAAACTTCACTTAAAATCATTTTATTATGTTAGCTCTTAAAGAGCGAATTATCTCAAGAAATTGACCTGTTCTTATGGTTTGACACTTTTCGACTTCTTTTTGTTGAAGCACGCCAATTCTTCGGTCATTTAAAAGCCGACATTTGACCAACTGTTCATGATTAAAGACTTGGTATGCTCAAAAAAGGGTTAAAAATAAGACCGACAGTATGGCGGTACCGACGGATGCCATGTGCCAGAAAACATTTTTAATCATCAAATGCGTTTTTTTTTTTTGATAGACGGGTTTTCTAGTCTACCCCTAAAAGTAGCGGCCGTAAGGATTCTGTGTATGGAATTACTTTCAATGTTACAGCATTTGCTCCTTCAAATTTCAAAGACTAAGTTTATTTACTGTAGCCTATGGCTATAAGCCCCTCTAGTCTGCCGACCTTAAACAAGAAAAAGCTCAACAAGATAATAAAGATATCAATGATACTCGTACCGTAGATTGTATTTGGCTTACCCATTTCTTTGAATTAACAACTGGTTGTGTCTTGTGTTGTATGTAACGTTTAGATAATGTTATATAGTCAATCAATGTACTTTTGCACCCTCACATAGTGCAACAACTGCTCCATAAAACTGGTGGTATAAGCATCAGTATATTCAGGTAACCAACTTTACACTTTTTTAGTTAAGTGGTAGTGGCCAGCCGGCACACGAGATGATGCAGTAGTAGTTTAAGATAAGTTGTCTGCAGTTTCCTGTCCAACAACCCCTTCCATTTCAAAAGATCCACATTTGAATTGCTATCGAAGAGATTCGTTACATTCATATAAAAGTCGAATCCGAGTAAATCTGTAATTTTAGTTCGTGTTGTGTTAGCCATTTGGTCAGGTTATCTCTCAAGGAAAGACTCTACTGATTCATTCTTCAAATCAAGTGAAAGTGAATTTCTTTTGAATCGAGAAGAGTTGTTAACTCGTTACTTTATCGATGTGTTATGCAATCTCATAATATAATATAATATTGTATTGAAGGAAATTATTGAGTGTTGTGAAATGAACTGTGTGGCAAAATAAGTTGTGTTTATTTGCATAATAAATTTGAATAAGGACTTTCAATTGAAACTTATATGTACCCGGAAGTTAATTTATTGATTTTTTATTGCGTAAGTTCAGTTTTCAAGTATGGTCAGTTGAACTGTTATAATTTTAAAAATAAAATTAATTTATAAATGTGAATAAGATATTTAAATGTTATTTTTTAAATGACATTGTAAGAACAAGCAAAAAGAAACAAATTTAACTCTAAATTTAAAGTAATTTGTGGTGCCTTTCTTCTGTAGCTATCCAGTTCAGATTCAGATTTGAAAATTCATCGGAATTGACATTTTCTTATGTCTCAGACATTTATCACAGAAAACATTTTGCGTCGGTTTTCAATTGATTGAACACCTAAAAGTTGGCATCAAGTATGAGTTTTCGATATTCCACCCAAATTTTTGAATAGTGAACCTTGTAAACTTTTTTTACACCATTTCAATTCTCTTTGATTGAATGTTATAAAAATGGTTCCAGATTACAAAACAGTATTCCAAGATTAGTCTTACATATGAGGTAAAAAGTGATTTGAGAGCAAAAGGGTCTTTAAAGTCTATGCTATATTGCGTTTGATAAAACCGAGCATGGAATTTGCTTTGCACTTAATTCAATTTGTTTAACAATGTTAAGTTTAGGGTCAAAAACTACACCAAGCTCTTTCTTCTTCCTTACTCTTTCCAGAACTTGATTCTCAATTTTGTAGTAAAAGATGATTTCAGAAAAGTTGCGGCAAAAAGAAAAACATTGACATTTAGCTACATTTAAATATACATAATTGATTTTTCGTGCACCATTGGGATAATTTCGAAATATCGCGTCTTGTAAGAGATGACAGTCATTAATAAATTTTATGCAAAGAAAAAAACTTTAAGTCATCAGCGAAAAGAAGTTGACTAGAATTGAGGAAAATACTAGGTAAATCATTTATAAAAATTAGGAAAAGAAGGGTCCAAGATGGCTACCTTGGGGTTGGGGCACACCAGATGGAACTAAAATTGGTTTTGAGAGAACTTCGTTAATACAAACAAATTGATCTCGAACCTTAAGAGAAGATTCCAACCATTTCAAAAACTTACAATTAAAACCAAAGTTTTTTAACGCCTTTGAAAAATCGGTATAAATTTCATCAATTTAATGTCCTTCTTCGAGATTATTTAAAATGAAATTGGAGAAAATAGAAAGATTAGTCGTTGCTGATCCAAACCATTTTGGAGCGGTGAAATGTGTTCCTAACCTAAAAATGTTAGTAGATCCTGTAAATATCTGATTACTTATAACGTTATAACAAATATTGGTATATCACTTCTTCGTGAGCTCTGAATTAAATATATTGTTTAACGTTTCAATAAGTTCTTATTATTTCCAAATATAATCTCAATAGTTATATTGTTTTCTAAATATAATCTCAATAGTTACATTATTTTATGTTTTTTAAGTGTTAAGACTATAAAAATTAAAGACTTTGGTCGTTTTTTTAATCGTAAAAATAGCCTTGAGCCAAGATACAAGTTTTTTGAAACAAAAATAATATCAATTGATAATTGTTGAATTTTGCATTTAATCCAATTTTTACAGCAAATTTAATATGTATACATAATACATATAATATATGTTTTCTATCTACATATACACAATCTACACAAATGTATTAGTGCATAGTTACCTCGATACGCTTTTTCGAGCTCCTGCTGTACATTTTTGTTTTTGCAAATCAATGGTTCGGTGAACTTGAAGGCCGCAGTATTGGTTTAAAACCTGTCTTTTGGAGAAACTCTTAAAATTTTTGACCTTTAAGGTTTTCCGGCACCTTGAAGTGAATAATTTATGGTTCCATTCAGAACCTCAGCCCAATAATTGATATTAATCTACCTTTTCTCCTAATAAGGATTTTTAGTAGCAAGGAGTGTGATTTCCGCTTTTCCACTTCTTTTAAACATCTTCCAATTTTTGTAATTCACTTGATAATTTGCTTCATTTATTGTTCTGGATTTTTTTTTAATGTGTCTCAGTTTAATACATGTTTATATGAGAAAATAAACTATTTACTCTAGATACTGTACAAAATTATACCAGTCTCAAACTTACTTTTGTTGCACAGTTTTTAAAAAAAGTTTACCATTAGGTTTTAGATATTACAATCTTAGTCGGACACCTCGTATAAGTCAAAATCTCAAGTGCACATTGCTTTTGAAATTGTAAAGAATTCCACATTCACGTAGTACGGCTAAAGAACGAACATCTGTGCAACATAGAACATATTCCGTTAAAATAATGGTCAAAAATGTGCGGCATGACCTTCAACGATGTTCGAAGTGAAGTTATTTAGTCACAAATCTTACATACATTCACTTTCAAAATAAGCTCTTCTTCAAATACTTCCCAAGAAGCTTAAGTAAGTTTCTGGACTAAAAGCCCAGAGATGGGACATTTATTGGCGACAAGAAGTGGTTGCTGATGCGCATGCCGAGAATATCGAGATGTTCACAGCCCTATTATGGCTATCAACTATGAATTATTTGATAACTGATAACTTCTATCAATTTATTGATAATTTGGTATTATGAGTATCAAATGATAATTTTTCACCCATTGTGAATACTAATCAATATACGATTGTGAATAGGTTTTGTTTGGTGTTTGACGTTTGTCATTTGTGTTGAGTTCTTGTGTTTTGGTCTATAAATAATTTCGGCGGAATAATGTAAGTTATTATCATTAAATAAATTTCTCTTTTTTCTTAATAATATTTTGTTTATTTAGGAGTAGAATAGTTAGCAACAGAAAACAAATAGAAAGGTATTTATTTACCACTTTCATAAATCTCTGAGCGCTCAGATGATGGTACATGCCTATTTATCAACGAAGAATTTGTGGCTGATATGATAGAAAATTTGATGGATATCATAATTTTCGACAGCCGTAATACCATGTTTAATTTGCTTATTTTAATTCATGAATTTATAATTTGTCCAGTGGGTTTGAAGCATCTCGTAATACTGTTTATTTTAGCTTACACGATAAACCTTCGTTCCTCAGTACAATTGCCTTCAAACAACAATTCTAGTGAAGGCATTTCGTTCTTCAATTTGTATATTCAATAAAAACTACAAAAAAACTTGTATAAATCGTATTTAAATTACAATTCTTTACCATTTACGAATATTTGATACATTTGTCAACGAAGATTTTGTAGCTGATAGAATATTTGATGGGTATCAATATGTTCGAGTTTATCAATAAAGCTATTCACAATAGATCTTTTAATTCACTATTTATCAAAAATATTGATAATGGATCACCATATTACCGATTTATTAATTTTGTTGATAATTATCAACTATTATCAAATATCGTGTTGATATTTGATAACCATAATAGTGCTGTCAGTTTCATTTAAGCAAGTGCCACTCGTAGATAATGGCAAGGATGGTATATCTCGCGTCGGGGACAAAACGGAGCTCTGTACATTATAGTACATTATAGGTTGCAGACTTAAATCCGTCTAAAACAACTTTAAATGGATAGTTTTAAATCCAACGTATAAGGTATTTTCGAAGCAAAACGCCAGACTTCATCAAATACCTTTAAAAAATTAAGTGCAATAATCTTACTGTCTCTTTTTTTAGAGCTATAGAACTTTGAAAATGAATTAAACAAGGATGATTTTTGTAAATTGACATGAAATTTACTTTATTCGAAAGATAATTTTCTAGCACTATAATAAAAGTACGATTTCTGAAATATGATCGCGAAGGCTGTCCGCGACATATTCTAATCTGGAGGTCCAATTTTCAAAGACATTTTTGAAACATTTGTTGCCGTGTATCGGCAATAACTTGGTTAATGTTGTATTCTTAGTTGTCAATTGTTTGGGGCTTATCGGCTTAGACTAGTGACTTCACATATCCTCAACGAAAATTGTTACATCCTGGAAGTCATTTAACGAAACGTTTCCTTCAATAAATCAATTGTGTCACAAGCTGTGTGACATATTGGGCCGTCTAGTTAAAACCACAGCTCGTGCAAAATTGATGAACGAAAAAGTTAGTCCTCATGGTCTTACAGCTGTCACCATTGACCACAACGTTACAGCCCATCATCGTTTTTTAAGAAGTTAGGACCAATTATTCCACAAACCCGTTAAACACACCAAATTGTAATAGCTCGGCTAGTCGTATTGCTTTACGTAATTAGCTCTGACCGAGTCCTACCGCATGACCATTGGGCTGCGAGCTCTTTAGATTTTAAGAAATTTGTTTATTTATAATTTTTGCATAAATCATTAATATATTATTTTCTATTTTTTTTACAGACTTGCTCACAATGTTCTATACAGTAATATTCTTCTTTATCCTGATACTTCTCTTCCTATTTTGGGATTGCAAGAAACCAGAAAATTTCCCGCCTGGACCTCGATGGTATCCTATTGTTGGATGTGCTCTACAACTGTCCCAGTTGCGCCTTAAAACTGGTCTCTTCTGCCGAGTAATTGATGAACTGGTCAAAACTTTTGTCAATCCCTATGGAGTTTATGGATTGAAAATTGGCAAAGACCAGGTTGTGGTAGCCTACTATAAGAATGCCATTCAAGAAATGGGCTTCAACGAAGATCTTGATGGCCGTCCGGAAGGTCTATTCTATCGCACTCGAACCTTTAACTCCAAGAAAGGAATACTTTTAGCTGATGAAGGCTTTTGGGTGGAACAACGACGATTTATAATTCGTCATCTCAAGGACTTTGGATTCACACGTCGGGACATTATAATTTTTGTTCAAGAAGAAGCACAATATTTGGCTGATGATATACGAAAGAGAATCGATAAAGAAGGAGGAGGCAAAAGTGCAATTATTTACATGCAAGACCTGTTTCCTGTCTTTGTACTAAATAGCTTGTGGCGACTTATGGCTAGTAAGAGATACGATCGTGAAAGTGACGATGTTATGTCACTTCTGAATATGTTCTATGAACTGCTGAAGAACGTAGACATGATTGGATCTATGTTCAGTCAGTTTCCTTTTATGAGATATTTGGCTCCAGAATTCTCAGGATTTAATGGTTTTGTCGAGTCGCATCGTAGATTCTACGCGTTTCTTCGGCAAGAAGTTGAAGAGCATCGTCAGACATTGAACCTCGATGCTCCACCACGAGATCTAATGGATGCATACTTGCAGGAGATAGCTAAACCAGGACATCCGGAGTCCTTTTCGGATGAACAACTGCTTTCGGTTTGTTTGGATCTGTTTTTGGCTGGATCGGAAACCACAAATAAAAGTTTGGGTTTTGCATTCCTCCAAATGGCAAAGAATCCAGAGATTCAAAAGAAAGCACAAGCGGAGTTAGATTCAGTTATTGGTCGTGAAAGGCAGCCATGCTGGGAAGATAAACCCAAGTAAATTTAATTTGCTTTGAAAACAATTATTTTGATTGTATTTTTCCAGCCTGCCGTATTGCGAAGCAATTGTTTATGAAGCATTGAGATTTTTCATGGGCTACACATTCGGCGTACCACATCGAGCCTTGAAAGATACCAGACTTTGTGGATACAATATCCCGAAGGTATTTCATTTAGTCAAAATATTAACTGGGTCAAGTCCAAGATTATATCTTTTTTTATTTTCGCAGGATACAATGGTTGTTGCTTGTTTTCGCGGTATGCTCATGAATTCCAAAGACTTTCCTGATCCTGAGAGATTTTGGCCTGATCGTTATTTTGTTGATGGCAAATTCAAGGCACCTGATTTTTCAGCTTTTGGTTATGGTCGACATCGGTGTATGGGCGAAATGTTAGGCAAACAAAATATTTTCTTTTTTGTGACGACACTCTTGCAGAGTTTTACATTTAAAATACCAAAAGGTGATCCAATTCCCAGCGATGAACCAATAGATGGAGTCACTGCTGGACCGCAATTGTTTAATGCTTTAGTTGAAGCCCGGTGGTAGATCCAAGAATATAGTTATTTTTAAGTCAGAGTTAGGAAAAATAAATAAACTTGTTTTGAATATTGTTTGTTCTTTCTTATACCACATTAAAGTAATTTTTATCTATTTCATTATCTGTGATTATAAAGATACTCTCTTTAAGGTTCGTCTTTGAATATGTATGCAGGAAATCGGGGAGAGAACGATAACTTATGCATCAAAAATGGATGATGGTATATTGTAAAGGGGTCAAAACCAAGCATTTTTTTTTCTAACTATGAGAGGGGGGTTTATCTCTAGCCATTTACGAGGTAGGGGTAGTTTTAGGAAAAATGGCTTAAATTAAAAAAAAAATATAAATAAGCAGCGGCAAGGCTTGCAATAAGGTTAGGTTAAGGTGGGTCTTGACGGGGAAACCAACACACTTAGACCTTTGTATATGAAAACTATAGTACTTTCATGGGAAGAATTTTTTTGGTGAGGCGGATGCCGTCGGTGGCGCTAGAATCGAATTTTGGAGAGACCTCGGGGGAGCGAGAGAAAAATATTATTTCCATTCCCATAAGCAGCCAGCAGAATAAGGAGATCAGCTAGTTTTGCTTTGTATATAGAAAGATTTTGCAGACAAAAAGTCAACACAATTTCCTTCATTCTATTTGAGTTTATGCTTGTATATGTTTTCATATACTAAGCTTCCATATGAAGGACGATGCATTTGTTGTTGTATTTTCTTTAAATCAATGCACTTTTATATGAAAACGGCAACGTCTCAATATTGTTCTAATAAGGGGATGAATAAAGTTTTTCCTTGCTTACATCAGCTGATCAGTATTTTGTACCGATTTTTGTTTTTATTTACATTATAAGGCTGCTTCTCCTTGTGTACGTATATGATATGAAGTATGGTTTGTATACAAAACTACGATTTGATTTTTGGCCTGCAGACCTTTGTGAAGAAGAAGAATATGAAGGTAGTTATACGTTTGGTTATGATTATGTATATTTTGGCGGGTAGGTATTTTGTTTGTATACAAAACTACGATGCGATTTTTGGCCTGCAGACTTCTGTGAAGAAGAAGAATATGAAGGTAGTTATACGTTTGGTTATGGTTATGTATATTTTGGCTGGTGGGTATTTTGCTTTTATTTGGCATTAAGTTTTTCTTCAATTTTTAAAGATAGGATTTGTTTGAGCTTTAAAGATTTTTTTTTGGTAGATAGATATCAATTGGTAGGTGATTTTTTTTCAGGATGTATGTGGGTTTGATTTTAAATTCAAATTTTAGATATAAAAGGCATTGGTTCCATAGGGAATTCCTTAGTATTCGGACAATTATTATATCCGGACGCTTAGCACTTTGTTTAAGATTGGTGGGTAGGTAAATTAATTATAAATTTGTGGTTTTAAAATAAAAACAAAAGAATGCATTCTTTATGTTGGTCCATATATCTACCTTCCTAGTTTGAAATTTGTACCTACATAGGTATATGAAAACAAAGGTTTGAATAATTTTATAATTGAAATTTGTTTTATTTATTTTTTTTCGTGTTCAAATCATCCTTTTTTTGTACCTATCATTCTTAATAAATTAATGTAAGAAATAAAGCTGGGACTTAAGAGAGCATAAACAACACCCAAATAAGGTTTATATTTAGGTATGTATGTATGTAGCTACCTTTATGTTGTTTGCTGTTGTAGGTAATTTTATCCAAACTTAAAATTAGACTTTGTCAAAAAAATTAAATCAAACAGGTAGGTATTTTTTTTGGATATATTGGTATCGTAGTAAAAGATTGCAGCAAACAATGTCAAATGCAAT
Organism: Eupeodes luniger; assembly: GCA_951509635.1. Lineage (NCBI taxonomy): Eukaryota > Metazoa > Arthropoda > Insecta > Diptera > Syrphidae > Eupeodes > Eupeodes luniger. The sequence continues at coordinate 75,590,219 of OX608075.1, read as the reverse complement.
AAAGTTCTTTAAGTTGAGCTGAGTTAAGAGTTGAGGTTGAGTTTGACACCAAAGAAACGAGGAGACTTGTCGTTGTTGTTCTTATATTTGATGTTTACTTGTCCATTCGTTCGTTTTTAAACGACATGACTTATTTTTAGTATATCTGGGATAGAAAAAGCTAAAAACAAAATACTAAAAAAGGTACGATTAAACATAAGACCGTCGAAATTAGCATTTTGTTAACAAATAATGGTCTATACCCAATTTCGCTGCTTCTCTTAAGTGTTTTTATTGAAATGTAGAACAAGTTAAGTACCTTACCAACAACGTAGCTAAGCTATAGATGGCATAGATATGTTTATACCTATTTATATTCCACTTTAAAGACAAAATGCATAGGTAGGTATGTAGATAATAAGTTTTTATTTTGTATGGAGAGTTTAAGTAACTTACCAATAAGGAAATATCTTGATGTTGGTTTATTTTAAGGATAGTCCTGATTACAATCTCAAATTTGGTCTTTTTCGTCAGTCCGTTGGCGTCAGTCCTGTGTCAGGGATATTGTTATTATTCTTCATTTCATGATCATTAGTACTTTTAAGAAGAATATTTGTTAGATTTTGTTTTTATTGTTTGTTGATTACCTACTTACAAATATTTAGTAAAACTATGTGAAAGTAGTAAAAGATAAGTGAATAACGTTACGTTAAATGTCAAAAGTCTGTTTTGAAAACTGATCCTATAGTATTTTCTCCCACTATAACATATTAATAATTATTTTCAATTGTTACTACCTAAGTGATTTTAATAAATATAACGTATTCTTTTCCTCATCACCCAGTGGGGTAGAATACAAGATGCGTTTTTTTTAATGAGGTTCCCCGGTAGGCCTATTCCTCAGCAAATCTACGTACTATGACTACTTTTAAGTTAAAATAAGAAAGATATTGCATATAATATTGCACATGCGTTCTTTTTTGAGAATATATTGCGATTGCATTACTACATAATTAAAACTAATATGATATTGCACATGCGTTCTTTTTAGTGAGGTGTCCATGGTAAGCCTAGCCCTCATTCTACAACTATATTAATTTTTTTTGGTGTTTTTTTTGTTTTTTTTTGTTTTTTTTTGGTTTTTGTTTTGGTTTTTTTGTTTTTTTTTTTGGTTTTTTGTTTTTTTTTTGTTTTTTTTTGGTTTTTTGTTTTTTTTTGGTTTGTTTTTGGTAAATAACGATACGTAAGTAAGAGTATTAATGTAAAAATAATTTTATTGTTTAAATAATACATGGAAATAAATATATATAATTTAAAACTTAATACTTAAACTATTCTTTTCTTAGTTTTTTGTGTTACATGTTTAAATTTTTTGTTGCTTTGTTTGTTAGTTAAAATTATGAGTCCTCTCAAAATAAATTTAACTATTGCTTCTTTGTGGTCCCTTGGACAGTCCGTTCCCAAAATTTCCTTCTTCATCAGCTCCTCACACCACTTTTCAACAATATTTTTTTCAAGTTGCTTTCTTGAAATATTTGCCTCGTAATTGAGTTTAAGAGTTTTAACAGTTTCTTCGAAAAGGATCGAGGGAACTGTTAATCTCCCAAACTCGGATGTTGTGGCCCTGGTGTGGTATGCTCTTAGCTTAATGAGCATAGTTTGCTTCCTGCTTGGATCCATTTCCTCATCTTCATCCACCATGAACTTGGAACAAGCCTTACATTTTAATTTGTTGCTTAATTTCCATGCTGCAAAACCTGCGTAGTAAGCAGTAGCTGCTTTTTGTAGTTTGTCCGAAAATGTTGAATTGTCGATGTCATCCATCTCCTCCTCTATAACAAAGACATCGACAAGTGTATCATCTGTAGCTGCTTTTTGTAATTTGTCCGAAAATGTTGAATTGTCGATGTCATCCATCTCCTCCTCTATAACGTAGACATCAACAAGTGTATCATTTGAAACATCCTGCATTTCAGTGATGTCGTCATCATCAACACCTTGTAGCTCATAGAGGTCCACATCTTCGTCGTCAGATACCTCCTCCACCACATAAACGATCTCCGTATCCAAGATATCGTCTTCGATGGGTACATCCATGTCGTACTCCTTCTCATCTTCCATATTTCTTTGCAAATCGGCTTCCTTTATAAGCTGCTCCGCTCTTGCGTCCTCATATCCCGAGTGTTCCGCCGCGGTGAAATTATGAAAGATTATTTGCTTGAGATTTCGAATGAATCTCCAAGCGGAAGGGTTACGTTCATATGAACCTCTATTGCAACGTAGCATAGAAAATAAGTTTTCCGCGACGTCGGTATTCAAATGTGCTATGAGGATATAGCTCTGCTCATCGCTTTTGAGATATTCCCACATCATCACAATGGCCTGTAGGGTTTGTTGCAAGCCCAAGAAGCATGGTGGGGTTTTTCTACTGCTTCCCGAAACCCATGTTGAAATCCACGCCTTAGCTTCTTTTAAAGCTTCTAAAGTGCTTGTGGAATCGGATAGCACTTCCTTGTTAGGATTCCTCGAATATCTTTGGCCATTGTTCAGTCTGTCGAATAAATCGTTCATTTTCTTCATGAACATTGCTGTGGCTTCGGCGACTTTCTTGTCTTTCTCCGTTTTGAAGCAGTCATTTTTCACAGCATACATTATTCCACTGTAGACGTTATCGCTGAAAACTTGGGTCGCTAACCTAACCGACATCTTTTCAAATCCATTAGGATTGATGTGTGATTGTGTGAGTTTCCAGAAAACTTCAAAGGTTTCCCCCTTAGAGTCCTCCTCAAAAACTTTCTTTAACACTCGCCAATCCACAACATCATCTCCTATATGGATGCAATACTTGAGAAGTATATTTCTCACACTTTTGAAAAGATGCGGATAGTCATGGACCAAGAATATCCGTTGGTTATTAATATCAACGTAAGGATTGGATTCGATTGGATACGTTGCCAACGTTTTGTATGCCAAAACGTTGTTTGATCCTTGGTCGCAGCTTGTTGCAACCACCTGTAGTCCACATTCCATTACACCCGTTATGATTTTTCTTAAAATCTGGGCTAGGATTGGTCCATTTGGAGATCCCACGTAGTAGGCGATCGTCTGCTTCCAATTGGTATTGAGTCCTCTCAGTGTGAATACCATAGCTTTACAGGGTATAGTACTCCTCCTGCCAAGCTCCCCGAAGTCCGTGAACCCGTATATAAAGTCGTCTTTAATGTTATACTCCAGTTCACGTTGGATAGCCATTTCGTCGAAAAGTATGACGGCCTTCTTCTCCATTGCGGTCATTTCCTTCGCCTTTTCGGTCAGCATGGTCCTTATCTGGTCGCTAAATCCTGCTGGCAACCTAATTTCCGAATGCCATCGGTATATTGTACTCACCGATGGCAGCTTAAAACCTAAATTTATCATAAAAGAATAGCACGATGGAGACTTGAAGAAAAACTTTAAGAAAAGTTCTCTTTCAGTAGTCTTCCATGGTGCTTTCTTCTTATGAAAGAGTTGCGCGAGAATAAAAGTTCGCAACTCTTCAGAAAAATCTAGCATTAAATCCTCTAGATGGTTTCTGAAGGTATATTTAGCTTTTTGTTTCCTACTTTTAGGCGTGAAACTAATGCGCCGACTAGTTTTCCTAGTGGGTTTTGGTTTTGCCACCCACTTGTACGAATGAAATCCGGGTGACTTCAAATCAGTGGGTGAGATGGGCAAATTTTGGAATGGAAGTGTTTCCTTGGAATACACATTCTGAGATTTAGCAGCCAAATTTAAAAGATTTGAACTGCTAGATACCGAACAATGAGGTGAAGTGGATGGTTGTGCTATTGCACGAGAAAAAAAATCCAGGGGTGTTGGTGGTAATGAAATAGGCGGACGGGAAGTTGTAGGAGTGAAAAGATGGGGATGTGTAGAAATTGTTGGGGGAAGGTTCGGACGTGTGTTTCGTTGTTTATTGGGAAGTGCAGAAGTATTGCTTTTAACCTTGACCGTTAAGGTCGTCTGATTCTTCAAATCCCATGCCTCCATAATGAGAGTGCACGAAGGATCATGAAATTCGTCATTGCATGTGCATACAGAAAAGAAGGATAGTGGAAGCGCATCTTTATGAAGACGATTTTGTGTACCTCGCACAATAGTGTCTCTCGCATAAAAATGCGCTTCGCACATATGTAACTTTTTCTCGAATGTTGAAACATTGCCATGCTTCAGCCAAACTTCCCTTCTGCGGTCGAAGGGAACTTGGAAAAAAGAGAGACTGGTTTGGCGGTTTTTTACTGCGTTGCAGTGAGCATAACAGCACCGAACCATTTTGTATTTTTTAAATAAAATTTATTTTTAAAAAAGAATAATTTGTACACAAAAATTACAAAATATTTTACACAGCACTTAAATAATTACCACAGCACTTTAGTTATCACAGCAACAAACACAAAACAATATATTTTTCACGAAACTTAAAGCACTTATTTAATTTTACTTTAAACGGACACGGAAGACAGTTGGCACTAAAAATGGGTATGGGGTAGGTATACCTAGTCAGTTTTAATTTGGAAAAAAGTTAAAAAAAACTTTATATTTTATATTATAGATAATAGGTACCTATAGATAATTATAATAAATATAAATGAGAAATTTAAAAAAGTTAAAAAAAACTTACAATAAAAAAAGGTACGTATGTAGCACTGAAAATAATGTAAATAGGTAAGCAAAACATAAAGCACAATCAATTTAAAAAACAAAAAAAACTATGCAAATTATGAAAAGCAAAACAAAAAAAAAGCAATGTAAATTAAAAAGCAAAACACAATTAATTTTAAAAACAAAAAAATGCCAAGTGGTTAAATCAAAACCAAATAGGACGAGCAAAATGGTTAACACAATTATTATCACAATGCCAATGGTTAGAATATAGGTAAGAGTTAAAATTTATAGGTAGTTTGAAAAACTTAGCACAAATTTTAAATAAGCACAAAACAATTTAATCTCAAACTTTGTACCTATTTGAATATGCGAAATTTTAAGCAAATCTGATCTATTCAACAAATCTTGGCAATTGAAAAAATTCGTTTAAAAAGCGCGAAAAAATGCCTAGGAGAAAAACTTACACATCGATGTAAAACAAAATATAAAGATAGTAACTACAATCTTTGTATATAAAAACCATGATTTTCATATACAATCCTACCATACAAAATAACCAAAAGGCCAATATCCTTTATATTTCACCTACATTTCATTTTTACATGGAAAATACCGTTGACCTTAAAATGTAAACAAACCAAAATAAATATACCTAAGTATATTGGTTCATTTCTCCTTATCACTTGCTTCATTTCCTATTTTTATTCTTATAAGCTTTGTATATGAAAACTTTCATATACAAACTTATAAGCAATAGAATTTTCCCTATCTTTGTATACATAGTCCCTATTCACTCTAACTCTTCTAAATTCCCAATAGTCTTTCCCTATTTTTATCTGCTTCGAATTATCATATTCTTAAGTCTACCGTCTGCAAAGAAAATTCTACACTGCAGTTTCTCCAAAAAATGTGCAGATGTCACCCTATTCGACAACCACCATGAGAGTACTATAGTTTTCATATACAAAGACAGAATTCATTACAAAAACCCCGACAAAAATTAAGAACAGTTTAATAACATTTTTAAATACTCGATAGTTTGACAAAGTAACGAGTGAAAATGTAACAATTCTTGTTAGTTGTTTAAATACAAATTTAAAAATATATTACTTTCACTTGGCTTATGGCAACAAACATTTCTAATACAAGGCAGATTTATATTTTCAAAATTATATTTAAAAAAACTCTATTTGATGTATTGTTTTATTTGAAATATTAAACGACAGACTAATAATGCGGATTTCAATTTTTGAACATTACGTCATCCAAATGTCTTCCGTCGAGTTGCACGCACTGTTCAAAACGGAGCCTCGTGTTACGCGCCACAAGCTGCAGTAAGCTTGATTCAATTGCGCTGATTTTTCGACGAATGTTTTCTTTTAGGTTCACTAGAGTTCGGGTATTGTTTCTGTAAACTCTCTCTTTGAGATAGACCCATACAAAAAATCCTAAGAATCTGCACTGGGCTTGTCTTTGACAGGGAGCGTCAAAAATACTTTAAAAACGACAGAATTTATTCTGAAGCGAGGATAAATACATTGGACAACTACCTACTACTCTTGGCTAAAAAGTTAGTAGGTAACTCATCTAGCCACCCGAACCAACTAATAAGAAGGATGACAACCCAACAGCGACTGCCAGAGCCCAGGTACCTTAGCGTCATGGACATTATGGATGATAACATAATTCAAGTCAACAACGAAGATGCCGTTGCATTCTACGCTGACCCCGAGTCAGCCCACCGACGTGGCTAAACAAGCCACCAACCATCTAACCAATCAACAAATCCAACAAATGACAACCGGGAAGGAACACCCCGAGGATAACCAAGTCAACCGACTTTTATTTTTAGAACGCCATACATATTAAACAATATTTTAATTTAAACTTAAGCCAATATATAAAGTTAGGCCCCCTATGTGCCAACAAACTATTTTATTCTAAGACAATGTATCTATTTATTCTTAAGACTATCCAATTGTATATATAAAAGTTCAATAAACAAATCTTGAAATCTTGACCCATACAAAAATCCATTATGGTTAAGTCGGGGGACCTTGGTGGCCACGGGATGTCCCAAAAGCGACTGATAAGTTTTTGAGGAAAATCTTACCGAAGCAAATTCATAGAATGTCTAGCAGTGTGTGCCGTCGCACCATCCTGTTGGAACAACGTGTGCGATAAAAACGATGGATGAGCTTGTTCAGCAAAAAGAAATCAGTTTGTCACAATTGATATTTGTCGCCTGTTCCTGAACGCTCTCGAAAAAATGGTCCAATTATCCAATGCGTGGATAAAGCGCACCAAACAGTTACCCTGGGGCAATACAATGGGTTTTGGTGTTTCAATCGAGGGTTATGTATGGGTTCTTGGAGACAAACAACGGCAAAATTGTTTACTTACGCGCCCGTTTAAATAAAATTGAGCCCCGTCGCTCCGATAAAATGGAATTCACAGTACGAAAACGCTCCAAAAATGTTTGGGCGAAACAAAATCACTTTCTTTGAGTTCTTGAGCGATTTGAATTTTGAAAGGATGGAACTTTAAATCATTTTTTAAAAAAATTTCATGAATAATTGCAATTGGAAGTCCCACTGAGGCTGCCCTTTTCCATTACGTACGAATCGTTACTCTTGAAAAATGCCTCCATGGCGAACGCGCAATACCCACTAGACCAGTGCGACACCACTCCCCCCGCACCATTTGTTGAAATAATAGTACTTAAAAACATAAATCTGCTACCAGACACTCTTTTTACTAAGGGACTCCAAAATTTTAAACTAACTAAATAACTAGCAAATTACTAATTGCCAAACATGTCTAAAAAGTGACAGTTCGTGAAAATAAACAAAGCAAATACGCTTAAACGGTCCTATTAATTGGAATTCCGACTGTTGACTGCACCATTCCATCCTCTGCTCTTATAAGAATAATTGTACAGATGTCATATTGATTTAGCAAATTGCAAAAAGCTAAATAAGCCATTCCTTGATTTTAACTTTAACAAATTGTTAGGAGATAATAAGATGTTAAAATCGTTAAGAATTAGGTAAATCATCTTTTAGGCTTTAACATTTTACTAAATCGTTTAAAATTTTGCGCCAATATTTATTAAAATGTTGTTTTGGGCGAGATCTTCACTTCACAATTATTCACTACCTATATATGGGGTTTTTCAAGAAGGGCGGGTAGATGTTGTGTGTAGATGTCGTGGCATTTGCTGTGTGGCACGTAGCACCGCTGCCGTCCTGCTGGAACCACATGTCGCCTAGGTCCATATGGTTCAATTTGGGCCATAAGAAATTAGTTATCATCGTTATGTAGCGAACAAATGGCGTTGTCTATGGTCATGAACTTTGAGCTCCTGGGTCAGTTTGATCTTGTACGGGTGTAGGCCCAAGTACCTACGCAAAATTCACCAAGTTAAAGTCTGCGAAAGGCCGAGTTATTGTGCACGGCGGGTTCTGCTGTACACTTTCACGGACCACGGCGATTGTTTACTGAACCGGTCGTCTGAAATTAGGCCAAACGTTGAAGAGTCGACTGTGAAGGGCCATCAAGTCTACCGTTAAATGGGCGCAATGCTCGCAATGTTTGCGTTAACGAACACTCATTTTAATAACAAAGTTTTATCATTTAAACGTGCTGTTCAATCGTGTAACTTGCCTTGATGATTTGGCAAAAGCAACTGAATAATAAACAAAAGATTTAACAGATGTTACCAAAACAAAATGGCCGCCACGAGCGCCGAAATCTACCCGCGCCAATTTAAAAACCCTATATTATACATAGATATATGGTTTTGCAATAAGTGGTTTCATTTTAAACAGAGCTGTCAATTTTGGGGAGCTGTCAATTTTGAAGCTGCCATCTAACATTAGCCGTTGGTAAAATTAGCAATACAATTTTATTTTGGTGACCATGTGGCTAATATCGATTTTTATTGTGAACCTTTTACTAAAATAATCATTAACTGATTTCTCTTAAAAAGTACTGTTTTTTGTTTTTTCAAATTAAAATTGGAAAACAGTAAAAATACGTTTTCTATTATTTGTTCCTTTTCACTGGCCATCGATATATTTATTTTATATTACCAGGGTGGAAAATACTCTCGATTCTGGTTGTAAAAGAACTAATTATTTAATTTCCACATCTGGAATTCATGTTTTTTACTTCACTCTTCCAGTTTTTTAATCGTGTTTATATATCTATACGAAAACAGGACTCTCCATTTGGTTTTTAAAAGTAGGTACTTTTTCACTTTACACTTCGTGTGAAGAAGTTTGTAGGGCATACATTTTCGTAAATTAAACTTTATCAATTTGAAGTTCAAACTTCTTAGTAAGTATTTCCCACTTTGATTTTTGCGCTCTAGGCCACTTTAAACTCTATGAAGAAATGAGTTTATGAAAAACAAAATTATTCATTAATTACGTTTCTAAACCCTTGTGTTTTGGGGTTAAATTAATTTAAAGCGAATGAACTTGTTGAAGGAGTGATTTAGATTTACAATAACTTAATGTTTTTTTGTTAAACCGAGTTTAAACCATGCCCTTATTTAACCCCATATGCAGCTATCTTAATGTGTATTACAAAATTTCTTTAGTGAATAAGTACAATATTATTTATTCCATTCTTTCAACTAGCGCAAAATATTAAATAACAGTGATTTCGCATACTACCAAACTTTATCATTTTCCTTAATGTTTTATCATTAAGATACCAAAATATAATTAAGGACCATATCATTTGCTTTTCGTCATAGGACTATTATTTTAATTGGCCAATAAGCTTAATCATTTGTCTTGTTTCTGCACATTAGGTGCTGTTGGCTCAAATTGTGGTTTTGTTCTAAGCATCAAACACCAAGGCCTTATACATGCCTACTCTACTCTATTCCTTCAGATTCACCCATGGCAACTGATTAATTGAAATTTAAATCCCCATTTCACTCTCTCACTCAGCCTCAGTAGTTAGCTATTTCGTGGTTATAGATAAGGTATGTCTTGTAAGAAGGGATTGTGGTCAAATCTAAGATACTTGACTACTAAATTATATATTCGAAGAAACATGATGAAAATTATTGATTGATGTTAATTTAATATTGAGACATGAGCTCATGGATCATTTGATATAGACGTCTGTCAAGCAGGTACTTATAGCTGTAAGAGCCACGTAATCCTATTGTAATGATATTACTATTTTAAGGCGAAGGCTTATATAATAGACCCATTATCCACATTATATCCTGATAGGCTAAATTTCCTTGAGACTTGTGGAGTAGATAAATGAGAGGAGTTATTTATTGCGGTTGTTGCGCATTTATAGAGAGAATTCTTATAATTGGAATAAAGGGCTTTACGAATTCAATAACCTTTGTTGTGGTATAAAGTATCGATTTTGTTTTTTGTGTAACAAGACGAAATATAAATTTCAGTTTAGAGATTATTATTTTCAGGCGACTCATCAAAGTGTTCACACCTTTAAACTTTGTGGGCCTCGTTGTTTGAAAAATCGGGACATTTCTGTCCTTAGTAAAATTTTACATTTAGGATGGAAAGTTTTTTGAAAATTGTACAACCACTGAAGAATAAAAGGATTCCTCTATTGAAATGTAATGAGAGATTATAATTTTCAACACTATTGGAAATGTCAACTATTACTTGATATTTTAGAAATTTAAAAATTTAACATTTCATTAGACAATTGATAAGAGTTGTTATTATGGAGAATGTTCCAGACTGTTGTGAATAACAGACAAATTTATATTTATCCAAAAAATCTGCTTAATTTTTAAATAAATGAAGTCAAATTTCAGTAGGGGATGGGGGTTAAAAATTTAATGTTCATTACAGAAAGTTCAAAAAGGTTATTTGTTTGAAAATATTACAACTTCATCAACAACTGGGTTGATGTGCAGTTAAAAAACTTGCGTTAAAAGCTGATTATTCCTCAACTGGAATAATTTGTGTGCAAAATTTTGTATTTATCGTAAAAATATTTGTAGCGTTTCATTCAAAAAGCGTCTACTTAGAAGAAGAACTGTCATTTCCATTGCCTGAGCTTTGGAATTCGAATATCGAAAAAGCCATATTTCGATTTTGAATTCACGACCTTGTTTTTCGGATGTGGACTTTAAACAGAAGTACCTATATATGATAAGCTCGTTAAATTGTAATCCTGATAGGACTATCCAACGGCCAATCATAAAATGTTGTCTACTGTCTCTAAAGTGTAAAATTCCTCGAATGCCATTATAAGGCACTTACTTAGACTGAACAGCTTTCACTTTTAAGGAAGTCTATCACTGACCATGATTTGTAGAGTGATCACTTATTTCACGTCGCCAATATAGCTGTGTGTCAGGTTAAGGGCTGGCAACGAGACGAGGCGATACTACTTTAAAAGTTTCCGATACACGACTGTATATATTTTGTACTGACATTTGTTAAGTGCCTCGTCTGTATCGTCGGTCTTTTCGGGTTTATATTCTTCTTCTAGATAGAAGAGAAAAATGCAAAAGTGTGTTGAGATAATGCTTCTTTAATTCGTGGAATGAAACCAAATTACACTAATACAAATAATGGCACAAGTTTTGAATTTGAATACCCTCACCTTTTGGCGTATTGTTATTCGTGAGTCTTCCTCGTAATACAATCGAATGACAATTAAACTTCGAATATTTTCGATAATAACAACGTTCGGTCTTCGGTGGGACCTTTTGCTTCCAGAATCATTCGAAAATGTTTATAATGTAATGTAGCCATTCCATTTTTTATTTGCGACAGCTGAATCAAACTATTCAAATCATAAAACTAGAAAAATGCGAGACGATACTAGACTACCTGTGAAACATAAAAATAAATAAGGTGGCGCAAGAGCTCGCGTAGAGAACCAGGACCTAGTGACTTACAACTCTCAACCATTCCTTTGTGCGAGTAATGTCAGGAATGGAAGGGATCTACAGTTTATATGCTAAATCCAAACGGCTATTTTGAAAAAAACCCTTTACATGACAAAACCCCCCCTGGGAGATAATTTGTTTGTTTTTTTTCGAAGGAATTCCCTTTAATTCAAAACTATTCATATTGCGTTAATGGACATGACCCCCATTATATTCTGAATTATTATTTTTTTGTATGTGAAAACAAAATTTGTATTTTACTTCCTTAAACTTTGTTGCTAAAAGAACTACGTTTAACTGAAGACTAGACCAAGAACATAATAAAAATCGGATATTCAGCCCTATTTTAAAAACACAGCACAAATTCATCAACTTTTGACCAATGGACGATCCAGGGGGGGGGTCATATGAGCTATAAAGCTTATACAGTCAAGTTGTATAAGTAAAGATTTCATTTAAAGATTTGTTAGTAATTTAACAAAATTCACCAAAAAGCGGTTTGCTGTCAAAAACAACTAAAATTTTTGTTTTCACTCAATTTAGAATTTGAAAAAACTTTAGTCATGCTTTAAATTATTTTCATAAAATTTGTTTTTAAGATAAAGAGCAAATATTCAGGTTTTTAAGAAGAAGCCTTGATTAAGAAATCGTCAATTTAAAAATATGTGTTTTTTTTAAAACTTTATCTAAATTTTGTTTTCTTAATTTGGCTTCTTTTTATAAGGAAAACATATTTTGGTATTGCTCCAGAAGGGTACCCCTAATAAAACCTTCATTTTTTTTAAAGTTTCTCAAAAACGAATGGACCGATTTCAATAATCTTCATTTTCTGTGCAAGCTCTTGTCGATGATCAAATGATCAAATTGATGATGATTTTTGATGATCAAAAATGTCATTTTTTTTATTTTTAAAAACATATTAATTTTGTTTACAAAACTCGATAGCGAAATTTAAATGTAAAATGTATATCTATAAGCACTTTATTTAGTGCTTACCAAAAAGTATTTTAAAGACAAAATTTAAAATGATTTTCGAAAAAATAAGTTACATTTTTAAATCTTAAAATATAGGAAATATTTTTAAACAGACTTTTTGGAAGATATTAGCAAGTTTTAGCGACCCAGTCGTGCATTTTATTTCTTTCAAAATTGATTTTCTGTTGAATACAAAAGATCTTAAAAATTAAATAAATCTACTTTTGAAGTGAAAAAAGTTACACTTTTGTAAAACTAATAGCTGATTGAAAAACATAATAAACGTTTCATATTTATTGATATAAAAGCTTTGAATCTATTGAGATTTGAAGTGAAAAGAGATTCTGAAACGTGTAATTTGTGAGTGCCACACAAAAGTTTCTTCCCAACTTATTTGTTTACCTTAATTTGTTTTAATTTAATTTTTTAGAAAAATTATGTAGGTACTTAAATGCACCTATGTACATATATCCTCAAATTCAAGAACCAATCATTTTTCTCTGTACAATTTTTAAGTTTTGTTGACTCCTTTAAGGTCAAAATACGATTAAGCAGACTGATAGCGAAAGTAATAAATAATAGACTCCCGAAAATTGAATCCGAAAAAACAACGTCAAAAAAAGCCCGACAGTTATTTATATCAGATCGTCTCTCTTGAATTTTTGTAGCGATCTTCGCATTAATAGAAATGGAAACAAGAAAAGATTTTATTTTTCGAAAAAAGCTACGTGTCAAACCAATTTCTAACATTTACTGTTTGAATCTTGGAATGCTTTTATATGTAGGGAGTCAACCAAATAGTTAGATTATACCTTGGTGGACAACAGTGTTCTAAAATAAATTGATAACTAAAGTTGCCACTTTAGCAATTGAAATCTGTAAATGTAAGGTTAAGATACACATTATGTTATTTAAATTTTGTTAGCCTTCTTTACAAAACATTAAAAAACATTTTTAAGCGGTGAGTAAACACCCATCTAAGTGTGTGACCCCCCCTGATTCAAAGTCTGGATCCGCCCTTGATCTCTAAAGCAATTATTTATCTAAAACTCGAATAAATTTCTAATATTTATGGGCAGATGCGCCAATAACTTTTGAATTTCTTAGACAAAAATGAAAAGAGAGCTTTAAAAATGTTAGGTGACCATTGCTTAAATAAAACTTTTGCAGCTCTTGAGTAAGCATTAGTTTTTCCTCCTGTCATTATTTTATAGATTTTTTGGTACATAATATTCTAATGAAAAAGCAGGTACATTCTTTACCTCACTTGCAACGCTTCTTTTTCTGGGAAAGCGCATCAGTTTGCTTTTTAGTGCAATCCCCCACACATGGAGATTATTGTTTGGCCGCACTACATGAATGTAGAACGCTTTTCGGATCATTATTTCCCACTTTTTACAATGTGTAAACATTAAAAACGAATTTGCACGTATAATTTAAAAAAAGTCAGTTGTGCTTACTTTTTGTATCTTATTATGTTTTGAAAAAAAAAAAATTATTACGGAAACATTGAACAAATTATTTCATTGAACAACGAATGAAAACATCGAAAAAATTGTTTTTTTTTTTTTTAAGTTTTCAAATTCATTTTTATTTCTAGAAAATATTCAATAAACTCTTTTTCACAAAAACAAGATAAAACAATTTTGAGAATTTTTGTTTTTGTTTTCAAGAGACATTAGTTTAAGTTTTCTTTTATTACTTATAGATACACATAAATATATTTTATTCTTATTATGTACTTATTTTTAAATATGTTAACATAATATATTTCTTTTGTTTTAATTACTCAGTACTTTTACTTGTTGTATTGCACATCAACTGCTATAATTATTTTTTTTTCAATATTAAATTAAAAATTGGAGTTTGTTTCTTACAGTGATTTACTGCGAAAATTGTAATAATTTTTGTATTTATTTATAATTTCCAGATAAAAACTGTGCCCTTTCTTTGTTACATTTTTTTTTGTTTTTAATTATTTTTATTTTGTTGAAAAACAAAATGACACACGAATAAAAAAAATCAAAATTATTATGATTAACTCAAAACTATTTAAATTCTATTTTAGTTTTGTTTAATTGTTAATTTATTTCTATATATTAATTTTCGATACCATTTCTATTGAAAACAATATTGTTTTCGTTCATTCACTTTTTTACAAGATACAAGATTCATTCACTTAAAATTAAGCAAGCCATTAGTTTTGTTTTCGCTCTATAAGCCTATTTTTACTTGCGACATATAGGAACTATATGGCAAGTTTTGCATTTGTGCAAAATTTCGAACTCGAGATTTTAATCAAACATGATATAACGATGGTAGAGAAGTCGAAAAAAGTGGGTCCCGCGATTCCGTCCGGTCAATTTTGTCTGTCTGTCCACGCTCCTACAGCCTAAACCATTGGGTCGATTAAGTTGAAACTTGGAAGTTAAGGTTTTGAGCAGATTCGCGTTAGGCGTTTTTTTCATTTTTTTTTTAAGATCAAAACTAACAGTGGCCCCCATACAATTTTTTTTGTCAAAAAACGAAAATTCGAATTTTCTCAAAAACAAACCGATAGATTTTTTTTTTAATTTTCTCTAAAATTTTATTTTTTAACTTAGCTTCTTTTAATAAGAAAAACATATTTTTGTATTGCTCAGGAAAGGTACCGCTCATAGAACAGTTATTTTGTTTTTTAATTTTTTCAGCAACTTATAAACTGATTTCAATAATTTTTTTTGTGAATAAGCTCTTATATTGCTTTAACAATATTTGATTATCAAAAGTGCAATTTTTTATTGTTTTGATTTTTAAAAAAATATTGAATTCTTTTTTTTTTTAATTCTATATCTCAAAAACGGGTCAACATTTTCTTACGAAATTCAAATGTAGAGCGTATATTTACAATCACTAAACAACTGCATACCAAAAATATTTTTAGAACAAAATTGAAAAATTTTATATATAAAAAATTAATTTAAAAAAAAACCGCTCTAACGATTTTCAAACAAAAAATTTGAAAAATCAAAGATTTTTTGATTTATAAAATGGCATTACAATTTTTAAAGACAAACTTATTTTTCAGGTAAAATTTTGAATCTTAAATTTTTTTTTAAAATTATTTTAATTATTTTATTTTATTTTTAATTATTTGAATTATTTATTTTTTAATAATTTTAAATATTTCTAACTAGTTGAATACACAAACAATTGTTTTCGTTAAGTATGCTTACAAGTATTTTTCATTTTCGGGATGAGTTGTCCTAGGATGAGTTGTGTCTTGGAATGAATCACAAGTTTTTTGACAAATCAAATGGCATTTATATCTTTGAAGACGAACTTATTTTACAGGTATATTTTTAAATCTTTTATAGGTACATTTTTAAACAGACTCTTTGCATACAGGAGCAAGTTCGTGCGACCCAGTCGTGCTTTTTATTTATTTCTGTAAGAAGTTTTGATTTAAGTTTTTAAATTTATGGTATTAGAAAATTGTTTTTGGTGGATTGTCGAATCTAATCACATTTATACATATACAAGACATAAGTACTAAGTAAATTTTAAAGAACTATTTTATATATATTTTTTTATTTCTGTTTTTTTTTTTTTGTTATAAAATTAAGGAATTTATGATTTAAACCTTTTTATATCCCTATGTTTTCTTTTATACTTTCAAACTTAACTTAAAATATCTAATATTTTCTTTTTAAAAGTTTTTGTAAATATTTGCAAAGTTTGGTAAATTGAAAACGTTCAAATGTTTAATATTTGTGAAGTGAGTTAAATTTTTGTATTTATTAGTTAGAATATAAGACGTCTCTATTTTGAAAAATATGTTTTTGAAAAATGTTGAGTCAGCTATACAAAATGGACGAAGGTAATTGCACAGATAGTGAAAGATAAAATCGAAACAAAAATTGAAATATAAAATACCAAATTTGATGAAATATTTAATTTAATTTTATATTTGTATTAATATGGAATAAACAAAAAAAAAACATGATAAAAGAAAATTATTTTCATTATGTTCAATATGATAAAAATATAAAAAAAACATTAGAGGGGGTATTTTGGGGTTTTTAAATAAGAGGTTAAAAAACAATGGATTTTTATTTCATTGATTAATGTCCGCAACGGCATAAGAATGTCATACAAATGTTCATGGCCAATTTTCAAATATGCGGCAATTTTTGTCTCGATATTTACAAACGCCTTGAATCGATTGTGGAGCATTGTGACATTTAACATTTCGAATGGTTCCAAACCCAAAAGTTGAAAGGTGTTAAATAATAAGATATCGCTGGTCAATTGTTAGAAAACTTTTCCTACAAAACTGCGAATTTCGAAATGTCTGCAAGATTTTCACCATTTTTGTAGTGAATTTTATCAATTTCACTGGTTTTTGAAGCATGTAGCTATTGTTTTCTTTTTACTTTTTATTGACAAATCCCTTATTAAAATAATTTTGTAGACTTCTTAGTACACAAATATTAAAAATTTAAATAATTTTTGGAACAGCACTTAAGCCAAAACTTCGAGCTCAGGACCAATATTTGCATGATGTAAAAATTGAAAAAAAAAATTAACCTGCTTTTGTACGCGCACTTTATTTTAGGCTCTAAAGGGGCTATAGTGGCCCTTAAATTAGATGTTAGTTCTTCTATGGGATCATCTTAAAAATCCTATTTGAGGCCATACCATTAATTTGTAAGTGTTTTATTCTCAAAAGTTCAGTTTTATTTTTTTCTTCAAAATATCTTAAGACAACGAGAAGACCACAAGGCCTAAAAGGACTCCACGATCGAGTTAGGTAGCTCCTTAAAGAGTCATTAATGCTATATGTTTATATTATCAGAGAAGGCATACCGTAACCTTTCGTACCTTCAAAATAAGTTTGGATCTTCTAACTGTCTATATAGATAATGGGGGATTCTCTTGTGCTTCTTGATAACGTTTTCCTTAAAGAATTAAAGGGGGACTTTTTTACTTTTTCTCCCCAATCAGGTTTCTTACTCCGCCTCTAGGATAATTTTATCTTATAGCTTACATATGCATCAAATTTAAAGTTTACCAAACATTTTACATGCCCTAAAAGATCATAAAAATAAGTATGATTAACCAATTCAAGAAAAAGAATATACGTTAATTTTATATAATGTAGATGTAACTGGTGTAGGACCAAATAAACAAATAGTTTCTGGAAAGAAGTGCATAAAGTCTTAAGCAAAGTTTAAGCATCGAAATGTTTTCTTTAATCTCAAGTCAGACAAAGAATAGAAAATCATCAGTGGTTTAGTTATGAAAAGTATTTTAAAACATTTATAAACATATAAAACATCATGTTTTATTTATACATGTATATTTTTTTGTTTAAATATGAATTACATCTATAATATTAATATTAATGTTATTGTTAATTTTTATTTTACTAAAAAGGTCCCTTACCAGTTTTATGTTTCTGTGTTTTTCATTTGAAAACATATTTCCATTTAAATTCTATATCAAAAAATAAAAATAACAAAATCAAAAATATCTTCACTTCTAGTTTTGTTACTTTTTGTTTATTAATAAAACTTTTATTTATAATACTTTATATTTTTTTTTTGTATTTAAAGTTAATTTGTATTGAATTCGATTGTGGATTGCATTTTATTTTATTGTTTTTGTTTTGTTCAATTTGTTTTTATATTTTTGTTTTAATTTAGGGTGCATGGAAACCGGACATTTATTATCTAACGATTATCAATTTGTAATTTTGTTTGTATAAATAAAATAAAAAAATAAAACAAAATAAAATGATTTTAAATAGTTAATTTTTATTTAATATTAAATAAAAAAATGTTTACATTGCATTTAAAACTAATAGAACTTAAAAAAAAATATAGTAAATAAATAAAGTCAATATATAATAATAGATACTCGTATTATATAATAAAACAATAAAAAGTAAAATTAAATGCTATAGCTATAGTTTCTCTTTATATATATAAAACTAACCAATCACAGCTTTAATATTATATAAATATTTTTTAAGAATTTTGTTTTTATATAAATTTCTCTTTTTGGTACATACTTTTAACTTCATGTATTCTCCTTTCTATATTATTTCCTCTTCTTTTTGTTTTTATACTCGTATGAATGATTTTATAAGATTTCTTTTTAAATATTTTCTCAATATTTTTGTAGGTTTTTTAGTTTTAAATTTTCATTTAATTCATCATAAGACTCCGCTGGTATTTCTTTGCATTTGTGTACAAATGTGGTTTTTATATTTTTCTTTTTGTATTTTGAATATTTCAAATATTTTGCTTGATTTTTCTTATCACAATTTATTTTAAAAAATGTTTTAGCTTTTGAAATTATTAACTCTGTATTTTTTTTTCAAATTTAATTTTGTACATAGAAATGATTTCTTTCTTTTTCAAAGCTGTGTAAAGTACTTACGACAGACGTTTTGCAATTATATAATTTAACTTTACTTTGATTATAAAAAAATGTTTGAATCAATATTTCCTTCAATGTTTTATTGATCCCTCAATCAAGTCTTTAACCACAACTTGCACCAACATAAAAACGAAATTATAAGCCTTTAGTTCATTTTTCGAGTTGGTTCGATTTTCTGTGACATTCCTGTAAGGACTCTCTGGTTATCGATGACGCGTAAACAACTTATAAACGAACGTATTTCACCTTCAGTCTTGGGCGAGGGTGGTTCCAAACCTGTAGATGTGTACATACAATTTGTGTTATATGGGAAAACCAATTTGAAAACATTCGCATAAAATATTCACCAATGCCGCATGTTATTAATTGGATGGTAAGACACAAGGCATAGGTTAGGTACATGTATACAATTTCACTTACCAAGACTTCGTGACCGACAAAAACGTATCGTTCGCATCGTTTGGGCCATCATGTGCATCTTTTCGAAATTGACCAAACCATCGAGACTGGTTTTATTGCCTTCGTGGGCAAATGTCATGTCCTTTAGGAGCAATGGCATAAATGGTATAACAGGTGGTTGCAATTTTCCAACAAATACTCTATACGCCCGGTGATTTCGACTTGGGTCAATTAAAGCTTCGAATTCTTGAAATAGTTTGCGAAACTTTGAGGGAATTTTATCCCAGGTTAATTGGAGACGAGATACTGCCATATTGGAGAGACCCATAACAATGGCAAAGAATGCATTGAGATTTTGGTATTCCTTGCAGCTGTAATATTTGAGAATGCAAAATTTGTTAATTGAATTGGTTCAATTCAATGATATTGAACTTACTAAGCAGCTAATTTGATGAATTTTCGAAGGAGACCAACACGTTTACTCATACTCGATGTCGATACAATTTCCGTAACAATCCAATATTGTAATTCGTTGAAACGTCTGAGAAAAACATCAAGATTTGCAGTTATCTGAAAAATAAAAGCAAACAAAAACTTAACAACAAGTAAATATTATTAAATGGTGAATAATAATCCCGGAATCTTTTTGTTTTGGAAAATTCTTCAAATTAAATTCTGAGGTTTTTTCCTAGGAAACTTTATTTTCTTCTTTTTTCCTATAATTTGTATGACGTTGTCATTTACTGGACTAAAATTTAGACCTGATAAAAACTGTCCAGACATTTAATTTCATTTCTATGGGGTTGATATAATTTTGTACGGTTGGTACAAAGGTCAGAAAACTTTACTATTTTAAAAACTTATTAATGTCCTTAAAAATGTGAAAATATTTAAAGAACGTACCAAACATGGGATCAAAAATTTAAATTAAGACTATTTTTTGTTAAAATAAATTCGAGAAGTCAAATCAATTTAGAAGTACATTTGGTTAGGACTGAGATGCGAAACACATTGATAGCTTAAGGGGGTATTCTAGTGTAGAATTTTGAAAAATTCAAAATTTTTTTTTTTTCATATTTCCAAAGTTTAGACATTCAAGAATATGCGTTTAAAAGGATTTTTTAATATTCTTATTATTTCACAAGTTAATTGAAGGTCATAGAAACTGAAACGCGTATCGAGCGCTCGGAATTCCGGACTTCAGAGGCTTCAAAAGAGGGTAGAACTGCTCGTCTTCATCAGATAACATCGAATGAGTATATTGAAGTAGAGGAAGGATTTTTATATGGAGCAGGAATCGCTGTTTAAAAATATGTACGTATTCTGTATCATTCTATAAGTAAAATTGTCGAAAACTTGTCTCAAAACTTTGAACGCGTTTTTCTCTAAACTACTTTTTTCGAGCTGACGGTAAGGATATATCGAGTTCTAATAGACCGATTTACATTCAAATTTGGAGAGGATGTTCTTTATACATCTCTTTATCGTGTGGCCCTTGCCCAAAAATATAACTTCTCATTTAGTATTTTTTAAAAATTCGGAGTTGTTGAAAAATATGCAACAAGAACATTTTTTTTTCAAAGTGCTGCCATTTTGTTAAAAAGTTTTTTTTAACTTATCCAAGGGCGAAACAATAGCGACATCTATAATAATTAAGAATCCGTCTGGTTTTTGTTTTTCAGATCATGGTTGGTATGATGCACGCCAGGACACCCTCTTTTATTTAGACCCCCACTTTGACTGGTTGTAACTTTGTTAACTGTAATTTTTTTTTTATTAATTTTTGTATGTATGAACAACAAATCAATAAACAAATGATAAAAAAATTGATACTAAAAATATTTTTTGTTTCCTTTATACAACACTTCAAAAACCGGGCGAAATTCATGTCTCTACACTAGAATACCCCCTTAACATTCGTTCACTTCACAAAATAATTATTAACAATTGAAGTTTAACCTTTTTTGAAGAGATATTTGGGACGTTTGGGACGTTGAACAAATTGAGGATTTAATTAAATGTAAGAAATTGATTAACATTCATTTGTATAGGTTTTCTATTTGTTGTGCAAAGAAACTGTAAGGATTTTTCTAAATAATAACTATTCTACATATTTGTTGGTTACCTGAAATGCGACCCACACTGATAACTTCCCATCCCGTCTATCGTTTTGTCTTGCTTAAAAGTTTGTCTATATGTATCAATTTTTACCAAATTTGCGTACTATTTTTTGTAGATTTTATTTTTGTATGAAAAAACCGACTGTTGGATTTTTATAAAAAAATTACTGAATATCGAAAACAATATTTTCTGTGAAATAAAATAAGTTTGAAGCCAATATTTGTAATTTTTGAAAAGAATTTAAGTCGAAAGTAAATTTTTACCAAGTTTTAGTATTGTTTTTTTTTAGGTTTTTATTTTTTGTAAAAAAAAACTGTCAATTCGATTTTTCTCAAAATTTTTCGTAATGTTGAAAACAATATTTCTTATAAGGTAAAATTAGTAAGAACCCATTATCTCAGATTTTTGAAAAGATATTAGAGTCGAAAATCAATTTTTACCAACTTTTGTTAATATTTTTTTCGGTTTTTAATTTTTTGTAAAAAAAACTGTCAATTCGATTTTTTTCAAAATTTTACTGAATGTTGACAACAATATTTTTTGAAAGATAAAAGTAGTTTAAAGCTAATATCTCAAAGTTTTGAAAAGATATTTGAGTCGAAAGTAAATTTTTACCAACTTTTATACATTTTTTTGTTTAGGTTTTTATTTTTTGTAAAAAAACTGTCAATTCGATTTTTCTTAAAATGTGTCCTAATATTGAAAACAATATTTCTTATAAGTTTAAAGTAAATAGAAGATATTATCTCAAATTTTTGAAAAGATATTTGAGTCGAAAATCAATTTTTACCAAATTTTAAAAAAAAAATTTTGTTGGTTTTTAATTTCTTGTAAAAAAAAACTGTTAATTCGATTTTTTTCAAAATTTTACTGAATGTTGACAACAATATTTTCTTAAAGATAAAATTAGTTTAAAGCCAATATCTTAAAGTTTTGAAAAGATATTTTAGTCGAAAATCAATTTTTACAAACTTTGAGTAATGTTTTTTTTAGGTTTTTATTTTTTATAAAAAAAAGTGTCAATTAGATTTTTATCAAAATTTTATCAGATGTCAAAAACATTATTCTTCGTTGCACAAAATTGTTTTTGAGATGAAATGATACTTTAGTCGTAAAATTTTCGAGGTGACAAATATTTTTTTTTTCAGTTTTTTTGATTTATAAAAAAACCGTTAATTGGTATTTTTTCTAAAAAATATACTTGTTTTGTATCACGTTACAATATATAATATAAAATCTAATTCAAGTCTCTAGCATCATTGGTTCGTGAGATATTTGGGGTTAACCAAAATTTTCAACTTTTTTTTAAACTGCTATGGTAAAAAAACCACCAACGCAATTTTCTTGAGAGCCCTTTCTGCATCTTTCTGCCTCATTATCTGTATAACAAAATTTATTTGAAGTCGATATCTCTTCTGGTTCTTGAGCTATGGACGACGAAAAAAACATTGCGAACGTACGGACGTACGGACATACGGACGTACGAACGTACGTACACACGCACGCACAGACATCTTTCTAAAAATCTTTTATTTCGACTCTAGGGACCTTGAAACGTCGAGAAATGTCAAAATTTTCAATTTGACAAATTTGACAACTTCCTATGGGAAGTTAAAAATTATGGCATCAGGTCAGGTTTTTGAGATAGTACTTTTTAAAATTCTAAAAAAACGTATATAAGGCTTTTTGATGCTATCTACATTTATGAAGTTGCTTGTTTTCAATAAAATCCGTGATATTATTCCAAATTTATAATCCTTTTCTATAATATTCAGTTGAAATATTTATATTATTTCATATGATGAATCGAAAAATTTTCATAAATTGTCAGATTTCACCTGTCTTACAAAAATCTGATAGAAACACTAAACCATTTACATACGTTAAAACGGTTTTTAACGTAAAAATAAAAAACGGTTGGAAAATAAGTTTTGCTCTTGTAACGAATCTTTTGTCTAAACAATTATATTATTATTATAATATCAAGTTCTTGAAATATATTAAAAATATAAAAATAATGTTGACAACGGATATTTTTAAAACTTGAGTAAATTGTTAAAATTTAAGTTTGAATTCGAAATCAGCACAAACAAATAATTTCAAAGCGTATTTTTCAAAACTATGAAAGTATCATATTCAAATAAGGATCCATAACTAAAGAGAATTTCCAGAAATTAAGTAAGATACTAAAATAATGTAAATTGTATCTAAAAGAAAAAAATTTGTACTTTGCAAAATCATTTAACAATTTTGATTGTTTTTAGCATTTTTAAAGGGTCATATTTTAAAAACCTGGTGTAATAGAAAAATGGCGAGATTAGAATAATTTTGGACATCTTAATCATTTAAAAAAAAAATTTTTTTTTGTGGGGCCAGTGTTTTTAATAAAGTTGAAGTCGAAATCTGATCCTTCTGTAGTATTAATAATAAGTGCGTTTTGTTCGCATTTCATATATAGTAAAGTGAGAAATTGCCAACAAAACGATCCGCAGTAGTCCGGTTTTTATATTTGAAAGTTGATACAACTGAATATTTGCCGAATAATTTATCAAAAAATTCCAAAAAAATAGCGAAATTCAGGCCAGGGGTGAAATCGTGTAAGCTAATTTTTCATAGTTGACTATCAAAATCAAGAAAATACGTCTGTGTAATGTGATATTCGATTTCAAAGTTTTAACCAAACAATTTGACATAAAATAAAAACTTCAAGAAGGGGGCTTGTTCGTACACTACTACATTAACATGTGGTGTTGAAGCGAGCTTGAAGCTCGCCTAAATTCTTTCTATACCTGAATCGAGTTGAAATGAGCTTGGTTCGCTTCGATTCCGGTCGGGGATCGGAGTCGAGTCAAAATTTGTGAAGAAAAACCTGTGTGGAGGAATTGGTTTTACAGATAATGCGTTATGGTCTGTTTATTTGCATGTTTGTGTACAAAAAATATAGTTTTGTTTTAATCAAATTTGCATTTGCATTTTAGAAAGTGCTGTCAAACTTAATCATTTTTAAATCTTCTTGTGTGGTGGAAACACCTAAAAGATTTATCTAATCAAAACTGAGATAAACCTCTGGTGGAAACATAGCAAAACTTAATTATCTTTTCTATTGTTTTCTCTTGCAAAATAAGCCCAGTTAGTCCATTTTCATTAACAAAACTCAATAATATCAACAGTAACAGATTGACTTGTTTCCCCAATGGAAAACACATGGTTAAAAATGCACAACTACTTAACGAACACAGCCATCGAGATACAAATACAATATCAATCGTACCAACATTTGAGAACGAAATCACATAAGATCCATTCGAGGCTCGTATAAATGTCAAAAACCTATCCATAGTGAGATTCTACTCTAACTTTTATCGGTGTTATTCATACTATGGATATTGTTTTTGTTATTCGTGTAAAATCCTACTATACTATGGATAGATTTGCCAACAAAACACGGGTAATGTGATATTTAAAAAAGGAGATGAAAGCCATGTTGAAAATTATGGGAAAATTTCTATTCTCAATTTACTGAGAAAAATTTTCTCCACAATTGTATATGGAAGACTTTCAAATTCGATTAAAAACAACAAAAATCTCAGTGAATTCCAACCACAGATCATATTTTTGCTATAACTAGCATTGCTAGAAAATATTTCGCAAAGAGTAAGAAGCTGGTATGTGTGCTTTGTGGACTTTAAAGCTTCACGACACGGTAAGCATTGAAAGTTTTTAATGAAATTTCTGGCGTCATCAAGTTCAGTTGTATCGGATGGTTCTAAATTTTCCGAATGGTTTGATACCTCTGCAGCTTTACCACAGGGATGTAATTTGCATCCTATTCTGTTCGCCTATTACATTACTAGATGATATTCTACTGGGGTTCCTAAACTTTTCGGGAGATCTCATGGTGCCGATATCAGATAATCCCTTTTCAACTTTAAATAAATCGATTACAAACGTACTGCAAGACATGGGATCTTCATGTCAAAATATATCTGAAAACGAAAATCACGATCTTCGAGAATCAACAGAGAGGAAGACTGCGGGGAGAAACTTGGCGACTCAAGAATGAGCGGATAGATGTAGTGACCGAATTCAAATACCTTGGTGTATTGTTATCACCAAACTTAAACTTTGGCAAACAAGCAAAGGAAAAAAGCACAGAAGCTTAATTGTCAATTAACTTGATGTGGTAGAAATTTTTTAAAAATCTAAATATTGATATTGCCTCTAATTATAAAGTCTTAAACGCTACTGTCAAAACGTGTATGTGGTATGGAGTGAATGCATTTAGGGTCAGTCTCATTGCAAAATTTGAAGCTGTTCAATGATATTTTTTGACCATTTATCTGCAAGACCTGAAAGCGCATCTAATAAAAGTGATGAAAATAAATGAAAAAAGTCTTCATAGATCAAGCGCCTTAAGACCATTAAGAATTTATGGTTCTTCTTTCAGGGAATGGAGCCAAAAGGCTTTATAGCATGACATCACACCATTGTTATCTGAGAGTAAAGTTCGCGATTCAATGATCATAGCTAAAGTGGACGAACAAATATATGACCAGAACTTAACTAGAGCATCATCATCAACGTCTAGACTGTTCTACAAAAGCGAAACCATCAACTACCTATACTAGAGAAAGTTATTTTATCAGTAACTACTCATCTGAAGTGATAAGTTATTAAATCTGAATTTTTTACCTCACAGAGCAGATCCTCAGTACAAGTGTAATCTCTGCAACAGAAGAATACCTGAAAATATCTTATATATATCTATATATATACAAGAAGGTCGTGTTTGTTACAACACTAATAACTCGAGAACGGCTGGACCGATTGCCATGGTTTTTGATTTGTTGGATTTGTTTCCGTCCCGAATAGCAGAATACATCTTAAAAACAATGAAAACTCGATATGTGTAATGAATACTTAATCATTTCAATAGATGCTGATTTGTTTATTACATGTCAAACTTTTGTTGTCCAATCCTGTCAAATAGTGTAACAACTATTTTTTTTTGGAGCTTATGACCTGGTTGCTGAGACCTTAAAGCCACAACTTTATTTTTTTTTGAAGACATCATGTGTGCCTTTACCAGTTTCTTTGCGATTTGTCAAAGCGATCCGTTCGCATGAACTTTGCTTTACTCAGAAATGCCACGTTATTACACTTGGAACGCTACATCGAAGAAATTTCAACGTCGGAAGCAAGGCGAGCAGTTCCTGGTCATCCAGATATGCGTTCTACTGATGCTCTTGGTCGTATTTACACAGTTCATCCGAAGAATGATGAATGTTTCTATTTGCGGTTGTTGCTGGTACATGGCCAACATCATTTGAATCACTACGAACTGTTA
This sequence comes from Eupeodes luniger, assembly GCA_951509635.1. Lineage (NCBI taxonomy): Eukaryota > Metazoa > Arthropoda > Insecta > Diptera > Syrphidae > Eupeodes > Eupeodes luniger. The sequence goes on along the minus strand of OX608075.1, from coordinate 75,563,424 downwards.
ATGGTATCGTGTGCCCCACATTTCGAGCAGCATGTCAAGAGCTAAATTTGCTTGAAAACGATACTCATTGGGACACGACTATCGCTGAAGCAATTATTTCTGCATCTCCAAGTCAGATATGCACATTATTTGCTATCATCATTTCAACATGCTTCCCATCGAACCCACGTGACCTGTGGAACAAATACAAAGATAACATGTCAGAAGATATTTTACATCGAATTCGCGTCAGCTCAAGAAATTCTTATCTTGAGGTGAATGAGGAGATCCATAACCAGACTTTGCTCTTGATCGAAGATATATGTTACCTCATGTGCGGCAGTTTGTTAGTTAGGTTAGGAATGCAAGCGCCAGATCGTGGAATGAATGACGCATTTAATAGAGAATTAGAACGTGACATAGCCAGGATTGTCGCTACCTGCACAGGGCATTGGCCTGTAGGGGAGCATGCGGCAAAATTGGGTATACCACATAACTCTTTCTGCCGTAGCTGTGAGAACCGGGATGAAAAAGAAACAGTCCCACACTTTCTATGCCACTGTCCGGCCCTGGCCAGGAAAAGAGCACTCCACTTGGGTAAGGAATTCTTCAACGGTATTGAGGAACTCGCAGAATTCAAGATCAAAGATTTGATCTCATACCTAAATAGCACAAAGTGGCTTTAACCCCCTCCCCCCTTATTTCTCCCTCACTAAATGGTACTATGAGATAATAGGCCGTAAGGTAGGAGAATAAAATTACATTTTATATTTTACATAGGACTGCACGTGCGGAACGTGCACCATCAATAGCCCATTTTCAAATCAGAATCTCACGAGGTATGGTATCAAAACGGCGCACTCAGCGCCATTTCTACCTACCTACCTAGAACGTGAACGTGAATATGATCCACATGAACTAATCCAATCAGTTCAAACGAATGTACCTCTGTTGAATCCTAAGCAGAGGGAAGTTTATGATACACTGATTAATGCAATTGATGATGGAAATGGCGGCTTATTTTTTTTGGATGCCCCGGTGGAACTGGGAAGACATTCCTCATGTCATTGATTTTGGCCACTGTACGTGCGAGATCCGAAATTGAGGTAGCAATTGCTTCTTCTGGAATAGCGGCCACATTGTTAGACGGATGCCGTACGGCTCACTCAGCGTTAAAATTGCCATTAAACCTTCAAACTACTGAACAACTGACATGTAACATTTCGAAACACTCCGCAATGGCCAAAGTTTTAGTAGCATCAAAAATCATCATATGGGACGAATGCACAATGGCGCACAAACGCGCATTGGAAGCACTAGACCGAACCGAGATGTTTTGGTGGTGCAATGATTTTATTATCTGGCGATTTCCGACAAACACTACCAGTTATTCCAAGATCTACTGCTGCCGACGAAATAAACGCTTGCCTCAAAGCATCAAATCTGTGGCAATATGTAAAGAAACTTCAACTGTCTGTAAATATGAGAGTTGCATTGTTGAACGATCTATCTGCTGATGATTTCTCGAAGCAATTGCTGACTATCGGTAATGGCAGTGTTCATGTTGACAAATCGAGCGGTTTGATTTCATTTCCTCCAAATTTTTGCAATTTCGTATCATCAAAAGACGAGCTTATCAACAAAGTATTCCCGGATATCATTGCTAACCACAAAAATACTAAATGGTTAAGTGAGCGAGCAATTTTGGCCGCTAAAAATAAGAATGTAGATGACCTCAATTTTATAATTCAAAATCAAATCGTAGGTACTCTGTATTCATTCAAATCTATCGACTGTGTAACAAACGAAGAAGAATCCACTAATTATCCAACTGAATTTTTAAACTCCTTGGATGTGCCTGGTTTACCACCGCACAATTTAAAACTTAAAGTTGGCTCGGTACTCATCATGCTTTGAAATTTAAACCAACCAAAACTGTGTAATGGAACGCGTTTGGTGATAAGAAAACTGATAAGCAATGTGATTCACGCGTCGATACTTAAAGGAAGATTTAAAGATGAGGAAGTTCTTATTCCAAGGATTCCGATGATCCCAACGGATATGCCCTTTGAGTTTAAACGAATTCAATTCCCGATTCGTCTTGCCTTCGCCATGACGATCAACAAATCACAGGGCCAATCCTTGACTATTTGTGGCCTTAATCAAGAAAATGCATGTTTTTCTCATGGTCAATTGTACGTGGCATGCTCACGTGTCGGCAAACCATCCGCTTTATTTGTTCTTGCGCCTGATCAAAAAACAAAGAATGTTGTTTACCACAAAGTGCTTGAATGAAAATCCTATTAATGAATTAATCCAAGTTTTATTTTTTTTTTCCCAATCTGCACAACATAGTTTTCAATCATTTTTTTCTGACATGAGTTTGAAGTTCTTAATTATTATTTTTTATTTTTTTTATTTTTATTTTCATTCTGTATAATTATGTATGTTTTCATCATCATTCATCATAATAAAATACTTTTTTGTTTCTATCTATACAAATATATTATTTTGTATCGTTGTTTTACGTTCATCAAAGCCTAAATTAGTTCAGCTAAAAAGTAACAAGAAATTCATTGACTGTTAGGCGGTACGAAGTTCGCCGGGTCAGCTAGTAAATAAATAAAAATCTATTAATCTATCTGTAACATTATTAAGAAATGGAGAACGAAAAGGGTTATCCCGAACGTATTCACGAACGAGTGATACGGATTCCACAAAGAATTTCAATGCTCGATTAATTAATATTTGCGCAAAATTTTATATATTTTGAGTGTCTTGGACTCCATTCGAAAAAAAGAAATAAAAAATTTTGAAAAATCATATATTTTGTTGCTTTCCAATAAGATATTTAAGTAATGAAATATTACTTTACAAAATCTACATTTGTTTTCGTTTACACCGAAAAATAGACAAAATGAAGTACTAATCTATATTATTTTTTAAAAAGACAATAAATTTCAGTCTATCAAGATAGTACTTCAAAAATTTTTCAATTTTGAATCAGACTAACTTTGGAGTATTATCAATCATCAACTAAGCCTTAATCGGAATCGGTTGGAGAAATAAATATTCCATCCACAACATAATTTTCCATTTTACAACCAAGACGTAGCCCCAACATCAGAATTCACAAGTGCGATGTTAAACAATTTTCTAAGAATCGTAGGATTGAACAATCTTTTATTCAACAGATCCTTCGTCCTGTGTCAATTGAAAATGAACCTAGTGCTAGGTTACAAAACAAAAAGTAAAATCCCATGACAAACAATAAAGCTTAGAAATGTTCCAACATAATGGTCTTGTTCTTGCATAAAAGTATATACATAACTAACTATATCTCCATATAGGAAACCATGGAACATTAGCATTCCTCTTAAATTTACCACATTTACTGGGAAAATCTCCTTACAACTCACAATGATATTATAAATAATGCAAATTGATTGCAAATGTCGCTTTTGTATTTGCAAACATAAAGGTTCTGAAGGTACAGACAATTCTCTTCTTATAGGAAGGTATATATGTATAAAAGGTGGTATATCTAACACCGACGACGCCCGACGCCTCAGAAGGACAAAAATGAATCCTTTCCTTATGCGTTCTAACCACAACACAAAACAACCATCACACGTTTACGTACCTTTCCGAAATGATATCTTCCAAAGGTATGATACAGCAACTCATACTCGTGCACCGCCCAAAATAGGTCCCAATCGAAAATTGTTATATGGTAAGCCAGCTCTTTGGTACTTATAATTTCTAAATCCACATCAACTCCTTCCGTAGGTCCTTCTTGTTCGGGCAATGGAGTCTGTCAAGGAACACAAAAGCATAACACATAGAAACACAAAAGAACAAATTAGTTTGTAATCCCTCTCTAGAGTGCACTTCATGCATTTAATATTCCACTCAATAAGATTGTATATAGGTATAGGGTACTAACGTATATACATACATATACTATACATATATAGACTTACCAGTGCGTCTAGGTGATCCTTAACGGAAACAAAGAGGCGGCCATTAAGACTTAAACCCGTTGGAATGCTAACATCGTTATCCTTAAATTTCGAACGTTCCCCGTTCGATTTTACTTCGACAAGGGCCAGGTCATCGGGTCCTCGATTCAGTTGCAGCTTGTCGGCGGCACATGCCTTTATTATACCAGCAGTGGTGTGCAATGGGAAGCGTAGGGTGCAGTAGGTGTGGTCAGCACAATAAACTCGAAAGATGACTGTGAAATATAAGAGATGCACTATACATAAATATAGGTACCTAAATGTGGCACGAACTGAACACTCTTAAAAGTGGTCACTATTCAAAAGTGGAGTGGAGGTACGTTTGGAATTGCCACAAAATTCCAAATGAAATAATCGAAGTTCTTCGGAAACTTACTGTCATCATCCGGTCGGATTACGGTCCTTGACGTTGTGGTATTTCCACTGAACAGACAAATTGGTTGGCCATTTGGTGGTAGCTTCCACTTTTGTCCAGCATTGGCAGTTCGGTCCTCTTGGTAGCGTGACAGTTGAGTGAGAATATTGTGAACGACGCTCGTTTCCTCATTTAAATCTGGATCAGCTTCGACATCAGCAGCCAGGTCCTATTAAAAATGAATCAACATTAAATCAACGAGCACGTCATGATGATTATGAGACTATATTGAAATGATGGTGGTTCATGGTTGATGCAGATTGCACAGCTATACCATAGATATGCGGGTCGATGAGTTTTTTGATTATTTACCTCAATAAAATCACAGACTACAGATTCCTCGAATGCAGCATGGCGCACGGCCATTAGCCATTTTTGTACGAATTGAACAACTCGCTTTTTGAAATTTAAATTATATTCTCGGTCCTCGGGCGTATTGCCCCCACCGCCACCTCCACCTGTATTCTCACAATGAAAAGTGCACAGGAGTTAAGGAAATAAAAATATATCTATGTATATGAATAAATAATAAAGTCGGTTATAAGCGACTCCCACAAAGTACAAAGAGAATTTTAGTGTTCGGGAACTTCCTGCTCTCAAGTTTGAATTTTAACCCATATGATAATATTGTCTTGTGGTTTGAAATTCAACAGTAAACAAGTTAGAGTATAGGTATACCTAAAAGACACATAATAAAGAGGTATTTATTTTACTTTTCCTATGTAAGAAGAAATGTATAAATTCTAGAATAACTTCCTTTTCTATTCAGACATAAAATTAACTACAAAATACAAACTTTAAGGGCTTACCAACATTATTAAAGAATGCTTGGAAACCAAGTACTTCAGTCTATTTTTGGCGAAAATGTCTGGTATAAGAGTCGATATTTCTCGGGATTTTTATGTCTACTTAATTGGCTTGTTAAATAGGGGTTAGAATTTTGAACATTTTATTTATATCCAACAATAAGGAAGTTGAACTAAACAACAATTTAACCTGTGGTTAAAGCAAGTACAAGCAATTACTATACACCTCCTAAATTTTCTGATACTTCTTTAGCTATCAAAATACACAGTTTTATAAATTTTCACATTTTACACTAAAACTGACAGTGTTGCCATGAAGAAATAGCTTAAGGTAGCACATCAGCCAAAAGAGAACAGTATTTCAAAAAAATAGTAGCACATACCCTTTACATTCAAAATGTTTACCAACAATTTTTTGTCTTAAATTCTTTTCTAAAAACGGGTGTTTTTGTAGACGTTTTGTTTTCAATCTGGCAATTTCGGAGTTGGTCTTTCTGACAGCTGTCACTTGGTTTATGCTTTGATTGGTTTGCCATTTTGTCTACGTAGACGATTGACGCTTTGAAAGAGAAAATTTGGCACGTTATTGCTGATGTACGGCCTTAAAATGTATATGGGGCTGCAAAAAGTGGTCGAAAATTGGGCTTTTGTCTGAAATTTATTCGAACCAGTAAAAAAAAAGGTTTTAGACAAGGCATTGTCAATTCATGTCACTGTCAATTCATTTCATGAATTGTGCAAAACTCAACTGTAATTGAGTAGTAAAGTCCTTCCTCGAGCATATAAAGCCACCATCTAAAAGACTCTCATCATCCCGGTTCTCATGTATGGCGCTGAGGCTTGAACCCTGTCAAAGAAAGATGAGAGCGTCTTAGGATGCTTAGAGATAAAGATTTTTCGTTTGATTTTTGGTCCCTTTTGCATAGATGGAGAGTGGAGGAGAATATTATAACGACGAACTTAACGGGCTGTGCAGCGACACTGGCCTGGTTAAATGAATACAAGTCCAACGACTTAGATGGCTAGGTCATGTAGAGCGAATGGAAATCAACGCTCCAGCCCGGAAGGTCTTCGAATCCAATCCCAAAGGATAGCGCAGTGGAGGAAGACCTAGACTCAGGTAGCGCACGCAGGTGGGAGAGGACCTCAACCAATTTGGCGTACGAAACTGAAGACAGTTAGCTAGAGATTGAGCTAGTTGGAGACCCATGTAAGTTGAGGCCTAGGTCCGTCCGACACCGTATAGCCACATATAGTAAGTAAGAAAGTACCTGCAGCAACTTGCAACTTGTAAATCCCTTTTAAAACATAAAAACAAACCTTATCTTTATAATAAAGCTAAATTCTTGCCATAACATTAAATGTTATGGATTTTATTTCTTCTGGAAAATCACAGGTTAAAAAAAAACACACCTTACCTTATTCACACTTAAATTATATAAACTCAAAAATAACATTAATTAATCCGAAATAAATACCTACGTAAATAATTCATTTTAAAAACAAGAGTATATATGTAAGTACACGAAAAGTACATTAGGGTGCGTTGAAGCCACTATACAAAAAAATTTACAAAATAAGTTATTGTTTATTTTTGAAACGAAATTAAAAAAACCCAACCATTTTATATTTAAATTTTAAATGTTCAATAAAGAACATATTTCTTTTGTTTGCACATAAACAATACATTTACTTTTGAGAACCTTTTGATCCAGGTTTTGAGGAAAACCGGGGATAAACTGAAATAAAGTTAAAGGAAAGGTGTGGTATTCAACTTCGTTTTTAGGAAAACACTTCTTCGGTAGTCTTGAAGAACTCGAACACTTTGCAGGAAATAGTCTTTTAGGTTTTATCAAAGCCTGGAAAATGACATCAGCTAGAATCATAGGTTATACACTTACTTTTCAGGGAAATTATAAGACTTTCAAGGAATCACAAAAGAACTAAATTGATCTAAGTATGGCGATAACTAAATCAATCGCCAACCCATTTACCTAACCTAACCTAAGATTGCAGTACAATTTCCTTTTTCATGAAATTTTCTATGAGCTATTCGAACATAAGTGGCCATATGTCCTTGATAAATTTACAAATTCCATCATTAAGGTCTTATATTGATTGTGGAATATCATTAAATGAATGTTAACAACTTCAATTTTGCCCAAATGAAGGGGTTTTCAACATGAAACCTCTTAATGGAAAACCTTTACTTTCTATTTATGCTTTTTGGGATGTCGACACTTGGCAGTACAAATGGCAAAACATTATAATAAAACTCATTTTTTAGGTTAATCTTTAAGAACTATGAAAATAATAGTGTGTGATACTTCTTCTCTAAAAACTTTCATTTTACAAAAACGACTAACATTTTCTTATAGGATATTTTTGTGTTTCCATTCAAACCAAAAGTAAAACAATTTTTATCAAAGGAATTAATTTCATTGAAAAAGAATGTAACCATCACTACGTCAAAATTCTAATCAATTCAACTGAACAAAGCTGAATGAATGTATTTACCTATATAAAACAAAGATAGATTTGTGGTTGTGGTCGTCACTTATCAACTAATCTAAGCTTATACCACCTCTGAATTTAAAAAATATTATCAACTTTGAAGAATTTTAAAGGAACCTTCTCCTTGTGTCTTCTACAATATAAATTGCTAAGGGGCGAAACGCATATATGAACTGAACACATGCTGGTTTATAATTATTTTGTGATTTTAAATCATATTTATTAAAATAAACAGTGTTCAGGAAAAAACAATTCGACTGTTAACAGTCAAATATTTCTTTTGAAATATAGCAAGGCAAAAAAATAGCAACAATTTATCTTCTTTGAAGACTTGTAGCAACTATATAATTCGCAGTTACTCTATGCAGCTCGGATTATATGGAATCTCGATTTATTCGGGAAAATATGCGTCAAGACAAGGTGTAATGGTCATCTTCTGATGAGCCCAACCATTACAACGCATATATGTATGAACACATGCTGGTTTATAATTATTTTGTGATTTTAAATCATATTTATTAATATAATTTCGGTTTTCGTTGTATGAAAATAACAAATCCCATCATGATGCGAACTCAAAAAATCTAAAACTTCTAGTTATTTGCAGTATATTTTTTATAAACAAATATTTGTATTAGAAAATTAGTTTGGCTTAAAAGTTTTGATTGCACCAATGCCAACATGAAGAATTCAAACCAATTGCATTTATTTATATGAAATAATATCAGATTCATAAAACAAAACACTCTCAAAAGTTTGTTATATACAAATGTAGTTTACATTTATTTTAATGGAATGTGGAGAAAACTTTTATTGTGCTGATTTAATTTCAAATATTTAACTTTTAGTGAGTGCTATTTCCACAAAAAAAGCCATAGAGTTTTGAAAAAAGTTTTTTTTTCTAATAACTTTTGACGGTTTTGTGTTACGTTAACATGTTTTTAAATGTTTGGTTTCAAAATACAAATTGTTTTATGATTATTTTCAGTTATTTTAAACCAATAGTAATGGCTGCAGAAACTTTTGTGGGAAGTAAAAGTTGCACATTTGTTTATTTGTGTAGTGTAATAAAATATTCAATACTACTGTTTCCAGAAAAATATTTCTGTAAAAAATCTATAGGGGTTAGAGGACCTAAGGATACAGATGTAAGTTTCGGAAAAAATGTTTGAGAAATTCCTTACCTACACACAAGGAAATAAATAAGGAAATAATAATAAAATAAAATCAGTTTAAAAAAGGATATTAATTAACCAGCTCATCGACAAGTTGAACCACAGGCATAAACACAATATGAGTTAGCAGGAAATCATCTAAAAATGGATCGATTCCCACAACTTGTCCACCCAATCGTGTCTCCAAAAGATGTTCCAACATTTTTGACGGTGTTCCCGACATTACTGTATACCTGAAAAGAAACAAAACAAAATAAAAATCAAAATTCATGAGAACTGAAATTATATTATTAATATTTATTTAAAAAAATTACAAAACAAGCAAAAATGTCGTGCTGCAAAACAAAATTGAATACAATTCGATTTAAACAATACAGTAGATACATTTATGCAAAAGTCACAGATGCATAGATAAACCTTAACTAGGAATGCGGTTTTTTAAAAACAAAGTTTTAAGCTATTTGACGGAAAGAAACATTTTATTAACAACAAATTAAACGTGCTGCGAGCAAAAACTTGAATGAAAATTACTTACCAACTTTTTCCGATGAAAAACACTTTTTTCTTTAAATTTAATTTTGAAGTGAATTCAATTTATTATAAAAACATATAAAAGATAAATAAAACTTCTCAGTGGGTATAGCTGCTTCGTTACTGTGATTCTTCGAAATTCATAATCAAAATCAAAATCTGACGTTCAAATCTCAAATAAGCAAATAATTTTAAACTTTTGTTCGTTGGCTAATCAAGCGTTCATTAAGGATGGTATATGTACAATTAGAATTGTACATCTACATAACGTCAAAAGAACAAAAAGGACTAAGGATGTTTCAAAATTATTTCAAAAAGATTCTAATTTAACGCCTAATTAGCCTTCCTCATGCTCTCAAATTATCCTCAAAAAGATAAATCTCTTCCCTATATACAAAAAGCAGCATAAGGGTTAAATTTACTTTGAACAAGGACAATAATTATGAAGGACAACCAAAAGGATTCATTATAAATTAAAACTTGAAAAGTAAAACATGTTCTTTTGGCGGCATAATATTGTATATTGGATGAGGTATATTTGAGTTTTCCCTCGCTGTCTGTCTAAAGAAAACAACAAACCAAAAACACACTGAAACATCGAATAGAATCTTATTTCAAGAAATAATTATTTTATGATGGTTTTAAGTCTTTTCATCGAGAGAAATATACCACCCAATCCATTAAAAACCAAACAGATGTGAGGTTTCATTATAAATGCCTGAGAGGATTTTATTTGAGTTGAAAAGGCGATTGGCCTGGCCTGTAAGAGTTTGCACATAAATCAAAAGCAAAAACTGGTCGAAGTTTATTTTATTAGTTCTTTTTTTTCCAATTTTTTATTATAACTTTTATGATTATTATTAGTTTTAAGTTGAGTGAAGCTGCACCAGCAGGAATTTTCATAATTAAAAGAAAATGAGCGCGGTGGTGGCCTTGAAGGGACTTTAACAATTTAATAACCCAGAAACATTAAATGAATGGTATCGATACCACCACAAACAACAATAATTATTTATTTATTTTGGAATTCTTTGGTTTGATATTAATTAAATGAGAATAAAAGCCCTTTTTCCATTATTCTTTTGTATCATTTCTTAGAATTTTCCTTTAAATTCTTGAAATTTTTGTTTATTTGAGTTTCAACAAGGATCTTTGTCGCAATGGCGACTTGTAGGGGGGTTGGTGCCGGCCAATTACTTTGTAGGGTATTAATAAGTATGCTTGATCTTAATGCATATTAAAGTTAAAGGAATTAACTTTAAGCTAATTTTTGTCTAAGTCCACAAAGATGAGTTTAATGAGTTAATCTAAAAAGCGTTTTACGATATTTTGAAAAAGGATTATGAAATGTGCTTCAAATGTAATTATGTATAATGAAGTCTTTACAGTAATCAGAAATGGCATTATAACAACAGTATTGAAAAACAGGACATCTAGCACTTACAAAGTTGCAAATTATCTATATTCTGTTAACTTATTATAATGAATACTTTTGGCAAATGCTAATAAGGTATCAACTACAATTTTTTTTAAATAATAGTTTTCTACCATACCAATTTTCCAAGATTTTGTTGATGGTTTTGGGCTGATAGGATTGCTTAAATGATATTGGTTTTAATTACTTAAACAACACGATTCTCCACAAACAAAAAAGTCCAAAGGGGTCAAATCGCAACTCTGATCGAAATTGAAAATTCGGTGCGCAAAATAAAGATTGTGTGATATAGTGCCCTATGCTGCATGCACCACAGATAGTCCAAACCCATGACTCTGTAACGTAAAACATTGACCGAAACGTTGTTCCAAGACACATTTTTGAAGAAGAATGAACAAATAATTACAACACTCCATAACTAATGCCAAATAGGCATTCTCTACAATAACGTACGGGTTTCCCATAGTTGCAGAATTTTTGTTTCTGAACGTAGCCACTGAGATGAAAATGCGTCTCTTCATTACAGATAAGTTTTTTATTAGGTAGTGGAAAAGTCCGTTGAGAACTAGGGCCTGGCGACTTACAACTCTCCAACCATTCCTGTGTGCGGGTAAAGTTGTCAGGGATGGAGGGACCTACAGTTGTAAGCCGATTCCAAACGGCTAATTTGAGAAAGCACTTTTCATGACAAGAATTACTCTTTTAGGATTTGTCAATTCCTCGCAAGAAGCAGTACCAGTGAAAAAACTTTAGATGCGCAGACAGGATTTCAACCCAAGACCTCTGGCATGACAGTCCAACGCACTAACCATCACGCCACGGGTAGTACGTTAAGTTTTCTTAGTGATATTTTGTACGACGCGACGTTTCGCTTTTTGGACTTTGTCATTTCATGATTTGGGTTAAATGTCTGTTGCTGTTCGCAATAAATTAACTTTGGTTTTTGCCAAACACCCAAACATCACTCTATAATTCTTTAGTTTCCTCCTAGCACCAAATAGCAACTTCAATCACGCCTTCATCATCAACCTGTCAAGAATAGCTGTTGTTGTCAATCGCACTTGCCCTAGCACAGAAGTCATCATTTACTCACAACTAGGCCAATGCCAAGGCCATCCAATGCACTTGCACTGTCTTTGCACCATCGACATCGGTCGTTCCCAACTAGCGGTACCTGCGACCGAAAAATACAAACCTTAGAAGTCAACATCATCATCAACATCATCAACATCGGTCGCCCCCAAGTAACTGTTGTTGCGACCGAAAAATACAAATCTTGTATTTTTCGTAACACCTGCACCATTGACACATAAGCACAGAGCATCAACATCAACGGCATCGGCTGCCCTTGACCCATATAGCAAGTTTTCCATCATCGATCGTCGCTCCCAAATAGCGGTAGTTGCGACCGACAACGATGACTTAGTTTAAGTGAACTAAGCTGAAGCAGTAGCAACAACCAACAACAAGTGTTATGCAGGTGCACAGATGGAACTCGATATAAGTATAAAAGCCTATACTTTGTAGGCGTAGGACACAGTCCATTAACATTTGTGATCAACATAGCATCTCCGCATTTATTTAAATAATAAAGAATAAAGTATATTAAACTTGCAATTCTATCGCCTTTTATTTTTTTTGTGTTTGGTTCACCTCGCATTTTTCTTGCTTAAATATTCGGCTAATAAGCTAGCCGCATCAATGTCTGTGGGTGACAGATAACATTTTAGGGAATGTGCGTTATGGTTTGGGCGAAAAGAACTAATGTCGTCCAGAGAGCCATGAGTGTTGTCCACTATCACATCAGTCCTACAATCTTTTTGTACAGACTTAAGTACAGCAGGTGAAATGGGTGCTTGATTTCAGTTAAGACCTGTTTGAACTACACAGCACAACTTGGAAATACATTTTTAATATTTCCCGTATTAAGCGACTCATTTTATTCAGCAAAGCTATGATACTGACTTTCTTTCAAAAATGTTGAGCAATAAACAGCTGTCAATGTCAAACTAACCTATCATTTGAAAATAAACCACCAGCTGGTCCACCCTGTATAATTTTTAAGTTTGATTGAGATCGGGTTGTAAAAACACCTTTAAATTGCACACTTGTTTTGAATTCCTGAATATTGCAATGACTGGGAAAGACAGAGTGTGGTAAGGTATGTATGTCACTTATCGTAGTAGGACTTGAGAACGAATCTCTGTACTTGACAGTACGACGATAGTTTGGCTGACAAATAAAAATAGTTTTTATAATGTAAAAAAGTGCGCACTTTTTACATTATCAAAACGATTTTTATTTGTCAGCCTATTTACAGCATTTTGAAATACAGAATTTTGGTATACAGAATTTTAAGATACAGAATTTTGAGCTACACTATTTTGATCATACAGTATTTTGTACATACAATATTTTGAAATACAGTATTTTGAGATACAGTATTTTAAATATAGTATTATGATCCATACAGGATTTCGAACCCAACCCTCAATTTTAACATTTAAAATCAATAGAATAAATGTCTGCTTTAATGTCAAGCTACATAAATTTGTGGTAATTCTCTTAAAATAATACGAATTTATCAACAATGATGAACATTTTGTTTGAATGCAAAATTTCAATCAAAGCTCAAAAGAATTGTTTTATAGTCGGAGAGATTCGTTTAGTGTCATAAAGCTCCAGCCTGATGCAAAAAATAATTAGTTTGGCTTCAAAAAAAAATAAAATAACAATTTAGGAATGAATAAGAACAAAAGCTAATAGAATCATACAATTACTCGCCTTTCTATATTTAAGTTAAGTTCAGTAAGTAAGAATTTCTGTTTCCCTCAAAAATCCTATACTTTTTTATTTTTAGAGTGAATAATATTGTTAAACTCAAAAGGCTACAACACAAAAGGATTAAACCTTTTGGAAAAAGATTTGTAAAGTTATATCATTGGGCACCTGTATTCAACCGCAAAGAAAAAGTTTAAAAGTTGTTCATAACAATGAAAGGACTCTTTTCTCCACCTTTTTTACTGATGGATATAAAAACATAAATTTTAATTTTTCCAAAATGGCTTAATCATCAAGAAAAAAGGATTTCCTATTGATTAGTGGTTAAATTGAAGTCTTTTTAGATTTGTTGGTATGTCATTAAGATTTATACATCAAGATTATACATTTATTAAAGGAAAGAAAAAAGCAATTAGTGTGCAAAAAGGATAAGTTAGTGTTTTTTTTTTCTAAAATGCATTCAAACGTTTCTTATACCAACATTATGTTAAATATCAAGCTCATAAAAATAGAAAAAAAATATTATTTCTAAAAGCAATCAAAAAATAATAAAATACAAATCTACAAAGAGGAAAATATGTACAAGGAAAAACAAATTAAAAGGAAAGTATAAACGAAAAACAACATTAAAATCAAGTAGTTACATACATTCATACATACATATCTATGCATGCGATATGTTTTGTTATTATTTTCATATTAAACATACTTAAATGCTGAATGTTGTCCTCGTTGTTTTGCTACCCTTTCCAATACTAATACATCCTTTCCATGCTCCTGTAACCTTAGTGTATTTGCTTCGACATCCCGAAGGATACGATTAAAGTGCTCCTTGTCCACACGCAGTAGGTGACAATTATTTTCTTTTAGTACTATTGTAGCAGCTCTATAAAAATTTAATTTTTAGTATGTTTTGTTATAGGTTGTTCAATTTGAAAATTACTTATTCATTTTTTTTTTAAATTAAAAGTTAAGCTTTATTTCATTAAAAAGAAAAAGTTAATTACAAAAAAAAGGGTTCCTGAATATAATCTGTCCAGCCCTTAGTTATTTATAGAAAAAACACTCAAAACAAAACTAGAGTTAATCAAAATTAAAAAAGTTGTAATAGTGCAGCGGTCAAAAATGTTTGAAAAATGTTTTCCAAAATTTTATATTTCATTGTTGGGAGCCCTGACACAACGAAACAATTTGACAGCTGATGATTCAGGGTCCGTACCGTATCGTGTAAAATGAAAACTATAAATAGATAGTCGTTTTGGTGATAGCTGTCTCTGTCATTTCTATAGAGGAAATGAAGAGAAAGAGAGAAAGAAAAATCGAAAATCAACTATCACCTTAGCCAAATCTACTCCAGGGTTATTTTGTAATATGGTGCATTTCACGACCGAAAAAAAACATGTTTTGAACTCATCAGAGTTTGTTTTTGGGTGAAATAATTAATTAATTTAATAACAGACAGCTGTCAATTTCGCTTCAACAAACCTACACAAACTACCGAAAATTCAAACAATTTGCGATCAGGCATTGCGTGTTTTTGTCACTAAGTTTTTTGTTTATAAAATTGTAAAGTTAATGTTTCTCACACTGACTACCTTTTATATTAATCAAATTAAGCAAGACCGCAAAATATGTAATTTATTTCCTTCCCGTCACACATTAGCCAGGGGCTTTTGTTCTAAATGCAAAAGACTACTTGTTTTAACCACAACATTTTAATAGCCTCTTTTTGTTAAACCGTACATCATTGAATGAGGAACAATCTGTTGTAAAATACCCATGGCAATATAATATGTACTTTTACTTTATTTATTAATATTTTTTTAAATGAACAATTTTCCATTGAACGAGTTTGCAAACTGTGATATGTTTTATAAAATTGAAAATTTAATTTAAGCTTTTTGGTCCTTCGAGTCATTTAATTTAAATACACGTAGTTTTCTGCACTTTATACGTTCATATGAGTAATATTGCTTACATTGAAATAAAAGAATTTTCATCAATCGGAATTTGAGATGACTGTGCAAATGGACATACTTACATGTAGTGTATGCATAAAAAGCATTTTAACTCATTCAATTAAAAATATTATTGGTTTTCCGCTGATCAATTTCCAATTTCAAGCTGACAGCAGATTAATTGGTTTGTTTTTTTTATTTTTCATTTTTGTTTTGCATCTCTGAATGAAAGAGTTGGTGATATTTTTCAAAAACAAGAAAACAGCATTTATTGGGCCCTGTCGACAGAATAATTTGCAGGAGTCTTTTTTTCCACATAAATTGGACTTGCAAAAGTTTTATAAAACCCCCCTCCATGTATAAATAACATATGAATGTATGTTTGTAGTGCAAAGTACATACTATACATACTAGTAAAAGAGAGGATATTGGATTTAAATTCGTGCATGCGAATATAAAAAATAGACTTCTTTCCTGTGCTTAATTAAAAAGGAAAAAGTTGAATGTACAAATTTAAATTCATAAATACGAATATTTGTTTGAAGACTCATTTTTAATATAAAGTCCGGACAGAACTTTTATTCACAATTATGTAGTAACAAACAATTTCGTCGGTGTATTGTTTTGAAAATCAACTGATAAAATAGGTTTTAAATATTCTTGAAATAAAAATTTAAGGACATTTAATATTTTTTTATAGAATTATTTTTAATGAAGCCCGTTAAAAGAATAAAAGTAGATTATTTTTGATTGAGAATTTTGCCTATGATGTTTTTTTAAAACTGTTAAATGCGAGGAATTAACAAAACATTAAAAAAGATCTCATGTTATGAAATGCTCAAGCGTTTTCATTTAAAAATAAACTGGAGCTTTCTAAATTTGCATTCTTTTTTTTTTTGTATTAAAATATATTTTTCTTTTAACTGTGACTAAAACTCGACAAGAAGTATTAGACATAACTTTTGTTTTCGATACTATTCACTATCAGTGTTGCCGATTCAAAAAAAAATTAATCATGATTTTTTATCATGAGATCCTCAAAAAAATCATGAGATTGCTTATTCTTCATTGGGCCCTTAATAATCAATATTAACTTATAATTCAACACAAAAACTTTAAATAAAAAAATACATAGGTATGAGATTTCATTTTATTAAGTTTTAAAATAACATTTAGTGATTTTTAGAAAAAAAAAAGATTTCACATCTAAGAAACCACTGTTGTTGAAGTTGAATCTGTAATATATTTGCTTAGTACCTTCAACTAAGAAGGACAAACTACGGCATTGAAAGCCTTGAACAATTTTTTTGTCAATCCAAAAAATTTCCAATAAAAGCGCTACTTTTGCGCCGTAATACATATCCCCAATTTTGGCTTTTTCGATTGCATGCATTTGTTAAGTTTAGTAAAAAACGGTAGCACAAAACTAAGAAAACATAAATACATATAATGAATAATGTCATTGAGCATATTTAGGCCGTGTGTGAATTGCGTTAAAATTTGCGTTAAAACTTCTACCACGATTAAAATTTGACGTCTTCTTTGAGGTGGGATCAAATTTAGCCATTTGCTGTGTGAATTGCGTTAAAACAATTATTTTAACCAAGATTTCTGCGCAGGTTAAAAAAATTTCCCTCGATAATTTAAGAAATTTCCCTGAACAAAAATTGGTTTTCTTTTTCGCGGAAAAATAATTTCTCTTACAAAACATATTTTTAAGAAAACAGGGTTAATAAAAAGTCTCTAAAACTAAAAAAAAACTTTTTTATTTATTGTTCTCGATTCTAATGTCATATTTTAAAACAACAGTCAAAAATATTCAAAAAAAATTCCCATTTTGATTAATTGATTTATTCGGTGTGGTAACACTGAAAAATTGAATGCAAAAGCAAGAGCAAATTTCTCTATCAATAGAAACGTCAAATTTTAACACACTTTAACCTGCTCCACAGCTCAATAAATTTTAACCCATTTTATTCACCTCATTAGTGTCAAATTTTAACGCTGGTTAAATTTTAACACACATTTTAACGCAATTCACACACGGCCTTAAAATAGTTTTATTTGACAGTAAGTTGTCACTTTTTTTTACGTCGTTAAAATATGCTTTTAAGGCATCATATTGCACAAGAAATCAATTTACAACTTCTAACCTCGAAAACCACTGTGTCTGTGAATAACGTAAAATTTTATTTGGCTTTATCTTCAAAATAGCTTGAAAAGTTTTAAATGCTGCAATTCTCTTAGGACTGTTCTGAATATAATTATATCTTCTGCAAAAAATAGCCACGACTGGAGCCTATATAAGCATCACTACAAGGATATAAACCCCTTAAAATCTACGCCGATGAACCCTACTAACTGTTCGAAACAAAAAATAACTAACTTCGCTAGACTTCGACTTGGACAAACTACTGCTTCCCACCAACACCTCCTCAACAAAAACGACCCCCCAACCTGCTCCACTTGTAACACCCGCCTTGATCTAAAGCATATTTTGGAACATTGTCCGTTGTCGCAGCCCATAATTAAAAAAATTTTCAAAAATATTGAAATCCTCAAAAATCCCAGCTTAACAAATATAAATAATATTATTGAGTTTCTCAAAAAAGCAAAAATTGTAACTTGAATTTTCAAGCAAAAAAGCCAATAGTCTCTGCAGCTAGGCTTGTTAAATTTTATATTAGCTTGTAATTTTAATTGCCTGTTAATAAATAGTTATTAATAATAATAATAATAATTATAAACATCTCAACATAAGTCTTCAATACTTGAGGGCAAATTGGAACATGCATGTGAAGCGCAGAGATGAAAGGAGTGACAAATACACTTCATTATAAATAAGTTTGGGACACCAGCTTGTAAATAAATGCGAACTGATGAGTTCACTCCCATCATCACTGCAGCGGCACCAAAACCTATTAAATTGGATTTATAATCAATTTCGTTTTTATTGAAACTAGTTACTAAAATATCATAAATTGTTTAAGCATCAGATTTATCCAGTGTGAATAGACGATAAAAGAAATCTTGAATCTTAAAATTGTTAGACATTCTAACAACAACACATAAATATTTTGTGCAACTTATGTCCGTAGAGGTTAGATGGGTCATTTTCTAATTTTTTTTAAAACTATAACAAGAAAGTTGCATGTGCTGATTATAATGGGTGAATAGGAATATTTTCTTATTCTTTTTTGAAGGAAGATTTGAAAAATCATGAGATTTTCCATAAATTCATGAGATCATGAGATGGGGGTGAAAAATCATGAGAATCATGATAAATCATGAGATTCGGCAACACTGTTCACTATTATGATCTCTAACTAGAAAGTCCAATTCCAAGAACACTCGCTCTCTGGTCATAGAAATATCCAATTTAATATCAATGTCGATGAAAACTTTAGTCCATTGACATTTCGAAATTATCGGAAAACTGAGAGGGCTTCATTCAGAAACATAATACAAAGTTTAATAAAATCGGGACTATTTAGTCCTCCCTCTAACGCTAGTGATTTTGACAATAAAGTCAATGACCTTACCTTAGCTATGAATATATCGCTAGGAGTTGCATGTCCACTTATACTCATAAGAGGAAAGAGGAAACCACAATGGTGGGCCTTAGAGCTCGACTCGCTTAGAAGACAATGTAGGAGACTCTTTAAACGAGCCAAAGCCACAAGACTAGGTTCTCACTTGTATTCATACAAAGAATCCCTAAGAAGTTATAAGAAGGCACTAAGGAAATCTAAGCAATCTTCCTGGTGGTTTTTCTGTGGTACTAACTAATCCAGCAATACAAAACTGTCTGATAAATCACATGGCTCCTGAATAATTTCAAGTGAAGAATCGCTGACTTACTACTGGATACTCACTTTCATGGTAGCTCTCTAACCGCAATTTGAAGCAATAAAATTCGTTCAAGTTTCAATGTAACATATCGGCTCTCGATAGGACCAGATGGCATAATATCAGCCAAACTACAAAAAGCCTCAGACATAATTGCACCAATCCTTGAGGTGTAACACACATTAGTACGCACCATGGAATACTTCCTCCATCATAGAGAGTTCACTAAGGATGCTTTCTTTGACATCTAAGGTGCTTTTAACAACGTGGACACATCTAGAGAGAATTCGCTTGCGGAGTTAATTCATTTTATGCTGACTATCAGAATAATTAACTTAAAACTAGGCAACTCTTCTGCTAGAATAAATTACTGAAATTAAGTCTCTCATTCAGCCTTCCCAGTCATTGTAGAGTGTTCCAGGCGGAACTTTTGGCGATAAAAGAAGTCTTGTCTTGGCTTAAAAAAAAAACGTGATATCACCATCTGATATCCACATTCTCTCAGCGCAGATCACGAAAAACATCTGGCCTACACTAAATTTGATGCGGTCAAGGTGTTTGCTATATTTAAGCAGATCACATATAAGCTCGATAATCGATGTCATAAATGGACACTGCTAATAGGAAAGAACGCCACTCGGCTAAGCGTATTATGGAATGACTTTTGCAAAAGCTGTATGGATCGGGAAGAGGAAGAAACAGTTGTTCAACTCCTCTGTACATGACTTGCACTTGCTCAAAAACGCAAGGCCTATTCTTCTATAATGATCTAAACGATCTTAATTATATTAACATAATTAACCTTTCACGTTTCTTAAAGGACTCAAACTGGTTTAATTGAGCTTAGAAGAAAGCCTCAAGATTCATGTGGTTCACAATGAGCCATTAAACTGGCCTAAGTGCGTTCTTCTCCATCACGGACAGCCTAAAAAAACCTAACCTAACTTAACCTAACCTAACCTAACCATTAATCAAGTTAAAAACTAATATAATAATGTTGAACCCAATGCATAATAGTTGGTTGAATGTCCACAAAATTTCAATGGATAGCATTCCACATTCGTGTAGTGTGGCTTAAAAAAGAATCTCTGTACTTAAGAATATAAACAAAATTGGAAGTTTAAAGGGTAAACTAAAATATGTACATTCATAGAAGTACGAGATTATCGAGGGGAGGAATACTAAACATTACACAAAAGACAACAATGTTAGCCTTGAATTTTATGCTTATGTCCGGCACTTTAAGGGCATTCATTACTATTTCAAATTATGTATACATTTTAAAGGACAAGTCAGAAACACATTGTTAAATTTACTGGTCGGCAGAGTTTTCTTTGTGGTAATAAAATTGCACTTTTCCAATGGGTTTTGATGGCCTTACTTAAAAATAAATGTACTATGTCTGGTTTTTGAGGTATTACTTTTTAAAATACGAACAAACTCGTAAATAAGACTTTTTGAGGCTATCTTTATTTATGAAGTAGCTTTTTTTAAATCGAATCCATGATAGTTTTGCAAATCTATAATCCCTTTTTTCAATATTCAGTTGACATATTTATATTATTTCACATGATATTTTCGAAAAATCTTCATAAGCTGTGAGACTATACCTGCCTCAAAAGCAACGCTAAACCATTTATTCTAAAACGGTTTTCAACAGAAAAACGCAAATCGGTTTGAAAGTAAGTTTTGTTCTTGTAATGAATCTGTTGTCTACACAATTTTATTACATAGTTTTTAAAATATATTAAAGAATGGAAACATAATGTTAAAAACTGGTACTTTTTAGAATTGAAAGTATTAAATTCAAGATTTTGTCAATTCATATAGAGTCAAATAAAGACTCATAAGTCATAACTTATGAGAATTTGCAGAAACTAAGTAAGATACTAAAATGATTTAAATTGTATCTTGAAGAAAAAGATTTTTTCTTTGCAAAATCATCATAAAATTTATTGTTAAGAGATATTTTGAGTTTAAACTAAGCCTTAGAAACCCCGTTTTTTGGTTGACTTTAGCATTTTTAAAGGGGCATATTATAAAAACCTGATGTGATAGAAAAATTTACAGGCGAGATAGGAATTTAGGACTCCTTAAAAAAAAAATAATTTTGCCGACCAGTATAATGAGTATGAATTTTTGATAGTTGTTTGTTTCAATCATTCTCTCGAAAATGGCTAACTTAACTTTTACTATTTTAAGCATGAAGAAAGTTACTGGAGTTATCTTCTTCACGAATCTTTAATTTGAATTTCTCATCTAATTTTATTTCTTTAATGTATTTTAAAATATTTTTTATTTAAATTTCTATTACCAACATAAAGAAATGGACGAAAATAAAACTTTACAAAAAAGTACGTATATGCCTAAGTGTACTAATATTATTATGAGCTGGATAAAAATAAAATTGTTGAAATTATAATTTAAAAACTAACGGCTATATGATTATTTGATTAAATTTGTTCGACTTATTCGTTTCAAGAAATATGTAGAAAACACTTGAAAAAAAAATGCACGACGGGGTCGCACGAACTTGCTCCTGTATTCAAAGATTTTTAAAAAAGTACCTAATGTATGTTTATAAGATTTAAAAATATACCTGTAAAATAAGTTTGTCTTCAAAGATATAAATGCCATTTGATTTGTCGAAAAAACCTCCATTTTTCAAATTTTTTTTGGGAGGGAGTTACATTTAATACAGTTAAAATAATTTAAAAAAAAATAATTTAAGATTCAAAATTTTACCTGAAAAATAAGTTTGTCTTCAAAAATTTAAATGCCATTTTATAAAAAAAAAACCCTTGATTTTTCAAATTTTTTTTTTTTCGAAAATCGTTAGAGCGGTTTTTTTAAATTAATTTTTTATATATAAAATTTTTCAATTTTGTTCTAAAAATATTTTTGGTATGCAGTTGTTTAGTGATTGTAAATATACGCTCTATATTTCAATTTCGTAAAAAAATGTTCACCCGTTTTTGAGAATTAGAATTTTGAAAAAAAAAATTTCAATATTTTTTTAAAAATCCAAACAATAAAAAATTGCACTTTTGATAATCAAATATTGTTAAGGCAATATAAGAGCTCGTTCAGAAAAAAAAATTATTGAAATCGGTTCATAAGTTGCTGAGAAAATTAAAAAAACAAAAAAAAGGTTCTATGAGCGGTACCTTTCCTGAGCAATACAAAAATATGTTTTTCTCATTAAAAGAAGCAAAGTTAAAAAATAAAATTTTAAAGAAAATTTAAAAAAAATCTATCGGTTCGTTTTTGAGAAAATTCGAATTATCGTTTTTTGACCAAAAAAATTGTATGGGGGCCACTGTTAGTTTTGATCTTAAAAAAAATGAAAAAAACGCCTAACGCGAATCTGCTCAAAACCTTAACTACCAAGTTTGAACTCAATCGACCCAATGGTTTAGGTTGTAGGAGCGTGGACAGACAGACAAAACAGACGGGACGGAATCGCGGGACCCACTTTTTTCGACTTCTCTACCATCGTAATGTCATGTTTGATTAAAATCTCGAGTTCGAAATTTTGCACGAATGCAAAACTTGCCATATAATTCCTATATGTCGCAAGTAAAAATAATGCAGATATGGATATGGGAAATAAATGTTTATTGTTGATTTTTCGAATAGTCTCTCTTAAGTGGAAATGCACTATGATCTTTTGTTCCTTTACAAATTCACGAACTTTTTTCTCAGATACGAACAATCCTGGGAGATGTATCATTTTCGACAGTAACACACATTCCTCCTTTTTTAATGTAAAAATCTTATAGATGATTCATTTGCTTGTTATACTATTCTAAGGGCATTCATAAATGTTATTATCCATTACCTCCAAAAAATACTTAAATATTTGTTCAACATAAAATAAAACCTTTTGAAGCCATAAATATTGCTTGTTTCACCCATAAACAATATTATTAATATTTTACCAATCACCATGAAATTAATGAAAAAATATTAATAAATAGTAACTACAAAAAGTTCTTACCTTGGTGCGTCGTTTATCAGAGCGAGTTTACCAAAATCATCACCAGTCTTGAGTGTTGCTACTGTTCCTTTGCCATGAATGACAACATCAACAGATCCTTTTAACAGTATATACCAGGATCGTCCTTCGTCTCCTTGATTAAATACTAGATAAAACAAAAATTAAACAATTTAAATTAAATACAAAATACGAGCATGATAATTTTACAACAAAACGAAGCATTTTGATTAAAACTTAAAAAGAAAATGTATCGACCCTCTACCGTCCTTAAAACTAAAGGTAAATTTTTTAATGTTAGATTATTAACGAGTTTTTCAGTCGCCTCTCGTTGTCGACAAAATTTTGATTTTTTTATTGACAATTTTATGACGCAAAAGTTTTAGGAATTATTTTATGAATAAAGTCAATATGGATCGAAGTTACAAAATTGGATCCTTAATTTGTTTTTGTTTGAATTTTATTGTTTTTGAGCTAATCTGGTAAATGGGATGTGTAATTTTATTTACATTGCCATGTCCTTTTCGAGTTTTGTGGTGTAAAAGCAATCATAAATAATTTGACAAGTGGTTTACCCTAATCGGAAATTAAATTTAACCTCAAAGGACAACACCCTTTAATAGATAAAAAAGAGATTACTGTTATAATCATCCATGGTTTTAGCCTCCAGGCAGAAAAAGTTTCTTATTGAATTTTCCTCTTTTTAAGAGTCCTTCGAAAAAACGTCTCAGATTTTCTCATTATTATGTCTTTGGCCTTTTTTTAACGTAAATTATTGTCAATTGACTACGGTAGTTAACTTTGTTTCTACATAAAGTGAAGTGCGCTCTGTCTGGTATGGTGTATGAATTTGTGGTCGCTTAATAGACTGCAATAATTATTGTTACACAGAGAAGTTTTCCTTTAACCTCAAGCTATTTGAAGAATTTCAAAGTACTTTTCCGACGGCAATGGAAACTAACTAAAGAACTTAAGAAGAAGCTCATTTCCTTTTAATTACGAAATTATGCAAATGTTTATGCGGTGGGTGTGATTTGTTTTGTGAACTACTAATTGTCTTCGAATTGTCAAACAAAAATTGAAAAAGTTATTTCAAAAATTTATTGTGAATCATAATAATAATAATTGTTAAAAGTTTCAACAAAAAGTTAGGTGTAAGAATTTTGGTTCTACGAATGGAATTGTCTTTGAATTAGTTGTAACCAGGTATTATGTAAAGAAGTTCAAAATATTGATTATTATTTTCTTTGAGTGGGTTGTTTTTATATTTGAATAGGAATTAAAACTTTTGTTAAGGACACAAAGTGCTGAAATTGACTGCACCTGCAGTAATTAGGTATACTTTTATATAGTTAATAAAGGCTTTGTATAGTGTTTTTAATGATTTTTAACATAATTATAATTAACCCTTCTGTAAAAACAAGAATTAGTTTTTCAACATTTCATTTTTTAATATTTATGATAATGATTTAAAAAATTCAATTATGTAAATTGATTGATATTAAATTACTGATTATTTTCATATAGATTGTATGATTTTTTGCCAATATATTGCCTTCAAAGAGGATTAAGTCCCTAATTATATTTTTTTTTTTCGAATTGAAAACATGCTGTATAATGGTTTTAAATTCAACGAACACAACAAAAGTTAATTTTCAATTATAATCCTTAATAAAATGTAATTATTTTTTGTACATCAATTTTAATAATGTATAATCTAATTCCCCAGCATAATAATCTAAAAATTATAGTCATGAAAATGTAGTTGATTCACTGGTTGACAATGTTTTTCCACTGGCATTAAAATTGCAAACCTAATACTGTCAAGTTTTTGAGATATTACTTTTTTTAAATTCAAAAAACACGCATTTAAGGCTATTTGAAGCTATCTAAATTTATGAATTTGATTTTTTTTTTCAATAAAATCTGTGATAGTTTTCAAATCTATAACACCTTTGTTCAATATTTAGTTGAAATATTTATATTATTTCAAATAATATTCGAAATAATAATCTTCAAAAATTGTTAGATTTAACCTGTCTTACAAAAATCTGAAAGAAATGCTAAGCCATTTACATATGCTAAAACGGGTTTCGGCAGAAAAACATAAAATGGTTTCAAAGTAAGATTTATTCTTTTCACGAATATGTTGTCTAAAAAATTCTACTAAATCATGTTTTTAAAATATATTAAAAAACATACAAAAATGTTGAAAACGGTTCTTTTCAAAAACTCTAGCAAATAGTTAAAATTAAAGTTTGGATTACAAATTCTAGCAATAAAAATTAACTTCTAAAATTATTTTTCAAAATTATAAAAGTATTAAATTCAAAGTTTGCTCAGAGATTCATATAGAGTCAAGTACAGAATCACAACTATGATAATTTCCATAAACTAAGTAAAATACTATAATGAATTAAATTTCTTCTAAAGGGTGATTTTTTAACTGTTATCTTTTTGGCAACACTGGTTTAAACAGCTGATGCACGTTTCGTGTTTTGTTTCACTGTCAAACATCTTCACTTTCGTCTATAATTTAACCATGAATCGTCTTACAAACGAACAACGCTTGCAAATTACTTTTTTTTTTATTATCAAAATGCGTGCTCTGTTAAGAAAGTTCATCGCGAGCTTCTTCCATTTTATTTATTTATTTGTGACTAAATTTCGCACCAAATTTACATTGTTGGACATTAAACCACCAACACGCTTACGTAGAGTGCGAACTGAAGAAAATATCGCAGCTGTATCGGCCAGTGTTAATGATGACCATCAATTATCGATTCGTGGCCGTTTGCAGCAATTGGACCTCTCTTACTCAATAACGTGGACAATTTTGCGGAAGGATTTAGGTGTGATGAATTTCAAAATACAACTGGTGCAAGAATTGAAGCCGAACGACCTACTGAAACGTAAAATTTTTGGTAAATGAGCTCTTGGAAAGTTGGCCGAAGATCCACTTTTTTACCGAAAAATTGTGTTCAGCGACAAAGCTCATTTTTGTCTCAATGGTTACGTAAATAAGCAGAATTGTCGATTTTGGAGTGAATATCAGCCAGAAACAGTGCAAGAGCTACCAATGCATCCGGAAATGGTTACAGTTTGGTGCGGTTTATGGGCTGGTGGCATCATTGGACCGTACTTCTTCAAAGATGATGCGAATCGTAACGTAACTATGAATGGTGAGCACTACCGTGAGATGATATCCAACTTTTTTTTGCCCAAAATTCAAGAGCTTGACTTCCATGACATGTAGTTTCAACAAGACGGTGCCGCATGCCACACAGCACGCACAACAATGGACTTATTGAGAGAAGCGAATTCGGTGAACATTTTATTTCAAGTTCAGGACCATTCAATTGGCCGCCTAGATCGTGCGATTTAACTCCAACATTGAAGCATTTATTCATGAGATACCGGCCGAAATGTTGGAAAGAGTATGCCAAAATTGGACTAAGCGGATGGACCATTTGAGGCGCAGTCGAGGTCAACATTAGCATGAAATAATCTTCAAACATTAAATTATATGGACCGTACTAACGATTCAAATAAAGATTTAATTTTTCTGAATTGTATGTGTTTTTTTTTTGAAAAACTTTCCTATAGCTTTTAAAAAATCACCCTTTAGAAGATAAAGATTTATACTTTGCAAAATCATCATTCGATTTATTGTTAAGAGATATTTTGAGTTTTAACTTAAGCCTTAAAAACCCCGCTTTGGTAGATTAAAGCATTTTGAAAAGGCCGAAGCTGAATGAGGTTCGAATTTTGGACATCTTAATCTTTAAATAATTATTGTTTTATTTGTGGGCCAGAAAAAAACGTAACTTTGGCGACCAGGTTCACATTTCTCGATTTCAAAGGCTTAACATTTCACGCACTTGCCTAAAAAGAATTCTGCTAAAAGATAACGAGTTTTGCGATCGCAGGACTCAATTGACTCAGAAATTGATGGTACATGACTAGCTTTGATTGTACAAAAATATTTTGCGAAAAATCAGGAGTTGGGTGGAGATAGTAGCGTGGGGACATGACTGCGTTATGGTTCTTTAAAAATAGGGCAGTTAACGGCGTTTTGGCCAACCACGCTAGATATTACAGAGCCAAGTTAACCAACTTTTTTTTTTAAATGAAATTGAAGACATGGATTTAGAAGACCTCTGGTTGATATAGAAAGGATCTTCATGTCACAATCAATATTTAGAGCTCAAGATTAAAAAATCATGTTAAAAGTTGTCTTGACGATGTCAATTCAGTGCATCGGAGTATCGGTTGACTTCTTTGGACTTTTTCAGGACATTCTGTTATTTTCAGGAAATAGTGTTTTTTGAGAACTTATTTTTGAGATCAATTTGCAAAAACGACTTTATAAAATTTAGCTTCAACTCTCAAGTAAATTATTTACAGCCATGATGATTTTAATTTTGCTGTAACTCTGCATCCTAGTCTAATAAAATCGTAGATAAAAAATAATTAGATATTTTTGTACAAATAAAATATAATATTACACTATAACCTCTTATCATAGTAGTGACAAACTTCAATTTAGTAACAAACTAATCCAATAATATCCATTAGCTTATGGTCCAATGGATTACCAACAAAAATCATGTTCAAATAAATCTCCAACCAAACCAACGTTATATACCGACTACCATCAGCACGAGCACCACACTATCGAGCTGAGTTAAAATGGAAAATAATTGAATCAACCAACCAAACGTACTTGAAAATTCAATTAACCGAAATATTCAGCAACGAGAGCACGCGGACGATCGATGCCATATAAAATATCCCTCGAGACTTATGTTGGGTTGAATATAGCATAGAGTTGAACAAGCAAACGGTTCACTTACTTTTCAATTTTAACACTTTCATGGAAACAGTAACAGCGAGAGACAGACAGACAGACAGACAGGCAAGTCCGCAATCGTATCATTTGACTATGAAGATTGGGGTTTACTATTTTCTACAATGCTGTGCAAAGAGATGCTTGAAATTCAATTCAATTTTCTAATAAATCAGTTTCTAAAGTAGCTGGTAGTTTTGAAATGCTTTGATAATTTAGGTACTGCAAATAGGCAGATTCCAAAATCTGACTTCTCCATGACAATAAATTTAGATTTAAAAAAATCGACCCTAACTACCATTATTAACACAAGCGAGTAAGAACTTATAAATGGTGTTTTCTTAGAAGTGTGGTTTTCAGAAAAAAAATAAAACGTACCTTATTTTATGCTATGGGCAAGAATTCAGTTTTATTTTAAACACGAGGGTTTGCTTTTATGTTTTAAAAATTACTTTTGAGAAAGTGGCCTCCGTTGTTGGCTCCAATAAACAAGCCGAGAGGCTCAATTTCCCACCACATTTTGTAACGATTGGGGCCGTATGTCAGCAAAAACGTGCCGAAAATTCTCTCCCAAGAAGTCAATTGTCTCGGGCTTATATACATAGATAAGAAACTTCGCATAATCCCACTTCAATAGGTAGCACAACAGCTCAAAGAGTAAGAGGGCCTAATAACTTATAACACTCAAAAAGTCTTGTGTGCCAGTAACGTCAGGGATGAAAAGGACATTCAGTTAGTTTATATGTTTATATGCCGAATCCGATTCTTGCAAGAGGCAGTACCTGTGAAAATAACTTAACGTGGAACAAGCAGTGATTGAACTGAAGCTCTCTAGCTTGACAGTTCTACGTATAGTAGATGAAGCGTATGATGCGTCATGTGAACAGAACCATTAATTTGGTAATAAATTTGCACGGTTTGCAAACTTATCATAAATCAAGTGACAGCTGCCAAAAGGACTTACTACGAAAAAAGGGTTAAAAGATTAAAAACTACATGTCTAAAAACCACCTATTATATTAAAATAAAGCTATATTCAAGCTATCGTCATATGTCATGCCCCAGTAATAATTTCTACTGTTAATAATATTTTATAATAATAAGACTTCTAATGTCAATGATTTTCGAGAAAAATCAAATTGTTGTCCAAGTGAAAGTCCCAGTAAAAGTTTTAAATTAAGTTCTAGCTTCAAGCAAACTCAAAAATTCATTCTACAAATTTCCTTCCACACACTGTGTCTTTATCTTAAGTATTTAAATTTTCAAATACTCACAAATAGTTCCGGCTTGTGCATGTGACTCGAATACGATTATTGATGCCAATTCTCTTTTGATGCTAGTCGAAAGATGTGATAGTGCTGCAATGTGTAAAAGTTCTTCAAATACCAATTCCAGTTCCTCAGGACTTCGTTCGTGTGAACTAAATTTAGTAAGAAAAAAGAAAAAGAATATAAAACAAAATAAGAAAACAAATTTTATGTTATATTTTTTTGAAGAAAAAAATCGAAGAAAAATCTATGTATATAACATCATTTAAAATATTCGCTCTTCAAGGAATTTGCCCAGGAGCAAAGAACTTTTATAACAACAACAAAAATCTATACAGAAGTTTCAATGGATTCGGTATATCTAAAGGTATATAATATAACAACGACGATAACAACGATGCAAATATTTCTATAGGAAAATACCAACATATTTTTTAGTATTCACCCGTGTGTGTATTCCTCAGAAGCGAACGAAGTCAGAAGGTTAAGGAAAATCTTAAAGTTCATCTTCTTGCAAGGATGCAGTTCCCTGAAGGAATATGATCAGGACCGCACTAAATATGGTATGAAGGAGTCTTTTGTTTTTATTTTTCGGATTTCAGGGGGTATTTTCTTCGTCTTTCAGTTTTGTTAAAGCAACGTTCATGATGTAGCTATTAAGGTTAGTCTAGACCCCCTAGAATTTGTGAAGATTCGTGTTTTTTTATTTTTAAAGGGACGACTAGGACATCAAAAATGTTGTACCCAAATATTAAGGTCTGGGAAAACCAGTAAGTTTTCAATTTTTGAAATTAAGTATAATATTAATATTATTGCTAAATGAGTACTTTTCAAAACTCAAACGTACTTTTTTTGTTATCTTAAAACTACATTTTGGCCGAAATCATAACATAGACAACTTTCTCAGAAAACAAGCTCTCTTTGGATGTATTGCATTGTTGATTTGTTTTTAAAAATCATAGACTGTTTTGTATGTACATTTTTCACTTTTTACTTTAGAACCTTTTCAACAAAAACCAATATATGGCAAAAATCCACGCGGAACTCTTCAACACAGGAGACGTCATAACAATAACGCTGCACAGACGCCATTTTGTAATGAATCACTTCAAAAAAATTATCTCAATATTTATGGTAGTATTTTTAAAAACCATGCCCCAAAAAGCTTATTTTTGTCAGCCCAAACGGCGTTATCATGACTAGGATCTGTCAAAAATGACAATCTGATTTCAATTCAAACAAATCGCCCCTTTTTCGTTGCTGGTTGCCTTATCTTAAAGTGCATGACAAAATCCGGCTATGTGCATTAAAAACTTAAAAATCAAGAACTGCGATTCAAGAATATATTTTAGTTCTAAGACTAGATTACTGTGCTATGTTAAGCTTAAGCAAAGCACTTCTGTGTACTGCAGTACCAACAGGTACACACATAATAACCATGTATGTGGAGTAGATAATTGGATGCATCCTGTATGGGATGTAATTTCTCCATTGTATATTCTTTGTTGTTGTTCCTAAAGTTTGTGTTTAATCTTTAAAAATATCTTAAAATACATTATGGAGGATCTTAAAAAGAAAAGAAGTTGTAGATTGAAGGTTGAAGCACAATAAGTTGATGAAAGTTTGTCTAATAGAATTCGGGGAAACTACTGAATTTTTCTTTACCATTAGATGAGTAAGCTGATTAGAGAAAATTTTATCTCTTGATACTTCGATTGGAGTATTATACTTTTGGTATAGGAAGAAGAAGAAAAGGTTATTGTCATTCATAAACTCATAAAAAAAGAAAAGGAATTTTTTCAAAATACATAGGTATTGGTAGTTTAAAAAATTATTTTTTCTTTAGATATTTTATTCAGAAAGTTATAATAGATTATTTGGGAATGTGTTTTATAATATGAAAAAGTTTCTTTATCTTTAACAAAAGTCACAAGGTTTATGGTCACATTAAAGCTTCTTTATGTTTTAAAGTAAGCTGTTCGATAAAGCGCAATTTATGTTTAAATATTTAAGATTTTTTCTAATAAAAACATCAGAGAGTAGAGAGTAGTTTAAGTTAATTTTTACCGCGGTAAAATATTTCATTCACAATTCATTCGAGCATATCCACCGGTAACACTTATAACTAGTTATTCAATATATTCTCTTTGTAGAACACTTATTAGTAGCATATCTTTAGGCTCTACCTGCTTTTCGACCTATCATAATTGTTTCATTAGATGTTTCTTATAATGGCATTAACGCACGAACTATGCTGAAACACTTTTAAAAATAGGACATAAGTCTTTAAAAACCGATGTCGAGGCCTATATATGCAATTACTGGAAGGTTTTTGAAATATAGTACAAAGTAATTCTAAACTTTTTGCAAGTGTTAACCATGATTTATAAAATATCATACAAGACGATAAATTTCTCTGTCAAATAGCGATAGCAGCAAGAAACGATGTTATTAAATTCAATCGTATGGGTTTAAGTAGTAGGAGATATGATAACAGTCATGGACTCACTTGAGCTGTCCGGTGTGACCACACATAAGTTTCCATTGAAATTAGGAGTGCCAGTAAAGCTTATGCGAATTTTAGATGACTCTCGATTATGTAACAGTATAATTTTGGGCGACACATAATTAGTAAGCTGATTAGCCGGCCGGCGGCTCGAAAGGGTTAAAATGTTATTATTCCTCAAATCCCAATAATTCCTACAGATTTACCATTTCAATTTATAATTCTTCAATTCCCTATTAAAGTTATAAGTTTCGCTTTGACAAGTAATAAGGCCCAAGGGCAAACACTACAAGTAGCAGAGGGGAACCTATAATATTCGTCTTTCATCACTTTAACAATAGACAGCGTTATCCTTCGTCTTCGAATCCACACCCACAGGACAGCGCAGTAGAGGAAGACCGCGAACTAGGTGGCGCGCACAAGTGGAAAGTGGCCTCACCCAACTTGGAGCGCGAAACTGGAGACATCTAGCACACAGGACTGTAGCGCCACCTTAAGTGAGTAAGTAAACGTTACTTTTGGTCCCTTTTTGTTTCTTTTGACTGTGAAAAGGTTAACAACGTATACTCATGTATACTTGCACCTAGAATGTGTCTGTGATTTTTAATTTTCTCTTACCACTTGTGAAAAGCCGCGTTTAACAGCTAGTATAGGTATAATGCCTGATAACATCCAAAATGTCAACGTATTTCAAATACTTGTTCACTGTTCACACGAAACATTTGATGCTTATAATAAAGGGTTTTCCAATAAAAAGTTTCAATTTGAATAGCTTGCTGTTTGGAAAACTGTTACTTCTGAATCTTTCATATTTTGACACTTAAAAAGTAAATATTACACCATAATTAAAAAGAGGCTGGGATGCGACCCATACTGATAACTTCCCATCCCGTCTGTCGATTTTTCTTGCTTAAAAGTTTGTCTATATGTATCAATTCTTACCAAATTTGAGTACTATTTTTGTAGATTTTATTTTATTGAATATCGAAAACAATATTTTTTGTGAAATAAAATAATTTTGAAGCCAATACTTTTAATTTTTGAAAAGCTATTTGAGTCGAAAGTAAATTTTTACCAAGTTTTAGTATTGTTTTTTTTAGATTTTTAATTTTTTGTAAAAAAACTGATAGGTAATTCGATTTTTTTCAAAATTTTACTGAATGTTGAAAACAATATTTTTTAAAAGATAAAAGAAGTTTAAAGCCAATATCTCAAAGTTTTGAAAAGATATTTGAGTAGAAAATCAATTTTTACAACCTTTTATACATTTTTTTTAAGTTCTTAATTTTTTGTAAAAAACTGTGAATTCGATTTTTTTTTCAAAATTGTTCCTTATGTTGAAAACAATATTTCTTATAAGCAAAAATTAGTAAGAAGCCATAATCTCAAGTTTTTGAAAAGATATTTGAGTCGAAATTCAATTTTTACCAACTTTGAGTAATGTTTTTTTAGGTTTTTATTTTTTATAAAAAAAACTGTCAATTAGATTTTTCTCAAAATTTTATCAGATGACAAAAACATCTTTCTTCGAGGTGACAAATTTTGTTCAGTTTTTTTAATTTATGAAAAAAAACGTTAATTGGATTTTTGTCCAAAAATATAATTGTTTTGTATTACGTTACAAAATGTAATATAAAATTTAATTCAAGTCTCTAGCGTCATTGGTTCATGAGATATTTAGGGTTAACCAAAATTTTCACCTTTTTTTTAAACTGCTATGGTAAAAAAACCACCCACGCAATTTTCTTGAGAGCCCTTTCTGCATCTTTCTGCCTTATTATCTGTGTAACAAAATTCATTTGAAGTCGATATCTCTTCTGGTTCTTGAGCTATAGACGACGAAAAAAACGTCGCGAACGTACAGACGTACGGACGTACGGACGTACGAACGTACGTACACACGCACGCACAGACATTTTTCTAAAAATCTTTTATTTCGACTCTAGGGACCTTGAAACGTCGAGAAATGTCAAAATTTTCAATTTGACAAATCGGACCCATTACAATAACTTCCTATGGGAAGTTAATAATAAAATCAATTGTTAAAATTTACTCCAAAAATAGTAAACATTTTGCAATGCCAGAATTGTCGCATGTGGGGCTTGGAAAATCCAATAATACTTCCTTTTTTGGAGTGGCGATGGCAAGGCAATGTGATTTTAACTTACATATTCGAAAATGAGGCTGGTGTTATTGATCTGCCAAACTATTATTCACGATTCCTTATGACCAGAGTATTAGAAGATATTGATGGGGATGATCTTTATTTTCAACAAGACAGTGCAACGTGCCACACAAGCCAACACAAAATTTTAGCAATTTTTTTTTTTTAGTCAGACAAATTTCCTGGCTGTGTTATTTCTTAAAGAGGTGATCAGAATCAGAGGTGATCATGTGGCTTAACACATTTAGACTTTTTTCCTTGGGGCCAAGTATAGATGACGAATATTCCTGTACTTGATTCAGGGCTCAAAAACGGAATTTATGAAGTTATCGAGCACATACAGTACTAAATGTGCGAATTGGTTTATGGAAAATTTCATGAAAGGGATTTGGTATAGTAACCCTATTTGTGGCAGTCTTTTGGCTGATATCGTTTTAAGATATATTGTTTAGGTCAGACCTTTCTCTATACAATGAAATAAACACTCATTGATTTCTCATAAAAAGTAGTCTTTATTTTTGTTTTCAAGTATATAACTTCTTATTGCAAAATCTCGTATTCAAATCAGAAATCAAAACAATATAACGAAATTTGTTGCAGAAGAGAGGATTATACATAAGTATATTTTAAAATATATACTGCTCCTGTCAATTCATTTAAGGCATGAGCTTAAAAACACACACTTATTATAAGTCCATACACATTTCAAAATTTCAGAAAGAACTACAAAAGCCTTTAAATTCAGATAGGACAGTTGTTATAGAATGAGCCTTATAATTAAAAAAGATATATGTAAATAAATAAATCTGATCCTTTAAGAACATTTAACTGAAGCTATTTTAAAGGATTATTGCATCCTTTATAAAATGAATATCCAAGCTATCATTCAACACGCAGACAGAAAAAAACTTGCATAAATCTAGGTTATTATATCTTTGCGGATTTAAACTTGTGCGAAAAATATACGATATCTATCATATTTCTTATTTCATGGACACATGAGTATTTTTTTGAAATGAAAGCTTATTAAAATGAATGCAATAAAATTCATGATAATTGCTTTAACATCGTACTACTTGCTCTGGTGATAGATCAGGGTAATTTTAAGAGTTTAAGCACTGCAGAGAAGAAAGAATGAATTCGTATAATTAATATTAAATTACGTTTACCTTATTATACTTTTGCTTTCGTATATATACATATTTAAAATTAATTAAATATAAAGAAATAAAACTAAAGAAGATACATGAATTGTTGGTATTTTGATTTTCAAAGAAAAAACTTTTATGATAATTTTTTAAAGAAAAAACACGGAAGCTTACATTTTTATAACTAATAGAATATAAAAGACAAGTCAAAAGTTAAATGAATGTCGTTGTTTTGGTAAGCTTTTTTAAGTTTTTTAAATGCTATTTTAACAGTTATATATTTTAGAAAAATGAATGTTCAAAACGCATGAAGTTTTTAAGCATTACTGGGAATAGTTAGCGCAGTTATAAATTTCCACTTACTCACATCCATGACAATGTTTGTTTCCCTATCTGGTTTAAAATGAAGAGATTCTATTTTGAAAAAATTTAAATATGAAACTGAAAAATAATTCTAACAAAGTTCAAATTTAAGTAGAGTACTAAAATTTTCAAATGATTAATATTAAGAAATTTCGTGCATTTTTAGAATTTTTACTTTTGGTATAATATTGTTTTGTAGAGATAGAAGAGATTCGTCTGTTCTTGTGGAACCATCACGAGTGACAACATTCTATCTAAAAGGTATGTTAGACAAGACTGTATAAACACTTCGTGTCGCATGAATAGGGACAAGCCTTTTTAGTGTTTTATTTTTGACGATATTTTTTGAACCCTTAAGATTTTTGTCGTTGTCAGAAAAACCCAAATGTGAAAAAGGTATGTATTAAGTCTATATTGCAAATAAATGTTTGGATTAAGTTGATAAATACAAGTTTTATGGCGGTTTTTCCGAAGAAGATTTTGTGTCACATGAGGGACAAGATCTAAATTTGCCTTTAGCTCTTTAAAAGTAAAGAAAATAACAAAAACTATTATGGTTAAGGTAAATACTGGTTTTATAGAATGGATTAAGATAATTTTTAGTAATGTGTGCAGCCTCCTGATTTCTGAATTAATTTAAGTAACGTGTGGTGGTGCATGGATTCATAAAGTGCTATCATATAATTGAGCGAAATATGTGCCCAGGACCGTTTTATGACTTCAATAATCTCTTCCGTTTTTTGGTATTGCCGTCCTCCTTTGTAGACTTTTCTTTAAATTCATCCCCACGCGTTTTTCATGAACTTTAGGTCAGGAGAATATGGGGGCCATTGTAATAGGTTCACATTTTTTCCCTGAATACAGACTTTTTTTGTCCGTGCGGTATGTATTGATGCATTACGTTGTTGAAAGTTCATCGTTGTCCACCAAATAATTCAGAAAACTTGTTCCAGAATCGATTTGTAAGTGATTGTCGTCATTTTTGAGCTTTAAAAATCCAGCTCTACGGTCCCGTAATATGTGATTGCGCCCATACAATTACACCGCCATCTTTTCTGTGCAGTTTTTCAAGATAGATTTCCTCCTTTCTTAAATCATGGAAATAGAAAAAGACGAGGATATACCAAGCTCGATTCCACCTGATGAAATTTGTTGTAAAATTGAGACGTTGGCTCTTGCATGCAGCATTCAATGGTGGTCTTTTCTTAATTTTTTGGTGTCGTATATGGTCTGTCTTCTGTATCACTGGAAGAACAGTCGATCTACTAGCATTTACTGTAGCTTCTGTCTTGAATTTACTTATGGAAAGCCTTTAATTTGAAGCAGCTCTCACTATCGCCCACCTTTCCTAAAATGGTGTGGCTTTCTTGACTCTTTCTCTGTGGTTTTTTCCATACCTCTCTGGGTCCTTGAGGCAGTTGTATACGACCGACGTTTGAACTTCTTTTAATTTGGAGGCTATAAAACGGATGGTTTTGCCAAGATTCCGGTAAGCTCGAATTTGGCCTATTTCATACTTGGTTAGACACTTACCACTACCCATACTTCTTGATTCTATCAAATAAATACTCGTACTAAGCTCCTAAATGATGTTCAAATGGTAGACATGTGCATTCAAGAGGACACAAGCGTCCACAGGTTTTTCTCAAAACCCACCTCTGTCTATCAACTCCTACTCTCACCTCCCCGCGGTGAACATCGGGTGCCTACTACCTCAACTGGAGATTGGGTTCTAACCCCAGTGGAAAGTTGTTGGGGGCATCAAACGAGAGAGGGGGGGAGAGGTGTTTCCACTAAGGCACCTCTCCTTATCCAGACGGCAGCGGACGAATTCTCGAGATGGAATCAACGGTGGCGTCTACAGTTCCAGTAAGGTTGAACTACTTAGTGAACACCTTATAGGGCTTCTACGACTTATTCGGAGCCCAGGCCTATAAGGAGCGGTTTATCCGGCTCCCCGTCCTTGGAGTTATATTAAGGATCTGGCCCTCCAGGTTGGGGGTTGTGCCGTCGGGGTGACTTCCTGACCACGTAAAAACCTTTCTAGTTGCGAAGCACCAACAAGCCTCGGATACGGACGGATTCACTGTTGACAACCCAAGCAAACGAAACAAGGACAACGAACTTCGGATCTGTACGTGGAATGTTAGGTCCCTTAACAGACCACGTGCAGCCGAACAACTAGCGGAAGCCCTAAACTGCTGCAAGGCAGATATTACCGCCATCCAAGAAGTGCGATGGGATGGACCGGGCAAACGCAAATTAAAAGACTGCGATGTATACTACGGCGACTGCTACCGAGAACAAAGGCAGCGTCTATTTGGGTGTGGATTTGTGGTTGGAACTAGACTCAGGCAAAAAGTCTTGAGTTTCAACAGTGTGAGCGAGCGCATCACGACAATCCGCATCAAGGCTAAATTCGCCAACATAAGCCTAATATGCGCGCATGCCCCAACAGAGGAGAAAGATGAAGACACCAAAGACATATTCTTCGAGCTCTTGGACAAGACATATGAGCAGTGCCCTGGCTATGACATTAAAATTGTCTTAGGAGATTTTAATGCCAAGCTAGGAAGAGAAGACATCTTTGGTGGCACAATCGGGAGATACAGCCTGCACGACACCACCTCCGACAACGGATTCAGGCTGATCGATTTCGCTGCGGGGCGAGACGTTCTGGTAGCTAGTACGCAGTTCACACATCTCAATATCCACAAGGGGACATGGAAATCTCCTGATCAATCAACTGTCAACCAGATTGACCACATTGCGATCGACGCACGACACTTCTCCAGTATACAGGATGTCCGAACATTCCGAGGGGCCAACATTGACTCGGACCACTACCTCGTTGTAGCCAAGGTACGGCTACGGATATCCCGATCCAAGCCAAAACAAGGAAGTACTGTGAGAAGTTTCGACGTTAGACGGCTACAATCGCAAGAGACTGCCATGTCCTTTTCCGATCGAGTCTCAAGTAACCTCTTAAGGAGTCCTATGCTGCCTGCATTAAGCATTGAAGACCAGTGGCAACATTGTCTTGCGGCCATCAGAGATGCCGCCTCTGAAGTGCTAGGTTTCACACGGCCACCACAGCGAAACCCCTGGTTTGACGACGAATGCCGGCAAGCGCACGCAGCGAAACAACAGGCATACAAAACGGCGCTGCACAGGAGGACCAGAGCTGCTCGCGAGCTCTACGAGCAGAAGAGGAGAGAGGAGCACCGGCTACTTAGACGGAAAAAAAGAGAGCATGAGAAGCGCGCGATCGAGGTGATAGAGGGATGTCACAACAGGAATGAGGTTCGTAAATTTTACCAAAAGGTAAAAAAAACCTCCCAAGGGTACCAGCCACGAACCGAAGCCTGTAAAGACGATCAGGGGAACATCGTTGTAGAACCGCAGTCTATGCTGAAAATATGGAAAAACCACTTCTCCAAATTATATAACGGCGATGACGAATCGAATTCCGCT
Organism: Eupeodes luniger; assembly: GCA_951509635.1. Classification (NCBI taxonomy): domain Eukaryota; kingdom Metazoa; phylum Arthropoda; class Insecta; order Diptera; family Syrphidae; genus Eupeodes; species Eupeodes luniger. The sequence goes on along the minus strand of OX608075.1, from coordinate 75,524,190 downwards.
GTAAGGGAGATAGAACCACTCAACCTAGGCGACGCAGATCAACAATTCCGCCTACTATCTAAGCTGAAGTCAAACAAAGCTGCTGGAGCTGACGGCATCACTGCCGAACTATTCAAAGCAGCAGGGGATGACTTGGTAGGGAGCATGCACCAACTCATCTGAAAAATATGGTCGGAAGAAAGCATGCCCGATGAGTGGAATCTCAGCATAGTTTGCCCGATACATAAGAAAGGAGACCCTCTAAATTGCGCCAACTACAGAGGCATCAGTCTCCTTAACATTGCGTATAAGATCCTCTCTGCCATATTATGTGAACGTCTGAAGCCGTTCGTCAACAATCTGATAGGTCCTTATCAGTGTGGCTTCAGACCAGGAAAGTCCACTATCGACCAAATATTCACACTACGGCAGATCTTGGAAAAAACCCAGGAACTTCAAATCGATACCCACCATCTCTTTATCGATTTTAAAGCCGCGTATGACAGCATCTATAGGGAAGAGCTCTACAGAGCAATGTCTAGTTTTGGCATCCCTGTCAAACTCATCCGTTTGTGCAGAATGACGATGGAGAATGCACGCTGCTCCATCAAGGTCGGAAAAGATCTCACCGATGCATTTGATGTCAAAAAAGGTTTTAGACAAGGCGATGCACCGTCATGCGACTTCTTTAATATCGTTCTGGAAAGAATTGTGCAAAACTCAACCGTCAACACTAGAGGCACAATCTTCCAAAGGTCCATCCAATTACTCGGATGCTGCAGATGATATTGACATAATTGGAAGATCAAAGCGTGATGTCAGTGGAGCGTTTTTCAGCATTGCAACGGAAGCGAAGAAGATGGGTTTAGTGGTCAATGAGGGCAAGACCAAGTATATGCTGTCATCGAAAAAGGACATTCAACAACGACGTCTTGGACAAAACGTCACCATGGACAGCTATAACTTCGAGGTAGTTAAGGACTTTGTCTACCTAGGCACCGCTATAAACACAGACAACGACACCAGCGCTGAAATCAAACGAAGAATAACTCTTGCAAATCGCTGCTTCTTTGGACTAAGAAGGCAATTGAGAAGTAAAGTCCTCTCTCGATCATCTAAAATCACCATCTATAAGACACTCATCATCCCGGTTCTCATTTATGGCGCTGAGGCGTGGACCCTGTCAAAGAAAGATGAGAACGTCTTAGATGCTTCGAGAGAAAAATTCTTCGGGTGATTTTTGGTCCCGTACGTATAGATGGAGAATGGAGGAGAAGATTTAACGATGAACTGTACGGGCTGTACAGCGACACTGACCTAGTTAGCAGAATAAAAGTCCAACGGCTTAGATGGCTGGGTCATGTAGAGCGAATGGACATCAACGCTCCAGCCCGGAAGGTCTTCGAATCCAATCCCGAGGGACGGCGCAGTAGAGGAAGACCGCGACTCAGGTGGCGCACTCAGGTGGGTGAGGACCTCAACCAACTTGGCGTGCGAAACTGGAGACAGCTAGCTAGGGACCGAGCTGGCTGGAGACGCATGTTGGTTGAGGCCCAGGTCCGCCCCGGACTGTAGCGCCACCTTAAGTAAGTAAGTAAGTAAGTAAGTACTAAGCTCCTAAATAATCAAAGTATTCTTTTATCTGGTCCAAAACATGCTAATAGGTAAATTTAGATCTTGTCCCTATTCAGATACTAACAGATACTTTGTATGACCTCCTTCGGAAAAATTTCCATAAAACCTGTATTTATCAACATAATTCAAACATTATTCTTATTCTTTTCACATTTGGGCTTTTGCAAAACAAAACAAAAACTATCGTCAAATAAAACACTAAAAAAGCTTGTCTCTAATCATGTGACACAAAGTGTATTTTGTATCGAAAATTGCCGAAACTCTCGTCAGTCTCAAAAGTGTCGTCTCAAATATTTTTTTATTTATAAAAATGTTTCTGAATTCTATTGAGTTAAACACATTTAAAATTTTAAAAACTGCGTTTAGTTTTGTTGATAAAAAGTGTGTTTCCCAATAAACTCATTAGCTATGTATATATTTTCTTCCATATTTATTTTCTCAGTATTTTAAGACTTTATCATTAGACTTAGGATAAATCTTGAAACCTTAAACAAATTTTACGAATAGAAACATAGCTACAAGGAAATGCACAAATTATACTATTCACAAGAAAAACCACGAGACGAGGTCTAAACGAGGCTAATTTATACGAAACCGAGACTATACCTAGACGAGACTCAGATTTTTTAATTTTGATGAGATTGTCAAACGGCTAGTCTCGTGGTCAGTCCTTATTGATTAACATTAGTTTGATGGAAGTATTTCTATGAAAATATCAGACAATAGGGTATAGGGTTTTTCTACAAATATACAATTGAAATCACCAGCTATTTTGTGTAATTTGTACATATTTATAGCCACTAAATGCCAAATCCTAAAAATACAGCATAAACTAATATTGCTTAAAAAACCGTAAAAGACTCAGCAGTTATACGAATTGGAAATAAAATTAATAATTTAAATTAGGCGTTTTCGTCAGGAAAATAAGTAATTACTTTAACTATCGAACGCCGTACTTATACTTCTCTCTACCGACCTTTAAATTGTGACTTCTGTTGTATGACGTATGTACGTACCTTTGTATGTAGAACATATTATGTCTATAAGGAATGATCATTGAAACTCTCTATTGCACTAAACCATCACAAAAAAACATAAAAAAACACAAATTCAACAGGACACAGCTGAAAACCTTTTAAGGTTATACTCTAGATATTTAGAATCTAAAAAAAACTCTTCCTGAAATCGATAAGGCCATCTGTGACTCAACGTCAAAGGCTTGGCAATCAGTACCACATACGAAATCATTTTCTAAGAAAAAAAAAATCGAAAATTGTCAAAAAGTGCAATGGCTACGTCCTGCGTCTAAAGCTTTTAGGTAATTAAAAAAAAGCCTTGTGAAGTTTTAGTGACACCAAGTGGTAGGAGTACTAGAAACACAAAAAAAAGATATACATACCTACAAATATTCCCTCAAAGCCCACAAGTCATAATGTCGCTAGGACTTAATTGTAAGTGGTTTTTACGTCATGTTCTGGCCAGACTCGGTTCACCACCTTCGTTTGTCAGTCTTTTTTTGTTTTTGAGTTATTTAAGTACTCTCTACAATACTTTCATGTTGCCTACAGTTCCACAATCAAGTGCAACAAAGAGTAGGTACTCGTAAATTTATAAATAAAAGTTAAGGTGTTCAAAACTTCAAGTATTTTAAATGCAGCCGAGTAGAAAACACACTCAACAAACCAACTTCTACCCTACCATACCCCATAACCTCATTTCGAATGCCACAAACGTTCTACCTTTTCAATAAGGTCACATCACAAAATGAAAAAAAAAAAAAAAACAAAGCAGAACTTACGGTTTCCTTAGAATCATGCGAAGTGTAGCATCTGGTCCTCGCTGGAAGAGCGTTCCTAATGCCTCACGAACATGATCGTTAGATGCATTAACATCATCCGTTTGTGGTGCTCCGCCACTTGTTCCTTCCTCGTCAACACGAAATCGATATAAAAAACATTTATCCTTAAACGGTTGTTCTTTGTTCACTGTTTTTGAAAAAAAAACCAAAAAACAAAAAAACTAAAGTGAAAGAAAATACAAGAAATGTACAAAGAAAACATGGGGAAAATTGTAAATGAAAAAGAATATCTAGCAGCATCAGCAACATAGAAGGATATTCCATCAGCACACTTCGACATGCTTTGCTTTGGCATCAGAGCATATAACTCAAAGCCGACGTAAGCCGGATTCAATACAAACAAAAAAAAAGAATTATTCATACCATGTGAAAGGACTCCTTCTTCTAGTAAAGCTTGCCACATGCCCGCCGCCTGGGCTCTGGTGTGTACAATCGGTGACAGATTCAATAACCAATCGACCAATTCAGTGCCTGGAGCGCACTTTCTGATTAATTTGCCCGATACCTGTGGAAAATATTCAATTTGTAACTATTTTTCTTCGCAAGAAAAGGGATAAATAAAAAGAAAACTTACTTTTCTATCTTTCAAACAACTTGAGCTATCTGTGACCAGGAGAGTTCTGAGCGCCCATCCCATGCGGGACATAGCAGGACTCGGTGACTAAAAGTATATAAGGGATAAAGATGAATTGCGTTATTAGGGTTACAGCAACAGGAAATATCGAAATTTAATACGAGTACTAAAGTTAAACAATAATAAATGGACATACAGTGTTAACAATTATACGAATGCAGTATACAGTATGTATTGCAGGTGGAAGGCCATATTAAATATTTTGTGTGTGGTTTTTATTGGTTTTACAGAGGGTGCTTACAGGTAAACATTTATGATAGGTTTACTACACAACGTCGAAATTGTATGAATGAGAAATATTCTAAGGTTTGATGATAAAATTGAATTTATAAAACACATTTCGAACGGCACAGTTTTGACTTTTTTGACATGTATGAATATTTTTTGGGGAATCAAACTATATATAGTTGGCAATGTCACGAAAACGTACACAACGGCGAGGAAGGGGATTTAACATAGATAAGTTTAAATTTTGTATTTAAGTGTACACAAATATTTTACCACTTGCTTTTTTAATCCAAGATTTTCTTTATCCCCACGTTTTTTCAATTTTTCACTTGTGGCATCCTAAATTTTAAACGTGTTTAGTTATTTTATTTTAATAATTTTAAATTTACACAATTAAACTAACAAAAAAATGATGCGATTTTAAGGAAGCAAATGTGTTTCATTGAAACATTTAAAATTCAATTATTTATAATTTTAGTTACTAATATAATTACATTGGTCGAATTACATTACTCATCACATATGTAGGTTTTTGAGGCTACTAAAATTCATGAAGTAGCTTCTCTTCAATACAATTTGTGATGGTTTCCCTATTTTTAATTTTCAGTTATTTTATTATATTATTTATAGAATTTCATAAAGTTTTCGAAAAATCTTCATAAATTGTTAGATTTCAGGCGTCTTAAATTTATCTTTAAAAAAGCTGAAGCTTTGTGCTAAAACGTTTTTCAATAGAAGAAGGCAAAACGGATTGAAAGTAATTTTCATTCTCGTAACGAATCCGTCAGTATTATTTGTGTAACTGAATTAGATGATGATTTTTAACAGTAAGAATTGCAATTTTAATCTCACTTGAAGAACAATTGAATTTCTTAAATATGAATTATATTCTGCTTTAAAAAATTACTCATTTATAAAGAGCTTTTAGGTGGTATAAACCTAGTGTCAAAAATAAAGAACCAAGCCTACATTAATATTTATTAAATACAAATTATTTTGAAACAAACGAAACATTTATAAAAATCCTGGAGCCACCATTCATAAAAAGGCGCTATTAACCACAATCTCCACCTAACTAACCTTTCTCTTGCTTGCATATCCTTAATTCTGGTGGTAATGCTGATGCATCACCCAATCCATACAGTAAAGATTGCTAAGAGTTCGAGTTTTTAATGCTTACTGTTTTGGAGATTCTACTTAACGAGTTTTGACTCGAATTCGTAAAAAAGAAAAAAGAGGCTAAGATGCAACCCCCACTAATAACTTCCCATCCTGTCTGTCGATTTGTCTTGCTTAACAGTTTGTAGGTTTTCGCGTTTTGTTAAAAAAGTTCTCAGTTGAATTATTCTTAAAAATTTAAAAACTACCAATAATATTTTGCATGTAATGAAATAGTTTGATTTCGAAATTATTAAGACCCAATTTTTACCAATTTTAGTAGCATTTCTTAAAAGTTTTTATTTCTTCTTATATAAAGAAATACAAATTGGATGAATGAAATTAATTTGAAGTCAATATCTTCTATTATTCGCGAGATATCGAGAACCGAACATCAATTTTTACCAATTTTGCGTACTATTTTTTGTAGATTTTAATTTTTTATGAAAAAACTGACAGTTGGATTTTTATAAAAAATGTACTGAACGTCGAAAACAATATTTTCTGTGAGATAAAGTTTGAAGCCAATATTTTGAATTTTTGAAAAGATATTTGAGCCGAAAGTAAATTTTAACTAAGTTTTAGTATTGTTTTTTTGTTAGGTTTTTATTTTTTGTAAAAAAAAAAACTGTCAATTCGATTTTTCTCAAAATGTTATCAAATGTTGAAAACAATATTTCTTATAAGTTAAAATTAGTTAAAAGCCATTATATCAAATTTTTGAAAAGATATTTGAGTTGAAAATCAATTTTTACCAACTTTTGTTAAATTTTTTTCGGTTTTTAATTTTTTGTAAAAAAAAACTGTCCATAAGATTTTTTTCAAAATTTTACTGAATGTTGATAACAATATTTTTTAAAAGATAAAAGTAGTTCAAAGACAATATCTCAAAGTTTTGAAAAGATATTTGAGTCGAAAATCAATTTTTCCCAACTTTGAGTAATGTTTTTTTAGGTTTTTATTTTTTGTAAAAAAACTGTCAATTCGATTTTTTTCAACATTTTTCAGAATGTTGAAAACAATATTTCTTATAAGATAAAATAAGTTTGAAGCCATAATCTCAAGTTTTTGAAAAGATATTTAAGTCAAAATTCAATTTTTACCAACTTTGAGTAATGTTTTTTTTTAGGTTTTTATTTTTTATAAAAAAAACTTTTAATTAGATCTTTCTCAAAATTTTATCAGATGTCAAAAACATTATTCTTCGTTCACAAAATTGTTTTGGAGATGAAATCATATTTTAGTCGTAAAATTTTCGAGGTGACAAATTTTTTTTTAGTTTTTTTGATTTATAAAAAAAACCGTTTATTGGATTTTTTCCCAAAAATATAGTTGTTTTGTATCACAATACAATATATAATATAAAATTTAATTCAAGTCTCTAGCGTCATTGGTTCATGAGATATTTAGGTTTAACCAAAATGTTCACCTTTTTTTTTAAACTGCTATAGTAAAAAAACCACCTACGCAATTTTCTTGAGATCACTTTCTGCATCTTTCTGCCTTATTATCTGTATAACAACATTTATTTGAAGTCAATATCTCTTCTAGTTCTTGAGCTATGGACAACGAAAAAAACGTCGCGAACGTACAGACGTACGGACATACGAACGTACGTACACACGCACGCACAGACATCTTTCTAAAAATCTTTTGTTTCGACTCTAGGGACCTTGAAACGTCGAAAAGTGTCAAAATTTTCAATTCGACAAATCGGACCCATTAGAATAACTTCCTATGGGAAGTTAAAAATAGACAATTTTCTTAGAATTGTGAATATGCTGTATAGAAGAAGATGAAATTCTGTGTCGATACCAATCATAAAATTTCCAATAAGAGATTTAAAACTTAGTATTTTTTTTTAGTATCAAAATTAAAAGCATAATATCCTTTCTATAAATGACTTGTATGTCTTCTTGATATCCTTACGAATTCTATATTAATGGTCTTTAATCGATTGGATTGAAATATTGGCAAAAACCTTATCTTTCACGTACGTGGCTCGAAAGTATTGATGATGGAGATGATTTCCAATAATCATTCTTGGAATTTCCGAGTCCCAAATGCGACACTTCACGAACTAAAAAAAGGCATCTTTACAGAAAATGATTTTTTGATTAAAATCAAGGTCAAGCAAGATACAACGTTGCTGGTAATCGGCTGAACTTAAAAAGCCTTAGGTTTTATTTTTGTGCAAAAATCACTCTAATTCTATTAGAGAAATTGACAAAGCTGAGATTTTGCAAAAAATACTGACTAATGCAGCAATGCACTCAGTTGTTTGTGAGTTATGCACTTAAAGATCTTTTACTTATACTAACGCAACGGTTCAAATTCTTCCAGAAGTTTCACTATTGAGGCTAAGAATTTGCTTCACGACAACCAAAATTATGACCAAATTATGACATTTTATTAATGAATTTTCAGAGCTTTGTTCAAGGATTGTATCGTTTCTTTAAGTAAAGGCAAAGGTTAAAACGTAAGATATCAAATGATGAAAGCTTCAAATAGAAGGGTATTCAAAATAATATCTCTTATTGGGAAAGTCTGTACTGATTTATTGATACTCTTTGCCTCATATTTATATATACATAGTTTTGGAAGACAAGAACCTAAAAAAACATCCCAAATCCCTCAACACCTGTATGACACCCTAATGACTAATCAAACAATCTTGCCAACTTGTATAAAAAAAACTATTTGGGTAGGGGTAGAATTTCAAAAAGTACTTTGATTCACATTTTTCGTTTTTCATGAATTAACCTTATTTCTTCGAGACAAATTTGAAAAATGCGATAGAATTGATGACAATTAGCCATCACACTAAATTGAAAATAAAACTGAATGCTAACAAACTACAAGCCTTCTTTTTCAGTAGAAAAAGAAAATCTTGTTACCTACCAAGCAATCAACTTACCGTTAGTTGTGAAATATCTCAGTAATAAAATGATAATTCAAAAAGTAGTATTCCAAGTTGTGAGTATTAATGAGGGAAAAACAAAGTACGTGATGTCGTCAAGAAAGGACCTACAACACCGACCGACGTCTTGGTCAAAACGTCACCATCGATAGGCGTAACTCAGGCTCCGCTGTAAACGTAGAAAACAACACCAGCGCTGAGATCAAACAAAGAATAACTCTTGCTAGCCGCTGTTTCTTTGGGCTAAGGAAGCAATTGAGTGGAAAAGTCCTCTCTCGAAGGACCAAAGTGTCACTATATAAGACCCTTATCATCCCCGTCCTGCTATACGGTGCAGAAGCATGGACTATGACAAAAGCGGATGAAAGCACCTTGGGTCGTTTTGAGAGAAAAGTTCTTCGTGTGATCTACGGTCCCGTATGCATCGAAGGGGAGTGGAGGAGCAGATGGAACTACGAGCTGTACGGGCTGTACAGCGACGTAGACTTAGCCAGAAGGGTAAAAGTCCAACGATTAAGATGGCTGGGTCACGTAGAGCGCATGGAAACCAATGCTCCGGCCCGGAGTCTTCGAATCCACGCTCACAGGACAGCGCATAAGAGGAAGATCGCGGATCAGGTGGCGCGCACAAGTGGAAAGTGACCTCACCCAACTTGGAGCGCGAAACTGGAGACATCTAGCTAGGGACCGAGCTAGATGGAGAAGTTTGTTGGGTGAGGCCCTAGTTCGCACAGGACTGTAGCGCCACCTTTAGTAAGTAAAGCCTAGTACATACTTCCTCGTGAAGTGAACGTTCGCCAGTGGAGAAAGTGAACTTTTGAAATTGCTCACTGGTACACACTTGTGAATACACGTTGTGAACATTTGTATTCTATTTCATATAAATGCATTTTAACTTTTTTTTAAAAACCACACGCAAAGCAGCCACAAACTTTAAATGAGGAATCAGTATCAGTATTCAGTACATATTGAAAACTGTCCTTTTTTTGTAACCAAATGTCAAAGCTTCACCAACAGTTCCCGTACATTTTGCACGTGAATTGCCCGTGAACGAAAACTCTCCACTTTGTTCTCCACTCAGCTTCACGAGCACGTTCACGGGTGAACCAAAAACCGAAATTTGTATGGGTTCACGAGATGGTTCACAAGTATGTACTAGGCTTAAGTAAGTATTCCAAGCAATACTTCTGTATGGATGCCAGGTTTGTGAGAAATGTGTAAAATGTCATCTTAAAAAACTGCAAGTATCACAAAACAAGCTTCTAAAAGTAATGCTTAACCTGCCACGATATCATTCCACCTTAGACTTACATGAGAAGGCGAACACCTTTTTATTTAATAGTGAAACCTCTGAAAATCCGCTTATTAATCAATTGATTCATTAACCATTTTTCCGATATGTTTTCATTAGTTTGAATTATTCGTACCTATGTTTATGTGGTACCCGTGATGATTAGTGCGTTGACCGCGCACAAAAGGGGTTATGAATACCTTTATAATAATGATTAAACACTGTGCGAGCAATTAGGGAATTAGGATAGGATTAAAAAGGAGAAACTGGTGCACATTGGTCTGCACATTGAAATGAGTATGCAATATTGAGTCAGGTAAAGCATTCCACATTCGCGTAGTGCGGCTAAAGAAAGAATCTCTGTACATAACAGACCGTTCGAAATTGGGCTCAAGGGTAAACTGATTGGCATTTCTAGCAGTACGGATATTACGGTTGAATTGCTTAAGGGGAGGAATGTAACTGGCTATTTCGCTAGAGCATTGTTTATAAAAATAACGATAAAACAATGACAGGCATGAGACCTTGCGGCGGTATTCAAGAGAAGCAAATGTCTCGGTGAAAGAACGATCTCCTATCATTTTTAGAGCTCTTTTTTTCAATTCTATCGAGAAGGCTCAAGTACGTTATTGGGGCTCCAGCCCAAATATGAGAGTTATACTCGAGTTTAGGACGAACAAAAGCTTTGTAAATTATAGCCAGATCAGAAGTTGTAAAAAACTTCTTGCATCGTCGGAGAAAACCTAAACACTTAGAAGCAGGGTTGGAACCTCAGTAACAAAATTTCGGAGCAAATTTGCAGCAAAAGTGAAGTAAATCATAAATTTCCGAAGTAGATTTGAAAATGAAAGAAAAACTCAAGTTTTCAAAAACTGTATTTTTAACAAAAATTTATTTAACCGAAATAAATAGGTATTTTTAACAAAAAAATCACATAAATTCATTCAGACTTCAATACCTTAAACTTAATATCTTATACACTAAATTAAATTAGAAATTAGAGTTGAAAACAAAAAAACTATATTTTTAACAAAAATATTAATTTTTTTAAACAAAAAATGAATCACAAACGGGTTTAGACTTCAGAAACTAAAAACTATTCATAATACATACTATAAATATTTTTGGTTTTTATTAATTTTATTTTAGAATGTATTTTCCTTGGACAAATTTCAATTCTCTTATAAATTTAATCAATTCAAGCGGTGATTCAAAAATTTGTTTTCCATCTGCTATTAATGATCGTGAAAACATTAAATTTTCAACTGTATTGACATGCAAACGATTTCTTATTTTAGTTTTCAATAAATTCATTTCGGAAAACTTTCTCTCAGCTGCGGCGCTGCTGTGTGGTAAAACGGCTAGAGTTAAAATAAATAGTCAGATAAGTTTTGGAACATAAGTTCTTCCATTTTATTAGTGGTTGTTTTTAATGAGTACCAATAAAGCTAACTAAATCTTGCTGACCTATGTTGCTTATATTAAGTAAGAAAAATTACGATTCCGTTCAGAGACAGAGAGTCAGAGCAGAGTTGTTTGGTGAATACACGGTGCTGTCATTTAATTTCATTTGGTTTGGCTTCACAATTTTTTAGTGTGGAAAAAAGGAGCAGATCTGAAAAAAGCGGAGTGGCGAAGTAGATTTGTTTTCTCCCTCAAAACTGGAGTAGATTTGCTTCGATCGAAGTGAGGTTTGAACCCTGCTTAGAAGCATTTTTGGCGATATCAAATATGTGATCACTCCACAACAAGTGGTTTGTGATGAACATACCTAGGACTGATAGTTGTCCAATCTCCTCGATGCAAGTACCACCCATGGATAGTGGCATTAGGGGAGGGTTACGCGTTGAAGGTTTTGTTTTACAAATTAATATACTTGTTCAGCAGAAAGATATCATAGAAAAATATCCAATCTCTGTATGTAAACTGTGCAGTAGCTTATCAAATATAACTGTTAATACGAAAATATAGAATATCTATCTATCTAAACTTATTCCTAATGGCTTTCGGTTATTATGTTATATTCATAAAAAAAACGTAAGCTTTGTTTGCCATTTTGATTTTGATCTGATGTAATATTTTCTGACACACGGAAAAACGAAAAATGAAAAACGTGTCCTTATCATAACAAGAAAGTTGAGACTACAGGGAGCTTGTTCTCAAGAAAATCTTTCGATCTATTAACTTAAATTGTTTTTTTTTTTTTAATTTTTGTTGGGCAGTCCCTATTTATTAGGTAGGCAATTAAGCTTTCGATCAACCTACTTCATAACAAAAGCTGATTTGCCTTTCTGTATTCTGTCAATTTAGCCAATCAAATTAATAGGACATCGTGTTTGGATGTATAGATAAGAAAAGTTGTTAAAAAAAGTTTTCTTGTTTTTATTTCTTTGTTCCTATGTCTTTGAAATTTGAAAAATCATCTTCGTTTGAAAACTTTAAACATACCATTATAAATGACCCCAAAAACATCAGTTCCAACCTACTGTACGTCAATTTTCGAAGTAGGTTGTCTAACTTCCGCAAATTAAAGGAACTTCTGACCCCAATACAGCTACCTTCGGAAAACCATTAAAACCCCTATAAAAATCCATTAAACCGGATGTTGCGTTTTACCGGGTGTATATAAAATCAAAAGAAACATGAAAAATGTCTTATTCGTAAAATGCCACACTCAAAAAGGAAAAACAAAATTGAAAAGTTTTTCATTAGATTTAAATTTTTTTCGGAACCAATTTCGTCTTTACTGGTGGATAGCCGGAAATAGAAGAACCACGAGCAAAAAGAAACATTTTCAAACCAAAGGACATATTCAAAGAAGTTTTTTTTTTTTCAATTTGTCTCATGTCCTTCTTGCTTTTTCTTTGTTCTTAAATAACTTTTTTTTGTTACTCATTCTTACCTCTGTAATTGGAAGTGCCGGATTTGGATGATCCGGGCTTAATGGCCTTTTTGTTGGAGACGCTGGAGCTGCTGACATAGCCGCCCCAAAACCTGTAATAGATAATGAGATACATACAGTTAGCACGGTGTTAAGATACATATATTTTTTGCAATTAAATGATTAAACATCTATGTATATACGTTTATAAATAGGACACATTTGCTGATGTTATATTATAGTTGCTATAAAAGGTTCCTGTTGAATTCTATCCAAAATCTTTACGATCCTGAACTAACTACCCCATCATAGCTCATCCCACTCTTCTACACACTACACTCATAAACAAACAGCTTGTTATTTATCCTTAAAGGGCCAAAGCAAACCCCGACTTTTGTTAAATCGCAAAGTGCCAGGCTACCTATAGGTGGTAGGTAAGGCATAAGGTAGGTATAATATTGGATTTTTTGTTGTTGTTGTTGTTGTTTTCAGTCTGTCTCGAACTCTAAGTAAGGTGATATTTGCGTTGTTCAAGGTGTGACAGGTGCGGTGAAATATGACTGGATGATAACTTTATTTCATGTTTCGTAAGGATAAAAGGTGTTTTCATGTTTACTTTTCATATTTGTTGCTTAAGGAAATATTAATATATGAGTATGTTTTCTTTATTTGTTATATAAAACAGTACATTTTACTTTATATATTTGTATGTATATAATATACATTTTTGTGTATAGGACTTTTTAATATGCACAACAAAACACACCTGGTGATTTGTAAACAAAATTATATGAAAGAATATTAAATGGGGAGTATCTACATTCTACAAGGTGTTATATTGTGTAGGACAATGAAAGTGCTTTTATCAAATTATTATTTTATGTTTCGAAAATTTATTAAATATCTTTCTCTGTGTTTTCTTTTTTTCTTCTTATGAAGTTTTTGGTTTCTTTTTTTGAGAATATTATTCTTTTGCAGAAAAAATAAAAGCATATAACTGCAAGGGTTTATTTTGTATCATTTTAATATAATTTGCAGATATTTTGTGTTAAGCATGAGCTCTCTTCAGTTGTTGGATTATACTGAGAAAAGCAATTACCAGAGGATATTTTGTAGACGTAAGAAAAACATGTCCTTTATTAACATTAGCCATGTGTCCCTTAGGTAATATCATTGTTTCTTTGGCAATTTAATGCTATCGACCAACAGTATTTCAGTTGTGCTTGAACTGGCTGGTAGTAATTTAAGTCTAATAATTATGTGTTGTTTATATGCTTCTTTTTTACTATGATAAACATATGAACAAAACGATATTCAATAACTTACTGACGAGAACCGAAATACACAAAATTGTGGTGCTTAAAAAAAAAGAAATAATAATTTCATCTAAAAAAATTCAAATAGAAGTTTTTGTAAAAATTCATTTTTGTATTTGAAGAAATTGAAAGATTATAGAATCAAAAATTTAAGTTTTATCCTTTTTCTGTAGAAATATATTCGAGGAGTGAAACCACAAGTAATATTTTTGGTAAAAATTTGAATTGCAAGAAATACTTTTTTATGAGAGGAAACAACTATAATCCACGATATTTAAGTAAAAATTCAGTTATTTTTTTTGAAATTTGTATGTTAGTGTCAGAATATTTTAAAAAGACTAAGTCCAACAAGGTATTAGTAATAACATTTAGTAAAACAAATTTTGAATTCAATATTATTCCTTGTTCTCAACATAATTGAGTTGGAAATCAATTACTACCAGTTTTTACTTGTTTTTTTTTGTAAAAAGAAATTTGGATTGGATTTCTAAAAAAATATCTAAATGTTAACAACGATATTTTAGATATGATAAAACACGTTTGATTTTAAAATGAGTTTTTGTTAACAAGATTTTTAGTCGAAACTCCATCTCCAAAAATGTTAGTAGCATATTATTAAGTTTTTATTTGTTTTATAAAAAAGAGGATGGGATGTGACCCCCACTGATAATTTCGCATCCCTTCTGTTGATTTGTCTTGCTTGAAATTTTAACAAAAAGTTCGTAACAATATTTTGTGTGAGATAAATAATTTGAAGTCAATATATTTCTTAGCTATCCTACTACCTGAGTCGAAAACCATTTCTTATCCGTTTTTTCTTGTTGTTAAAAAAAAAATAACTAGAAACTACCAAAAATATTTTGCATATGATGAAATAGTTTGATTTCGAAATCTATTTATGTTAACAAGATCTTTTTTTTTGTAAAATGTTGGTAGTATTTCTTGAAATTATTAATTTCTTATGTAATCAAAAACAGATTGGATTTTCCTTAGAACAATATCTTCCGTTAACAACAAAATTTAGAACAGAATGAAATCATTTTGAAGTCATTTCATTTATTCACTATCAATTTTTACCAATTTTGTGTAGTATTTTTTTGTAGATTTTAATTTTTATGAAAAATCTAATTTGTATTTTCATAAAAGTTGTACTGAATGTCGAAAATAATATTTTCTATAATATGAAATTATTTTGAAGCCAAAATATTAAATTTCTGAAAGATATTCAAGTCGAAGATTAATTTTTACCAACTTTTAGTAATGTTTTTTTTAGGTTTTAATTTTTTGAAAAAAAAACTGTCCATTCTAATGTTCTTAAAATTTTACTAGAAGTCAAAAACGTTATTTTTCGTTGCATACAATTTTTTTGGAGATAAAATCGTTTTTCGTTAATATTCGAGTTGACAATTTTTTTTTAATTTATTATTATTATTATTATTATTTATTAATCGCAACATAAATGTTACAAACTAATCTTAAACTAACTACAGCACTAGCACTACGCTTTTGGCTGTTTTTTTTTTTTTTTTTTTTTTATTTATAAGAAAATCATTATTTGTATTTTTTTCAAAATTGTACCAGTTTGGTATCACGTCACAATATATAATTTAAAATTAAGTTCAAGTCGCTAGCGTTATTGGTTCGTGAGATATTTTGAGTTAACTAAATTGCTATGGTAAAAAAACCACCCACTCAATTTTTGTTGAGAGTCCTTTCTGCATCTTCTGACGTACGGATGTACGGACGTACGAACGTATGTACACACGTACGCTAGCACGTAAATGCAACTAAAACTAAAAGTAAAAATTGGTTTTCGACTAAAAATCTCTTTAACAAAAATTGATTTTGAAATCAAGCTATATGCAAAATTTTATTGGTAATTTTTATTTTTTTAGAATAATTTAACTAAGAACTTTTTTAACAAAACACGAAAACCTGCAAACCTTTTAAGCAATACAATTTTAAGTTTTAAGTAAACATTTATGTTTATTATAAAAATGTCTGTTCGATTTCTATAACAAATCGGTCAAAAAGTTGTCAAAAAACCAATCCTCCGATTCATAAAATTATTTTGGAAATAATATAATTTTTTGTTGGTAAAATATTCGATTCAGCTTTTTCGATTTATAAAAATAACCGTAAGCTGATTTTTTTTGATACTGTATACCAATTTTATTTCACGTAACAATGCAAAGTTTTAAATTTAAATAAAGTCGGTAGCATTATTGGTTCTTGAGATATTTAGGTTCAAACAATTTAGTGTTTTTGAAACTCCTTTCTGCATCTTTTGATCTAATTATATGTAAAAGAAAATTGATTTTAAGTCAATATTTTGAGATATGGGTGATGAGAAAGGTATCCGGAACTATCGAATGAACGTACCATCACATAACACAGACATCTACTTAACATTTTTGATATAAACTCTAATCCTTGAAACGTCGAAAACGTCGTAACGGGTGTGTTAAGGAATTTACTAGAACGGGCTTGGAGTTTAAAGGCATTAAAAAAGCTATAATGATTTTGATGCAATCCACATTCGAGTAGTACGGTTGAAGAACTATTATCTGCACTTTGTATTACGACAGATAAAAATTCCTGGAGGAATGGTTATTTCAATACAGCATACGAGTCATCCGTCAAAATTAGGGACACAAAATCAGATAAAAGAGATTATTACTAGTCTAAGATACGTAGTCGGAATATCTATTAGGTGGCGCAACAGTCCGTTGAGAACTAGGGCCTAGTGACTTACAACTCTCAACCATTCCTGTGTGCGAGTACTTTTATCAGGAATGGAGGGGACCTACAGTTTTAATCCGAATCCGAACGGCTAATTTGAGAAAGCACTTTTCATGACAAGAATTAGTCTTGGAGGATTTATCAATTCCTCCACCCGTGAAAAAACCCAAGACCTCTGGCATGACAATCCAACGCACTTACCATCATGCCACGGGTACTAACCGTTTATTTAAACCAAAAACAAACTAAATAACACATGCGATCAGTTTTCTACACTTACTAAAGACTTGACATTTTAAATGCAGACAACCCTGCGTTAGGCCAAGTTTTTGCTAGGCAATCCGGGAGTTTCCGTTTGACTACAAAATCAATGATTGACTTTAGAATTATGTCTTTTGGAGAGTGAAATAAAATGAACAAAATTGGGCAACAATCTAACATTACCTATTTATCATTATTTTTGTTATTTACATGTTTTGCTTAAAGGAAAGGAAGGAAAGAAAAAGAAATTAAAATATTTTTTTGTTTTGAAATACTCATTTTTAATACTTTGAAAACAATGCCAATTGTTAGCAAACAAAAATAAAATATTTTAATTTCTTTTTTATTCTATTGAGATTGAGATATTCGTATCTTAATAAAAATTGTTTTTTCAATATCAATAAATCCCAATTATTAAGCCCATATTTTATGAATATCAACAAAAACCAGCTGTTTTCTAACAATAAATAAATATTATTTATTGAACACATTGATGATAAAAATTATTGAGGTTGTTCTTAAAACCCAAATTCTATTCTTATTTAAAGCAAATAAACAGTATCATCAAGTATGGATAACATTGCATTCTAGGACAAGACCACACACTTTCAAGATTAATTCTAAAGGGGGCAAATTATTATTAGTTAATCAATTACATATGAATGTTCTTAATTAATGATTATTTTCAAATATATGTATGTATGTACATTAGTATATTTTCATTTCAGGCCAAAACAAAAAACATCTGCTAACATGACCTACATGCCAATATAATTATAATTGAGTGATTTTCTCGGTCATTTTTAATTAATTACCCTCCACATTCATTCTCCCGCATCATTATCTGCCATTATTGGCCATTGAAAGGAGCTTATAATGTTCATCAAAATTTATTAATATCTCACGGCACATAAATTTGTATTTAATTATCTCGAATATTAAAATCAATTTTATTTTATGGAAATTTTCAGTGTGAATCATCACTCATTTATGGCCTAACAAATTCAAACCCATCATATCCATACCACCAGAGATTCCGTAAATATTCTCAAACAATTCGAATAATTTATTCTAATTATTAATTTGAAATGTTCATCTAAAATGTTGGTCGTGTGTTTCGTCGTACAAGCAAACCGGCTTAATTCACAGGAAATATTATATAGGCCAACAAAAATATTCATCAACCATCAGATGTGGGAGAGTGTACATCAGAATAAAATTCTGATTGCAAGTGATGTCTCTGTACATAGCGGGTCGATCTTTTGGTGTTTTGAATTTGGGTTTTGGTTTATGGGAAATTTTCAGCACTCCATTCTGAAGAACTGATTTAATTTTAATCAAATACAAAGGGAATAAATTTATTATGATTCAGGTTATCTTTTAAGCCCTGAAATTTTGTTTGAATAATTAAATGGAATAATTTAAGCAGCGCAGAGTATGTATAAGTTGCACAGTGACATGAGAAATAAAAATAATTATTCAATTTTGAAATAGCAAGTATACGCTATGTGGTTTACCAAGTTGGATTATTATTTTGATGCTTTTTTGTTTCTACCTTGGTAAGAGGAAAAACTTAATCGGGAATAATCTTCTGGCGATGTACTATTTAAGTTTTGTTTTTGATTCTACCAAATTCTTTAATTTATAGAATTCTTACATATGTATGTATATACAATTAATCCAAAAAGTCTCCGTACAACAGCCTAATTTTAGTGTTTTTTTAAAAAGGAGACTTTTTGGACTATGTGTATACATTACCACAATGATAGGAAGAGCTGAAGACAATATTGATGAAAGTAATCATCGGAGTATGATCCCAATATAATCACTTCACACAGAACCATTCACTCTTTAAGTAAGAGATTTTTCTATATTCACCACTGTGTAAAGCTTCTAAAGAACAAGTTTTGTAAGTTTAAGAACAAATTATGACTATAATAGCCGTATACTCGTACTGTACATACCAAAGTTGTGAAAAATGATTACAAAAATGTTGTATTAGGTACAATTTCTTGTAATTAAAAGCAATTTTTCAAATACTTTAAAATGCAATTGACGAACTTTAATTACTTTTTTTCCTTGTAATTAAAAAGCGCCAATAACTTGCAAATTAGTTACATAATTGTAATTGATAACAAAATTAATGATCGAGAAAGCATAAATGATTGTCTTTCACAGTAACCATTAAACAAAAATATAATTTTATATTATTTTGGTCAATAAAAAGAGTGATGTAAATTATTTAAAATTATTTATTACTAGATTTTACCCGCGACTTCGTCCGCATTAGATAGTTTTTTTGGATACCTGAGCTGTACTTTTTTGTACATATGTATGTTTGAATTGTGCCGAGATGGGATGAGGCCATACTAAGTGTGATTGTCATAGGTTAGTTTAGGTGACGAACCGAGTAAATCATTATTAAGTATTCAGCCCTATCATGAATTCCATCGTAATCGGAAATTTTTACGAATCCCGAAAAACTGTATCATGAAATCCGTTCGTAATGCAAAATTGTATGAGATTCTCCACTACGAACAGATTTCATGATACAGTATTTCGGGATTCGTAAAAATTTCCGATTACGATGGAATTCATGATAGGTCTGATTAAATAAACAATTAAATTTACACGACAAATAAAATATTTGCAGGATTTCTCTGTAATTTGCATGCGTCCGACAACGGCGTGTGCCCTCACATGTGTGCCCGTTCGGGTAGACCCACTCAGTGATATCCTCCCCCCGTGCCGCACTACCACCGCGGCCACCTGCCACGTCTACCGGGTGCGATCCTCGCCGGCATACTCGCCCCGCGCCTCAGCCGAAACAGAATTATCAGAAGTAGAAGACAGACCCTGTGAATTATTTGTTGTACCTACATGGCTCGTGTTTGGCGATGAAAGGTTGAGCATAGCAAAGTTTAGGTTTAAAATTATTATTTGTGGAACTTGGTGGGAGCCACAGTTTGCGTCTAACGTTGAGGGCTTGATGTACGTATAGCGCGAAGCCCGCGTTAATATACGTGTATGATAAGTTTAACATGTTCGACAACTTATATCATAAGGGTTGGGAATGCGTTGTTTTTGTTTGTAATACCAAATTTATCCAAATATTATTCAAATCTTTGGTAATTTAGGAGTGAAAGCGATCAGATTCCCCGGAAAGTAATTTTTCCCATGGGAATTCGTTGTTTTCCCGAGGTCAAAAGTAACTCATGTCCTTTCTTAAGTCTCAAACTATCTCCAATTTAAATCTGTTCAGCAGTTTGGGAGTAAAAGCGATCGGCCCACCTGAATTTTCCCATGGGAATGCGTCATTTTCCCGGGGTAAAAAGTAACCTGTGTCCTTTCTCGGGTATCAAAATATCTCCATACCAAATTTCATGCAAATTGGTTCAGTAGTTTAGGCGTGATTGAGTAACAGACAGACAGAGTTACTTTCACATTTATAATATTAGTATAGATTTACAAACTATAGTAATTTAATAGTTTGTATGTGTTTTTCTTTGAAATATTATAAAGCTTTGTCTCTCAAGTACTTGAAGAAACACTTTACAATTTTCCATTACATTAGGCTGTGCAATTTTACTTTATCAATTACAATTACAGTAATTGAAATAAATATTATTTCTATTACAATAACAAGTAACTAACCTTTTTTTTTGTTGATTACAATTACGTTTAATTTAAATGGAAAAAAGTGAGTTACTAATCAATGGTAAGAAAGTTGAAATTAATTACGAAAAGTAATCATTATTTCCCAACTTCTTCTGAATTCTAATAAAATAAATAAGGTAGCGTGACAGTCCGTTGATAACTAAGGCCTAGTTACTTACAACTCTCAATCATTCCTGTCTGAGAGCTATGTCAAAGATGGAGGGGACCTACAGTTTTATGCCGAATGCCAACAGCTTTTTTGAGAAAGCCCTTTTTTAATATTAAGCGCCCACTCAAGGGGATATTACTACCCTTATTATGCAGAGACACAGTGTGACCATTAGGAAAGGGAGAGAGGGTATACAAGGAGGTGTCGGTGCACATTGGTTTTGAATTCCTGAATATTGCAATGACTGGGAAATACAGATTGTGGTAAGCATTCCACATTCGCATAGTACGGCTAAAGAACGAAACTCTGTGTTTGACAGTACCACCGAAGTTAGGATGGAGGGTATACTGATGGACATTCCTAGAAGCGGGAACATTCAATTGAACTTTTCAAGAGGAGAAATGCAAATGGCTATTTTTCTAGAGCATTAACCGTTAAAACAACGGTAAAAAAGGGTAAGACACAAAAATTTACGACGATGTTCAAGCGACACAAAGGAACCAACGATGATTTTATCACAATCAGTTAAAATGCTCTTAGATTAATAATGTCCAAGGTTTAAGTAAGTAGCAGGAGCACCAGGACAGAGATGGGAGTTATACGTAAGGACGTATATAAGTCTTGTAGATGATAGGGATAGCCATCTATCTAAGGCATCGCCTTAGAAACCCAAATTTTATGTGGCATTTTTTGGCTACATCGCATATGTGATCGTTAAACAAGAGGTGGGTGGTGATACACAAATCGAGGATATTCCACATCCGAAGAAGAGGGATGTGAGTCCGGAAACGATTATGAAAAGGCTAGAGTAATATTTTCAACGAAACAATGTATTGGATTAGATGTTGCAGACAGGAGATCATTAGTAAAAATGAGAAAGAGTGTTGGAGATCAAACAGAGCCCTGAGGCACACTAGCGTTTATTTTGTGGTTTTCAGACTTGAACCTATCCAATACTACGATCCGAAAGGTAATTACTAAACCAATGAAGAAGGGATTCATGAAAACTGAAAGTACACATTTTTTTATAAAAGAGCCAAACCCTATCAAATGCTTTTGAAATACCAAGTGCAATAATTTTACTTTCTCCAAAACTATTTAAGGATTAGCTCCACTGTTCGGTGAGATGAAACATGAGATAACCAGTGGACCTACTGCTACAAAAGCCATACTGTCCGTCATTAAGAAGCCATCGATCTTTGAAATATTTTTTAAACTGAGAATGAATCAGCTTTTCCATGACCTTGGCAAGAAGGGACGTAAGTGCAATCCGTCGGTTATCAGGGGGTGGAAGAGATTTGCCTCTTTTGGGGATGGGCTGGACAAATGCTGTTTTCTATCTGCTCGGAACGAAATCTGAAGATGAGGACAGATGAAAAAGCTTACAAAGTGTAAATTGCTCTTGGAAAATTTGTCAATTCCTCGCAAGATGCAGTAAATGTTAAAAAATACTTTAGGTGGCACAGTCAGGTATTGAACCCAAGACAGTCCTACTCACTAGTTATCACTCCACGGTTACTACAATCTTTTGAATATGGTATCCTTAAAACTTCAATGCCCTTAAGGAGGAACGAAAGTTCTATTAAAAACAACAAAAAAAACACAATATAGCAGTGGGTTTCCTCCAACAACTCTAACATCATACAGAGGTTCATGATAAAACTCGAAAGGAATTTTTTTGTATGTACATAAATGTGAACGTAATCACTTGTTTCACCGACTAAAAGAGAGAATAATAATTCTTTTAAGTGATTTACAAAGGAAAAAAGTACGATAAAGTGTGATTTTTAAGCTTTAAGGTGACGGTGAGTAGACTTTCCTTCTTTTATTCAAACTACAGAGCATAAACAAGTTAACCAATTTTATTGTAGTTTATTACAAAATTTTGTTTGAACTTACTCGTGATTGATGTTTTGCATCGTACGACTTTATTTAATAATTATTTTTTTAAACAGTCTAAAGAAAAAAGTCTAAAGGTGCTAAATCACAAGATCTCAAGGGCAATTGTGATCATCTCTTCGATAGGAATAGTTCGAGCATGAAACCTTTCTGTCAAATTTATGATTTTTTCATTGCTTGCATGACACATACAAATAAATTCTTCCCATATCGGCTAAAAATTCATAAATCAACTTTCGGTAGCTCAACCCATTTACCGCAACAGTTTTTACGGACTTACTTTCGAATACATAGGGTCCAATAACACCACCGAATATCCGGATAATATTGATACCTTTCATGGACCAAATAAGCGAAAAACCGACTTGAGTTTTTGTGTTAGCTGAATTTTAAAATCTATTGTCATTTTTGGAATGCATAATTTCAAAGATAGAAGAGAGTTAAACCTGCTTAAATAGTCGGATATTCTAATTCAATATCAATCATTAACGCCACATTAATAAGAGGCGAGAAAATACATTTATATATACATAGATATATGTTAAATAGACTATAAGTAGTTAAGCAAATCAATGGCTTTTAAGAAAATGTCTTATAATAATAATAATAATATTAAAAATGTTTGTACACCTTCATATTAATACCATTGAATGGTTACAATTAATAAATGGCCTTGAATCACAGTGGCCTGTAGAATTTTTATATTTTATACCATGTTTAAAGCTCAAACTTCAAACTCCATCATGCACCAATTTTAATTTGGGATATAAGTTTTTCTTAGATTTTAATAAATCAAACTTACACATTGCCAGATACATTCTAAATTTCGTATTTTAACCCTTTTCTATCACAGATTATGACACTTTATAGTTTCTTTACTCAGACTTGTAACCTTTTTAAACAATGTTATTTCATATTAAATTATCAAAACAAACTGTTAAAGTTAGTTTAAAACAAAAACAACTTAGCTTAACTAATTTTATCGAAAGATATTCAAGCTGATAAAATTGTTGTTATTTCTTTAAGATATTGTTATTATTATTATTTACTTACCATTTTTCAGTTTACAGTTTGTGATTATGTCATTCATCAATTCTTTGTTTTTCTGCAATAAAAAAAAAACAAACAAAACACATTAAATAAATTAGTATTGGTGCCATAAAAATAGAACTCTAAGTTTCAGTTTATTTAATAGTATTGATCATAAAAAAATATTTAAAAATAAAATATATTAAACTCAGTTAGCAGGCAAAGAGAAGTTCATGGTGTACTTAGTATAACTTTAGCACTTACGCGAGTAATAGTTGCACTATTGATATTATCGTGTTCAGGTTCAATTTTTGAATATTTCATTAACACACAAGCGCCAGTTTCGAAACAGTCGCCAACGCCGCTATAGCCTCCACCCCCACCGCCACCGTCGGCAACGCCACTGTAAGCAAGTTTTTGAGACCATCGCTTTATGGTCGAAGATTTATTATCCATATAAATCAATAGATCTCAATCAGTCAAGTTAACTGCAAAGTTATAACTTTTACTAAATTGATTTCGGGTAAAACACCCACGATACGGGGTTAACTTATACTTTAAAAAAATATACTAAACAAAAATAAATAAAATATAGGTAACTTAGTCAATCGACGGCGACACGCTAAGTTTCCATATAGATACGAGTAGGTGTTCATAAATATGACTTTACCATGAGCGCGTTCTTGACACGTACCACCACAAACACCTGAACAATTACAGTCTTATAACATGTGTTGTATTGGCTTCATGTTGGGCTTATCAATTTTAATATGGCTTGAAGGTGTTTGGAGCGATATGACAACCTAACTAATTATTCGAAGTGTATAGAAAAGATATCGAGAGAGAAACACAGTTAATGGCATTGAATGAAGGTTTTCCGATATTGTATGTACGAGTACAGTAGCGGGCTAAAAGGTACCTAGAGCCTGATTTGACTGTTCTTAACTCTTAATCGAATTTTTGTTGATTCAAGTGATAGGGATTTATAATTTCAGTCCAAATAATAAATTCACCGGCCTTATATTCAATTCACAAAGGGAATAAAAGTTTGAGTAAGAAAGTGGGTTTTACAATACAAATATTGTTGGTCAAACAAAACACATGATTTTTATTTTTTTTTTATTTTCTATACGAATTTTATTTGAAGTTTTTGGTTCTATGGTTCTTGAGAACATGTAAATTATAAGTGTGGCATTTTCTTTAAGAAATTTGAAACCAGTTGCTTCCATTGAAATGATTGAAAAAATTAACTTAAAGTAATAATATGAATTTGCAATTTTTATGTTCTCAATTTAAAGGAAGAAGCATTCTTTTCCATAAAAATTGGGTCTCATAAAGTTGTATTATAATGCAGTGGATAATTTCAGTTCAACATTCAATAATTATAAGTGATAATTTTAATTAAAAACAAAATTAAACACTTTCTTGAAAGACCCAAACTAAATCGCCAAAAACCTCACATACAATTTGTATGCAAAATATTAAGCTGAAGATCGGGGATGTTTTTACTACATTAAGAAATATTTACCAAGTATTTTGCATTCGTAAGACATTTCGAACTACGAATTATAAAAAATATACATAATTAACTCCAAAAGAAAAATATCTATAGATTTTCGAAAATCAATTAATAAATGGTATTTAAATTTATGGACAAAAACTTATTTTTCAAGTATAGCAAGCAAACCCCAAAATAAAGGAACTATTTTAAAAAAAACTCTTTAGATACAGAAGCAAGTTCGTGGAATCCAGGCTTGAATTCTATTTAGGTATCAATCAATCTGGCTATACTTTTTTCGGAGCTAGTATTTTTGACAGCTGTCACTTGATTTATGATTCATTTGGTTTGCCATTTCATAATGGATAGATTTGTACTAAAATAATAGTTCGGTTTGCACTACGCATCGAAATATCACTTTATTAAAGCAAACTTTTTGGTGAGGTCATTATCTGGCCTCGTTCAACTGTGGCGTGGCTTCAAGATCGAACACCATTGGACTATTTTTTGTGAGTCACTTATCAACGCAGAAAATGCCCTCTTGGTCTTATTGATGCCTTGAAGAAGAAGAATCGGAGTGTTATTTTTAAAATAAGGGCGCAATTGATTCAAAAAGTGCGAGAAAATTGAACCTCTCGGTTGGAATTTATTTTAGCCAGTCGCAGTGGCTATTTGGATGAAATAATTTTTAAATTATTTCGGCAAATGCTTATCTTTTTAATAAAGTTAAATTTTTGGCCATAACATAATTTTTCTTGAAAACCACACCTCTAAAAAAAACAGCCTTTATTAACAAAAAAGTGAATGTTTCGTACTTTTTCGGACTTTAAAAAAAAAATAATAGAAACCAAACGTTTATTTTATTTAAACAATTTATTCATTGAAAGACTAACAATGCGATACCTTTACCAAAAATTATTAAATATAACCGTTTCATAGTTTACCTAAGCCGTGAAAATTCCTTAAACAAAATCAACGAAACAAAGCCTTTTTATTTTAGAGAGACCTATACAAGAGTCACTTATACGAGACACATACGGTATACCGAGGTAGTACCCGTGGTGTGATGGTTTGTGCGTAAGTCTTGGGTTCAATCCCTGCCTCTTGCAAGGAATTAACAAATCCTCCAAGAGTAATTCTTGTCATGAAAAGTGCTTTCTCAAATTAGCCGTTCGAATTCGGCATAAAACTGTAGGTCCCCTACATCCCTAACAACACATGGTTGAGAGTTGTAAGTCACTAGGCCCTCGTTCTTAACCGAATTGATTTATTAACTTCCCATAGGAAGTTATTGTAATGGGTCCGATTTGTCAAATTGAAAATTTTGACATTTCTCCACGTTTCAAGGTCCCTAGAGCCAAAATAAAAGTTTTTAGAAAGATGTCTGTGCGTGCGTGTGTACGTACGTCCGTATGTCCGTATGTCAGTATATCCGTAAGTTCGCGACGTTTTTTTCGTCGTCCATAGCTCAAGAACCAGAAGAGATATCGACTTCAAATAAATTTTGTTATACAGATAGTAAGGCAGAAAGATGCAGAAAGGGCTCTGAAGAAAATTGCGTATGTGGTTTTTTTTTACTATAGCAGTTTAAAAAAAAGGTGAACATGATGGTTAAACCTAAATATCTCGTGAACCAATGATGCTAATGACTTGAATTAAATTTTATATTATATATTGTAACATGATACAAAACAATTTTATTTTTGGAAAAAAATCCAATTAACGTTTTTTTTTATAAATCAAAAAAACTGAAAAAAAATTTGTCACCTCGAAAATTGTACGACTGAAATATGATTTCATCTCCAAAACAATTTTGTGCAACGAAGAATAATGTTTTTGACATCTGATAAAATTTTGAGAAAAATCTAATTGACACTTTTTTTATAAAAAATAAAAACCTAAAAAAAAAACATTACTCAGAGTTGGTAAAAATTGAATTTCGACTCAAATATCTTTTCAAAAACTTAAGATTATGTCTTCAAACTTATTTTATCTTATAAGAAATATTGTTTTCAACATTCTGAAAAATGTTGAGAAAAATGTAATTGACAGCTTTTTTACTAAAAATAAAACCTAAAAAAAAAATTTATAAAAGTTGGTAAAAATTGATTTTCGACTCAAATATCTTTTCAAAACTTTGAGAAATTGGCCTTAAACTACTTTTATCTTTCAAAAAATATTGTTGTCAACATTCTGTAAAATTTAAAAAAAAATCGAATTGACAGTTTTTTTACAAAAAATTAAAAACCTACAAAAAAAATTAAACAAAAGTTTGTAAAAATTGATTTTCGACTCAAGCATCTTTTCAAAAATTACAAATATTGGCTTCAAACTTATTTTATTTCACAAAAAATATTGTTTTCGATATTCAGCAATTTTTTTTTAAAAAATCCAACAGTCCGTTTTTTTCATAAAAAAAATAAAATCTACAAATAATAGTACGCAAATTTGGTAAAAATTGATACATATAGACAAACTTTTAAGCAAGACAAATCGACAGACGGGATGGGAAGTTATCAGTGTGGGTCACATCCCAGCCTCTTTTTTTGTATTTATTTCAAGTGAAGTATTTTTGTTTCACCGTCGTTAGGCCGGTAAAGTAAAAAGCAACATTCATGTACCCCATCATGGAATTTTCAAACCCTACAACAGCCCCTAACTAAAATAAAAATCTATACAAAGTGAGTTAATAAATTTCAGATAACCCAAGTGATTATAAAAAAAGGTTAAAAAAATGACAAAAGTTAAAAATTTCAAAATTTATCATTAAATTTGTAATATTTAACACACATTTTAATCTTTTATACAAATCGGGTTTTCCAATAGGGACTTGATAACTTTGAATTTAATTTGTGAACACACCCTTTTACTTAATATCAAACTGGCATTGAACATTTTTTCAGTAAACTAAAAATTTGTATCATGGTAAAATACACAAAAGAGCAACTTCTGCAAATTATAACAATTTTTTACCGAATTTTGGAGTCGGTGAAAATTAAAGGGCGTTTACTCCAATCTTCAGTGACAAAGTT
Source organism: Eupeodes luniger (assembly GCA_951509635.1). Classification (NCBI taxonomy): domain Eukaryota; kingdom Metazoa; phylum Arthropoda; class Insecta; order Diptera; family Syrphidae; genus Eupeodes; species Eupeodes luniger. Next base: position 75,496,003 of record OX608075.1, on the reverse strand, counting down.
TATTTGTGGTTAAATGGGTTCGTCAATAAGAAAAATACGTTTTAAAAATCCAGCTTTGCTTCATGAATCACTTTTTCATCCACAAAAAATAATTAGTTGGTATGGTTTGCATGTTGGTGGAGCGGCGGAGTTATTGGCCCATATTATTTCGTCAAGAAATGAGCCAGTCGATTGGCCGTTTTATTCTTGCGGTTTAACGCAGCTTAACTATTGTTGCATTGCTGCATGATAACAAGCCGATGAACGTTTGAAGAGTTCAGAGCCAAATAGAGACTGTTTGGGCCGAAATATAGGACCGCTGCAAATGTGTCCGCTGTGGTTATATTAACGAAATCGAGTTCCATTTAAAAAAGTTTTCATTGTACTTCAAGTCAATAGTATCTATAGTTTTTGAATTACCTCAAATAGTGTAAGTTTTATTTAAAAAAAAGCGTTGTCAAGTCCTTTTTGGAAAACCCTAAAGGAGGTTTTAAATTAAAAACATTGTATGGTTAAGTGATATATGACTATTTCAAAATAATCTCTGTAAGAAATGTTCCCATAATGCACCAAATAATTATTTATCATCAACCGCTTCTCTAAGCACTTTCTTGTTTAATAAACTTTAAAAACACTTTAACGCCAATCAGGATATCAATGCCAAAATATCCGTTTAAATATTTACTTCTCGTGTAAAAAGAGCCTCCTATCCAGCCCTGATGTTAATGACATTAACTGATAAAAATTCTCTCATTTACCATAAATGTTTATCTATTTTCCTCCATTACACAGAGAAGGTTAACTACGTTATACGCACCAAAGAAAGGTGCGAAGTTCTTTTAATTGAGATCTTCGATAAAAATTCCATTTAAAATTAAAAAAAAGAAGCAATTCAAATAGAAAAACACCCCAACGAGATCTAAGATATCGAAACCTAGGTACACTAAAAGACGGCGGCGGCGCGGCGGCTCGTTAGGACGTACTTTTAAGAAAATTACTTTCATATTTTGCCAGATCATTAATGCTTATGCAAATGGCTTTTTGCCTCAGTTTGCCGCACGTTATTTAATCTTATCTCGTAATCGGGTGTAAGTGAGCGAAGCTATCGACTTGAAAAATAAATGACCATGAAATTGTGAAAATTACATTGGGAAATACCCCCACAAACCCATCGTTCGCGTCGCGTCGTCATGAAATAAAATTTATATTGATTTTCATGGACATCGGACATGAATTTGATTTGCCAAATGCGTAATGGAAGAATATTTTTATTTGAAAAATTATTAAAGTCGTTTACGAATTTCTCAGTAAAATTTAAATAATTACTTTTATTTCATAGAATTTCATGCTTAAATCTCTTCCCAGAAAAAACTCAATTTTCTGCTATTTAAATACACGATTATCTGCAACACATGTTTTTGAATCAAATCCAAAGTCTCCACAATATTCTGGGCAAAACAATTGGTTGGTTAGCGGAGCACATTTTGCGTGTCCTGATTTTTGGGTTGGCATTAAATGCCAAAAACATTGTCAACTCCGCATATCCACGTCATAATAATTACCCACCGCTGAAATGCCATTTTCATTTTAGTCCAAGTTCTTCTGCGAACAAAGCTTTTGTGGTTTATTCTCATTTCTGATGATATTATTTGTGTTATGAAATATTATGCTCTGGTTGATGTAGAGCTAGAGGGTAATTAAGTTTCGTGAATACGAATACGATGTTTAGACTTTAGATACAAATTGCAAAAAGCCGATTTGAATAAACTTCCTCTCTATCTCTCTTACCATCATCACAACACAACAACCCCATTTTTAACCTTTATTATGTACATATAGGTACCAACCATGCTATACAACTTTTCAATTTAAGCAGAGGTGAAAAAGTGTATAAGGCTTGGTGCTTGACTTGGAGTAGAATGACAAATTAAGGGATAAATTAGGTAGCTCATGTCAGTGACAGGTTGATTTGGCATACCACCTTAACCATTAATAATAATAGAATGACATGCAGGTTTTTGGTTTTAAGTGGAGGGATTGTTTTTGTGTGGCTTTGTTTTGGGGGAAGGGAGAGGGGGGTGAATTTAAGTGGTCAATCAAGGTGGATTTAAAATTTGAATGAACAATGAGTTGTTAGGGAATAAAATTATAACAAGAAGTATGTTAGGTATTAAATTGTATTATTTTGTTACATCGTTTACTTTTACTTTTATGTTTTGATGATTTGACAAGAAAAACTTTTACTTTCATTTTTAATGATGTACGTACATAGATAATCAAAAGTGGCTTGTTTGTAATTTGTGCAAGTTTTTTGGATAAATTATTATTATAGAGTAGCAAAATAACTATATAAATACTCCAGTCTATAGATTTTGATCGTTGAAGTTTCCAGAAAATATATTTTGTTGTAATTTTAAGTTTCTGGAGGAAACTTCTTAGTGAATCTCTTTGATTTTTGTGAAAAGTTTTTCTAAATTTCGAGTTCGAAAGTTATTGTAATATACGCTGCCAATTACTAGGATGAGGCCACACATTTTGGAATTGATTTTCGATTTTTATAACTGGTGGTAAATACGTATTTCACCAATACAAATTCATAAAGTTGAAGTTAAAATTAGAGACTACTAAAAAAGCGTTTACAAAAATGATCCACTAGGATGAGGCCATTGCGAATATTTCTGTGCAGGAGTTTATAAGTGCGATCGTTTAGATTCTTTTGTATAGAATATCTAAAAGAGTATTGAAAATAACTGTTTTTATTTATTTTGGCACACACATGGGCTCTGGAAAGACTTTGACAGTTACATAAAATAGATGCTTTGAAGGATTTAGGACTCTCGGGATGTGAAAAAGCAAGGAGACTTAACACAAGCAAGAAAGCAATCATATTGCTGATCCACGAAAATATGGGAAAAATAAAAAAGTGTTCAAGGCAGAAACAAGAACATAATGAAAAAAGCGGTTAATTCTACGGCTTATCTATCTCAAATTCCACTCTACCAGCGACTAAATAAGGGTCAAAAGATGAGTATAATAACATAATAATAATAACAACGGTTCAAAGAAAAAAAAGTAAAAATAAACCTATTTTGAGGCAAGTTCATAAGAAGCTTTGGGTGAATTTTGCAAGATAGCATGTTACTTGAAGCAGTGAATAGTAACGATTTGTCTTTTCGGGTGAAAATAACTTTAACCTTGACGGCCCGTTGGTTAAAACTTATCCCACGATGTGAAAAAGAATGAGCTTATTTTGGAAAGACATCATAGCTATAACCTACTATGGCACAATCGACTTTTAGTTTTCGTCCACAATAATGAACGGGAACAACTGTAAATATTTGCTGAAACGGTCATTTCCAAAAATAAAAAGCATTTTTGGACCTCTGCCTTGTATTTTTCGCACTTTGATGGTTGTTAGAAGTAGAATTCAATCAGAAGTCGTAGAACTTTTGCCATGGCCCGTATATTCACCGCACTTTAAAATAATTGAAAACGTTTTGCAATGGCTTTTTCTTAAAGTTGGCATACAATTTGAAGACAAGGACACCTTAATCAAAGCTTTTCTTGATTTCTGGGTCAAAATCTCCTGTGATTATTACAAAAAAGGAATGTTTCTTTTCCAAACCGTTTTATAAAGGTTTTATCAGAAATGGTGGATATAGTAATTACTAATTTAAAACAACGTTATAAATAAATGTTTTTAAACGGCTCCCGGAAATTACGCCAGAATTTTTTTTGGAAAAAACGCCAGAAAATTCTTCATACAAAATTCTGGCTTTTTTTCCTAGGAAAAAATCCCAAATTTTTCTGGCAAAATTTCGGAATTTCAGGCATTTTTTCCTAAAAATTTTCTGGCGGTTTTTCCATTTACAGAAATGGAAAAAAGGCAAAAAAAAAATATTTGGAAATAAAGCCAGAAATAAAATTTCTGGCGTTTTTTCCCTTTCATGTTTAGGAAAAAACGCCAGAAAACTGTATTTTGTATAAATTGTTGTAATAAATTAACAGTTTTACTACACATTCTTTGTCTCTATCATCTATTGTAAGAATTATTGTTTAGTTGCTTTCGCGAATTCATCATTGACACTTGACGTTGTGAAAAAAAACATGAGTTTTTTAAAAGTCGCGACTTTTTTAATATGGTAGAGACTGGTGGTGCAACAGGCTCTATTAAGAAAAAAAATACAAAGATAAGAGCGCGAAAATTAAAGAAGCAAGCCAACTTTTGGCAGACAAAAAAATAACACCAATCATGTTTCTCAACAGGATGGTGTACGAAAAGAACTGTATATGCACAGATATGGAGTCGTTCGATGACGTTTTCAAAGGTTTTTGTTTTCTAATTAATAATCGTATTTTTAAAATAATTTCTATGCACTTTTCTAGATTCTAATGATGTTGACACTAACGTTTACTCTGACGAGGAAGAAGAAGCGGAGGAACATCCTGAAGACGTAAAAGAAGCATATGTAATATTATGTATTATAATATGTCAGGTCCTTCCACCAAACGTTGTGTTGTTGCCGGGCAGACATATGAAAATATGCTCGGAGTGCAACTTAAAGTTGCAAGCTCAAGCAGTTGCAGATTCAAACGAAAATTACAAATGTCCATGCTGCCGGGAAATCGTAGCAGACACTTTGCAAGTTTACATTTAGTAAAAATATTTTGTTCTTATCTATTTTGTTAAATAAATTGTTACAAATAAAAAAAATTATTGAAAACTTTAGTAATTTTTTTGCGTGGCAGCCGCGCCGCGTCCGCAACGCCATGGCCACGCGCGCCGGGCCGCGCCGCAGGTGCATGTCAGAGGCTGTTTTTTCCTGTTGTGATAAAATGTCTACAATATTGACCAAGTAGCGACTTTTAAAATGCAAAACATTTTGCTGGCTTTTTTTCCAAATTGATATTAAGAAATAAGGCCAGAATATATCAATTGGTTTTTTGGCCTAATTTCCATTTTGTTTTCTGGTTCTTTTTCCATTTCTGTCTGGCACAATTTCAAATGTTTCTGGCTTATTTTCCACAAAAAAATTCTGCTTCTTTTTCCATTTGAAGCAGAAAACATTTTCTGGCGTTTTTTCCAAAAAAAAATTCTGGCGTAATTTCTTCTGGCGTAATTTCCGGGAGCCTTTTAAACCATAAAATCTAAATTTTTCATTAATTTTTTCTGAAATTTTGCATGTGGCCTCATCCTAGTCACGTTCTTTGCTGTACCCTTTTTAAGCTATAATAATTGAAACTTGATTCAAAAATATGTGGCCTCTGATTTGTGGAAAAGAGAATTTTGACAAAAAGAGTCTAAATTTATGCCCAACTTTATTAGATATTTCGTTGTTTCTATGAAAAATTCAAACATTGAGAGGTACACAATTATTGAGCAGCGCATTCAAATTTTTTAAGCATTTTTTGAGAATGGTTGTTTGTATCACTTGGTGATTTGTTTGGTCAGCATAATTTATCAAATGACGTAGCACCCGTGGAGTAACGGTTTGAAAAGTGCTTTTTTTATTTTATTCGTTCAGATTCGGGATACAAACTGTAGGTCCCTTCCATCCCCGACACCAATAATCGCATACAGGAATAATTGAGAGTTGTAAGTCACTAGGCCATAGTTCTCAACGGACTGTTGCGCCATCTAATGAATTTTATTTTTAATTAATCAAATGTGTCCCCAGTATGTACAATATTTCATTAATTCCGTATTTGGGCAGATGAGAATTCTGGAGCGATTGTTGAAACGCTGATATATCCACAAAGAGTGATAGTTTGGTGCGTGTTTCACAGGATGGTACTGGTACTTTTTCAAAAATGAGTTCGACAAAGCCGCGAATGATGTTCATTATAACGAGATGCACTTACCGCAAGTCTAGTGTAATCCACCATTTTGTTAAAAAACAAACAAGATTCTTAAAGTTACAGGAATACAAAAATTATAAATCATAAACCGAAAGCGCAATCCATTCACCGTAAAAATTGCACAAACCTCATTTTCAAATAAGTTAAGTCCAATTGCAACGCCATGCACCAGTTCAAAACCTTGCCTAACAGTGATAAAAATTGAAAATTATCCTCATTAATGAAGAGAATCATATTGATTCATTTTAAAGGTCCCATCAACAAAGATATACGACGTTGCAGTCGGTCGACCGATTGCGGGAATACTTGTGTTAACTGAAACTTAAAAGCTTTAAGAACTAAGTCTTTATTTAAAAAAACTAAAATGTCGTTTGTAGAATGTTTAATTCCCCAGATCGATGAGGAATTGAAAAATTGCTTCTCTGTTAAGTCAGTTGTTTTTGAGCAACGCATACGGTTACAATTCTTCACATCAATACATTTTACCAAACATTTCCAATTTTTCACTAATTTTAATATTGTCGGCTTAGAAGGTTCTTTACTAAGTTTAAGTGTTGCGAACAATGGCTTCAAAATGTTCATGTTTGTATTGATTTATTTTGAAGCGTGTATCGTAGTAGGGCAGTTTTTATTTGTCGAATTTCAAAAAATTACCGCTTCAAAAGTGAAAGCTGCCTAAAAAGTGGATTTCTCAATATGAAACATCTTTAGTAACAAAAATTGTCATTTGAATTAAAAAATGTTTGGTTATGATTAAAAATTCTAAAAAATATCTGTAATTTTCCTAATTTTTATTTGAACTTAAAATTGACCAATTTTTCAACTATCAAAGTCCTAACTAACTCATCATGAGCCATTTGTTCAATTTGCTGTTAAAGTGGACGAAATAAATGCTTGATAAGAAAGAGGAGTTTTGAATATTTATTTCACGCACCTAGATAATTAAACAATCAAAACACGTTCGAAAATCTATGGTTCTCAATGTTGTAAATTTGTTAGTATGCAATGGAAGAATCTCTACAAGTTTATTTTTATTTTTCGTTGGAATATATTTTCTATTCAATTAATAGGGTATTAACCATTTGGTCCTTTTATTTAAGTTGACACAAAGTACTCACATTCCTTATATACCAAACAACCACTTCATCATCTCATCTGTTTACCAAAATTAATTCAACCCACACAAAACTCAATGGAATTTGAGAAAAAAAAAATGAAGATTAAAATAGAAACGCGCATTTATCTTCATCACAACACAAAACAAAAGGTAAATTTAACCAGAAAAGTGGCGAGATGGTTCTTGGTTCTTTTGTTTGACTCATTTATTTAAAAACAAAAAAAAAAAACAACAACTGAAACCATTTTGTTTTCAAGCATTCAAAAATGGTACTTGAAATCGTGCTTACTACATGTGGTAAAGTTCTTTCAATATCTTTACTTTGATGGTATTAGTTTGGGAGTTGGTAAATTTATTCTCATTCCTTTTTTGTATGTTGATAAGTTTTACTTTTTTAAAGGACAGGTTTGTCCTTTTTTTGTTCTCAATTTCACGCTGACATGAAAATGAAAACAAAGTCCATTGAGTGGGATACAATTTAGGTTTAACTTGTTTCCATTTCCGGTTGTATATTATAGGGCTTTGGAGATACTTCATTTTAAATTGCAATTGTAGATACATTTGTCTTTTAGTTAAATGCGAGTGGTAGTACTTTAAATCTACTACAGTGTTTGTATTTTATTTAATATGTTCATTTCTTTCAATCGCAACGTTAAAGGATAGTTTGTTAATAACTTTTAAATTCATTTACAATCTATTTTAGTTTTTGATACACTCTTAGTTATTTTCTAAATACAGTTCCTGGAAACCGACATCAAGGCTTTAAGACCACGATCATGAAAAATGAATATATAATGTTGTTTAGAAGCCAACGCCAATCCAACAGTAGACCATAAATTGTTTCCTCTATAAAAGATTATATTTACGATGGAGAAGAGAAATTTAAATTTTAAATATTTGAAACCATACGTGGTCCTTACTTACATGATAAAGGATTTTACAATATAAATTCTTATATAAAATGAATATAAATAGATATAAATTTATTTTAAGATCTTCCTAGATTACCACAATCCATTTAAAATATGAGTCAAAATACTTATACAGGAGATACAACTGAACCCTTCTTTAAAAAAGGTAAATATTCATCCACCTGTAGTATAGGCAAAGTAACTTAGAAGAAGGTAAAGAACATTTTAAATTGATTAATGAATGTAAACAGTTGTGGTAAGCAATCTGCCTTAGCCTTTTTAAATAAAATAAATGAATATAAAAGTCAAACTTGTGGTTTACCTGAAGTAAAAGGTTTCCACAGATTTAATAATAATAAATGAAAATAGATTTCAAATTTAGAAACTTACAAAAAAAAACAGCAATGAGTTAAAATAAGAACTTCAAAAAAGTAAGTATACGCCCTAGTGAACCATTTTATATTTTTGATTGCGTATTGTTTCTTTGAAGACTTTTAAGAGTTTTGGTAAAAAATATCGTCGCCAGTACTAGTTTTAATCACAAACTATAATATCGGAAAAACTGAAAAAGTTTTTTTTCCACTGGACAGTTTCAAAAGTTATATAGAGGAAGACAATGCATATCGAGCCATTTCTGCCAAGTTATACATAGCACCCAAAAAATGTACATCGTAAACAAAAACTCAAAAGTTCAATGTTGTTCCAAGAAGTCCCCAAGTTACCGTTTGATTATTGGCAATACATTTCAGAAGAATTGATTTGCCTTAATTTGGATAATAGATTGTGGAGCCTTTGCAAAGACCTTATCTTGCACTTGGCCCCGATTAAAGTATAGTAGCGTTAAATGAAATATCAAAACTGCGAACAACAAACTGTGACCGCAAAATTTTACCATTTTTGAAGTTAATATCGGGTGATTTTTTAAGAGCTTGAGAACTTTTTTTAAAAAAAAAAGGCATAAAATTTGCAAAATCTCATCGATTCTTTATTTGAAACGTTAGATTGGTCCATGACATTTACTTTTTGAAGATAATTTCATTTAAATGTTGACCGCGGCTGCGTCTTAGGTGGTCCATTCGGAAAGTCCAATTTTGGGTAACTTTTTCGAGCATTTCGGCCGGAATAGCCCGAATTTCTTCGGAAATGTTGTCTTCCAAAGCTGGAATAGTTGCTGGCTTATTTGTGTAGACTTTAGACTTGACGTAGCCCCACAAAATATAGTCTTAAGGCGTCAAATCGCATGATCTTGGTGGCCAACTTACCGGTCCATTCCTTGAGATGAATTGTTCTCCGAAGTTTTCCCTCAAAATGGCCATAGAATCGCGAGCTGTGTGGCATGTAGCGCCATCTTGTTGAAACCACATGTCAACCAAGTTCAGTTCTTCCATTTTTGGCAACAAAAAGTTTGTTAGCATTGAACGATAGCGATCGCCATTCACCGTAACGTTGCGTCCAACAGCATCTTTGAAAAAATACGGTCCAATGATTCCACCAGCGTACAAACCACACCAAACAGTGCATTTTTCGGGATGCATGGGCAGTTCTTGAACGGCTTCTGGTTGCTCTTCACTCCAAATGCGGCAATTTTGCTTATTTACGTAGCCATTCAACCAGAAATGAGCCTCATCGCTGAACAAAATTTGTCGATAAAAAAGCGGATTTTCTGCCAACTGATTTTGGTAATAAAATTCAATGATTTGCAAGCGTTGCTCGTTAGTAAGTCTATTCATGATGGAATGTCAAAGCATACTGAGCATCTTTCTCTTTGACACCATGTCTGAAATCCCGCGTGATCTGTCAAATACTAGTAGTAATAAATGAAAATCCTAACCTCAAAAAAATCACCCTTTATTAACAATTTTAGTGCATTTCTTGAGGGTCAATCATTCAAAATTTGTGCAATGGATTAGATTTCAACTGTCCAATGTTGAAAAATGATAACTTAATATTGAATATAACGGGTAAATTTTTGGATTCAAGTTTTTGTTGCAATGAAAGCTTTATACTGGGTTATCCATTTTGCGGTTTCAAAACTATAGGGCTGAAGTTCGACATCTGTCAAACTAAGTTGTTAAACCAATTTTTTTGTTAGTTGAAAGTCTGAAATTTAAGAAAATGAATTGCTAACCTTTCACACAATGCATAAAAATTGTTAAAACTCACAACAATTTGGTATTTGGAGATTATGGTTTACATAATCGTCCAACTTCGCAAGCAATTGGGAAAATTGTGAAAAAATTTGAAGAGACTGAATTGGTTACAGATGATATTGTAAGGCCTGTGCATCATCATTTCGCTCGTACCACTGAAAATATCTCTGCTGTAAGTGAAAGTGATGCCGAAGACCCGAATGTGTCGATTTCTTCGTCGTTCTCAGGAATTATTTTATTTACGTTTACTTTTGAAACCGCAAAATGGATAACCCAGTATAAAGCCTTCATTGCAACAAAAACTTAAATCCAAAAATTTTCTCCAAAACACTTTCAAAGAAGTTTGAATTAAAAAAATTGAATTCATTTTGTAAATAATTGTATACAAATAAATTAGGGTTTAAATGCACTTCTATCCGTCAGCACCACTATACCACCGTTTAGTCATTTGGGCATTTGTATTTTTTTAAAAGTAGAGCCTCCTATACGTTTCTCTATTTTTAATTCATAAATCAACAAATCTTTACTGTACTGTACACTTTATGTACCGAACTATGTTGTTTAAGCAATGTTCAATGTTATTCCAACCCATTTCATATTTCTAAAATGTTTCATTTTCAAAAAACTAAATATTTCTATTAATAAAGGCATTTCCAGGTCCATTTTCATGTCTATGATTATTAACTTTTAAGGCTTGAAATACTTATATGTATTTTTTGGTTGGAAAAACTCATTAAAAATGAAGGTACTTCCAAACAAAAATAAACGAAAGGCAAACACAAGAATTGTAAACAAAAATAACAAACAATCTGAAAAATGTATCTCATCATGTAACAAACAACTTCACTTCATATCACATCGGCAAAAGTGCAGACTCATTAGTAGAATTTTTATTTAACTCAGTTATCAAACCAAAAACAAGAGTAAAACATCAAAAAATTCAAACATGAAATCGTGTACACCTACTTAATTAAGCTCGAGAGTAAAATCAGACACCCTCTTTAAAAGTAACTGTTTTTCTTTTTGCCTTTTTATCAAAGAAAATTATATACATACATAAGTACATAGGCATGATTACCTACATTAAAACATTTATATAGGTAAAATACATACCTCCCAAATTAGGCGAAAATCTTGTTGTTCCACACGCAGCAACTCACAAGTTGTTTTCGTAACGACCGTACTATCTCGTGGTAAATCGTGCAAAATTGATTCGCCAAATGTAGCTCCAACGCCGAGATTACATAATGTAACTGGTGTCTAAAATGATAAGAGAAGACAAAAAGACATTAAAGGAAATTATTTTGTTTTGGATGTTGGTTATGTTTTACTTTTTAAAAGTTTTATATAAGGGTTCGAGGCATTTTTATACAGGTTTTAGCATGGAATTCAGTTTTGTTCTACATATAGCCCGAGTATCGTTAAAATGTTCAAAAGTTCTATTTAACTTTTCTATATTCATTCACAAGGTTCAAAAAGTTCAGTTTGTTATAATTTAATAGTACTTTTCATACAGGGTGGCACAAAAGGAATATATTATATAATTATGTATAATGTGAATTTTTAAAGAATGAAAAACTAACATCCTTTTTTCCTTTAAATTCTTTTTCAAAAAAAGTTGAAAATTATATCCATTTGTTTCAATGAAATTGAAGCATATACATATGTATAACACAATTTTTATAAAACAAAATTTTCCCGACGGGTGATACCATAACTTTTTCGAGTCCAATACCAACATGTAGACTAATGTCAGAGTTTAGTAAACGTTAAAGGAGTCTATAAATTGAGAGGAATTCGATAAATATTTATTTTAATGGGAATTGCACTCCAATCTTTAGCAGCTAAAATAAAAATGAATCTTTTTGTTCGCAATGTAAAAGTTATAAAAGTATTTTGGTTAAATGCGACTAGACAATGAAAACTACAGCTTATCGAAAAAATAGCTCGGAGTTTTTGAATGGATCAAACTTTAAATATGTTTGAAAATTGAGTTTACTAAGTGACCAATCCCCACCTTTGCAACATTAATTTTTTTTTTCACGGATACTACCTCTTGGGAAGAATTGACAAATCCTCCACTAGTAACTGTTGTCATGAATCCATCAAATTTTAAGAGTTAAAATTCGTAATTTGGTTTAGCATTAAATTTTCTAATCCTTAAGATAGGAAGGGAAAAATGCTGTTTGTTCAAAAATTTTCTAACTATGATTCACAACCGTTTTCGAAATTTGTAAAGATTTCGCAAGCTTCCAAAATTTGTTTAGAAATTGATCTTATTAGGCTGTCAGTATAAACATTTCAGATGTAAGGCCTACGAGTAAGTACTGGTAAAAGGAGGTGAATAAATTTAGGAGATATGTTATGAAGAGGAAAAGCGTTTGATTTAATAGAGTGCACAGCAAAAGTACAATCTGATAAGGAAACAGCATTAAAATAGAAAAATTGCCAATACAATATTTATATAAAATTTTAATAATTGTTAACAACAATATTTTGCATAAAATTATAAAAATTTGAATTAGGTATTTTTTGTTTGTCTTCAAGATGTTGAGTGTAGTTTCTTTTTGTTTGATTTGATATCTGGTACCTAAATTTTTTGTTAAAAATAAGAATAATGTTATTCTACGACGAACAAAGATTTTGGTATCTGCTAACATTTTTCGAAAAAGATATTTCTTTTTCTTCAAGAATCCAAAGTGAAAAATAACTTTTTTCAGTGTTTATAATTTTAAAATAACGTCAAAAATATATCTCCAGAAAAAATAGTTTAAACTTCGATTTCTGATCGCATAGTTTTTGAATTAAGCTTAGATCAAAAAGCCTAGTTTAACATTTTTAAGGGCACCATTGGAATACTTAACGTTGGTAGAATCTTAGCCTCCTTTTTTATTATGGATTTCATCCTAACCCTTAAGTAGTTATAATCAATACTGCATAAAATGATATAAGACACCTACAGTAGCGGTGATGATTCTACCTGGGTAGGGGTGATGATTCTACCTGGGTCTACACCAGTTCCCGGTTACCTGGGTTTCGTGTACTGGGGTAGTTAATTACCGGGTATTCGGGTACCGTGGGTATTATCCGGGTAATCGGGTGCCGAGTATAAAACAACAAAGTCTTTTTACTTTTTCAAAAACATTTAGAAATAGTGGAAAATATTAAATCGACAAATTTTTAGAAAACCAAAACAATTTATTCAATAGGTTGTCCAAAAAATATAAAGACTGCTTTGAAATATATATTACGAACCTAATACGAGTAATATGTACATAAGTATAGTAACATAGTTTTCAAAATTTCAAAAATTCTTGAAATGGAAAATTTGCTATGTTTCAATACTAAATTAGTAGATTTTGATTTTTGTGTAAGAATACCAAAAAAGGAACATTTTCTCGGCCAGAAATGATCATTTGGAAGAAACAATATTGCCTGCAGTCGAAAAAAGCCTTATTGAATTTGCTGATGTAGCTGGAAAAGCAAAGTTCGATATTCGAGTTTGTGCTATGTACTGCTCTGTCTAGCAATTGACCTTTAGTTACAAAGAGGAAATCCAAATCTTGGTCTTCTTGTTACTTTGTCAGAGCAACCGGGTATTACATCCCCATCAATAAAAACGATAATTTTCGCATTCCATTGATTTACCATACAAAACTATGGCATTAGAGTTAACCTGTAAGATTTAAATTTAATAAATAAAAACGCAATATTCGTAATGAACTATAAGCGACGCTTACTAAGAATCTTTTGTTAAACAGCTTGAAATTTTTGCCGAGTTTCAGGAGCTTGGAATTTTTTTGTATGGGTTTTTGCTGGTAGATTTGTGTATCTTGATTATTTCTGATTAACCAATAATTATACCAAACTTATCCGTTGCTTATTTTTTAACTTCCCATAAGAAGTTATTGTAATGGGTCCGATTTGTCGAATTGAAAATTTTGAAATTTCTCGACGTTTCAAGGTCCCTAGAGTCGAAATAAAAGATTTTTAGAGAGATGTTTAGACGTACGTTGGTACGTCCGTACGTTCGCGACGTTTTTTTTGTCGTCCATAGGTCAAGAACTAGAAAAGATATCGACTTCATATAAATTTTGTTATACAGTTAATAATGCAGAAAGGACTCTCAAGAAAATTGAGTGGGTTTTTTTTTAATAAAAAGGTAAAAATGTTGGTTAACCCTAAATATCTCACGAACCAATGACGCTAAAGACTTGAATTAAATTTCATATTATATATTGTAACGCGATACCGAACAAGTATATTTTTGGAAAAAAAACTGAAAAAAAAATTTGTAACTTCGAAAATTTTACGAATAAAAAAATTTTTCATCTCCAAAACAACTTTGTGCAACGAAAAATAACGTTTTTAACATCTGGTAAAATTTTGAGAAAAATCGAATTGACAGTTTTTTTTAAAAAAAATAAAAAACTAAAAAAAAAATTAATAAAAGTTGGTAAAAATTGATGTTCGGTTCTCGATATCTCTCAAATTAATTTCATTCATCCAATTTGTATTTGTTTATATAAGAAATGAAAAATTTTAGGAAATGCTACTAAAATTGGTAAAAATTTGTTTTCGACTAAAAATCTATTTAATAAAACTAGATTTTGAAACTAAACTATTTTATTATATGAAAAATATTGTTGGTAATTTTGAAATTTTTAAGAATAATTCAACTGACAACTTTTTTAATACAACACGAAAATCTACAAACTTTTAAGCAAGAAAAATCGACAGACGGGATAGGAAGTTATCAGTGTGGGTTGCTTCCTAGCCTCTTTTTTTATTTCAATTTTCAATCCTCATGCATGATTTTATTTTTAAAACAAATATATTACATTATTGATTGTTCTACGCTGTTTTATAGTTTTAAATCTATAAAGCCGCTGTTTTTTTATTATGAATCTTTTACTTTATTTTTAATTGATAATAATTAGTAGTACAGTTGTCTGTTTAAATAATTCGTTTTGAATTAAGTTAAGTTGAGTTTCATTTATTTGCAGTTTAAAGTTAACATATTTAGTTTTAAAAAAATAATTTAAGTTAAGTTACAAAAAAAAACCCTTATAGGATACTTAAAAACCTAAAATTACACAAAAACCCAAGTATACGAAAACCGCTTAGGTCAAAAGTTAGGTATAAATTCATTATCTGAATAAGAATATCTTTAAAAAAAATTTTTCTTGTAGCTTGTAATGAACAAATTTAAATGGACTGACATAAGCTCTATCCTGGAGCCGAACACTTGAATAAAACCATGGCAAATTAAGCATTAATTTAAGGACTTTGTTTTGGCTTACTTGAAGCTTTTTTATGTGTGTCTCAGCACAGTCAAACCATACTGAAGCACCATACGTTAGAACCGCTTGAAATAAAGTAATAAAGTTATAAAAATTCGGATTTTATTATGTATGCTTAGTCTAGGTCTTTTATTGAAAAACGGATATAGTATTTTAAATAAAAGATTTATTTTGTGCACTGTGATAGATACGAGTATAAGTTTTTCAAAAGTAAGTTTTTCATCGAATGTGACACCAAGGTAATGTTCAGACCAGTGTATGTCAATGGAGTTTATTTTAAGTGTGGGATGGGAGATGAAACTTTGTTCTCTGCGCCGATAAAACTATATAGCTTGAAATTTATTAGCATTAACTTTTATATTCCACCTGGTAAAGAAATTTAGAAGAGTGTCAAGTGAACACCATAGACTGTTTAGCGCTTCCTGAGGAAGAACACTTGATTAAAAGAGCAGTATCATCTGTAAATATAGCCAGTTTGGTATTATTTTTTTTTTAATGAGATAAGTCTGATATACAAAAATTGAAAAGAATGGGTCAAAACACAGAACCTTGAGGAACTCCTAAACAAATATGCATAATATGATATGATAAGAAGTCCCAAACAATTTTGATAAGGTAGTGAGGAAAATTAAACAGAATAAGTTTGTAAACAAGTCCTTCATTCCATACTGCTTCAAAGACATTTTCTATATCTTACCCAGCAAAACTAAACCAGTTGATTGTTTTGCATTAAGGCTGTTTTTATTATACAACTTTATTCTAAGTATTTTATGATTTTCGGAGTGACCTGCTCTAAAACCGTGTTTCGTAAGCTAATAGGTCTATAACTACTTTGGTTCTCTCTTGGCTTACCAAGTTTACCAATCGGAATAGCTTTTGCTTTTACAGAGTTTAATACAGACGTTGAACAAAAATGTTAGTTAAGTTATACATATGTTTTTTAGGTAATGCTTTTAACAGTCGGTTATTGATACCACCAAGGCCAGGCGTTTTTGTTATTTTCAATTCTTTGATTAGGTTTTCAGTTTGAATGTCACTTAAGTGTGCAGAAACCGTATGATTTTGGCTAAAAGTTTCAGCTAAAATATTTTTTTTTCTCCCATTAACAAACACATTATTTTGGTACGGTAAAGGGATGAATATTTGAGCATTTTTCTTAATTATTTTTGTTACTTTCCATTTCATTTTTAATTTGATAGTTTAGAGTTTTAAGGTTAGTTTTAAATGTCTATAACTTATACCGAATCCATTTTCTCCTCTCCGCATTTCACATACGAATAAGGTTCATTTTGAATTGATTCACTGTATATCTACACTAATATTATAAAGAGGAAAGATTTGTATTTTTGTATGTAACGAATAAACTCAAAAAGTACTGGACCGATTTTAATAATTCTTTTTTCATTAGAAAGCTACATTATCACTGAGTAACATAGGCTATATTTAGTACTAGATTACTATGAAAATCTTTAAAAATTCCTAATAAAACCAACCGAAGGTGTAAAAAAATTAGCCATAAAATGTCTTTCATAGCATATACTGCGAAGAGTATTAATGATTTTACAAAAAAATGTTTTCTAATTTAGTGATTCATGGTCGTTTTAATTAGCATGCTTATAACTTAAATGTCTGTACCTATTTATGTCTACCCGTGCGAAGCCGGGACGGGCCGCTAGTTATTTATAAAACGTCACTACCTTTGTGTTGACAAATCATTTCTCTTTTTCGAAGGAATTCGAAAACGCGTTAAAGAATGAAATTTATAATGTACCGTTGTATGAAATATGTTCCTGAAAAATAACACCGTTTTGCTTTTGAATCCATGACTTCGAAAACAATACTTCTTTTTAACTTTGAGATAAGAAAACTTTATGGTGGAATTATGATTTTCTCTGAAAAACAAAACTTTAATGGTTCGCAATATTCCTTAATTTTTGAAACTGTTCCTCAGCGTACTTTATTTTTCGCCCATCCCAGAGATATGGAAGAAATAATAACAAAATCTGTATTGAATTTTTAAAATGTATGTTTTTGTTCTGTAAGAAAGTGTTGAAATGAGTTGTAAAGTTTACAAAATGTCAAGGCCAATTCCATTTCTAAATTTAAATCTTTTTATTTCATGATTTCTGCATATAGCAATACAAATATGAATATTAGTAAGGCAAAGCTTTACTTTCTTATAAATATGCATTTTAATGATACCTGATGTTATTTGTGTTAAGATCGGTTGTTATTTATGGCTTGAATTAAAACAAAAATCATACAACAAAACATTTGCAGCACAAATATTTGCATCAATAAAAAATTATGTCATTAATACGCTTTGTAAATTGTGTTGGTTTTATGACTGTAAATAAGTTCGTTGTTATTATTCATAAATTTTAGTACTAGTGAACTTACAATACCTACGTACTGTAACATTCATATAAGAGCCATGAAAATATATTCGGAAGTTCGTTCAATTATGGCAATTGAAAAGTGTTACAAGTTGAGTAATGGTTACATTAATTTTTTTTTTGCATGACATTTATACACTCGAAGTCATTCACAGAAAATCAAATTTTCTTTATAGAGCCTTTTTTACAGATTTATTTACTTATTCCTCAGAACTTGCCTAATGTTATGAGTTTAAGGAAAGATTTTAAAAATTTTCATTGATCAAATTCGTCGAACAAAACATTTAAAGTATTAAGTACATAGAATTTTCACTCAACGAAATTATATCTTTTAAAAGTTCGAATTGTCACGAGTAAAGTTTTTGATGTACTGTTTTTGAAGAAAGGGAGTGCTTGGAAATGCATTTCTCTCAAGTGAAAATAAAAGTATTGTAAAGATAAAATGAAAAAAAAGGCTGGGATGCAACCCACACTGATAACTTCCCATCCCTTCTGTCGATTTGTCTTGCTTAAAAGTTTGTCTATATGTATCAATTTTTACAAAATTTGCGTACTATTTCTTGTAGATTTTATTTTTTTTATAAAAAAAAATTACTGAATATCGAAAACAATATTTTCTGTGAAATAAAATAAGTTTGAAGCCAATATTTTTAATTTTTGAAAAGCTTTTTGAGTCAAAAGTAAATTTTTACCAAGTTTTAGTATTGTTTTTTTAGGTTTTTATTTTTTGTAAAAAAAACTGTCAATTCGATTTTTCTGAAAATTTTATTGAATGTTGTATCGAATAATGTCTTATAAGTAAAAATTAGTTAGAAGCCATTATCTCAAATTTTTGAAAAGATATTTTAGTCAAAAATCAATTTTTACCAACTTTTGTTAATTTTTTTTAGGTTTTTAATTTTTTGTAAAAAAACTATCGATTCAATTTTTTTCAAAATTTTACTGAATGTTGACAACAATATTTTTTTGAAATTTTGGAAAGATATTTGAGTCGAAAATCAATTTTTACCAACTTTTATTAATTTTTTTTTAGGTTTTTATTTTTTGTAAAAAAACTGTCAATTAGATTTTTCTTAAAATTTTATCAGATGTCAAAAACATTATTCTGCGTTGCACAAAATTGTTTTAGAGATGAATTCATATTTTGGTCGTAAAATTTTGGAGGTGACAAATTTTGTTTCAGTTTTTTTGATTTATAAAAAAAACCGTTAATTGGATTTTTTTCCAAAAATATACTTGTTTTGTATTACGTTACAATATATACTATAAAATTTAATTCAAGTCTCTAGCGTCATTGGTTCATGAGATATTTAGGGTTAACCAACATTTTCACCTTTTTTTTAAACTGCTATGGTAAAAAAACCACCCATTCAATTTTCTTGAGAGCCCTTTCTGCATCTTTCAAAATTTATTTGAAGTCGATATTTCTTTTGGTTCTTGAGCTATGGAAAAAACGTCGCGAACGTACAGACGTACGAACGTACGTATACACGCACGCACATACATCTTTCCAAAAATCTTTTATTTCGACTCTAGGGACCTTGAAACGTCGAGAAATGTCAAAATTTTCAATTTGAAAAATCGGACCCATTACAATAACTTCCTATGGGAAGTTAATAAGAGAAAATACGGTTTATAAACCTTAACGAGTCTGCAAAATGGCAGACTTTTGTTTTGAATTGTTGAAAGAGCTACCTGTCAAACTAGCCGTTGGCTTACGGCATTTTCTTTCAAAAGTATCCAACAATGACGATTAAACTTGCCCGGAAATGTTGTATTTTTAGTTCTACTTAAATCCATCATCCATCATCATACTTTTGGGAAAAGCAAACACGAGTATTAATTTTGATAAGAATTCTAGAGAAACAACCCAAAGGCTCGTAGTGTATCTTCCATCATATAAGGTCAATCTTCTACAAACAGCTTTTATTATTTGTTTCGGAAGCTTACTTCTGAGAATTGAAATAAAAATACGAATTCGAATGTTCAGTTAGTGTGGATTGGATGTGGACTTGAACTACTGCTGTACTGGCGCGGCGGCGGAGATGAATAAGCGGAATTGTTCAATGTGCATATACATAATGATGAAAAACGACTTGCTACTTTTTATTGCAATAAAAATGTTCTCTCAGCAAGGTTAATCCATACATCCGTGAGATAAAAAAAAATCGTTTATACCAAATTTTTAAACGAAATAAAAATGTTGTTCAAAGTAACCGTAAACAAAACTTTTATATTAAAGATCTATGGCAGCAAAGTATTTGAATTCCCTTCCACTTTATCAGAAGTTCTAAAATAGTTCTCAGTTATTGTTGTTTATTTTTTTCTTCATCTTTTGTTTTTCTTCTTTAAACAAACATTTACATGACCGTATGTAATCAGCATAGAATTACCTACTGGGAGTTAATTAATTAAAAATTCACGAGTTAATTATGTATAATGTTAGTTTGTTATAAATATAAAGTACAGTTTGTTTAAAGTCTCACACAATGAACTGAATGAAAGTCTGTTTCTAGGACTATTATGTATACGCTACGCATTCAAAATCTAGGGCAGGTTTACAGTTGTTGTAAAAGTCGAATGGCATAGGAATATATGGTCCGGAATTTATACCTATTATACCATTTGTAGCTACATACCTACATTCAAAATAGTCATATATCTTCACACACTATTGTTATACTTGTTTTTGTTTATGTTTTATAAATTGAAAGTTTACCAATGACTCATTCATTATGATGAAGTTAATTAAGCAAACTTTTGCTGAAAAGAATTATTTTAATGGTATGATATGACCTTGTTTAAGTTTCTGCCTTTGCAAATCAACGAGTAGGTTTAACTTATAAATTATTACCTTCTGTACAGTGAGCTATTCTCTAGAGAAAGGGACACTTATTATTATAAATAAATGCTTTGGAGAGCGTTATGTAATGTCTACATAAATTTATGTGAATTACAATTTTTTTTTGTGTGATAGACTGGACTGAACTGGACAGGTGGTATATAAGAGAGGGAAAAGATTAACATAATATTTATTATTAATTAATATAAAGTAATTTCGTTTTTCAATTCAATGTGGTATCCATACGAAAGAGTCTCCAAGCCACACCTTTTTAAAGGGAGTACTATACTGTAACACCTCGGATTTGGACTTTAATTGAAAGATAACGAAGACGAAGGGAGCGTTTGTAATTCAACAGTTGTCTAAATGTCTACAGCGTACTGTTTATTTTTAATGTTTATTTTTAAAAGATAATCCATTTAATTGTTTTATTGAAACAGTGTAGTTTACTCATATTTTGAAAAAAAAATTAAAGAAATTAATTACTTAATTACTTAATAACCTTAGGAGAAACTAATTGCTTAGTTATTAAAACTAAGCGGTTATATTTTATTATAGGATAATGTTCACACTGACAGGATTTTTACGAAAGTCAGCGTCATAACTCCACAAAACAAAATAAGTTGATTTACCCTTGAATTAGGTTGGGAAATTTTTCTCACTTCCAGTGTAGTGTTGCCCAAACAGTGTGTTTCTTGAAAAGAAGTTTTGGGCGAAGTGAAGTGAAGAAATTTAAGGCTCACGACCGCCCACGTCGGTATAGCTATGCAGAATGAATTGAATACTGATTTAATGAGTAAGTTAAAATTACAGCATCTGTTGCTCGGAAATTTCACATATTATTGTCGAAAAGCCATCGTGCAGATTGTTGAATGATGGCATAATTTCACCATTTAACTTCGAAAATTAGGCCGCTAACAACTTTGGGATCAACGGGGGCTTTTCAGACCCATGTTAACCGATATTTTGTTGTTACCGATATTTAAGATAATGTCTTGCGCACCAAGTTTCAATATTATGTTATCAGCCGTATTGGCAACGTAAATAAGCTGATTTGGATCTACAATTTGACAACTTTTCACAGTCCGAAACCAATGGAAAGATCTTGGGAAATTGGAGTGCGAGAATGCCTTACTGATGTGAAGCCATTTGGCATTGTGTTTTATAATTATTTGAAATGTTTGCTCCTACTAAATAAGCTATTTACATACAAAAAATTACAATTTGTTAATGTTATTGAATTTTTCAAAAGAAACTCTCTTTATAAAAGTACAAAAAAATCTAATATTTGAGATTTTACGCTAGCCCATGTTTCTATGTTTGTACTTGTATTTTTCAAAAAATTGCTACAAAATAATCAAGTTTGTGAGAGGAAACTTTTGAACTCTTTTTTTCTCAAAAATTGGAAATATTAAACTATCAAATTTACTTCAGCATCTTTGAAGATATATTGGTAAAAATATAAGATTTCGCTTTGATTGAAAAGTTAAAGCAGTTTAAATAATCAATGTGGTTAACCACTTTATAAAGCTCCTTTATGGTAAGAAACTTTTTCTTTGGTAGTTACGAATAATTACCATTATAATACTCTAATTCTCAACTTAGTTCTTTGAGTCAAAGGATATTCCCCGCACTGGATTGGCTTTGATTACGACTTAAAATGGAATCACGAAACCATTAGAGTTCCTTTGATTACAGAAAGTTGCCTTTCTCTTTGTAAGTTATATACCTACCAAGCCAAAACATTATAATGAGGCTTATATCGCAAGTTGAATTTTCTCTAAAAACTTTCCCGGATCCGGATTGATTTTATGATGCTTCAAATTAATTGGTATATCGTTAACGAATGACTAAATTTTTGATTATTATTTGGTTGTCATTTTATATTATTGATTGAACGGCGTTATGTGGGTGAAATTTATTCTGAGAAGATAATGTTGAACTTCAACGAAACAGAAAATTTATCATGGGAATATAATTTTCCGGAGGAAAGAAATAAATAAAAATTCTCTTTAACCCACATAGGAACCAATTATAAAATGAAATTGGTATTGTAATGTTGTACAAATGTACATACGTCATGTTGTACTAAGTTTGATTCTTAAAAATAATAAATGTATAACTAACCTTCAAATCACTAAGTTCATGAGGTTGGAAATTTTGGTGTCACTCGAAAAAGTCTGTCCCCAACTTTTTACACTGAAATAAAATTGTTTATATTGTACCATTGCATGACACTAAATGTTTAAACTTACAAAACACCTCATTTCAAGGTAATGTTATTTTACAAATCTATGTGTATTAAGGTTGCTGGATGAAATTTTGATTTAAAGAACATGTTTTTTTTTAAATTGAAAAATAAAAAAAAAAGTTTGGGATGCGACCCACACTGATAACTTCCCTTCCCGTCTGGAGATATGTTTTGCTTAAAAGGTTTGCAACTTTTCGTGTTTTGTTAAAAAAAATATCAGTTAAACTGTTCTAAGAAATTTAAAAATTAACAACAATATTTTGCATATGATAAAAGTGTTTGATTTCAAAATCTATTTTTGTTAACGAGATTTTTAGTTGAAACCCAATTTTTACCAATTTTAGTATCATTTCTTTAAAGTTTTTATTTCTTAAATAAACAAATACAAATTGGATGAATGAAATGAATTTAAAGTCAATACCTTCTATTTTTCACGAGATATTGAGAACCGAACATCATTTTTTACCAAATGTGCGTACCTACTATTTTTTGTAATAGTATTTTTTTTATGAAAAAACTGACTTTTGGATTTTAATAAAAAATTACTGAATGTCGAAAATTATATTATTTTCTGTAAGTAAAATTAGTTTGAAGCCAATATTTTTAATTTTGAAAAAGATATTTGAGTCGAAAATCAATTTTTACCAACTTTTATTAATTTTTTTTAGGTTTTTATTTTTTGTAAGAAAATAGTCAATTCGATTTTTCTCAAAATTTTAGCGAATGTTGAAAACAATATTTCTCATAAGATAAAATTAGTTTAAAGCCTTAGTCTCAAGTTTTTGAAAAGATATTTGAGTCGAAATTCAATTTTTCCCAACTTTTGTTAAATTTGTTTTAGGTTTTTAATTTTTTGTACAAAAACTGTCAACTCGATTTTTTTCAAAATTTTACTGAATGTTAACCACCATATTTTTTGAAAGATTAAAGTAGTTTAAAGCCAATATCTCAAAGTTTTGAAAATATATTTAAGTCGAAAATCAATTTTTACTAATTTTTATCAATTTTTTATTTTAAGTTTTTATTTTTTGTAAGAAAACTGTCAATTCGTTTTTTTTTTTTCAAAATTGTAGCGAATGTTGAAAACAATATTTCTTATAAGAAAAAAGAAGTTGTAAGATATAATCTCAAATTTTCGAAAAAAAATTTAAGTCGAAATTGAATTTTTACTAACTTTGAGTAATGTTTTTTTTTAGGTTTTTATTTTTTATAAAAATTTATTTTGTATAAAAAAACTGTCAGATTTTTCTCAAAATTTTACCAGATGACGAAAACGTTATTTTTCGTTTTTATTCGAAAAATGTTCGAGGTGACAAATTTTTTTTTTTAATTTTTTTGATTTATAAAAAACCGTTGAATGGATTTTTTTACAAAAATATACTTGTTTGGTATCACATTACAATATATAGTATAAAATTTAATTCAAGTCTCTAGCGTCATTGGTTCATGAGATATTCAAGATTAACCAACATTTTCACCTTTTTTTTTAAACTGCTATAGTAAAAAAACCACCCACGCAATTTTCTTGAGAGCCCTTTCTGCATCTTTCTGCCTTATTATCTGTTTAAAAAAATTATTTGAAGTCGATATCTCTTCTGGTTCTTGAGCTATGGACGAAGAAAAAAACGTCGCGCACATACATCTTTCTAAAAATCTTTTATTTCGGCTCTAGGGGCCTTGAAACGTCGAGAAATGTCAAAATTTTCAATTTAACAAATCGGACCGATTACAATAACTTCCTATGGGAAGTAAATAACGTTAAAAATTTTAGTATTTATAACACCAACAAATTAACATACAGAATTAATTTTCATAGATCAATATTTTTGGTTTTATATTTCTAGGATTAAGATACAATCCAATTTAAAAATAAAAAGCGCACAAATGTATTTACATATAATTTTAGTGCTTCTAGTGGTTGATTTGTTTTCCAGTAATTAGACAATTAATTAGTTATTGCTAAAGCTTAAATTTTAATTGCAAATAAATTACAAATTGTTTGTTTATCAAATTGGCTTTTCGAAATAAGCGTGATTGGATTATGTTCATTAACAAAAAAAAAGAATATTTAATGCTTTTGAACAATTTATAATTAAATTTACTATCGCTGATTGACACAATATTTTCAAAAAAAAAAAACAGAAATAAATAATTTATGTTTTAAATAGTTTATTTTTATATTGGTTTGAATTTTGTAGGCGTACATGTTTTGGTTTTTCATTGGAAACAAATCCAATTAGGAAATAAAGATAACCTAATTATAATTATAGAATCAAATAAAATAGAAAATTCCAAGGATTACAGTGCACAACTCTAATCGTAGAAAATTATTAAAACCAAACTCAAAAATATATTTTATGTAGTCCTATTGGGATTTGTGAAGCGCAGTTGGTTAAACCGTATATTGGTTTTAAATTGGTTACAATACGGATCGGATCATCCCTAACCGACACAGGATGATTAAAATCCACCAAACCTCCCTTCCTTCCCAATGATTAGAAATATAATCTTCCAATCCCAATTCACCTTTTTTTCTTTATTTATTGTCCCGTAAAATGATTCCCTCGCACCGAAACCGAAGCGATAAGGATGTGGATGTGGATCTGGATGAGGATGAGGATGGGGAGACATTTCATCTACAACAAATCTTCTATTTTCGAATGATATTATATCTCGTTCAGCACCGCAAAACCAACCCTCTACCATTTCCGTCAAACAATCACAATCACGACAGAAATAATATTCGACTTTCATTTTGATTCTCCCCACAATGGATGCGATTCTGCTGCGACAATCTGTGCTGAAGCTGTGAGATACTTTAATATAAGATGAAGAAGAAGCCGAGTGCGCTATTATTAAATTCAACCTAAACTTTTCAATTAATTTAATGTATCGAATGTCTTTTGATATCAACAATAATCCGATTAGAAATTCATCGTCGGATTGCAACGGAAGAATTTTCTTAGAGTAAAGCGAGCGAGAGTCTTGAACCAAAAATAATAATAATAAAAAAACAATGCAAGAAGATGCAGCCAGCAGCAGTGTTGAGATAGATACTGTGGGATTGTGGTGGCAAAGACCTTGTAATTCGATGCGTTCGTCGTCTTCGTTGCTGTTATCCGCCCATAGCATGAATATTCATCAGTCAAACTAGCGGTCTACCAGAATAGAAACGGCAACTTTTCAGATACAGATTGAATTTATATTTTCTATTTTCTATGAAATTTAATCGATATTATTCAAAGGCAGATTTATTTGTAGGTTTAATACCTATGAGTTGTGTTGTTGTTTTTGTTATTGTTTACTTGGTCTTGTTGGAATTAGTTTTATTTGTTAAGTGATAAATGGATTGGTTTTAAATAGTTACATATTTGTATGTGTGTACCTATTTCCCGCTCGTCATGTATAACATAGATAAAGTTGTGGTTAATAGTGTTCACTTTGAGGCAAACGTTTTGATTTCCATTTGCTTAGGGTTTATTTAATTTTATATTGATTTGATGAAATTTGATGATTTAATGTTTACTTCCTCAAATGATTTAATATTATGCTAATACAAATATTATGGAAATGGAATTTTCGAAAAATACCTAATTGTAATTATTTAAATGTGGGTTTGGAATGTTTGGTGTGGACTATGTTTATATAACTGATTATTTTTGAATAAATTATAGAGATTTATTTGCTCATTGGCATATTTAATTAGCAGTTAATTTTAATAGCAAATCCCAATAGCAAAATAAATATCGTAATCAATTTAGTTCAAGAAAGTATGTAGCTATGTATCAATTTTTCTTGGGAAATATTTTGGCATATTCAACCTACCTAAATAGTTTTAAAAATTCCAAAAACACTTTACACACTAAATTTTTGGATACTTAACATTTTTTTTTTTAATGTAGGTATTATATTTGAAAAATAAGTTACAGCTAGAATAGCCAGCTAGACATGTATTATTACAATTATATTTTTGAATAATAATATTATTGAATCCATTTAAATTTTCCAATAAGTGACTTCATTTTAAATAGCCCATTATTTGGCCAAATCGCACTCTTAAAGCTGTCAACTTTTCGACATTTGGTAAGTTAAAACTGTGCGTTTATTAAAAATAGAATAATAAAGATTCAACAACGCATTGAAATTGTTAATATTCCCGAGAAAATAATGAACATTTTACAGTCACGTTTCAAAAATTAAATAACTTTCGGGTCGTGTTGATGCACTTCCTTGGCTAGTGACATTGATACACAATTTTAAGAAGTTAGTGATGTCAAGAATCGAAACTATTAGTGCGTAGCTGAAGAACAAATGAGAGTTTTTGATATAGGAGTAAGGCATTCCATAACGGCGTTTTATTGTATTACTGCATAAAGACCGCAGTCTCAAGGCCTTTAAGTTCAGTAAATAAATTAACTTTAGGAAATAAATATCATAGCTTATTGGCTTCTTAAAATTGAAATGGGACACATTTTTACCTCGGATGCTTCATTCATAAGCTGAATTATCGCATAGGGGTCTTGGAAAAACCAAGCGTGCTTGTTGAAAACCCATGTGTCTCTTTGGTTATTCAGAAGTGAGACTTGTGCGACTGTTGTGTTGAATGAATTGCGCTACCAAGCTACATTAATAATTTTTTTTATAGCTAAAATTGGTATAAAATAATGTAGCCGTGCTGCATTGGACACACACAACGAAACAATCGCTTATACTTTTTTCTATGGAGTCACTAAGAAAAGGTTATTCCCAAAGTTCCACAATCGATTCAAGACCTTAAGGATGGAATTCGTGAAGTTTTCAAGAACATGGTAGAGAGCAAAGTTTTTGCTTGTAGGGTACATAATCTTGAAATTTATAAATTTAAACAGATAAAATAATCTAACTATTTATCTACAGTCACACAAGTGCTAATTGGCCATGTAACATTTCATGAGAAGGATATGGTGCTGCTGGTGTAGCCACAGTGGCCATTTAAAATTTAAATTGTTAGTGGCGTATCTTTCTTTTCATAATTTATTTTTAACTTCATATAGAGAGTTATTGTAATCAGTCCGACTTGTAGAATTGATAATATTGACATTTCTTGACGTTTCAAGGTCCATAGAATCTAAATAAAAGATTTTTAGAGAGATGTCTGTGCGTGCGTGTGTACGTAAGTTCTGTATGTCTGTACGTTCTGGAGGCTTTTTTCGTCGTCCATATCTCAAGAACCAGTAGAGATATCGACTTTAATAACGCAGAAAGGACTCTCAAGAAAATTGAATGGGTGTTTTTTACAATGGCAACTTACTCAAAAAAACTAAAATTTTGGCTAACCCAAAATATCTCCCGAACCAATCACCCTAGTGACTTCAATTATCTAATATATAAAATATTCCTGTCACAGTGTTAGTTGCCATACTCTTCCGAAACGGCTTAACCAATTTTAATGAAATTTTGCATATATTCGGTAGGTCTGAGAATAGGTTTTTATCTTTTTTTTATATTCCTAAGTATTATGGTTTAATTGCATCAACATCGTACACGGTGCAACGATTTTACGATAGTATTCAGTGACGCTATGTACAATGAAGTATTGATCGCTATTGAGGATCTTTGCATTATCATTGCCAACTTACAACTCAGTCATTTCGGTATGCATTCACCAAATCAAAATGCATCTGATTTAATAGACACTGAATTGAATCGTGAAATAAAATACAATACTGTAGAAATGGCAGCGATCGTTGCTCGCAATGTCCCACTAATGAATGAAGAACAAAGAACCATTTATGACCACATCATGCTCGCAGTTTTGGCAACACAAGGTGGATTCTTTTTTTATGTACGAGGTGGAAAATTATCATCTATTGGCGGCACCCTGTTAATCCTTTCAGGTGATTCCAGACAAAGATTTCTCGTTATTCCGCGTTCAACGTACGCTGATGAGATCAACGCGTGCTTAAAATCATCGCAATTGAAAGTAAATATGCGTGTTCAAATGCTTTAAGATCCATTCGCTGAAACATTCTAAAAACAACTGTTGATAGATATAGGCAACGGAAAAGTTACTAATGATGAAACTGGATGCATAAAATTACCTGTCGATTTCTGCATGATTATTTATTCACAAGATGCTCTCATTAACCAAATATTTCCCGAAGTACATAGACAATATACAAATCATGAGTGGCCGTCAAAAAAAAAATTTTAGCAGCAAAAAATGTGGATGTCAACTAATTAAATCTCAAGATACAACATTTGTTACCAGGAGACAAGGGATCATACAAATCTATTGATACAGTTTGTGATGCTACCGAAGCTGTAAATTATCCAACTGAGTTATTGAACTCATTAGTTTTACCAGGCATACCACCGCAAAATTTATAACTGAAGGTTGGATCTCCGGTAATTTTGTTTCGTCATTTGAACCCACCACGGTTGTGCAACGGCACGCGATTAGTAATTAAAAATGTTATCCAAGCCATAATTCTAAATGACAAATTCCGACGTGAAAATACATTATTACCGCGAATCCCTATTATGCCCACAGATGTGCCAATTCAATTCAAACGCCTTCAATTTCCAATTATTGGCATTTTTAATAACTATCAATTAGTCTTAAGGCCAAAAGATGATTGTCTGCTGTTTACTATTGAGCACTTCATATTTTTCACACGGACAATTATATGTATACGTGGCGTGCTCTCAAGTGGGCAAACCATCCAGTTTGTTTGTATTGGCGAAAGATGGGATCACACAAAATATTGTTCACTCTTTTGCATTAAGGGATTGATATTGTTCTTTTGTAGTACAGTTATAATTAGCGATATGTATATAATTTTAAAGAATTAATTTTAATAAATTAAAAAAATTTGTTTAGTGATTTTTTATTTTAATATTTTATATATTTTATTTTATATTTATTTTATATTTTATATATATAAAATATTCTCTAGAACTTATTTATATGACAACACAACGTTTGTCGGGTCAGCTAGTATTTTATATTATATATTGCGACGTGATACCAAACTGAAAAAAACATAATTGTCACTTTGAATATTTTACGAAGAAAATAATTTTATAAAACGAAGAATAACGTTTTTGACATTTGGTAACATTTTGAGAAAATTCGAATTGACAGTGTTTTTTTTACAAAAAATAAAAACCTAAAAAGACATTACTTAAAGTTTGTAGAAAGTGATTTTCGATTTTAATATGTTTTTAAAAATTTAGGATAGTGGCTCCAAACTAATTTTATCTTATAAAAAATAAAGTTTTCAACATTCTGTACAATTTTATAGAAAAATCGAATTGACAGTTTTCTTACAACAAATAAAAAACTTAAAATACTTTTTCTAAAACTTGGTAAAAATTGATTACCGAATCAAATATCATTTCAAAAATTGAAAATATTAGCTTAGAATTAATATCGTTTTATAGAAAATATAGTTTTCAAAATTCACTACAAAATTTATTAAAATACAACAGTTAGTTTTTTCATTAACATTAAAATCTACAAAAAAATTTATGCAAAATTGATAAAAATTGATATTCGATTTTCGATATCTCGTGAAAAAATTAAGGTATTATCTTCAAACTGATTTCGTTCTGTGCTAAATTTTGTTATTAATGTAATGTAAGATATTGTTCTTCGAGAAATCTAATCTGTATTTGTCTATATAAGAAATAAAATGTTCAACAAATTCTACTTCAATTGGTAAAAATTGGTTTTCGACTAAAAATCTCGTTAAAAAAAAATAGATTTTGAAATAGAACTATGTATATCATCATTTGAAAAATATTGTTGGTAATTTTTAGTTAATCTTTAAGAAGAAATAAACTAAAAATGTTTAAAAAAAAAACACGAACACCTACAAAAACAACAAAAAACTGATGAAAGATTGTTTTCGCCTCAAGTATTAGGAGAACGAAGAAATAAATACTTTGTTAGAGTTTTAAGCAAGACAAAAAAAAAATTTTTAAATCAAATTGAAACATATTAGTGGAAATTTATGAACTACACAGATTCAAAACCCCTGTGAAACCAATGTTTCCATGCAAAAACACTCTATATGAAGATATAAATCTTTCGTACGTATCACCCTCTAAAACCCATTTGTTTACATTGTTGTATTTGTAATGTGGACGAATTCAACGAGAAAAATTGACGTGTTTTCATGCATACATAGGCACAATTCCTGAGTTTTTAGGGGAAATTTCATGAATTAGAGGAGAAATTACACGGACACTAAGAAATACTTTATGAGGCCAGTTTCCGGTTTAGCTTGTAGGCAAACCAATATGGCTACCGAGGATTTATATCTTTACTAGAGTGTTTTTGTTTCCATGGTTTAATTATGCATTTTCAGCACATAAAGATGATTGTTGCTCAAGATTTCTTGACGTTTTTCAAACAATTACAAGTAAACAGTACAAATTGTACCCCAAAGGAATTCACAATTATTGCTTTGGTACCCTTTACTCTTTACTATGCTATTTTTTTCTTATCTTTTTCCTAACATGTTTAAAGAAATGTTTCGAGTTCTTGAAACCAAAGATGATACGAGATAACCTTGTTCAAATATTTATTTATTTATTTCAATTCGTTAAATACTAACGTGAACAAAAGCTTAATAATAATGCTTAAAACTACTTAAAATCT
Organism: Eupeodes luniger; assembly: GCA_951509635.1. Taxonomy (NCBI): domain Eukaryota; kingdom Metazoa; phylum Arthropoda; class Insecta; order Diptera; family Syrphidae; genus Eupeodes; species Eupeodes luniger. Next base: position 75,464,548 of record OX608075.1, on the reverse strand, counting down.
AATTTTAATCCAAACTATTATAAAACATTGTTTTAAACTTGAAATTTTTAAAATTGTCATTAGGTGATGTTATTAGAAAATACAATTTATTGAATATTTCTATCAATTGATTAAGTGGGCTATGAGCACCATAGTTCGACCTGCTAAAAATTATATTTACTGGTTTTTGGAGCCGTATACTCGATCGACTAAAACTAAAGTTGAAACGATTAAGAACCGATGGTGATGATACTGTTCCATTTATTATTGCTGCAGCAAAACAAAATTGTAAATATTTTCTATGGTTTGTCAAGGAAGGAAGATTAATTAAAGTGAGCCTTTGAGAATAAGGGGGCAGAGAATTTTCGTAGGGAAGAGAACGGAGACAAAAACGCAAAAATCTCCTCTGAATCGCTTCAATCCTCATTTCGTGCGTAGAATAATAAGGTGCCCATACTACACAGGCATATTCCAGAACTGGTCTCACAAATGAGACAAAAAGTATCTTTAGAACATAAGGATCACGGAAGTCGCGACTAAATCTCTTAATGAAGCCAAGGACTTTATTTGCTTTTTTAACAACAAAGCTAACATGCTCAGTAAATGTAAGTTTCGAGTCTAAGACTACACCTAGGTCAGTAAAAACAGATACTCTACTTAAAGAACAAGAATCGAACATATAATCAAAAACAATTGGAACTTTTTTGCGTGTAAAACTCATGGTCTTACATTTGTCAACATTTAAAACGAGACGATTTTTATTGCACCATTCCCTAAATAATATTAAGTCATCTTGCAAAAGTAGACAGTCAGATCTAGTGTTAATTCTTTTGAAAAGTTTAATGTCATCAGCATAAATAAGGACAGACGAATTTTTTATGATCGAAACCAAGTCATTTATAAATAAAATAAATAAGATTGGGCCTAAATGGCTGCCTTGTGGAACACCAGAATTCACAATAAACGGACTCGAACATTCATTACGAAATATTACACTATATTGTCTATTTTCTAAATAAGATACGATCCAGTTTAAGAAATTTTCATTAAAACCTTGACGAGATAATTTAAAAATTAGCGTTTTATGACACAACTTGTCAAACGCTTTACTAAAATCAGTAAATACACAATCTACTTGTCCACGTTTCTCAAAAACATCTAAACAAAAGGACGTAAAATTAAATAAATTAGTAACAGTAGAACGTTTTTTAACAAAACCATGCTGGTTATCACAAATAATTGAACTACAATGAAAGGAGAGGACACTACATACGATAGACTCAAATAGTTTAGGTATCACAGATAGCTTAGCAATAGGTCGATAGTTCATAATATCATTTTTAGGACCTTTCTTGTGCACTGGGGTTATAAATGAGCATTTCCAGATAAATGGAAAGACCGAACTTCTTAAAGACGTGTTAAAGAGAACACATAAAGGATACGACAAATAAGAGACACATTTTTTCAAAATAGAGGATGGCAAACCATCAGGACCAGGACTAAAACACTCATCTAGTTTCAATATGCTTTGTGCAACAGTATGTTCACTTATTTCAAAATTGATATTATTTAAATGCTGAAAGTTCAAAACTGAAGAAGAAGAGGAAGAAGTATTTACTGGATTAGATTCATCAAACGCTTCCTTAAAGTAGCTAGCAAACATGTTTGCAATAACTTTTGGTTCATGGCTAGATGATGTTGCACTTGACATAGAGTTAGGGTACCCACAGGTTTTTTTCTTACTGTTGACAAACTTCCAGAAATTATCAGGATTAGTTTTAAGATCAGTTTCAATTTTATGTATATAATCTTCGTATAAAGAGTTTGAATATTCATTAAATAATTGTTTAAGAATAAGGAACGTTCTATAATCACCATCAGCTCTTGTTTGATTATATTTTACCCACGCTTTGTTTCTCTTGTTTTTTAAGTTTTTGATATGAGAATCGAACCATGGTGGAGCATGCGAGTTTTTACGAGCTTTTTTTAATGGAATACTTTTACTGAAACAGTCAAAAAGTGTATTGTAAAAAACGTTACACATATCATTAATATTTAAATTTAAAAATAATTGGTTCCAGTCGATGGTAAATAACAATTCAAACAATATTTCAAAATTACACTTGCTAAAGTTAAATTCAAGTTTGTTATAAGAATATTTATAATTAGGAGAAGACATATTTAAATTAAGTGAAATATCTAAAGCAGGATGATGTCGATCTTCTTCTATAAGTTTAACAGCAGAAGCAATTACTGAGGTTTCAGTACAAACTGTATCGGAGAAAAAAACTAAGTCGAGTGTTCTTCCCAAACGATTGGTTACTCCATTAAACTGATTAAGACCACACGAACACATACCATCTATTACAGTAAGTTCATTTAAGCTGGACGCGTTTATTGGAACGTAGAAGTTATCATCGTCAATTTGCATCCAATTTAGATTCGGTAGATTAAAGTCACCTACAATCAAAATTTCATCTTCTGGCTCCAAAAGAGTATATAGATTTTCTATACAGCTGTTTAATTTTTCATAAATGTCATTGTTAGAACTTGGAGGTATGTAAGTCGATATAATAAATAAATGTCCGGATACCATCTTAATGAATACAAAATTAGTATTTTTATGCCAAGCTTAGCACATCTTAGAAAAGCTTAAATATGCATAAAACTCAAAAAAAGTAATATTTCAAAAAGTAGATTACTGCCCAATGTGTTTTACTTCACTTTAATGGTTCTCAAAAACTAGAGAACAATATGGTGACACTTTAATAATAAAAACTAGCCTTAAACACTAAACCAATAGGAAACCTCAAAACTTTCCAGTGCTTGCAGTTCCATGGCAACTGACCGATGTCAGTTAGACATGTGTATATAAGCAAACTATACAAAACATTTGTATCAAAACTTGGTTAAAAACTTTTCATTTTTAAATATTTTGTAAACCAGTTTTCTACACATGCAGTGTGGTATTCCATAACTGTTCTAGCCCATTACTATAAAACAGTTTGATTGTTAAAAAAAACTTGTTCACACAATTCCACAAAAAGTTTTGTTTTTTCTATTCCAGAAGCTAAATAACCCCAATATACGAGTATAAAACAAGATGTTATGTACTTTTTAATTTTCCACAAAATAAATTTTCAATGATAAACTTTTTGAAATTAGTGTTGCAAATTACGAATAATTGTAGAACGAATGCACGAGTATGGAAAAGTTAAGTCAGGAAAAAAGAAGTCAGATCTATATTCACAATATACACAATAAACATCCCCAAAAACCAGACAACAACTTCCATAAAACTTACCTTCATGTTTTGCCGAATGGATTTTTCCACATTGTACCATCCCCGTCGACGCCGTGGTAACATTTTGCAAAAATTGAAAAAAAAACTTCCAAACGTAATTCTTGTAATTGGAAAAAATTAAATCTCTCCAGTATAATTGAAATAAAACTTTTTCAACACCTCATTTATCGATTGCACAACAGGGAATTCATTTTAAACAAAATCAAACGGAGGTGAAAAATTTAAAATATATACAACTTTTTTTTTGATCAAATTCGTTTGGCACAAGTTTGCCCACCACCCCAAATTTTGCACATTTAAACCACGCACCACAGCACAGCACAACACACACTCATCCAATCACGCACTTTAAATTGATTGAGATGCTTATTTTGACAAACGAACCAATTTGCTGTCAAAATATTTGACAAAAAAAGCTTGATCACCCGCAGATACAAACACTCATCGCAGGACGCCAGAAGACTCAAGAAAACTAATTAACGAAGTTTCTCGCGTAGATGCATCATCCTCAACGTCAACGACAGACGCAGACGATTCGATATTTTTGTTCGTTTGCTGCAAGCCCGTTCGAAAGGTAAAAGCGATCTAACCGTCTAATGTTTACAATCAGTGGCGGTGGCGATGACGACTGACAACACACGCGGAAAAAATCCAAGACAACAACAACAACAAAACATAAAAGATTCTTCGCCGTCAGAGAATCACAAGGCAAAAGATACATACATTCGCTCGTGTTGCTCTGCAATATGGTAGTGGGGCAGCTTGTGGCGGTGCATCAACACTCTGCTGGGGCTTTGGGAGTTCCCCAGAGGAGAGGAGGAGGGATAGATCTGTGTTCGTTTGTGGATAATCAGAGTTCCTATCCAATCTTCTCTGGGGTCGACTGTCGTGTCGTCGCTTCGGAAGCTGAAATTTCACATTCACACAAAAGTTTTATGCTTCGTGTCCCATCAAGCTTGATGATGGTGACACTCTTCACAAAGACACAAAAATGATTATGGCTTTCGTTGGGAACGTGAGGGTAAGAATGGGAGTTATTTTTTGTTTGGCTTTTTGAAAGAGTGGAGCTACTACACCATGGGTTACCATGTTTTGTTACAGTTGCTTATCACTGTAAAGTTTTGTATGCGCACTGCAATGACACAATGTAAACCTTACCTAACATCAGTGTGGGCCTGGTTGGGGCTGGTTCTGGGTCTGGGGCTAGGGCTCAGCTGATGGACGTTTTTGTATTTGAGTATGGCGAAGCGTAGATCCGTTTCAGGGTGTAGCTTGAGCTGAGCTGACTCTGAATAAAGTATCGGCACGGCGGTCAAAGATACGAAGATTCTTTTATGTTTGCCCTTTTATGCTCTTTACACATGAGAGGCTAACAAGAAAACAGAGTTTAAACAATATGAAATGCGAAATGCGTTTGTTGGCTATTGGAGTTGTATGCGATAAGTTTATGCTCTGTTCTTCTATATAAAGATATCATATAGGTAGGTAAATGCGTTTTTGTCGAAGGGAAAACCACAAAATCTATTTTACATTCGGTTCAGGGTTGGTATTCGTGTATTCGTATGTACTTGGCCACTGGGCTTTTATGCACAGTATGGGGAGATGTTTTAACTGAACCTCGTAGTGGATATTAAATTTATTAAACCATGAAACTTATATAGGGTTCAACTCGGTTTCTGATGCGAGGGCATGGTTATGGGTAACAACTATGTTGGGAATATGATAGCGTTACAAAAACAATAGTTATTAAAGAATAGGTATGAGCATTTTCACTGCACAAAAAAAAAACAAAATTGAATTGAATAAATGACAGAGTGATATGTGATTATTAAAGTACAATGACTTTCCATACAAACTTACATAAAAGCTAATGTGAGCTCGAAAGAAATTTGCCAATTTCCATATTAATGAGAGAAACAAATTGCAAGATTTATGGTCATTATACATATTACCTATTCGTTACTTGCTTTTTTGTAATTCAAGGGCATTCAAAAATGTAAATTGAAAATGATTATTTTGTTTTGTGAAAGTGAAATTTCGATATATATAAAATTTTTCAATGGGTTAAAAGATAAAACATTCATATTCATAGGTTATTTTCTAAGGTTCTTATGTACGCATAGCCCAAAAAGTCTCCAAAAATCTCTTCGTACAGCAGCCTAATTTTAGTGTTTTTTGAAAATAAGTACTAGGAATTAATGTAAAAACCACCTTTACCTTTTTAACAAATTTTAAAAAAATGTGATTAATTGTGATTTTCAAAATACATACATACTTGTTTAATAATAATTAATAATAAATATTTTATCTCAGAATCAACAAAAAAAGCTGCTGTACGGAGACTTTTTGGACTATATGTGTGTATATTTTTCATTGATTTCCCCTTAAATTAAGTTTTCGTTTGGATTTTATATTTGATGTAATTTTCTTAAGAACTAGAGATTTTAAAAAGTTTGCGTGCAATAAGAGCATTCAAGTTTTGGTTGATGAACTTATTAAGCTTGAAATAGAAGGAATAGGGTTCATATTGAATAACGGTAATATTTTAAGACTTAGGTTCATTTAAAGTTTAATTGTGGCTGATAATTCTGCAGTGAATCAATTTTAAGGGTTTTTTCTCATCTTTTTTAGCCTGACCCCAAAATTTTGAAAAATAAAAAATATTATAGAAAATTAACATCCTTATAAAAATATCATTAACAATACAGGACAGACAAAAAATAAGCCATATCCAGAATCTTGAATAAAATTCAACTCAATATTAAAAAGCGTTTCATCTTTCCATGTTACAGAAAATTTGTATTCAGATTTGATGAGCACGATGATGCATTTAAAGACGATATACAATAGGGAATGATTAGCAGTATTTCAGGACTAATATCAAAAAATTTACTCACTATTGACAAATTAAACTTCAAAATACGAGTTTTTGATAACGGTGAAATACTGTCTCGAAATAAATGTCCACAAATCAAACCATCCCATATCAACCCAAAAAAATTACATTTCAGTACCACAGAACTTGCATATTTTGTCGTTGATGTTGGGTCACAAGATTCCAAAAAATAAAAAGAGGCTGCGATACGACCCACACTGATAACTTCCCATCCCTGCTGTCGATTTGTCTTGCTTAAAAGTTTGTCTATATGTATCAATTTTTACAAAATTTTTGCGTACTATTTTGAAGATTTTATTTTTGTATGAAAAAACGGACTGTTGGATTTTTATAAAAAAAAATTACTGAATATCGAAAACAATATTTTCTGTGAAATAAAATAAGTTTGAAGCCAATATTTTTAATTTTTGAAAAGATATTTGAGTCCAAAGTAAATTTTTACCAAGTTTTAGTATTGTTTTTTTTTCAGGTTTTTATTTTTTGTAAAAAAAAACTGTCAATTCGATTTTTCTCGAATTTTTATCGAATATTGAAAACAATATTTCCTATAAGTAAAAATTAGTTCGAAGCCATTATCTCAAATTTTTGAAAAGATATTTGAGTCGAAAATCAATTTTTACCAACTTTTATTAATTTTTTTGTTTAGGTTTTTATTTTTTGTAAAAAAACTGTCAATTCGATTTTTTCTCAAAATTTTTCCGAATGGCGAAAACAATATTTCTTATAAGTTAAAATTAGTTGGAAGCCATAATTTCAAAGTTTTGAAAAGATATTTAAGTGGAAACCAATTTTTACCAACTTTTGTTAAATTTTTTTTAGGATTTTAATTTTTTGAACAAAAACGTCAATTCGATTTTTTTCAAAATTTTACTAAATGTTGAAAACAATATTTTTTTAAAGGTTAAAGTAGTTTAAAGCCAATATCTCAAAGTTTTGAAAAGATATTTGAGTCGAAAATCAAAAACTGTCAATTCGATTTTTTTTAAATTTTACTGAATGTTGAAAACAATATTTCTTATAAGATAAAATAAGTTTGAAGCCTTAATCTCAAGTTTTTGAAAAGAAATTTGAGTCGAAATTCAATTTTTCCCAACTTTGAGTAATGTTTTTTTTTAGATTTTTATTTTTTATAAAAAACTGTCAATTAGATTTTTCTCAAAATTTTATCAGATGCCAAAAACATTATTCGTTGCACAAAATTGTTTTGGAGATGAAATCATATTTTGGTCGTAAAATTTTCGAGGTGACAAATTTTTTTTTCAGTTTTTTTGATTTATAAAAAAACCGTTAATTGGATTTTTTTTCCAAAAATATACTTGTTTTGTATTACGTTACAGTATATAACATACAATTTAACTCAAGGCTCTAGCGTCATTGGTTCATGAGATATTTAGGGTTAACCAAAATTTCACCTTTTTTTAAACTGCTATGGTAAAAAAACCACCCACGCAATTTTCTTGAGAGCCCTTTCTGCATCTTTTTGGCTTATTATCTGTATAACAAAATTTATTTGAAGTCGATATTCTTCTGGTTCTTGAGCTATGGACGACGAAAAAAACGTCGCGCACAGACATCTCTCTAAAAATCTTTTATTTCGACTCTAGGGACCTTGAAACGTCGAGAAATGTCAACATTTTCAATTCGGACCCATTACAATAACTTCCTATGGGAAGTTAATAAGTAAAAAAACTGTATTTTCAGTTGGAAACTAATATACATATTTTGTCATAGTTTGAAAAAACACCGCTTGTATTTTTACGTATTTGAAAAAAACGATTCTTAGGCTAGCCACGCACATGCAACTTTTTCGAAAACAAATAGTTCGTTCGTTAGATGCCCAAACATCGCGCACATAAGCAACTCCAAAAGTAATCAACGAAATAAACCAACAGACAAGAAACATTTATTCACCTTGACTAAATTTTTCTCTCTCTTGCACTTACAGAAAATTATTCAACGATTTAGTTGAATGTCCGGCGCAGTTACCTATAATTCCTTGTGACACAAACTAAGGAATTGGTTCGAGGTGATCGTCTAGTTTGTGTCAAAACACAAACTAAAAAGTTGCTCGAATGGGCGACAGAATGGTTTCTGCATGTGCGCGGACTCTCATATATGTAAGTCTATAGTGCTCAGTTTAGAACCCAACAGTTTCGAAACTAAAAGTTGCATGTGCGCGCCTCTTCTTAATCTACAACAAAACAATGGCAATCTAAAGAAACCTGTGGACATTAACAATAAAGAAAATATTTAAATTCATACAAATTAATATCAAATTGCAATTCTCTGTTGGCAATATTTGTTTTCCTCTATCGAATAATTGCTACTGAAATGTAGTAAAATATGATTTTTGAGAGTAAACAAAAATTGCAATTTCTAAATCACTAAATTCGAAGCCAAGGTACAAACTTGAATTCATTTTTCGTGATTTCTTGCTTATTTTTCTTGGTCTGATCTTAGAATTTTTTCCATTATATTAAACGTTCCAGTTGTTTAACAATAAATTTAGTAATTTGAAACGATTATGTATCAAGATAAATCGAGAAATGTTGATTTTATTGTTAAATGACAATGGTATACCATTAACAACGGAAAACGATATCAGACAAATAAGTGCCACAAAAATATGGTGCACTCTTCATGGAGGGACTGTTCAACGATCATTTTTTAATTTTCCGAACCCTAAATGTGAGACAATTCTGCTTACTAACTAGCTAACTATCCTCCAAAGTGAAAATGAGCCTAATCACTGAAGATGAAGTTTCGATAAAAACAAGTATCAAATCAATTTGATGCATTTAACGGAACCAATCATCGACTATACGACGTTGCTGATGATCGACCGGCTGGAGTTTTTCTGCCTTTATGCAAAATATTGTATTATGTAGTTTGTAAAATATTTCCAAAGAGGCAAAGACCGAGGAGAAATTGGCAAACAGTGATTTTTGTCAACACTACTGGCAAAAGCAGCAATATTCTCAGTTATTCTTAAGCCAACTTCTAACAAACAACTCTATCAACAGTTTCTCTATTGCCCGCCAAAAAATTGTTTCAAGATGAAACATTGCCGTGAAATTTGCACCAGGTTTGTATTGAATTTTAAAAATCTCAATGTGTTGTTAAAGCATGGACATATCGTTATATTTTGATTGATGATATAGTTTTTGCTTTCACAATGTCAAAGGATGACAGCTTTAAAAGTGACAACTACCTAAATAGCGGCTATTGAAAATGAAACCTTTTTCATCCCATATTTATTTATGCTCTACAATTTCTTTAGGAATTAAATATTAGGAGCAAAAAATTGAACAAACATGATTTAAAATAATACTTTTTAAAATATGTACCCATTTTATTAATCTAATTAAAATTGCAATTAAAATTGTTTTCAATTTAAAAAAAGAACGTACATATACGACACAGTGAACAGTTTTCAATGTTCATTAATCAAACACAGCTTCGAGTGGTAACAAATGGTATATGGTCTTCAACTATTCAAAAAATAAATAAATTCAATTAATATACAACATACCATGGGAAAAGGTAAATAATAAATCAAACATTAAAACGTTATCAAACTAATCAAATATAATTCTCTTTTAAAAATGAATAACTAGGGATTAACATGCAATCTAGATTTCTTTTATTTTTTGTAATTTATTCTCACACATAGTTTTCGTGTGTAGGCCTTTGTGTTGATTTGGAAATTATCATAAAATAAATATAGAAACATTTTATGAACTATTTCACATATTGAGCTCAATCAAATTAGTCAAATTTATAAATTAATTTACACACAAATTCTCTTTACAATGTTTGATGTTTAAGCGGATCGTGATTCGTGTATTTGAACGAGTTTCGTGAGAAATATTTTTTCTATTTCATTCGAATTAAAAAATGAAACTGAATTGAGAGAATTAAATAAATTAGTAAATTTGCTGAGACCCGATTGGATTGGAAAAAAATGTATCATTCATTGGCTTAAGCACAAACGGGTCTATATTTTTTTACTTTTAAGTTGTTGTTAATTAACTTCTTTATTTGTTTTTCTTTTTCGATTATGATAATTTTATGTTTTGGTTCCAACTGTAAGAAAATAAGCAATTCAATAAATCATTTCACTTTTATTTCAAGGGGCAGAATTTATACAAAATTTAATGTTTTCATCCTCATTTCTCTTTAAAATCAGTTACTTTCAATTTCTTAAGCTAATTGGAACCGCTTTTGGATTTAAAATTCGAAAGATGTTAAGAGTTATTAATTATTTTTTTAAATCAGAATTAAATTTATTGAAAATGCATCCAAAAATATAATTCTTTGTTTGAAAACAAACTACTTTTAGTTCTATTCTATTGGAAATGATTTATGATGTTATTTGTCCTTCATCTAAAAATTTTAAGAAAGTTTACTTTGAAACTTAATCCAACATGATTTAAATACTATTTTTTGATGATTGAAGCAAATTAATTTAAGTAAAAAAAAATGATCTCCCTACTATAAGTTTAAAGCTCTCAAAAAATCATCAAAAATAAATTAATTTTTCACTCAAACTTTAATAAAATTAGTTTAACTTTCTGTCAGAAAAAAAACACCTTTCAATCTCAATACAGGGAGTATTTACCACATTAACTTAAATTCTGCAAAAAAAAAGTACCTATTTAATCTTGTTTTTACTTTAAAAAACACCACGATATGACAACGATCTTTAAGAACTTTTCCACTTAAACAATATTAAACAACGTCCTTTTCTTCCAAGAGTAAGTAAAGTATATCTGTATGTATAAATATACATTAAACCACAAACTTTTTTACGAAATAATAAAATTAATGAGGAAAAATATCCTTTAACGTAGCCTTATCTCTCCAGCTCCGCACTATCATCTTCCTTTATTTTTAAAGTAGGCCAGCTTTTTTGTTGTTGTTGTTTGTTTCTTTTCATCGTTTGATACTCGTTGAAAAAGTTTTCTTTTTCCACCTCACTTGTTGGCAAATTGCTATTACCAACCATTTATGTGTAATAGTAACGCAAGTCATTTCTTATCTAGGTGTCCTCTTTTGGTAAAGCTTTTTGAAATAAAGTAGGTAAGGTACTCGTAAGTGCGGGCTATTTGAGTGAAAATAATACTTTAATTTTGTGGAAACATTTTAGTGCGAATTGAAACTTTTTGAGCGCTAGAAAAAGAAATGGGAAGGATTACAACTTGTTTTTCTTTGTGTACCTGTCTTTTGCAGAGATTAATGAATTCCTCGAAAAAAAAGTATCATTGGGGTTTTCAGGACACTATTGATTTTATAAATAAGAGAACAAGCCTAAACATTTGAGAAATATGCTGAAGAAATTAGATAAATGTAGCCTTTTATCATTTTTGAATTGGCTAAAGCCCTGACATTACTCGCACACAGGAATGACTTAGGGTTTATAAATCTCTAGAAGCTGTTGCGCTACCATATTTATTTATTAACTTCCCATAGGAAGTTATTGTAATGGGTCCGATTGATTGATCGAATTGATTTTTGACATTTCTCGACGTTTCAAGGTCCCTAGAGTCGAAATAAAAGATTTTTAGAAAGATGCCCATAAGTGCGCGTATTATATATTGTAACGTGATACAAAACAAGTACATTTTTGGAGAAAAAAAAATCCAATTAACGGTTTTTTTATAAATCAAAAAAACTGAAAAAAAAATTTGTCACCTCGAAAATTTTACGACTAAAATATGATTTAATCTCCAAGACAATTTTGTGCTACGAAGAATAATGTTTTTGACATCTGATAAAATTTTGAGAAAAATCTAATTGACATTTTTTTTATAAAAACCTAAAAAAACATTACTCAAAGTTGGTAAAAATTAAATTTCGACTCAAATATCTTCTCAAAATTTTGAGATATAGGCTTTAAACTACTTTTATCTTTCAAAAAAAATATTGTTGTCATCATTAAATAGAATTTAAAAAAAAAATCGAATTGACAGTTTTTGTACAAAAAATTAAAAACTTAAAACAAATTTTAAAAAAGTTGGTAAATATTATTTTTCGACGTAAATATCTTTTCAAAAGTTTGAGACATTGGCTTCAAACTAATTTTAACTTATAAGAAATATTGTTTTTAACATTCGATAAAATTTTGAGAAAAATCGAATTGACAGTTTTTTTTTACACAAAATAAAAACCTAAAAAAAAACAATACTAAAACTTGGTAAAAATTTAGTTTCGACTCAAATAGCTTTTCAAAAAATAAAAATATTGGCTTCCAACTTGTTTTATTTCACAGAAAATATGGTTTTTGATATTTAGTAATTTTTTTTATAAAAATCCAACAGTCCGTTTTTTCATATAAAAAAATCTACAAAAAATAGTACGCAAATTTGGTAAAAATTGATACAAGACAAATCGACAGGCGGAATGGGAAGTTATCAGTGTGGGTTACATCCCAGCTTCTTTTTTATTTCTGTTTCATAATTTTATAATTTTTGAGAAAAGTTTATAAACATGAACAGTTAATTGTCTAAAAAGCTGTTGCAACGAATGCAAAATGTGATATTTCTATTTCGATTTTCATACTTTGAAGCCTTCGAAAAGACTTTTCAATCTTTCGAAATATGTAGATTTCTACTTGTGTTTTGTTTTTGAATGTTTTTTAGTGTCACTACTTTTGAAAATTTGTATATTTATTTGTATACAAATAAAGCTGGTCTTTTTAGAGGAATTCGTAACACTTTACTAAATAAATAATGGCATATTCAAATCAAGTTATAACTTTAACATTTTGACTGCTGACGTCGACAAATCGTATTTGTTCTATGCGGTGAACGTCGACGCATCGTCGACAACATGTTTATTACTTTGTGACCTCTCCCAATGACTCCGCACACCCCGCATCCGGGAAAAACGCCGTACTATGATGCTGACTTCGACCATGCCGCAGTCAAAGTGTTAAAGGTCCACAGTCAATCAAAAATTCTGGAAAAAACCCAAGAACATCAAATCGACACTCACCATCTCTTAATCGATTTCAAGACCGCATATGACAACATCTACATGGACGAGCTGTACACTGTACAGAGCCATGTCTATCTTGTGCAGGATGACCATGGAGAATTCGCGCTGCACCATAAAGGTTGGAAACAACTTTACCAAACCTTTTGTTGACAAAAAATGCTTTAGACGAGATTATGTGCTGTTATGTGATTTATTTAACATCGTCTTTAAAAGAATAGTGCAGAGCTCACAGTCAGAACCATCTTTTAAAAGTCTATCCAAATAGTCGCATATACTGATGACGTTGACATATTCAGAAGAACTCAGAGCGATGTCAACATAGGCTTTTATGAGTATTGAGCCTGAGGCGACAAAAGTGGACTTAGCAGGTTATCAAAGCAAAACAAATCACATGCTGACATAAAAAAAAACTTACAACATCGACGTGACATCGAGGTCAAAACGTCACCATAAAAAATGTAACTTTAAGGTAGTTAAGGATTTTGTAGACCTGGGTTCCGCTGTGAATGCATAAAATAACACCAGCGCTAAGATCAAACGAAGAATTACTCTTGCTAATAGCTTTTTCTTTGGGCTAAGAAAGCAATTGGGTAGTAAAGTAAAGCCTTCTCTCAAGCGACCAAAGTGTCGGAATATAAGAGCCTCATCATCGCCGTCCTGCTATACGGTGCAGAAGCATGGACTATGACAAAAGGAGATAAAACCTCTTTCGGTCATTTCGAGACAAAAGTTCTTCAAGTGATCTACGGTCCCGCATATGCACAAAAGGTCAGTGGAGGAGAAAATGGAGCAACTATACGGGTTATACAGGGACGTAGAGTTAGCCAGAAGGTATATAGTCCACGCATGAGATGGCTATGTCACATAGAGTGCATGGAAACCACCCCGTGAAGTAGGAAGAGAGAGGAATTCCAACGAAAAATGGAAGGAGGCCCTAGTTAATAGAGGACTAAAGCGCCACCTTAAAGAGGCAAGTAAGCTTATAAGTTATAAGTATATGTACGTTTCACATTTGTATATCATTTAATTTCCTTATTCTCCATGTCTGAACTAAAACGATTCGATTTAGGCTTTAGGAGCGAAGACAGACTTCGATTTCTTTAATATCATATTGTCATGTTTGTTTAAAATCTCGAGCTTACCAATGTAATTCTTGCCAGCCATATAATAATAGTTATTATATGGGGCAAGTAAGAAATAATTAACTGTTTAGAAGAAATTTCACAATGAACAAATTAACTTAACTTAAGATAATAAACTAAGCAAATCAAACTCGGTCTTCTTCACTATTGATAGCTTTTCTTTACAAATCTAGACAAATCGCTACTAAGAAACCTTGAGAAGATAATTCTTCATTATCTTTCGTTTTTTTTTCTACTACATAAGTTGGTCAGTGGTTAATGATAAGCTTTTACAATAAAGAGGTCAAGTTAAACGTTAAGGTTTTTGTTGTGGTATAGTGAAGTGTTGTTGTTGTATTTGTTTCTTGCAATTTTATAACATCTACCAAAGAACACAAAAAAAGAGGACAAGAGCAATTAGAAGGTAGGATAATCAATTTCACATTTCTAAGACTTTTATTTTAGATAATTTTTTTTATAGTATAGCTCATATAGCATAGTTACAAAACATAGTTGTGTATAGCATTTTGCTATTTATTTTTCTTCATCTTCAAAGTTTAATCACAAGACTTAATTGCTTTTCCGTAGAAGAAATAAAACAAAATAAAAACAAACTTATGTCTATATTGATGGACTTTTAATTAGTTGCTGCGGCTGGGCAGAAAAAAGATATAAAGGTTTTTGGCGATGTTTTAAGGTAAAATTTTCAAGAGTCTGTAGAATTGCTTGCTATATTTATTTTAGTTCTTATGTTATTCTTAATTTGTGTTGTTAACTTTCAGTAGGGGAAAAGCTGGTTGTATGAAGTTTTTAAGTGAAGTAAGCATATATCGAGCCATTTTGACAATTTATCGTAAGCGATTAAATGAATTATATATATATCGTAAACAACAAATCAAAAGCTTACTGCTGGTCCTTCAAACCACCAATACCCTAAGGCAGTATGTGAAATTATTAATTATGCTTAAACTAAGACATGACAAAAAACCCTTCAAGGCTTCATAAGTTACTAGTAAATTTTGATAATTACGTTTTCTTCTTTTTTGAAAATGTCGCTTACGATAAAATGGTGGAAAAGGCTTGATATAATCCAAGAAAATTATGTATTCACTTTGAAAAATATGTGAAAAAAGTGAACTTTAGTGTAGAGTGTGTAGTACCCGTGGCATGATGGTTAGTGCGTTGGACTGTCATGCCAGAGATCTTGGGTCCAATCCCTGCCTATGCCATCTAAAGTTTTTTTCACGGGTACAGAATCTTGCGAGGAATTGACAAATTCTCCAAGAGTAATTCTTGTTATGAAAAGTGCTTTCTCAAATAAGCCGTTCGGATTCAACTTTAAACTGTAGGTCCCTTCCATCCCTGACAACAGTACTCGCACACAGGAATGGTTGAGAGTTGTAAGTCACTAGGCCCTGGTTCTCAAAGAACTGCTGCGCCACCCAATTTTTTTTTTAGTGTAGAGTGTCACTATTAAGTCTCTAATACTTCCTTTAAAGTATGTACATACAATTTGGAGGGGAGAAAAAAATATCGGAAATATTAATTGCTTTAACGAAAAAATAAATGTTACACCTCTAAAATTTAAGTCCAAATTGAAGTCAAATTTTATTTTAGAACATTTTACTAAAAATCAATTTCTCAAAATGTTATCAAACGGAATTTAATTTACTGTTTAAATTTTTCATAAATAAATACAATTTAACTTCATCCCTTCCTGAAGCTGTTTCACTTCGAACTTAGAGTGCTTTTTAGAAATTGTTAAGGAAGTCACATAATTATGGTTTATCAATTTTTTCCAAGGAAGATAGGAACTCATTTCTTCAGCAAACATTATGTACAAAAATCGGGTAATATTTGGTTGATTTACATATTTGTAATATAAATAATCTAAATTCAATAATCAAACAATCATTTCACCTCGCACTCATAGCGAACTTTTTTTTGGAAATTTGAAATAAAGCATGAACCGAGTCTGTAAACTCAATCCAAAGACGACTTAATAATTTCAGTCTTACTTACTTACTTTCTTTATTGTAATAATGTAGTTGTTTTCCCAGATTCACAAAATACTAATTCTAAAGTTAAAAAATTCTTTTTCTTTCTCAATATTTGCACTTAAAATTAGCAAAAATTATTTTATTTGGTTTACGCAACAAAAATATACCTAAAACCTAATTTTAAGTTTTCTCACAAGCTCAATTATCGACACCACACTTAATATAATCTTTACAAAAAATCTACCTCTATCTTTAATACTGTTAAGGTTAAAACCCTTTTTTTAAATAATAAAAAAAAGCAAAAAGAATAAATAAATTCCTTCTAACACTTGCGCGAAAAATTCCCACATCCATAATTTTCCCAGTGTTATTAAAAATCCATTTAACAAAGTTTAACTAACTTTTCTCGCGAAGTACTCAATTAGCCATAGCCCATCATCATTCACGTCGCTCGTCGTAACATAATCTTTTATGAATGCACCAGCTATGCCACCATCACCACCACTAGCACCAGCACCCATCAGCAGTCATCAAAAGTCTTGTAATTTCAAAACAAAACCAAAAAAAAAAAGAATGTTCGTGCATTGTATCTCAAAAATGAATATGATCCTCTAACCAACCATCAAGTTATAGTCTACACGCTCAAAAAACATTACTTTACATTGGCGTATCACCATATCGACATCAAGACTTCACTTCCTTATTTGGCGTCTAAAAAACTATGATGTGTGTTCTCAGTATCCGAAATTAAAACAAGCAACACGTTACACGACCAACTCCCAAATGAGTAGGTTAGGTACATATGTATGTATATCGAAGGCGAGGAGTGTTCCTATAATTAAGCTAATTACACAAAAACATGGTTCAAAAACAGTTCACATTTCGCGCTTCTTTGAATGCGAAATTGTGTTGCCTAAACACGTATACAATGTACACAACGCCTCCACATTACAGTGGGCTATAATATCAAATAAATGGAATCGAATGGTTCTAAAAATTCGAACGAAAATCTTATTTTTAATTAAATTTTGAAAATACTCTTTTACCAAATCGGTATTTAATAACTTTAATTTTATTTCGTCTAGTTTACCTAGTTGTTTTACGGGGCAGTTATTGCTATCATTGAAAATTTAGTTTCGAGATTTAAAAAGCGTCAAATTTTGTATATTTGGTGTCAAAATTAAGCTGATGAGTTGTACATTTTTTTATTAAAAAAAATACCTTCTTTAACCCAGAACTTATCTTTTAGTTAGTTTTTAATTTTTCAACGATTAAATCGTTTTCAATGAACAGCTGAGTCTTTAGTTTATGATTTGCAACAAATTCGTTTCACTTAAAGCCTTCCATTTTCTAAGTATTCCCACCTGTCAGTTTTACATCACCTCAAACCTTAAAAATTTGTTTCCTTGTGGTTTTGCAGTGGAACCACAAAATTGATACTTTTCTGATATGTTCCTAGAGGTTTCATGACGAAAACCAAATCCATTTGTGTAAAATGTAATCGACACCTTACCTTTGCAAACAAAGGTTTAAGTAATCCTAAAATAGAAATGCTTAATTTTAATCGAGAAATTTTTCTCCGATGACAGAAATTTTGAATGATGCCTATAACCAACCTGTCAAACAGATCCAGTAATTGGTTTCAAATTTGAAAACAGATGAAAACTATAACTGGTCATTTAATGAATAAAATTACGGAAGCTACTCTAAAATGTTTTCGTTTTTTACGTGTAATTTGTTTCACTGTCATCATCGCATACCACTACGCTTCATTCCGCCACGTCCGATTTTAAAACATCAAAAACAGTCTTTAAAACAAGAGTATAACTATGGTTTTCATAAACTGAATAATTAGAAACCTAAAACTTATAGACTATCATACCTACGAGTAGGTATATGCTCTCTGAACCCAAAATGGTACTCGAAATTTTAATAAAATCTAAAAGTGACCAAATTTTTGGATCGTTTAATGTTGACGTGTGACATTAATTTCAAGCATTCTATTGTATTACAAACCATAATTGAAAATTAAATATGCTGTCATTAGATAATGATTATTATCATCTAAAAACATGAATAAAAGTCAATAAAACGATTGTCAATATTATATCATGGATGGTGTTGGTGTTTGTTGTTGTGGCGGTCGATGTCGGTAAACGGTGAATGACATGATTTCGTCCTCAATGCGGTTGACAATCAATGTGATAGAGACTATATAGAGTGGACATGAACGTTCCGCAATAAATTAAATTTGTCTGCATAGGGTAAACTAGGAAATAAATGGCACTTAAACTAAAAATACAATTTTTAAATTACGGGTTCAGAAAAATTGTACGTTTGTGATCGTTTTTTTGGGGTTGAAAATACTCCAAGCGTTCTTTTAACTTATTTTTATTCGCGACTTATAGGAACTATATGGGAAGTTTTGCATTCGTACAAAA
Organism: Eupeodes luniger; assembly: GCA_951509635.1. NCBI lineage: Eukaryota > Metazoa > Arthropoda > Insecta > Diptera > Syrphidae > Eupeodes > Eupeodes luniger. The sequence continues at coordinate 75,445,808 of OX608075.1, read as the reverse complement.
TTTCAAACTCGAGATTTTGATCAAACATGACATTACGAAGTGTATCAAACGCGAGCGTACTAGTTCAACACCACTACAGCCAGCGACCGCCAGCTAACCTACACTTTAGCATTCTATATTCTTATTATGTATTATACGAAAGAGCATACAAAATAACATGTATTCTTCGTTCTTATAGGGAATATTTTAAGTCTTCATTCAGCTCTGTAATCGGCCAGTTGGCAAGTTGGCAAGTGTTCTCGATAGTTTTAATAAATTGGGTTTTTTGCAAATGCTTTTTCCCAAACAAAATTGGTTTAGTTTTTCTTTCTTTATAAAAACAAGCATCAGTTCAACGTTGGGTTTTGTTTTCCGCATTTCCATGCGAGTGTTTAACTTCGGTTACAACACGAAGGCTGAGAATTTGAAAACAAATTGGGTTCCCCGATTTCGTCCGTCTGTCTGGGCAATTACAGCCCATAGCATTGGGTCAATAGTTTTCAAATTTTAAAATTAAGGTTTTGGGCCGATTTGCGTTAGGCGTTTTTTTTTTTTTTTTTTTTATATAATTAGCGAACACTAAAAGAGTTTTGTATACCTTTAATATGCCAAAGACACAGTGTGAGCATTAGGAAAAGAGGGAAGGGTTGGATAGGAGGTGTCGGTGTACATTGATTTTAAATTTCTGAACATTGCAATGACAGGGAAAGATAGAGCGTGGCAAGGTGTTCCACATTCGCGAAGTTGGGCTCAAGGGTAAACTGATGGGCATTCCTAGAAGCGCGGGTATTACGGTTAAATTGTTTAAGGGGAGCAATGCAACTGGCTATTTCACTAGAGCATAGTCCGTTAAAATAACGGTAAAAAAGGGTGAGGCAAAGATACCTTGCGTCGATGTTCGAGTGACGTAAACGAGTTGATGATGTTAATGTCACCAATCATTTTAAAAGCTCTTTTTTGAATACTGTCCAAGAGGCTTAAATAAGTTACTGGACCACCAGCCCAGAGATGAGAATTATATTCAAGGTTCGGACGTATATAGGTTTTGTAGATTGTAGCCAGATCAGACGGACAGAAAAATTTCTTGCAACGTCTCAAAAAACCTAGACATCTTGCGGCATTTTTGGCAACATCGCGTATTTGATCGCTCCACAAAAGGTGGTTGCTGATGCACATTCCGAGGATGTCAAGATTTTCCGTTTCGTTGATGCAAGTGCCACTCATAACAATAAATAAAACAGTAGTCCCCATACAAACATTTTTGTTCAAAAATCGAAAATTCGATAGATTTTTTTAAATTTGTTTTTTAAATTTTTTATTAATTTGGCTTCTTTTAATATAAAAATACTGTTGTATTGCTCCAGAAGGGTACTCCTTATAGAACCGTTATTTTGTTCTTAAGGTTTTTTTTCAAAAAAAAAGCAATTGGCGTTTAAATTTTTGAAGCATGATACATGACCAAGTTCGTGCGACCCAGTCGGGAATTATATTTTTTTAGAAAACGGAGTTAATTCAAAGATTGTGACTACACTACACCTAAATTTGTACTTTGAGAAAAAAAAGAAAAGACTGTTAACATTTGCCTTAAGTTAAATAGAGAAGACAATTAACACATATTACATCTGAGAACCAGAGCTTATAGGATATCGTCAACTCTCAACCATTCCCTTGAGCGATTCATGTCAGTAATAGAAAATATCTTAATTTTTTGTATGAAGAATCCGAACGGATAAATTGAGAAGGCAGTTTTCATGACTAAAGTACCTATGGTTAGTGCGTTGGACTATCATGCCATAGGTCTTGGGTTCAATCCCTGCTTCTGTCATCTATAGTTTTTTATTCTTGCGAGGAATTGACAAATCCTCCAATAGTAATTCCTGTCATAAAAAGTGATTTTTCAAATTAGCCGTTCGGATTCGGCTTTAAACTATATGTCCCCTCCATCTCTGAGAACATTACTCGCACACAGGAATGTTTGACAGTTGTTAGTCACTAGACCCTAGTTCTCAATGGACTGTTGCAACACATAATTTACTTGTATTTATTTGATTTTCATGAAAAGAATCACTCTTGGAGTATTTGTCAATTCCTCGCCAGAGGTAGTTTAAGGTTTAGGTTGCAAAAACAGAGATTGAACCCACAGTTCTCCGCACTAACCATCACGCCACTGGTACTAAGAATGTTAAATTTATTCAGTTGAAAAAACTGATTATGTTGATGCATTTCTCTACGAAATGGAACTGTTGATTGAACGTCTTGAGATCTTGTGCTACCTGAACATTAAAAGCCTTAAGGCCTGAGACTTTATACAAAATACGGTGAAATGTTTGTCGAAGCCTAACTCTAAAAATCGACGAGAAATCAATAATCCTATAGGATATTGTCAACATCATTTTCACTATTGGCAGCTGAGAAGGTGCTTAGCGACTACCAAAAAGTGTTTTATTTTTGCAAACTTTGACTGAAAAGTTTTCACAGTTTTCCTAGCGAATTCTACAGATTTCAATGAGTTGTTGAATAATTGTGAATCGTTTTTAATAATGACTTACTTTTCACCTGTCAAAAAATGACAACTTTAAAATGGTAGCTGCGCAAAAGGAAAAAGAAGCCTCTTATTCGAAAACTCTTTAATATTTTTAATTTGATTAATTTAAGTGTTTAAGTTTAAGCTAGAAACATTTAAAGAACTATTTTCTTCATTAAACTAGTATAGAATCAAATAAATTAAATGGCTTCAATTGCTTTTTAAGACCAAACACGTGAAGTAAGAAATTGGTATAATACTTTAAAGTGTACTGTTTACCGTATCCTCATCTTTTATCAATTGCTTTTCTTATATCTCGCTTCTTTAACAATAAAGGGTGATTTTTTGAAAGCTGTATTAAAGTTTTTCAAAAAAAAACACATAAAATTCAGAAAAATGTATAAAATCTATATTTGAATCGATAGTACGGTCCATATAATTTAATGTTTGCAGATTATTTTATGCAAATGTTGACCTTGACTGCGCCTCAAATGGTCCATCCGCTTAATCTAATTTTGGCATACTCTTTCCAACATTTCGGCCGGTATCTCACGAATAAATGCTTCAATGTTGTCTTCCAATGCCTCAATTGAAGCAAACTTGTCTGTATAGACATGAGCTTTAACATAGCCCCACAAAAAATTGACCGGTCCCGAACGTGAAATAAAATGTTCACCGAACTCGCCTCTCAATAAGTCCATTGTTGCGCATGCTGTGTGGTATGTGGCACCGTCTTGTTGAACCCACATGTCATGCAAGTCAAGCTCTTGCATTTTTGGCAAAAAAAAGTTGGATATTATCTCACTGTAGCGCTCACCATTCACAGTTACGTTACGATTCGCATCATCTTTGAAGAAGTGCGGTCCAATGATGCCACCAGCCCATAAACCGCACCAAACTGTGACTTTTTGTGGATGCATTGGTAGCTCTTGCAATGCTTCTGGCTGATATTCACTCCAAAATCGACAATTGAGCTTATTTTCGTATCCATTTTGAGTCTAAAATGAAATTGGTCGCTGAACACAATTTTTCGGTAAAAAAGTGGATCTTCGGCCAACTTTCCAAGAGCTCATTCACCAAAAATTTTACGTTTCAGTAGGTCGTTCGGCTTAAATTTTTGCACCAGCTGTATTTTGAAAGGCATCACATCTAAATCCTTTCCCAAAATCTTCCACGTTGCATTGTTGAGTAACAGAGGCCCAATTGCTATGAACGGCGACGAATCGATAATTGATGGTCATCATTAACACTGGCCGATACAGCTGCGATATTTTCTTCAGTTCGCACTATACGTAAGCGTGTTGGTGGTTTAATGTCTAACAATGTAAATTTGGCGCGAAATTTAGTCACAATAGCCCGAATAGCTGCTTCAGTGGGCCGATTAAACTGACCATAAAATGGAAGAAGCGCGCGATGAACTTTCTTAACAGAGCACGCATTTTGATAATAAAATTCAATAATTTGCAAGCGTTGTTCGTTTGTAAGTCGAATTATGGTTAAATTATAAACAAAACTGAAGATGACACGAAAAGTTCGTCAGCTGTTTAAACCAGTGTTGCCAGAAACATAATATCTAAAAAATCACCCTTTATAAATCAGTCAGTACTTACAAATTTATAATTCTGTTTTACAATATGAAGTGGAAAAAATTTTATCCTGGCACTGTACATACTTAGTAAATAACTTTATATAGGAAGTTAGTTATTGTAATCGGTCCGATTTGTCGATTTAAAAATGTTAACATGTTTCGACGTTTCAAGGTCACTAGAATCTAAATAAAAGATTTATAGAGAGATGTCTGTGAGTGCGTACGTTCGTTCGTCTGTACGTTGAGGAAGCTTTTTTTGTCGTCCATATCTCAAGAACCAAGAGACTTTAATTATATGTATACAGATAATAATGCAGAAAGGACTTATAAAACAGACAATTTTGGTTAACCCAAAATATCTCACAAACCAATAACGCTTGTGACTTGAATTAAATTTTATATTATATATTGTGACGTGTTTTTTATAAACGAAAAAAAAAAAAAAAGAATTGTCACCTCAAATATTTTACGAACAAAAAATGATCGCATCTGTAAAATAATTTTATGCAACGAAGAATAACATTTTACATTAACGTTTTTTTTTACAAAACATAAGAACATTATTAAAAGTTGGTCAAAATTGATGTTCGACTTAAATATCTTTTCAAAAATTAAAAATATTGACTTCAAACTAATTTCATTTTATAAAAAATACTGTTTTCGACATTCAGTAAAATGTGTATAAAAATCAGTCAAATTTTTATAAATATCAGTAAAATTTTTATAAAAAGTCAACGCAAAATTGGTAAAAATTGACATTCGATTCTCGAAATCTTTTGAATAAATGAAGGTATTATCTTCAAATTATTTCATTTTGTGCTAAATTTTGTTGTTAACGTAAGATATTGTTCTTAGAAAAACACAATATTTATTTGTTTATTTAAGAAATGAAAACTATCAAGACATAATATTACTAAGATTGAAAAAAAATTAGTTTTCGACTAAAAATCTCATTAACAAAAATAGATTTTGAAATCAAACTATTTCATCATATGTTTAATATTGTACTTTTTAGATAATTTTTTAGAAAAAGTTAACCGACAACTTTTTTAACAAAACAAGGAAACCTACAAAAAGAACAAAAACCTGATAAAAAATGGTTTTCAACTCAAGTATTTGCAGAACAAAGGAAGATATTGAGTTCAAATATCTTTTATAGCACAAAATATTGTTATGAATATTTTGTTTAAGTTTTAAGCAAGACAAATCGACAAACGGGATGGGAAAAAATCACTATGCGTCGCACCCCAGCCTCTTTTTTAAAAAACGGGTTTGAAATAAAGATATATGGACATGGTTATTAAAGCTACCTACCTTATTATATGATTGTTGTAGCAAAAACATAAAAGCCATTACCAAAGTTCAAAGATCATGCAAAAATATTTTCCTCCATAATAAATTATTCCATTGTTACTATTAAAAGCAGGATATAGAGATATAAGCAGGCAATTATATGAATTAAACATTCTGTAAAAAAGGACAATGACCTAAAGGGCTTTCCTTTCTGTCACAATAATATATTGGGGTAATTTTGTGTATAATATCAAAGAAAAGTACAACAACATTAAAAAGAAAAAACAAACAATTTCTAAGGGAAATGGGGCAAGCCAACTATAAAAATATATGATAACAAAAACATTTTAAACACAGACCTTATAGCTGGAGCCTAAGAACAAACATTAAATCGAAACATATCTGAAAAGCATTCGTATTTTGTCTAGAGACAATTTCACAATTTCCATCGTTTATACATATATAGTTATGTATGTCATACCATCGAAGTTTAACACAATTCTATGACATCATTGAAATTGGAAAAGAACTTTGTGTGTTAAGTATACATTTTGCAAAATTTGTTTCCTTAATGCGGAAGAATTTTGAAAAGACTTAATCAACGTACAAAATTGACTATTATATGTTTCAAATACCAAACAAAATTAAAGAAAACAGCTTGGTTTCTATACAGACAAATCAGTTTAGTCAAAATAGTTCATCAAATTGTTATAAGCATGCTGTTAGACCAATCTATCTATCAGAGTTGAAGTTCAAGAAAGAGTGACTATGACGTCAGTAAATTCAACTACATAACATGTATAGACTGAAGGGACTTTGTTTATTTTATAATTTATTGACTTTAAGCTTTAAGAAAAAAAAAAAGAGAAAAATCTACTCCATATAATTATATTTAATTTTTTTGATTATGAGAAATTAGCCTCTCTCTACCCTATTTTCCAATTACCTTCCTCTTTGGATGCCTTTAGTAAAAGGAAATTGAACTATTTTTAACCGTGTGATGTGCGTGTATTAATTACACATCATTGAATGATTTTATTACATATTCTCCAGTAAGTAGAGAGGTATAATATCCAGGTCTGAGAGTTACAAACTTATTCACTCTATTTGTAACAATAATGTACCACCATACCACCACTGCCACTGCAGCAGTGCGATGATGGTTTAAAAATGCGTCAACTTAATAGACAATTTTCCATTACATATACATACATATGTTGTTGATGTTTGATTTTTCCTCCCCAACACCTTTATATATCACTAGGGGATGATAATAAAGTGCACAAGCACATTTACTACATAATACAAAGTGCACAATTTCAATGAAATTTAAATTAATATTCAAGGCTTCTTTATCAAAAATATTTTCAATAAAATTGTTTAAATAAATAATAATAATTTGTTGTGTTTTGTAACTTTTCCCTTTATTCATAATAAATGCAAATGCCAAATGCCAAATAAAAAACAATACCATCAGGGGATTAATTAAATAATTTATTCAAATAATTATGTTGTATGTTCAACACCTGGGTCTGATGGGATTATTTGATAAAAAATAATAATTATGCACTGAATATTGTGTGTTTAAAAATGTAAATTAAAATAAAAAAATTCAATGAAATTCAAAAACAAATTAATTCTATAAACAAACTCGATTTTTTTTATCTAAAGTGTTATTATAAACAATTTTTTCGACTTCAAGATTTACACTTCTTAAAAATCATTTCAAATCATTATGAAAAGATAAACAATCACGGTTTTTTATGTTTATGTCGAATTACCATAATCCTTTTATTTATATGGATTTGAGTATCGGGACGTATGTAGGTGTATTCGAAGCAAACCATCATGTAACTTCCATAAAATCTTACTAAAATTAACCCTAAATTCTCGTAAGAAATCGATTTAAGGATTGTACCCATCTAAGCCTTCCTGAATACTTCATTATCCTTGGTTCTTGGATCTTGGGTTACAAGTCTCAATTTATCATCCTTTATTTTTTCTTACTAAAAAAAGACATAAAATACCACAAAATGTTCCACGTGGCTCGTATCCTTTTTCTTATATTTACTGTCTTTTTTTAGAATTTGATCCTGAAGCATTTTTATTAGTAAAAATCTCATAAATATTAAAAGGCATTGAAGGTAGGAAGAGGTAGGTATAGTGTATGCTGTTTCCTTATTTTGCTTAGGACGAATTGGATTTATTAATGAAAATACAACATTCGTAATAAACATTCCGAAAAACAACATCATGAAGCTATAAGGGTGGACAAGGATTTTTCTGAGAAAAATCACAACATAAAGATGGTTTATTTTTGTCGGTTGTTTTATTAAGCCTGAAAATTTAAACCTATTGGAAAAGTTCGAAATTCGTTTAGATTCACCCATCGATATCATTCACTGTTTTTCTGTGTTTTTTTTTATCACATTTTTGTATTCCCATAAAATTTAATTAATCCATAATCTTAAATCATAAAATCCCTGACACCCACCATATAATATCTCATAATAATCCTCAAGATCCCAAGCTCCGAAAGTCTGAAAGATGGCGACTTCAGTGGGAGGGAGATTTCGTTTCAGGAGATGGTGGTGGGTGGCAGACCGTGCGTCGGTCGTCGTCGTGGGGTGCCTAGTGCCTAGAGGCTGAAACTCATTACGAGGATATTGCCGGTGCAGGCTGTGTGATGTTGGCGTTGTTATAGGGTATACAGAGTACAACTGTTGATGGGGAAGGACAATGTTTTGTCAGTTGTTATTTCCTTCGCCCATCATCATGATGATGATGGAAGAAATGTCAAAGACGCTGTCGTGGTCCTTTGTCCTGTCCTTGTATGTTTGTATCCTATAATATTTATTAATATCGACGTGTTTCGTTCAAATTGAAAGGAAATTATTATTATAAACCGTTCATTAAGGCACTCCAGCTGTTAGAAGTTTTCAAAAAGAAAATCTTGAAGAAAGGGAAGCTGAAGGTGCTGCTGTTCTGTGATGAAAGGTGAGTTTTGTATTCTTGTAAGACACTGAGCAAAAATTGATTTGGATTGTTGGTGTTTTTTTTTTTTGCTTGTTTCCATCCTGAAGGTATATTCCCACACCCAGGAGGACTGCGGAGTTTTAATTAAGTACCTCAGATGGTTGGAGAAATTAAAGGATTTACTTGAAATATAATATGTATATTCTCGTGCACAAGGGACTCTAAGGTATTTTAACATAAATCAGATGATTTTATCCATCAGAAAAGTCCTTAATTGGAATTTTTTTAAGGCTGAATTATTTATGCGGATTTGTCAGGGACCTTTTTTTTGTGTATCTAAGTATAAGTACTCCGGGTATTGGTTATGGTTTGTAACCGGAGACCTCTCTCTCTGTAGAAATCAATTTTGTCAGAAGTTTAAACGTTGATCCGGAATTCTGTATTTTTTTTGTTTGTTTTTGAATACTTAATGAACTCAATGGATCGATGGATGTGTAGGTTGGAAATTTCCCCAGGAGACATGAAACAATCATAAAAAAAAGTTCAGAGAAACTTTTTTAAACTCCTATTGACTCATTAGAGGAAGTTAAGTCTTTAAGAAAAAAACAGGAGTAATGGAGTATGTTTTCAAGTACGTAAGAATTAAGATTGAGGTAAAGATTTTGTAATTTTAATCTTCTTTGTACTTTTGTACATTTTTATATTTTTTCACACATGTCAATGAACACATATGGCTGGTGCAGAATTTAATAGTAACGTTTCTAAGAAATTCATTTTAAAAAATTAAGAAAAGTGCGTATACGCCCAAGTGTACCATTAATGTGTTAAATTGTAATTTAAAATAACATACATATCTTAATATATAAAAATCCAGTGTCATATGTATGTTCCCAGTGAACTCTTCACCAAGTCAACCGATTTCGATGAAAGTTGGCATTTTATGTGTAATTTGGTCTAACTTAAGATATAGGATAGTTTATATTTCGATTAATGGTCTAATGGTCTATATGTTGCAAATGAAAAATCTATAATATAAAAATAAGTCGGGTTTTCCTTTCTGACGTTATAACTCCAGAACGCACAAACCGATTTCCACGGTTTTGCATTCGTTGGAATGGTCTCGGGCTCCGTGAGGTTTATAGCAGACAAAATTCAGGAAAATTTTCAACAGAAAAGAGGTGAACTCCGTTTAGCTCCCCATAGAAAGCTATTGTAAAAATTCCGATTTGTGGAATTGAAAATTTTTAAATTTTTTGACGTTTCAAGGGCCCTATATTCTAAACCAAAGCTTACTTTTGGGAACCTTTTTTAGTCAACCATATCTCTAGAAACGTCAGAGATATCGACTTCAAATAACGTTTGTTTTAAAGATAATAAGAAAAAAATGCAAAAACGACTTTTAAAAAATTTAGTGAGTGTTTTTTTTTTATCAATTTAAGAAAAGAGTGAAAAATTTGGTTGACCCCAAATCCACTTATATAAAATTCTGAGCAAATTTGGTATAATTTCGAAAAAATCAGTATCTTTTTTTTTTAAATCAAAAAACTGAAACAAAGTCACGTAGAATATTTGCCTAAAGTACAACGTGTGAACATCGCCCGCCGCACAAGACATGCAAGGCAGCAACAAGTGTATTCACAGAACTTAAGCGAAGAAAGACAAAATATATTAAGAGAAAATTCCAAATTGGCCACAGGTGTTTTCCACTGATGCGCTAGGTCGCATGTACATGTACACTGTTCATCCTAGAAATGATGAATGTTTTTATTTGCGACTGCTGTTGGTAAATGTACGAGGACCAAAATCATTTGCGCATTTGAAAACTGTGAATGGCCACCAATGCCAAACATATTGAGAAGCTACTGATTGAAGTAGGAATGATTGCGCCAAATCGATCGATGCACGATGCATTGAACCAAAAACTAAATCGAGAACTGCATTTTTTTCGTTCAAAATAATGTGCCGTTGCTGAATGAACAGAAAAAACAAGTATACGAAACATTAATGCAAGCGGTGGACAAAAATACTGGTGGTCTATTCTTCCTGGACGCACCTGGAGGAATAAGGAAAACATTTGTCATTTCATTGATTTTGGCAACTATTCGATCATGATGTGACATAGCTTTGGCGTTAGCATCATCGGGAATTGCGGCAACTCTTCTAGAAGGCGGTCGTACTGCACATTCTGCGCTTAAGTTGCCACTTAATTTAAGTACAATTGATACTTCAACATGCAATATTTCCCGATCCAGTGCAATGGGAAAATTGGCAAGCTCATTGTTAGGAATGGGTGTACAATGGCACATATAAGAAATCACTTGATGCACTTAACTTCACACTGAAGGATATTCGACGAAGTAACAACATCCAACGAAGTTTTTGAACTCTCTGGAGTTACCATGATTTCCACCACATAATTTCCAACTCAAAGTTGGTTCAGTTATTATGATATTGCGTAATTTGAATCCACCGGGACTTTGCAACTGTACTCGACTTGCGGTGAAAAGACTTATGCCGAATTTGATTGAGGCAACCATTATTAACGGAAAGTACGCAGGTGAAAATGTATTTATTTCTCGAATACTGATTCCGACTGATCTTCCACTTGACTTCAAACGATTGCAATTTCCGGTTCGCCTTGCGTATGCAGTGACAATTAACGCTTCGATTCAGTATTTACTTTGGATTCACTTTCATTTTTTACTTAGAGAAGTTCAACTAAATTACACTTCATTTTTGTAATCGAAATGAATTCATTACTGTTGTTAAATGAAATAAAATTTTTCCTTTTCAAATATAAAACAAAAAAAAATAATTTTACTTTATCTTTTAATCCCCAAACGAAATGTTACAAAAAACGAAGCCATCTGGTGGCGAAACGGAGTTCGACGGGTTTGCTAGTATTATATATAACTATGTATTACACTTTCTGAAATGATTTACAAAAGTAACGACTATTTAAAAAAAAAAGATCATTTTGTGGAAAGATGAAACAATTATACTCACCACTACATTCAAATTAAAATATTATTTCTGGATTTCTTACCTGAAAGGAAAAAAAAAATAACAAGTTTCAGTATGACATTTCATAAATTTTATTATGTTTTAAATTGTTATATTATGCTTAACGTTCAGTTTTAAAACTTAAAATTATACAAACAAATCTAAATCTCAAATTTGTAAGTACAGATTTGTTAGTTATTCAGAAAATGTGTTTGTATTTTTTCTAAAGTTTTTAGTTTAAATAGTTTAAATTAATTTTTCAGTTTCAAAAGTAACGCTAAATAAAGCACACGAACAAATATTTGGACCCATCGCTTTGAATTGAATATTAAAGTCTAAGAATTGGCATTTTAAAGAAATACACTTGTTCGAAAAGTATATTTGCTAAGAAATCTATTGTTGCAAATGGAAAATATTCACCTTAATTGTCAGTTAATGTTAACAGGTGTCAAATGTCAGCGCTAACAATTTAAAACCACGAAATAACAATTTGTTTTAATAATTTCTCCAAGACTGAATTTAAGGAACGCAATCGGCGTTGGCCAAATTTTGCACTACTTTTTCGATCAAACTCGAGAAGTATTAAAGGAAAAGAGGGTTTAAAAGAAGTTGAAAGTGTACATTGATTTTGAATTCTGAAGTATTGCATTGACATATGAAAAATTGAAAGTGCGGTAAAGCATTCAACATTCACGTAGTTCGGTTGAAAAACTAATCTCTGTTTCACAGTTCTGCTGAAGTTTTGCTCAAGGGTATATTGATGATGAGTTTTGGGTGCGTTAGTTTTAAAGTTAAATAGCTAGCTTAAAGGTAGAAATGAAACTTCCTCTTTCACTAGAGCATAATCCGTGAAAATAATGATAACAAAGAGTGAGACCAAAGATGACGGTAAGTGAATCAATGACGTTATTGTTACTTATCATTTTGAACGTCATCTCCGTTAAAAATTTTATATCTTCACCCGACATTTATTTTAGTATATTTATTTAAGCGCTTATCAAAAAGGTTTAGTAGAGATTATTTTAAATAAAATGTTTGACCGATTTGCAGGAGTAGTTGTTCTTGGAAATTTAAAAATTTCAATATATTTGTTTTAGTAACAAATTTGTCTTAAATACAAATTTGGTTAGTCGACTTAAAGTAATAGTTATTATACACATATTCTTAAGAATGTATTCTTAAGTTATTGGTTATGATAGTAGTACTCGTGGCATGAAAGTGCTTTCTCAAATTAGCCGTTCGGATTCGGCTTAAAATTGTAGGTGCCCTACATCCTTGTCAAACATTACTCGCACACAGGAATGGTTGAAAGTTATAATTCACTAGGCCTTAGTTCTCAACGGACTGTTGCACCACCTAGTTTAATTATTTTAAGAATTTGACATTCAAATTTTTGCAGAAATCGATGAAAATTCTGTGGACGTAATCACGAACTAAACCACTCCAAATCATTCATCGGAATCTGGGCTTGATATGACTGACTTAAGGAAGGATAACTTTTTGATACAAACAATTACTTTTTTAACAACTTTTTAAATAAAAAAAGTTTGTTACAGAATAAAGAATTGTTCTATTAACCTTCAGTAGAAAAGAAAAATAATTCAGCAGTAATCTTCCAACCAAGAAATTGCATTAACTCATTCACCTTGAATGCCATTCATCGACCGCGAAACCTCCATGTTACGTGAAGATGGATACCTACATATGCATATAAGAAGATGCCCCATATATCTTCTCAAATGCAGATGTGCCGTTATAAATATTATCTGCATCATGTATTCTATTACACTTTTCTAAATTACCACTTTTTTTCTATCTTAAAGTGTGCGATTTATTCCTTCATTCAATGCCAACGACTTTAGTGTTTGCTTCTGCCTGCTGCGCTTGTGCACTCTAAGTGCCCCCTTTTTTATTCATATTCGAGAATTGAATACGACGACGCACGAGGAGAAAGAATCTTACCCTACAAATATATAGCTTTAGATATACACCCCCTCTATCCCGATGGTGTTGATCCATCAGCAATAAACAAAAGAAAGTAATGAGAGAAGAAGTCATGTCATTATGTAAACAACTAAATGCGAACGCACTACCATGTCAGATCTCAGATGCAACAGATATTGTTGATACCTATATCCTATATGTATATGTAGCTATACCTGGGTAGACGATTCTCTGATTACCAAGTCTATTCAACTTGGCGTAAGTGCACTTTGCTTACAACATATAGATTCAGATGGATTCACACAATATGCACTTCAAGTGATTGTCAGTAAGTATAGTACCTATACAAAATGCTGACTTAGACTGAACACTTTTTTTTTTCTTTTGTTAACAATACTGTGATATAAAACTATGAGGGCTTTAAAAACAAACTTGAAAATAAATCGCTACTCAAATATGTGCATGCCTACTAAAGGTTAAGGACACGTCAAATTTTAAGTAGAAGTACGAGTGCTTCGCAGGTTCTTAAAAAATATATGGTGGGGACATAAGTCCACATGTCTATATAATTACAACCAGTTCACTCAAGATTGAATACAATTCAAAAATGTTCGTTTTGAAATATTGATTAACTTATTGCTTCTGTTGTATTATTTCCATTAAGTCTCTTCAGATCAGTTGACAACCGTCTTTAAGAAATGTCTTATGTTATGTTTGTTTTGTTTTAAAATACTGAAAACAAACATTTTTAGCGAAAGTAGATCTCTGATTTTTTATTTTCTGAATAAGATGATTTTTCTGTGATATTGTGTTGTTGATACCAGCAAATATTTTTTGTCTAATATGTTATTGAAGAAATGTCTTAGTTTTTGTTTAAAATACTGAAGACAAACATTTTTAACGAGAGTACAAACGTAGATCTCTGAGATTATATTTTCTTAGTATGTCAACTTTTCTGTGATATTTTGTTTGCTAGTATTAAACTAGCAAATAATTTGTTTGTCTAATATGTTATTGAGTTGTGTGAGGGACTTTGTTAACAAAGGCCTATGTTCAATTTTAAATCCCTGCCATTGCCATCTTAAACCTTTTTCAGAAATACTGATTTTTGCAAGGATAGTACAATAAAAGGTTTCATTTTGACTAGCTCTCTATTTGAGGAGCTTATACTTTTAAAAATCGACTAGTATACATTACGCCATTATGAAAAATGGAACGATACGCATTTTAAAAACTCATTGATTAAGATTAAGTAGAAATGTGGTCACAATCAGTTCGTCACAGTTACATTTTTCAAAATTAAAATACTTTCGGGTCGTCGTCGTTGTAAGGAACCTTCTCGGCTGACAATAGCGAAAAATTTGAGTTAGTGACGTCAGAAACCAAAACCGCACGCGTTGCTCAAAAACAATTACTTGAGCATATTCCTATTGTAGCCTATTTAGCGTCGAAAACAACTCAGTTTTGTCGATTTCTAATTTCTCATCGATTTTTGGAATTCCACAAACGTTATCACACCCTATTTTTCATAAAATTTAAGGTCTCAAGGCTTTTAAAGTTTAGTTAACACAAGAACTTAAGCTGGCAATCACTGTATGATCAAATCAAAAAGTATTAAAATGATCCGAAATTCATCGAAAAATCTGATGATGAAAAGTAGTACCCGTGACGTGATGGTTAGTGCGTAGAATTGTCTTACGTTCAATCCTTGCCTGAATCACGTTTAGTTTTTTTACGGGTACTATTTCTTGAAGAGAATTTACAAATCTTCTAAGAGTAGCTCTTGTTGTCATGAATAGTAATTTCTCAAATTGGCCGTTCACAGAGTTGTAGTTCACTAGGCCCTGTTTCTCTACGAGCTGTTGCGCCACCTCATTTACATTACATACTACTCAGCACATAAATGTACAGAGTAGAGAGCACAGCACCTTGAGCGACTAGACTATATAAGGTGATAACAACACAAGACATTAATACAAGACAGAAGGACAGAAAAGAAAAAACAACAGACAGAAAGAACACATGACAACAGCACTTGGTAGGTTTCGAGACGGTCCTTCATCTGCCTACTAACCGCGCTCACTGATGCTTGATTTCGGTGATCGATGGGAACCGATGCTTTATCAGTAACTAGGCTGTTGCCCGCCACCTCATTTATTTATTGGTTGTTGAAAATAGTCTCCGTCTTTAACTTGCAACTTTTTGCTGCAGTTTTGGGCTGGCGATGACGTGACAGTGTGATTGGATCTAACTCATGCGGCCGTAGCAAGATTCACGTTTAATGATTTATGCTACCAAGCTATTGCTATGGCCGGAAACACAAGATTGCAACGCTACGTACACAAGTTTCCTGATCTTATTATTTCTCGAAGAAGGGGGATCATAATTAGTTACCGAGATTTGTGACTTAATATTTTAAGACTTTTTTATTTAGATCCACATGAAAGATAAGGTCTATTCTAAGATTTGTCAATGGATTCCAGACCTTAAAGATGAAATTAGTGAAGTTATCAAGGACAGGTAGCAGAAAATGTGTGAATTGCTCATTGGGTGTTTCAGGAAAAGGTTGTAGTACTGTAACCTTAGCCATGCCTGATATTTTGTCCATTTTAAATAGCATGCATCTCTCTTTAGAATAAAATAAGCAATTATTTAAAAAAAAACTAGTTTTTCTAAATATAGAAATAAAACCTCTTATTGGAAAACCCTGCGTTTATTTGATTTTAAAAATAAAAACAAATTTATATCTATCCATGAAGTAATTAGTTTTTAGTAAACTCCTATCCGTCCCATCCGTCAATGTCAAAGCATTCGTTACATTCATCATTTTTCGTTTTCTAACGTTGTGAGTTTTATGAATCTCTATAATATTGACAAAAGTCCATGAAGATAAACACAAGTTTGATTTTTACTTCAAATTTTGCATTTTCACAGCACTGTTGAATACTGATACATATGCATTAGTTAATGGTTGGGTGTTTCTGCACAAGAAATATACTATGATGGGTTCGACGGAACCGTGCATGAGGCACGTATCTCATATTTGTATAGGATTGGCGGCCCAACCGAACGACCGACCGACCCCATCACATGTATTATGATCTTTACCCGCAATGACTGCGACTTTATTCCGTTGCTGCAACTGTGGAATCCATTAAAGGTAGATATGTTATGCCATTCCATGCATAGTATAAACATATGATTGCACCTCTGCGTGCACACAATGGAGCGCCAAAACCCAAGGGATATATGCATTAATCTCCTCCGAACGTGAGTGATATGCCGCAGCCATTGCACCAGGGGAGTGGCATAGGGGAGACATATTCTCAAAGGATGCGCTTAGCATGCCTTTGTGAATATATATGTATGTAGCTTCCAAGGGTAATAACGGCCAATGTGTCTTCTATTGTTTGTCGACATCAGAAAAGGTTTCACTGGAAATGTTTCACAGGAAGTTACTGTAATTGACATGTTGTAGAGGGAGGCGAAAAAGGTTAATATGCAAATTGATATCTTCCGGAATACGCTATACATTCACGTATACCTACTCTGTTTTATATACTACATCGGTTAAGAGGCTCGGCTGCCATTAAGGATTTTTTAAGGCCACCACTGCTATATTCATAAGGGAAGGACTGTAATTGAAGCAGAATTTAGTTTTGCAAGTGGTTTTTCTGATGCATTCCTTCCTTCATCATCATCTACTCATCGTCATCGTCATCGTCCTAGATTCCTTGCACCTTGAGAACTAACTAAACGAACTTGACGGTCAATTAGCTGCATTGTGATGGCTCGGAAAATAGGAACCTCACTTCAATAAAATGATGGCCTTTAGTGTTCGAAATGAAAGTGATTTTCTGAAGTAGCAACCGCAGAGTTTTTTTTATAAATAGAAAAAAAATAAAGAGGATGCCTTGATGGATTGATGGCCATTAAATTGTGATGGTGGAAGTAGGTATAAGGAGCGATCGACCGACGACTAAGCTGACGACGACGATGACGACGTGGGTTGGATACTTTGCACAAAAGCTTTATGTGTTCCATGAAATTGCAGTTTAAATTATGTAAATGGGTATTTATGGCAGCTTAAGTCTAGGCAAACGGTGTTGTTGATGGGTGTCGGTGGTGGTGGTGGTGCGTGAAAAATATTTATAAGGATTTTTTTAAGGTTTCTGTTTTTTTTTTGGTGAAGTCCTTAACGTGCTGTGCTGAAACTTGGAAGGAAAGGATCTAGGTATACTTGAGAACCAACAACAAAAAATAAGAAACATTTCAAAGATTTTTAAATATATTGTTAACACGTCATTTGAAATAGGATTATGATGGAGGATCTTGGCTTTAAGAAGAGTTTTAGACACAATAAAGACATAACATTAAAGAAATTGAGCTTAAAAAAAATCAAAAAGGTTTTCTTGACATTTTACACTGTATAAAATAAATATATATGTAAAACATGTTATTTATAAAGATTAAAGATATTTGGCTTGGTAGAAAGAAGACTTGAATTTGGCATTATTGAAGAATTTTTGATCACCAAAATGAGTAACATTGCTACGTAGGCTACCTTAACTTTATCTTTTAGAATGGAGGCTATAAAAAATCATTAATATTGCCAAAACCAAACCAATATATTTTTTTAGGGTTGTTTTTGGTCGTTATACTATAGGAAAACCATTCAAAAAAGAAGCTGGAATGCGACCCATACTGATAACTTCCCATTGGCACCCGCTTAAAATTTTCAAATCTTATTTCTTGTGAAAAGCCAATTTTATTGAGAAATTGAAAGAGCAGATACGATATGCAATAAAATTTTAAGTTTAAGCTCTTTTCTGTAGAGTTGTATTCGAAAACTTAAATCAATTTATTTTTATAGGAAAACACTGGCACCAAATTTTAAATAACCTATTAAGGGTTTAACAATTTATTAGTTAGCGATTTGCTAAATTTTTAATAATTTACTAACGAAGTCCGAAATTTCAAACCTTTATTTTCGTTTTGCTAACTAGTAAATTGATAATTGCCTTTTATTAAAAAAACGAGTATCAAAACATGTCTAAAAAGTGACAGTTCGTTTGAACGTACCTTTTATTTGGAAATTTCATCCCCTGCTCTTATAGGAATAATTGTTCAGATGTCATATAGATTTAGCAAACTGCTAAAAGTTAAAGTAGCCATTCCGTGATTTCAACTTTAGCAAATTGTTAAAAGATAGTAAGATGTCAAAATCGTCTAAAATTATATAAATTATCTTTTAAGCTTAATCATTTGCTAAAAACGGCTTTAACGATTTATTAAATCGTGTTAAATTTTACACCACTGTCTTTTTAAAATACAAAACATTAACAAAAATATTTGTATGGCATAAAACAATTTGGAAGTCAGTATATCCTCTTTTATTCATTTTATTATTAATATACTTAACTCAAAATTTTATTTTTATTATTTTTTGTTTTTAGGTATCTATTTTTCTCTTAAGCGGTAATAACTTTACAAAATATTTGTATAACAAAAATTTGTGTAGGATGAAGAAATTTTGAAGTCCATTCCATAGTCTTTTTTTTGTTATCAAGATACTTGAGTCAAAAATTAATTTTTACCAGTTCTCAGTTGAGTTTTGCAGGTTTTCGTTTTTTTTGTAATAAAAACAATGTCTCGAATTTTTCCCAAAAATTACATAAATATCAACAACAATATTTTGAAGAGAATACAAAAGATTTTGAATTTAATACTCTCATTTATTTTCCAGATATTCGAGTCGAAAATCAATTCTTACCAAATTTGTTTTGTTTATAAAAAAAACTATAAATTGGATTTCATTAAAATATATACAAATAAAGTAATTTTGAATGTACGTACACACGCACATTACAATAACTTCCTATGGAAAGTTAATACGGTAAAAGTCTAGCGGGGTCAAATTGCATGACCTTGGTGGCCAATTCACATCACCCAGCGGGAGATAACCTTGCTCTCAAATCGTTCATGCAAAATGTCAATCGTGGCGTTTGCTGTGTGGCACGTAGCGCTGTCCTGCTGGAACCCCATGTGGTCTAGGTTCATATGGATACATTTGGACCATAAGAAATAAGTTATCATCGTTATGTAGCGCTCACTGTTGACTGTGACAGCCTCACTAACGTCGTTTTCAAAAAAGTACGGACCAACTACCCGAACCACACCAAACGGTAACTTTTTGAGGTTGCATTATCACCTGGTGAACCTCGCGTGGGTTGGTGTGGTCCCATATACGGCAATTTTTCTTGTTGACACAGCCATTCATCCAAAAATTCGCCTCGTCACTAAAGACGATTATTCGGCCAAAATTGGGGTCCTCTTGCAAACGATTCGAAGCCCAGTCAGCGAACAAACGGCGTTGTCTATGGTCATGAACTTTGAGATCCTGGGTCAATTGGATCTTGTACTGGTGTAGGCCCAAATCCCGACGCAAAATTCGCCAAGTTTAAGTCTGCGAAAGGCGGAGTTCTTGGGCACGGCGAGGAATAGACTGCCTCGGGTTCTGCTGTACCCTTTTACGGACCGCGGTGATGTTTTCGGCCGATCTCGCGTCGATCGAATTGATAGAAAAAGGAAATGCCCACGAAGTTCAAAACAACGGAGTGTCAGTATAATGAAACATACAATAACAAATAGCAGTTTAAATATACCAACCATCGACTTTACAATCATCATGCCAATACAGACAATAAACACCAAACAAGACTCAAATATCAATACAATTAAATCAAGACAAAAATCCTTTCCAAGCCGGCCGATCGCCGCCGCCGCCGCCGTGGGAAGAGTAGATCAAACCCCTCCATACAATAAAAATACATCAAGGTAAGGCATACTATTTACAATAAAAAATATATCTATTTAATTTTTCCAAAGAAAAATTGTTTTGAATTTCAAAATGAAACCTTTTATTGGAAAGCCCAATATTACTTGAGTTTAAATTGGCTGAAGAACCTCTTCAGTCCCCCTACAAAGATTGTTTTTTGTTTCATTTAAGGGCATAGCAAAATAAAAATAATAAGAACACCCTTTCAATTCTCATTAATGAATACACAATTAAAGCAAACAATTTAACTGTGTTGCAATTATTTATTTACACAGTACACACTCTGTTCTAGATAATAAATAAACCATCACTAAACAAGTAAATCACATACATAGCTATATATGTAGGTGGAAATTCATTTATGATGAGCTTAATATTTAGTATTTTATTTTGCTGCTGTGAAAATTAATATTTCCACCCAGACATTGCCTTTGCCATCATCATCCGTCAATTAATAATCAACATTTAGCGAAACGATGAGGATGGTACTTGAATTTGAGTGCAGATTAAATAGTATAACACGATAAAATAATATTATTTATATCTTTAGCAGATGAAGACTATACTCTACAAACCAACCTACAATAACGTAGGTTTATAGAGAAACAGTAAAATGAACTTAATTAGTATTTTCCTCGCCTTGTAACTGTTTGTAGAAAACTAATTTTCGTGCTAGAAATCATTTTGTTAGTCAGCAGCAGATGCTGCATCAGGGAGCAAAAGTAACAATTAATTGTTTTAAAATAAGTTTAATAAAATGCGCACATTAATTTGGATTAGGTGAATTAAGAACAAATAAAATGCATGACTTAATTTCAACAACTTGTTGCTATTATGTGATTCGAACACAAATTTGCTTTATTTTATTTTTAAAACATTTTAACTAACAATGTTTGTGTTGCTAGATTTCATAATTTGTAGGTCCAATAAAAGAACTCACTAGCTAAAAAACAGCACTAAGCAGCCACAGGGACGCGTTGACCATGTAAAGGCTTTCAATATAAACATTCATGGATTTTTCGAGCCCCAATTTTGACAATATTGGTGAAAAAAAACCATTACTGAATTTTTCAATGATAATCCAGATCTGTTTGATTTATTTTAAGGATCCAATCAGCGAATATGCAAAGTAACTGGGAAACGACCGACTTGTCTTAATATTTTTAAGCCAGTTTCACTATTACCGGTACTTCACAGCGACTGTGGCTACAAAATGCATAATATTTATCTTTAGTGAATTTTAGGAATTCGAAATGCGTTGTTGAATAGTGTGCCAAATGTCAAAATATGACAACTTCAAAACTGACAGCTGCCCAAATAGTACGTTTTTCAAAATGAAATCTTTCATTGGAAGATCTTATATTACCGGAATTTATTAACTTCCCGCATAGGAAGTTATTGTAATTGGTCCGATTATTCGAATTGAAAATGTTGTCATTTCTCGACGTTGCAAGGTATTTTTGTGCAACGAAGAATAACGTTTTCAACATCTGGTAAAATTTTGATAAAAATCGAATTGACAGTTTTTGTACAAAAAATAAAAAAATAAAAAAAAATGTATAAAAGTTGATAAAAATAGATTTTCGACTCAAATATCTTTTCAAAAATTTGACATATTGGCTTTACATTAGCTTTATCTTATAAAAAATAATATTTTCAATATTCAGTTGAATTTTGAGAAAAATTAAATTGATAGTTTTTTTTACAAAAAATAAGATCCTAAACAAAACATGACTAAAATTTGCTAAAAATTTACTTTCGACTCAAACATCTTTTCAAAATTTAAAAATATTGACTTCAAACTATTTTTATCTCACAAAAAGTATTTGAGGCTTAAGTAAATTTTCGACTCAAATATCTTTTCAAAAATTTGAGATTATGGCTTCAAGCTAATTTTATTTTATAAGAAATATTGTTTTCAATATCCGGTAAAATTTTGAGAAAAATTGAACTACCAGTTTTTTTTACAAACAATAATAACCTAAAGAAAACAATACTAAAATTTGGTAAAAATTTACTTTCGACTCCTTGCGACTCAGATATCTTTTCAAGATTTAAAAATGTTGACTTCAAACTATTTTTATCTCACACAAAGTATTGTTTTCGACAATCAATAAATTTTTTATAAAATTCCAACAGTCAGTTTTTCATAAAACAATAAATCTACAAAAAATAGTACGCAAAATTGATAAAAATTGATGTTCGGTTCTCGATATCTCGTGAACAATAGAAGATAGTGACTTCAAATTAGTTTCATTCATCCAATTTGTATTTGTTTATATAAGAAATAAAATGTTTTAAGAAATGCTACTAAAATTGGTAAAAATTGGTTTTCGACTAAAATCGATTTTGAAATCAAACTATTTCAGTATATGCAAAATATTGTTGTTAATTTAAACATTTTTTTTTAACTAATTCAACTGACCTTCTTCAACAAAACACGAAAACTTACAAACATTTTAAGCAAGACAAATCGACAGACGGGATGAGAAGTTATCAGTGTCCTCGCATCGCAGCCTCTTTTTAAATAAGTATTTATAAGACACCCATTTATTAAATAATATTTATATTTCATAAAATTCATACAATTCATTCAATTTTCATTTATGCTTATGTATTTTTCTTATTTTTGTGAATTCAATTTTTTGTTAATTTAACTTTACTTTTATAAAACAGAAAAAACTTACATGTGTAAACCATCTTAAATAATAAATAGTTTGGCACCACAAACTGCGCTACTTTTGAGCTCAAACAGCTGTTAAAAGCTTTACTCAGGAAAAGCTCCTTTCAGAGCGTATAAAAGAAAGAACACGATGCGAAGAAAGACACTCTTGTTTGTTATTTCGTTGAGCGAAGGTGTTTTCTCAATACCGTCCCAAAAAAATAATACACCAGAGGTTTGAGGTTTTGATACATAGCGTTTAGTTTTATTTGCTTATTTTACTGCCGTTCCCCCCGGATCGCATAAAATATTACAAAGATCACTCAACGCAGTTCATGGTTGCCAATCATACTTTTTCATTCACTTTTAAATTTTTTTTCATTCACTTTTAAAATTCTTTTCATCCACTTTTCTTTGTACTACTTTTAAGTTCCTTTATCATTTAATAAAATTGATTCATTTCTTTTTATAAAATACAACAACGTTTTTTTCCTCTTAATATTCCACTACGTTGTTGTTTGTTGTTACTCTTTGTATTGTTGGATTGCCTAGCGCGATCTATACACAGCATAAGCGCTGAGAGAACAACAGAGATTGATATTTTTTCCCTTTGTTCAGTTGCATGTTCAACGTTTACTGCGGTCTCTTTTGACAGCATAAGCGCGGCATAGAACCAAACAAAGAAGTGACACGAAAGAGAGAGAGAAAGAGAGTTGCATTTGTAGTAAACGAGAGCTGCTGCTACCTGCTACATATAATCAGAGTAGCCATACCCACCAAAAATAGTAAGCTACTGAAGTAAAGAAGATCGACCCCCTTGCAATTGGCGCCCAACAAGTGGAGCAGTTTCACAAAAGTTACAAATACAACTTAAATTCTCAACACAATGACACACTTCACAGACTCGCAGTTCAAAAAATTTATGGAACTTGTCCAAAATCAAAACCAGCCCAAACAAGGAAGTTTTTCCAACTGTACGACAAGGTTCAAGGGAGAGAGAAATGCAGAAGCGGTGGAAGGTTTCATTGCTACAATTAATGTATTTAAGGACATCGAGCGAATTGACGATGAAGACGCCGTGAAAGGTTTTCCTCTACTTCTAGAAGATCATGCGGTCAACTGGTGGCAGGGTGTTCAAAAAGAAGCTAAAACTTGGAGTGATGTCTTGTCGTTGCTTCGAAGTGCTTACGCTCCAGCTACACCTGCCTATCGCATTTACATGGAAGTTTTCGCAACAAAGCAGAAACCTGACGAATCTACTGATGACTTCATCTGTAAAAAGCGAGCCTTACTATCGAAGCTTCCCGAGCCAGCCCCAAAAGAACCAATGTTGATAGACCTGGTATATGGTTTACTAAGCCTTCAAATAAGAGATGGTGTATTGAGAGAAAGTATTACAACTTTCAAGGACCTGCTGTCAAAAGCAAGGACTGTTGAACTTTCAATCGCTGAAAAGAAAGCTGGAAAGGAATTAGCACTGACACCAACAATAAGCAACCCAAAGATCAAACGATGCAACTTTTGCAAATACACTGGCCATACGATAAATGAGTGTAGAAAAAAGGAAAAGCTAGATCTCGCCAAGAAACCAACGACGGTAGCACCGACCATTCAATCCAACCTTCACTGCTACAAGTGTAAAGCACCAGGATACATTCGATCTAACTGTCCAACTTGCAAGGATCTACCGAAAGGACCATCTACGGTATCGTTTAACTGCCTTAAGACTACCTTGGGCACAGATCTCCCAACGATATCCATTACCTCACATGGTGAAACTGGTTTAGCATACCTCGATACTGCTGCCAGAACGAGCGTCGCTGGAAGAGAACTATTTTTGCATCTCCTCCGGAACGGTTCCAAATTTCAAAAAGCAGACACCACTATCACTCTTGCTGATGGAGGATCTTCAAATCAAGAAATTTACATTGCAGACACAAACATAATAATTGGCACTCGATTACGCCCAATCAAGTTTGTAGTTCTTCCCAAAGCAACTGACAATAGAACTCTAATAGGAATAGACTTCCTAGAACAAAATGGAATGGTGTTAGATTTAGGTCAACGTATGTGGTACTTTGCAGACGAACCAGGTAAAGCTTATGATTTTTATGACACAGCTCATACGAAAGTTCTACGCAAGCCCTCACCAGAAACTTTAATAGCAAATTTAATGACGTCGACAAAGTTTATACCCATCTCACCACTCGCTAAAACACCAGAGTTCATTCAACCTCAAAGCACATCCCAGAATTCGTTAAAACAGGGCAGTCCACTTGCCGGTCAAAACCAACAAACGTCACCTAAATCAATGAAGCGTTCATCTGCATTTTTGTCTTGGTATGAACCTATTTCCCCAATACCTGCAAATAGAATTCATATTCAGTCAGTAGAGATTCTGCCAAAAAGATTTATGATTTCATCAGCGCAGAATGATTATTCACCTAAGTCCATTCAAAAGATATTTGATGATACTCTGAGAACCACCGATCTTACTCCAGATCGCAGGCTAGAAAAAGAAAACCTATTTCCAAGTTTGGTGCGTACTCAAGAAGATGTTGATCCCGATTCTTTCTTCACAGAAATCCTTTCCATAGACATCGAGCTCCGATCTGATGAAGCAGTTGACTTAAACGAAAGTGACCGAGAAAAGCTTAACAATCTCCTCATACAGCATAACACTGTATTTGATCCATTAGAAGAACCAACGCCATTTGCCATTCATAGAATCCAAACGAACAACAACAATCCGATAGCTACAACACCTTATAGATTGTCACCAACCAGAAAGGAACAGCTTAAAATTGAATTAGATAAAATGCTACAGCAAAAGATAATCGAAGAATGTGAATCTCCTTGGGCAGCACCCGTCGTTTTGGTCCCCAAAAAAGATGAAGGTATTCGCGTCTGCATCGATTACCGACAATTGAACAGCGTCACAGTTCCGGATAGGTATCCTTTACCAAGGATCGACGACCTGCTTCACTCAACATCTAATACATCATTCAAAAGTACACTAGATCTACAATCTGGATACTATCAAATCGAAATAGCTGAAGAAGACTGTGACAAGACGGCATTCATCACACCATTTGGAATGTTTCGTTTCAATCGCATGCCATTTGGTCTTCGAAATGCGCCAGCCACATTCCAGAGGATGATGGATAGATTCCGGATTCCGCTAACTGATGTACTTATACTTATATATATAGATGATATCATCATATGTTCCAGCACCTTCGAAAAACATCTTCAAGACCTTCACCTAGTTTTTGAGCGTCTTAAACTCTTCAAATTAAAAGTCAACAGACGGAAGTCGAACTTTTGCTGTCCAGTGGTCAAATACCTTGGACATATACTCACCAACCACGGTATTGAAGTCGACCCAGATAAAGTTTCTGCCATCCAAAACCGCCCAGAACCAAAAAACGTCAAGCAAGTTCTTTCATTTTTGCAAACTTGTTCTTGGTACCGGCGATTTATGGAAAATTTTGCGAAAATATCAAAACCGTTAAGCGACCTAACCAAGAAAAACGCCTTGTGGAAGTGGGGCAAAGAAGAACAAACTTCATTTGACAAATTAAAAAACCTACTTACGAGCGCTCCTGTCCTCAAACAAGCCTGTGATACAAAGCCATTCATTTTAAAGACGGATGCCAGCAACTACGCTGTTGGGGCAGTTCTGGTCCAGGGGGAGAAATGTGATGAACATCCGATCGAATATGCATCAAGACTCCTAACATCAGCTGAACGAAACTACTCCACCACTGAAAGAGAAGCTCTAGGTATTGTGTGGGCTGTAAACAAATTCAGAGGTTATATAGAAGGAGGTGAAGTAACCCTCTTAACCGACCATCAACCGTTAAAATGGCTTATGAGCCTTAAATCACCAACTGGTAGACTTGCTCGTTGGGCACTACAGCTTCAACCATACAATTTCAAAGTCGATTATACACCAGGAAGGACTAATATTGTGGCTGATATGCTATCAAGACCCCCTTGTGAAATCCAAGAGCATTCGGATGCCAAATGTGAAATTTGCAATTTTCAAATCGACATGCCAACAAGAAGACCAAAAGAAATCCGAGAAGCACAGCTACAAGACGACCAATTAAAAACGATCATCGAATCTTTCGAGAACAATGATGAAAACATTACCCGTTGGACATCACGTGGATATCTCCTTAATGATGGAATACTCTACAGATATTCATCCGAATCCAACTCTGACAATGGTCAACTTGTCATACCTTCGAAAGAACGAGAAACTATTCTTCATGAGTACCACGATGCTGCCACTGCAGGCCATTATGGTGTTGAACGCACCATTGCCAGAATTACTTCAAGATACTATTGGCCTGGAATGAGGAACGACATCACCAAACATATCGGCAATTGCCTCGCCTGTCTTAGATATAAGCCAAGCAACATGAAACCTACTGGACTTCTCCAAACCGTTTCCAGCAACCAAAGATTCGAAGTACTTTCAGTAGATCTATTTGGTCCTCTGCCAATGACACAAGACGGTTATCAGTGGATTCTGATCGCTGAAGAGCTAGCTAGTCGATGGATTGAAATATTTCCTCTAGTAGAAGCAACGGCTGAAAAGTGTGCATTCACCCTCCTCAATGAAGTTTTCCTGCGTTACGGAATCCCAAGACGACTGCATACCGACAATGGACCTCAGTTCATATCTGCAATTATGCAACAACTGACCCATTGGCTCGGAATCCAGCAAACACTTACACCAGTTTATCACCCCGAATCAAACCCTGTTGAACGCAAAAATAGAGACATGAAGACACAACTCGCCATATTGGTAAGGCGTAATCACTCATCATGGGCAGATGATCTTCCGTCCATAAGGTTTGCCATCAACACAGCCAAATGTCAAAGCACCGGCTATACTGCAGCTTATCTAACGTTTGGTCGTGAGCTTCGCACCATGGATGACGTAAATCATGACTTTCGAGCTATTACAGAATCTGAAAACTTCATCCCGCAAATTACCCCTACACTGCTTAAAATGTCTGATGTGATGAAGAATGCAAAAGAAGCTACAGAGAACATGCAAGATACGAACAAGAAATATGCCGATAAAAAAAGACGACCGCAACCTGCTTTTGAAGTGGGTGACCAAGTACTAATAACCTCCCATTTTCTTAGCAAAGCGTCAAAAAACCAAACCGCAAAGTTCATGCCGAAAAGAGATGGACCATACGTCATAGTCAAAAAGATTGGGTCAACCGCATACCAGGTTGCCTCTAAAGATGACCTCTCAGTTCCATTGGGAACCTATCATTCTTCAGCAATCTCCAAGTATAAGCAATCATCAACGAGGCTAGACGAAGAACCAGTAATGCCTCTTCGCCGACGAGGGCGACCAGCAAAGACAACAGCAAATCCTGTCGCATCATCGAGACGATCTCAGCGCCAGAGGGGGAGATTATAAGACACCCATTTATTAAATAATATTTATATTTCATAAAATTCATACAATTCATTCAATTTTCATTTATGCTTATGTATTTTTCTTATTTTTGTGAATTCAATTTTTTGTTAATTTAACTTTACTTTTATAAAACAGAAAAAACTTACATGTGTAAACCATCTTAAATAATAAATAGTTTGGCACCACAAACTGCGCTACTTTTGAGCTCAAACAGCTGTTAAAAGCTTTACTCAGGAAAAGCTCCTTTCAGAGCGTATAAAAGAAAGAACACGATGCGAAGAAAGACACTCTTGTTTGTTATTTCGTTGAGCGAAGGTGTTTTCTCAATACCGTCCCAAAAAAATAATACACCAGAGGTTTGAGGTTTTGATACATAGCGTTTAGTTTTATTTGCTTATTTTACTGCCGTTCCCCCCGGATCGCATAAAATATTACAAAGATCACTCAACGCAGTTCATGGTTGCCAATCATACTTTTTCATTCACTTTTAAATTTTTTTTCATTCACTTTTAAAATTCTTTTCATCCACTTTTCTTTGTACTACTTTTAAGTTCCTTTATCATTTAATAAAATTGATTCATTTCTTTTTATAAAATACAACAACGTTTTTTTTCTCTTAATATTCCACTACGTTGTTGTTTGTTGTTACTCTTTGTATTGTTGGATTGCCTAGCGCGATCTATACACAGCATAAGCGCTGAGAGAACAACAGAGATTGATATTTTTTCCCTTTGTTCAGTTGCATGTTCAACGTTTACTGCGGTCTCTTTTGACAGCATAAGCGCGGCATAGAACCAAACAAAGAAGTGACACGAAAGAGAGAGAGAAAGAGAGTTGCATTTGTAGTAAACGAGAGCTGCTGCTACCTGCTACATATAATCAGAGTAGCCATACCCACCAAAAATAGTAAGCTACTGAAGTAAAGAAGATCGACCCCCTTACATATTTACTATTTTCTTTCTTTTATTTTAATATATTTTCTACGCTTTGGCCTTTCCTAACAAATTTCCTTGTCATCAGTAGCAGCAGGATAAAAATCTCAGGACAATCCAATATTTTTAGAAACCACACATGTCCCAGATTTATTTTGTACCACCAGATTTTTGCCACATACTGGTGTTTTTTCGACGAGTGGTTTTCAATCTTTCAATACTTTCTTTAGAGTTGGATTTTTTGACAGCTGTCACTTGATTCAAGCTTAGTTTAGTTTTCCATTTTCATATTAAATAGACTTATTCTTGAAAAACGTTTGAAAATGGTACAAATTTATTATTAAAATAATAGTTCTTTTTACGCTCTTCGTTCAATATTCGATCAATACAATCGCCTAGTAGAGTCGGTAATTCGAGCAACTATCGATCGGTTTTGCACTACGTATAGTCTTGTAGATAATGTGCATCCTCAGAGACGGCGGCGCCACCGGACTCTGCGCAGAGTATCGAAGCAGATCTGAATGAGTCCTTCAGCCAATAGCCATCGCGGACAACAATTGGAGCTGAGCGTGTGCCCATCCCATACACTTTATGGAAGATTTTGCGGGCTTACATAATCCAACACGTGCAAGAATTGCAGCCAAACGACCATCAAGCATGGCCCAAAATAAGATGGGCACCGATCCCTATTTTCACAAGAAAATTTTGCTTAGAAATGACGTGGCCTCCATGATTGTGCGATTTAACAACGCCGGACAATATTTCTTTTGGGCATTATGTGAGGTCACTTGTCTTCGCAGGTAAGCACAAGACGATTGACATTGAAACTCAATTGCTGCAAAAAGTGGAATTTATTTCAGCCAACCGTAGCGGCCACTTGCCAAAAATAATATTTTAAACATAATGGAAAATCCTTATTTTTATAATAAAAATTGTTGCGGTCATCAAATTTAATTATATGCTTTGTATTTCTTCTTAATAACCGCACGTCCAAAAAAACACCTTTTATTAATCATTATAAAATCTTTCCAACACTTTTTTCGATTTGGCCTATTGGATTCTTGAAAAAAACTCGCAATATCTCTCAAAATAAGTTCCAATCGTACGAAGTGAAATGCTGCTGTGTTTTTACTTTTTGAATACCTGTCATTAAAAATTTACAAACATTTTATTTATTTTTGGACCGCTTTCGACATATAAGTCTTAATTTATTGTTACTGACTGTGGTTTCCATGATATTTTTAAAAATAAGCCTTCCCTTTGACGACTTACTCACCCCGATGTACACTCTGTATATTATCACATTCACAGTGCTTACAAACACTGTCTACCAGCATTCATAAATAAAAATAAACTACAATGTTTAAACTTCCATTTTTAGCTGGCATTTTAATAAGAGATTTATTTTTATAGCAAACCAAATCCAGAATCGAACATCATATCCATCAGATCGTATGTCCCACCTACATGCAAATCTCATCCATAGCTGTTGCTATAGCAGTCAAAATATTTTATAAAAGTTTTGGTTTATTATTTTCAATGTCGACTGTGTCAATGTAAACACAGCCATCAGATGCCTCCATTATTGTCTATGAAACCCTCACTTCCGTCAAAACAAATAAAATAAAATGAAAAAAAGAAAACAACTTTCAATGTTTATTCTCAACACACCGCTCCGCACCCACATGTTATGGTGCTGACTTTGGCTCTTGGCTCTTTGCTCTTGGTGCCGTGTCGGTCGAGTCAGCTGATGGTTCACCTGCCATCACTTTGTCCCACTTGACTCAAATTCCATTCCAAGGTTAGGAGAATGTCCTACCAAAAAGAGTTTAACCAAAACTTCAACATACCATAAGAGTGTTAAGGAAAAATAACACAAAATCCAACCCTCATGTGCTGTGCGTCTGTAAACATCCATAAGACCCCACTCGATCAGGTAAAGGTAAAAGCCGTTGAACTTCGAGGCTTATTTGAATCAATTGTTTTTGTTGTGGAATGGTTTTTACGACTTTTGTTTTTTTTTTTTTTTAATATTTTGTTTGGATTATTTCGCTGAGTGTGTTTTTTATCTTCTTTTTATTTTGAGTTTTGTTTTGTTTAACTCTTTAACTTGAATTCCTTTGTGGCGGTTTTTATCTTCCATCATCAACACACACACAAAAAAGACATTAAATGCACACAGCTTCTTTTTGGTTTTATGATCCAAATAAATCAACCGAAAGGTCTCGAAAAAAGGTCAAGTTATAAGAGTAGACCATTTATTTAAAAATATAGATACGAGTATATCATAACTGGCCTTATGCCAAAATGCTTGCTATTTTTATTTTCCAGACCTACTTATGGGTCAGATTTAGAACTCATGTCAAACTAGCATGGCGGCGACGGCGGAGGCGGAGGCGGCGCGCGGCGTATGGCTAATTTGAAGGAAACCCTTTTTAAATCTTCTTCTACATTTAGAATGGAGTAGGTATAGGAAAAGTGGCATAATTTAAGTTTATTTTTGATGGAGATTTATTGGGGAAGTTTTGAAATATATATTTTATTAAATTGTCTTGATCTAAAACAGTGTCCCTTCAAATATTGTATATGGGAACTTGTCACAACCAAAACTCGATGGTTTATATGGGGATAAAGAATGCGAATACAAACTATGTTGTCGGCATTTTTCAATTAAATTTCGAAATGGAAATGGCCAAGTCAACAGGCCGGAGGCTATTTTTGTCCATGCATGAAAAATGGGCAGTACCTACACAAATTCAAAGATTCGGAAGACTGGTTTTTTCGAAACTTTGCGTCACACGACATAAAACATGTCATGATTGTGAGGTTGCAGATGTTTATACTTGGAATTGGAATATGGCAAGCTTAAGTTAGATTATGCATGAAGTTGTAGGTATATAAATAAATTTAGATTTGCAAACTTGATGAAATGGATTTTGTTATGTAGCACAAAAAAGGGTAAATGAGGTGTTATGCATGTCATGGTTGAAGAAGATGTGTTTGGAAAAAAAGGTTATGATATTTAATATATAAAATTTGTAAATTCATGTAATTTTAAATTTGTTTTCTTTTACTGATTCATAAGTTGATCTCTTATGCAAAGGTAAATGCAAAATTTAAAGGGTGGGTCATCTAGTGGTTTGTTTTTAATTCGCAGCTAATTTTGACACTGACAGCTATTTTCCGATAGAAATTATGACAGAAAATCAGTGTCATGTCACTACAGAACGGTGGAAGAACTTTTAGAAATATTGACAACTTATTTCGAAAGTGAGTACTGTGTAGCTTAAATATTTCTGCAAAAAATTGCAAAGCTAGGGGGAACACTCATGGGTCCCCATAGTGCTACGAGAATTTTGCTGCTGTAGAGTGTGAAACAAAATTTACGAACATCTCTTGTTATCAATTTTAATAGCTCGATATTCTATCCATTAGTCTGAGAAGGATTTTGCACAAAGATATCGGATCATTTGTTTACAAAGTCCAAAAATTGAAATTGCAAAACCATGCTATTTGTTATAGCTTTATCGTTTTGAAATTTGGGCTTTAAAACGCTTCAATTAGGTTTGGGTAAAAAAATGTGCATTTCCGACTTGGCAGCTATAAGTTAGCAAAGAAAGTTGTCGCATCTGGGGATCGAAAAACCCTCACGAAGTCAATTCTTCTACAGAGAATGACAGTGGATTGTAGAGTAGTGGTATCATAGGGCCATTTTTAGTCACAAATGAGACTGGAAACAAAACTTTGGCCAACAGTGGGTGTTACATAGTCAATAATTGACTTTTTTCAACTAAAATTTAAGAAACTAATTTGGACTATAGCTCTGGTTCAGAATAGGATGGCTCTCCATTCTACGATCCCAAAACGTGTTACAAACCAAAGTGGAGTTTCAATTTGAACCCTTTGGACTTTTGCTGTTGGGAAACCGTGCGTCGACGACTGAAGGAATTTGAGATTAAAATGTTCAATCAATTACTTTTACTCTTACACAGAAAAATACTTGTTAATTTGCCATTACTTGCATTTTGACTCTCAATGAATTCAAATCCATTTTCTGCATTTTAATCAATCCAACTCTGACGCAAGTTATCATCAATTCTCAGACAGAAAAACACAGACAACATGACGTTTGAAATTGGAATATCAATTATTAGGGCAATTCGAAAATAAATTTCCCGGAAATGTTAATCCTTTACCTATTTTGAATCTTTTAACAGGAATCCTCTTTTATGTCACATGCATGTTGAATGTTTTGCTCATTTTATTTTTATCTGATGTCTGAATAAGAGCCCAAAGAACAGTTTCGTGTATGGTGGTTTCAATAGTAGAGATTAAAAACTTTAAAATAAATTAAAATATAAAAAAATTCCACTGAAATATCCGGAAAGAAAAAAATTGTTTTGTAGTTTCAATATTAAATCTATATTAATATTCACCACAAATATTTAGATGCTGCAATTATTCTTGGAAAACAATGTAAAGGGACTTGAAATCTTCAATAATTCCCTTTTGCTACCAAAGTAGTTGAGAAAACCTACCATCTAGCCAAATTCAACAATTGAAATTATAACGTTTTTTCAAGTAATCTGAAAAGTTTTTAAAATAAGAACAACTGCAATAATGCTTCTATACTAAAATACAAAATATGAATTTTGTAGCTTTACTCTATTTAAATATTTGCTTTTCAATTCTAAGGTATACAATTCGTTCTAAGTATACGAGTGAGTACCGAAGTCATAAAAGAGCAATATAAATCATAAAATAAAGTACAAAGTAGAAAATCGTAATTTAGCTTGAAGCTTCACAAAAACTTTTGACGAATTGCTTTTTCAAAATTCTTTTCAACAACGAAAAGGTTGAGGTTACAGTAAAATGATGAATGTGTGAGGAAAAATGTTGTCACTCATGATGATAAAAGAAGAAACTGAAAATGTTTATTCATCAAGGTTTCACAATGTACATTCAGATTTCATGTCCTTTGATATACATTTTTTCTAGGTACCTAAGTTTATTTTCCTTGATTCAAAATTCAAACATAACAGCAACAATATATATGAGACCATAAGTGAAATGCTCATTTTCACGACTGGAAATGGGAATGTATTAATTTATAACAAGTGTCTACTATGAAGTGTTGGTATTATGCATTCAACTAACATTTTGGAAAATGCATTACAAATAAAATATTTGAAAAACAGTAATTATTATTCTTTCTTAAGCGATCTTGTGTCTGAAACAATAATTAAAAAAGAGGTGGCGATGCGACCCACACTGATAACTTCCCACCCCGTTTGACGATTTGTTGCTTAAGACTTAAAAAAAAAATATTAAGATCAATATTTTGTGTGAGATATATAGTTTGAATTCATAATCTTTATCTGTTCTCCTAATACAGTCAGTTGATTTTTTTTAAACATAACTTAATTAACAACAATATTTTGCATATGATAAAGTAGTTTGATTTCAAAATCTATTTTTGTTTACGAGCCCAATCTTTACCAATTAAAGCAACATTTCTTGAAGGTTTTTATTTCTTATAATACACAAATACAGAATGGACTTTTCAAAAAAAAATTTATCACAGAATGAAATCGTTTTGGAGACAATACTTATACAATACAATACTAATATCTCGTGAATAAATATTCACGAGATATTAAAAATCGACCTTCAATTTTTTACAATTTTGTAGATTTTAATTTTTATGAAAAAAAACTGACTGTCGTGTTTTTTATTTAAAATTACTAAATGTTAAAAACAATATATTTTTAAGGATGAAATTATGTAGTTCAAAGGAAATATATTCGAGTTTTTTTTAATTTTTATCAACTTTTAGTAATGTTTTTTTTTAGATTTTCAGTTTTTGGAAAAAAAAAATTTGCTTGGATTTTTCTCAAAATTTTACCAGATGACAAAAACGTTATTCCTTGCTGAATAAAATTATTTTTGGTCATATGAAGTTTTTTTGACTTATAAAAAAACATTAATTGAATTTTATTTAAAATTATATATGTATGTGTAGAATCACGTAACATTATTTAATATAAAACTTAATTGAAGTTTCTAGTGTTGTTGGTTCGTGAGATATTTAGGATCAACCAAAATGTTCACTTTGTTTTTTAAGTTGCTATGGTACAAAAACCTCTCACTCAATTTTTTGGGAAGTTCTTTCTGCATCTTTTTGTATTATTATCTTTAAAACAAAATTCGTTTTCTAAAAATCTTTGACCTTGAAAAGTGGAGAAATTACAATAAATCTCTATGGAAAGTTAAAAAGTTGTTGGTTATAAAACTATACCCCGCAGTAAAACTGTTCGCTTTCTAAATATTTCATTTAAAAACCTGTTATCAATAACTTTGTGTTTTTCTAATTATTTAGTTTCTTACTTTTTCTTAATTTTTTAATTTTTATATATAAAAATACAATACTTTTTTACTATTAAAAAAATATTCAGAACATTATTAAAGCAGCAAATTATTATTAAATCTGTTAAATAAATAAATCAGGTGGCGCAACAGTCCGTTGAGAACTAGGGCCTAGCAACTTACAACTCTAAATCATTCCTGTGTGCGAATAATGTTGTCAACGATAGAAGGGACCTACAGTTTAAAGCCGAATCCGAACAGCAAATTCAAGAAAGCACTTTTCATGACAAGAATTACTCTTGGAGGAATTGTCATTTCCGCGCAAGAGGCAGTATCCGTGAAAAAAACTTTAAATGGCACAGGCAGGGATCGAACCCAAGAATTTTTGGAATTAAAGAATTAATGTAATTTAAAAATTAAAACTTTTGAATATAAACACTAACGTCCAATTTCTTGACAAACTTCTAGTCTTTATAACTCGGTTAATTGATAAATTAGAGCTAGATTGAGTTCTTATTCATTTTTTCATCAAGTTAAATGTTTCGGACTCTAACAGTTTAAAAATGTAAAATGTTCATTCAAATTTAAACCCATTTAACTATTTACTTATCTTGCGCTCTGTTTTAGTTTTACATATTTTTTACTTAAAGGGTGGGAGGACATTATACATATCAGCGTTTATAATGACCACGGCTATTGAGTCTGCACAAATAGTCATAAGAGGTATTTAAATTATGTCGAGAAATAACATCCTATCTAAAATAATCAACATTCCACATGGACAACATGACCAGATAAAAGTGTAGATAAATCTATTTCTAAAGGGTGATTTCTTAGCTATTATCTTTTTGGCAACACTGGTTTAAACAGCTGACGCACGTTTCGTGTTTTGTTTCACTGTCAAACAGTCTTCAGTTTGGTCTAAAATTTAACCATGAATCGTCTTACAAACGAACAACGCTTGCAAATTTTTTGAATTTTATTATCAAAATGTGTGCTCTGTGAAGAAAGTTCATCGCGCGCTTCTTCCATTTTATGGTCAGTTTAATGGACCCACTGAAGCAGCTATTCGGGCTATTGTGACTAAATTTCGCACCAAATTTACATTGTTGGACATTAAACCACCAACACGCTTACGTAAAGTGCGAACTGAAGAAAATATGGCAGCTGTATCGGCCAGTGTTAATGATGACCACCAATTATCGATTCGTCGCCACGCTGCCATTCGCAGCAATTGGGCCTCTGTTACTCAACAACGTGGAAAATTTTGCGGAAGGATTTAGATGTGATGCCTTTCAAAATACAGCTGGTGCAAGAATTGAAGCCGAACGACCTACTGAAACGTAAAATTTTTGGTGAATGAGCTCTTGGAAAGTTGGCCGAAGATCCACTTTTTTACCGAAAAATTGTGTCCAGCGACCAATTTCATTTTAGTCTCAAAATGGATACGTAAATAAGCAGAATTGTCGATTTTGGAGTGAATATCAGCCAGAAGCATTGCAAGAGCTACCAATGCATCCACAAAAAGTCACAGTTTGGTGCGGTTTATGGGCTGATGGCAGCATTGGACCGTACTTCTTCAAAGATGATGCGAATCGTAACGTAACAGTGAATGGTGAGCTCTACCGTGAGATGATATCCAACTTTTTTTTTGCCCAAAATGCAAGAGCTTTACTTGCATGACATGTCGTTTTAAAAAGACGGTGCCACATGCCACACAGCACGCGCAACAATTGACTTATTGAGAGGCGAGTTCGGTGAACATTTTATTTCACGTTCGGGACCGGTCAATTGGCCGCCTAGATCGTGCGATTTAACGCCTTTAGACTTTTTTTGTGGGGCTATGTTAAAGCTCATGTCTATACAGACAAGCCCGCTTCAATTGACGCATTGGAAGACAAAATTGAAGCATTTATTCGTGAGATACCGGCCAAAATGTTGGAAAGAGTATGCCAAAATTGGACTAAGCGGATAGACCATTTGAGGCGCAGTCAAGGTCAACATTTGTATGAAATAATCTTTAAACATTAAATTATATGGACTGTACTATCGATCCAAATAAAGATTTCATGCATTTTTCTGAATTGGATGTTTTTTTTTTGAAAAACTATAGAAGTGAAGATGCCGGTTTGGACATAATGTGCAGTTGAAAAAAAAAATAAAAAACAAGAAACATTTATCAATATTGTTGCATTTTTCATCTCGACATTAATCTTCTGGCTGAATGTACTTAACACACGATTTCGGGAAACTTCTGTATATAATACTTTCTACCATCAACTTTCGACTCGACACCAATTTCTTTTGATTTTTATTGAAGTAAGATGTTCAGTGCAACGCAAATATATGTATATACAAATGTACGTACATGTATTAATTTATCAAAAAATCTAATTTAAAACAACAGAAATCTTAAACGAAATTCAATAAAACACGAAAACATAATTTTTATTTCGAAA
Source organism: Eupeodes luniger (assembly GCA_951509635.1). NCBI lineage: Eukaryota > Metazoa > Arthropoda > Insecta > Diptera > Syrphidae > Eupeodes > Eupeodes luniger. The sequence goes on along the minus strand of OX608075.1, from coordinate 75,407,792 downwards.
AAAAAAGTGAGAATACCAAAACAAAAACCTAAAATAAATGTCCGCTCCAACGAAAAGTGACAGATTTAAAAGAAAAAAAATCGTAAAATGTCAGAATTTTGAGTCAGAACTGGTGATACAAAAATAGCAAAAAACACATAGGAACTCAGTTCCATTCAACCGAGATCTAAAACTCCTGGAACTCAACAATTTTTAACCGAGTTCTAAAGATATGATTAGATGTGAAGAAATGCTTGAGTTCTAAATATTTTTAAAATGAGGTTCCAATGATAAACCGTGAATAACAAGATCGAAGTTTTAAATTATTTTAAATTCGTTAAGAAATTGGAAGTTAATAAATTAAATATTACCATCATCATCATTTCGTCGTTAATTTCTTTTAATTGTTTTAACTGAACGTTCCTGACAATTGCTAGAATTCATTCAGAAAAGTGGAAACTTTTCGAATTTATTCCCAAGCTCACTTTTATTAATACAAAAAAATACCATAATTTGCAAAAACCAAAGTACACAAATTCAACTCTATTTTTGTATATATGAATAAAGAAATAAGTATAGTTATACAAATAATTACATATTCTGATAATCATACGTCTTTTGGGCTAGAATGTGATTTTGTTCCGACTTAATTACAGACTCACTTAAAAAAGTTTGCACTCACCTAATCTCAGCTCAAAAAACTTAACTATAGAATTAGGCTAGTCAGAAAACGTTGACAAAGTTAACTTGAAAACGCATGAACTGTAAATAAAGCGTTACTGTCTGCTCTGCTGACAATACCACTTTCCATGAGCGGAAATTGTTTCAATAAGTTGATTAAATAACTTTCAACTTTCGGAATCTATATCACAAGTAATTTTCTGTCGATTGATTATAAATACTCAACAACGTTTTCAAGGTTTTAATACTGTTTTAAAGAACAGCATTCTAGTGAAACAGTCGTTTTTCATTGCTGCATTGGAGCGGTTCAAAATTCAGAGAATGCACATACATTTGTCTTCAAATCCAAATTCGGACCTGCTAATAAATTTAGGGATTCCCTATTCTGAAGGACTATACCAAACCATTGAATATTCCGCTATTCAGGCCTTCAAAGGGTAAAGTCATAATCCCTCTAGTGTATCTGAGGTCTCACCTTATCCGGTGATTTAAATACCCACAAATCTCTTTTGCATATCTTTTCTTTGTGGCTTTTCCAACGACTGACGACCGACGTGACGATCCTTGAATTCCTGCTGATTCATACATTTTTTGTTTGTTTAGATATTGAAATATAAAATCAGAACTACTTTTTGGATTAGTCACGTTCATATCGCATTTACATGCGTGAATAGTTTTTCATTTTGTTTCTTATAACTTTGCCATCACACGTTCTGCAACTTTATTTCTAGACATTATATCTTCACACACTCTTGATTTTCCAAAAATCGAAATAAAAGATACTCTTGTAATTTGTAACAAAAAGATAGACACTTTTTTGAAATCATCTTCTCTTCTTTCTTTTTTCTAGACAGGAAACATATCGTCTTATATGACCCTAAGGATTCGATAAGGACACTCAGATCTGGATACAACATTAGTGCCTTGAATATGATTCGGGTATTCCTAACCCAAATACATACATGCTGTATACTTCATTGAATCTAATATGTTTGTACGAATAGAAGAGATACAAATATTAAACGTATATAGAATCCTGTCAGAGAATATACAACAAAAAGGAGGACATCATATACATTACATATACACCCTACATAACAACGAGACAAAACGAGAAAAAAAAACAAACAGGACATCCTTAAATGTTTCCGGTTTGTCATGAATTTCCGTTTAAAGGAGTTGGCAAAAGAAAAATGTGTTTATTATTCAGGACACATTCTAACGACATAGAAGAACGATGAACGAGAAGAAGAAAAAGTAGAAGAAGACACTGCCAAACGCGCGTTCACGACCTCTTTTTGTCTCGCTTGAAGAATTGGTTTTGGTATCAAACAAGCTCTATCGCCATCAACAGCAACATTGCCGTTTATATAGAACACGACGAGTATATAAGGATGTATGCTACGAAGGAATTTGTTCATCAGCCAGTTCCGAATTCTGATATTCAATTGAAATCCATCAACATGCAAAAAAGGAATCGGGTCGATTGGTTTTGGGCGTTCGAAGTGTGAATATCAAAAAAAAAAAAAGGTTTCAGCCACTGTAAAGGACTCGTTTCCAATTTGTGTCCTCGATTTTTTTGCGTTTGTTTCCTTTGTCAACTTTTCAATGATCCAAAAACCTACATCTGTGAAAAATATGAGCAGGAAAGGGTGGAAGTGGGGTGGATACCAAAATGTCAACACTCTATTGAGAAAAATACCCCAATTTATTTGGCGCCAAAAAGGGAGTCAAGGAAGTAGAAAGTACTTCAATTCTAAGGTTTAAGCTGACGACACTGGGAAATTTCATTTCTACGTGAAAAGGTAATCTGCGAAGAAAATTCAATTTTATGACAACGTTATGGTGCGGTGTTGGCGTTCTTCGTCTTCTTCCTCTCTATCGTCGGCAATGGGCACGGATTGGGGAAGAATATTGAATTGAGTACCTATTTCTTGTGGTAAGCATTATTTTGTGGTTCGTCGTTTATAGATACATAGGTAGGGAATAGGTATAGGATTTGTACTGTACAGTCTCTGGTGGAATAACACCTTCGTGCCTTTTTTGCAGGTTTAACAGGTGAACGCAAGGAAAAGCAGACAGTTTTTCGTATTATTTATAGGAATGGCAATTAATTTTAACTTTTATGCTTTGCCAAAAATACAAAACGGAGAAAAAATAATATGAAAATGTTTGTGGATATAGAAAAGGGAAATAAGCTAAATTGAGTAAATGGGCGGAGCAATTGGCGCGTTTAAATTTGTCATGAAAGGCAAAGGCATACATTAAAGAGATGTGAAAGTTTGGAAGGGGGCTTGGAATATTTTTTAAGGGCAACACGTGCATTCTTCTACTTCAAGTACCAGTCGTTATTTTTTCTTTTCTGGTTCATTCGCAATGAATGCCAAATTGTTAAAATTTACTTTTTTTTATTTTATTCTCTTGAAATACTTAGTTTTTAAGGAGTTCAGAATACCCTTTTTCGACATATGTTGAACTGTTTAATCTTCTACGAACGTATAATAAAAACCATCCTTCCTGAAAGAAGAAAATAAACATTGAGTATTAAAAGGGCAATATCTTAGCTTAATGCTTTTCCTATAAGCAATATTTCAAGGCCTTTTTTTTTATTTATAGCTTAACCATTATGCGTTATGAGCTATAAATTTTGCATTAAAGTGAAATATAAATAATGTGTAGGACAAAAATAAAGAAACATGGCTTATTTTTAAGGTTGGTCTTTTAAGTTAAGAAATGTGAAGGTATAATTCAAAGAGTACATATGCCAGTAAGTGATAAACTTTTTATCTATTTTTTGATAATCAATCAGGTCTCAAATTGAGAAAATAAAGCTCTAGGAAGAGTTAGGAACTGTATCTACTCTATAGACTCTTCTATTACTCCGTAAGGAAAACCTTCAAGAAATAACGATTTAGGAAGATTAAAGAGACAAATTTTTCGGGTGATTTAACGACTTAAATTTGTAACTGCAATGGAATTGATAAATCTTTTTAACGCATTAGAAGACCAAAAATCGTGGTATACACAAGTGGACGAGGACCCGAACCAGTTTGAAGTGCATAACTACAGCTTGTAAACGGTACCAAACAGTGACACGTTGAAAGTGGAAATTTGTTTTTGGAGAGCCAAAGGCAGCAATTATGTTTAATAACGTAGAATGCGAGGTGAAAGTGAAAACTGCGCTCATCACTGAACACGATTTTTCGATGAAAATCCAAGTATTTTGTTTGCATTTCAAGGACGCAATCAGTGAAGATGACGATAACGTACGTTCCTACGTTCGGAATACCATTTCGTCGTCCATAACTCAAGAACCAGTAGAGATATCGACTTCTAACAGATAATAAGAAAGAACTTTCAAACAAATTTAGTGAAAATTTGAAAATGTTGGTTCACCCCAAATATTTCACAAACCAATAACTCTAGCGCCTTCAATTAAATTGTATATAATGTGACGTGATGCTAAATAAGTATAATTTTGAAAAATATTCAATAAACTTTTTTTTATAAATCAAAAAAACTGAAAAAAAATATTTGTCATCTCGAATATTTTGCCAACCAAAAATTATGTTGCCTTCAAAGTAATTTGTGCAACAAAAGAAATGTTTTTGATATCTGGCAAAATTTTGAGAAAAATCAAAAAAACGATTGTTTTTACAAAAAGTAAAAACCTAAAAACTATAAAGAGCTAGTAAAAATGGATTTTCGACTCGAATATCATGGCAAAAATTAAAGATTTTTTTATTTTACGAAAAATACTATTTCCAACATTTTGTAAAATTTTTGGAATTAACGAATTTACAGTTCTTGTATCAAAAGTAAGAACCTACAAAAAATACTATACAAAATTGATAAGAACCAATAATCGATTACAATATTTCGAGAATAGATGCAGGTATTGACTTCGACTTTATTTAATTCTATGCAAAATTTTGTTGTTTTTTTTTTTTCAAATTCATTTATATTAATTCAATCTTAAATCTATCTTAAAGCTAGACAAAAATTCATAAAACTAGCCTAATTAACCATAACTTACAACTAACTTACTGGTCCCATACGGACACTCTAAGTTAAACAATAATACTTAATGCTAATGCCTTTCGGCTCTAAGATCTATTTAACTTTAATTCATTTTATTTATTTTTGTATTCATTAGAAAATTTCAAAAAAAACTAATATCAATGTCCTTTTTTATTTTTACTTAAAAACTACTTAAAATAAGGTTCTTAATATAAAACTTAAAGCTAACTAAAACTATCTATTCTACCTATAAACTACTTAAAACTAGAACAACCACAGCAGCAAATCTAACTATCTAACGTTTTTTGTTTTTCATCTTTTTTTTTTTTTTTTTTTTTTTTATTTAATCCATGTTTTTTTTTAATTTTTTTTTTTTATTTTTTCTTTTTTGTTTTTTTTTTTGGTATTTCTTTTGTTTGTATTTTTTGTGCCACCATGCCTATTCACCTTAAAACTAAACCCTAAAACCATAAAACAAGTATGTAAGCCGGCCAAGGCTTTAAACCCCATCCCGACTACCCACTATCAAATGCCGATTGAAGCCACCAAAACTGGTTCTCCTGCTTCATCCTATCAGTTCGGTCCCGTTCGGACACAGCCCTACTGAACCGAAAGAGCTCTGCTCCGAAAAACATTTTGTTGTTAACATACATAAGATAATGTTCTTCGAAAAATCGAATCGGTATTTTTTTTTTAAATTGGTTTTCGACTAAAATTGTCGGGAGCAAAAACAGATAATAAAATTAAACTTATTTTATCATGTGCGAAATATTGTTGCTAACTTTTAGTTATTTTTTTTTATAAAAATTCAATTGACAACTTTTTTTTACAAAACACGAAAAACAACAAAAAACTGATAAGAAATGGTTATTGACTCAAGCATTATGAGAAGAGAGAAAGATATTAACTTCAAAATTTGTATCTCACATCAAATATTGTTATTAACATTTTGTAAGTTTTAAAAAGTGACAGACAGCCACGAATGGGAGGTTATCAGTATGGGTCGTATTCTAACCTCTTACCTTAAGGATCGAATTGAGATTCGTTAACAATACAATGTGCACAATAATTAAGAAGCACACTTTTTCGATTCTTTACATCACTTGCTTGTTCCAACAATTTAAAATTTTTCACCTGCTTAGAAGGTGCTTCAATATAACCCAATAGTACTTTTGTATAGTACAAACTGTTTTTACCATTTTTGTTATGCACTTTATAAATTTTTAAGCGTTAATTAAGCTAGTTTAGTTTAAAATTTTAGCAATGGTGACTTTTTACTTGTCAAATACAAAAAAAATTACAGCTTTCTAAAAATTGAACAATTCAAAATGAAACTTCCTTTTGGAAAACAATTAGAAATACAATAAACTTAAATTCTTTTTACAAATCCATAATATAAACATTGATTCAATAATTTAAAACTGTAAAGAAATAAACAAAAATTATAAACATTTAAATATTAAAAATATTTATTTTAATTTTGTATTTAAAAGAAAAGATCAGAACGATACTTGAACTTCAAGGTACATAATTATAGAATTTGTTTATTTTTATTATAAACTTATTTTAACGAAGTAAAGTATTTTTTTTTTAATTTCAAAACCAAATAACAAACTTTCCTACTCTCTAAACTGTTTTCATTATTAGCAATAAAATCCATTAATTTCCTTAACATGTGTGAGGAAGATACTTAAGAAGTTACTTTATCTTAATTGTCTTTAAAAATATTTGCAATATAAAATAAACTTTTTTTAAGCACGCAGAGAAAATGAATTTATAAACATTTTTTGTTTTAATAAACATAAACCATTAAAGCCTTAAAAAATAAATATTGTTGTATAACTAGTTCTCTATAATTAATTACCATTTTAAGCTCAATGGATTTTAAATTATCTAATTAATTTTTGGATTTCTCATATCATTTTATTTGCAAAGCGGAAGAAATCTTTAAAAGGTATTATGGGAGTAAACATAAGAAAGGAAACTTACCTGTAAAAATTGTAACTAAATTTATCAAACAGTCAGTGGTGCCATAATGGCGGCGCTAAAAATCTTCTGTAGGTGTTTTGGATGAGTTATTAATCGTAAACAACCAGCAGGTTATTGTATATCTGTATTTTTATTTATTTATTCGGATTTACAATTCTAAATCTGTGTTTTCTTATACCTTAAGTCTAAGTGATGGTGAATCATAACTTTTGAATTAATTCGCTTACAAACAATATTCATTTGAGGTTAAAATATTTTTTTTTTTAAGCAAACCGCACTTGTATATCAAGAGAAAGATGCAAATTACAAAATTTAAAACCACCCGCCCACTGTTATCATGGATTGACTCCACGGGATATGATCATAATCGACCGACGATGCCGCCGCCGCCGCGTTGCCACCAAACTCAAAATTTAACAGCAGAAAAAATGAATTTGCTGGAGATTCAGATTGTGAGTGGGAAAGGTAAACAACATGATTCAAGAGAGACTGTTTTATGTTAGTTTGTGGTTAAACAGTGTTCCCACATCAATTACTTCCGTTTAAATGAAAATTAATTTAAAAAATAGGATTATTAAGACACAAAAAGTAATTTTGTTTTCACCAGATTTTCGAAAGAATTTTTAAATATTTATTATGTTTTAGTTACCTCATAGGCCATAAAATTAATTTTATCATAAATTGTATAGGTTTTAAGATATATTCAAATATGAGTTTCAAAAATGAGATTTTGAATAAAAGTGGCAACACTTTTCATAAACAAAACAAAACAAAAAAAAACAGGATGTAATTTAAATCAAACAGAATGCAAACAACACAAGTTAACTGGAAGTGGGCCACACATTTTCAACCATCTCGGACCAGTACCAGGTGCTTACTCAAAAATTCCCTAACACTGTACTCGTGCACCACACTTTTATCCTTAAGGATGCACCGCCACACGGAAATTCTTTATCCAAAAACAAACAAACAACACAGAATTACGATATGCACACAAACTGGCGAATCGCGTAACACCGAGCAACAAAATTTGCGTCTGAAACAACAATTCGGAGTTCTACCGTACCGTTCGAAAAAACAATTTCCACGCTACCGATTAAGATGATAAATCTTCGAGTTTACAATCGATGTTGGGTTTTATGTAAGTGCAAGGGCACAATATAGCACGAGACACGATATACATGAAAATATTCGAGTATGTAGGGTATTTATGTATGGTTTGTAGGAAAAAGGTAGAAAAATATGATAATCCACAGCGACAGCCGACGTGCTGGAGCTCTCAAATTGAATTAATTGAAAGATACAATTTGAGAATTCAAGCAAGCGTCTGTCGTCCACAACCAACAGATATACCTACCGACATAAAACTCGCAGTCAGAGCAGCAACAGACATCAACTCCTCCACCTACATATATGCTCTTGAGCTCTATCTATCTAAAAATCCAAACCTCTTTCCTATAATAATAAAGCATGGCTGCGAGATATGAATTTATTTTGTTCTGTTTAGGTCGATGATATGCTTAGAAGCATAGAGATAGCCGCTAATAAAAAGAAAACAAGAGGAAAGATGATGTATCTAGTTTCTACTACAATGTATCTGTATCTGTATCTGCTGCATGCTGTGTGCTAGATTAAAGATTATCATTATAGTCTGGGGAAACAACAATTTAGGGTTAAGATACGCACGAAAAGTCGGATATGGGAAGTAAACAAACTCTGTGTTTTGCTATGGACACAATGCTCGCAGAATGTTAATATACAAATAGGTGAATTTCTTCAGGGTTATTATTATGTGAGCCGTTCTTTTTATTAAAAGTGATTTATGTTAATTTTTACACATTTCGAGATATTGAAGGGTTTATGTCCGTAAGTGGTTGAAATACAAGTTAATGTTACAGAATTAAAACGATTTTCCAATCTTCAAATGCATGACAATTTCTTAAAAATCTCATATAAAGTTAACTGTTTTTTACCGAAGCAAACTAAGTCCATATTTTAATAAAAAAAAAAGATGCTGGAATACAACCCACACTGATAACTTCCCATCCGGTCTGTCGATTTGTCTTGCTTAAAACTTTAGCAAAATATTCATAACATTATTTTGATTGAGATAAATAATTTGAAGTCAATATCTTTCTTTGTTCTCCTAATACTTGAGTTTAAAACCATTTCTAATCAGTTTTTTCATTGTTTTTGTAGATGAAAAAAGTTGTCAGTTAAATTTCTCTAAAAAATGAACTAAAAACTACAAACAATATTTTGTGTATGATGAAACAGTTTGATTCCAAAACATATTTCTTATAACGACATTCTTAGTCGAAAACCCATTCCTATGATTCTTTCTTACCAATTAGGAGCATTTCTTGAAATTTTCTTAAAAAAAAAAATACAGATTGGATTTTTCAACACAGAATGAAATCATTTTGAAGTCAATACTTTGATATATTCACGGGATATCCAGAATAGAACATCAAAATGTAGTAATTTTGTGTAGTATTTTTGATTTTAATTTTTTATGAAAAAACCGACTCTTGGATTTTTATAAAAATTTTACTAAATGTCGAAAACAATATTTTCTATAAGATAAAATAAGTAAGAATTCTAATTTGTTAACTTCTAAAAAGATATTTGAGTCGCAATTCAATGTTTACCAAGTTTAAGTATAATGATTTTGTAGGTTTTTTTTTTGCAAGAACGTTATTCTTTGTTCCATAAAATTATTTTTGAGATGAGATCATTTCTTGTTCGTAAAATATTCGCGAAGACAATTATTTTGTTCAGTTTTTTGTATTTATAAAAAAACGTTATTTACGTCATACTACATAATATAAAATTTTATAAAAATTCATGTCGCTAGCGATATTGGTTCGTGAGATATTTTGTGTTAACCAAAATTTTCACTTTTTTTAAATTTTCTATGGTGAAAAAACACCCTCACAATTTATTTGGGAGTCCTTTCTGCACCAGTCTGTTTCGTTATCTGTATAACAAAGTTTATTTGAAGTCGATACACGAAAAAACCTTCACGAACGTATGTAGGTACACACACATCTCTCTAAAAATCATTTATTTAGATTCTAGGGACTTTGAAACGTCGAGAAATTTCTAAATTGTCAATTCAACAAATCGGAGCGTTTACAATAACTTCCTATAGGAAGTTAAAAAAGCATTAAAAGAATTCCTTGTTTTACATTTCAAAAATGATCTTGTATGTATAAGTTCTATATTTTATGTTGTTATCGTGGTAAATGACTTATGTAAGGCAACTAACTTATAAAAACTAAAACTTTAAAGAAAGATACACGTTTAGCACTTTAAAAACAAATGTTTTAGAACCATACGAGTATATTAAATGGAAATTAAATACTTCTTTTAAAGGACTAAGTTGTCCTGAATTCAAATTAAATTTGTTTCTATCAGATCAGAACACACCAAAAATGGTGTGTCCAAGGCTATATTTAAGCACAACATATGAACATAACAATACATTGTATTATGATTTTTCAAAACACAAATCTTTCCCCATTAAGTACAGGTTTAATTATTTAAGTATCTTACTTAATTTCTCGAAATTCTCGTAAGTCATTAGTTTTTATGTTTTGAGCAAACCTTGAATCCAATTTGCGATTTTAATTATCCCCTCAAATTTTAAAAATATCCATTCTCAGTATTATTTTTATATTTTTGAATATAAATATTTCAAAAAAATGGCTCCCGGAAATTACGCCATAGGAAATAACGCCAAAAACTGTTTTGGAAAAAAAGCCCAAAAAATTTTGGCGTAAAAAAATAGGAAAAAGCGCCCAAAAACAAAAAGGAAAATACGCCAAAAAGTGTGGAAATTACGCCAAACTTTTGGAAAAAGAGCCAAAACACTAAAATGGAAAAAAAGCCAAAAAAAATAAGAACTTTTTGGTGTAATTTCCAAATTAGTTTTGGAAATTAAGCCTTAAAAGCATAAACAGAGCTTTTTCTGGCTTAATTTCCTAAATTAATTTGGAATTAAAGCCCAAAAAGTGTATAAAAGAATCTGAACGTACGACGTAACACGGAGCGGCGCGGTGCAACCCGCGCGGCGCGGCGGCGCCACGCGCAGCGCGACGCAACGGCGAACGGTAGCGCGTGCGAACGCGAGGCGTACGCGCCGCCCCCCCCGCCGTTGATTATATCATAGGTACTTGTGGATTTTTTTTTGTAGAACACATTTTAAACAACACATTTTCTTATAACTTTGTTTATTTCAATTTGTCAATTTTTTTATTGGTGACGTGAAATAGTACCAAATGAAATAACACCAAATTTCAAATTTGGCCTTATTTCGTTGTTCAAAACTAACAGCTAGGTAGTAAGGGGGGTCATGCTGCCCCCCTGCAACCCCCCTGCTTGGGATCACTATAGGATTTGGGGTGGGTGCGAGTTTGGGTATATGCAAAGAACTTTTGCATTTGAGCACTAAAATCAAAGAAATTCCCAACAAAAAAAAAAAGTAAGTATGGCTCACAGTTATGAAAGAATCACAACGCATTCGTGTTCATTGCATATACCCAAACTCGCACCCACCCCAAATCCTATATTGATCCCAAGCAGGGGGGTTGCATACCTTACATACCTAGCTGTTAGTACGCCGCCGTGCTATCAATTCAAAAAAACTTTTTAGCAAAAGTAGCTATTCTAGACAATAAATCAACCATTTTTGCGTGTTTTGTATGTAAAAAAGTGAACTTTAAAATGTTTTTATTAAAGTTTACGAATTTTAAAATATTCGGCGTTGTTTCCATTATTTTTTTGGCCTTATTTCTTTTTATAAATCGAAATAAAGCCGAATTGGTTTTATTTCGTTTTGAACAACGAAATAAGGCCAAATTTGAAATTTGGTGTTATTTCATTTGGTACTATTTCACGTCACCCATAAAATATGCTCTTCAAAATTCGTGAAAAACATGTAAAATACTGTTATTTGCCGTTATTTATTTCTGTATACCATATGAATACATTCGACAAACATGTACTTTTTTGTTTTTGATTTGGAAGAACGAACGGTTAATTTTCTGGCTTTTTTTCCTTATTCGATTAGAAAAAAAGCCAAAAAGTCTGTTTTGTGGCGTTTTTTCCTTTAAGATTTGAAAAAAAAACCAAAAAGTTTATTTTTGGGCGTTTTTTCCTTTTTTGTTTGGAAAAAAAGTCCAAAAGCAAATTTTTGGCGTTTTTTCCAAACAAAATTTTTTTGGCCTTTTTTCATTATTCTAAAAGGAAAAAACGCCAAAAAAATTTCGGAAAAAATAGCCAAAAAATCCGGAATTAACACCAAACTCTTTGGATCCTTTTTCCTAGGAAAAAAACCCAAAAAATTGTATGGAGAATTTTTGGCGTTTTTTCCATTTTATTTTTTTTGCGTAATTTCCTATGGCGTAATTTCCGGGAGCCCAAAAAAATCGATGAATGGAGTTACTACGACGACGGATTCGTTAGAAGAACAAATCTTACTTTTAAACCATTTTTTTTTTTTTCTGTTTAAAACCTTTTTAGCTCAAATACTTCAGCTTTTCTTTTAGATTTTTGTAAGACAACTGCAATCTAGCAACTTATGAAGATTTTTCAAAAATACATATTACAAAATACTGTCAATATTTCAACTGAAAATGGAAGAAAGGGATTATAGATTTTTAAAACCATCACGAATTTTTTTGAAAAAATTTACTCCATGAATTTATAGATAGCCTCAAAAAGTCTTACATGTGTACATATTAGTTAGTTAAGAATTTTATATCGTAATACGAGTATATCAAATACCTTACGTGATAGAGTAATTTTAAAGCAGTATTCGAATAAAGGCCACCATTATCAGGAAGAATCCCTTGTCGACCAGTGTCATTAAAAATAGTAGGTATACGAGTTTGTATTTAAACGAATTTATAATTTTGTTGAGGCCATTTTTTACAAAGAAAAGAGGCTGGGATGTGACCCACACTGATAACTTCCCATCCCGTCTGTCGATTTGTCTTGCTTAAAAATTTGTCTACATGTATCAATTTTTACCAAATTTGCGTACTATTTGTTGTAGATTTTATTTTTTTATGAAAAAACGTACTGTTGGATTTTTTTAAAAAAATTACTGAATATCGAAAACAATACTTTCTGTGAAATAAAATAAGTTTGAAGCCAATATTTGTAATTTTTGAAGAGCTATTTGAGTCGAAAGTAAATTTTTACGAAGTTTTAGTATTATTTTTTTTAGGTTCTTATTTTTTGTAAAAAAAAACTGTCAATTCGATTTTTCTCAAAATTTTATCGAATGTTGAAAACAATATTCTTATAAGTCAAAATTAGTTAGAAGCCATTATATCAAATATTTGAAAAGATATTTGAGTCGAAAATCCATTTTTACCAACCTTTGTTAAATTTTTTTTTAGGTTATTAATTTTTTGTACAAAAGCTGTTAATTCGATTTTTCTCAAAATTTTACCGAAAGTTGAAAACAATATTTCTTATAAGATAAAATTAGTTGGAAGCCATAATCTAAAATTTTCGAAAAGATATTTGAGTCGAAAATCAATTTTTACCAACTTTTGTTAAATTTTTTTCGGTTTTTAATTTTTTGTAAAAAAAACTGTCAATAAGAATTTTTTTCAAAATTTTACTGAATGTTGAAAACCAATATTTTTTTAAAAGATAAAAGTAGTTAAAAGCCAATATCTCAAAGTTTTGAAAGATATTTGAGTCGAAAATCAATTTTTACCAACTTTTATTAATTTTTTTTTCGAATTTTATTTTTAGTAAAAAAACTGTCCTTTCGATTTTTCTCAACTTTTTTCAGAATGTTGAAAACAATATTCTTATACGATAAAATAAGTTTGAAGCCTTTATCTAAAGTTTTTGAAAAGATATTTGAGTCGAAATTCAATTTTTACCAACTTTGAGTAATGTTTTTTTAGGTTTTTATTTTTTTATAAAAAAAACTGTCAATTAGATTTTTCTCAAAATTTTATCAGATGTAAAAAACATTATTCTTCGTTGCACGAAATTATTTTGGAGATGAAATTATATTTTAGTCGTAAGATTTTCTAGGTGACAAATTTTTTTTCTTCAGTTTTTTTGATTTATAAAATAAAATGCACGACTGGGTCGCACGAACTTGCTCCTGTATGCAAAGAGTCTGTTTAAAAAATACATTTACTCTTTCTGCCCCATTTCTTTAACTTGTACTAAGTATTTATTCTTCTATTCAGTCGAAGGCAAGTAAAAGAATAATATTTTAAAATCATATATACAAAGGTACCAAGATATTACTTCTTGATAGACTCTTTAAAATAGATTGTTGATTAAATATATCATATTCGTTAATCCGATGCAGTGGCGCTACACGGCCATCGTTGGTATTTACAATAGTTATAGTATAAAATACATAAATATGAACCAAATGCATTAATTTGGATAAATGATAGGAATGTAATTAAAATTTTGTCAAATAATGCGCTCTTTCAGGCTCATGCATAGGATTTGATCTGGTGAGATGGGAGGAGGTTACATTTAATACAGTTAAAATAATTTAAAAAAAAGCTAATTTAAGATTCAAAATTTTACCTGAAAAATAAGTTTGTCTTCAAAAATTTAAATGCCATTTTATAAATGAAAAAATCTTTGATTTTTAAAATTTTTTTTTTGAAAATCGTTAGAGCGGTTTTTTTAAATTAATTTTTTATATATAAAATGTTTCAATTTTGTTCTAAAAATATTTTTGGTATGCAGTTGTTTAGTGATTGTAAATATACGCTCTACATTTGAATTTCGTACAAAAATGTTGAACCGTTTTTGAGATATAGAATTTTGAAAAAAAAAAATCAATATTTTTTTAAAAATCCAAACAAAAAGAATTGCACTTTTGATAATCAAATATTGTTAAAGCAATATAAGAGCTTAATCACAAAAAAAATTATTGAAATCAGTACATAAGTTGCTGAGAAAATTAAAAAACAAAATAACGGTTCCATGAGCGGTACCTTTCCTGAGCAATACAAAAATATGTTTTTCTTATTAAAAGAAGCCAAGTTAAAAAAGAAAATTTTACAGAAAATTAAAAAAAAATCTATCGGTTTGTTTTTAAGAAAATTCGAATTATCGTTTTTTGACCAAAAAAATTTTATGGGGGCCACTGTTAGTTTTGATCTTAAAAAAAATGAAAAAAACGCCTAACGCGAATCTGCTCAAAACCTTAACTTTCAAGTTTGAACTCAATCGACCCAATGTTTAGGCTGTAGGAGCGTGGACAGACAGACAAAATTTTGCACGAATGCAAAACTTGCCATATAGTTCCTATATGTCGCAAGTAAAAAACGTTAGGTAATTGGATTTTTTTCCAAAAATGTAATTGTTTTGTATCACGTTACAATATATAATATAAAATAAAATTCAAGTCTCTAGCGTCATTGGTTTATGAGATATTTAGGTTTAACTAAAATGTTCACCTTTTTTTTAAACTGCTATAGTAAAAAAAACCACCCACGCAATTTTCTTGAGAGCCCTTTCTGCATCTTCCTGCCTTATTATCTGTATAACAAAATTTATTTGAAGTCGATATCTCTTATGCTTCTTGAGCTATGGACAACGAAAAAAACGTCGCGAACATACGGGCGTACGAACGTACGTACACACGCACGCACAGACGTCTTTCTAAAAATCTTTTATTTCGACTCTAGGGACCTTGAAACGTCGAGAAATGTCAAAATTTTCAATTCGACAAATCGGACCCATTACAATAACTTCCTATGGGAAGTTAATAATTTAATCAAAGAAAAAAAATTACAAAGTATTTAGTGGTTCAATCAAATTGTGAAAAAAATTATGTTGATTTCCAGATAATCTTATGATATGAAAAATAATGTTTTAGACAAGTGTTTAGATTTTGAAGAAAACAATCGAACGACAGATAAAAAAAACACCAATTTAAAAAAATAGTGTTTGATAAAAGTAATGATATCGACTTCAAAAGAATTTCATTTATTTATTTTATATAGGTAATAAACAATTACAGATTGTTTTCAAAAAAAAAAAAGAACTACTATACTAAATTAGTTTAACGTCTCGAGTATCTCGGTGGAAAAAAACTCAGGTGATAAATTTGGACACCAATGGTTATCTGCGTGTGTCGAATCTCAACCTCATTTATCTTTTCTTATTAACTTCCCATAGGAAGTTATTGTAATGGGTCCGATTTGTCAAATTGAAAATTTTGACATTTCTCGATGTTTCAAGGTCCCTAGAGTCGAAATAAAAGATTTTTAGAAAGATGTCTGTGCGTGCGTGTGTACGTACGTTCGTACGTCCGTATGTCCGTACGTTCGCGACGTTTTTTCGTCGTCCATAGCTCAAGAACCAGAAGAGATACTGACTTCAAATAAATTTTGTTATACAGATAAAAAGGCAGAAAGATGCAGAAAGGGCTCTCAAGAAAATTGCGTGGGTGGTTTTTTTACCATAGCAGTTTAAAAAAGAGGTGAACATTTTGGTTAACCCTAAATATCTCATGAACCAATGACGCTAGAGACTTGAATTAAATTTTATATTATATATTCTAACCTCATACAAAACAAGTATATTTTTGGAAAAAAATTAACGGTTTTTTTTATAAATCAAAAAAACTGAAAAAAAAAAATTTGTCACCTCGAAAATTTTACGACTAAAATATGATTTCATCTCCAAAACAATTTTGTGCAACGAAGAATAATGTTTTTGACATCTGATAAGATTTTGAGAAAAATCGAATTGACAGTTTTTTTACAAAAAAATAAAAACCTAAAAAAATTTATAAAAGTTGGTAAAAATTGATTTTCGGCTCAAATATCTTTCCAAAAATTTGAGATAATGGCTTCTTACTAATTTTAACTAATAAGACATATTGTTTTTAACATTATAAAAAATTTTGAGAAAAATCGAATTGACAGTTTTTTTACAAATAATAAAAACCTAAACAAAAAATTGATAGAAGTTGGTAAAAATTGATTTTCGACGTAAATATCTTTTCAAAAATTTGAGACATTGGCTTCAAACTAATTTTATCATATAAGAAATATTGTTTTCAACATTCGATAAAATTTTGAGAAAAATCGAATTAACAGTTTTTTTTACAAACAATAAAAACCTAAAAAAAAACAATACTAAAACTTGGTAAGAAATTACTTTCGACTCAAATAGCTGTTCAAAAATTACAAATATTGGCTTTAAGCTTATTTTATTTCCCAGAAAATATTGTTTTCGATATTCAATAATTTTTTTTATAAAAATCCAACAGTCCGTTTTTCATAAAAAAATAAAATCTACAAAAAATAGTACGCAAATTTGGTAAAAATTGATACATATAGACAAACTTTTAAGCAAGACAAATTGACAAACGGGATGGAAAGTTATCAGTGTGGGTCGCATCCCAGCCTCTTTTTTATTTAATTATTTCATCTCATGATTTAAATATCTTTAGTTCCTAAAAAAATTGAATAAATACATTACAAAAATATCTAACTTTTTAGTGAAATTCACCTGCTCTTTTTCTAATCCTCTCTAATCACACCTTAATCGGTAGGATTTTATTTCCTGACGAAAATAAATTCCTTAAGTGACATTTTGATTTGGGATTTGTACACTTAAAGAGGCACACATTTCAATCTAAATCTGATAGAATGTTTCTATTTGATGTTATGACATTTTAAACGAGAATGATAAGATATAGGGTGATGTTGGGTTTGGGTTGTTGGAACTATTTTTGTTTTTGTTCAAATAATTCTTTCATCAAAACTAATTGTGTCGAATATTATTTTTAGAATTCGATATTTTTTTTTTGTATTAAAATGTAGAATGAGAAAGTGTTATAACATATATATAGGTATAGGGTGCTATCGACCGACTAACCATAACCATATTATACAATGTTGTGGCACGTGAAAGACTTTTATGCATTCATTTTTAAATGAAGCTTCAAAGTGAAAAATGCAGAAATATCACGTTTCTGTGTTTATAAATGATGTCGTAAATTATTAAGAATTTAAAGTCATTGTGATGTGGTTTCAGTATGAGATTGGTTTTTATTGTTGTTGTTGTTGTTGTTGTTATAATGGAAATATATTTTAAGATTAAAAGGGATTTAAGTAGTATTTTGTGGTGTTAGTTCTTCAACGAAAAAAATAATGCTTCATTTATAAATAGTGCTTGACAAAAACATCAAAGGACTTTTTTAAATTAGGTTAATTAAAAGGATGTCATACAAATATGGTAGATTTTATGTGAGTATTTACCTAAGGAAAACAAAAGGCTTGCTGATGGAACAACAGGCCCAAACCTGAGATATTTTCCTTTTTTTCATATTTCAATTAGACAGCTTCCTTTTATTCTCAGAGGAAGGCACTGTAGGGTACTTCAAGCACTCAAAATGAGGCAATACATTATAAAAGTTTTAGTCTGACAATTTGTATGCAAAATATATGAGCTAAAAGTTTATCTTTAGGTAGATATTATACCTACGTAAATGGTTTCCCCTTTTTCCATAACATATATCTTGTGCTTGAGGCGTGTAGGTATAATGTATACCCTTTGGTGATAAAAAATATAGCCTAATTTCCAATTGTTAAAAACTGCACAATCAGTACTTTCCTTATAATTATATAATACAAAATGTTCATGAACACTCTCAAAACTTTGTACCATAGCAAAATACTGTGGCGAAGTTCTTGGTGTTAAGTATTCTGATAACCTTTTTTGGAAAGTAAAATATAACATTTCCGTCATCCCGTTGAAGTGCGGTGCATAATTACACCTAAACTAAAGTGTCACCTTTCTGACCGGCTGAAATACAATCATGAAGTTTCTTTTAATGGATGTAGCCTTGATATAGTTACATACATACATATATATGTATATATTTATATGTATGTAAAACGTTAATGCATATTGCATAGAATGCAGAAATCTAAAAGAGTGGATCCCACTTTGGGAATTTACATACATATATACTTAAAGCCTTTTAAGTAATACATAAGTTCATATCAGTGTTATAGGGTATGCTACTTACTCTCTCTGTATAGCTCAGAAATTCATATAGGAGTTTGTTTTGAGCAGAGAGCCCAATCACAGCGTCATTTAAAAGTACCTTTAAACACTTAAAATGGTTTGAGCCTAAAAAGTTGACTTAGAGCGATGATAAATTACTTTTTCGTGCCTGAATTGGAGGATGTTGAAGTTGACGACCTTTGGTTCAAAAAAGACGGCAACACATGCCATAAAATCAATCAAGAAACAATTAATTTACTGAAGGAAACTTTTGGTGCCTGGAAGACCGTGCGATTTTATGCCGCTGGACTTTTTTGTGTGAGACTATGTGAAGACACGATGCCGAGACGATTGACGCCTTGGAAAAGATTATTCAGTGCGTTATTGCTGCTATAATTGCCGTAAAAACTGTTCGAAAATGAGGACCCTCAGCTGGAATTTATTCGAACTGATTCGAATTCATTGTTAAAACATAATGACAATAAAGCTACATTTTTGGCCATAACATTGACTAATATCAGCTTCTTAATAGAATCATTAAACATAAAGGTTCATACTTTCCTCTGCAATCCAATCCAATATTTTATAACTTTTGAAATTGTTTGGAAATATAATTTATATGTCTTAATATCCTTGAGCCATATAAACAAATGTATAATACACAGAATGTCTACACTCTACATACATACATATATTATGTACCATACACATGTTCGTAAGTATTTCTGAAGTTTCCAACAGAAATTGAAAATGAGAAAATACATATACTCACAATCATGGCTTCTATTTTAATTTAGCAAATATGCTGCAAGTTGTTTCGTTCAGATTAATATTATGGCCGGGATCTTCTTACCCATAAATTTGACCTTTGGAACAAACATCAAATATTTAGTAACAAATTAACCCACCATAACATTATGTACATGTTATTGCTTAACCTTTGAATATATGGAGAAAAGAGGTAAAATTTAATTTCGTTTCGATGTATATTGACATGGAGCAGAATGTAATTGTTTACACATACACAACTTTGATGGGCATTAGGGAACAGCCTTTGACGTTAACCCTTAAGAAGATCGGCGCGTGGCATATTATTTTTGGATGAAAATAGGGTGGTTCAACCATAAGGCAATTTCAATTTAAAGAAGGGAATAAAAGACACAATTTCCAAAACTGACTCTTTGATGCAAATGTATTCCGTAAGGGTAGACACATCTGTTAGGTCTAAGAATGATACAAAACTATTTTCATTCTCGATATATAAATACTTCGTTCTATAGAAAAAAAGCCTTAAAAAGAAACAAATAATGGATTTAATTCCTTCTTAGAACTTAGTTGTTTTATTTATATGTTTTAACTTTTAAGTTGGGTAAGACATTTATTCTGTTTCGATTCTATTCTCAGCGACCTAAGTTGTGTTTACCAAGTGTCAAGTTTTGAGTTTAAGACCGAATCTACACGCCAACACAATACAATGAAGTGATATGCAGTTGCGAAAAAAGACGCTTCAAAGTGACAAGCATAACATCCGACGATATACTCAACTTCAAAAATTCATTGCCAACTTAACTTCAAAAATTAATTTTACAAAAGGGTACTTGAAGGCCTCTAAGTACATCGATGGACTTGTGCAAAATTTTTGTTTGCTCCAGAAAAGCAACTCTATACCAAAAATGCCAATCGAATAAAAGCTTGTTCTGAAAAATCGTCGAATATATCGAAAAGGATAAGAAGAACTCCGACCTGAACATGTTGACCTGCCCTACTACAGCCACTGAAGTTGCTGAAGAGAAAGACGGCTGAAAAATGTCATACAAAATGTTGAATTTAATTTTTTGAAATCATAAGTCACTTAGGAGGTTGTGAATTAATTTTTTTTTAATCAAAAGTCACTTACATAAGTCGCATGTGAATTAAAGTCAAACTAGGAACTAGCTAGGAAGTGGCTAAAGCTTTTGTAACTCTGATACAGGGAGGGTCATATAATGATATTTCTCTTTAAATCATAGGTTATTATGACAATGATCGTTTTTTCCACAGCAGTATGGCCACTATGGCACGACATTCCACACAGTTCATGATATTCCCAAATCGTGTAACAGACCACTTGGCGATTTCAATTGGCCGCCTTGAATCTACAATTTTACCCCATCGGAATTTCTTCGAGGAGAACCATGAAGGAATGGTGTTATAACAACAATCTGAACATAATTCGAGAACTTAAGGACAATAACACTTAAAAATCTGAATGCTTACACCCTGAAACCATCAACAAGGTTTTGGAAAATTGGAGTGACAGAATGAGCTACTGCTTATCGGGCCAATAGACTAGACAGCCACTTCAATTATAGTTTAACTATTGGTGACTTTTGTTTTAACTATGTTGTAGTTCCCGTGACATGATGGTAAGTGGATAGGACTATCATGCTAGAAAATTTGGGTTTCATCCCTGCCTGTGCCACGTAAAGTTTTTTTTTCACGTGTACTGCCTCTTGTGAGGAATTGACAAATCCTCCAAGAGTAATTCTTGTCATCGAAAGTGCTTTCTCAAATTAGCCGTTAGGATTCGGCATAAAACTGTAGGTCTCCTCCATCCCTGAAATAGCTCGCACACAGGAATGGTTGACAGTTGTGAGTCACTAGGCCCTGGTTCTCTACGGACTGTTTCCACACTTAATTTATGTATTTTTATTTGTTCTTATCCTACAAGGCCGATATACATGGAAGCATTTAATGTCATGGTATTTTTTTAAAGAAACTTTAATTTGGTCCACCCTTTATGAATAATACATAGGTACATGTAATAAACTTCCCTGGTTATAAACTTGAATGGATCCCTGCGACAAGAACACAACAGCAAATACGTGGCAGAGCAAATGGCGGCTGCTTATATGGATACAAGACAATGGATACAAACAACACGACACCGTTTTTCTCAGAGGTTATTTTGGAGGTGCTTTACTTAACCTGGTCCCTGCGTACATCAACTGCAATCACTGGCGAAGCGACTTTGAAAAACTTACAACTTTCTTCGAAGAAACAGACCTTAATAATTTCATACTAGTTGGCGATTTGAATGTAAGAACAGGCAGGAAAGGAAGTGTAGATGTGCAGCTTTCGAATGAAAATCTGGTTTCAATGATTAGAACATCAAAGGATAATTCCTGCGATCGCAATTCAAACGCGTTTATAGAGTTTTTAGAAGAGAAAGGAGCATTCATTTTGAATGGGAGAGGTTTCGGCGACAATACTGGTGAATTCACATTCGTGAGCAATAGAGGGTCTTCAGTCATAGATTACTGATGTCCATCATATAGTAGTATCAATGCAATATGTAACTTTAAAGTCGGTTGTGAAACTTTCTCCGACCATATGCACCTCATTATAAATCTAAACGTACAATCATCATTGACGTACAAAGATAACTTGAAACTTCTACCAAGGCTTAAATAGCGGGAGGACAGAGTATTCGCATACACAAACAGTTTAGATCGACACATTTCACAAACGATTACTGATATAGACGAAAATAAAGATCTTTGTCTTAAGATTAAGGAATGTATATACAACGCAAACGGCGAAATTAATTGTCCGAGTACGAACTTCACGCCAAAGAAACCGTGGTTTGATACTGCTTGCTTTTATGCCAAGAGAAATGTCATGAATAGCCTAAAGATGTACAGAAAATACAATATTGACGTTTACAGAACACTCTACCGTGATGAGTACAAGAAATTTAGGGCCCTATGCACAACAAAACAGCGTAACTATTATCAATATATCACAAGTCAACTAGTATCAGTTAAGACAACAAGTGACTGGTGGAAACTGGCAAAGAAAATACGTAACAATACAAAAGAAAGCAACATGTCGGCAAATATAAACACATTAGAGTTTAGAACACACTTTCAAAACCTTCTCTATCAAACATTGTCCACAGAAACATCTTTCGAATATGCTTCAAATAGAGTTGTATATATACCCTTCCTTGATAAGGAAATTGAAATCAGCGAAGTTCTTGCAGCTATTACTACGGCAAAGGATAATAAAGCTCCCGGAATCGATGGAATTCCATTTGAATTTTATAAAAATGCAACGCCCAACTTAATCTTAGAAATTCATCGTCTATTCAGCGATACCTTTCGCACTGGTACAATTCCTGACTCGTTCAAAAGATCAATAATATTCCCTCTTTTTAAGAAAGGAAATCCCAAGGATGTAGCCAACTACCGTTGTCTGTCTTTTATGGACACTATATATAAGCTGTTCACAACTGTTCTTCTGAATAGACTAAGCCAATGGGTCAAATCAAATCATATTTTAAACGAATTCCAAGCTGCATACAGAGAAAACTACTCAACCACGGATCAAATCTTCAATCTCTCCTGCCTTATAAGCATTCAGCTTAACTGGAAAAATAAACTGTATACGTTTTTCATAGATTTGAAAGCTGCGTTCGACAATATTAACAGAAACACATTGTTCTACAAACTAACACAGCTAGGTATATCTACAAAAATGGTATTGATTCTTAAAGCACTCTATACCAACAACACTGCTACAGTATGGAACGGCACTCATATCACTGACTTCTTCCCTATTAATCAAGGTGTGAAACAAGGATGTGTTCTAAGCGCTCTGCTATTTATCTTGTTCCTAAACGACCTTGATTCTGATTTGCCGTGTGGAGTTACTATGGAAGGAGTATCGGTAAAAGCTCTACTTTACGCAGACGACATAGTGCTACTCTCAGATAATCCTGCTTCCTTACAGATAATGATAAACAGCTTTGCAAATTATTGTTCCAAATGGCAACTGCATGTGAACCTAACAAAATCAGAAATAGTTACTTTTCGAAATGGTGGACGTCGAGCAGCTGAAGAAAAATGGAAGTACAACGACACCGAGATCAAAATATCTAACAATTTCAAGTACCTAGGAGTAAATCTCACATACGATATGTCTTGGACGGATCATCTTACGAAAAGGCTAGTAATGTCTAAGAATTCAATTAATGCTACTTGGTCAAACTTTATCAGAAATAAGAACATACAACACTCAGATAAATTCAAAATATACGAAGCTGCTTCAAAGTCTATAATGAATTACTGTGCCCAAGTTTGGGGATATTCGGAGAATGACGAAGTTGAAAAGTTGCAAAGGTTTTTCATTAAAAGATGCTTCTCCCTTCCTAATAACACGCCAAACTATGTTCTCAATATTGAAACTGGTCTCAGAAAAGCTTATATTACGACACTAAAACTCCACTTTAAATACATCCAAAGGGTAAGCACGCTCCCTGAAAACACACTGCCAAGAAGACTTATGGATATCATCGTGAGAAAAAAGATCTACTGGGCTGACAAATGGTCAGAACTCTTTAACGATCTGAATATTCAGTTTGACTGGAACACTAAGTCTGAATGGAAGGCACTGCACGCAGAAACTTGCGAAAAACTTGTAGAAAGGCATTGGTCGGAACACACTAATAGAGCTCTACAATCACGATTCCATGATGAATATAGCAACTTGAACTATGCTGAGGTACCAAACTATTTCAATGATAGTAACTCGCGTGAAATGATAAGTATGGTATTAAAGTCCAGGTGTGGATTGCTCAACCCCAATGCACGAGCATTTAAAAATAATACGGATGGAATTTGTACGATCTGCAACCTTGACGCTACTGAAAATACGTATCATTTTGTAGGAGTGTGTCTTTGTTTCCGAACTTACAGAAAAAGATTCCTTGGAAGCGAAAAACTTAACCGTGATCAGTTCCTAGAAATCCTGAATGGCCAAAACTATTTACAACTTTACAATTATTTAAAAAACGCTCTAAGGTATAGAAAACTAATAATTAATGAATATTCTTAAAAAATACACCAATCCAACGCTGAACTTACTTAAGTAAACAATTTAACCTGACAGGCAACATAATATGTTATTGTCATTCATTTAATTTGCATATATTATTACGAAAACCATTAAATTGTTAATATTCAGAAAATAAAATTTTTTATCTATCTATCTATCTACATGTAATAGAATAGATTAGAAAAGATAAGAAGCAATTCACTTTAATACCGTAAAATACATACAAAGTAGGTATACACATTAGAAATTTATAAACAACAACTTATTAAAACTAAGCATTAACCAATAAACTGCAAAAAGAACTTTAAAACTCTTGGTGGTTTTATACTTATAAACTTCGAAAAAAAAACTATAAACAAAATGGAACCGAAACATCTAATCATCAACAAGCTAAAATATCTTCTCAACTATTGAAATTTGCTTAAAAAGCTTGACACTTTTCTTTTTATAATATTTTTTCTAAAAAAAAGCATTAACTTGATCGCAAAAACGTGCCCTTGTGAACTTACCTACTTTTGTAATAAATTAATTTGTTAATGAGAAAGTTAAACGTTTTTAAAAATAGATGACCTAACAATTGTTTTACTCTACTGTCGAAATCGCATACCATTCCTTAGATAGTGAAGTAGCTATATGTATATACGTATAGTGAAGATAGACCAATAAAACATCAGACTGGTAATTTGAAAAAGTTTTTGTTACATCATTTGTTCGAGGTTCAACTTGCCAATAAGTTCACTGTTCACATCAATGTCATCATCTTAAGAGCCTTCAACTTTGTCGTCGTTCTCGCCACCGTACGTTGTCGTCATCATCATCGTCATTGACTTCGACATCGACGTCGACTTCAATTGTTTTGCGTTCATCATGCACGAATGGCTCAACAGTTGCCACTTGAAAAGTCTTTCTTCTTCTTTTTTTTTCTGCCTCCTGAGATACTAATGTTATGTACGAGTATGTATCGAACTTTGAAGACGAACGTGTTTTGAAATTCTTTTCCAGGTGAAGGAGTTTTCTTTTCTGAGTGGAGAAGCACCATAATAATAACGTGGGATGTGATGATGACGATGACGAGAGGTGAGTGTTTAGGCTTTGGGTGGAGGACGAAGAAAGTTCGAGAATAGCTAGTTCTGACATTCATCGATTTGTTGAATTTTCTTGGAATTTTCGAAGAAAAAATTGTTTTGCGAAAAGAGAGCTTGTTTTTTGCCTCTCAAGTTTCAAGTGTGATATTTTAATACACAAACTCAACAAAAAAAAAAAAATATCTTAACATTTACAAATAAGAAGGCGTTTTTATCATTCAAAAGATACAAAGATTCTATATAAAACTTGTTGTGTATAAATTGATATGTATTTTATATTATTGAGTTAATAAGATTGTAAATCTGTGACGGAATATGTCCTTTTATGCATAAGAAATCGGTTCTTTTACCTTGTTCGATATTACTGCGTAGGTACCTAATGTAATAAAATCAAATTTGCTTGTATACCATGTATGTAGGTATATATTTATTTAAATAAAACACCAATTAAGTATTATATTTTATAATAAGGACATTTCGTCCCCTTTCAACGTGAATCTCGTGTCTTTCAAACCAATATTTTTGAAGTCTTTGAAAGAAGAGATTATTTTTCTTCTATTTAAAATAACAACATTCAAAATTAACTTTTTAACAATCATCGATAATTTATAATGTTTTCAATTGAATTAAATTAAAAACATAATTTTTTTGTATACAATTTGCACACATTAAAGGAGTTTTTAACAATCCTTAAACATAGTGCAAGCGTTAGGAATATAGTGAAGGACTTAAGAGGAAACATTGGTGCACAATGGTCTTAAAATTTTGTATACCAAAATGGCAAGGAAAAACAGAGTTGTGTAAAGCACTTCGAATTCTTGATGTTCGGTTACTAAAAGAATCTCTACACTTGACAGAACGTCCGAAATTAAGCTCGATGTATAAGCGTATTGATATTTCTGGAAGTTCTAGTATTACAGCTAATTTGTTTGAGAGGGGAAATGGAACCAACTATTTCGTGAGAACATAGTTTGTAAAAATACCGGTTAAACAACGAAAGACATGGAACATTGTGGCGTTGTTCAAGCGATATAAAATATTCGTTTATAGTCTTATCGGCTATATCTTATCTACAAAAATATGCGAGTTAAATTCATGTTTTGGGTCAAAAAAAGGCTTTGCAAATTACAGCCAGGTCAGGAGTGACAAATTTGAAAATGCTAATGTTTGTCAATAATGGTTTAAATTTCTGTTTATAATTTTATTTTGTGATTTGAAACACACAAATAGAATTGCTTTTTTCACAACACAATTAACGATTTTGAATATTTATATTTTATATTTTATGGAACTAATATCACAAATAAATTATGTTTCCGTATTCCGGTAGAAAATTTACTTTTAAAATGAAGAAATGTTTACTTATGTATGTTTGAATTCCAAAAATTAAATTCAATTAATATATTTTGATATTTAAAAAAAACCAGTATAGTTTCTAGGAAAAATAAATCTGTGTCTGTTTTATTTTGAAGATAAAATTATCTAATCAACTATAGAAAATGACATCAGCCAAATGGTGACCACAACGCTACGGTTGGAGCACCATAATATCATTTCCATGAAATGTTCCATGGCCAATTCGCACCTTTGCGACTGTATGTCCTCGTTAACTTCATGAGTTAAACCTTTAGGGTCTTAAATAAACTGTCGAGTATCATATGTTCACTGTGCTTAAAGGTGTTAAGTCGAAAGATCTTGGTGGATGATTGTGTTTAACTCTTCTAGATCACGAAACTGTTTTTGCAAAAAAAATCTGGTGATTGCAATTTTTAACATTATTGTATTTGAGTTTTTGCAATTTTAATACATTTTTGAAGTGTTTATTGTTATATTTTAATTCAATTTGAACCTTAACAAATTCCATGAAATATCAAACTTGTATTTCAGCAAACAATCGGCCACTACCACAACTATATTCGACTTAAAGTCTCCTCACAATGGATCAGTAATAATATTAGTCACTCCATTTTTCTGAACTCATTCAGATCAGTGTACAATGTACATCGTTTCCAACTCTACCTAGGAAAATAAGTCATTTTTGCCAGAAGAAACAATTAACTTTTATACAGATGCATCAAAAATCGTCAACGAGGTTGGTGGAGCCTTGTATACTGACGGAGTAAATCTATCTCTTATTTCTGTATCGTTTTCCAGTAAAAACTTCGTCTTGGTTCAGAGAAAACGTGATAACGACTACCGATATACGCAACTTCTCTCTTCTTTTCATTGGACTCTGTCTCAAAAAAAAAAACTCACTAACAGTCCCAAACTGTCAATAATTTCTTGTCGAGATGTCGGAGGACGATTTTTGGGTGCCAGGTCATAGAAACATTCCAGGAAATTCCAAAGCTGGCGAATTACCAACAAATAAAATGACTTAGCGACATCGGTATACCCTAAGCTATTTGATACACTTGTAAGCTTATGCCAAAGCATAATACCATACAAAAAAGAAAACCACATATGGTGTAACACGTACATATGCTTGTCAGTCCAATGCTTGATGCTAATCGCTTTAAGCAACTTATTTCGATTGGTAAATTGCACTTTAGCTCCGTTATAGGAGTCCTAACACGACACTACTTACTGAATAGGCGAGCTTTGCAAACGATTTTTGCAGGAGCTGCATGGATGAAGCAGAGTAGATAGTGTTTCATATTTTATGTTCATTTCCTTCCATGTCACAAAGACGAATACAAAATATTGGAGACTTTTACCACAGTGATCCTAGTGATCTAAGTAATTACGTCATCTCTTGTTTCAAAAGCGCCAAAGCTAGCTCTTACTGGTTCAGTAAGTAAGGTAGATCTTAATAACAATGTGGTATTACAACGGACCAATTATTATTGGTCTAAGTCTATTGGTTTTCATAATTGTTCAGATAAGATGAAGGCCATCAGATAATGTTTAAAGGTAGATATTATATTATTAATCTTTAAGTTCATTAGTAAAACAAATTGTAACCTTTTTAGTGTAAAAGGTTATATTTTAAACTGATTCTTACTTCAAAAACCCTTGAAGAAACAAACATTTCTCTTCAAACTCATTACATAACAACTTTTATACATTTATTATGTTATTACTCAGGAATTAAAAACTAAAAGTTTTCATCAGTTTTATAAATTCACAAATTTGTACTTAATTATTGATTTATACGATGTATCAGCAGTATGCTGTGTAGCTTAGGTACTTACGTCCTTCTTTTTTATTAATAAACTTGTTTCAACGATTTTATTCAAACTCACTTATCGATTTTTCTCATACACTTAAATTACATACCTAATCTCTAAGGCTAGACAAACACCAACTTCTATCCGCTCTAAAATTTAATTTTCAACTCTTAAACTAAAAGCTTCCCAAAAAACACATCAGCTTTACATTGTAAAATATTTCTTCTCTTCTTTTCCTGTCTATTCCTAATATCTCACCCTAAGCTCAATAAGTAAACCAAAGCTACCCTGGGGATTTATATAAAAGGGTAGAAGTAGATACATGTATATATTCGCGTAGGTACCTTAGGTACTCTGAAGTACAAATTAAATTAATGCAAACTTTACCTTGCCATCTGTATCCGGTGCATGATATCTGACCTCTAGTGAGCCACCCAAAACAGCATACCAGAATCGTCCTTGTTCGCCAGCTCGGAAAACTACAAAGAGAAAAATAAAATAAAATATAAAATAACATCCAACCACTGAATAAAGAGTTGAAAAAATAAACTGTGTTTGATAAAATTCCTTGTATCCATCTACATCCTCTAAAATTACACGAAAATAATAAAACAGGATGAGGGTGATGTATGGCAACCGAAAAAGTACCACAAATAATAAATTTAATAGGGACGAATAGTAAGTTCGAAAGGATCTAAGAGAACTATAAAAAGATGACACATGATGTCTTTGCTCTTTGGGGCAGAACAAGCAAAATAAAAACAGAAAAGTTCCTTATAAAATATTTATTTTATGTTATACTCACGAGTGACTCCTTTTTCCAGATCCTCATAGAATCCACACATTGCAAGTTGTTGTAGCGCTGATCCCGGGAGGCGACATAGTGGTTCGACCCGTCTCAAGCGGCAGGATATTAACTCCGCATCTCGTAAATTTCTATCACAAGGCCTGCAACGAGGGAATATAAAGAGAGAAGAAATTGAGTACACAATTAGGTTTTGGTTGATAAAAGTTTTCGTTGGAGTGAGATGTATATATAAGTACGAGTATATTTTAAGGAACATAATCAAGCATCTTCTATATAGGATATAGGATGTCGTCGTTTTTGAAATTAACAGATGGTGGAAATTCATGTGGGTAAAACGTAAAACATGGTTCTATAATGCTTTGGTGTTGGTACCTGCAGCTTCAATTAGATATGGGATATTTTTCGGCAAACAAGGGTTACAAATATTGATTTCTTGCCATATTCATTATAAATGGAGGTATGTTTTATTTTGTTAGATAAAGGTATGGTGTAATTATTATGAAATACAATTTGAGCACGATTTTAGGTAAGTCACGCAATAACTGCTCTTGTGGTGTAAATTGTTTCCTGTCAGTCGAAATGCCAATTTGTAATAAGGCGAGAGAATTACATGGTTGTATATGCTTCATATCGATTTTCTATTTTATATTTATGATATCGATATAAATGTTTTTATTATTGTCCCACATTAGATTAAATTTTAAAAAATAATTTGTAATATCCTTTCAATTTAAAAAATATATCAAGCAGAATATAGGATGTCACTGTTACATCTAATACAAAATTTGACTAAAGTTATTTAAGCGTTATGATTAAACGTGTCATTTTTCTTTCCATAAAGCACTAAAAGTATGTTAAAATTTTGGAGATCGTGGAAGCTAAAGGGTATGTAGGTAACAAATTATCGGCTTTGAATGTGGAGTTCATCTTACTACGTATGCTTCAAAAGGCTATTGCTAACAAATCCTTTTTTTTATATTATGCGCGCACTCAAGGTGATATGAATACCCTTATAATGATTAATCACAGTGCGAGCAATTAGGAAGGGAGGATAGGATAAGAAAGGAGATACCGATGCACATTGGTTTTGATTGTCTGCACATTGCAATGTGTGGGAAATATTGAGTCTGGTAAAGCATTCCACATTCGTGTAGTGCGACTAAAGAAAGAATCTCTGTACTTTACAGTACGTCAGAAATTGGACTCAAGGGCAAACTGATGAGCATTCTTAGAAGAACGGGTATTAGGGATAAATTCTTTGAGGGGACGAATGCAACTAGCTATTTCATTAGAGCATTGTTTATGAAAGTAGTGATAAAATAATGACAGGCATGAAACCTTACTACACTGTGCTCGAGAGATACAAAAGTGTTAATTAGGCAACGGTCACCTATCAGTTTTAGGGCTCTCTTTTGAATTCTGTCCAAGAGACTCAAGTGAGTAATAGGACCACCTGCCCAGATATGGGAATTGTACTCGAGTTTCGGACGAATATAGGCTTTATAGATTATAGCTAGATCAGAAGCAGTAAACAACTTCTTGCATTGTCGCGTCGGAGAAAACCTAAACACTTAGCATCAATTTTGGCGATGTCAAATATGTGATCAATCCATAACAAGTGGTTTGTAATGCACACACCTAGCACTGAAAGCTGTTCAGTCTCTTAGATGCGAGTACCACTCATGGATAGTAGCATTGGTGGAGGGTTATGCTTTTGCGACAATAGACAGCATTGAGTTTTCGAAGCATTAAATTCTACACGGTTTTTGATTCCCCATTGGACAAAGCTCTCAAGATCAGAATTTAATGAACTTATCATACGCTGCCATTGGTAGTCCACATCCGAAGAACAAGAAGATGCGAATCTAAAAACGAATACGAGAAGCTGAGGGTACTGTCATCAGCGAAACAATTTAGTGGGTTAGAAGTTTCAGACAAAAGATCATTTATAAAAATAAGGAAGAGCGTCGGAGACAAAACGGAGCTCTGTGGCACACCAGCGTTTATTTTGTGGATATCAGATTTGAACCCGTCCAATACTACTTGAATTGAACGGTCCGAAAGATAATTTCTAACCCAACGAAGAAGAGATTCATCAATACCAAAAGCACGCACTTTTGATAAGAGAGCTTGATTCTTCAATTTTATAAGAAGGCAATTCCTGAGTTTTATTAACTTTACATTATGTTGAAAATGTTAAATAAAATGATAAATGAGGAGGTATTTTTCAGTTATTTCACGAACATATACAGTCCGCTTCAACTGAACCCGCACAAATATTTTCGAAAATGTCTTCGACTTTTGTTTCCAAATTTTGAAGGTTTTCGTGACATCTGTCGAATCTAACAACTCATTTAAGATGTTAAACAAAAAAATATTCAAATAAAACTGCGAGTGTTGTTTTGCCCACTTGTAAAGTGTTTCGTATGTAAAGTTTTGAATCAACTGAATAGGCACAATGACAATTTAATCGTTGTTTATCAGCTTTTTCAAGTACTGGATAGTTTAAATCAACAATTTTAGTGTTTTAAGTGTAATTCAATTTCTAATCTAAAATTTTAAGACCAATTGGTAGATCTGCATGCCTTAGCAGCGTTTCAAAAGCAAAAATTGACTCAATTACACACCAAGACCTAACCAGACGTGCAGCAGCTGATAGAATTGACCGAAGCCTTAATGGCTTTTATTCTTACTGAAAAAATAAAGAATCGTACAGATAAAACATATATAAGAACTTAAAAAATGGCAGCTTTGAAGACAAGCAATTTTAAGGTGTGCATCTGATTCTTGTGACTCTGTGGCAAAAATAAAACAAAAAAAAGTGCTGGAATACGACCCACACTGATAACTTCCCATCCCGTCTGTCGATTTGTCTTGCTTAAAAGGTTTGTAGGTTTTCGTGTTTTGTTAAAAAAGATGTCAGTTGAATTATTCTAAAAGATTTTAAAATTACCAACAATATTTTGCTTTTGATGAAAAAGTTTGATTTCAAAATCTATTTTTGTAAACGAGATTTTTAGTCGAAAACCAATTTTTACCAATTTTAGTAGCATTTCTTAAAAGTTTTTATTTCTTATATAAACAAATAAAAATTGAATGAATGAAACTAATTTGAAGTCAATGTTTTCTATTATTCTATGAATTATTCTATTATTTTTATGAAAAACGGACTGTTAGATTTTTATAAAAAAAATTACTGAATGTCGAAAGCAATATTTTCTGTCAGATAAAATAAGTTTCAAGCCAATATCTAAAATTTTTGAAAAGATATTTATGTCGAAAATCGATGTTTACCAACTTTTAGTAATGCTTTTTTTAGGTTTTTATTTTTTTTTTAAAACGTCAATTCGATTTTTCTCAAAATGTTACTGAATTTTGACAACAATATTTAAGAAAAATAAAATTAGTTTAAAGCCAATGCCTTAAAGTTTTGAAAAATTATTTGAATCGAAAATCAATTTTTACTAACTTTTATTAATTTTTCTTAGGTTTTATTTTTTTGCAGAAAAACTTTCAATTCGATTTTTCTCAAAATTTTACCGAATGTTGAAACAATATTTCTTATAAGATAAAATTAGTTGGAAGCCATAATCTCAAATTTTTGAAAAGATATTTGAGTCGAAAATCAATTTTTACCAACTTTGAGTAATGTTTTTATTTTTATTTTTTATAAAAAAAAACTGTCAATTCGATTTTTCTCAAAATTTTACCAGATGTTAAAAACGTGTTTTTTTGTTACACAAAATTATTTCACATATAAAATCATTTTATGTTCATAAAATTTTCGAGGTGACAAATATTTTTTTTTCAGTTTTTTTGATTTATAAAAAAACCGTGAATTGGAATTTTTTCCAAAAATATATTTGTTTGGTATCGCGTTACAATATGTAATATAAAATTTAATTCAAGTCCTTACCGTTATTGGTTCGTGAGATATTTTGGGTTAACCAAAATGTTCACCTTTTTTTATATTGCTTTGGTAAAAAAAATCACCGTCCTTTCTGCATCTTTTCGCATTATTATCTGTATAACAAAATTTATTTGAAGTCGATATCTATACTGGTTCTGGAGCTAAGGGCGACGAAAAAACGTCGAAGACGTACGCACAGACTTCTCTCTAAAAATCTTTTATTTCGACTCTATGGACCTTGAAACGTCGACTTATGTCAAAATTTTCAATTCGACAAGTCGGACCGACTACAATAACTTCTTATTGGCGTAAACGGAAGTCTCTCAAGAGTTGTTATAATTCAATTAAAATTAAGAAAAAACCCCTACTTGACAAAGAACTGAAAGTTATGCTATTAGCGTTTTTCAAAACTCAAACGATTTGGAAAAAGAACGGTATCACGTGTTTTTTTCAGACAATAAAGCCGTATCCAACCAATCTTAACATTTTAAGATATATACTTGGGTATGGTTAGTACCCTCAGTTAATGATGGTGATGGTCAGTTTAAAGACAATTCTTAATTGCTTCATCAAAGTTAGCGTTTAGCGAAATATCGTTGAAAAAGGCTGCCGGAATCATACCGAAACTAACGAAGTTGTTAAAAGTAAAGGTGGAAGAACCAACTATCGAACTTAACAGAAACTTCTTTTACTCCAATCCAATCACAATTTTAATTTTTGTAACTATTCAGTTAAGTAAAAAAAATATTCAATTTTTTCTAGTAGAAAGGTTTTCAACTGGGCGAAAGAAAAACTAGTTGTTGATTTTGGATAATTCTTTTCTTAACACCTTAAGGGAGAAGTAAGCAACAACAGATGGCACAATACCCATCAACATTTGTAAAAAATGTAAAAAGTATTTTCAAACATGTGTGTGCGTTATTTCCATTCCTGACAATATAACTCGCACACAGGAATGGTTGAAAGTTTTAAGTCACTACGACCTAGTTCGACGGACTATTGTGCCACCTAATTTATTTCACATTATCTCCTATTTTTTTAAATAGCCACCAAATTCATTGTAAATAAGTTTAATTGGAAAAGGGATTTTCAAATGCATTGTAAAGTGTAGAAAATAAAATCTCAAAGTTCTTCACTGTAAGGGGTGTTTTTTTAGACGCGTGGTTGTCAATCTTGCAATACCTTTTTTGTAGTTGGTATTTTTGACAAGTGTCGCTTGATTTATGCTGAGTTTAATTTGCCAACACATAATGAAAAGACTTGTTTTTGAACATTAAATTTGGAAATCGTACAAATGTATTACCAAAATAATGGTATTGTGAAAAGACATTTAGCGTGCTGAAAAATCATTTTAAATACTTTGTCCGTTCGCTCAACTGCAATTAGAAGCTGCAACTTCTCACTAACCAAGTGCACTACATAAAGAAGGTAAGGTTTATTTCCCTTAAGTACTGTTTTTAAACAATTTCCTCTTGTCGAATTCATTTCCCACTAACTTACTCTGGTTGAATTCAAATCACTTGAAATCGCAAATATCGAAATGTAGACAACGAAATTTTACTTCGTTTTGAGCTCGAAAAAATTGAAATCGATATCGATAAAAGTGAATTTTAGAACTCCAATTTATATTTTGAATCGATTTCAATTTCATTTCGAGTGAAAGTGAAATGGAAAACCTAGCTGATTATCTTAAGTTGTGGGCCTGTGGCGTGACCTCCAGGATTGTGCGATTTATGTTATGTAGCTTATCCACGCAGATAATCCCTAGACGATTGAGGCCTTGGAAGAAAATATATGGTGTGTTATTGCTGACATACGACCCTAATTACTGCAAAAAGGGGTAGAAAATGTATCCTCTCGATTGGTATTTATTCGGGCCAGTCGCTGGCGCTGTGGCCACTTGACCGAAATTATTTTTTAAACATAGTGGCAACCTTTAGGTTAGGTTAGGTTATAGTGGCTGTCCAAGATGGAAACGGACACACTTAGTCCAGTTTAATGGCCCATTGTGATACCACATGAATCTTGACAACCTTTATCTCAATAATAAATCTAATCTCTTGGCCATAACATTAAATTCAATGCGTTCTATTTTTTCTCAAAAACCACACGTTTAAAAAAACACATTTTAGATGGCTTGTTATGCGTTCACTTGCTTTTATAAAACTTGATCAATTTTCCTTAAAAACTGTGATTAAATGTTAAACTATGTGAAAATATATGAATTATTAGTAGCAAAGAAATACATTTCTTAAATAATTAGGGAAAATATTAATTTTCCAATTAATACTTAATTTTTAAGTAACAAAAACAACTTCAATTTCTCTGGCTGAATTATAAGACGGCAATGCCACGTACTGTCTCGTCCCGAAAATAAATAAACCTTCTTAATTTTAGCTATGTATTTATTAAAAACAATTTATCACAATTTGGAATTTTGTTTCAATATAAGTTTATGTATTTTCACCACAGCAAGAGTAAAATTATTGATTTTAGTTTGTATTCCTTTTATTTTTGAAACGAACTTCACCTATTATATACACTCTACTAAAAACTCATACTCAGTTACAATATTGCAGAAGGATAAACCAAAATATGAAAAAATAGATAAAGCTGGAATAAAATTCTAAATAAATATTTTTATAGCTCTTGTATTTTTATTACTTTTTTCTTCAGAATTTAGTTTTGTATCGTCTATTTTGTACGTACTTACATATATACAACAAGCAAAGGTATCCTTGCTGAATAATATATTTTTGTTGGTTAATGGCTTTCAAAATCGAATGGAGTGGTTTAGTAAAAGGGGAGGTATTCAGACTAAAAGTTTTTAAATAAAACGATTCTTTTGTTTTTCTTTGAGTTCGTTGTTTTTTTTAGAATATAACTTTCACAGACACTCGTTTTTCAACAAAAAAAAAAATAAAAATAAATAAAAGTAGAATAAAGAAAAAAAGAAAATCCATAACTACTGCTGCTGTCATCAGTACAAAAGTGCATTGAAAATAAACAATTTAGACAGAGTATACAATTTTTTGAAATGTGAGTTTTTGCATATATGCAGATACATTTTTTGTTATTGGAGTTTAGAAAAATATTAAGAGCATCATTGACCTAAAAATGTGTCAATGCGTTATTTTGTTTGTTTTAGTTTAAAAGGATATAGACGTTAGAAACTATTGGATTAAAAAAACGTTTGTTTTGTTTGTGTCCGTGGACCGTGGATTGAAACTTTATGAATAAACCTAATAAGTTACCAAAGAATTCCTGACATACGAAAACCAAACAGTAGTATTTTAATTATTAATAAATTAATGGAAATGTTTCAATAAATTTCATAAAGGAAGAGATCTGACACTTTTAGTGCATGAGCTTGCATGAATAAGAATGACATTTAAAAAAGGTGGTTGTTAGTTATATTAAAATCGCATTATTCCGCAAAAAAATTCCAACTATCAAAAATGTTGACTCAAATCCTTTCCTTTCTCTTATTTTCATTATTCATCAAAAATATATTTTGAAATTTAAAGGAAAATCCATTTGGTAAATTTTCTTGTAATAAAGTTTTACCAATTTTGGAACAATGATTGATAGCAACATAAAGATTTTCAAATGTTTACCAAATGGATGTAAATTTAAAAATTTATTGCAACTTGAAATTGTAAACATTCATAAAATACCAATTCGGAGTGAATTACATAAAATATTAAAAACGCAATTTAATTTATATGTGATGACTACTTTCATTCTTGATTCCCAACAGTAATCAAACAATTTAACCACCTTTCAAAAACTAGGCATTTTTCTGGTTTCTGGTACGATTATAACAGCTTTTCATACCTTTAAAAAAAAGAGACTGGGATGCGATCCACACTGATAACTTTCCATCCCATTGTCGATTTATCTAAAACTTTAACTTTAATAAGTTTGCTTTCAATATCTGTTTTTGTTCCCGAGATTTTTAGTCGAAAACCCATTTTTACCAATTTTAGTAGCATTGTTTGAAAATTTTTATTTCTTACACAAAAAATACAGATTGTAACGGGTTATCCA
This sequence comes from Eupeodes luniger, assembly GCA_951509635.1. NCBI lineage: Eukaryota > Metazoa > Arthropoda > Insecta > Diptera > Syrphidae > Eupeodes > Eupeodes luniger. Next base: position 75,370,193 of record OX608075.1, on the reverse strand, counting down.
TTGTGAGGTTTCAAAAGTATAGGGGTGGAAATCGACATCTGTCAAACTAAGTTATTTCATCATTTTTTTTTCAGTTGAAAATTTGACATTTGCGAAAATGGATCGCTTAACTATCGCACAACACATACAAATTGTTTAAACCTACTACAAAAATGGTGATTCTGTCGTGCTTTAAGATGAGTTTATGGTTTAAATAATCATCCAACTACGTAAGCAATTGGCAGAATTGTGAAGAAATTTGAAGAGACTGGATTGGTTACAGATATTGTAAGGCATGTGCATCATCGTTTCGCTCGTACCACTGAAAATATCGCTGTTGTACGTGAAAGTGTTGCCGAAGACCCGAATGAGTCGATTCCTCGTCGTTCTCAGGAATTAGGACTGTTATACGGCACATTATGGCGTATTTTGCATTTGGATCTTCACCTACATCCATATAAAGTTCAGCTTACACAACAGCTGAAGCCAACTGATCATTCAAAACGTCACGGTCGTCGATACGTGGAATGGGTGCTTCAACAATAGGCGGTGGACGGCGATTTTTCGAACAAAATTTTCTTCAGCGACGAAACACATTTCTCACCACGTGGGTATGTTAATAAACAAAATTGTCGTATTTTGGGTTCTGAGAATCCTTAAGTAATTGAAGAGAGGCCATTACATTCACAAAAAGTCACTGTTTGGTGCGCTCTTTGGTCCCGAGGTGTGATTGGACCTTACTTCTTCGAAAACGACTATGGAACGACTGTGACCATCAATTCGGAGCGTTATGGTCATATGATAACAGACTTTTTTTGCCTGCTATTGAAGAATACGACTTGGAGAATATGTGGTTTCAACAAGATGCTGCCACTACACCATCCCCCAACTGCAATTCGATAGAAATTTCCAGATCTTTTTGGGAGGATAGGACATTCTTGGAAGATGAGTCAATCCATTTCTATACAGATGGGTCAAAAACAAAAGAAGGGGTTGGTGGAGGTGTGTACTCTGAACGGCTGAAATTAAGTCTCTCATTCCGCCTTCCCAATCATTGTAGCGTGTTACAGGCGGAACTTTTGGCGATAAAAGAAGTCTTGTCCTGGCTTTAAGAAAACGTGATATCAACATCTGATATCCGTATTTTCTCAGATAGTCAGGCCGCTATCAAATCTCTGGATTCTGTCTCTACAAACTCTATAACAGTCCATAACTGTCGATCATCACCTTTGCTGGGTGCCGGGCCATAGAGACATTCCAGGTAACTGTAAGGCAGATGAACTCGCCAGGAACGGTACAGTACAGCCCATCCTACCACGTTTGGCAAATGCTGGCATTCCAATCGCTACTTGTAAACTGTTGCTAATGCATACGCTGTGAGGAGGGCAGGCACCAGGTGGAACAACATCACCACGTGTCAAGTCAAAAAAACATCCGGCCAACACTGGACTTAAAACGTTCAAGGTGCTTGCTCTCTCTAAGCAGATCGCATATAAGCTCGATAATAGGTGTCATAACCGGACACTGTCTAATAGGAAAGCACGCCACGGACGAGGGAGAGGAAGAAACAGCTCTTCATCTTCTCTGCACATGCCCTGCTCTGGCTCGAAAGCGCAAGAATTACCTAGGAGAATTCTTCTTTAACGATCTAAACGATCTAAATCAAATCAGCATAATCAGCCTCTCACGTTTCGTAAATGACTCAAACTGGTTCCATTGAGCTTAGGAAGAAGCCTCAAGATTCATGTGGTATCACAATGGGCCATTAAACTGGCTTAAGTGTGTCCGTTTCCATCTTGGACAGCCACTATAACCTAACCTAACCCACATGCCACAAAACTCGAGCGAATATGGCTTTATTGCAAGAGACATTTCCTGGCCGCGTAAATTATCGGTGTGGCAATATCAACTGGTCACCAAGATCATGCGGTTTGACATCGTTGGACTTTGTGAGGCTACGCAAAAGACCGTGTTTATGCAGATAAACCTTTAACTCTTGAGCACCTAAAAACCAACATTCGTCAAGTTGCAAGTTGTGTCTGAGGTACCGCCCAATATGTGTCATAAAGTGTTCGTAAATTACATCAAAATAATCGATCCTTGCAACAATTCGCGATATGGTCCTTTACATGATGTATTGTTTCACACAAAATGTCCACGTTCAAACTTTGTAATAAAAAAGATATATCATGAAAAAAAAAATGTTATATGTGTTTTATTTACGTTTAAATCGCAAAATGAAAAACCCTGTATTTTTCTTAGGCCATTAACTTACGTTAAAACAAAATCTAGCACAGAATGAAATCAGTTTAAAGCCAATACCTTCATTTATTCACGAGATATCAAAAATCGAACATTAATTTTTAACAATTTAGTGACGTATTTATTGTAAATTTAAATTGTTATGAAAAAACTAGCAGTTAGATTTTTATTAAAATTTTACTGGGTGTTGATATTTTTTTAGATGCTGAGATTACTTTAAAACCCAACATCTTTAATTTTTGCCATGATATTCTGTAAATTTTTAGCAACTTTTAGTAATTTTAATTTTAGGTTTTATTTTTTGTAAAAAAAAAACATTACTTTGATTTTCCTCCAAATTTTACGTTATTTTTCGTTGCATAAAATTATTTTCGAGAAAAATCATTATAATCGTGAAATATTGGAGGTGAAAAATATTCTGTTTCCGTTTGTTTTATTTATTAAAAACAACCTTCAATTGATTTACAAAATTATATTTGGTTAGTGTCACGTTACATTATATAATATAAAATTTAATTGAAGTCACTAAAGTTATTGATTCATAAGAAATTTTCTGTCAACCAAAATGATCTCCTTTTTTACTTGCGACATATAGAAACGATATTGCAAGTCTTGCATTCCTAAAAATTTCGAACTCGAGATTTTAATGAAACATGACATGAGATGGTAGAGAAGTAAAAAAAAAGTGGGTCCTCCGATTCCGTCCATATGTCTGTCCTGGCGCCTACAGCCCAAAGCATTGGGTCGGTAGACTTCAAATTTGGAAACTAAGGTATTGAGCCGATTTGCGTTGGGCGTTTTTTTTAATTTTTTTAAAGACTTAAAGTAACAGTAGCCCCTAAACAAATTTGTTGGTATAGAAGCGAAAGTTCGAGTTTTTTCAAGAACAAACCGATAGTTTTTTTTTTATTTTCTCTTAATTTCCCTTCTTTTAATATAAAAAAATATTTTTGTATTGCTCCAGAAGGGTACCCCCATAGGAGCAAGTCCTTTTTGCATCTATCTAATGTTGTTACCTGTATAACAAGATTTATTTAAAGTCCATATCTCTACTGGTTCTTGAGACATTGACGACAAAAAATGGTATCCCGAACGAACGGACGCGACGTATAGAAGAACAAACGTATGAACGCTCGTACTCACGCACACACATATATTTTTCTAGAAATCTTTGATTTAGATTCTAGCGACTTCGAGAAATGTCAAATTTTTCAATTTGACAAATCGGACTTGAACTGAATTTCGTAGCTTTTTGTACGCAAGCTTAGTTTTTGAACAAAGTAGCTATTATGAGTTCAAAACCTTTAATCTAAATCGTGTGTCACTTCGTGTAGCATGCCCAAAATGTATGTACATACATTGAAAATATGTAATGTTAAAGTACATATAAAACAAACCCTCGACAGGATTTCGTCAAATTACATAGCATCCTGTCACGAATTTCTGTGATTTAAATATAGACTTGGATACATTAAATAAATTCATACATACAAATGTACAAACCCACTCGGTCGGTGTATAGGTTTAATCATAATACCAAAACAAGTGAAAATGCGTATTTACAAAAATATCAGATTTAATGTCAAGTTGAAATTGTATTTTTCTCAAAATTGTGAAAGACGAAAATCCTTTGCGAAAAACTTTGAGACTCAAAATTTCAGCTTTTTACGAAATGTGAATTCTTGTATCTTTTTGTTTATGTCATGCGAAAGGAGGTAACTTTTTTTCTACTTTTATAGGACTTTGATTGACTGCGTGAAAATTGAAGCCATTTACTTAAAATCTCACAGAGTAATGTTATACACGTCAGAAAAGGAATTTTCCAGTGCTGAATTTTTTGTTTGCTTTCTTTTTTAAATGTTTTAAATGTCTTTATTTTTCTGCTATGGGAACCGTTTTTGTTGTTTTTATTGTTTAACTTGGGTCCTTGAAGTTGTTTTCTGTTTTCTGTTTTCTGTGTTTTTGTTTTTTTTTGTTTGTTGTTGCTTTTTATTTCTTTTTGTTCGTTCGATTAAGTTCGACTGAAAATAATATTATTCAATTGTGTATGTGTATATGTATGTATATAACGTTGAAACAGTTATAACAAATCTGCAAAGGAAAACAAAAACAGGAAATGGCTATAATTGAAAGCCATCATTGACGATCAATCAATTTTATGTTTTTATTTTTAAGACTTAAACTTAAAGGTATAAAGTTTATTATTAGATTATTCAGGTATACCTAGAGAGAAACGTATAAAGGTTAGTGTTTAAAAGGACACTTAACTGCGAGACTGTCTGCCATGAAAGCATTAAAAAGGATATATATTTTATGGATATACCTAACATACCTCCCGAAAAAAAAAAATGAGTAAACGAAAAATTATGGTTCTGGGGTCATAATAAATTTATATAAAAGGTGACACATTGTTCAGCAGAGCAGTAGAATTAAGGGTCATTTGTTTCAATTGGTTCAATGAAGTAGATGGTATATGAACCGGCAAAAATAAAGGATAAGGGTTTTTTAGGTATGTTAATGGAAGATTAAACACAAAATTATTATTTTTATTCCCTTTGGAGAGTTATTTGAGATAAACAAAAATAAATATAAATGCCAAAATAACGATAAATTATTATTGATATTAGATGCTTTAGTATAAGAGCAATTTTTATGGAATTTTCCACACAAAACAAAATGTATGATAGAACATTACCAAGCTTATACTCGTACATACATTTAGGGATTCTTTTTGCTATTATTTTATAATAGCGGCGATGGATGTTGTAACTTTTCAGACAAAATATAGTTCCTTCATAAGGGTTGTGGTAAAATTAATACTCAAACTTCAACTCTTCTTCGAAGCAGTAGTAAATTTACCAAAAAGAAATTAAAAGGCAATTTATGAGAACCTCATAAGGATAGTATTGTCTTATAACTCTTAACCATACATGCTGCCTATCTAAATCAAAAATACAAATGAATTAAAATGCTGTAACACAAGAACATTTTTAGATGAACTTGTTTCGGAATATTTGTCAATTTCTCAAAGGAGGTAATGTCCGGGAAAAAATAGCACAAGCAAACATGGTAAGAATATCGATTTTAATACAAATTTTAATTCTGCAATTATGAGTTGATTTTTTTGTCAACTTTGACTATTTTTTGAGAAATTTACTTAGGCCTAATGCTATAATGATAGCTATTTTATCTACTCTCAAAAACTTAATTTTAAAATAGCAACACATTGATGTATTTGTGGAGATACGAAGTCTGTCTTTTCTGTTCAACTAAGAAATGCTGGCGACGTTTTTTTAGTATGGGAAAAGTAGACAAAAACAAATTTGATAATATATAAGAAAATTGTGTATAGGCCCTAGTGTACACTTATTGTAAAGTAAAATAAAGAAGAAATCTAAACTTTTTGTGAAGATTGAAGATGTAAAGTTAATGTCAATAATATATCAATAATTAACTTCTTCCAAGTTTAATGTCTACTTATTACATTTAACAAGTTTAAACTAAACACAGGCAAAGACCCGAAACAGTCATACAAAATACCAAAAATATCAGTGTTGGGTTAGTATCGATCGCTTTTAACTGAATCTCATCTCGGTCTCGCTTTTTCTCGTCAATTGTTTCATCAGCAGTCTCGTCTCGCCAATATCTTTTTTTTTCATTTGAATAATTTGATTTGGCTGTTGCAAATAAAAAAAATCTAAAACCCACGTTACATTATAAGGATTTTGAATGATTCTTAAGGCATTAGGTCCCATGGGATGTTTTTATTCATCCCTATCATGAATTCCATCGTAATCGGAAATTTTTACGAATCCCGAAAAACTGTATCATGAAATCCGTTCGTAATGCAAAATTGTATGAGATTTTCCACTCCGAACGGATTTCATGATACAGTTTTTCGGAATTCGTAAAAATTTCCGATTAGGGCTAATTATCAAGAATATTCAGGGTGATTTTATTGTCATTTAATTGTATTACGAAGAAGACTCACGAATAACGATAGTCTAAATGATAGGGGCATTCAAACTCCAATAATTGCTATTCTAAAATGAAATTCGTCAACCATGCATAATATTCTGTCAAAAATAAGTGCTTGAATTATCCTTTTCTGGGCAAGAGTTCAATTTTGTTGAATTTTATTTATGCATCGAAATCGTAGCCATTCGCTAATGAAATCTAAAAGCTAATGTTTTTTTTTTTATTGGTAAGTCAATCCGAAAATAAAACATTTCAATCTAAACATATACATATAATCGACTCTAAAGCTTGTTTTAGTGTAGTTTGATTTAATTCAAGAATCAAAGAAGCATTAACACAACACATTTTTGCATTTTTTTCTTCTATCTAGAAGAAGAATATATAAAACCCGAACAACCAACGAGACTCTCGGCAAAGTTCGGTACACTATTTAATGTCTCGTCTCTGTCTCGTATCGGAAGCTTAAAAAATTGTATTGGGTACACGAGGCGAGACGAGACAGTTTCTTGGCTAAGACAAGCAATAGTGTGTCTTTGTTGTTTTAACACTTATGTTATACTTGCAGCGAAAAGTAAGGGTATTATAGGTGTGAAACTCATCCTTAAAATGTCTTCGAGGGAGCGGGTCGAAATGCTGTATATTAAAATACTGTATGGTCAAAATTCTGTATGATACTGTATGGTCATAACTGTATGGTTAATATTCTGTATTTCAAAATACTGTGTCTCAATATGCTGTATGTCATAATACTGTATAATATTGGAAGTTTTGACAGATCAATTAGTTTGGTGTAATTGTTGATTATGATAGGAACAATTCATGTACAAATGTAAGAGAGATACAAATAACCAAGCAGAAGAAAAAAAAATTAAAAATGGTTTTGATAATGTAAAAAAGTGCGCTTTTTTTTGCATTGTCAAAACTATTTTTATTTTTTAACCTAATTTACAGCATTTTGAAATACAGAATTTTGATATACAGAATTTTGAAATACAGAATTTTAAGATACAGCATTTTAATCATGCAGTATTTTGTGCATACAGTATTTTGAAATACAGTATTTTAAATACAGTATTTCGACCCCAACCTGATCAAACACAGCTTTTGTCAGATACCATAACTAATTCTTAATTATTCTCTTACACGGAGAAGTTTTAACTCTTTAGCATTGTTCAAAATTGGTTTAAGATCTTTACTTCTATACAGAATTTATAAATTGAATGCTTATGCTAAGACAATAAAATGGAAAAATTTTAAATGTTCCCTATTTTCTATTTTGTGTTCATATCATTAACATTCAAATTAAAAATGCATAAACGGGTACTCAAAACGGCATCGGGTACCCAGTAGTTAATACATTTATGTACTTTCATTCTTTCTTGTTGATTCTCATCAGAATATATGTAGTTGCCTAAAATATTAATCATTATAATACAAAGACACTTTTTTGATACTTTATTTTCCGAGTATTTGATATTTTGTATTATACTAAAAAGTAAAGTTTTTCAACAAATTGTACATGAATATTTAAAAATATTTAAATTGAAGATTTTACAGAAAGTTCTTTTTCTTTTGACACTTAATTTGTGAAAATTGTTTTAGTGTGAGAGCTGGAAAAAGAAAAGACGTACTAGCGAAATAATATATATGAGACTTTAATGAGAATCAACAAGAACGAAGCTGTGCAAATAATGGGTGATTTTTTTGAGGTTAGGATTTTCATGCATTAGTATTTGACAGATCACGCGGGATTTCAGACATGGTGTCAAAGAGAAAGATGCTCAGTATGCTTTGACATTTCATCGTGAATAGACTTACTAACGAGCAACGCTTGCAAATCATTGAATTTTATTACCAAAATCAGTGTTCGGTTCGAAATGTGTTTATCGACAAATTTTGTTCAGCGATGAGGCTCATTTCTGGTTGAATGGCTACGTAAATAAGCAAAATTGCCGCATTTGGAGTGAAGAGCAACCAGAAGCCGTTCAAGAACTGCCCATGCATCCCGAAAAATGCACTGTTTGGTGTGGTTTGTACGCTGCTGGTGGAATCATTGGACCGTATTTTTTCAAAGATGCTGTTGGACGCAACGTTACGGTGAATGGCGATCGCTATCGTTCAATGCTAACAAACTTTTTGTTGCCAAAAATGGAAGAACTGAACTTGGTTGACATGTGGTTTCAACAAGATGGCGCTACATGCCACACAGCTCGCGATTCTATGGCCATTTTGATGGAAAACTTCGGAGAACAATTCATCTCAAGGAATGGACCGGTAAGTTGGCCACCAAGATCATGCGATTTGACGCCTTTAGACTATTTTTTGTGGGGCTACGTCAAGTCTAAAGTCTACACAAATAAGCCAGCAACTATTCCAGCTTTGGAAGACAACATTTCCGAAGAAATTCGGGCTATTCCGGCCGAAATGCTCGAAAAAGTTACCCAAAATTGGACTTTCCGAATGGACCACCTAAGACGCAGCCGCGGTCAACATTTAAATGAAATTATCTTCAAAAAGTAAATGTCATGGACCAATCTAACGTTTCAAATAAAGAATCGATGAGATTTTGCAAATTTTATGCGTTTTTTTTAAAAAAAAAGTTCTCAAGCTCTTAAAAAATCACCCGATAAAATACATTAGTTTTGCTTTTGAAATCATTAAACTAAATTATATGCTCTCTCTGGTTGTCAATGTCTATTTGTTAAGGAATTTGGGGAATGGTTGTAAAAAAATTGCAATCGCACAAACAATACATAGAACTTCATTTTTATAGTCATTTAGTTTACAAAACCGCCAAACCCAGATTTTTGTTTCTACACTCATTTTAGCACTTGATATATTCACTTAAGAAGATAAAAAGAAACTACAGAGAGGCAATACATTACAATATTTCCAAATCAAGTCTAGAAATTAACAGTAAGTTGGGATCATACTAAACTTAAAATTAAAAACAGAAACGACGCTCTCTACATGATAAATTCTCATGAAAATTCATCGTGCTAGTCATAGCTAAGGTATGTATATCAGGTTGACAGTTTGCGTTGGGCCATTAACCATTATTCTTATGACGCCACATTATGTCAGCAATAATTTGTGAACAGAATTTCTTTTAATTAAGTAATTCAATAAACAGAAAAATATTAATTTTCCTGTTTTAATTTAATTAAGTTAATTTAAGTTAATGATTCATTTATAATATGTTTATACAGTATGAGGGTACCCGACTGCTTTTCGGGCACCCTTTAATGCATCAGGTACCCAGAACTTATGTCTAATGGGTACCTGGGTAGTCGACCGGGGAATATCGGTAAACTTTGAGTACCCGGGTATTGATTGATTCGGGTACTACCCGGATGTGACCAACAGCTCTAGGAAAATTAAAAGGGAATAAAATAAGGTGTTTAAATGTTCATACTTTTAATGTACATAAGTTTTGAAAGACCATCAATAAGGAAGCTCATAGCCCCCATGTTCTTTTTCTGTTATACGTACATCCTCAGAACGTAAATAATTGTTGTAAAGTTAGTCCAATATTCTGTTTCAAATACGTGGGTGGTATAATTTTCATCATTCAATAAACATAACAACTTAATTGATCGACTTGAATACTTTATTTCCTGGACCAATATAACAATATTACCTCATAATATAAGAGACAAATTAAATGTCTTTATAAATAATTGGTAAATTAAAACCAACAACAAATCAAATCTGGAAAAACAAAACTCACAAATGTTGATAATAAATAACAAACCACCGCCGCATCGTTTTTCCTACTATAATGTCGTATACATTGATAAATTTCATACATAACTCTTTAAATAACTCAAAATGCTGATCAACTTGTTGGCTCCTTGACGTTCAATTATGCCTGTCCATAAAGCAAAATAATAATAATTAAAATAAAAACAACAACACTGACTTTAATTACAAACTGCAGAAAACTTGATGATGAGAAGAAGCCAGTGAAAGAAGAAAACATTAATTACACCAACCTGATGTTTTCCCCCCGGAAAATGAATAAGGAATAAAAAGAAGAGATGGACATCATGCGATGGTGTGCCTCTTTGTTACATTAAAATCAGACCTTCCGTTTGGGGACAGAGAGTTGAACTTTCCTCTGTACTATGCTACTGGTATATCGTCTTTCATTATACGTTTATAAAAATATCTGGAATGTTCATCTACTTTTTCAACAGAATCCATCCAGGACATTCTTAATTTTACAAATCACCCACCAGTTTACACTCAAACTCTTGTGCTCTGTTTCCATTAATTTCCGCTGACTGTTTTTTCAAATGAAACGAAGACCAAAAAAAGACTAAAAAATAAATGCAAACTTCCATAAAATTGTTTCCACAATTAAAATTCCAGTTGTCTTTCTTCAGTTTCATCCCAGAGCAAGTAAATTTTAAATAAGAGACCCCCTCCTCCCTTTGCCCTTCCAACGACAACCGCACTTTTTCCACCCACCATTCGAATATTTAGCCCACAAAGCCCTACCATCATGCATTAAATTGTATGAATAATTCATAGCGGAATGACGATGCTGTAGACTCTCGATGAGATCCTTTCAACTTATAGCTGCCATCAGCATTAAACCACGTAAATCCTCGAATGAGTAGTGTAGTTCATGTATGGATGTAAAAGCATCATACATGTGCACATACATACATATGTGGGAATCATGATGATGGAGGCACTTAACAGTATCAGCATCAGCCATCACTATATAAGACGCACCTTTATAGTCTGACTGGGACATATTGAACTTTCTCTTTTTTTTTTTTTTTTTTTCCTTGGTGATAGAATCCTTCTTTAAAGTGCCCCTTGGATAATAGCTAACGATTTGGAGATATGTGCTTTTGCCAAGTCATAATGTTATTGAGTTCGAATTTCATTGCGGTGGCAAGTAAAAGTTTTCCTAAAAATTTCTATTGCTGATAAAGTTTTCACAGGGTGTTTCAAAAATGTTTTTATTCTAATGTCAATCAATATCAAATCTAATTGAATAGCAAATAACCATTGTCGACTTCTAGTTTACGAGAAGCAGTAGTAAATACTTAGGGACCAGTTATAGCTCTAATTGGTTTTCATCATTGAAACCAATCATTGGAATTATTTAAAATATCTATCATTTGACACAAAAAATGCCTGAATGGAATCAAGCATTTGAGGTTAGAGTTGTCCATTCAAAGTAAAATTCACGGTTTTTGAGATATCACTTTTTAAAATTCGGAAAAACACGTATGTATATAAGGCTTTTTGAGGCTGTCTAAATTTATGGAGTAGCTTTTCTTGCAGGTTTTTCAAATACATAATCCTTTTTTTTCAGTATATTCGAAAAAGGTGACAAATTTTATAGTTTTCAACAGAAAAAGACAAAATGGCAAAAATTAAAGTTTAGATTGAAAATCAGCACTAAATATTATGTCCAAAACGTATTTTTCAACACTATGAAAGTTTTCACAAAACTACATATAGAGTCAAATAAGAACTCATAACTAATGAGAATTTTTAGAAACTACGTTAAATATTAAAGTACTTTAGATTGGATCTAAAAGAAAAAGATTTGACTTTTAAAAATCATTTTGTTTTTGGTTGTTTTTAGCATTTTTAAAGGGGCACATTTTAAAAACCTGATGTGATAGAAAAATTGAAAAGCGAGATTCGAATTTAAAACATCTTAATCCATTAAAAAGGTATTCTTTTGTTTGTGCAACAAACTTTTGTTTTTAAACTTTCAGCTGTTATTATTTGTTTTTAAAGAATTTCGAAAAGTATAAAGAGTAAGCAAATTTTGTTTTTGTATAAAAATGCAATAAAACGAGCAAAACTAAATGTTTTCCATTTAAAATGGCTCTTTAAGTAAAAGCGATTTACATTTATAATGGGACACAACTCCAGTTCTTGGCCTTGGATTAGCCTCGCACGGATTATTTGGAAAATATCGTTTTCAGATTGTTGCCATAATATCAGGCATTCATGGTTCTCCAAAAAAAAAGTCCAAAGGGGTCAGCTCCGATTTGGTAGTTGACATCACCAACACGGTTCATTAAACGGTTTTTGAATTTAATGTGTAATATAGATTGATTTTGGCATGGATCGCATTCTATTACATCATGAATCAACTAGAGGTCGTCCAAACTCAAGCTTTCAATTTCATTTAAAACAAAACTTCCCTGAGTTCCCAGCTTCAATTTTTTAAGAAAAATAGTCCAATGAAACCAATACTTCTCAATGCGTACCAATTATTTTTTTCGCAAGCCAAAGATGTCGATCAGTTGCTGAGTCGATTGGACATTGTAAGCGATTAACCTGAAGTCTGAAATGACGAGTTGATTTTTTTAAATTGAGGCTCATACTCCTCAGCTACAGAAGTCACTCTCCTCTCTGTTCCTTAGGAGACCTTGTTGTCCGCTAACATACCAATCTATCGAACTTTTTTGGATAACTTGAGCATAGCAAGAGCGGTGGGTTTCATTTTAGCAAAAGCTTCTTTTTAAAAAACGCACTTATTGGATTAAAAAGCACTCACTTTGGAAGTAAATTTTCAATATTTCCCAACATTATTCTTGACCTATTTTGTTTCTTGCAGGTATAATTTTGATTTTCTATTAAGATTTCAGGTGGGAAACAACTGTTTTGTCCAAATAATGCAATGCAAATTGTAGTTAAAGCTGTTTTTTTTCACAAAAGCTTCGATATGTTTGAACACAGTTCGTTGTTTAAAAAACAACGGATCCATATAGGGACCTTGAAATGTTAAGAAATTTCAAAATTTTCAATTTCAAAAATCGGTAAAGCTAAGACCATTGTGATTTTGTCTCAAAAAAAAAAACTAAAATAACGCAATGGTAATCAGGGCGTATACGTATTTTTTTAACTTTTTATATTGATTTTTCAAAAAAAAAACAAAAACAATAAAAAAAGAACACAAAACTTCTAACTAACAACTTTATCGCGGATGTTAATTAATAGACTATATAATGTCTATTGAGAGTAGTATCAGCTTGAAGCCTGACCTAAAGATTGCCAGGTGATTTCAAAACGAATTACAACAATATTGTAAGCAGAGAAATATTTATCTGGGAGGGAATATGAATATTTGAAAAAAAAAAAATGTTGATGACGTCGAACTAGCCAAATATTTACGACTGTCAAGTTAGCACTACGTTTTTCGAAATTTAAAAAACTGAGTATGCAGTTAATTGTAGCTTTTTTGTTGTTAATTAGTTGTGGAAAAAAAAAATTTGTAGCTCGATGATTTTGCAAAAAAGTGGTATGTAGTGCTAGGTTGATATCAAGTTAGCACTACACTTTTTGATTTTGTAAAAACTAAGTACGCAATTAGTTGGCAATTATTTGTTGTAAATTAGTTGTGGAAAGAAAAAAATTCCAAAAATTTTGTGTACTTTGGTTTTTTTTAAAAAAGGGGGGTATGTAGTGCTAACTTGACACCCTGAGTCCACGCATAAAACAAGGATATTCGAAAATGTAAAAATGCAATTAATTGTAGCTTTTTTGTAAAAATTTTTGGAATTTTTTTCTTTCCACAACTAATTTTAAACAAAAAAGCTACAATTAATTGCATTTTTACATTTTCGAATATCCTTGTTTTATGCGTGGACTCAGGGTGTCAAGTTAGCACTACATACCCCCCTTTTTTAAAAAAATCAAAGTAAAAAATTTTTGGAATTTTTTTCTTTCCACAACTAATTTTAAACAAAAAAGCTACAATTAATTGCATTTTTACATTTTCGAATATCCTTGTTTTATGCGTGGACTCAGGGTGTCAAGTTAGCACTACATACCCCCCTTTTTTAAAAAAATCAAAGTAAAAAAAATGTTTGGAATTTTTTTCTTTCCACAACTAATTTACTACAAATAATTGTCAACTAATTGCGTACTTAGTTTTTACAAAATCAAAAAGTGTAGTGCTAACTTGATATCAACCTAGCACTACATACCACTTTTTTGAAAAATCGTCGAGCTACAAATTTTTTTTTTCCACAACTAATTTACAACAAAAAAGCTACAATTAACTGCATACTCAGTTTTTTAAATTTCGAAAAATGTAGTGCTAACTTGACAGTCGTCAAATATTTGTTTTGACTGCCTTGAGATGTTTTAATTCCAATTGCAACTGTATAATGACTTACAATCCTAACTCTCGGCTACAGACTTGAACAAAACCAAGTCAGTATGACATTGAAAGTTAGCAAAAACAGCTAACAACATATAATTTACTCCACGGAATGTTTTCACCAGGTATCACAAAGTTCACACCCTCTAGCACAATCGAGAGCCAATCATCTAAGTGCAGAATGGATTCTGCTGCTAGCTTAGCCTCAAGTATAGCTACCTATAATGCAAGAGGACTTTGGGGTTCCCTTTAAAACAAACACTAAACATTTTTGATCAAACATTCACAAGGACATAAACACACAATCACATTGCACTGAAATAGTAAATCTAATCGGCTTATTCTTAAACAAACTCATTGTTTATTATTATCAAGACAAGAACTCATTGTCCTTAGATAAGAGAACATGGAACCATATTAATCTACTGAGTAAATTACTTCAACTATAAGCTCACTTCCAAGTAAACCATAAGCATCATCATCAAAGCACTTTTTTAGTTTCTTTCAAAGCGAACTATCTTAGGGTTGAAAGTTTCATTTTGGACGATATTGTCTGCTGGAATAATTGTCTTCTTTTATGACTCCGATAATACGGGTGTGTTTTTGGAAAGTTTTACCATTAAAACCATCAACTCTACGAAATTATGGTTTGAGGGACAAAGACGTGTCCTTAATACAAATCAAATGCCATACATAAGAGTATAAAGATTACGTAGGAATTTACGCACATAACGAGAGATACTGTGTGCGAGATATCTAGGTTATGTTACCTAACTTAAGCTGAAACAAAAGACCCCCGTAAGGAATGTTGTGTTAATTAATTTGCTATGTACAACCGAATCGGATAAGTTTCTCAATTATTTGCATTGAATTTTATTGACGTTGGAGGCACAGCAGCGGCGCGGTGGTGCGGTAACGACCGGTGAGTTGGATAGAAGCAAAAGTTGTAATTATGTTTGACATATAAGAATGATAGGTCTTATCATTCTCATGATGTCGGTGGTAATATCTAATATATATGTTATCGTAGATATATTTTATGTCAAAATGAGAATACGTGCTGCTTATGGTAATATTCTTTGTATACTGCTAGTTTTATAGGTTAAGGTTGTTGCTATAAAGTACATATGTATGTATGAATATAGTGAGCAATAAAACATTTTATTTCCTTTTGGTCCTTTTGACATAAAACGTAATTATCTATCATTAGTTTTATTGATAGCATTAAACTTTTCGGCTATTTAAGCAATTATTTTGGGGCCTAGGCATGATATTAAAACGTGCGGAATAACACAATTTCTAAATCTGGGTGTTCGATAAGATCATTTTATATTTTATGTCACGTTTCATTTCAGGTGTTTGTTAAGTCGAAATGGGAAATTATGTTTTTCTTTTCCAGTCCTTTAGATTCATGTTGAACTGTTGTACCAAATTTGAATTAAATATTAAAGAAGTAAAATAAAAGTGTTTTTTTTTGACAAATTTAAGAGCTGAACACTTTGTTAAATTTACGAAATAAAGTTATACATTAAAGTAAAACTCAGTACAGATTTCATAGAAAAATGTTCCCAAGAATTTTAAAGAAGAATAATTAAAGAAACTGGGCTGTGACCTCACTGATAACTCTCTATTGGTGCTCTAAAAAATTTGTATGTGTATTTTTTGTATAAGCGAAATAGTCCTTTAAGGAAAAAATTGAAAATAAAACTGTTTTCTGACGAGATATTTGAGACGTTACATGATTTAATAGTATTTTTAGAAGAACTGACACTTTTATTTTTGTTAAAACAACTGTCTATTGAATATTACTAAGAATTAAATAAAATGTTAAGAAAAACATTTTGTATAAGTGGTAATTTAAAGTAAGGCACTTTCTTTATTTTCAAAATGTTTGAAATTCATTTTTAACCAAGTTCTAGTTGATATTTGTGTAGCCTTTTATTATTATACTAGCCGACCCGTGCTCGCGTTGCTTCGCAAATTGTAACCACGAACATTTTTTGAATATCAGTATTAGCATATGAAACAATTTCTCAATGGGACTGAGCATATTTTCTACAATAATATTAATTTTCTTTTTTTTATTTAATCCCTAGAAACGTTTTTTTGCAACCGAAAATTATAGTTTGCGGTAAAAAAACAAATTTGTGTTTTTAATGTTCTCATACATTTATAGGTATGCGTGTGTAAATATCCATAGACACATTTTTGTATTCATCTGCTCATGTTCAGTGCAGTGCAACTGACTTAACCTACACACATTTGTGTGCTCTTTTTATCGACGTCATTGTAAGTACCTTCTTCGAGTTATTTGTAAGGAAAATTTTAACTTAATTTCAGTTTTATTGTTCGAGGAAGTGATACAACATTGGTAATTCAAGCTATTATACTAGAACTTTTTTTATTTTTAAATTGGAAGAATTATAATCTATTCACTTTTCCTCGAACCAGAAAAATAAAAAAGATCTAATTTTTCTTTAGATAAATCGGCATTTCATGTGCACGGCACTGTAGTTAATTAAATGTCCATAGTAACTTAAAAGAAAGAGCCCACACTGCTCAGCGAAGTGACGATAGAATTAGAGAAACAAAAAAATAATGTGTGTGTGTATGTTAGTTGATGAACTATACAAAAAATACAATACAGAAAAATTGAATATGTATGTAGGTAGGTAGCTGAGAGAAAAAACGTAACTAATAAATGGAACACATATTAAGAGAGAAAGAGCATGGGAAGAAAAGAAAATTAAAAATGTTGGAATGATAATGAAATAAAACAAAGCAGCGACCTCGCGATTGTGATGGAATCTAATTTCCTGGATAAAATAAATTCAAAAAGTTTATAATTTTATAATTTGTTTTTATTTATTTCTCAGGTTATATGTTTAACTTAGAAGTGATTTAAGGCTTAAAATTTGCGCAACAATATTGACTTTATGAAGAAATGCTAATCTTTTTCGATTATTGTATAGGTTTTAAGATATGACTGGTTGTATAAGTCAACTAATGAAAAAAAAAATGGACAAAAAATGTAAAATTAATAATATTTAAGTTTGACAAATAATTAATGAAAACAAATTAAAGCCATAAACACTCTCATAACAATATAGAAAATAATAAAATATATTTCAAATAAATCGGTTGACTACTTTCTGAGATCGTGCGTTACAAACTTTAAAATGGTTTCGCTTTTATATAATAGTATAGATATAGATTTTGTAAACATATGACTGCCAAATTTGTATTTTCAGTTCTATTTTCATATTTTTATAATAAATTTGAACGCTTTGCTAACGTTGTTTAGGAATAAGTTTATTCGTTATGAAATAGCAAACAAACTTCAGCATAAATCAAGCAACAGCTATCAAAAAGACCAACTCTGCAAAGGAATTGGCGATTAAAGGCCACTCGGCTAGAAAAAAATAAGTCAGAAACCTATGTTTTTCGACAGCTCGAATACTTAAAGAAAAAGATCTAAAGACTGGTGCGCAGTCGATTATGGTATAGGTTGTGTGGGATAGCCCGCCATCTTGCCTGTGCCGCATAAAGTTTTTTGTCAAGGGTACTGCCTATTGTGAGGAATTGATAAATTTTCTAAGAGTAATTCTTGTCAAATTTGTGTTCTGATTCGGTATTAAAACTGTAGGTCCCCTCAATCCCTGGAATGAAATTTGAAAGTCACTAGGCTCTAGTTCTCTATGCACTGTTGAACCACCTAATTTATTTGTTTTTTTTTTTTAAAGGTCCAAACTGCGAAGATATAACAAAGAGGATGGTTGTGAGCTGAGTTATGTCGTTTTGAACAAATCAAATAGCTGAATTTTCTTGGACTGAAAAACTGAGACAAAAATTATGAATTTAATTGACCAGTTTATGTTTCCCCGATTTCTTGAAATTTCTAAGTCAGATAAAAATAATTCACTATTAATTTTGAAACAGCTTTCAAATTATCAGTGCATTTCTTCTCTTCCTTTTTAATTTTGCTAAACAGAATATTATATAATAAAACATTCAATTCTAAACGTTTTGATAGCAAATACGAACAAATTCTAAAAGAAATTTTATCTACATATACTTCTGAGAATATATGCATTTCTGAGATCTTAAATAAAATATATATAAATTGGTCAAATGTATGTGCTAAAACTTCATACGAATTAGTATAGATTCATTAAAAAAGGACCAAGTATTTAGCTAATTTAAAACATACAAATGTTTTACAAAGGAGTAAGTCTGACGGCTGGTATTTTACTAAAAAATAGCTCATCTTTGCGTAGGTTTCTCTATTCACTTTAATAATAATCGAACATTTTCTGACAGTTTCTAATTTTTTTTTGAACCCCAGACCTTAAATCATCTACAACTGGCTTATCTCTTATGAGCATTTAAGCATGTTACTTCTACCGAAAAACGATCTGCTGATTTTACCCTTATTTGTTATTATATAATATAAATTGTATCTGCTTTTTTCCACGAAAAGAAAAATATATTAGGAAGGGGTTGGTGGAAAAATAAACATAAGGGCAAACCAATTGGCATAAATGGCAACATGAACATGAAAATGACAAGGGCTCGTTTTCTGTTTCTAATGACGGCAACTTTATCTTTCCAATAAATAAATACATCCATCCGATGATGGTCGTTTTGGGAGAGATTTTATACACTTTTTTGAAAATGTATTTCTTTACGAACATATACGTCTTATTACATGATGGTTATAATTCCAAACAGGGTTTTCGTAATAAATTGCAAAAGCACAATGCTTGAACATGACAAGCTCAAATGATAATATTTTCCTCTCTTCTGTTCTACTGTTTTACAAACAAAACAAAAATAAAAGTACAAAAAACATTTAAAAAAAAACAAACACACAAATAAGAAAAACCCTTTTGGTTTATAAGGACCTAAATATTTACATTTTATATGAATGCAAAACGAGTTTATATCATTATACCAAAACCACATGTTTAAGTCAAAAACAAAAATATAAATCCCTCCTGTTTTATAATTTAGACATTAATTTGTGTCTTCTGTTTGTAGCCCGCCACCACCTGTGGAACCAATTCCAAAAGGTTCAGTTACCAGAGTCGGACTTTAAAGCTTTTAGGATACTTATGTTCAATAATAAATTGGATAGGATGTTTAATTTTAGTTAAAGAGGAAAGCATTCACTTGCTAGCCAGTCTTAATTATTTCATGGTAACACCTGAAACCTATTGGTTTCTATAGGAGACGGATGAGACTTTTAACTACCACATTTCATGGTATTGTGGTTCTGGCTGTGCAAATTGGATTCTAGTTTTAATTGAACCACAACACAGATAAACTTCCAATACGAATTTATTTGGTGTGATTTTGATTAGTGTTCTGACAACATTCATTATTTGATAGTTTGTGAGACTGTATGGCATAGATGTTAATTTCCTGTTCAAAAAGGATACAAACATACTTTGTGTTGGGCTTAGGAGTTATCAAATCTAATCTGGGAACTCTGTTTATAGATTGAAGCCGAATTAATTAGTTGGCCTAAGATTAAATCTTCTGAATTGCAGTTGGCATCGCTGATGACTTTTAAAGACAAACAATCTTTTAAAATAAATTAGGTGGCGCAACAGTCCTTAGAGAACCAGGGCCTAGTGACTTACAACTCTCAACCATTCCTGTGTGCGAGTACTGTTGTCAGGGATGGAGGGGACCTACAGTTTAATGCCGGATCCGAACGGCTAATCAGTCACAATTTTTGATCATTCTATGCACATTGAGATGATAAAATGGGAGTTTTCTTGTGATCTCAAACAATCTTTTAGCTATGATAATATTTCGTTTATGTCCAGTTTCGTCAGTGAGGTTATTTTAAGCTTGAAGAAATTTGTTTGTACTTGAATTTTATTCCTGTAATCACGATGACTATCAGACCCGTATTTAATCAACCCTGGCTAAATAAAAAACAAAACTAACTTTCTGCCAAATTTTCGATTAATTAAGGTCCAATATACAAAACACTAACACTTTAAGGATGGAAAGCCTTTTTATTTATTTATTTACTTCAATCTACGATCGTACATCCACAGATTTGGCTTTATAGCTTAATATAATATATATACAATTTTTTAATATAATATAATGTAATATACCTAATATAATGTAATAATATATAATAATATGTATATAATATAATATAATAATTAAAAATTAATTTATTGGTAAAGTTATATAACTGTTCAAAATAAATTACAATTCAAGTAAACCACATACAGTTATGAAGAATTTTCCAGTAAATTTAAAACAAGTGTCTTGAACTGATATCTTGTTAAGAACAAATCCAAATTTTCATAATAAAAATTAAATATTTTACAGCAGTGAGATATTGGCTCTCGCTGCCCATAATTTGTAGAATGGGGTATTTCAAAAATAAGCTGCCTCATTCTCAAAGTTCTAGTAGGTGCATAGATATTTATTAAAGAAATTAAATCTGCAGAATCAATATCGTTACAGAGAATGTCACGAACAAATAAAACACTAAACATTCTACGCCTCGACTCAAGAGTTTGCATTCCAAGCATTAAACATCTACTCCTATAATTCATGTTACTATCACCGGTCATTGGAAATGCCTTCAATGCGTACCTTAAAAAGTTTTTCTGAATTTTCTCAATCCTATCTATCAATTTTTTTGAGTCTGGATTCCAAATAATGCAATTATATTCCAGCAATGGACGAACAATTGAGCAGTATAACGTTTTCAATGTATACGGATCCTTAAATTCGGAAGAATTTCGTTTAAGAAAACCAAGCATAGAGTTTGATTTAGAAGCAATATAGTTGACATGGGATTCAAAAGATAGTTTTTCATCAAATATTACACCTAGATCTTTTGATTCACTAACCCTACGTAACTTAAACCCATCAATCATATAATCGAATATTATTGGATTCAATTTGCGACAGAAAGTTAAAACAGAACACTTTGATATGTTTAAAAGCAAATCATTATACTTACACCAATTTTCAAAGTTATATAAGTCTTGTTGGAATGTAAGACAATCATTTATTTTGGTAATCACCTTGAATATTTTGATATCGTCTGCAAATATTAGACCTTCAGATATAGATAAAATTGATGGAAAGTCGTTTATAAAAAGATCAAACAAAGGTGGACCCAAATGACTTCCTTCAGGAACACCTGATAGGACTGTTATCGGATAAGACTCTAAGTCACCTATTTTTACTATCTGCCTCCTACCAATAAGATAAGACCAAAACCATTTTAGTAAAGTTCCATCAAAACCATATGCTTTTAATTTTTTAATTAAAATTAGGTGATTTACTCTACTGAAAGCTTTGACAAAATCCGTATACACCACATCCATTTGGCATCGCTTTTCTAGTGCATTAAAACATTTGTTAGAAAAGCAAGCCAAATTTGTGGAGGTTGATCGGCCACTGAAGAATCCATGTTGGGAATTGGAAATATGATTTTTAATAATGCAATATAATTTTACTTTCACAAGTTTATCTAAAATTTTTGGAATAATAGCCAGTTTGCTTATTGGACGATAGTTTATTATATTCCTTTTATCACCAGACTTAAAAATAGGATTGATAGTGGAAATTTTCCACTCATCTAAGAAAACACCACAAGAAAGAGATTGATTATAAATAAATTGAAGCGGAGAACTCAAAGTTTCAAAGCAGTGCTTTAAAACAATTGGAAAAATTCCATGACAATCTGGATAAATCGATGGGTCCAGTTCACGCAAGGCAGAACTTACATCATCAATATCTAAAAAGATATGACAGCAGTCAGTCATTGGTAATAAAGAACATGCGTCATAGTTATTACCAATAACAACATCAGAAGAGTTGTAGATATTTTGAAAATTATCGGCAAACCAATCAACAATAATTCTAGGATCACTAGATGTAACATTCTTGTAAATCATTGACGATGGAAAACCAATTGATTTCCGTTTTAAATTAATAAAATTCCAAAAACATTTGGGATTTAGCTTGAGATTTTGTTCAGTTTTTTGAACATAACTACTATAGCAAAACTTGGACAGGAATACATACTCTTTCCTAAGGCGAGAATATAACATGAAATCTGTTTGGTTTTTAGATAATTGATACTTTTTAAAAGCATTACTTTTAGCATTCTTTAACTTACGCAACCTTACATTAGACCACGGAGGATGCGAGTTCATTCTAGTTAGAGATCGCGGAACAGAGGAAGCCAATTCTCTTCCAAAAATATCTAAAAATAATTTAAAATTACTTTTTAAGCTACGGTTAGAGTTTAATTGCCAATTTAAATTACGAAACCTTTCATTCAAATTATTTAAATTAATTGTATTAAATTTATATTTAAATTTATCAAAAGTTTGAAAAGCATGAAAATTATTAAAGCAAATAGTTTTGATACAAATTGACAGGGCAACATGGTGGATGGAATTTGAAAACAGAGGGATGCATTCAGTAACAATGGATGCATTATCCTCATTAATGAAGACAAGGTCTAGCATTCTATATAAAGAGTTGTGAATAAAGCACACTTGAATTAAATTTAACGCAAACAACGAATCAATTAACTCAACTTCAACTTCAGATGAAAGAACTGTAGGCAACACCCTATTTTCAATTTGCATCCACTTAATGTCACCCAAATTAAAATCTCCAATTACACAAGTAGATGTATTAATATTACTCTCAGAAAAATTAGAAATAATAATTTCAATATTTGATAAATGAGAAGAATATAAAGATAATGGAGAATTAGGGGGAATATAACACAAAAAAATCAATAATTTACTTCCAGAATCTCCTTCAATACAAACACATATTTGTTCAATGATGTTCTCTTCTGGAGATGAATTGTTTGGATAAATAAGATATGCCACCAGCGGTCTCCGAACAGCAAGAAGAACGCCTCCACCCCTTCTACATCCAACATCATGACGATCTCGACGAAATAATGAAAATTCCGACGCATCCAATATCTCCTCGTTACTTATTTCGTTAAATAACCATGTTTCCACAAACGCAAAAATATCATATTCGGACGAATCAACAAGAGCAGAGAGGTCTTTGAGTTTTCCTCTTATTCCGCCCATGTTTTGGTAATACATTGAAAATTCAATGTTGTTTAAATTAATGCATTCACTCCTTGCCCCTGATCTAACTCCCTCTGTCCTGGAATTTTCACAAGTTCTTCGTTTTTTGCTCCAACTCTAGGAATGAAATCCCTCACGACAGTATTCTTCGGCCAATTTGATCCAATCAATGCTAACTTAAAGTTATTAGCTGGAATTCCAACTTTAAAGTTTATAAATTTCAAATTCGTAGCATCTTTTTTAACAAGTTTAAAGCATTTTATGGAGGATTCATCGACACCTATTTTCCCAGCAACATATCTTGATAAACATTCCGCAGATGTAGAAGCATCAAATTTTGAAACATGAAGCCATTTGTGAGTCACAACAACATCAAGACCTTCGGCAACATCTTGTCCACAAACATGAACATTGTGTTTTTTCTTTTGTTTCTGCATTCGCTCGCCAGCAATGGCCCATCCATTACTACGTTCCGCAGTATTCTCAGTAGTTGTTATCACTCCCGTTGCCGCACCCGCTGCCACAACCTCAGCTACCGATGCATTAGAATTAGACAATCCATGCTTAATCTTCTCCACTTGATTATTTGAAAAGGGGAACAATTCGGAATGGGAACTAGATGTATAGGTTTTGTTTCCATGATATGCCCCCCTACCACTGCCACTGGCAGCATCTCCCAACACATCAGAGTGTTTATTGTTAGCGGCCTTAGTTTTGGTTTCTTTTGGCGCAACAACAACATCAAGCAATAGTTTTTTTATATCAGCATGAAATGCATCAACAATATTTATTTTCTGCGTAAGCACATCAACCACTGAAACTAGTTCGTTGACCTTAGCAAGCACATTATTCATGGACAATTTAAACTTTACACAGTCAGTGCAGCGAAAAGCAATATTTGAATTTTCTTTCTGAATTTCTTTTTGCATATCTTCCGAGATTTTAGCACATAGCTTATGAAACAAATTGCCACAAAAAAAGCCACAATTTACACCTTCATCCTGAATTGGATTTTTGCAAGCAAAGCACTTTTTGGTAATATTTGACATTATGTTAAAGGAAGATCAAAAAGAACAACCGCACACTATGAAATCTGATTAAGATTGAACAATCATTCTTGGATTTTCTAAGCCCCAACACTACATTCAGAAAATGTTGTATTGTTGTTTGGGGTATACCGGATTCGAAAACCTACAAGGAATCAACATATCTGGGTTCCCGTCAATACTTCGGACTATGTAGCAATATTGTAGGTTGTTTTTAGGCGACGATGAACGCTGATTCCATTCTTCACATCACTAACTTGTCCCAAATGCTAATTTTCCACTAACTTTGCTGTGTCCTTTAGTGTTTCTAACGGGGACCACAATATATTCACCAATTTTGCAGTGAGTTTCAATGACTTCAATAGGCTGTTGATAAGCAGTTTATTGTCTTTTTATGAGAACTCTAAACAAAACAGTTGCCCAAAGTGAATTCTAATTGAAAAACACTTCACAAAAATAGTGATTGATACGAAAGGCACATATGTACTTTGGTTGGGATGTAACGTCCCCAGCACAATTCGAAACTTCAGGGTAGAACAGCGAGATGTGGTCGATTTCGCTTCATGGGTTTGTTTACAACACGTTTAATGAAACGGGCCGTTGAGTCATTAAATCACAGAGACGATTTCAAAATCCTTTTGATATTGGTGGCCTCGATCGTGTTCCAAATTTTAATACGATTATGAATTGCTTGAATAGCTTTTACAGAACTGGTTCTCTGAGACTTGGAACTGCGCAAGGAGGTGATCGAACAGTTAAGACTTTAGAAAATATTGAAAGAGTGCGTCAAGCAGTTGAAGCCAGCCCTCGTCGATCGGCTGTATGTCAAACTCGGGCTCTAAGGATGTCAGACCCCTCGGTTCGGAGAATTTTGCACTTTTATTTCCATTTTTATTCAAAAAAAATGATGGTTGTCCAAGAATTGCAGCAAAACCATTCGCCTACGGTAGACGGATGAAGATGGTATACGCAATGTTGGAAATCTTTAATAATGAGCGACGAAGCCCACATTCATTTATCAGGAGTGGTTAATAAACAAAACTTCTGTTATTGGGCCTTTGAAAACTTGAAAGAGCTCTATGAACGACATATTTACAGTCTCAAGGTCATTTTTTGGTGTGGCATTAGTTGACACTTCATTATTGGTGCGTACTTTTTTCGTGAAAATGGTCGGGCTGTCACTGTGTACTCAGTTTGTTACTAACAGATGCTGCGTGAAATTTGTTTGCCAGAATTAAAAAGACCACCACTAGAATACTATATGGTTTCAAAAAGATGCGACTCGCCATACATCAAGAGCAACAATGGTTTTTTAAAAAGAAACAAAAAGCACGAGTGTACATAAACTAACCAAGTACACTCAAAGCCCTAAGTAAGACAATTACCCAGAATATTCTATAAGATCCACGTCAAATGCTTCAGAGGAGTATGCAGAACTTCTCACAAGATTAAAACACAAAAAGGTAATTAGAGCAATTCAAACCATCTTTGATTTAGTTAACCTTTTTCACAATAGTTTTCTGGCAGATCCCTAAAACATAAGTTGTAAGCATAACTTCTGTCTTCAATATACCCGTACGTACCTACATATGTATGTATATAGGCATTTGATTTAAGACCCACTTTACTTACAACGTACATAAGATGCCATGCGTGAACTTTAAGACTTTAAGGGTTTTAAACCGGGCGCCAATTAACTTCTAGTTGGGACTGCAAAGTCCCAGGGAATACAAGATACAAAATTTATCCTTCCCAGAATTACTCGTATACTTAAACATAACATATACCTACTTCTACTTTTCAAATATAAAGATATTTCGTTTCACTAAATGTTGACATTACCTTTTGTCAATGGCCGTAATCCATTCCATCGCCATCTTTTTGTTTGCTTATATATGCGGTTTGTTTGCCAACTTTTGGCAATAAACGAAATAAAGGTCAGTCTGAGGGGCGGCAGCTACGACAACCAGGACGATGACGATGACGAAACTTTACTATTTGTATCCTCTTTTTTGTTGTGTTGAAAATGTATTCCTCGCACGAACAACAAAAACGAAATTGAAAGTATACCTACTCCTTGTTGTGTTTGAGTTCGATGCTTGCTTCGTAGCAGCAAATTAAGTGGTGAGCCGTCATCAAGGGCCAAAGAAGCCTCCAATTAAGGCGGTTTATGTATATTGTTTATTCAAAATGTTAAACAAAAAAATAATACAGCTGGAGCAGGAGCTGGTCTATTGGTATACGAGCAGTCATTCGAGTTTGCCACTTTTCATTGTCCGCACCTTTTGAATTGTTTCCCTTAGCAAAACAATATTGATATTCACTTGAGATAGAATCCTGACGCCTTTCGATATTCTAAGGACTCTCATTCCTATCCTTTAATCTACTCTTTCTAAAATACACTGTGTTGCTGTTGCTTTTGTTGTTGATTCTGTCGTGTTATTGGTAAGCAGACAAACTTGTGTTCTGGATCCTGGTTAAAGCATGTTGGCAGAACTTTGTGAAGACTACTTTTTCATTTTGGAGTGGACTACTTAAGGATGTGCCACTTTGTCTCGCAGGATGTCCTTTACCTAGAAAATAGAACAAAACAAAAATAATCGTTATTTTTAATTACAAAACCAGATGACCTGTAAATGCGAGAAGCCAAAATAGAACCTAACCAGTCAACAGAACACACACATAAACAGAACACACCACACAAAATAACTTGCCAAGAGAAAAAGCTTAAAGGTGTATAATCTATAGCATATAAAATGTAGCTTAGGTATGTATGTTAGTTGAATTGGGAATATCGTTTTTGTTAAATATCCTTCGGCCTTGACTTGACGCTCGTTGGTGATTAAATCAGTGAGATCTGAGACAAGTTTTTGTGTATGTGCTTTTAGTGACACAAGACTACCTAGCTACTTACCTTACCTAGGTACTTGAATAGAATATAGTATGCAGCCATAAGCAAGCGAGAGGACATCTTTTTTTGCTTTATTCATGTTATCCTGGAGAAGACTTGCACGTTTCACAAGAAAGCCAGCATCACTTAATTAACTTTTATAAGTGTGCGTGTGTGAGACGGTGTTTTGTGTTGATATATGTAGTTCAATTTTTAAGCACCTTTTTGTGTAGATAGATGGAGAGACTCAAAGAAATTATATTTGCTTGAGTATTTTAGTTGAAGTGTTGTATAGAATTAATTATTGCTTTAATTAAAACGTCCTGTTTTTATGTGCCACATAAAATTTAAAAAAAATGTTTTTTAAAGAAAAGAACCAGAGAGAGACGACTTTTAAAAAGAAATGCAAATGTTTCAATGTTTAAATAATAAATTAAAGGATTAAGAAAAAAAAGACATGCTCACAAACAACATATTTTACATGAGACCTAAGACTTAAACATTTTCATTTTTATTTTTTACAAAGGGATCCTTGGAAACCTACTGCTCTACATTTTTTTCAGGTTTGCGACGCGACGTATATATAATATGTATAGTAGATATACCTTGTATTTTGTTGCCCTTAAATTGGTTTAATTTCTTTTTTAAACAAGGGTTACTCTTTTGAGCAAGGAAGGGAAGAAATCTTTGGTGGAATAATCGGGAAAAACAGCCTGCACGACAATACTTCCGAAAACAGATTCAGGCTCATCGATTTTGCTGCGGAGTGCGCGTTTTCCACACTACAACATCCACAAAGAAACTCAAGACTTCTCCGGATCAATCTACCGTCATAATTGACGTCCGAACTTTATGGGGAGCTAACATCGACTCGGACTACTACCGCTTTGTAGCCAAGGTAGCACTTCGAGTTTCCTGACCCAATGGAGAACGGGGAGATACTGCGGGAAGATACAACGTCGAATGGCTACAATCGCAAGAGATCGCCAAATCCTTCTTCGACCAAGTCACAAGTAACCTCTTTCGAAGCTCTCTGCCGCCAACACAACAATGTATCGAGAACCAGCCAAACAACAGACACGCAACGGCGCTGCATAGAAGAGCTGCTAACGAGCTCTATGAGCAGAAGAGGCGAGAGGAACACCGACTTCTCAGAAGGAAAAGAGAGAGCAAGAGAAGCGTAAGGTGGAAGATGTTGAGAGGTTGAAAAGCAGGAATGAAGTTCGAAAGTTTTAGGAGCAGGTGAAACGAAATTCACAAGTACATAAACCTAGAACCGAAGGCTGCAAAGATGAAAGAGGAAACATCATAGTGGAACCGCAGTCAACGCTGAGGGTATGAAAGCACCACTTCTGCAGAGTGTATAACGGCAACGATGAACCGAATTCCGCTGTCAGGCAGGATGATCCATTCAACATAGACGACGAAAGCCAACAATCCCGTCCTCCCGACTTAGACGAAGTAAAGATTGTCATATCTAAGCTGAAGTCTAACAAAGCAGCCGGAGCAGATAACTTGAATGCCGAGCTCTTTAAAGCAGCTGGAGATGAGTTGGTTAGGAGCATGCACCAACTTATCTGTAAGATATGGTCGGAAGAAAGTATGCCCGATGAATGGAACCTCAGTATTGTTTTCCCGATTCTGAAAAAAGGAGACCCTCTAAACTGCACCAACTATAGAGGAATCAGTCTACTTAACATCGATTACAAAATCTTCTCTGCCCTAATATGTGAACGTCTAAAGCCCATCGTCAACAACCTGATAGGTCAGTCTGGTTTTAGACCAGGAAAGTCGATCAAATATTCACATGACGGCAGATCCTGGAAAAAACTCAAGAACATCAAATGGACGCCCACCATCTTTTTTCATCTATTTTAAGGCCGTATATGACATGATGAATTCACGCTGCTCCATAAAGGTTAAAAACAACTTAACAGAACCTTTCGATATCAAAAAAGGCTTTAGACAAGGTGATGCGCTGTCACGTGATTTTTTTTTTAACAATGTTCTTGAAAGAATAGTGGAGAAATCCTATATGTCAACACTAGAGGCACTATCTTTCAAAAGTCTGTCCAATTAATAGCATATGCTGATGACATTTGCATAATTGTAATGACAATGGGGCTTTTATGAGTATTGAGGCAGAGGCGGCAAAAATAGGTTTAACGGTTAATGAGGGCAAAACAAAGTACATGCTGTTGTCAAGAAAAGACTTACAACACCGACGTCTGGGTCAAAAAGTCACCATCGACAGACGTAACATTGAGGTAGTTAAGGACTTCGTCTACCTAGGCTCCGCTATAAGCGCAGAAAACAACACCAGTGCTGAGATCAAACGAAGAATTACTCTTGCTAACCACTGTTTCTTTGGGCTAAGAAAGCAATTGAGTGGCAAAGCCCTCTCTCGGCCGACCAATGTGTCGTTATCATCCCCGTCCTGCTATACGGTGCAGAAACATGGACTATGACAAAAGCGGATGAAAGCACCTTGGGTCGTTTCGAGAGAAAAGTTCTTCTCATGATCTACGGTCACGTATGCATAGAAAGTTAGTGGAGGAGAAGATAGAATGACGAGCTGTACAGCGACTTAAACTTAGCCAGAATGGTAGAGCGCATGGACACCAATTTTCCGGCCCACAGGACAATGCGGTGGAGGAAGACCGCGGATCAGGTGGCGCGCACAAGTGGAAAGTGCGAAACTGGAGACATCTAGCTAGGAACTGAGCTAGATGGAGAAGTTTGTTGGGTGAGGCCTTAGTTCACAGAGTAAGTAAGTAAGTCACATTAAAGAACAGTTTGAAATACTTACTGTCAAGCTGACATCGAATATGTCGCTTAAAACACAACAGATCGAAACCCAGCATTTGAAAACAAATGAATGCGCCCCAGCAAGACATTAAGTATTGATGAATTGTAGAACAAATCACCATTACCATATTCGTAAACCATAGTCAAGGACTATGTATTTCTATAGAAAACACTATTAATTCAAATAATAATAACATGACCTGAGATCAAACTAAAAATAAGTCCCACAAACTATGGTTTTCTTTTATAAGACACGAATCATCCAGTAACATTTATGGTTTCGAAGCATTATCTATTTTAAATGTGAACGAGAAGGCGTTCAAGTTGACGTATATAATATAACTACAATTAAAAAGATAAGTAGCACTTAGACCGCAATTCTCTGGCCCTGAATTTAAAGGACGGTGCAATAGGCAGAATATCAACATAAGGGAACCAACTTGACTTTGTTTTTCGTAAAACCCGAATTGAACTTCTTGCCAGAAAATCAAATTAAAATACTTTTTTATTTAATAAAATAATAATAGGAGGTTTGGTGGTCGCAGCTCAAAATGTAAGAATGGTGGCCTTGGGCGTATACGCACTTTTTTATTTCATTGATTGTTTTGCATTAGAACTTTTTTTTTTTTTTTTTTAGTGTTTTATGAACTATGCCATCAACATTCATAACGAAGAAACTAATTTGAAATCATTTATGTTTTCTTTGCGTCTCTCCTTCTATTTTCACCGCATATATGTACATAAGTATTTTTCTAAATCAATAATCGCATTGCAGATTTAAGGAACTAACCGAAAAACGAAATTCTCAAATATCAACTCAAACAAAATAAAGTGTAGATCTTTATTACTCTTGGAATTTTCTAAAATCGGTTCATTACTTCCAGAATTTACCCTCAAAACAGAAACAAACAAAATTTGTATAAAATAAGCATAGAATCGATTCATAAAGAATTTTTATTAACGTGCATAGATTCAAGGAATGTTTTGTACATATATCCCATACCCCTTTAGTAAAAAAAAAAGAAATGTGGTACATTAAACCCAGTTTGTTGTGTTCTTTCGTCCTTCATCTTATGCTCCTACTTTATAAAGTATACATACATAAATATATGTAAAATAATGTAATGACTATCCCTACGCATCTTTTACATCTTTATTTTAGGTATTCCTTTTCGCAAAGGACCACCAAATATTTCGAACTCTAACCTTTTGATAGATTATTTTTATTGTTGATTATGTGTAGTACAAGGTGAAGGTATGTGCTTAGTGTATTTTTCGACATTGCCACGAATAAATTTACAAAAAGGTTGTCTAAATTTAAATCGTTTTGTGAGGAGCAGGAACCAATAATGTTGTTTTAACCTTTGATATTTTTGATTTCTTTTTAAGCCATGTATTGTTGGTTCTAATCGCTTTATTTTTAAATTAAAATGTGGATGTTTTAAAAGTATGTGAGTTCTTCTAAGAATGTGTGGATTTTAATTTACCACCTTCAAATTCAACGAAACGAGTATAATCATTTATTTAACCACTTTGAATTTAATTATTGAAAAAGAAATAGGATTAATACAACTATTAAAATTATTTAATAAAAAATATGCTGTTATACATTAAATAAAGGGTGATTTTTAAGAAAGTTTTTCAAATAAAAAAAAAACATGAAATTCAGAAAAACGCAAGAAATTTTTATTTGAATCGATAGTACGATAATTTAATGTTTAAAGATTATTTCATGCAAATGTTGACCTTGACTGCGCCATCCGCTTAGTCCAATTTGGGCATACTCTTTCCAACATTGCGGCCGGTATCTCACGAATAAATGCTTCAATGTTGTCTTCCAATGCGTCAATTGAAGCGGCCTTGTCTGTATAGACATGAGCTTTAACATAGCACCACAAACAATAGTCTAAAGGCGTTAAATCGCACGGTCTAGGTGGCCAATTGACCGGTCCCGAACGTGAAATAAAATGTTCACCGAACTCGCTTCTCAATAAGTCCATTGTTGCGCGTGCTGTGTGGCATGTGGCACGCTCTTGTTGAAACCACATGTCGTGCAAGTCAAGCTCTTGCATTTTGGGCAAAAAAGTAGGATATCATCTCACGGTAGCGCTCACCATTCACAGTTACGTTACGATTCGCATCATCTTTGAAGAAGTACGGTCCAATGATGCCATCGCACCAAACTGTGACTTTTTCTGGATGCATTGGTAGCTCTTGCAATGCTTCTGGCTGATTTTCACTCCAAAATCGACAATTCTGCTTATTTACGTACCCATTGAGACAAAAATGAGCTTCGTCGCTGAACACAATTTTTCGGTAAAAAAGTGGATCTTCGGCCAACTTTCCAAGAGCTCATTCACCAAAAATTGTACGTTTCAGTAGGTCGTTCGGCTTCAATTCTTGCACCAGCTGTATTTTGAAAGGCATCACATCTAAATCCTTCCGCAAAATTTTCCACGTTGTTGAGTAACAGAGGCCCAATTGCTGCGAATGACAGCGCGGCGACAAATCGATAACACTGGTCGACAAGGTTTTTCTACTGGCATTGAAATTGCACTTTTTCAAAGGGTTTTGGAGGCCTTAATTTAAATCCGACTTTAAAATTAATGTATCACATCAGGTTTTTCAGATATTACTTTTTAAAATGCGAAAAAACACGTATATTCGGCTTTTTGAGACTGTCTAAATTTATTAAGTAGCTTTTTTTCAATAAAATCTGTGAATGTTTTCCAAATCTAAAATCCCTTTATTCAATATTCAGTTGAAATATTTATATTATTTCATATAATATTCGAAAAAAACTTCAAAATTTGTTAGATATCACATGTCTTACAAAAAACTAAAAGAAACGCTTTACCACTTTTGCTAAAATAGTTTTCAACAGAAAAAGGCAAAACGGTTTGAAAGTAAGTTTGGTTCTTGTAACGAATCTGTTGTCTAAATAATTCTATTATAGCAAGTTTTTGAAATATATTAAAAAATGTAAAAATGATGTTGAAAACGGGTATTTTTAAAACTTGGGCAAATAGTTAAAATATGAGTTTGGATTCGAAATCAGCACTAAAAATGTAGTCCAAAACGTAATTTACAAAACTATGAAAGTATCAAATTCAAGTTTTTTTCGAGACTTCACATAGATTCAAATAAAGACTCATAACTAATGCGAATTTCCAGAAACTAAGTAAGATACTAAAATACTTTGAATTGTATCCAAAAGAGAAAGGTTTGTACTTTTCAAAATCATCATACAATTATTGTTAAGAGATATTTTGAGTTTGAACTTAGGCTTAAAAAAAACCGTTTTTGTTTGTTTTTAGCATTTTTAAAGGGGCATATTTTAAAAACCTGATGTGATAGAAAAATTTAAAGGTTAGATTCGAATTTAGGACATCTTAATCCTTTTAAACAGTATTCCTTTGTTTGTGCAACAGGAAAAAAACGTAATTTTGTCAACCAGTGTAATTGATGGTCATCATTAACACTGGCCGATACAGCTGCAATATTTTCTTCAGTTTGCACTCTACGTAAGCGTGTTGGTGGTTAAAAGTCCAACAATGTAAATTTGGTGCGAAATTTAGTCACAATAGCCCGAATAGCTGCTTCAGTGGGTCGATTAAACTGACCATAAAATGGAAGAAGCGCGCGATGAACTTTCTTAACAGAGCACGCATTTTGATAATAAAATTCAATAATTTGCAAGCGTTGTTCGTTTGTAAGACGACTCAGGTTTAAATTATAGACAAAACTGAAGATGTTTGACAGTGAAACAAAACACGAAACGTGCGTCAGCTGTTTAAACCAGTGTTGCCAAAAAGATAATCGCTAAAAAATTACCCTTTATTAAATACAAATCAGCAGTTTAATGAGCCAAATAACTTCGAAAATTATAAACCAACATTTTAAAATCAATATTTTTTCTTTAGAGATATTCGAGGCTTTACACAAATTAAGAAGTATTTGACAAGTTTGAGTGCAACTTATATATTTGGACAGTGGGCCAGAATACAAAAAGGAAATTTTTAACTTTGGCGATAGAACTATAACTTTTACATCGCTGAGACACCACCGCAATTTTGCATGTCTTTCGATAATTTACTGATATTTTTATAAACAATAATCTGTTGAAATAGCCAGTTCCTCCTTAAACAATTCTGACGTAATACTTTTTTCACTTCAAGGAATGACCATCAGTTCAATCTTGAGGTCAAATTATCACGTAATGTGACGTGTAGAGATTCTTTCCTCAGCTGCACATCATGAATGTAGAATATTTCAGCCATATTGATTTCTGTATGTCTTTCCTATTTTCATGCTCAAAACTTAAGGACCAATGGCCATCGGTATCTGCGCCTATATTCTTCTCTCAATTTCCGAAAGCTCGCACTGTGTAGTCACAACCCCACCTTATATAAAAAAATATAAACGTTTATAATATAGGATTGAGTTAAACTGAAAGATATTTTAAAACTTTTTTTATACAATGTTTCTTTTGTCTTAAGCTATTCAAACTTTTCAAATAATCTTGAATAACATCATGAATAATTTTTTCAATGTCGTAAAACTCCGGTTTTGAAATCGATTTGATTGATCTAAAATGTATGTTTTTCGTTTTCTATACAAACAAAAAGAAAAGGTTTACATTTTGAATTAGATATATGTCAATAAATCAGTATATCAGATTCAACTAACTTGGCATGTATATTTATTTTAAAACAGGGTAAAAGGGTTATTTTAAGGATTTAATGTATGCATATAAAGTACTAAGTCTATATTCTGTATCATCACATTCCCGTATCTATGACGACTAAAATTAAGTAGGGATTTTATCGATTTGCCAAAGGAATTGAATTTGATTATCTTTTCTTATCAATATGCTATATACTATATACCAAGGCTTATACATACGTTAGCTTTTATTAACATATGAGGAAAGGTTTCTTGTTGTAATAAAAACTCAATGCTTATATTAATTTGAAGGTATCAACTTCAAATTGAGCCATTTGGTGTGTCGTGTGCAGGTAAGATTAATGTTTCAATTTAAAATCTAAATAGATGTATTTAAGGTAAATTCTTAAGAATCATTTGAAGGCTTTCACGGGGCAATAAATCCAATTTTATAGCTAACTTTATAGACTTTTTTGTAAACATATAAACATGTGTTGTATGGGTGACAAATTTTAACATTTTTCTTTAAGAAACATGGTTACAGTTCAGGAAGGTAGGCTACAGGTTGTATAAAATAATAATATAATTTATTTTGCATCCTTAAAATTTTTTGTGCAAAAATAAATCGGAGTAATTTATATCTGTAAATATTTGAGCGTTTATAAACTCTTCAAATTTAAAGCTTTTCTATAATCGGCCCGTTTTGCGGAATTCAGTATTTTGATATTTCCCGACGTTTCAAGGTTCCTAGATTCTAAATCCTTCCATGTGTATGTTGCATATGTACTTTTGTTCGTACTTTCGGGATTCCCTATTCATCTTCTATATCTTGTAAGCAAAAAAAAGTTTGTGAAACTAAAGAATTTTTTGGTCGTCGTCGTGAAGCACCTTGGCTGGAAATATTGAAAAATGTTGAAAAATTCCAGCTGTTGTTGGGCCAAGTAGTGATGTGAAGAATTGAAACCATGTATGTTGCTAATGAACAACTGAAAATATTGCCGCTGTAGCCCGCAGTGTAAACAAAAACCATGATTTGACAATGTAGAGCCTTGGCGTGATGGCTACTGCATTGGGCTGTCCACCTTACATTTTGTTTCACGGGTACTGCTACTTATCCACAAAACTTCAAGCTAGTCATATATTTGCTGATTGGGTCATTCAAATACATGAAAACCATTCGGTGATTAGGACCATTTTCACCTCGAAGGCTACGTTAAAAAGCAGAATTGTTGAATTTGGTGAACGGAAAAACTAAGAATGATTGTGGAATAGCCTTTCCGTCCTTCATATTTAAGGCTAAATTCAGCTTTTGGTGTATAAAGATGTAAAGGATTTTTATTGCAAAATTAAATTAGTCGATCCATTGCAAGTCTGTTTTCTTCATAATACTTTGCAGAGAATGCTCGAGTATTTGAAAACGAATTTATCGATGTAAATGTTTCTAAATGCACCGCTTTTATTTCCGAATTTGATAATATTGCCATTTCAATATTGAAAAAAAATGTTTTCTTTAAAAATTATAAAGCTTGTCATACTTTTTAATATATTTAAATATCATTTTAATTCTGTCAACTTAATTTTTTAAATCAGGAACAAATATCAATTTTCCAATTACCACCTATTAACTAAGCTAGCAATGATTCCAAAGCTTCTTGATAAAACAGTAAAAAATAAATAATAAGCTAGTTTTCAACATGGTTTCTTCAGTGGTCAATCAACAACTATAAACTTGACTTGCCTTTATAACTAGGTGCCTAAAAGCATTTAAAAAGTGATGTTAAATGGATGTCGTGTACACTGATTTCGTAAAAGCTTTCAGTAGAGCTAATCACCAAATTTTAAATAAGAAATTAAAATTATGTGATTTTAACGGTACCCAACTTAATTTGTTCTGGTCCTATCTAACTGGTAGGGAAGAAATTGTGACAGTTGGTGATTTGGAATCAAATCCCATAACAGTTCATTTAGGTGTTCCTGAAGGTAGTCATTTAGGTCCACCACTGTTAAATATATATATCAATAATTTTCCATCAGTCGTATTGATTTCAGAATGCTTGATATTTGCCAATATTATAAAAATGTTCAAAGTTATTAGGAATTATAATAATAGCATTATTTTTAAACAGGACATTAATAACTTTTAAACACTGTGCAAACAAAATCATTTGTTTTTATAAATCTGTCTAAGTAATCGGTTTTATCTTTGAGTCAGTTATTAGTTCCAATTGTTTTTAATTACTCTCCGGGAAGTTTTAAATTGGCCAGAATACTTGAAATCAAAGGCCTTGGTGTTATTTCTGATGTAAAATTTAGTTTTGAGACACATATTTCATATATTTTATATTTTCTCTTAATCTAATTTTATGTTAGGTTTTTTGAGAAGAACTTCTGCTGCTTTTAAGGCACCTTTTATTTTGAATACAATTTTTTATTCAATTTTTCCTTCTCGGTTGGAGTATTGTTCAATTCCTTAGAATCCTGACACAAAAAAAATAATTGATAGGATTTCACGAACGGCTTCCTTCGTTCCGCGGAGAATCTGCAAATCGGCATAATTGCTTCGGATCAGGAACTGAAGCTGCAAGTCAATAGTAACTTCGGCAGATAAAATCGAGATGAGTTCTTCGACGTTCTTTTGGTGAGCTTTCTCCGAGTTTTTGAGGAATTCAATAGTACGCTCAATTTTAGCATCACCTTCACTATCAACTTCTCGAGCTTAAGCAGGGGCTTCTTTAGCAGTTTAGCTTTCTCCTCGTCGGTCTTTCAGTCCTTGGTAGAGGTACCTTGGGGTTTGAATGTATACTCGGCAAAGCAGCTGGAATTGGAGCTGTTTCCTTGAGAACTTGTAAAACTTTTCCCAAGAACTCTTGGGTGGCAGATTCATACAAATCAAAAGCAATCTGATAAGCCATCAAGCTGTTACCTTCCACCAAAGTGCAAGCCAGTTTGTCCAGCACCTCTGCAACAGCCAGAGGATCTTCGTGGAGAATCAAGCATTGACACATTTGTACATAGTCGGGAACACCCAAATCGCTGTACAATCCCACCAAGCAACGCAGCACCTCATTGCGGAAACGCGATTCTGGATAAGAGACATGGTAACATTGTAAGCATATGCCAACATTCCAGCGACATCATCTGATTTCATGATGGACGATTTGAAAATGTCCATTCGACGGGTTTCCAAGGCAATGCCCAATGCCTGACGGAACTGTCCGTCATCCAGACAACGCTGGATCATTCGGTAGACGATGCCTTCCAGTCCATTATCAACTGGCTTGGCTTCCTTGGGGTTTTCAATGAAAGCCACTCGCTGGCCGATGTAGAAGTCAATGCATTTAGCGATGGTGTTTTCGGTGGACTCATTGCGGGCGTTAACATCGAATAAGTCACCAGAGTCAAGGGCGTATGTGAGGGCATCCTCGAAGGAACCCAAATGATAGAATACCTTCGAGGCAACTATTCCAGCCAGTTTGTTCTCTTGAAATGCACGACTTCGTGGAGCATTTCGATTTTTTAAATTGACTTTAAATTGAGATTTCTGGCCAAAATTCATCCACGATATTATCAAGCTTCTTCAAAGCGAAAACATTCAAATCGGGCATTTTTTCGTCCAGAAGGGATAAAACCCCCGCGGCAGAAGTGAGACTCATTTCTGTTGGATTTTCTTTTTGTTCCACCACGAAATGTAAATTTTCCAATAAAAATGATGTTTTGGATTTTCATTTAAACTTTCAACAAACAATATGAAAAAACAGAGCTTGAGTTATTTTCTTTTTAACAATAAATTTGTTTGGTTTTTGAGTTTATATTTTATGTTACTTATATATAAGTTTTTGCCAAAACGACGGTATTTCATCAAGTTTATCGGACTTTTTACAAAATGTGTGCAAATCAATCTTTTCTTATTTCGTTGGTAATACCAATCTTAATTATAACGGGTAATCCATTTTGCGGTTTCAAAATCATAGGGCTGGAAGTCAAACTAAGTTGATAGACTAATTTTTTTCAGGAAAGTCTGACATTTAAGAACATGGATCGCTTAACTATAGTACAACGCATAAAATTTTTTAAAACCAAAAATGGTGATTCTGCCAAAGCCCCACATTATTGTGCTTTAAGTGTTGCCGAAGACCCGAATGTGTCGATTCCTCGTCGTTCCTCGAAATTAGGACTGTTATACGGCACATTATGGCGTATTTTGCATTTGGATCTTCACCTATGTACAATCCATATAAAGTCCAGCTTACACAACAACTGAAGCCAACTGACTATTCACAATGTCGTAGATACGTCAAATGGGTGCTTGAACAACAGGCGTAGTCGGTGGACGGCGATTTTTCGAACAAAATTTTCTTCAGCTACGAAGCACATTTCTCACTCACTGTATTTTAATAAATACAAGTATTGTCGTATTTTGGGTTCTGAGAATCCTCAAGTAATTGAAGATATGCCATTAGAAAAAGTCACTGTTTGGTTCGCTCTTTGGTCCGGGTGTGATTGGACCTCACTTCTTCGAAAACGACGATGGAACGATTGTCACCGTTAATTCGGATAATCGACTGTTTTTTGCCTGCTATTGAAGAATACGATTTGGAGAATATGTGGTTTCAACAAAAGGGCGACACATGCCACAGAAATATCACGGACACAAATATTTTAGATGTGTTTTATTTACGTTTACTTTTGAAACCGCAATATGGATAACCCTGAAGATGTTTGTCGTTACGAATACAGACTTTTAAGACAAGACGAAGAATGTACTGTATTGTATTTTTAAAATGAATTGTTATTACAAATAAAATATCAGTGCAAGTTTTAAGTTTTATATTAATTAATAACTTTTTGAAAATAAACAATTAAAAGAACACGACTTTGAAGTGATATTCATCACTTGACCATTTGTTGTTCTACAATTCGAAGGCACATGCAACAGAGTCCTTAACAAAATAGTTATCAATTTGATAAGGTAAAATTTCTCTCTCTATTCGTCGAAATATTGCCAAATCTA
Organism: Eupeodes luniger; assembly: GCA_951509635.1. Lineage (NCBI taxonomy): Eukaryota > Metazoa > Arthropoda > Insecta > Diptera > Syrphidae > Eupeodes > Eupeodes luniger. The sequence goes on along the minus strand of OX608075.1, from coordinate 75,330,298 downwards.
GTCGAATTACCGTTAAAAAACAATTATGATGACCTAAGTTATTGTGGCTACGAAACTATGAAGATTGTAGGAAAAATAATTCGCACCAACCTGAAATTTGTGGTACAATAACATTATCAATTTCAATAACAGCATTTACGCAAACTTTATAGCAACTTTATAGTTTTTGTAATGCCTTGCAATGCCATTCATGACGTAGGTATTTTTCTTTTTAACTTCCCATAGGAAGTTATTATAATGGGTCCGATTTGTCAAATTGAAAATTTTGACATTTCTCGACGTTTCAAGGTCCCTAGAGTGAAATAAAAGATTTTTAGAAAAATGTATGTGCGTGCGTGTGTACCTACGTTCGTACGTCCGTACGTCCGTATATCCATACGTCTGTACATTCGCGACGTTTTTTTCGTCCTCAATAGCTCAAGAACCAGAAGAGATATCGACTTCAAATAAATGTTATTATACAGATAATAAGGCAGAAAGATGCAGAAAGGGCTCTCAAGAAAATTGCGTGGGTGGTATTTTTACCATAGCAGTTTAAAAAAAAAGGTGAAAATTTTGGTTAACCCTAAATATCTCATGAACCAATGACGCTAGAGACTTGAATTAAATTTTATATTATGTATTGTAACGTGAAACCGAACAAATATATTTTTTGAAAAAAAATCCAATTAACGGTTTTTTTAATAAATCAAAAAAACTGAAAAAAAAATTTGTCACCTCGAAAATTTAACGACTAAAATATGATTTCATCGCCAAATTAATTTTGTGCAACGAAAAATAATGTTTTCGACATCTGATAAAATTTGGAGAAAAATCTAATTGACAGTTTTTTTATAAAAAAATAAAAACCTAAAAAAACATTACTCAGAGTTGGTAAAAATTGAATTTCGACTCAAATATCTTTTCAAAAACTTAAGATTAAGGCTTCAAACTTATTTTATCTTATAAGAAATATTGTTTTCAACATTTTGAAAAATGTTGAGAAAAATCGAATTGACAGTTGGTAAAAATTGATTTTCGACGTAAATATCTTTTCAAAAATTTGAGACATTGGCTTCAAACTAATTTTATCTTATAAAAAATATTGTTTTCAACATTCGATAAAATTTTGAGAAAAATCAAATTGACAGTTTTTTTTCCAAAAAATAAAACCCTAAAAAAAAACGATACTAAGACTTGGTAAAAATTTACTTTCTACTCAAATGGCTTTTCAAAAATTAAAAAATATTGGCTTCAAACTCATTTTATTTCACAGAAAATATTGTTTTTGATATCCAGTAATTTTTTTTATAAAAATCCAACAGTCCGTTTTTTCATAAAAAAATAAAATCTACAAAAAATAGTACGCAAATTTGGTAAAAATTGATACATATAGACAAACTTTTAAGCCAACAAATCGACAGACGGGATGGGAAGTTATCAGTGTGGGTCGCATCCCAGCCTCTTTTTCTCATTTCGTTAACGTCATATTGTTGACTGTTTTTTTAAGTCTAAGTCTTCCCCTATATTCTCACTTCAATTATATAGTTATGAAAATATTTAAGATAACTACCAATGTTTATTCTAAACGCCATCGTAATCATATAATGCTTTAAATACAGCAATTCAAGTTCTGTGTAAACGACATGTGACAAAGGTATACGTATATACTATAGTACACATTTCAATTAATTAAAATTCTGCCAGAAATGCAAAAATATAGTTCCTCCCGGGAAAGCATTTCCAACTCCTCCTCTGTGCACATAATTTTGATAATTTTTCCAAATATCCGCTTTTGTTTATCTAAATTTTCCTTCATAACCTTTCTAACGAATTCCCTGGAAGAACACAACAACAACAAATCGTTTGCCATTGCTTGATGCTAAACCCAGAGGACGTCTGATATTCAAACAGGTATGAACGTTGTACTTACGTTTACATATTTTTGTTTTTTGTTTTTGTAATACGTGGAGTTACCACGGGAATATTATGAACTTGCCGGGAGGAAGAATTTAATTTAAATTCCTTGCATATACAAAAATTTATATAAAAGAAAGTTTCATTGATTTATGGATAAATAGAACATTTTTAAATAATAAATCTTCCAATTTTGTAAAAAAGCAAACTTTGAAGTTTAGATGCAAGAAAAATGAACCACCACCTGTTTAATTGTGAGGCAAGAAGTGATTTATGTGTTAATTTTCTAAAAATAACTAACAATACGCATTTTAATCTTTTGACCGAAAATTTAATTTATTCCGAAGTTGAGAATTTATTCTGGCTAGACAGAAACTATTAAATGTGGATTTGTGTTTTTTATTAACAATTTAAGAAACACCTTTCAGAGCTCTTTGATGCAAAACAAGATTATGCTTTAAACATTTTATTCTTTGATTGAGGGATTTTATTGGATTTCTTTTGTTCTTTGAGAAAGAGCTTTATAAACAATTAAACCTTATTGAGATTTCAAATGAAAGACTTCTTTTATAAATTCAATCCAAAAATCACACAAATAAAATTGAGATTCTATGTACGAGTTAAAGAAGTAAGAAAAAATGGCGCCCAACAAAAGACCCTTACAAAAAATATATAAACAAGAATCCTTATTGAATAATACATATAATAAAAGGCAAAGAAAACAAAACAAACATGATGACATAAAAGATCTGCCATGAATGACAAGCAGAGCAGAGCTTCATGGGCAAAAGGTTATTCGAGTTCCTTTAATAATTACACCGCAGAGACGAAAACTCCAAAGTGAAACCTAACAAATTTCTTTTTCCAATGACCCGTCCAGAAATTCACACCTCTTTGTGAGGCTCACTGCGGCGGTGGCGACAAAGGCATTATAATGCTTATAGGAAAGTACCAGAACCTGGTACCTACACTTCCTTTGGGGACGAATGAATAACACAATTTATGCGATTTAGAGGTGGGCACTATGTGTTATATGATGGGGTGGGATTGGGTGTATCTGTATATTGCTTAAAAGGATACCAAACTGGCAGCATCTGTCTTGTTTGCCGGAAGACTTGCACGTAGGATGTAATGTCACATCATAATGAAATAGTAGAGAGGTGTACCTTTACAGACTGCTAGCCCTGGCCCTGGCCGTGTCCGTATTCCGTGTCCCCTGTCTATGTTTGGCTAAGTTGATGTTGTCGTTTGGTTTGGTGTGAGCTGTGAAGCAGAAATGATATTTTGCTCGCATAATAATGTGGCTTATGTGTTGATTCGTATCCTTGAAGGCACATACCATTCGGCTTTATTTTGTGTTGCCAACTAATTTACATTTGTTTTACCTTCTTGCGGTTGGTCGGAACGAAGCCCAGAAAGATGAGTTCTGCATATGCAAAGTCAAATGAGTTATTTTGGCCATTTTTAAACACACACAAGGTAATAGAGGCCATTTGTTTGAGTCAAACATGGTTTACTTTATCATTTGTCTCTTTTTGAATATGCAAATTACGAGTATTGTTACAAAAAGTAATTTATTCCAAAAAAAAAAAAAACAGAAACCTTGTTTGGACTTTTTGTTAAACCTTTTTTGATAAAAATATCAATTCTAAAAGAAAAAAGGTTATATTATACGTTTTAAATAACCATTGCTGAGTTCCGAGATTTTTGTTGGTTTTTTGTTTTTCATATTGACTTTTCTTGTTGGTTTGGGTTTTCCCTTTTTATTTGAATTCTAGCCAAAAGGGAAAAACGAAAAACCATCACCTGGATTAAGGAAGATTAATGAAAATTGAATGGAAATTTATGGAGGAAATATATATATGTATGTATGTATTTTGTAGGTCGAAATAACTACTTAACTTGGGTCTAATAAGGGTTTAATTGAAATTTCTTTTGATTTTATTTCTTGGTTATATATTTTGATAACCCAAAACACGTAGATATTTTTGGTTTAGAGTATATATGTATGTATAGTTTGTTTCTATTTATATGTGGGAAGGTTAAAATTATTTTGGCTTAAATTTAGACACAAACAAAATTAATTAAGAAATAAAATCCTCGCAAAGCTAAAACATGAAACCCCAAAATAAATTCCTTATCCACAAAAAAAAAAGGATAATAAATATAGATGAGTTGATGGTTTTAGTTGTGATGTATTTTTGTTTTTTGCAACTGACACAATGAATTAAGTTGTTAGTTGGTAGTTCTGGACTAACTTACAGTTAAGATACTTATCAAATGAACATTTTTTGTTTTGAAAAAAATATTGTTCATCTTACGAAGATCATATTCAAAATGTAAAAGCATTCTCAAAATTTTCTTCATACTTTAAATTTGTGCCTTTCAAGTGTTGGCAAGTGTTTCCGTTACTATTAGACAAATTTAATTTGGTCCATCGCCAAAAATTACTGCAAAAATACTATTAGAGAGTGCAATTACTCCTACTTGGAGAATGGGACATTATCTCCTTTCGTATTTTTGTAGTTCCAAGAGTAATGCAAGTCCGTAACATATGGAAATCTGCTGGCTTAGTAAAATTCCTCTAAATGTTCAGAAAACGTAATTATTCTTTTTATAGGATTAAGCTTTCAATGGTTTCTGAAGTACTAACAAAATAAATGTTGGTGTTCTGTTTTGTACCTTTTGTCTGCAACTTTTAATCAATTAAACTTTTTAGGTGATAACAGGGCATTATCAGCTCATTACAATTAGCATTTTCCAATGCAAATATTATCCGTAAACAATTAGATGCTCCAAAAACTTAATATGGTCTATTGTTAAAATGTTTGCACCTTTGAACGTTCGGAATACATGAACCAATCTCCGTATCTCAAGAACCAACAGAGATTAAAAATTATTTTTATTTGCAGATTATAACATCATAATATGCAGACACAAAATTTAAAGAATCCGCTGAGTGGCTTTTTTATTAAACCAGCTAAGAAAATGTCAAAATTTCAAGTAACTCAAGAACCTATCACATTGTTTTCAACATTTTGAAGAGCTATCGGATATTAAAAAAGAGGCTGGAATGCGACCCACACTGATAACTTCCCATCCCGTCTGTCGATTAGTCTTGCTTGAAAGGTTTATAGGTTTTCGTGTTTTGTTAAAAAAAGTTTTCGGTTAATTTTTTTTTTAAAATGAACTAAAAATTACCAACAATATTTTGCATATGATGAAATAGTTTGATTTCATAATCTTTTTTGTTAACGAGATTTTTAGTCGAAAACCAATTTTCACAAATTTTAGTAGCATTTTTTGAAACAAATACAGAATGGATTCATTTTAAAGTCAATACCTTCTTTATTTCACGAGATATCGAGAACTGAACATCAATTTTTACCAATTTTGTGTAGATTTTAATTTTTATGAAAAAAACTAATTGTCGGATTTAAAAAAAAATTACTGAGTGTCGAAAACAATATTTTCTATAAGATGAAATAAGTTTGACGCCAATACCTTAAATTTTAAAAAATATATTTGAGTCGAAAGTAAATTTTTACCAAGTTTTAGTATTGTTTGTTTTTTAGGTTTTTATGTTTTGTAAAAAAAACTGTTAATTCGAATGTTCAAAAAAACAATATTTTCTATATTTGAATTGAAAATCAATTTTTACCAACTTTTAATAATGTTTTTTTAGGTTTTTATTATGTTACACACGCACGCACAGACATCTCTTTAAATATCTTTTATTTCGACTCTAGGGACCTTGAAACGTCGAGAAATGTCAACATTTTTAATTCGACAAATCGGAACAATTACAATAACTTCCTATGGGAAGTTTAAAAAAACATAGAAAAATTCAGAAAAATTCAGAAAAATGCATAAAACCTTCATTTGAATCTTCACTTTGATCGATATAATTTAATTTTTGAAGATGATTTAATGACAATTTTTTCCACGTCTCCACCTTATCCATCCTTTTAGTTCAATTTTGGCATACTCTTTCTAAAATTTCGGAAGGTATCCCAAGAATATATACTTCAATGTTATCAGCTAATGCGTCAATTGCCGCTTTAGACATGAGCCTTAACTACGCTCCACAAAAAATATTCTATAGAGGCGTTAAATCACATAATAAAGGCGGCCAGCTGACTGACCCCAAAGGTGAAACAAACTGTTTGCCGAACTCGCGTCTCAATTGATACAATTTTTGGCATATGGCACCGCCTTGTTTAAACTATATGTCATGCAAGTCAAGCTTTTAAATTTTGCGCAAAATAAGTTTGTTATCATATCACCATTTACATAGTCACGTTGTTATTTGCATCATTTTTGAAAAACATGGCCCAATGATTCCGCCAGCCCATAATCCGCATCAAACAATGACTTTTTCTTAATGCATTAGTAGCTCTTGCATTGCTTCTGGCTGCTCTTATCTCCAAATAAGGCAGTTTTGTTTGTACACTTATCTATTCAATTAGAAAAGAGCTTAATCGCAGAACACAGTTTTTCGACAAAAAAGTGGATCTTTGGCTAGCTTTTCAGAGACCCATTCACCAAAAATTCGGCGTTGTATTTTGATAGACTTCACACTTAAATATATACGCAAAATTTTCCAAGTAGTGGAGTAACAGATGCCCAATTAGTTCGTCCCTTTGATGCATTGGTTTTCCACAGGCTTTTTTTCTTCTTTTTTAAAACTGGGTATATTGCAATGAAATGTTGCGTATCTTCTATCTGCCGGAAGTTTAATAGGGTGCATGTTGATTCAGAGTTTCGTATAGTTTATAGTTTAAAGGCAAGAGTTCATCACTGGTCTTATACAGATTGTCGATATCATATCTCTACTTAGGTTAAACATGGAAGTAATTCCAAGACCTGTAACAGATACTTGTACTTCAATCTCCTTTGGTTATCTTGGATTTGATGATAAAAGCTTGTGAACAAGGGGTACCCAAGATTGTATTTCCTGCAGAGCCTAGACTATTCGTTGAAGCATTCTTGTTGTTTTAAGATGCGGTTCTTTTATCACCTTCTTCATGTAGTCACGGAGCTTTAGGATGTATGTAAACAATTGTGTTAGTCCGGTCTCCGTATGTGGATTATGTGGAAGTGTGAACATTTTTGTTGATAAAGTATCTTTGGAGTTTTTTCAGATTTCAATTTAGCACTTAACACAATATTTTCTTTTCTTGAAAATTTTACTCCAGGTGCTGTCAATTGTTTTTTGTTTTCCTCTTTCAGCTTTTTTTCCAAGTGAATCTAAAAGTAAATTTGGGGGTTTAACAGGAACCACATGATACCTAGTTTGTTTAACCTTTTCCTATTCTTGGTTTCTCCGCTACCACCTCTCATTTCTTGCATACCGGTTCCGGTTCCATTTCAAAAAATCAAGATTTTTGATTTGATTGTGTTAAGCTTTAAGTTCCATAAGTCACAATATGTTTGAAATTTCTTTATTATCACTTCAGCTAATATTACTAAATCATCCATGAACATCACAACCGCTTAAGAAATTCATACCTCCTGGTAGGTGTACACTGAGGTCATTCAAAAAGAGATAGGAAAGGAGTGAACTAAGAAGACAGCCTTGTTTGTCTCCTATTTCCGTTTAAAACAATTCTGATAATATATCGGGTTTTTCAATAAGAGCGCTACAAAAGTTTTTTTTAAATAAAACAAAAACTGTTTTGGATATCAATGAAATTCTTTATTCCTGTGAAAGTACGTTTGATGCCATTATGCATGGAACTCTTTGAATCCATTTTCGACGGTTTTCAAGCATAAATCATCAATGAAGTTCATCAATCGTCGTGTGCTTGTTGGAATTGACCATAGACGGCGGCGCGGGCGTCAAATCGCACGACCGAGAGATTGGACCATTTTGTGAGATAACACTTTTTCCAAACTTGGTTTCCAATAAATTGATTGTGACATTCGCTGTGTGGCTTGTGGCGCCACACCGCGCCGCCGTCCTGTTGGAACCACATGTCCTCCGAGTCCATATCATCCAATTGCGGCCAAAAAAAATTCGGTTTCCATTGAACGGTAGCGATCCCCATTCACAGTAACGTTCAGATCTTGATCATCACGGAAGAAGTACGGCCCAAAGACACCGCCACCGGCCCATAAACCACACCAAACTGTTATTTTTTCGGGATGCAATGATGACTCATGGAGTACATGTGGATTGCTGCCTGACCAATACCGAATATTTTGTTTATTGACGAAGCCATTCAGCCAGAAATGAGCTGAAGATGATTTTTCGATGAAAACCCGAATCATTTTCAAGTTGTTGCTCAACCCAATTCACGAACATACGACGATTCTGGTGGTCAAGTGGCTTCAGTTCTGGCGTCAATTTAATCTTGTAAGGATGTAGGCCAAGATCTTTTCGCAAAATTCGCCACAACGATGTCACAGAGGTGCCCAACGCTTGAGAACGACGCGTGAGAGACACATTTGGGCTTTCTGTAGCTGAAGCCTCAGCGGCACCAATATTCTCGACACTACGGGCATGGATTGGACGTAGCGCTCTTAACGTCGAGGGCACTGACTCCGAATTTCGGTAATAAGTTTTAATAATTTCGACTCGTTGTTAGCTCGTTGGAACATTTTTTACTGTGCGTGTGGATTGGACGTAGCGCTCTTAACGTTGACTACGAATTTTGGTAATAAAATTAAAAATAAATTAGGTGGCGCAACAGTCCGTAGAGAACCAGGAGCTATTGACTTACAACTCTCAACCATTCCTTTGTGCGAGTAATTGCAGGAATGGAGGGGACCTACAGTTTATATGCCGAATCCGAACGGCTAATTTGAGAAAGCACTTTTTCATGACAAGTATTACTCTTGGAGAATTTGTCAATTCCTCGCAAGAGGCAGTACCCTTGAATTTTTTTTTTTAAATTAAGGTGGCACATGCACTATGCAGGGATTGGAACCCAAGACCTCTCGCATGACAGTCCAACGCACTAACCATCATGCCACGGGTACTATAGAATTTTGGTAATAAGTTTTAATAATTTCGACTCGTTGTTGGCTCGTATATCTTTGCATCATAAAATGGCAAACCATACTGAAGAGAAATGTCAAAAGAGTGGCAAGAAATATGGCGTCGTTTGCTGTCCCTGTCGCTCTATTTTTGTAGCGTCCCTGTCGAAAAACCCTGTATTACCATCACATTCAGCTGAACATTTTCGTGGTAAAGATATTTCAATATTTTGAACACCTTCATAACTATGATTGGATTCGAGAGTTTGTAAAACAAGGCTTTTCTATCAGTGGTGTGAAAAGCTGCTCTTAAGTCTACCGTTTTCTAGATGGGATCGGGCAATACTTGTCAGGACGAAGAACTATTTATAATTAAATTATGGACGAAACTGAAGATGTTGGATAGTGGTACAAAACACGAAACGTGCCTCATCTGTCAAAACTATTGTTGTCAAAAAGAAAATAGTTTATTCGTATATGAAAAAACTATTTTCTTTACAAAAAAAACTTGAACAAACATTTTTGTCAGCTACAACATTTTACGAACAAAAACTGATATTATCTTCAGAAAAGTGTCTTACTAGAAAAATTTGAATTTTTGATATCTTGTAAAATAAATTGTGTAAAAAAAATTAAAACTTAATTAAATAGTAAAAGTTGCTAAAAATGATTTTTAACTCAAATACCTTAAGAACAAAGAAATATGTTGACTTCAAACTTATATAAACATCCGAGAAAAAGTCTTAAAAAATCCATTTGGCAGAGTTTTTAGCATAACTTGAATTCGTTTACAAAATACTATTAGATTGATTCAAAGTCTCGAATTTATCCACACAAAATAGCTTAAACTTTCATTTTTGATTACATACTTTTTGAAGCTCTTTAAATGACATTTCAAATTAAAAAAATATATCATTTCCAATTTATTGTTCAGCCTCTTAAGGGCATGTCTCCCGCAGAAGCGAACTCAGAACTCATGTAAATGTATTTGAATGTATTAGTGAAAGAACAATTACTCTCTTCATTATCAAATTCAAAATTCGAATTTCCAATTACTCCATATTTGCCTCTTGATCTTTTTTGTCTCTCAGAGCTAGGGATATAATTTTTGCACAAGCACTCAAGCAGCCAATCAAAGAAATAAGAAATAGATATCCACATTCACACAACAAGATATAATGGATGAACAACGTTGCATGATAAACCGGTTTTTTTTTTGTATTTCTAGTTAGGTAGATTTGTTGTCTTTTGCATATGGTTCGAATTTTATAAAGCAAATGGGTAGGTATTTCTGCTGTCCATGGAAATGTTTTTTCTTGAATTTGTTTGTAAATAGGTTCTTGCTTTCTACCTAGATATTTTGTCGTTGTGTTTTGCATATGGTTCGAATCTTAGCAAGTGGGTATTTTGTTATCGACGGAGATGTTTTTTTCTTGAATTTCATTTGTTGGTCGACATTTTTTAATTATTGAAAATACTTATTTTGTTTTAATATTTTTAACTTCCCATAGGAAGTTATTGTAATGGGTCCGATTTGTCAAATTGAAAATTTTGACATTTCTCGACGTTTCAAGGTCCCTAGAGTCGAAATAAAAGATTTTTAGAAAGATGTCTGTGCGTGCGTTCGTACGTCCGTACGTTCGCGACGTTTTTTTCGTCGTCCATAGCTCAAGAACCAGAAGAGATATCGACTTCAAATTAATTTTGTTATATAGATAATAAGACAGAAAGATGCAGAAAGGGCTCTCAAGAAAATTGCGTGGGTAGTTTTTTTACCATAGCAGTTTAAAAAACAGCTGAACATTTTGGTTAAACCTAAATATCTCATGAACCAATGACGCTAGAGACTTGAATTAAATTTTATATTATATATTGTAACGTGATACAAAATACGTATATTTTTAGAAAAAATACCATTAACAGTTTTTTTATAAATCAAAAAAACTGAAAAAAAAATTTGTCCACTCGAAAATTTTACGACTAAAATATGATTTCACCTCCAAAATAATTTTGTGCAACGAAGAATAATGTTTTTGACATCTGATGAAATTTTGAGAAAAATCTAATTGACAGTTTCTTTACAAAAAATAAAAACTTAAAAAAAAAATTAATAAAAGTTGTTAAAAATTGATTTTCGACTCAAATATCTATTCAAAACTTGGAGATATTGGCTTAAAACTACTTTTATCTTATAAGAAATATTGTTTTCAACATTCGATAAAATTTTGAGAAAAATCGAATTGACAGTTTTCTTACAAAAAATTAAAACCTAAAAAACATTAATACTAAAGCTTGGTAAAAATATACTTTCGACTCAAATAGCTTTTCAAAAATTAAAAATAAAAATACGCGTTGGAAAAAAAGGACATATGTACATACCTACTTAGCTGCCTTCCTTTTTTATATGACTTCTGCCTTTTTCCTTTATCTAAGGAAAGCAGCTGAGCATGAACAAAATCACAAAAAAATGCAATATCCAGGAGTGATTGTACGCAAAAAAATCAAGAAAACAAAATATATGACAGCGAATTCACGATACCTACAATACCTATTTACCCTTTTTTATACCTACACTACAATGTGCAACAACAAAACTTGCCGAAAGTTGAACCAAAAATCAAATTCAAACGATTCCATGACCTTACATCATAGCACATACTAGAAATAAAAAAATATGTCTAAGAAAAGTTTTTTTTTGATATTTTCTGTTATTGTGTACCGCAAGCCTACAAAACAAAGAATACAAAACTAAATGAGCCATTAGACCAACAACAACAAAAAAAATCTGAGAGAGAATGGGCGGGCGAAATTCTTTTGCAAAGAATTCTCTTCCTAAGCGCTGTGTATTGCAGCGGCATTCTTGGGAACTGGAAACTTCATTGTGTGCGTTTACAAAGAAATTTGTTGTTAAAAAATGCAAAATAGACCTCTTTTATAAAAATTAAATTAAATAAATAGTGGGCGCAAGAACTTTTTACTTTTTTAAATAGAATAAACAAAATGCCAAAAAAAAATAAAAAAAATATTTTGGAATTATATAAGCTCCCAATCCCTCACAATTGCACCACAAATGTTGTTATTTTGAAATGCATTTTTAATTATGTTGCGACAAAAATTTTTTTTTTTCAAAATCCACACTAGGTGTAATATATATGGACCTTTTTTTTTAAAAAAAAAGTTAAAACTAAAAAAAAAAAAATCAGTTTGCCCCATGAATTACCAAAAAAAATTGGGAAAAAAAGAAAGCATTTTGGGTTTTTTGTCTAAAAAAGTTACTATAACTATTAAAAAAAAAAAAAATTAAAAAGCAAATATCTGCACATATCTTTAGAATTTGAAAAAAAGTTGAATTGAATTAGCTGGCTGTTATACTTGGGAAGTTCTATCAATTATTGCACCTATGCCACAGTGCAAATTTGCCCTATTTTTCATAGTTTTCTAGAATTTTTCTTGGAATAAATAAATAAATTAAAAAAAAAAAAAGATCGATGCTATGTATAAAAATGTATTGTTTTTTGGAAAAAAATATAAAAAAAATAAAAAATTATATTTAACACACTGCCCCATTGATTTTCCCAAGTAACTACCTGAATTTAATGATTTTTTAGTGATTCTAGTGCTGTTAAGGAACAAAAAATTTTTTTTAATTTTGGATTCCTTTATAAATATTTAGCCCAATATATTTTCAATCAAAACCCGTTTATTTCGTTTAAATATTTAAAAAAATGTGAACGCTACAAAGCTAAGCGCAAAGCACCAATCAATTTTTTTACATGCCACATGCCCTTAAGTTCTTTTTTTCCATTGTTTGATTCTTTTGTGAGGAAAAATAACTTTAAAAGTTTGTATTTTTCCTTCCAAACAATCGTAACTTTAAAGAAGATTTCATTATAAATATTTTATTCCGTTTATAAATAAAAACCTTATTTTGCTCCTTTAAAGAGTAGCAGATATTAATTGAAATTCCATTCTTAATTAAAAGTCATTATCAACAATATTCAACAGTTTTCCTCTTATTTAAATATTCAAATATTTAAATATTCATATTTGGTGACGTTAGCATGATGTCCTTCCGATGACAGGAATGTGAATTCTTTTTTTCGCATTAAATTTCCCACCACCACTGGCATGATTGGAATTTTTTACCCAATACTCATTTATATTTAAAAAGTTCATTTATACTGTTTGGAAATTCAATGTGCCAATATGTTAATTACCACCTTTTTTCCTGCAGCTAAATATTTACATATAGCAGAAGTATATGTAGCTATTATAATTTATTCAAAAGCTTTTCGATCGCAATTTATTTAATTGCTAGAAAAATGTTCTACATACTCGTACATACACAGAAATGTTTGTGAGAGCAGATCTGCGAATAGCTTAGTTGCAGTCTTTTTGGCAACTAAATTTTTATTTCTAGGTCTATATTCATTCAGGAGTTAATTCACTTAGTGAAAACAAAAACAATACTCCTTTTACGTTCTACCCTGTACGAGTACTCCCATTGCCACCGCTGCTGGCTGCCACCTCCGCTGTCAGTGATAATCCGTATTGCTACAATTATTTAGCTACCTAGAACAAGAGGGTTGATTATACGCTTGAACATAAAAATCATTTTTAATAGCTTCATTGCTCATTTGTGTTTACTTTTATTACCACCGCCTGCGCCTGTTTTCTATAGCTGATGGGATTCTGTCCCACCCGTTCCGTTCCTTTCTGAGTGAATGAATAAGCGTATCTGGCTATTATCATTTTGAGGTTTTTGTTTTTCTTTATTTTGCAAATACAGTCTTCTTACCTACGTTGGAGGTATAAATATTGTGCGCCTTAGATTGAGGAATCAATACTTCATTCATTCGTTTAGGTTCTATTTTAACGATACTGTATTGCGCGATGGAAATTGAGGTGCAAGAAATAACAATGAATAATTAATGGAATTAAATGTGAACGTCTTCCTTTTTTTCTACGCATCGTTGCAGAAATCGAAGAGTTATTTATGTGCAATAAATAAATTGTGTTTAGTTGAAGTTGTCGGTTAAAATTTAATACATACAATTGTAAATAGAAACAGAATTCAACAGAAAAAAGAGTACGTATACGCCATACGCCAAACGCCATAGGCTATTGATTTTTGTTTAGGATAGGGCTATTATAAAAGTTGATTCGACTTGTTAAATTTATTTTGTTTGTATATAGAAGACCATTTTGTATGTTTTAACACCTTGACCTTGAGATCGATTTAAGAATTCATGTAATGTTTCTGCAGATAGGTACATAAATTAAGATATTATAATATGAAAGAAAAAAAAATCATTTCCCATCACTAAGAAGTCCAAAAAATGAAACAAATAACATTTTGAAAAGATAATGGAAGTATTTGAAAAAAGTATACTTCAAATCCTTAATTTTGAACTTCTTTTAAATGTCTGTAGACTTTTTAAAGAGGTTAGATTGAGTACCTGTGGCGCGATGGTTAGTGCGAAGGACTGTCATGCGAAAGGTTTGGGACCCCTGTCTGTGTTTTTTTTTTTTGACGGGTACGGCCTCTTGTGAGGAATTGACAAATTCACCCAAGAGTAATTCTTCTTTTGGCACTTCTTTTTTTATTCTTCTTTAAAAGCATTCCATTTTTTTTATATTCCATAGAAATGAGCAAACAGTGTTAAAATCTAATCGAAACGCAACTTGATAGAATGCCCCTTTAGCAAGTCGTAAGACTAAAGCGCACCATACACATTTCAACTCAATTGTCAACTGAATCAAATCAAACGTAAATCAACCTGTGTGTAACGTTGTTTTTTCATCGATTTGACAGTTGAATGGTTGGTTGAAGAAAAATCAAAAGATTGTGATTTTTTTGAAGTTGAATATAAAGTCCTTCAATTGAATTGAACTGCATGTGGACGAGTTGGTTGATCTGCTGTCAAAACAGCGTCAGCCGAATTTTTGAATTTAAAGCAAGTTAATCTATTGCTAAAAATGACACTCAATGCGAACACGAATATTTGCAAAGAAATTTTCCAAATAGTAGTTCAAAATCATCCAGCTATTTGGAAAATAAAAAGCGCCGAATATCGAGATAAAATGAAGAAAAACCAGACATGGGATTTAATTTTAGAGAAGTATAAAGAAATTGACCCTGACAGTACCATGGTCACAATTAAAAACAAAATAACTAACATCAGAACGTGCTACCATCAGGAGTTGAAAAAAGTAGCCGATTCCCTAAAATTTGGAGCTGGGGGAGAAGATTTTTATATTCCCTCGTCATGGTATTTTTACGAGTTGGATTTTCTTCGAGACCAAGGAGAGGCTTCCGAAAACGTCTCAACAGTAGATTTCGATGTTGAGGCGTTAAAGGTAAATACGAGTATTTGTAAGTTAAGAATTTTTGCAAATTCAAATTCGTTTTAGGAAATTCGGCCTAAACGCAGCAAGACAAATCCAAAACAAGATTTTCTGCAACAAGCCTGCGCCCAACTTGAGTCGATAAACTAAAATGACGATGAAGGTAATGCAACCATCCATGTAAAGTCCTGGGCATTTTCCTTCAGGAAATTTGACCCTAAGCAACGGCTTTATTCAAAAAAAAGCATTGAAGAAATTCTTATTCTTGAGAAACAACTTACATTGCATTCTATTTTATCACCATCAATGCCATCATCATCAAGAACTACAAATAGCTACAAACATTTTTCACCATCGCCACCCATTTCCATATCTCCTATGTCCAGTTCATCACCAATACAATACCATCAATCACTGTTAATCCAATTATCACATTCCACATCATCACCTCCATTCAGTTTATTATCAAAAAAATATGTTTATTTTACCCAACAAGGAAGTCAAAAATTTGCTCCCAGAAAATTCTTTGTCCAAATTCTACGTTTTTTAACACTTTCTTCTTCTTCATTTGTAACACACTCTGTAATGATCATTAATGCCAATAATTTTCTTTTTTCCATTATTCTTCACTTTAAAATTGCATCAAACCAGAAACTAGATCACAAAGATAATACCGTTTTTACAACACGAATTGCTTTTTTGACAGTAGAAAAAATGCGTTCCAACTCAGTCTTAACAATGTGTGTTCGAACACAAACCTAGTTGACAACTCAGTAGTTTACAATCGAGTTGAAATGAGTATGGGGCACTTAATTTGTGATGAAAATTAATAAAGCAAGAAAATGTCATTAATAAAGTGTAAATATGATTCTGATTCATTTTGCTATTTATGTGGTAAATTTATTGCATTAAGAGAAATAAAACACGAAATAAGTAAAAACGCGAAACTTTGTGAAGGATATGAAAAATATTTTAAGTTTCCTATAAAGAATCAAAACAAGCCATGGGCTCCGCATGTCGCTTGTAATAACTGTACAAAATGTTTAAAAGGTAAAATATTCAATCTTTTTCAACATTTGGTATTTTTTAAAAACACTTAATTTTTATAAATGTTGGTTTGGTACCGAGGTGAGAAAATGGGTATGAAGTTTGGAGTTCCAAGAATTTGGAGAAAACCGTTGACTGCTACCTTTGTATAGTTAATCCAGTTAAACACCGGAGAAGCAAATCACCAATCTTACATAGTGAGGAACTTCCAATACCTGAACCTGCAAATAATTGTTCTCAGTCAAGGTTATCCCAACGTTCAAACAGAAATGCCGGAGATAAGGAGTTTATAACCTCACAGGAACAATCAATACCTTTTCATCTTATTAAAGCGAAAGACTTTCACGACTTAGTAGGAGATTTGAATTTATACCAAAATGTAAAGCAGAAGTTTGGGTTCTCGCTTAAAACAGTGGAATTGATGGCAAAGTAGCTGACCAACGACATCGACAAGAGATGTTTTCCACATTTTTTACTAGAGAAGATGGGTTTTGTTTTTGCAACGACGTAACAGGTTTATTCAAAGCAATTGTCTTCGTAGTGAATGCTATCTGTTTATTGATAGCTCAAAGAAAAACCTCAAAGCAGTTTTACTGCACAACGGAAATCTGTTTCCATCTCTTCCAGTTGCCCATTCCGTGCACCTCAAAGAAAATTATGAGAGCATTCAAATTTTACTTGACGTTTTAAAATATAAAGAATATAAGTGGGAACTTATAGGAGAATTTAAAATGGTTGCATTCTTGATGGGACGTCAAGGTGCGTACACTAAATTTTCATGTTTATTGTGCTTATGGGATAGTAGAGAAGATGCTCAGCACTATTGTCGAAAATCATGTCCGGAAAGGACGGATTTTCAGGTCGGAAGCCAAAATGTGAAATGCGAACCATTAATTAAACCGGATTTTTATGTCGCCTTTGCACATCAAATTAGGATTGATGAAACAATTTGTTAAGGCTTTAAGTGTTGAATCTGAAGCTTTCAATTTTTAAAAACATTTTTTCCAAAACTCTCAGAGGCCAAAATTAAGGCCGGAATCTTTGTTGGCCCACAGATTAATGATGATTTCCCGAAATTACTAACTAAGAAAAGTTTGGCACATTTTTAAAGACGTAGTATCTGGTTTCTTAGGAAATAACAGAGCTCAAAATAACAACAAGCTTATTCAAAATGTACTGAAAAATTATTAATGACATGGGATGCAGAATGTAGCTTAACTTGCATATGTTACACGCACACTTGACAAATTTAAAATAAACATGGGAGCATATTCTGAGGAATAGGGAGAACGATTTTATCAAGATATTAAAGACTTTGTATAACGATAGTATGATGGGAGACTATATTTAAGGTCTTATTAGGGAGAGTACAGATGAACACAAAAGAAAAAGGGACAGGATTCATTTTTAAGTTAAATCATTATTCATTAAGTAAAGTCATTTTTAGGTTTAAGTGAATATATTTTTGTACATATATATTAAGCCTATGTACCTTAGTATATATGTAAATACAAAATAATAAAAATACTATTCAAACAAATTAATTTAATTTTTCAATAATAAAGAATTTCAATATTAACTAGTTTGGCTACCGTTTGGATACAGTTATTTGTGTATGCAGTTATTTTTGTATAATAAAAATACCATCAAGGTGTATTACTTTTACCATAAATATTGAGAACAGCAGGGATCAAATAATGCGTCAAGCTCCCATTTGACAAAATTTCAAACAAAACGAAAATTTCGATATAATTTTTCTTTTTAAATTTCCTGTTTTTTTGTTTTTTTGTTTTTCTGAATATGTTTTATAAATAAAAACAGCATTAAAATGAAGAAAACAAAACAAAAATTAGAAAAATTGGCTAAGACATTCTCGGGTTTTTGCCAAACTTACGCACGACAATTTTTATAAATGACAGATTTACTTGAATATTGGAAATTGCTCTGCTGAGCTGACTACAAAAGCAAATAAAAAGAAAATGTTTTCCATACGAGTATCAATATATATATCATAATTTCATAGTCGCAACTCAAGCACGTGTGTATCCAAGGAATTTCGTGTTGACCTGTGTTATTCGCACAGAGGAATGGTTGAGAGTTGTAAGTCACTAGGCTCTCGTTCTCTACACAGTCTTGCGCCACTTAATTTAATTAATTTAATATACATATTATATTGAAAATCAAAACGTTCAAAATTGTTAACTACCTAGTAATTTTAAATTAAAATTTTTCAAAGCATCAACATGGATCCTGAAAGTTTTAGTCGATGAACCTCTTAAGCATTTCATTTGGAACATTCAATTCACTTACTTAAAAATGTAATATCCTCCTCTTTTTTGATATTTTTGAATAACATGACTAAAATATTTGACTTTTGATAAACTCTCGTCTGGGATATACCAGACCAGACATGGGATCACCATAAAGGGAAAAAATTTCATGGTCCTTGTCGGCACATCTTTAAATTCAATTTATATTTGATATTTATCAAAAACAGTTTTCTGTTTATCCAAAATGTCCTTGAACATAAAAAAAAAAACACAACAAAAGTTCCCAGAAAGGGTCCTTGAATCTAAAACGTGTTTTCTTTAATCAGAAAATAAAATTCAATTATATTGAATTTAAGAAAAAAAATATTCCATTTCTATACCTTTTTTATGTTCTTTAAGAATAATAAAATAAAAGCATCAATGTATGCGTGTGTATCCAAGGAACACAAAATTTAAAGTCCTTTTTTGTGTATTTAATTATTTCTAAGAAAAGCTACATTTATTTCAACAAATAAAAAAAGTTTTGCAATGAAAATAAATCTATTTTTAATAGTTATGTTTACTTTCCAACAATGGAAAGTTTCTTTATGGAATTAAATTAGTTTGTGATTTTTTTTCTTTTATAGGCTGTTAATAGTTGCGATGGTTATAAGATTTAGTTTTTTCTTACAAGAACTAATACAATTAAATTATATTACTTTCTTAATGGCTCCAAATTGACTCACAAAATATGTCATTTATTGAAAGATCAATTTTATTAAGTAATTTTTTAACATTTAGCTATGTTTTTAATCAATAGTTTAAGTTCTTGAAGATTATCAGAGATATTTCTCTGGAAGTTCTTTTCTTATATTTTACCTTACTTTAGATGCTTGTCACCCAAAGAGCTGAAAGATAACGACTCCCGGAAATAGCACCAATTAAAAAAAATTCAATTCTATTTTTTGAAACACGCTCAAACTATTTTGATAATATTCGAGACTTTTTTCGTTAAAATTTCTGTCGATTTACAGAACTGGATTGGAAAATACTTAATAGTCAGCTGGTTTAGGAAAAAATTTGTTAGCTGTACAGACAAAATTAATTACTTTTCTTAGAACATTCACTAAATATACAACCCGTGGCGCGATTGTTAGTGCGTAGGACTGTCATGCTAAGGTCTTGAGTTCAATCCTTGCATATGCCAAAGTTTTTTCGAAGGAACTGTCCATATTCTTTAGACGTAGTATTATCGTTGATTTTCAAACAATGTATTAATAACGGTTATTTTCCAAACATTTGAAAACGAGCTATGATCTTGCCAATTGCGAATATCAAAGCTACAAGAAAAGTAGTTTTCGACCTATCTCCCTTCTTTCGAACATTGAGCGGGTATAAGCTGACCCATTGAATAGCTTCTGCGATGACGGGAATATAATTCTATGCAATCAATTTGGTTTCAAAAAACGAAATTCAAATGAACATGCCTTGCTTCTATTTCAAGACAAGGTCATTCAAAATCTAAGAAATAAAATGTGCACATTGAGTCTAGATATTGACCTTCAAAAAGCCTTCGATTCACTTTGGCATCGGGGATTTGTATAAAAACTCAATTTTCCGAATTGGCTCATCAAAATAATTTTCAGTTTTTTTGCAAACAGAAAAAGCTCAGTTTTTATTAATCCTGAGCATACTGAATTTTTCAATGTATATACAGATGTTCTTCAGGGATCGATATTGGGTCCGTCCTTATTCAACATTTATCTCCAAGACTTCCCTTTTTCAGTATCCTATTTTAATGAACCTTGTTCAATACATAACACTGCTGATACTATCATATTAGCAAGTGGAAGTGACAGTCGACCAATTTTAGCTCTTAATAAAATTAAACGCAGGTTGCCACTTATCGAAAACTATTTCAAACAATGGAGATTAAAAATCGATATAAATAAGTGTGGATTGATTTGTTTCAGAAACGCCAGTGGAAAAGGACACTATCTAACTGTTTTGAGAAAGCAAGTTCTTAGATTTCAAAATAAATAACTCAGCAATGCCACCACGTCTAGAAGCGAAGTACCTAGGACTAAACTTTCAGAACCGATTTCAATTCAATAATTTATAAATCAATTTATAAGGGTACTCACACTACACCTTTGATGAAATACCAAATGAGTCTTCTCTTTTATTTAATTTTTAGAACAAGTTAAAACTTGTATATTTGAAAATTAATAAATGAATCTGTTATGTTTTTGAACATTTAGAATTTCGCTTAAGTCAGACATATCTCTAAGTCGACCAAATTCAGTTTTTGATTTTTTTTTCTTCAAATTGTTCTGTTTTTAATTGTTTCAATAAAGCTTGAACTTGAACTCCAAGAGTAATTCTCGTCATGAAAAGTGCTTTCTCAAATAAGCCGTTCGGATTCGGCATGAAACTGTAGGTCCCCTCTATTCCTGACATGACTCACACATGGGAATGGTTGAGAGTTGAAATTGAAATGTAAAACGTATATTAATAAGCTCTAAATAATTGAATATCTACTAAAAATATTTTTAAACTAATAGGGCCCATACA
This sequence comes from Eupeodes luniger, assembly GCA_951509635.1. Taxonomy (NCBI): domain Eukaryota; kingdom Metazoa; phylum Arthropoda; class Insecta; order Diptera; family Syrphidae; genus Eupeodes; species Eupeodes luniger. Next base: position 75,309,203 of record OX608075.1, on the reverse strand, counting down.
CTACGCAAACACGTTTGTTCAAACGTGTGTTTGAGCAAACATAGTTTCGCCACACACTACACAAACATGTTTGAGAGATATTAGTTGCGTGACGTTTTTCATCGAGTGATTTAGCATATGCAGCTTTGATTATTGCCTTGGCTATTAACAAAAAAAAACAGAAAAAACAAAAAAAAAAAATTTGGTGTAAAGAGTGGTACAAAAAAAGATCTATTTCAGTCCAAAAAATTTGTTCCTCTTGTTTATTCATGTTAACTCTATGAAAATTGGCATCGGTTTGAGCAAAATTCAATACACACCACACAAACATGTTTGTGCAGGCACGGAAAATTCAAAATTTTTTGATTTTGTTCAAACCGCTTGCGCAAACACGCATCATCACTACACACTACTCAAACAGTTTGCACAGACATTTTTACAACAACAAAATACATTCGTTTGCTCAAACAGTTTGTGTAGTGTATGGGCCCTATAAAATTGAAAAATAAAAATAAAAAATTGAAAAATTAAGGTTGTTTTGAAAAATCAAATAGCGTTGAAATTTTTGAAAACAAACTTTTTTGAAGGTACATTTTTAAATTCTAAAATACAGAAAATATTTTTTAACAGACTCTTTTGATAATGAGCAATCGTCATTTTAAAAATCTGCCAAAAGTTGATCACTTGTATAAATTCAAGCTTTAATTAAAAATTGTTCCTAGTAAAGAAAATGTAAATATGATATCCATTATCCAGTCATGTTTACATATGTACACAGACATAAATTATAACTTGATGGCGTATGGTTTTATAGAGCTGAAGTTTCTCAAATTTTTAGGAAAAAAATACAGAAATAAGAAAATAGAATAGAAAATAGAAATAAGAAATCTTAAGAATATACAAATTCTGAATACTGAAAAAAAATAATGGACTTCAAAACATGAACAGAATTTCTTTAGAAAAATGAAACTTACGCGTTTTTCAAAAAAGTGATTAAACAATCAATTTATTTAAAAGAATTTGTTTTTAAATTTCACTATGGATCTTATTAATTTATTTTCTTAGATAGTTTTTTGTTTTCAATTTAATATATTTGGAACTACTTCACGTCACGATCCAAGTTTGAAAAAATTGATTCTGATATTATGTCCTAGGCACACTTTTTTTAAAAAAATTTAATTCAAGTTTTTTAATTTGAAAAGTAAGACTATTACCTATCACAATCCACTAGACGTTGTAAATTTGTATTTTATTTTTAAAAGATGTTACAAAAACTTATTAAAAAGACTGCTAATGATTTCAAGTGTAAAATTTTACTTATTTTTCTAACTAAGTAGAATTGGAAGTGGTCAATTAAATAAATTAGCCGTTTCAAGGGTTATTGGTGTAATTGTTCAGTAATTAATTTGATTATTTTGAATATATTTTGATAATATTCAACATAGATTATTAAAATTATACGTATATATTTTAATTACTTTTCTCAAAACAACAAAACGGCGAATCGAACAATTTGACTTTGTTATATTAAAATCATGTGGAATTTAATAAGCCATCATTTTTGTATAGAATAATAAAAAGTTTTCGAAGAATTCTGGTTAAAAATCCTTTTTTTAAAGCCACAAATTTGTTATATTATTTATCTGTAAACGTATACACACATACATTGTATTATATTAGATTTATACATACAAATTTATTTGGAAAAACTTTGCAGCTGTAGCTAAAGCTGTGTTATGATTGATGTCATATCATTTTTTTTATAATTGTGTGTCACTCGTTTGCTGAAAATTAAATTGAATAAACAAAACAAAAAGATTTTAATTCCAATTAATTTCATCACTTGTCATCCATTAAAAAAAACATGTGTCATTTGCATTCTCTATTAAAATAAATTAACGTTAGTACTTTTGAAAAAATCGCTTTAAATTATTTTTTAAAGATGAAAAGTATGACTGAGTTCGTAATTGCAGGCTTTAATTCCCATGCCTTACCTAAAATATGCTCAGATTAGATATGAACACAATTTCAATTGCATGCGTTCTGTCATAAATGTTTTGTTTAAAATAAGTTCATAACCGATAATTTTGACAAAATGATAAATACAAAATATTTGTTAGAAACTTTACATACATTTAAGAAATGGCTATAAATACAGATATTTTAAAAAGTATGGATGAAATCATTGCGAAAGGAAGCGTCTTTTTTTAACAATGGTCAAAAATTGACAGAAATAAGAAAATAAATTAAAAACCGAAGAGAAAGCATAATGTTTTTTTTTTAATATAAAAACTCAAGAACTACAAAAACTCCTCAAAACGTTCAAGTAATATTTGGATGGCATTTTCAAAACGATTTAAGATAAGTAAACGATAAATAACTAGTTTCGAAAAAAAAGATGATATAACGATTATAAATAAATTTAATGAAATAAAAGCTCATATTTGCTCTTCTGCCATTTTCGTGAACATTCAGCAACATAATACATCTTTTATGAACACAAGTATTGGAATACTCAATTTTGGCAATACTGAAGGAAGGAAGTTTTACAATAACGAGCTCAGCCTAGCAATTGCAAATAGAACTTATAATAAGCAAATACAATTTTTTGATAGAGACAAGCGTTGAAAACAAATTGTATTAATTATATATTATATATATTATATTATATATTATCTTATTTTTTTCCTGGCTAGAAGCATAAAAAGTTTGTAACTGCTAAAATGCAAACATTTTTGTGACAGATGGACAGAAGTTATAACCTTGGTGAACAGTTCAAAAATTTTAAACGATTGTCTATAAGATAATGCTTTAAGCGGTCCCTAGACGCTCAATATTATTGGCTAGGCGCCCCCCAGACGATTCAATATTTTATACAATAATTTAGTTGAAAGCTGATACTTGTGTCGTGTAGATAACATGCTAAGTAATGCTTTCTTCATGGATGCTGCTTTGCAACGTGAATGGTTCCTCCAAGTTTCTAGGAAACTGCATCGCGTCAAAATAACACTATGTTTTCTGCACTAATTTTTTCAGAATCAGAATTTTTGTTTAATTCTTTTCTATAATAAATGCGCAAGGAATTAAATTTCTGTTTTACTTGCTGTTTATCAGCCTCCGTAATTTTTCATATTGTTCACTTTTTACTTGCGGCAAAAAATTGCATTCGAAGAGAAGTCGAAAATAGTGGATCCGATTCCGTCCGTCTGTGTTAGATTCGATTGAATTCAAATGTTAACGTTTTTTATTTTTTTATAAGAATACAGATAACAATAGTCAATATAAAAATTTTTTGGTCAAAAATAGAAAATTCGAATCTTCTCAAAAACAAACCTATAGATTTTTTTTTAATTTTTACTAACATTTTAATTCCTAATTTGGCTTCTTTTAATATAAAAAAAATATTTTTGTATTGCTCCAGAACGGTACTCCCATAGAACCGTTATTTTTTTTCCATTTAAAGTTTTCTCAAAAACCAATGAACCGATTTAAAAATGCTGTTTTCTGCATAAGCTCGTATACTGTATCAATAATATTTGATGATCAAAAATGTCATTGTTTTTATTTTTGATTTAAAAAAAAAAAATTGAATTTTTGTTTATTTTTCGATATATGTATAGTATTTGGTCTTTATATTCCATAAAGCCGGCAGAGTCGCAAACACGTCGATAATTCTAAAATAAGTGTTCTTTCAACCATAGTTACACTCTCAGAGGTCTTTACTCTTCAAATTTCAAAATTAAAGGAACAAATTGTGCAATTGTACCCACGGACGATACAATATTTTATATTGTGCAATAAATATCAAAAGAGTTTTAATTTTTAACTTCCCATAGGAAGTTATTGTAATGGGTCCGATTTGTCAAATTGAAAATTTTGACATTTCTCTACGTTTCAAGGTCCCTAGAGTCAAAATAAAAGATTTTTAGAAAGATGTCTGTGCGTGCGTGTGTACGTACGTTCGTACGTACGTTCGTACGTCCGTATGTCCGTATATGTCCGTACGTCCGTATATGTCCGTACGTCCGTATGTCCGTACGTCCGTACGTCCATATGTCCGTACGTCCGTATGTCCGTACGTCCGTACGTCCGTACGTTCGCGACGTTTTTTTCGTCGTCCATAGCTCAAGAACCAGAAGAGATATCGACTTCAAATAAATTTTGTTATACAGATAATAAGGCAGAAAGATGCAGAAAGAGCTCTCAAGAAAATTGCGTGGGTGGTTTTTTTACCATAGCAGTTTAAAAAAAAAGGTGAAAATTTTGGTTAAACCTAAATATTTCATGAACCAATGACGTTAGAGACTTGAATTAAATTTTATATTATATACTGTGACGTGATACAAACAAGCATATTTTTGGAAAAAAATCCAATTAACTGTTTTTTTTATAAATCAAAAAAACTGAAAAAAAATTTGTCACCTCGAAAATTTTACGACTAAAATATGATTTCATCTCCAAAACAATTTTGTGCAACGAAGAATAATGTTTTTGACATCCAATAAAATTTTGAGAAAAATCTAATTGACAGTTTTTTTTATAAAAAATAAAAACCGAAAAAAAACATTACTCAAAGTTGGTAAAAATTGAATTTCGACTCAAATATCTTTTCAAAAACTTGAGATTAAGGCTTCAAACTTATTTTATCTTATAAGAAATATAGTTGTCAACATTCAGTAAAATTTTTCAAAAAAAATCGAATTGACAGTTTTTTTTACAAAAAATAAAAACCTAAACAAAAAAATTAATAAAAGTTGGTAAAAATTGATTTTCGACTCAAATATCTTTTCAAAACTTTGAGATACTGGCTTTAAACTACTTTCATCTTTTAAATAGAATAGTTGTCAACATTCAGTAAAATTTTGGGAAAAATCGAATTGACAGTTTTTTTACAAAAAATAAAAACCTAACAAAAAAACAATAGTAAAACTTAGTAAAAATTTACTTTCGATTCAAAAAGCTTTTCAAAAATTTAAAATATTGTCTTCAAACTTTTTTTATTTCACAGAAAATATTGTTTTCGATATTCAGTAAATCCAACAGTTTCATATAAATATAAAATCTACAAGAAATAGTACGCAAATTTGGTAAAAATTGATGTTCGGTTCTTGATATCTCTCAAATTAATTTCATTCACCCAATTTATAAAAATATAAGAAATGCTACTAAAATTAGTAAAAATTTGTTTCGACATATTTAACAAAACCAGATTTTCAAACTAAACTATTTCTTCATATGAAATATATTGTTGGTAATTTTGAAATTTTTAAGAATAATTCAACTGACAACTTTCTTAACCCAACACGAAAACCTACAAACTTTTAAGCAAGACAAATCTACAGACGGGATGGGAAGTTATCAGTGTGGGTCGCATCCCAGCCTCTTTTCTTCAATAATATTGCACAATCTTAAGTATCCCTAGACGCTCAATAATATTGTGCAATAGCAAATATTGTACAATAATATTGAGCGTCTAGGGACAGCTTTAAGCACTTAAAAGGTTTAATAACTTCAATAATTTATAAGAGTTCCAATTTTACATTAAGCTTTTAGTTAATTTTTGTATGGGAAAGAAATTAAATAGAATTATCATTGGCCAACCACGGAATATCGTTGTAGATAATTTACTGGTACTTAAAATGTTTAGAAGAAATCGATTTCTGAACTTATCTTTAAAAGCGTGTTAATGTTTTAATGATATTTAACTTTTTATTCTTTGAGAGATTTTAGAATGTCTTACAGCCATATTATTGATTTTCTCGGAAAAAAGTTTTGCGGCAAAATTATAGTTAGTTTCAAAACAGTTTCGAGTCTTAAGTTTTTCACAAATTCGAATTACAATAAATAATATAGCTGATGCTACAATTTTGGAAACTTCAATTCTTGAAAATATAGACTTTTCAGGCAAACAACCCATTGTGAAATTGACGGCTGTCTATAAAAGTGTTTCGAATTTGTATTCATTAAATTATCTTTTTCAACTATCATTATCAAAATCTAGTTAATCCCTGACAACATTACCCGCACAAAGGAATGGTTGAGATGTGTAAGTCACTAGGCAATAGTTGTCAACAGACTTTGGCGCCACCTAATTTAATTTAGTTAATTAGAATCTTTTTAAAAGTAATTTTGTTATCAAATAACTTAAGATCGCATTCATACATAGTATAAACAAAATTAAAAAGTACCAAATTTACTTTCGAGAAGATCAAAAATATAATCAAATTCAAAAATTCTTCTTTTCAAAACTTAAATTCTAGAATCATTGAAAAATAGAAAAGAAGGTGCCTGGGATGCGACCCGCACTGATAACTTCTTATTTGTGCCTGCCTTGCGATTTTTCTAAAAGTTTAAGAGAACGTCAGTTATAACTACATTTTGAGTAAGATACAAAATTTTGAAGTCGATATCTCTTTGTTCTCAAGATACTTGAGTCGAAAATTTTGTCTACATCAGTTTAAGGTTGTTTTTGTAAGTTTATTGATTTTGTAAAAAGGTCATTGAGATTTTTCAAAAAAAAAAAATAACAAACGTAAAGTTAACAATAATATTTTGCATATTATACAAAATTTTTAAATTTCAATAGGTATTGTTTTTTTCTCGAGTTATTTTAGTCGAAGCCAATTTTTTTCAATTTTTATAAACTATTTTTTGAATGGTTTTATTTCTTACTAGCTGACCCAGCGAACTTCGTACCGCCTAACAGTCAATGAATGTCGTGTTACTTTTTAGCTGAACTAATTTAGGCTTTGATAAACGTAAAACAATGATACAAAATAATATATTTATATAAATAGAAACAAAAAAGTATTTTATTATGATGAATGATGATGAAAACATACATACAGAATGAGAATACAAATTTAAAAAAATAAAAAATAATGTACTTCAAACTCATGTTAGAAAAAAATGATAGAAAACTATGTTGTGCAGATTGGGAAAAAAAATAAAACTCGGATTAATTAATTAATAGGATTTTCATTCAAGCACTTTGTGGTAAACGACATTCTTTGTTTTTTGGTCAGGCGCAAGAACAAATAAAGCGGATGGTTTGCCGACACGTGAGCATGCCACGTACAATTGAATATGAGAAAAACATGCATTTTCTTGATTAAGGCCACAAATAGTCAAGGATTGGCTCTGTGATTTTTTGACCGTCATGGCGAAGGCAAGACGAATCGGGAATTGAATTCGTTTAAACTCAAAGGGCATATCCGTTGGGATCATCTGAATCCTTGGAATAAGAACTTCCTCATCTTTAAATTTTCCTTTAAGTATCGACGCGTGAATCACATTGCTCATCAGTTTTCTTATCACCAAACGCGTTCCATTACACAGTTTTGGTTGGTTTAAATTTCTAAGCATGATGACTACCGAGCCAACTTTAAGTTTTAAAATGTGCGGTGGTAAATCCGAAATGTTACATGTCAGTTGTTCAGTAGTTTGAAAGTTTAATGGCAATTTTAACGCTGATTAAGCCGTACGCCATCCGTCTAACAATGTGGCCGCTATTGCAGAAGAAGCAATTGCTACCGCAATTTCGGATCTCGCACCTACAGTGGCCAAAATCAATGACATGGGGAATGTCTTCCCAGTTTCACCGGGGGCATCCAAAAAAAATAAGCCGCCATTTCCATCATCAATTGCATTAATCAGTGTATCATAGACTTCCCTCTGCTTGGATTCAACAGAGGTACATTCGTTTGAACTGATTGGATTAGTTCATGTGGATCATATTCACGTTCACGTTCTAATTCTCTATTAAATGCTGACGCAAATTCGATGTAAAATATCTTCTGACATGTTATCTTTGTATTTGTTCCACAGGTCACGTGGGTTCGATGGGAAGCATGTTGAAATGATGATAGCAAATAATGTGCGTATCTGACTTGGAGATGCAGAAATAATTGCTTCAGCGATTGTCGTGTCCCAATGAGTATCGTTTTCAAGCAAATTTAGCTCTTGACATGCTGCTCAAAATGTGGGGCCCTCGAACATGTACCAGCAACAACCGCAAATAGAAACATTCATCATTCTTCGGATGAACTGTGTAAATACAACCAAGAGCATCAGTAGAACGCATATCTTGATGACCAGGAACTGCATTGCCTTGCTTCCGACGTTGAAATTTCTTCGATGTAGCGTTCCAAGTGTAATAACGTGGCATTTCTGAGTAAAGCAAAGTTCGTGCGAACGGATCGCTTTGACAAATCGCAAAGAAACTGGTCAACGCACACATGATGTCTTCAGAAAAAAATAAAGTTGTGGCTTTAAGGTCTCAGCAACCAGGCCATAAGCTCAAAAAAAAATAGTTGTTACACTATTTGACAGGATTGGACAACAAATGTTTGACATGTAATAAACAAATCAGCATCTATTGAAATGATTAAGAATTCATTGCACATATCGAGTTTTCATTGTTTTTAAGATGTATTCTGCTATTCGGGACGGAAACAAATCCAACAAATCAAAAACCATGGCAATCGGTCCAGCCGTTCTCGAGTTATAAGTGTTGTAACAAACACGACTTTCTTTTATATATATAGTAGAAGTAGAAGTAGAAGTAGAAGTAGAAGTAGAAGTAGATATGTAGATTAACAAAATTGCTTATTGTATTTTTTTAACAATTATTTCCTGATGCTAACAACAACACTTTGCATGAAATACAAATTTTTGAAGCCAATACCTTAATTTATTCTCGAGATATTCGGATTGAGCATCAGTTTTTACAAATTTTGTGTGGTGTTTTTTTGTAGATTTTTATTTATTATAGAAAAATGACAATTGATTTTGTTCTAAAAATTTTACTTAATCTTATAAAAAATATTTTCTATATTAAAAAATAAGTCTAAAGTAATAACTTTAATTGTTTGCCAAGATATTCGAGTGTAAAATATTTTTTTTTTTAATTTTGTGTACTTTTCTTAATATTTTTATTTTTTGTAAAACAGAAAAATGTTACTTGGAATTAACCAGATGTCACAAACGTTGTTCTACGATGCATGCAATTAGTTTTTAGGCATTATAATTTCTTGTATTCGAGGTGACAAATGTATTTTTTAAGTTTTTTTTTTTTATTACATAAATGTATACCAATTCAATATCACGTCCTAGTATATAATATGCAATTTAATTGAAGTCCCTACCTGAATTTTTTGAGAGATATTTTTTAACATTTTTAAAATTGGCATTTGTTTTTTAATTCAACAATTTTTTTTTTCAAGATCGTTTCTGCATCTTTGGGTGTTAATATCTGTAAAATTAAATAATATTTAAAGTCAATATCCCTGATGGTTCTTGAGATATGACCGTATATTTCTTACACGCAAAGAAGCTTAAAAAGCTTTTATTTAGATTCTAGGTAACTTGAAACGTTGAGAAATATCAAAACTTTCAATTCGACAAATCGAACCGAACCAATTACTGTATGAACGGGGCATCCTCGCTCGTGATGGAGCGGAGCTGCTTCGGTTCAGTAGGGCTGTGTCCGAAAAGGACCGCATTGATAGGGTGAAGCAGGAGAACCAGTTTTGGTGGCTTCAAAATGCAACTGATAATGGGTAATCCGGGGTGGCGTATTTTTGCCTTGGCCGGCTTACATACTTGTTTTAGTCTTAAGTTTTAGGTTTAAGTAGAGCAGGAATGGTGGCACAATAAAATAAAAAAAAATAAAAAAAGAATAAAAAAACAAAATCTCATAAAATACAAAACAAAAAAAAGAAATCAAAAATACAAAAAAAAAAAAAAAAAATGCAAACACATATCACAGACAATACTATAAAAATCCTCGATGGAATTACAAATAGAAGGACATAGTTGTTTTGCCGCTGTGGTTGTTCTAGTTTTAAGTAGTTTGTAGGTAGATTAGGTAATTATAAGTTTTATTTTAAGGACTTTAGTATGTAAGTAAAAAAACTCAAAAAATGATAAAGATTTTAGTTTTTAATCTTTTCTAAAAAAAAAAAATTGAATTTAAAAAAAAATCTTAGTTCGTAGGCCGAAAGGCATTAATTTTAAGGATCATGAATTTCTTAGAGCGCCCGATTAGGGCCAGTAAGTTATATTTAAGTAGAATTAATTAGGCTAGTTTCCCATTTTGTCTAGCATGTAAGTAGAGTTAAGTTTAAATGAATAAAAAAAAATGAATTTCAAAAAAAAAAAAAAAAAACCGAACCAATTACAATAACTTTCTATGTGAAGTTAATAAAATAATAATTGAAACATGAAAATGAAACAAAACAATTTATAGCTACAGAGTCTATAAAAAAAATATTCGTGTTTGGAAAGACCTAAGAAATAGTGTACACATTTTAAGAGCATAAAACATTATTCTTACTCAATTGTTTGGCTTTGCACATCTTAAACAAAAATTATATAAAGTAATTTTAATCACACTTTTAACAACCACATCTTAAAGACATTTTTAACAATATTTAAAATTAATGCAAGAACACTTATCGGGCGGTAAGACAGAATCCATTTTTCAATCTTTTCTATCATCTTTTGAATAGATTGGATTAAAACCTTCAGTTTTGTACACACATAAATTATCTTAATTTAGTGTACAAGATCAATATTTGTATTTGAAATTAATTAAAATCATTTAAACAAAAAAACACAAACGTATTTAAAATTCCTGAATAATGAATTGATAAAAGTCAATAATAGCTTTCTATAAAAAAAAAATCAAAATATTTATTTTACAAAATTTCACAGTAAAAAAAAATTAAATAAATAATAACTGTTACTTATCGTGATTTCACAAATCAAAATCAATAACCGCACAGAACAAAAAATACATGAATTTTCAATTTTTTTTTTGTTAATTAAAATTCCTAAACGCTTGTTTTTTGCAATCAATATTTCATATCAAATAAAAACCAAATAAATAAAAATAAAACAATTAAACATCATTTCCTCACGACACACGACACAAAAATATGTACATTTGTACATTTCTACCATCATCAACTCACCTCTCTAACTATGTAAAGTGCAATGGAAAACCACAAAAAGCCAACCAAATCAATTCAACCCACTGCCCTGTGCGGAAGTCAATATTTATCCATTTTTCATTTGAATTTTTACACACGATTTATCAGCGATGCAAAACCGAAACCGCAAAATCCATTTACGCTTCACCGAAAACAGTAATCCTCACGTAGCGTTAGGTTTATCTGACGGTTTGTTTTTGTTTTTGTTATTTTTATTTTATTAGTATTTTTTGGGTAAAATTATTTATCGGGCCAATTAATGAAACAATTTAAAGCTCTTTTAATTCACTAAATTATTACACCAGATACTCAAAACATGCAAGTACATATATCTACTTTTTTCAATCTTCACAAAAAGATAGAATTAAAAGAACTATCAAAGAGACTCTATCTCTGTATGCATTTTCTCTTATAGACTTGTCGTGGCCAGGCCTACTCAATTTCAAATTATTTATTTTTTTATTTTGTTGTCTACTTTCAAGATTGAGATTATACGGCTTTAAAGAAAAAACGCGAAAATCTAAGTGAGTAAACAAAACCCTTGCAGTTTTCAATATTCAAACGAACTCACAGCACAAAACAAGTTCCAACCCACGTATCGTCTTCGTCACATCCCAAAAAAAGAAACACCGCGAGTATACTCGTATCTTTTTAATGGAAAAAATATTCAAAACTCACTTTGATATTGCTTAAAAAAGAGTGAATATTAAATTTTCAAGATTAAGGTACACACTCAAAAGGAAAACATTTTTTAAATCACTGTTTGGCGCCACCTTTCCTTTGTGACAAGGCCAACACTGTCGTTTGTCGTTTCGCGTTTCTCGGAGGTATATCTGAATCTCTCAATCTCGTTTTTAAATTCTATCCAAATTAATGAGACGTCACTGAAAGGACCTTCTTTTATCATCAACCCGAGCGTTGGTTATGGTTATGGTGTGACATTATAAATAAAACACCTTGGGATTCACCGGGGACGAGGAGCCCTGACAAAATTCACTCCAAAGATACAGATACTTTATCTTGTAAATAACAGATAGGTAGGTACACGTCTTAATCACATCGAGCCAAAACTAAGACTGCGACAAAGACATCGGTTCGGTTCGGTTCAGTTTGGTTTCGTTTCCAATGTACCCGCACGAAGTTCTTTGAATTCAACACTGAATCTGGTTTCTTAAACTGCCGCCCACAGTTGTAGGACAAATTATTGCCGAAGTGAATTAAAGTATCTTTTTTGGTTTGTAGACAAAAATCGTTGTAAAACGCAGACACACAAATGTATAACCAATAATGAAAAAGAAAAATGAAAAACTAAGAAAAAATCATTGAATATTCAAAGTTTTTCTGATGTGTGTTGTTGTTGTTGCTATAGAGATCCCGGCGAGCAAGCGAAAATCTATCTATACCACTTCGAGATTTATAATATTTCTAATGTAGTCAATACCGTACCGATCGACAGCTGCTGAACAACTGAAGACTTCCAGCCAGGTAAATGTACCTTTTGACCAATATCAGAGAACGAACCAAAACTTTGTTCTTCTCAGTGCAATAATCCTGGAAAATTGAAAAAAGCTTTTTTGTTTAGAAAATATAGCAACAGGGTTATAAAATACGAAAGTGCGGACATGCGCTGAAGTAGTCAAAAAAGTTACTGCAGTTAATTTTCTCCTGCTTAAATATTTATTTGAACTTCCAGTTTCCAGGATATGAATTTATAACATGGCACAGGGACATGTACCTGCACAGAGTACACCAGGACTGAGTGTTGTGTTTTTTGTATAATATATCCAATGTTGTGACTTGTGGGACTTGAGCTGAGCTGATACCATGATGAAAGCAAGCAGCAACAGACATTTCTTTGAGCAACAGTGTGGTTTTCCCAAATAAGGTGAATACCTATACCTGGTTAAGTTTAAGAGAACGAACGCGCGGTGACACGGCGCGCGCGGCGGCGGTGACGACGGCGAGTGTCTTTGTTTACGAATTATTTTTAGGCATTTTTTTTTTCAGGTGTATATATGAAAAAAAAATCGGTTGAGTATGTATTTGATTGATGCAATCTTCCTTTAATCTCCTTAAAGCTCAATAAAATATATAAAAAAAAAGGCTAAGATAGTCGTAACTTTTCCTCGTATCTACTTATCTATCAAGAGATACCTTAAAGGTATATTTACGTGAAGAAAAAATAGAAAACAGAGCTATTTTAAGCCAATAGAAGTCACTTCTAGTTCTAAGCTTTCTATTAATACCTATACAATCAGGCTTTTATTTATTGTTTTTTTTTTTTCAAATAATACAAAAGGTCAAGTGCATACTTGGAATTAACTACCTTAAAGGACTTTTCGAATAGTTAAGATATATGTATGTATGTATGCACTGATTTTTTTTAAAAAGTAGAATAATATAAGAATATTTTTAACTCACTTTTTAAATTTTGTGTGTTTGTTTTTGAAATGCACTAATCAGAACCGGGTCCCAAAAAGGTTTATCTTCTCGAAAAATCGTTGATACTCGTACTTCAAAAATTCTTTTTCTGATCGTTTTTCAGGAGAATAAACAGACTATTTGCTCAAGATAATTATTAGGTTTTGAACTCTAATGTTCCCAATGGATGTTATTGTTTAAAGTTAGTATAATCGGTGTGTACGCACGGCCGGCCGTAAGTGCTTATGTACATATGTACGTTTTTCAAATATATTTTATAGTTTTAAAATTCAATTGTTTTTTTCACAAATTATAATTTCATGGCTAGCAAAGTTTTTTTTTTATTTTTATTTAGTCAGTGATTTTTATTATTCATTAATATAGAAGAGTTACCTTGGTATTATAAGAAAACTCAAAGTACTTCTTTTGTCGACCGATATGGTTCATTTCAATTGAACTTAGAACTAGACAATTGGTTTCTTAGAAGGTAGTTACATAAGATTAAGACAGTTATTTTCTTAGAAGGAAAATACATAAGATTAAGAAACATATAATGTCGCATCGTAAGATCGATGACGTGCGTTATTAATTTCTTGTCGATTTCTTTGATATTTACATAAACGAGCATGCATGAGCACAGACCTAGGAGATGATTGATGGGAGTACATTTTGATTGAATGGTTAATGATAAATGTCTTAAGATCCTTACAGTATTTAAAAAGAATAATATCCAGCGGTTCAGTTTTTGGGGAACTGTTTATGAAAACTGCGATATTTATTACGGTGACTGCTACCGAGAAAACCAACAGCGCTTATGTGGATGCAGCTTTGTCATTGGAGCCAGACTAAGACAACAAGGGTTGAGCTATAGGTGCATCAACGAGCTCCTCATGACCATCCGCATCAAGGCTAAATTCGCAACATGCGCCTGATATGCGCGAACGCCCCCACAGAAGAGAAGGATGACAACACCAAAGATATGTTCTTCGAGCTCTTAGACAAAGTATATAAGCAGTGTCCTAGCTACGATATTAAAATTGTCATGGGCGTATTTAATGCCAAGCTAGGAAGGGAAGAAATCTTTGGTGGAATAATCAGGAAAAACAGCCTGCACGACAACACTTGCGACAACGGATTCAGGCTCATAGATTTTGCTGCAGGGCGAAACGTCATGGTAGCCAGTACGCTTTTTTCTCACCTCAACATCCACAAAGGAACTTGGAGTTCTCCAGATGAATCTACCAGATTGACCATATTGTGATCGACGCCAGACATGCTTCCAGCATCATGGATTTCCGAACGTTCTGAGGAGCTAACATCGACTCGGACCACTACCTCGTTGTAGACAAGGTAGCACTTCGGGTTTCCAGACCCAAGGCAAAACAGGGAGATGCTGGGAGAAGGTACAACGTCGAACGGCTACAATCGCAAGAGATCGCCAAATCCTTCTCCGACCGAGTTACAAGTAACCTCTCTCGAAGTTCTCTGCCGCTAACACAATGTATTGAAAACCAGTGGCAACATTGCCGAGATGCCATCATAGAAGCCGCCTCTGCTGCTCATGAGCTCTATGAGCAGAAGAGGCGAGAGGAACACTGACTTCTCAGAAGAAGAAGAGAGTGCATGAGAAGCGTGAGGTCGAAGATGTTGAAAGGTTCAAAAGCAGGAATGAAGTTTGAAAGTTTTATGAGCAGGTAAAACGGCATTCACAAGTACATAGTTTTGGCATTCCTGCCAAACTCGTCCGTTTGTGAAACTCAGTCTAAAATTGTTTGTTTAAATAAAAAGAGTTTCGAAGTAATTAAAAAATTATCTCAAACACATTTTCCTCACCAAACATTTTCGAAAACTAAGGAAAGTATAGAGTTCGCCGTGAGACCTATGGAATAAAAAAGAGTTTTTCTTGAAACCACAAATCCATTCTTGAGTGACTTTTTTAAATAAAGTCGTTTCTGTAGATGGATTCAAAAATTTACAATTTTTAACTTGATGAAGAAATGAGTTAGAACTCAATAGAGTTTTAATTTATCAATAAAACAAGTTTTAGATACTAGAACTTTGTCCACAAATTGGCCGTAAACATACAAAATTTGACTTTTTCCTCGTTTATGAATTTCGAAGGAAATTTGTTCAATGATGAAAAAATTATATCTATATAACTGATCCTAAATCTCTCCATATGTTTTCCTGACAATGGTAAGTCATTTTATCATAGTCATAGTAAATAATTGTTTGATTTGATGTAATCTTAATGCCTTATTTATTTTTAAAGTTAATTGCTTTTTGCTTCCGAATGATTGTAAGTTTTCATTTCCATACAGCTATCAAAAACATTTTATCTTGTGAACAAATCTAACTAGAAATATTGGTATAATTTAATAAATACTTATCACTCCATTTCGTAAGTTATTCTTTTGAATTTATGAATTTGTTTTGGGCGCTTGGCAATAATCTCCCCTTCTATTTTGCAAAATTCTCCCAAAACACTTTTCAAAACCCATTACACTATTTTTATCTGTGACTTAATTTTTAGTTATTTTCAAAACCATCCAAAGTATTATTCTCAGAAAGTTTGGTTATTTAAATTTTGTTTGCTTTAAATATTTATACAAAAAAGCTACACACATTTAATTTGATATTTTTAAAGTTATTTTCTTTTTTGAGTTTTATATATCGGGGGTTAAATAAGTTCAAGAGGTATCCTTTGAAAAAAAAGGTATTCATGCCCTCAAGCGTTACCTTGATATAATTATTATTATTGTATACAGTATACTTATTCGGACTTCTTATTTTGTTTTTATTTTAGGTGTGTTCTGACATCTTGTTTTTTTTTTCTTTTCGTCAAGGGATACGAATATATACGTAATAGAACCATAATATTTGTTCTTGTTTTTTGAATTTGTTAGCATGCATAGCTTGAGGGACTTGAGAATTAATTAGATTTTCTTATATACATAAATACGACGCAAAAAATTAGAATGTGGTATCTGTATCTGGTGTATATTTAAAAGTCAGTATTCCTAGAAGGAATATTTATGTTTATTTGGTGGTTTTAATTTAAGATGGTACAATAAAACAATTAATTATTAATTAAAAACTTCAACTGAAAATTAATAATGTCAAAATTTGAGTGTGAAAAGAGCGAAGATTTCTTGAAGCTCTTTTAATTGGAGAATTCCATACTGTTTCCTACAACTTATTCCCCTAAATATGGTCACACTTAATCATTTTAATCCTACCCAAGGGTAATGAATCCCCCTTCCCTGAGCCATAAGGTTTATAGAGTTTAGTTGTAAAGAAAATGACTTCATGCATAGATTTGTGTATAGATTAAATAAAATAAATAAATTAGAGCAAAGTGACGTACGACTCGCAACCATTCATGTTTGCGATAAATGTAAGGGATCGAGGGGACCTTAAGTTTTTGTGTGTCAAATCCAAACGACAAATTTTGAAAAAAATTCTTTTTCATGACAACAATACGTCTTAGAGAATTTGTCAATTCCTTGGGAGAGGTAGTACCCGTGAAAAAATGTAGGTGGCACAGCCAGGGATTTAAATAAATAACACCCGACACTACAATCATTTTAGGTTATTTAACATTAATCTTCAAAAAAAACGATTTTTTGTTTTTATAAAGAACAACAAAAATTGTGTTATGACCTTAGTAGTACAGTTCAAAATATAGAAAAAATAGCAATTTCTATTATGCTCAGACAATCTGAAACCAGAAGAACACATTTAGATAGGACAATCGATAGACGATGTGATGAACAAAATGTTTTATGATTTGAAGCACATGGTTGATCTTGAAAAAATAGTAAAAATAAACTCGAGTTAATTTTGAACAATTATTATTATTATTATTTTATTATTATAAGCTTTTATTTGCCATTATTGATATTTTTTACAATATTTATTTACATTTTTGTTTACATTTTCTGTTTCTTTTGAATTAATTACTATAATTACTATATAAAATTAACATATTTTTTTAATCAAATTAATTTTAATATGTAAGCAAAGTTTGAATAAATAAATGGATGCGTATCAAAATTCTATGATCTGGCATAAGCCTCCCCCAATGTTGCCCAAAGATCTCTATCTTTTGCGTCATTGTACCAACTTTGTCTTTCTTTAAGCAAATCGTCTGCCCATCTTTTCTTCGGTCGTCCAACTGGTCTTCTGCTTTCTGGTGGTGTCCATTTTGTAGTGATTTTTGTCCATCTTTGGTCCTGTATTCTAGATATATGTCCTGCCCAATTCCATTTAAGGAGTTTTGCTCGTTCAACCACGTCCGTTAAACCAGTTCTTCGTCTTATTTCTCTATTTCTCACTCTCTGGCTAATTCGTAGGTTAAGTAGTTTTCTTTCCATCTTGGTTTGGCATATTCTTATTTTGTCAAGTAAACTTGAAGTCAAGGATATAGTCTGTAACCCATACGTCATAACAGGTAGAATAGCAGAGTCTAGTATATATTTTCGTGTTTCGTCCCTTAGATTTGATTGTAATATTTGTTTTAGACTCCAAAATTGTTTCCAACTATTGGTAATGCGTCTAGAAACTTCTTTTTTCTCCTGGTTAATGAATGACTTAGTCTGTCCTAGATAAGTATAGTCTTCTACATATTCTATGTGTTCGTTATCCAGCATTATGTCATCTTTAATATGGTTAGTCATTATCTTAGTTTTTGACTTATTGATATGAAGTCCAACTTTCTTGCATTCATTTGTCAATTCGATGAGCATATTTTGTATTTGTCCGGAAGTTGATGAAATGAGAACTATGTCATCAGCGAATCTAAGGTTGCTCAAATATTGTCCCCAAATATTTATTCCATATCTATTGTCCCAGTTTAGTTTCTTGAATATTTCTTCCAGTACGGCAGAGAATAATGGTGGTGACATTGGATCCCCCTGTCTTACGCCTCTCTTTATTTTTTATTTCTCTTCCTATTCTTTCGGTTTTTATTTTCGCCACGCTGTCTGTATATATATTTTTCAATGTCCTTATAAAGATAGGATGAATGCCTTGGTTTGTCAGCGCTGTCCATATTTCGTCATGTTCTACTGAGTCAAATGCTTTGCTGAAGTCAATATATAGAAGATACAAAGGTTTTTCAAATTCGTTAGTTTTTTCAATGAGTTGGTTTATTGTTTGTAGATGGTCTGTTGTTGAAAAACCTTCTCGGAATCCTGCTTGTTCTCTTGGCTGATTTTTGTTTAAGGTGTCCTTAATTTTTGTATACATTACTTTGGAGAACAGTTTATATATCATAGAAATGTTGCTTATTGGTCTGTAGTTATTTATGTCATCTTTATTTCCTTTTTTGTGGATAAGCGTAATTGTAGCTTGTTTCCATTGTTTTGGAATCTGCTGTGTTATAAGTATGTCATTAAAAATCGTGGTCAAGACTGTAGAAATTGGTTGTTTTCCATATTTGAGCATTTCTGTTACAATACCGTCATTTCCTGTACACTTATCTGTCTTTAGATCGTCAATTGCTTGTTCAATATCTGTTTTTGTAAAAAGTGTAACAGTATTTAAATTGGAGTAACTGTCCGCCATCGATATATTATCATCTTTTATTTCTTTTGTCGATTTGAAGAGTTCTTCGAAAAATTTGGTAGCAGACTCATTTATATCTCTCCTATTAATAGCGTTGTTATTTTTGTTCTTAATTGATGTTATCCACTCTTTTCCGTCGTCAAGAAATGATTTTGTCTTTTTAATAGATTTTGTGTTGCTTAATATATCTTTTATCATTGTTTCGTTATATGTTTGGATATCATTTTTCGCATCTTCTTTTATGGTTTTCCGAAGGTATCTTAGTTCATTTTTTTCCTGGTCTGATAAGTTGTCCTTGTTTCGTAGGTTATCTCTTCTGGTTATCAGCGCTTTAGTGTCATCCGTTAATTTATCAGGTTTTGAAGTAACAGTAGTCATGATTGAAACTTTCGCCGAGTTCTTTATTATCTGTTCTAATGAATCATATGTATTTTGAAAGTTTTCGTTTATTGTATTTGTAGTTATATTAAGTCTTATTTCTTTCTTAAGTATGTCATTATATTTTTCAATATTTTCGGTTGGTATCATTCTAGGAATACTGAGTGTTTGTTTGTTTCTTTTCAACGTATTATGGTCCACTTTTATATTTGCTCTTACTAGCCTATGGTCACTATCAAATTTAAAATTATTCAATACGGAGATGTCATTAATAGTTTTCAGTTTATTTGTTAGAACTAAGTCAATTTCGTTCTTTGTTATCCCATTCGGGTGAATCCAGGTCCATTTTCGTGTTTCTCTCTTTTTAAAGAAAGAATTTGCAAATCTGAGATTCGTCTCTTCCAGCCACTTTATAAGTAGGTCTCCTCTTTCGTTTCTTCGTCCGTATCCAAATGGTCCCATTACTTCTTCATCGTTGTCAATCTGTTTCCCTAACTTGGCGTTGAAGTCTCCTATAACATACATTATCTCCGTTTTTGTTTCATTATATACTTTGTCCAATAAATTGTAGAAGTTTGAAATTTCTTCGTCAGTTGCTGTTTTGGTCGGGGCATAAACCTGAATTATCGTCATTTTTGTGTTTTGTATTTTTAAACATAGGCTACAAATCCTTTCACTAAAAAATCGTACATTTATTATTCTGTCCTTTAAATTCTTTTTGATGAGAAATCCAACTCCATGCAAGCCTTTTGTCTCACCAATGTAACAGAATATATCATTCTGGTTTTCAATAATGTTTTGTCCAAAAATTCTTAGCTCGGATAGTCCCAGTATATCCCAGTTGATAGTTGATAATGCTTGTCTTAGTTCTGATTGTTTTGCTTCTGTAGCTAATGTTCTTACATTGTATGTACAAATGTCTAGAGTGTTTTTGGATTGGTCTTGGTTTTATGGGTAGTTTGGAGGGTATTGGCCGTCATTCCCCACGATGGCTAATCGGCTTGGGGTAGAGTCATTATTATTCAAAATTTGCTTCTTTTGTTGCTAGTTGCTGTGTTGGTTACTGTTGATATTATTAATTTCTTTTTGGTTTGATTGTAGAAATCTATGAATGCTGTTGTTTCTTGTTTTGTTATGTTTGTCATTTTGGACTTTTTCATTTGTTTTTGGTCTTTTTAATTTTGTTGAACATGTTGGTTCATTTTCATTTGCATTTGGATCGTTGTCATATTGTCGATTTCTTTTAGGCATTCGTTGTTGTTTCTTGTCAATGTCGCTTCCTGATGTCATTTTTTTATTATTTTGAGGTTTGGAAAATGGTTTATTTTCTTGGACTGTAGTATTGAAATCTTCTTTTATGTAGTCTTCTTTTATGTATATAATATCCTCTTTATAATGTCTCAGTTTAGTTTTGTTTTTCATTATAGTATCTTTTTTTATTTGTGTTGTCAATCCAAGTAAAATAGGTCTTATTTTGTCTCCTTTATTTCCTAGACGTCTTGCAAAATCGATTTCAAAATATTCAGTTTTTATTTCGAGAATAGTGTTCAAAAGGTGTAAAATGATGTCTACTAATTCTTCGTTGCTTTTTTCAGTTTCTTTTATATTGTAAATAACAAGATAATTTTGAACAATATTTGTACATAATTTCCATTTATGAAACTCATCTGCAGCTTAAATTAAGTTTCTTAACTCACACTTAAAGTTTGGGGATTTTTGGAAGTTGGTTATATCTAAAATTAATTGCTTACCTTGCTTTTTAACTCCTACGTGGCCATACTCAGTGATGGATTTACGCCTAGGCCCGTGAGGCCCAGACCTAGGGCGGCATTATTTGAAGGGCGGCAAAATTTCAATTTACACTTGAACAAACAAAAGAGAACTGTAAGAATAGAAAAATCTCACCTCATCTCTTTGTTTTTGATTTTATATTTTTAATGAAATATGAGTGGCTATCGAAAAAAATTAAGTGGTGCGGAATATCGTAAAATAAAAGAAAAAGAATCTACGAAGTTAGTTAATTTACCTTAAAAAAATCCAAAAATATCTAGTTTTATGACAAGCTCAACTGAATCTTCTAACAATGACCAACAAGCATCATGTTCATCGGTTGTAAGTATTTTGTTTTGATTGGTAATTATTTTCTTATTGGCATTTCAGAACAAGATAGCGAAAAAGTACACTCTTCCGTATCACAAGGTACAAACGAGGCACCGTCAAATTTTTCTTCATCACAATATACTGAAGAAATTCAGTCAACAGCTGAAATTTTTAAATTTAATACTGATCCCTTTTTATGGAACTTGAATGAAGAAACACGCGATTTTATATCTATAAACGGTGTACCACGAAATGATAATGCAGACTTTAAAAATTCTAGAAATGTTTATGGTGACAAAACGAGGTATTGTTCCAAAAGTTTATTTCAACGTACTTTAAAAAATGGAGAGATTCAACGCCTTCGTGAGTGGTTGATTTATTCAGAAACTAGAGGTTCTGTATTTTGTATTCCATGCTTATTATTTGGTAAAAGTAGTGAAATGAATACTTTTACTGACGGAGGATTCCGTGACTGGAAAAACTCAAAAGCACGCTTCGAAGCTCATGAAAATTCTGACTGTCACAAAACTAACGTTAGTCATTTTAAAGCTCGAGCAGTAGTTCACGGATCTAATAAAACAACTCTATGAAGAAATAATGTATTGGGAAAAAATTGTATACCGAGTAATTGCAATTATTAAATCACTAGCAATAAGAGACCTGCCATTTCGAGGAAATTCAGAACGAATAGGAGATCCTCATAATGGGAATTTTTAGGAACAGTAGAGCTCCTTGCTGAGTTTAATCCATTTTTATCTGAACATTTAAAATTGTAAAATAATCTATGAAGAAATTATACTGTTGATTTAAAATAAAGTACTACAACAAATTTCTAGTGAAGTGCAATCTGCTGAGCATTTTGGTATAATTGTAGATTCTACGCCTGATATAGCACATGTCGATCAACTTACTATAATTATAAGATACATATTATGTACGTGATAACGGTGAAATTGTTGAAAGGTTTCTAGAATTTCTACCAAATATCGGCCATAAAGCTAAAGATATTGAGGATGCATTGTTAAAATCTCTAGAAAATAATAGTTTTGATATAATGAACTGTCATGGTCAATCGTATGACGATGCGAGCAATATGTCAGGTATATGTTCAGGCCTTCAGATACGAATCAAAACAATAAATCCTTTAGCAGATATGTTCTTTGTTGAGCTAATTCTTTAAATTTAATAGGGTTACGTGCAGTTGAATCGGTAACATCAGTTGTTGACTTCTTTTCTATTTTACAAGAACTAAACAATTTCTTTACTATATCTACTTATCGTTGGGAAATCTTGCTGCAGCGTACAAATTTAAGAACTAAGAGTCTTTCTCAAACGCATTCGAAAAAGGGTGGTCTGCAATAATTGATGCACTAGAATTTATTGCCGAAGGCAGAGATGACCGTCTACGTGATCTGAAGCTACGGGACTGCAGCGAAAATTACAACATTTGGAAACAGCAATCCTAGTCATTGCCTGGAATGTAATTTTATGACGTTTTAATGCTGCTTGTAAGAAGCTTCAAGAATCTCAAGCTGATTAATCATCCGTTGTACAGATCTATAGTTCTTTGGCCTTAGTTCTTCAAGACATGAGAGACAGACAATTTTCTGAATATAAAAAAAAGCTAAAGCAATGTCTGTAGTTCAGGATTATTATCGTTATGATACTCATCGCAAAAAAAAAAACAGAAAAATTGAGGCAAATGACTCACGGGTAAACAGTCTTCAAGATGTTTATTCGAATGTGGACATTGGTCTCCGAATTTTTTTGAGTATTCCGGCTACAAATTTTTCAGAAGAAAGATCTTTTTCAACTCTTAAAAGAGTAAAAACATATCCACGTGCAAGCATGGGCCAAGATAGACTTAATGCTTTGGCATTGCTATCTATTGAAGCACAACTAGTCCAAGAAATTAATTATGACGATATAATCGACGTTTTTGCGCTGACGAAAGCCAAGAGAAAAAAATTTGTCAATGTAAAAAAATGTATTATTTATCTATCTAAGGATTGTAACTTATTTATCTTTCATGTTAATTAATTATATTTATAAATTATACTTCTATAAAATAAAGTTATTTTGAAAAAAAAAATATTGGATCAAAATTTATGAAATAGAATTTATCAATAAGGGTGGTGCATCGAATGGGGCCTAGGGCGACAGCAAGCCTAAATCCGTCACTGGCCATACTAGTGTGACATTTGTAAACAATCACTTTTTTTTATCTAAAAGGCGATCGCAAGGCCTATTTGAATCTTTTAGCCCCTTAATGAATTTAAGAATTTTATTTAAAAGCTTATAGAAATGCTTGTATTCATCAGTAAGTAATAATGCTTTTGAAATTAAGAAATTCATGAAGTATTTACAACATTAACCATTAACTCCTATAGAACAGTTATCTAACAACAATTTAATTTACAAAAAAGTGTTGAGCTTTGCTTTTTGTCCTTTATCTCTGAAACGGTTGAGCGTATTCGAATAGAAACGTAGATATTCACGAAAAGGCGGTTTTCGCGCCTTCGTAAAATTATATACAAGTATGTGACCCCCTAACTTAAAGTCTGAACTGTATGAGCAAAATATTATAGGTATACTCAAAATATTGTAAGAAAAAATGCTGCATTTGAAGGTTCTGGTTGGTCAAAATTCTGTACTTAAAAATGCTGCAAGTATAAACAGCCTATTATAAAAATATTTAAACCGAATATTTTTGAGAGTATTTATTTAATTTATTCATATTTAAGCAAAACATTTTAAAACATTAATATGTATTAATATTACTAAAATTACTACTTGTAAGATCCTTTAAATTTTTAGTTTTTAAGTCTCATGTTAGACTTTTTTAACTTTCTATAGGAAGTTATTGTATTCAGTCCGATTTGTTGATTTGTTGTTTTTTGTTTTATTTTTATAATTAGCGAACACTAAAAGAGTTTTGTATACCTTTAATATGCCAAAGACACAGTGTGAGCATTAGGAAAAGAGGGAAGAGTTGGATAGGAGGTGTCGGTGTATATTGATTTTGAATTCCTGAACATTGCAATGATAGGGAAAGATAGAGCGTGGCAAGGCATTCCACATTCGCGTAGTACGGCTAAAAAATGAATCTCTGTACTTCATAGTACGGCTGAAGTTGGGCTCAAGGGTAAACTGATGGGCATTCCTAGAAGTGTGCGGGTATTACGATTAAGTTGTTTAAGGGGAAGAATGCAACTGGCTATTTCACTAGAGCATAGTCCGTTAAAATAACGGTAAAAAGGCTGAGCCAAGAAACCTTGCGTCGATGTTCGAGTGACGTAATCGAGTTGATAATGTTCATGTCACCAATCAATTTAAAAGCTCTTCTTTAAATACTGTCCAAGAGGCTTAAATAAGTTACTGGAACACCAGCCCAGAGATGAAAGTTATATTCGGACGTATATAGGTTTTGTTGATTGTAGCCAGATCAGACGGAGAGAACAATTTCTTGCATCGTCTCAAAAAACCCAGACATCTTGTGCCATTTTTGGCGATATCACGTATGTGATCGCTCCACAAAAGGTGGTTGCTGATGCACATTCCAAGGATATCTAGATTGTAAGTTTCATTGATGTAAGTGCCACTCATAGATAGTGGCAAGGAGGGTATATCTCGCTTTAACGATACAAGACAGCATTGGGTTTTCGAAGCAATAAATTCCACACGGTTTTTTATTCCCCATTGAACAATGCTGTGTAGGTTGGAATTTAATGAGCTAATCATATTTTGCTGTTGCAGTTCCACATCCGAAGAGGAGGGTTGTGAGTCTGGAAACGAATATGAAAAGCTAAGAGTGCTATCGTCAGCGAAACAATGTATTGGATTAGAAGTAGCAGACAGGAGATCATTTATAAAAATGAGGAAGAGGGTCGTGGACAAAACAGAGCCCTGGGGCACACCAGCATTTATTTTATGGGTTTCAGACTTGAATTCATCCAAAACAACTTGTATTGAACGGTTCGAAAGAAAATTTCTAATCCAACGAAAAACAGATTCGTCAATACCAAAAGCACGCTTTTTCGATAAAAGACTAAGATGCCAGACTTTATCAAATGCCTTTGAAATATCAAGTGCAATAATCTTACTTTCTCCAAAACGATATTGTAACAGCCACCTTCAGTTTAAAATACACAAACATCATGAATAACAAGAACATACACATATTACATATCATACAAACATAAAACATATATATTTTCAATTATATAAATTATTTATCCCTAATTATCAGCACATTTTCTATTATCATATAAAAATAAAAAAGTGCTTAATTTTGTAAATAGAAAACACATTTTCATTACTAAAGTAACTGTAATGTGCTTCTCCTTTTTTGGTATAAAAGGGCGAAGCAAATCATACCTAGCAAGCATTCTGTTCAATAAACTCGTAAACACACAACTTATAGTTGGAGTTACTATTTTGTATTAATAGTTTGCTTTCATAGGTGGCATCAGTAGACAAGCTGAACATAATTACTTGGTCGCTTGGCTCTGCTTCTAATCATCATCGTCGCTCCACTCGCTTGCATATAGCTTCAGCATCACTCTCATCACACACACACACTCACGCAAACATTTGTGTTCTCTTTGGAAACGCAACACCAACGTTTCAATGTAAAGATTTGTTCCACTGATCGGTGAGATGAAATATGAGATCACCAGAATACCTATTCCTAAGAAAGCCGTATTACCGGTCATTAAGAAGCTTCCGTTCCTCAAGATATTTCTTAAGCTGGTAATTAATCAGCGTTTCCATGCCCTTAGAAAGAAGTGAGACGTTAGGGCTATCGGTCGATAATTTGCGGGAGAAGAAGATTCGCCTTTTTTTTTGGGATTGGCTGAACAAATGCAGTTTTCCAACTACTCGGAACGAGCCCAGAAGAATAGGATAGATGGAAAAGCTTACGCAGTGGTTTTGCTAGCGTGGAAGAACACCTCTTCAGAATAATAGCGGGGATACCATCCGGTCCAGTGGATTTATGGATGTTGAGATCTTTAAGAACTCTTGCTACAGTTCGAGTACGAAAAAAGATTGGTCCCATATAATCATTAACGCGTTCAAGAATTGGGGGAGCCATGACACTATCTGGTAAGGTGGAGTTTTCGGCGAACTGCCTTGAGAACAAGTTATTTTTATCAATAGAGCTAACTAAAGGAGTGTCATTGACAACAAGCGTAGGAACCGAGGAAAAGAAAGAATTCCTCATGTTTTTTACGAATGACCAAAAACTCTTACTGCCTTTGGGACATTGCAGTATTTTTTGCCGTAATTTTTGGTCATGCAAACATTTGGTCCTTCGAATATGGGTGTTGCAGGCTTTCCTGGCTTGCTTAAACCTTTTCCGGTTTTCCTCAGTTGGGTTGGCTCTAAAACACCGAAAACTCACTTTGCAGGTCGAATCGAACCATGATTTAGCCTTAGGTTTAATACTTTTAACCATATTTGGGATAAAGGTTTTCATTCCCAAGCGAATCATATTAGTAATCATATCTGCACTGGAGTCTACGTCACTACCGAGGAAGCATAGTGACCAGTTAATGAATTGAAAATTTTACATTTCTTGACGTTTCAATGTCCCTAGAATCTAAATAAAATTTGTAGATGGATGTGTGTGTGTATGCACGTTCGTACGTTTGTACGTTCGGGATACCATTTTTCGTCGTCCATGATTTAGTTTAAAAACTATGGATGTGAAATGTGACTTTAAAAATTAATCTCTAACCCAACAAACCTAATACTCTATGACATTGTGCAATACGTCGTATTTCTCTTATTTTTTGCTATTTCCATTCTTAAGATACATGTATTTATATCGATTCTATTTTTTAAATAAATAAATAGTTACTCATCATTTCTTAAGTGAAAAAGTTTGTTTGTTTTATTCGCTGTATCCCTTTAAATTCCAAATCAAATATATGGTAAATAAAAAAATGTATAGTTTGTGTCAACATACCTAGTAGCTTTAATGAAAACTATTGTTTAGACACTTCTAGAATGTAGGGTTCTTAAACTATTATGTTGTTACTTACAGACTAACATATAAGTAAACTAAGTGCTTTTCATTAACCTATGAACGTTATTATTTATTTCAATTGCCATTATATAAAATTAAAATATTAGGATTAAATATTTAATTACAAATTGCCATGCTTCGTATTCAAGATACATTCATCCTTTTGAATTTAATAATAGTTTTCATGTACCTACTCAAAGATAGATTCTCGTCAGAAAATGTGTTTATTGAAAATATTAGCACGCAATACATCAACACGCACATTGAATGTGTAACTCTTGTACACGCAATAACTAATAATGAAATGAATTAAATTACAACAAATTATACTTCCTGTCATAATAGAACAAAAACTAATATAAGGCAATATAATGTCTGTAACGTCGTCGTACATATTAATGTATATTTATGGTGAAAAGGCTTCTTATTAAAGTACTTACAATTTCTTTGCTTTTTGTTTTAAAAACAATAAAAAAGAAACATTTTTGTTATGCTAAAGTGCATGGAAACTGAAACTATGTATAAGATCCCATTACTAATGCATTTAATGGTTTTTCGATTTTAAATTGTTTTAGTCTACACTCGCTATTTCGTACATGTTAGTAGCTATTTTAACATCAAGAACATGTTAAATTGAATCACTACTCAAAGAACTTTAAGGGTAGTTTTGTTCAGAACTGCTTTAAATCACATTTTTTGTTGGTATTTAATTTACGAAATTCCAGAAAACATACCTTCACTACACATATCTCAATCGTTCTGGAACCCCTGATCCCACTTGAAAAACTAGTCTTAAACTATCAAAAACATTCAAAATTTAGTTATAAAAGTGACATGTTGTTTTTTTTTATATAAAGGGGTTATGAATACCCTTATAATGATAAAACACAGTACGAGAAACTAGGAAGGGAAGGGAGGACAGGATTAGAAAAGAGATGCCAATGCACATTAGTTTTGAAGGCCTGAACATTGTAAAAAGTTTGAACTATTGAACCTAGTAAAGCGGTCCACATTCGTGTAGTGCGGCTAAAGAAAGAATCCCTATACTTAAAAGTACGTCTGAAGTTGTGTTCAAGGGTAAATTGATGAGCATTCCTAGAAGTATGGGTATTACGGTTGAATTGATTAAGAGAAGGAATACAACTGGTTATTTAACTAGAGCGTTGTTTGTGAAAATATCCATTAAACAATGATATTCATGAAACCTTGTGACGGTGTTCAAGAATGAAAAAAATTTCTCAGTAAAGAACGATGGCTCTTTTTTCAATTCTATCCAAAAGACTCAAGTACATTACCTAGGCACCAGCTCAAATATGAGAATTATACTCAAATTTTGGACAAATAAAAGCTTTGTAATTTATAGCCAGATCAAAAGGGGTAAACAAAACTTTTGCATCGTCGCGTTGGAGAAAACCTAAACACTTAGCATCAATTTTGGCGATGTCAAATATTGTGATCAATCCATAACAAGTGGTTTGTGATACACATACCTAGAACTGAAAGCTGTTCAGTACCCTCGATGCAAGTACCACCCATGGGTAGTTGCATTGGAGCCAGGGTTACGCTTTTGCGACAGTGGACAGTGAACAGCATTAAGTTTTCGAAGCATTACATTTTACACTGTTTTTGATTCCCCGTTGGAAAGTGCTGTAAAGATTGGAATTTGATGAGCTTATCATAAGCTGTTGTTGGCAATACACATCCGAAGAACAAGGATGCGAAACTAGAAACAAATATGAAAAGCTGAAGGTACAGTCATCGTCGAAACAATTTAGCGGGTTAGAAGTTTCAGACAAAAGATCATTTATACAAATTAGTGAGAATTTCGGAGACAAAACGGAGCCCTGGGACACACCAGCGTTTATTTTGGTGGGTATCAGATTTGAACCCGTTCAATACTAGTGATTTTTTAAGAGCTTGAGAACTTTTTTAAAAAAAAAAACGCATAAAATTTGCAAAATCTCATCGATTCTTTATTTGAAACGTTAGATTGGTCCATGACATTTACTTTTTGAAGATAATTTCATTTAAATGTTGACCGCGGCTGCGTCTTAGGTGGTCCATTCGGAAAGTCCAATTTTGGGTAACTTTTTCGAGCATTTCGGCCGGAATAGCCCGAATTTCTGCGGAAATGTTGTCTTCCAAAGCTGGAATAGTTGCTGGCTTATTTGTGTAGACTTTAGACTTGACGTAGCCCCACAAAAAATAGTCTAAAGGCGTCAAATCGCATGATCTTGGTGGCCAACTTACCGGTCCATTCCTTGAGATGAATTGTTCTCCGAAGTTTTCCCTCAAAATGGCCATAGAATCGCGAGCTGTGTGGCATGTAGCGCCATCTTGTTGAAACCACATGTCAACCAAGTTCAGTTCTTCCATTTTTGGCAACAAAAAGTTTGTTAGCATTGAACGATAGCGATCGCCATTCACCGTAACGTTGCGTCCAACAGCATCTTTGAAAAAATACGGTCCAATGATTCCACCAGCGTACAAACCACACCAAACAGTGCATTTTTCGGGATGCATGGGCAGTTCTTGAACGGCTTCTGGTTGCTCTTCCCTCCAAATGCGGCAATTTTGCTTATTTACGTAGCCATTCAACCAGAAATGAGCCTCATCGCTGAACAAAATTTGTCGATAAACACATTTCGAACCGAACACTGATTTTGGTAATAAAATTCAATGATTTGCAAGCGTTGCTCGTTAGTAAGTCTATTCATGATGAAATGTCAAAGCATACTGAGCATCTTTCTCTTTGACACCATGTCTGAAATCCCGCGTGATCTGTCAAATACTAATGCATGAAAATCCTAACCTCAAAAAATTCACCCATTACTTGAAATGAGCGATCCGAAAGGAAATTTCTAACCCAACAAAGAAGAGATTCATTAATACCAAATGCATGCATTTTCGATAAGAGAGCTTGATGCCGAACTCTATTAAATGCCTTTGAAATATCAATGGCAATAATTTTACTTTCTCCAAAACGATGTAAGATTTGTTCTACTGTTCGCTGAGATAAACCATAAGATCACCAGTGGATCTATTGCTACAAAAGCCATACTGCCGGTCATTAAAAAGCTTTCGTTCTTCAAGATATTTCTTAAGCTGAAAATTAATCAGCGTTTACATGACCTTGCAAAGAAGGAACGTAAGTGCAATTGGACGATAGTAAGAGGATGAGGAGGATTTGGTTTTTTTAAGGACAGGCTAGACAAATGATGTTTTCCATCCACTCAGAAAAAGACCACTAGAGTATGACAGATGGAAAAGCTTACGGAGTGGTTTTGCAAGCGTTGAAGAACACCACTTCAGAACAATAAAAGTTATATTATCCGGAACGGCGGATTTGTGAATGTAAAGTATTTGTAAATGATTTTTAAGTATTCTAGCAACTATACGAGCGCGAAAGAATATTCGTCCCATGGAATCGTTTACGCTTTCAAGTACATTCAAGTCATTTCACTTATTGGCATCATCGAATTAACAGCAAACTGTGCTGCAAACAAATTGGTTTTATCAATCGAGCTTACAAAATGGGTGTTATTGGAATATATGGCTGTTACACAAATATGTGAATTTCTGTCAAAAAAATAAAACTTAATTTTTCAATTAAGAATTCACTTTCTTATATTTCACGCTCACTAAAAGGGTTATTACTCCACGTTAAGCAGACAAATACGGATTTAAGATTAAATACCAATGAATACCAATGCTAATTAGCCTTAAAATTAAGACTTTTGAAAAAATTACATTTGTTCGCGAAGTTCATAGAACTTTATCTATAAGCTTTATTGCCGTGTTTGGAGCGAAGTTAATTTTAAAATCATTCGTGAGCCTTAAAATCATTGGATGAACCCGATAAAGAAAAAACTCTTGAAGCATTGAAAGCCAACATTCAAGCGATCATTGACAACATACGGCCAGAAGTTTTTTTTATGGAAAAGTAGTGAAAAATTGGTTTGTTCAAATGGACTATGTGACTTTTAGCCACGAATGCGCTGAAATTATCTACCCTATTTTAATAATAAAAAATTATTTTAAACAAAATGTATGTCTTGTATCATTATTTAAGGTTTTAAGTTCTTAAAAAATCGTTTAAGCCCTATGGCTTGAAGTTCTGTGTCCATAATCGAAAATGACACTCCGTTTACTTGAAGATATTCGAATAATTAAAAGCTGACGCAATGTATCCAACAAAATGAATTTCAAATAAATAATTGCATTTAAAAACGATTACAATATTTTTTTGAAAAAAAAAATCTCCACAAGAAGTTTTAGAAACTAGTTTGTTAAAAAAAACGTAGGAAGTCTTTGCTTACATTGAAAAACCGGGCCTTAGTGTTCAAAAATATACAAAAAAAGTTTTGTACTTAAAGGTACTATTCGAAAGATTTAGTTACAGCTTGTTAAAAAAATATATACGACTGATTTTGTATGTCCACCAACGTAACAAGAGTACAAAGCGCAGATACTCAATGTTCTTTTTTGAGTTTTCGTTTTTTATAGGTACTGCCGCCGCCGCCGTTGGACCATAAAAAGAGGAAACTATACTATTGGAACGTGTCAAGCTGACTAAGATAAAAATTCACATCAGTAGCATAAAAGATGTGAGTGAGATTTTTTTTTGTTTTATTTTTCGAAGTCGTTGAAAAAGTTTCTTGTAGCTACCTTTATTTTTCATTTAAGTTAACTTTGTATGATATTTATATTTTGTCGAGAACGTGCTTTTCACATACTCGCTCGTTGTCAATTTATCGTCCTAATGCAATGGTTAAAGACAAAAAACTGCAGCTCTTTGTTCTAAATAATTTCCGGAATTTTATAGAAGGTTTTAGTTTAAATTGAAATATAGGTAGATTCATGCTTTGTTAGCTTTTCTCTATTGAACACAAAAAAACTGTATTGAAACAAAATAAAATTTATTGATACGAAATAATGCATTTTATTTTCTTTGGGAAAGAAATAAATTGTACTAACGTACATATGATGCTTAAAGGTTTTTTAGTGTTTACTCCACTTGTCAAGAGTTCAAGGAGTGAAATCAAAATAAATTACTTGCTCTTAGTCTTCGATCTTTGACGGAAGTTTTTTGTTGAAACAAATTCTCTTACAATCGATTCTAAGAAACTTTTTTTTCGAAATTTTTCACATTTTAAACTTTGGACAATAAATTACAAACTTCTTTCTTCATTTTTCTTTATAAAAAACAACTTCATACATCTATTACATATTTAAAAATGTAGTTGGCTTCAGTAGGTTAGATAACTAAGTAATTAATAGTTAGTGATAGCTGTATACAATAGTAAGGTATATACATAAGTCCAATGGTGGACTATTTCGTTTACTTAATAAATCTCTTAATAAATGAAAATTGTGGTACTGAGGTGTAACTATTTTTGTTGATCACTAACTTACTATTTCCATATAAGAGTAAGTACCTATGTATTTTGCGTATTTAATATTTTATCAGCTAGGATTTTAAATTTTTAAAGAAATAATGGAAAAATACCTTTGATTAACTTTTTCCCCTAAATGGATGCAGTCAAAATAAAGGGTGGTTTAATTTTATGGGTCAATGTTGATTTTGAATAAAACAAAAATTACACTGGTCTGCAACAATAAAGCTATACTTTTCTAAAGGATTTTAGTATGCTGATTCTGAATCTGAACAAGTTTGACTGAAGAAATAAACTCAGCTATTAGACCTCATGGATATGGATCAAGAAATGAAAGAGGGAAGACATTTATCAAGTGGCTAGGAGAAATGAATTTGAAATTCGGGAATTCATTCTTCAAAAAGAAAGATAGCAGGAAATGGACCTGGATCTCGCCGAACGGAAAGACAAAAACGAAATAGACCTCATCCTCAGAAAAAATATTGAAATCGTCCAAGACATAACTGTCCTTAATAATATACATTTTGACAGTGATCACAGACTAGTGAGGATGAAAATAAAAGATAAGACATTGTCGAAGAAATCGACAAATCTACGTTATCCCTAAAATATTTCCGGATCAGAAAATAATTACCTATAATAAAAATATAATCATAAAACAAAGATCAATCAGCTTTAAGAACAGTCAAAGAATCTATCGAAATGACCAAACACGATCTGAAGAAAGACAAATGCACAGGAAAGGACATAATATCATCAGAAATATTAATTTATGTTAAAAACTCCCTTTCCAACATTTTAACAAACATATTTAACGAAATAGTACAAACAAAACAAATCCCTGAACAATGGTAAGAAACAACGATAACATTAATACACAAAAAAGGAAAGAAGGACGATATCAATAACTTCAGACCTATAAGTAACATTTCGACAATTTAAAAGCTCTTGACACAAAAGACAATATAACGTTGGACGAAGAAAAAATTGAGTACGTAGAAGATTACATATAATTGGGACAGCTAAAATCATTTAAGGACCAAGAAAATAAAGAAATTAACAGACGCATCAGCAATAGCTGAAAACAATTCTGGAGCCTTAAACATATTTTACTATTGGACCAAAGTGCAGACACAATTAAATATATATTCGACTCTGCAATTCTACCGATCCTTACTTACGGACTACAAACAATGAGCTTGACTGCAAACACACTTGACCAGCTAAGGATATGTCAGACCAAAATGGAATGAGAAATTCTGAACATACGACCAAGTCAAAGGGTACGAAATGAAGATATTCGAAATAGAACCAGAATTATTGACGTCATAAATAGAACAGGAAGGCTGAAATGGAGCTGGGCAGGACACGTATCTAGACTTCAGGACCAACCATGGACAAAAAATACAACACAATGGACAAATAACCACAAATTGGTACAACGAAACTAAAAATAGAGACACATGGACGGCCTTGGGGTAGGCTTATGCCAGTAACCAATATTTATAACTTTTAAATAATTATTTTATTTTAAATTCATTTTTATTTAAAATGTATGTTAATTTCAAAACTATAACTATTAAATTACCTTAAATGTAATTAAATACTTAGACAATAAAAGCTTGTGATAATAAAAATAATAGTAATGATTCTGAATCTGGTTTTTTAAATATTCCCGTTAGAAAACCACAAAAACCCGTTTTTAACTGTTTTCGAAGCAATATTTTCAAGTGAAGTAATCTTTTTCAACTAAATTTGTAACGGTTTTTGAAAGAACTTCTTTTTTGCTTTTAGATTCAGTTTCAATATTCTCAATATCACTTTTTTTCTCCGAGATATCTTAAATTTAAATTAATAGGTTTGACGTATTGTACCATAAATAAACTGATCTAATAAACTTCATTTATATTTGTCCCAGGAACAAAATCATACTTTTTGAATGGATTTTGATATGCTGTTTTCGAATTCAGATTCCAAAATTTCGACTTTGTATTCAAATTCAGAGCATCAAAAACTAGAAGAAAAGTATACCTTCAATAGTGGGACTAAAAAACCTGTAGCTTTGCAGGGCAATTATATATAAAATTACAAAACACGTTTCAGACGGTCCACCAACAGCGCTCAATGATCTTTCTTGATCTGTCGAAACCGATGTTTTATATCCTAGTCAAGTCTTTTCTTAATGAAACTTTATTTAATTTTACTAACTTGAGAAAAATATAAATTTTTCTTATAATGGGTGATTTTTTTGAGGTTAGGTTTCATGCATTAGTATTTGACAGATCACGCGGGATTTCAGACATGGTGTCAAAGAGAAAGATGCTCAGTATGCTTTGACATTTCATCATAAATAGACTTACTAACGAGCAACGCTTGCAAATCATTGAATTTTATTACCAAAATCAGTGTTCGGTTCGAAATGTGTTTCGCGCTTTACGTCCGATGAGCGATGAGGCTCATTTCTGGTTGAATGGCTACGTAAATAAGCGAAATTGCCGCATTTGGAGTGAAGAGCAACCAGAAGCCGTTCAAGAACTGCCCATGCATCCCGAAAAATGCACTGTTTGGTGTGGTTTGTAAGCTGGTGGAATCATTGGACCGTATTTTTTCAATATGCTGTTGGACGCAACGTTACGGTGAATGGCGATCGCTATCGTTCAATGCTAACAAACTTTTTGTTGCCAAAAATGGAAGAACTGAATTTGGTTGACATGTGGTTTCAACAAGATGGCGCTACATGCCACACAGCTCGCGATTCTATGGCCATTTTGAGGGAAAACTTCGGAGAACAATTCATCTCAAGGAATGGACCGGTAAGTTGGCCACCAAGATCATGCGATTTGACGCCTTTAGACTATTTTTTGTGGGGCTACGTCAAGTCTAAAGTCTACACAAATAAGCCAGCAACTATTCCAGCTTTGGAAGACAACATTTCCGAAGAAATTCGGGCTATTCCGGCCGAAATGCTCGAAAAAGTTACCCAAAATTGGACTTTCCGAATGGACCACCTAAGACGCAGCCGCGGTCAACATTTAAATGAAATTATCTTCAAAAAGTAAATGTCATGGACCAATCTAACGTAATTCAAATAAAGAATCGATGAGATTTTGCAAATTTTATGCGTTTTTTTTTTTTTAAAGTTCTCAAGCTCTTAAAAAATCACCCGTTATAAGTTAAAACTTGCGTGGGTTGGTGTCGTCTCATATACCTACCCTAATTTTGCTTGTTAACACAGCCATTCATCCAAAAATGCGCCTTGTCAGTGTCACTAAAGATGATTTTTCGGAAAAAAATTGGGGTCCTCTTCCAAACGATTCGAAGCCCAGTCAGCGAACTAACGGCGCGCGATGTCTATGGTCATGAACTTTGAGCTCCTGGGTCAGTTGGATCTTGTACGGGTGTAGGCCCAAGTCCCGACGCAAAATTCGCCAAGTTGAAGTATGCGAAAGGCCGAGTTCTTGTGCACGGCGAGGAATAGACTGCCTCAGGTTCTGCAGGACACTTTCATGGACCATGGCGATGTTCTCGTCTGCTCTTGCGTTCTTAACGTACGGGTGTTGGCTGATTGTTTACTGAACCTTTACTGAACCGCTCGTCTCAAATTTTGCCACCAAACGTTGAAGAGTCGACTGTGAATGGCCACCACGTCTACTTTGCGTTAACGAACACTCATTTTGATAATAAAGTTTTCAATCGTGTAACTTGCCATGATGATTTGGCATAAACAACTGAATAATAAACAAAAGATTTGACAGATGTCACCAAAACAAAATGGCCACCACGGGGCGCCAAAAACTACCCGCGCCAATTGAAAAACTCTTTCTGACGGGCATTGAGATTTTAAATATCTTCTACATAAGATGTTTTTTTCAAGTGGGATTTGCTAAAAACAACAAGATTTCGATATTTTTGCTGTTTTTGTCAATCAGTATTTTAAAACGTGAGTAAAAGTGAATAAATAAGAACAAATATATACATAGATAGATTATGTTATAAGGAATACGTCTTCCAAATTTCTTCCAAGGTCAAACGAATCTAAAAGGGCTATTGTAGAAACAAGCTACTCATATTTTTTAAAAATCATTTAAAAAAAAAAATGGTACGTACTAAAATATTTCTGAATCGAGATTTAAATTCAGCAATGTCAAACCTTTTATAATTTCAGAAAATGATTTGAAGGAGAAAACACAAATTTTGCAGACCAGTGTTATTAAGGAAATTATTTTGTTTCTTTCTATTATGATAATATTGGAATGGTATTGGAATAAAATATTGGGCAAATGACGGCCGCGACCCCGTCGGCACACCTCCATCCGATGGTACAAATTTTCGATGACGCTCCGGCATAATTGAGGTTCTATGTGGTTTATGTACCGAATTATCTCATCCTTTAGCTCTTAAATTGTTGGTGGCTATTCAACGTATACCTTTTATTTCAAATAACCCCAAAGAAAGAAGTCCAACGGTGTCAAATCACATGATCACCATGAGTACATAATGATATTGATATCGCCACCACATGAGATAACACGGCTATTGAATTTGTCGCCCAAAAGGGTCATTGTTTCTTTAGCTGTGTGGCAATTGGCACTGTCCTGTTAAAACCATATATCGTCCACATCGATAACTTCCACTTCAATCCATAAAAATCTCGTTATCATCTCAAGATACCGAATACCATTCCCAGTAACTGCCTGACCGGCCTAATTTTGGAAAAAAAATACGGCGGCAAAGGTCACTCTTTGTGAATGCATTGGTTTTTCGATCACTCTTGGATTATCAATAGCTCAAATGCAGCGATTCTGCTTACTTACGAATCCACTGACCTGAAAATGTGCCTCATCATTGAAGATGACTTTCTCCGAAAATCGATCATCCACTGTTGCCATTTCATGTAGGGTCAAGAGGCTTTAGTTCTTAAGTCAATCGCACTTTATAAACGGGTAAATGCAAGTCTTTATGCATAATGTTAATTAACGAAAAGCGTAAGAGGTGCAATTGTTGGGGACGACGATAAGTTGAGGTGGACGGCTCTTTAGCCACACTATCGCGAGCATCAGCAATATTTCTGCAGTACGAGCTGTAAGAGCATGAACTGGAGTTTTCACATCTCCTAAAAATCCGGTTTGCTCAAATTTTTTCACGATTTTTCCGATTGTACGAACTTTTGGACGATTAAATTGACCGAAAAAAATCAAGAAGTGCACAATATGCATTTTGATTTGAATGCCCATTTGTATAATAACGCACTGTTCGATTGTATATTTTTCCATGATTCTAATAATTGCATTAGGGTAAAATTGGCAAATGTCAAATAAAATGCAGACAAAACTTGAAATTTAGGTGTAGTTTACATTTAACATCGGACCTTAAAATCTCAAGCCAGTGTTTTAGCCCAAAACGTGGCCTTTTTGGCTCAAAACTGAGAATTTGAATAATTATAAATATACCAATTAAATTCAATTGTAGTACCCATGGCATGATGGTTAGTGCGTTGGACCCTGGTATGTTCCCTAAAATCAACAAGATATTTAGGAAAAAGAACGACAATGACCTTCCGTGTCTGAAACTCCAAAGAACTGAAGAGAACAGAGACGTACTCATGACAGCGCAAATAGATCCAGAAGAAGCCATCTTTGACGATGACTTTTATATAATTGAAGTTCCGAAGGAAAAAGTGGAGGCGGTGGGAGCTGCTTTCCAGCAAGTGTACAAGGTGAATGTTAGCATTCGCCCCAACCACGACCTGGAAAACAGAGCCCTACTTAATCACTTTTACCTTCGAAATGATATAACACAATGGCGATCTGAGAACCGCGGTTTAGTGCGGTTCAATGACGATTCCTTGGCAAATGCCATAATCGCCGAGCAAACGGGACCAAGTCCCTTGTTAGTGACGAAGGTTGAGCTTCAGCTCATCTTCAACTCAATAAAAAATAAAAAGTCAGCAGGTGTCGATGGTATATCCAACGTTGTACTAAGACATTTACCGATGGAGGCAATTGACATTTACACCACACTCTTCAATAATGCACTGAATAATGCATATTATCCAGGGCATTGGAAGACCGCTGTGGTTCATCCTCTCCCGAAAAAGGGAAAGGACAACTATAACCCGTCAAATCTTCGGTCGATAAGTCTTCTTCCGAGCATCAGCAAAGTTTTCGAAAAGATCATCAATAGGGCTCTGACTAAGTGGGCTGCGGACAACAAAATAATTCCGGATAAACAGTTCGGGTTCAAGGCGGGTCATGACACAATTCATGCTGCGTCTAAACTCGTTTCTGATATCCAATGGAATAAAACAAAACAACAATGCACAGGTGCTGTTCTGGTTGATTTGGAAAAGGCCTTTGACACCGTATGGTTAGAGGGTCTTTACCTAAAACTGAGCAGGCTTGGCATAAGCAAGCCATTGTTGTATATACTTTATGATATGCTTAACGGTAGAAAGTTTGTTGTCAAAAGTGGCAATGTAACTTCTACCACAACATTCTAAATTAAAAATGGTCTTCAACAAGGAGCGGTGAATTCGCCGATTCTCTTCAGCATTTACACCAGCGATCTGATAGGTAGTCTTACAAAGGCAATTGCGTACGCCGACGATCTTATTGCATACAGAACGGCCCGAAAGGTTGAGGTTATTAGAATTCTCTTGCAGCGTGATTTCGACAAGATTCAGCGATATTGCGACGACTGGAAACTGAAAATAAATGTACAGAAGTCAGAGACAATTCTGTTCCGGACTCCGTTGGCTAGGGCCACGAGGGATACGTGCAAGAATTGGCGCAAGATGGTCATCGTTGATCTTCACGGGCAGCCATTAGCGAGCAAAAGTGTAGTGAAGTACCTCGGTATCTGGTAAGATCAGGGGCCCTACTATGTAACTCGATTCTACTTTTGATTCTATTCGAAACTCATTTCCGATTCTACTTTCAAATCGTACTACGTATGAAAGTAGAATCGAATGCCGGTTATACCAACTTGTTTTCAAAAAAATTTCTACTTTCGAACGAGTATCGAGTCGTTTGACAGTTTTAAAAACAAAAAAACAAAAATAAAACATCAAATTTTTGGACAAGAAATTTAACAAAAATGGACACCGTTGGAATTTGGATTAATTTGCAAGGAAATGAAGAACGGTAGAAGCAAATTGAACGCAGAAGAATAAGAGATAACTCCAAAATAATGGAGCTGAGTGAGAAAAGGTTTGCACATATACGGTCCGCCATTGAACGTTTTTTTTCTAACTAGTGCTTATTTTGTAAATGGTTACGCTTAGCTCATGTCTGATTTCACAGATAAATAGTTTTATCTTTCCGCTGAACGAATATGGTAGTGTATACGCTTCATCATCTTTTCAGATGAAGCTTATTTTGATCTTGGCGGGTATGTAAACAAGCAAAGTTCTCGCATTTGGGGCACAGAAAACCCGTACACATACATTGAATAGCCGATACACCCAAAACGAGTCACTGTTTGGTGCGAATTTTGGTCCAGAGGCATAATTGGGCCATTTTTCTTCGAAAACGAGCAGGGAGTGGCCGTTACAGTCAATGGCGATCGTTATCGGGCCATGTTGAACGAATTTTTGTTCACAAAAGGAGGAGGATATTGGCAAAATTTGTTTCAACAGGACGGCGCGCGCTACGTGCCACACAGCCGAAGCTACACTCGATGTTTTTATAGCATTTTCAAAAAAAAAAGTTATTTGGCGGACCCTTTATATATACGGTAGAATATTTGAATGCATTCAATGAAAAATATATACTTTTGTTTTAGTTTTGTTCTTCGCTTATCATTAAGTTATCACGAATTCCCGGTGTAATTGGGGTGGTAAAATAATAAAACACAAGAAGTTGAATGAAAAACTCTCAAATTCAAATTGCATATTAATAATTTATAATATTTAACTTACACTTTGGCAAAAAAAAACTTCGTTCGCAAACACATTTGATGTAGAGCGATTATTTTCGATTTTGCCTTGTTTTGAATACTACTTTCGAGTTACAAAGTTCCTCGTTTATTCGAAAGTTCATAAGAATATAGTTGGCACTACTAGAACTATTCGATTCTCGTTTGTTCGAAAGTAGTCAAATAGATACATAGTACCAATTTTTCGAATTCGAGCAATTTCATTGTAGAATCGAGTTACATAGTAGGGCCCCAGTATTTATATTTCGACAGACATATAAATGCTGCTCTGACCAGGGCCAGAGGAGCCTTCGCTCTGACGAAACGGCTGTTTTTTAGCAGTCGGCTTGACCCCAGAGTGAAGGTAATTTGCTACATGGCCCTCATACGGCCGATGATCGTTTATGGTTGTCCTGTGTGGTTCAACGTTGCCCCTTCCCAGATGGAGAAGTTTCGGGTGTTCGAGCGGCAGTGTTTACGACGCTGTACCGGCTTATATCGAACAGCCGAATCTTCTTACGTGCATTACTATTCCAACGAGGTCCTATACAACGGGGCTCGAATCAACAGAATTGACAATTTCGTGATA
This sequence comes from Eupeodes luniger, assembly GCA_951509635.1. Taxonomy (NCBI): domain Eukaryota; kingdom Metazoa; phylum Arthropoda; class Insecta; order Diptera; family Syrphidae; genus Eupeodes; species Eupeodes luniger. Next base: position 75,267,833 of record OX608075.1, on the reverse strand, counting down.
AAACTCGTCCGAGGTCACATTGCAAGAGCTATGTCTTCGACCAACAATTTAATTTTCGGGGCGTTCTATCCGAACGACGAGTATTTTGAGAGTGCACGCTTGAGCGGCTTCATTCCACCAGAAGCATTCCTCTTCTTGGATAGATGCGGTCTGATACAGGATAGATTGGCAGTTCCGTTAATCTACCACGTCAGACGACGAACCGTGGATAGGCGACTCCTGTACAATCGGGACGTCATGGCACAAGACGGAGCAGAGCTCCTTCGGTTCAGTAGGGCTGTGTCCGAACGGGACCGAACTGATAGGGTGAAGCAGGAGAACCAGTTTTGGTGGCTTCAATCGGCACTTGATAGTGGGTAGTCGGGATGGGGTTTTAAGTCTTGGCCGGCTTACATACTTGTTTTATAGTTTTAGGGTTTAGTTTTAAGTAGAATAGGCATGGTGGCACAAAAAAAAAAAAAAACACACACAAAAATACAAAAAAAAACACACAAAAAAACAAAAAAAAAAAAAAAAAACAAAAAAAAAACATGGAATAAGAAAAAAGAAAAAAAAAAAGACCAAAATATTAAAAACAAAAATGTTAGTTAGATTTGCTGCTGTGGTTGTTCTAGTTTTAAGTAGTTTATAGGTAGAATAGGTAGTTTAAGTTAGTTTAAGTTTTATTTTAAGGACCTTATTTTAAGTAGTTTTAAGTAAAAATAAAAAAAGAATATTGATATTAGTTTTTTTCAAATTTTCTAATAAATACAAAATAAATAAAATTTAATTGAAGTAAAATAGATCTTAGGGCCGAAAGGCATTAGTATTAAGTATTATAGTTTAACTTAGAGTGTCCGTATGGGACCAGTAAGTTAGTAATAAGTTATGGATAATTAGGCTAGTTTTATGAATTTTTGTCTAGCTTTAAGATAGTCTTAAGAATGAATTAATAAAAATGAATTAGAAAAAAAAAAAAAAAAAAAGTTCGTTGGACTGTCATACCAGAGGTCTTGGGTTCAATACCTGCCTATGCCATCTAAGGTTTTTTTCACGGGTACTGCCTGCCTTGCGAGGAATTTACAAATTATCCAAGAGTAATTCTTGTTATGAAAAGTGTTTTCTCAAATTAGCCGTTCGGATTCGGCTTAAAAACTGTAGGTCCCATTCATTCCTGACAACATTACTCGCACACAGGAATGGTTGAGAGTTGTAAGTCACTAGGCCCTAGTTCTCAACGGACTGTTTGCGCCGCCAATTGTATTTTATTTAATTAAATTCAATTGAAACAATGGAAATAAAAAAATTCTGCATTTGATGTAAAAACAAATTATAATTTTATTTTAAATAATTAATTATTGTACGTCCTGAAGTTTGTAATAGAAGCCCAAACTTTAACTCGAACGAATCTATAAAAATAAATCTTCCACCTCTGTGCACACATGACGGCGACGACCGACGACCGATGCTTGCAATTCCCCCACTAACACAGAAAATTGGCACAAAAACGTCTCATTAAACTATTCACATTGGGTTGTCCTGTTGTGGCAAAAAAGACGAACACAAACAAAATACCGACTGTGCCATCCGTTGTCGTTGCCATTGCCATTGTCACATCCTCTTCCGCAAATGGAGTGGATTCCTTATTGTTATTTAATGGAAAATATGAGGATCCCCACGGTTTTTCACTCTTTTTTTGTATTCCACGTCTCCGGGTATAACTTTAGCTTCATAATAATTTTTCTTTTTGGACTTTTTTTGGGGATGGGGATAGTATGATGGAGCGGTTGTTTTTCTATATTATAACCTAAACGTGGAGCGTATACCGCACAAGCATAGCAAACTTCTTACGACTATAGGTACTATATAGCAAGGCAACTGGTGGAGAATATTTTATTTTGGTTTTTATTTATTGAAATGAATACGAGACAGAAGTCGCGCCGGAATGTCGTCCTTGAAGTAAAAATATTTTAAGTGAGCTAAAATTTCTAAGCAGCAAGAACAAAACAAAAAAGGACTGAAATTACTTTATATATGTGTAAGTATACGTTTATATGGAGAAAGGGAGAAATACCAACGACAACGACGACGGTGTCCTCGAGCTTTGTGACATCCTCTTGCATGCTGTGTGTGACTTACATACATTATTAACATTAAGCTGTTTCATATAGTCATACATGTATAGCGTAGGTATGCTTCTATACAAAATATGGGACGGAAGGATGTTTGAATGAGCGTGCAGAAGCGTAGGGATGACGTTGGGATGTTGTTTCTATGAAATTCGGAAATAAAAGAAACAACTCTATTCGCTTCGCCAAATGTGAAGGTGATTATCCTTGGTTTGTTAGAGATAGTAGGTCAATTAGACATTTCCTTAATTATCATGTGGTTAGGAAATAAAATGCTCCACAACTGGGTGGCATCACGTATAGTTTCTCTTATGGTTTGTACTATAAGATAACACTGTAGGTTCTTAGTCCGAGTATAAATACGTTTACTTGATTTAAATAGAAATAAATTAGTTATGTGGTAAGTCTTGATTTTATTGCACTAAAAAGATAGTCTTCATTATCAAAGTACCTACCTATTTATGTGTATATACATATAAGTGGGAAATAAAGTGTCCTTTTTTTTCAAAATTATTGATTTCTTATGTATACACTGCCAACCACTAGGAAGAGCCCACAAATTTTGGAATTGATTTTCGCTTTTTATTGATGGTGGATCTTTTGTACACGAGACCGTTTACTACCTGTTAATAGGTTCGTATTTCACCATAACAAATTTATAAAATTAAAGGGAACCTAAATTGAAATCGAGCGAGTTTTGTGTCAGATTAAAAAACAATATTTTTCTTATTTGTTACCTTTGGAATTTCATACCTAGAAATTGTGAAATATTTTCTTGTAATGTACTTCTTCTTCAACTGAAAACAATGAATTTTATTTCCTATAACTTCTTATGTCGAGATTGTATTTATATTTGTCTCTATACGACCAGTTTTAAGGAGTAGACCCAATAGTTTCTATTTATACTGTTTCTTACTTAGCCAAAACAGTTTAAGAAAAATCGAATAATAATATAAAACTGTTAAATAAAAGCTTGTTATAAAATTTATTTCTGTAGTGTTAAAATGGATGTTCTTGCAATAATTAATTACCTTTTTTTCTAAAACTTAAAATTAAATTCTCTGTTAGCTTCGATTTGGCCAGGCCTTAAAAATTCAAGTTTATGAGATCTCAAATCTTTTTCCTTCTCGAGGATTTAGTAAGATAATTCAATACAAAATTATTTCCAGCATTAGATGTTGTTTTACAATTTTTTAGAGCCCAAAAATTAGTTTTAGTTTGAAAAAAATAATTTCGTACACATCAAACGTACACACAAACATACATATACAATTATACATGTATCCGAACAACACAACACTTCAACAAAATTTGGAAATAATGTTCGAAATTTAGAGACAATTTGTCCAAAGAATACTTTTCATATAACTGATATTGTACATATAGTCCGTTTATATGAGGATTGATCTTAGTTACACAAATGTTTTGAATTCCTCTTTTTTGTATTGAAAATTTACCGATCTAAAATAAAAACAAACACAATTTGACAATTGACAGTAAGTATAAATATTGAAGTTAGGCGAGGCAGCAACATTTTAATATGTTCTGTATTTGGACCTTAACACTTTATCACTATCCTGCATGTCTTGTGTATGGAATCATACTTCACTCAAGAAGTTAAATTAATATTAATTATTTTGTCATCTAGTATCTACATACATTCATGCGAAAAAGCTATTAAAAATTAGACTACTCGGATTGTGTGTCTTTCAGGTAGGTAAAACATTTAAAAAAAGAAGAATTCTCATATAATTTTGTTTTCCTTTAAATACGAATTAAAATTTTTAAAAAATGTGAAAGGAATGATAAAAATGAAGAAAAGTCTAAATACACATTTAAATATAAGGAATGATAAGAGGGAGAGGGTGAAAGTGTGTCAGTTTTCGAAAAGAAATATATAATTGACCAGTTTAATTTTTTAAAAAAGATTTCTTGGAATTTTTCATTCAGATTGACAGAGCAAGAAAATAAAATTTTAACAGAATTTCTCGCCTTGAAGTCAAATAAGCTTATTTTTTTCGTATCTTTATTTGAATTGTTCGTTTGAGCACACATAAGTGAGAAAAAATTATCCAAACAAAAGACAAAAGTAAGAAATCTTAATAATATTTCTTAGAATACGGAAATATTCGAGATTTAAGAAACACAGACTATCTAAATTCAAATCGGTTTCAATTGGTATAAAGATAAATGATTATATGTACATATGTACAATGTACATTCAATTTGTTAAAAGAAAAATAGAAGAAAAATGTATTTAAATTCAAACTTCATTATGATAAGATGTTTAATTACTCTACACACAAAGTTAATTAAAATATTGTTCTCAAGTAAAAATTTGAATCTATTAAAAAAATAGTATAGCCAAACATCATTAGTTTTATGAATTTCAAAAACAGAAATCTTACATTCGACTTAAAGCTTTATTCTTCCCATAGTTTGTTCTATGGAAGTCAATATGTATAAAATCAAATGTACGCAGCTGACGAGTTCCGCCTCGGTAATTCAATACACAAGATAGCAAATAAGGTGCATCAATTTCACCATTAATGAGTTGATGAAAAAATACTAAGTCATTATTAACACGCCTTTGATGAAGAGATTGCATTTGAAGAAGCAGAATACGATGTTCATAGGGAGGCAGATCATAAGGATCATCCCAAGGAAGACCCTTTAGGGCAAAGCGAATGAAGTTATGTTAAATTGATTCGATACGTTTTCTATGAATTTAGTAATACGGAGTCCATACCTGCGAAGCATATTCAAGATGAGGACGAACATGGCAATTATACAAAGAAAGAGTAACATAGGGATCATTGAACTCCTTTGCCCAGCGTTTTATAAAACCAAGCATAGAACTTGCTTTATTAACAATCAAATTAATCTGATGTGTAAATTCTAAGTTGGAACAGAAATGAACACCTAAATCTTTAAATGTGGAGACGCGACAGAGTTTTTGCTGTGATATACAATAATCAAATACACTACCGATTCGTTTTTTAGTAAAAGTTATCGTCTGGCATTTTAGAGGGTTGAGTGAAAGGCTATTTTTTCCACACCAAAATGTGAAACTATCAATGTCGGCTTGTAAAAGAATACGATCATGGGTGGACTTTATTATTTTAAAAATCTTCATGTCGTCAGCAAAAATGAGTACTTCACTTGAGCGTAGACATGACGATACATCGTTAATAGACAGGATAAACAGAAAAGGGCCAAGATGGCTTCCCTGGGGAACACCTGATTGAGCAACAAAAGGTTCACAAAGACAATTTCTAAATTTTACCTCATAGGATCTGTTTTCAAGGTATGATTTGATCCAAGCTAAGAAAAATGGTGGAAAACCAAGAGCTTTAAGTTTAAATAAAATAATTCCGTGGCTAAGTTGGTCAAAAGCTTTAGAAAAGTCAGTGTATATACAGTCAACTTCATAGCCTTGTTCTAAAGCGTTTGAACATATGTTTGAGAATGTGAGGAGATTAGTAACGGTTGATCTTTTTTTCACAAAACCATGTTGCTGTTCGCAAATGAGATTCTTACTAAAAAATGCTACACTTTCACATACAACTTGTTCAAACACTTTAGGAATGCAAGACAGTTTTGCAATGGGCCTGTAGTTGGTTATATCCGCCTTGTTACCTTTCTTGAAAATTGGTGTTAGAAATGACTCCTTCCATATATTGGGAAATTTGCCTGTTTTTAGAGAAAGTTTAAATAAGAACGTAAGGGGTTCAACTACAGCATTACTACACTTTTTTAATACTATCGGGGGAATACCATCGGGGCCGGCTGAGCAGTCATCATTCAACGCGGATAAAAGATCAAGGACCGTACTCTGTAGCACAGGGATGTGACTACAGCTAGTTTGTGAAAAGGAGTGAAGATTATGAAAATATACTTCATCAACTTCTTGAGGGCTATTAACAAATGGCTCATGGAAATTTGTCGCGAAAGCGTTACAGATATCAACAGTTTTATCTAACGAAAGGTTCTTGTAAGTGAAGTTAACTGGAAAGCCATCTGATTTTTTCTTTAAGTTTACATAATTCCAAAATTTTTTAGGATTCTCTTTCAAAGAGGTGCCCAAGCCCATATCAGTAACATAACAAGCATATACAAAATTTGAAAGAGACTTAAATTGGTTAAAGAGTTCAACATAAAAAGAGAAGTTGACTGGAGACAGAGTCTTGAGATACGTTTTCCATGCCTTATTTCTTTTGTTACGCAGTAAACGCAATTCTTTCGTGTACCAAGGATGGCTAAAGTTTGTATTTCTTGATTTCTTTAAGGGTACATATTTTTCCAAACAATAATTAAGGATCTTATAAAAAGTTGAAACTGCTTCGTCAATGTTAGAAAATGCTAATGTATCAGCAATTCGAGAAATGGTTAAATCTTCAGACAACTGCTGGAAATTAGCTCTTCTAAAATCAAAATTATATAAGCAATCAAAGGAATTACTGTGTTCAGTAAGGTGATTACTTAAGTCAAAAAAAATGTCCAAGGGGGGGGTGATATTTATCAATATTAGTAATTCCTGATCTAGATTCTAGAACAAGAGTACTAATAGCGTCAGAAGAAAAGACTAAATCGAGAATTCGATTTTTTGAGTTTTTGATACAGCTTGTTTGCTGTAAGTCAGTAAGAAGGACTTTATCGAGAAGAGATAGTTCCAATTGTGATGAAGAAGGAGAGGCTTCAAGGCAGGATTCGTCTTCGGAGAGAATCCAGTTAATGTGTGGTAAATTAAAATCACCTAGAAGTAAAATATTGGTGTCAGAGCTCGACAAATTTATAATATAGTCTAATGCCAAGGAGAGATCTTTATAAATAGACTCCAAACTTTTTGGAGGAATGTAGACGTTTAAAATGAAAATAGTCTTAGTCTGTACCATTATCTTTACACAGACCAGTTCAATTGATAAATCAAATGGAAAAGATACAGAAGAAGAGAAATATGTATTTTTTACCGCTATGAGAACACCTCCACCTAAATCCTTTGCATTACCAACATGTCGATCGTTTCTGTAAACTTCGAACTCTTGACTGAAAAGTTCTGTGTCGGAAAAGCTTGAATTAAGCCAAGTTTCTGTCAAAACGAATACGTCATGTGGAAATGATTGGGAGTTAAGGAAAATGTCAGCAGTCTTGCTACGAAGTCCCCTAACGTTTTAGTAGAAGAGCGCAAGCCTGTTAAGTTTTTTGACTAAAGTCTCTGCGGGCCATATATTTGTGTTGCAAATAGAATCGAAGAACGTGGGATTCGTTATTAACTTAAAAGAAGAAACAAAACTATTTGGTTTACTGATTTTAGATTCTCTCTAGCTATGAGTTTTACTTGATTCTATATTAAGTTTTGAGAGTTAATTTTTTTTCGAATACTAACTTTGATTTTAACTATTTGCTCAAGTTTTAAAAATACCATCAGTTTTCAACATTATTTTTATATATTTTATGAATGGTTTAGCGTTTCTTTCAAAAATGTATGAAAAATTTTGCAAATATTATATGAAATAATTTGTATATAAATATTTCAACTGAATTTTGAAAAAAGTGATTATAGAAAAAATCTACTTCATTAATATATAACCTCACAAAGCCTATACACGTGTTTTTTAACTTCCCATAGGAAGTTGTTGTAATCGGTCCGATTTATCGAATTGCAAATTTTGACATTTCTCAGCGTTTCAAGGTCCTTAGGATCTAAATAAAAGATTTTTAGAGAGATGTGCGTGCTTGTGTACGTACGTCCGTACGTTCGGGAAGCTTTTTTCCTTGTCCATATCTCAAGAACCAGTAGAGATATCGACTTCAAATAAATTTTGTTATACCGAAAATAATGTAGAAAGATGGAGAAATTACTCTCAAAGTTTTAAGAAAAATCGTACTGGCAATTTTTTTACAAAAAATAAAAACCAAACAAAAAATTACTAAAAGTTGTACAAAATTGATTTTCGAATCAAATATCTCTTTAAAAATAAAAGATATTGACTACAAACTAATTTCATCTTATAGCAAATATTGTTTTCGACATACAGTAAAATTTGTATACAAATTCAACAGTCAGTTTTTTCATAAAAATTAAAATCTTCAAAAAATAGTACGCAAAATTGGTAAAAATTGATGTCCGACACTCGATATTTCGTGATTAAATGAAGGTATTGACTTCAAAATTATTTTATTCTGATACTGTTCTTAGAAAAATCGAAACTGTATTTGCTACTAAAACTGATAAAAATTGGTTTTCGATTAAAAATCTCGGTAACAAAAATAGGCTTTGAATCAAACTATTTCATCATATCCAAAATATTATTGGTAATTTTAAGTTAATTTTTTAGAAAAATTCAACTGACGACTTTTTTAACAAAACACGAAAACCTACAAAGACAACAAAAAACTGATAAGGAATGGTCCTCGACTCGAGTATAAGGAGAATAGAGAAAGATATTGATTTCAAATCATTTATCTCACACAAAATATTGCTATGAATATTTTGTTAAAGTTTTATGCAAGACAAATTGACAGACGGGATGGGAAGTTATCAGGCAAGGTCGCATCCCAGCCTCTTTTTTAAAAATAAGCATTGTCCTCATCAATATCTTCCAATAACTGCTAAAATAAACCATTAATCATAGCACGGTATCACAACACAAGGCACAATTACAATTTTCGAAAAAGTAATATCCAATCACAGAGAAGAGAATGAAAAGAGTTTCCAGCAACCAGATGCAAATATTCTTTTTATTAACGTAGCCTTCGAGATTTTCATGTATTTCAAAGAGCAACTTCAACACTGGCCAGCTTAAGTACTTGTGTTTTTGACGTTATGCATATACTGTGTAATGTCGTTTGTGGAATACCATACTATATACCAAAGATCAATTTAAAGAGCTACAGCACTCAATTGTTTTTGAATGACGCATACGATTCCGATTTTTAACATCACTTACTAAATTGTGACCTCAAAATACTCATCATTTTTGTAGTTAATTTTGACTTAGTTACGAAGTATCTTTTATTTGTCAAAAGATGATAGCTATAAAAGTGATAGCTGTCCAAAAATGTAGATATTTAAAATAAAACCTCTTATTCGAAAACCTTTTATGTCAAAAGAGTATATTTTTTTGCTGACACAATGAAATCCTCCCAAGATTTTTCGATAGAGTTTATTTGAATACATAACTAAAGATCTAACACCTTGAGTTAAAAGCCGTTGTAAGAAGCTTTTTTTAGTTACCGCCGTGATTTACAAACTGATGTTAAAATCACATACAGTTTTATAATAAAATTATATTAATTTTAATATATTGAACAAAAATTTCAATGAAATATTATAAGTCACTTTTAAAAGACATTCAAAATTTCCTCTGCAAACGCCTTATCTCTGATTTAAATATTCACACATTTATCTTCCTTATTTCTTCAACACGGGTTCGAGGATACAGGAATTAAAAAAAAAAGTTATTCGTCATGATTTACGAATTGCGTACCTAAATCATATTATATCGTTAATATTTCTTCCTTCATACATTATTCAATCACTACAAATCGATGAATACATGCTATACCTTATCTATCTAACATTGGAATGTTTTTCGGGAGAGAAGACCAACAACGACATCCTGTCGTCTTCCCACGTTCTTCAGATTTCCGTTTTTTTTTTTTTGTCATGACCTACATAACATCAAGATGAATCTTTCACCCTAATCAATCTTATTCCAACTTATATATGAACGTCTGACTGTATTTATTTGAGGATTTTATTTTTTATCATAATTTAGCTCTGGAACCTACCCCCAATCCACCTGATTGTTCAGTCGAATGAGTTTTACGGCTCATTTAACTGAAAAGCGATTTACAAGGATGAGGCTGACTGATTCTGACTAAGGGAGTTGTGTTGTTAGTAAGAACTTAAGAACAGAGATTTTGTGGCTCAAAGACTCGAGGCTGAGGGTTTGTTATATTATCCTATTACTTAAGGATTTCAGATGTAATATAGCATTCAGTCTATGATGAATAAGAGAGAAAACTACAAGCGCTCACCTTCAAGAAGAGGACAACAAAAGAAACAAACAAAATGATAGAAAAAGCCTTCCAATTCAGGTAACTTGCAAATGAAAATAAAATGGCGGTTGTGGTTGTGGTGTGGTGATGGTCCTTATACACAGTCAGTTGTCATAAGGAATTTCTTCAAAGAAATTCATTTGGACAAAATGTATAAATAAATCATTGTGTACCTATTAGCTTTGATTTTAAAATTTATACCAAGTAAATTGTTCAAAAAAATATAATATAACTGCTTTCAACAGTATCCGTCTTTGGTTTCATCTTAGTGATGCTTCGAAGAAATGGTTTAATGAATGATTTATTTTCAGAATTAAAGATTTATAAATTCAGTAAGAACTGATGAATAACGAAAAAACACCAAATACAATCCAAAAGCAATGACAAAGATTTTAGATTTATAATTTTAGCTTTACTTTGAAACAACCAAAAAAAAAAAAACAGTAAAATAAAGAAAAAAGGAAGCGGAAACGAATTCCGAGATTTATGGATTTTTCCACACTTTTTGATGAGAAAAGAGGGGTGAGTAAAAGTTAATTTATTGGTTTGTTGAACATGTAATTATTCATAAAAAATACAATGCAATTATACTTTAAGGATTTTATGGGGAATTTGTTCGGTTTAGTTAGGAATTTTATGAAATAGAAAAAGAGAATAATAAATTACTTACGATTTTATTTTGTTTCAGGAATAAAAATCGTTGGAGACGATTAAAACTTTTATATATGACATCACAGGATTGAAAGGGATTAAAATTTGTTATAATTTGGAAATAGTATATCAAAATGAATGGGAATACATTTAAAAGAATAATTAATTTCGAAAGATAGATCTAAAGTAAGTGAATTTCTTAGTTTTCATATTTCCGGAACAGTGTTCTTCTAAACAATATCTTCTAGGGAATATTTAAGAAAAGATATTCTTCTACTATATAAAAATAAGTCGGGTTTTCCTTCCTGACGCTATAACTCCAGAACGCACGAAACGATTTCCACGGTTTTTCATTCGTTAGAAAGGTCTCGGGTTCCGTGAGGTTTATAGCAGACAAAATTCAGGAAAAATTTCAACAGAAAAGCGGTGAACTCCGTTTAGTTTCCTATAGAAAGCTATTGTAAAAGTTCCGATTTGTGGAATTGAAAATTTAAAAATTTTTTGACGTTTCAAGGGCCCTATATTCTAAGCCAAAGCTTACTTTTGGGAACCTTTTTTAGTCAACCATATCTCTAGAAATGTCAGAGATATCCACTTCAAATAACGTTTGTTTTAAAGATAATAAGAAAAAAATGCAAAAACGACTTTTAAAAAAATTTAGTGAGTGTTATAGGCAGCGATATGGCTGTGTTTGGTAATGCGTCGGAAAATGCGAATGACGAAATCAGCAACTTCCAAATGGGCAAATACGTCAGTACTAATGAAGCACAATGGCATGGCGATTATTGTCATTTCACATTCATGAAAGATATCCCACAGTTGTACGTTTAGCAGTGCATTTGGAAAATGGACAAAGATTTTATTTCACTGAGGCTAATGCTGCACAACGAGCTGAGAGACCACCATCGACAACATTGACTAGCTTCTTTGCAATGTGTGAAGCAGATCCATTCGCAGCGACGCTAATGTTTGTTGAAATGCCCAAGTATTACACTTGGAATCAATCAACAAATAAATTCCAACGTCGCAAACAAGGAACCCCAGTTCCAGATTGGCCACAGGTGTTTTCCACTGATGCGCTAAGTCGCATGTACACTGTTCCTCCTAGCAATGATAAATGTTTTTATTTGCGACTGCTATTGGTAAATGTACGAGGACCAAAATGATTTGCGCATTTGAAAACTGTGAATGGCCACCAATGCCAAACATATCGCGAAGCATGTCAAATATTGGGTTTGCTGGAGAACGATTCTCATTTGGATTTAAAACTTGCGGATTCAGTTGTTTGATCAAATGCGTACCAAATACGAACGCTGTTCGCAATTATCGTCACCACATGTTTCCCTTCATAATCTATTCAGTTATGGAACAAATACAAAGACTTCTTACTTCGCTTAAGAATAATCCCGACATGTAAATAACCGATGAAATCAACAATGAAGGAATGATTCTGATTGATGATCAATGAAGTAGGAATGATTGCGCCAAATCGATCGATACATGATGCATTGAACCAAGAATTAAATCGAGAGCTGCAATACAATGCTGATACATTGCAGGAATTCGTTCGAAATAATGTGCCGTTGCTGAATGAACAGCAAAAAAAAGTATAAGAAACATTAATGCAAGCGTTGGACAATAATATTGGTGGTAAATTCTTCCTGGACGCACCTGGAGGAACAGGGAAAATATTTGTCATTTCATTGACTTTGGCCACTATTCGATCAAGATGTGACATAGCTTTGGCGTTAGCATCATCTGGAATTGCGGAAACTCTTCTAGATGGCTAAATTTAAATACAATTGATACTCCAACAAGCAATATTTCAGGATCCAGTGCAATGTGAAAATTCTTGATGCAATACAAGCTCATTGTTTGGGATGAATGCACAATGGCACATAAGAAATCACTTGAAGCACATAACTTCACACTGAACGATGTTCGACGAAGAAACAACATCTTTGGCGGCTTGATGATATTGTTGGAAGGCGATTTCAGTAGACAGATGTTGCCAGTAATTCCCCGTGGAACGCCTGCAGATGAATTGAATGCTTTCCTGAAGGCATCCCTTTTGTGGAATAACGTAAAAACATTATCGCTAACCACTAATATGAGAGTTCAACTTCAAAATGATCAAAGTGCTGCACAATTTTCCAAACAATTGTTAGCTGTTGGGAATGGAAAAGTGCCAGTTGATGCGACAACTGGATTAATTACTCTTACCAACGACTTTTGCCGATTTATAGACTCTCAATTAGCTCTTATTGAAAATGTTTTCCCAAACATTAGTGAGAATTATCTTGCCGCAAAGAATAATGATGTACAATCACTGAATTTCACCATTCAATAAAAAATCGCTGGCGATTTGGTGACATACAAATCCGTTGATTCCATAACAAATCCCGATGATGTAGTAAATTATCCAACGGAGTTTTTTAACTCTCTGGAGTTACCAGGATTTCCACCACATAACTTGCAACTTAAAGTTGGTTCAGTTATTATGATATTGCGTAATTTGAATCTACCGCGACTTTGCAACGGTACTCGACTTGCGGTGAAAAGAATTGGGAAAAAAAAACGAGTTGGGAAACCATCCGCTTTGTTTGTGTTAACGTCAGACCAAAAAACAAAAAATGTGGTTTACCAAAGAGCACTTCAATGAAACGGATAATTTGCGGACAAGTTTAACGCTTCGATTCAGTATTTACTTTGGATTCACTTTCATATTTTACTTAGAGAAGTTCGACTAAATTAAACTTCATTTTTGTAATCGAAATGAATTCATTACGAAATGAAATAAAATTTTTCCTTTTCAAATAAAAAAAAATAAATTGGGTGGCGCAACAGTCCTTTGAGAACTAGGGCCTAGTGACTTACAACTCTCAACCATTCCTGTGTGCGAGTACTGTATTCAGGGATGGAGGGGACCTACAGTTTTAAGCCGAATCCGAACGGCAAATTTAAGAAAGCACTTTTCATGACAAGAATTACTCTTGGAGAATTTGTCAATTCCTCGCAAGAGGCAGTACCCGTGAAAAAAACTTTAGATGGCATAGGCAGGGATCGAACCCAAGACCTCTGGCATGACAGTCCAACGCACTTTTTTTTTTTTTTTTAAATTCATTTTTATTAATTCATTCTTAAAACTATCTTAAAGCTAGACAAAAAATTCATAAAACTAGCCTAATTAACCAAACTTACAACTAACTTACTGGTCCCATACGGACACTCTAAGTTAAACAATAATACTTAATTCTAATGCCTTTCGGCCCTAAGATCTATTTAACTTCAATTCCATTTTATTTATTTTTTTTATTTATTAGAAAATTTCAAAAAAACTAATTTCAATATCCTTTTTTATTTTTACTTAAAAACTTCTTAAAATAAGGTCCTTAATATAAAACTTAAAGCTAACTAAAACTACCTATTCTACCTATAAACTACTTAAAACTAGAACAACCACAGCAGCAAATCTAACTATCTAACGTTTTTTGTTATTCATATTTTGTTGTCTTTTTTTTTTTTTAATTTTTTTTGTATTTTTCTTTTTTGTATTTTTTTTTTTGTGCCACCATGCCTATTCTACTAAAAACTAAACCCTAAAACTATAAAACAAGTATGTAAGCCGGCCAAGGCTTAAAACCCCATCCCGACTACCCACTACCAAGTGCAGATTGAAGCCACCAAAACTGGTTCTCCTGCTTCACCCTATCAGTTCGGTCCCGTTCGGACACAGCCCTACTGAACCGAAGGAGCTCTGCTCCGCCTTGTGCCATGACGTCCCGATTGTACAGGAGTCGCCTATCCACGGTTCGTCGTCTGACGTGGTAGATTAGCGGAACTGCCAATCTATCCTGAATCAGACCGCATCTGTCTAAAAAGAGGAATGCCTCTGGTGGAATGAAGCCGCTCAAGCGTGCACTCTCAAAATACTCGTCGTTCGGATAGAACGCCCCGAAAATTAAATTGTTGGTCGAAGACATAGCCCTTGCAATGTGACCTCGGACGAGTTTTATTACGAAATTGTCAATTCTGTTGATTCGAGCCCCGTTGTATAGGACATCGTTGGAATAGTAATGCACGTAAGAAGATTCGGCTGTTCTGTACAAGCCGGTACAGCGTCGTAAACACTGCCGCTCGAACACCCGAAACTTCTCCATCTGGGAAGGGGCAACGTTGAACCACACAGGACAACCATAAACGATCATCGGCCGTATGAGGGCCATGTAGCAAATTACCTTCACGCTGGGGTCAAGCCGACTGCTAAAAAACAGCCGTTTCGTCAGAGCGAAGGCTCCTCTGGCCCTGGTAAGAGCAGCATTTATATGTATGTCTGTCGAAATATAAATACTGATCTAACCAGATACCGAGGTACTTCACTACACGCACTAACCATCATGCCACGGGTACTACTCCTTTTCAAATATAAAACAAAAATAAATAATTTTTCTTCATCTTTAAATCCCAAAACGAAATGTTACAAAAAACGAAGCCATCTGGTGGCGAAACGGAGTTCGCCGGGTTTGCTAGTTCGTTTATAAAAACCTTTATACCTTAAACATTTTTCTATAATTTTTTGTAATTAAAATGGAAAAATCCTTTGCATAATTAAAGATTAAGTATTGATTCATGACTATTCGATTTGGTAAACACAGTATTTAATCTCTATATATAAAACTTAATGTTGTAGAATAATGCTAGAGTTTTTAATAAGCCCGTGGTTTTAAATAATTTTGTGTAAGATTATTGAGACAGGTTCTATTTTTTTATGTTTTAACAGCTTATAAGAGGAATATCTATTAAATTTGTGTGGACAATTTCTCACGACCGTTAATTATTAGGAAGCGGATAGGAACATCAGCCGAATTTAGTAGAATAGACAAACGATTGTTGAGAAAAAAATTCTGTTACTCTGCGACCCACACTGATAACTTCCTATCCCGTCTGTCGATTTGTTTAAAAATTTAACAATATATTTCTTTGTGCTCCTAATACATGAGTTGAAAACCATTTTTTATCAGTTTCTTTGTTGTTCTTGTAGGTAAATAAAATAAAAGTTATCGATAATAATTTGCATATGATAAAATAAGTTTGATTTTGATATCTGTTTTTGTTTCCGAAAATGTTAGTCGAAAATCAATTTTTACCAGTTTCAGTATCAGTTTTTAAAAGTTTTTATTTCTTCTATAAAAACATACAGATTGGATTTTTCTAAGATTATAAGACCAGAATGATATCATTTTAAAGTCCATACCCTTTACTTCAAAAATCGCAAATACAAATTTTCTGAAAAACGCACCGACAGGTTTTTTTGTTAGTTTTCTCTAAAATTTTATTTTTAAATTTGGCTTCTTTCAATACAATATATTTTTTGTCCTAGAAGGGTACCCCTCCTAGAACCGTGATTTTGTTTTTAAGTTTTTTCTAGAAATAAGAGCTCTTATAATGTCCCAATAATATTTGAAGCTCAAAAATGACATTAATATTCACATTCTTTTTTAATTCGATATCTCAAAAATATGTCATTATATTTTACGAAATTGAATTGTAAAACGTGTATTAATAAGATCTAAATAACTGCATCCCAAAAATATTTTTAAACTGAAATTAAAAAATGTTATATATTATACAAAAGTTAATTTAAAAAGAACCACTCTAAGGATTTTTAAATAAAAATTTTGGAAAATCAAGTTTTTTTTAGATCAAATGAAATTTTTGATTTTTTGATAACAAACCTTATTTGCAAAATACATTCTGCAAGTACATTCTTCAATCTTAAAATACAGAAAATATTTTAAAGCAAATTTTTTCGAGACATGAACAACGTTGCATTTTATTCGTAAGATAGTTTAAGGCCATGAGTCATCTCACCCCTGCTCTGAATCCTCGTAGTCAACAAAATTCTCACAAAGTTCAAAGATCAGGGCACTAAAATCGTAGCATATGCAGATGACATAGTGGTTTTGGTATCAGGCAAGTTTCTTACCATCATCGAAAACATTATGGAAAATGCATCAAAGGATTTATCTTCTTGGGCAACTAAGAACGGTCTCGGGGTCAACCCCACCAAGACAGAGCTAGTTTTGTTCACGAAGAAACGGAAACTGGAGGGCTTCAACCCTCCCAAACTAAATGGTATTCCTCTAAAACTTTCTAAGCAAGCTACATTTCTAGGAGTAATCCTTGACTCCAAGCTTACATGGAAGCGTAATACTGAGGAGAGAATGAAAAAAGCACTATGTGCATTCTACACATGCAAAAAGACCTTCGGTGTAAGTTGGGGTATGCGACCGCAAGTCATCCAATGGATGTACACAGCGATTGTCAGACCCATTCTTACCTATGGCTCTATTGTATGGTGGAAGGCGGTGGAAAAATCAAGCTATCTCAAGAACCTGAATAAGGTACAGAGACTAGGCTGTATAGGAATAACAGGGGCTCAAAGATCCACACCACAAGCTGGATTGGAAATGATCTTGGACCTCCCGGCTCTGGATGAGTTCATAAAGTGCAAGGCAGCCAAAACTGCAATTCGTTTAAGAGAACTGAGTTTTTGGAGGCATAGCACTTATGGCCACGGGTCAATCTTACAAAGATATGCCACGATTCCAGGACTGAGGGTGACCACCGATTACATCCCCCCTTTACTAGATTTCGACAGAAAATATTCTATTTTCATACCAGAAAGACAGGGTTGGGATACCAATTCACTTATAAGTAAACAAGGTATCCCTTTCTACACTGACGGTTCAAAAATGGAATCAGGAACAGGTGCTGGAGTGTTTTGCCAATCTCTCAACATCAAAGCGTCATATACACTCCCGGCTAACTGTAGTGTCTTTCAGGCCGAGGTCTTTGCCATTGGAAAAGCAGCTGAAATGGCACATCACGAAAAGCTAAGCTCTTCGGAGATTACTTTTTTCGTGGACAGCCAGGCTGCTACCAAAGCCTTAGCCAGTGAGACCATAAGATCAAAAGCAGTTTTAAACTGTAGGAAGGAATTAAACAAAATCTGCCACACTAACCTGGTAAAGCTCTGCTGGGTTCCCGGACATAGCAATATAGAAGAGAATGATATAGTAGACGAACTAGCCAGGAAAGGGTCAGAAGCAGACACAAGTAGTAGCAGTTAGGGGACCACTCGTCCCGATTGGGGTACTCAAGAGGAAGATAGACCCTAAACTAAAAGAGAAAATCAATAACTCCTGGAAATCCAGGGACGATTGCGCAATCTCTAGAAGTTTATGGCCTAACACAAATGAAAAAAAAACTCGGTATATTCTATCGCTGAGTAAAAAAAACATTAAAATCTTGATAGGTGTACTAACAGGTCATTGCGCTATTGGCACAATGGCTAACAGGAAAGGGGCATTTGCACCCGATTTTTGTAGGAGATGTCAGGATGAGGAGGAAATAGAAACCATTAAACACCTGCTCTGTGACTGTCCGAACTTCCAAACCAGCCGACTCCGTCATTTCTAAAACATGTTTGTTGGAGAACTGGATGATCTAGCACAGGTCTCAATGGCAAACATGAGGAAATTTAAAGATAGCAAAAGCTGGTTCGTTAACGAGCCAATCTACGTTAATCGGCAAATTGAGTAGCATCGATGCTGACTTTTACTTTTTTACAGGGGATCACAATGGACCAGTAGGCCCCCGTGTACGCAACAGCTTCATGCTTTGCACACCCCTTATAACCTAACCTAACCTAACCTTAAGGCCAATGTATTTAATTATTGCCAAAATATTTGAATCTAAAATCAGATTTTTCCCAATTTTTGGGATTCTTTTTTCTTTTTAGTTTTGTATTTTATGTAAAAAAAACGTTACTTTGATTTTCTTACATGTTTTTCGTTGCATACAATTATTTTGAAGGTAAAATCATTTTTTGTTCGTAAAATATTCGAGGTGACATTTTTTTTTCATTTTTTTTGATTTATACAAAAATGTTAAATGATTTTTTTTTAATTATACTACTTTTGTATCACGTCACATCATTTTATAATATAAAATTAAATTGAAGTGGATAGCGTTTTTTGTTCGTGAGATATTTTAGGTCAATCAAATTTTCATTTCTTGAAAATTCCTTATTCCTCACGCCACAAAAAATAGTTATTTTCAAAAATATATCTTTGTACAAATTCGTACAAGTATCCTTTTAAGAAGTAATAAACAGTTTCATGTGCATAAGACCCATATTTTGAAATACATATGTATAAAGACACTTTAAATTGAAGAAATCATGAGTACCTATATGTACCTTTAAGAACCTTCAATCTTCAATGTATAGAAAGCTTTCTCTAATGGGACTGACTTTTCTTCAATTCCATAATAGATTCATAGGTATGATGATGATGATGACAATTTTGAGATTTATGAATTAATAATTTTCTCACTTACTTAAAAACAGCCTTGAACTTTAAAGACGTATGTAATGTATACATATACATATGTACGTTTGGGGTTTGTTTTCATGAGTTGTTTTTGATTCTGTTTAATAATTTACTATATTTCTTTATGAAAATGTCAGTAACATGTCATATGTCGTTTTATTGAAAGAGATAAATTGCTTTAGAATTAGATTTTGGAATTAAGTAGCATGAAGTGGTTGTTAATTAGCAAGATTCGTGAAACTTAATTGGGAAACAAAATTTTTATGAATTTTCTTCTCGGTTGATAATCATTTTAAAAATTACACGCAAAGCCATTTGAGGTTGAAAATATTGCCAGAAGTTAATGTTAATACGAGTACTAGACCGAATTTTAGTTACCCTGACAAATCTTCTTCGCATATTAAAGAAAACCCTATAAGACCTTTTTAAAGTTTTAATACATTTTACTACAAAAGTCAGTGCGAAGATGATAGCTTAAAGTCAAGGTGGCAATCTCATTGCAGCTTTTGTAAGAGAAAAGCTAACCCATTTCTTCAAGTCCAACAATCAACAAAAAACAAGTTAGATGGGTCAGAAAGCTATAGTACTTGTATCGGAAAAAAATCCAAATATCCGTCGTCTAATGAAATCTTAGACCCACAGGCAGAAAAACTGCCACAAATGTTTCAAAACGGTAGAATTAAGTTCACTTAATCAAATAATTTATACTTACAAACAAAATCGAAACTATATTTTTTTAATTGTTAATGGTTTAAGTTTTCCTCGCCTTTATACCTCAACTTTTCTTTGACCTCTTCAAATTTACTTTATACAGTTTCGTTCATCCCTAAGGATAGCCTGCAATCTCAGTTTTTATATACTAAACACAATATATTCAATATATCATCTTGACATTTAAAACATTTATCATTCTCACTTCATATAATTTCAGATTAATAATAAAATATGAATGAGGCCATCCTGTTTTTGTTTCTTTTTTTACGAGAAAGTAGTCTTTGGTGGAATCGTGGTGAGTCATCTTCTTTTATAGTAGAAAAACTAAAGTAAAAATAATCTCCCGGTTGTACGGCAAATAAACTTTCCGTCAATTACACCCATCATCAGAAGGAAGCTTGTTCCATCTCCTTAAATCAACTTCCAAATGTTTTCTCCATACACAGAAACTCAGTTCCTGCACTATCCGGCTAACTCATAAAAAAATAAGAAAATCATAAGACATCCTGTCACAATGAATCCCTAGCGACCGGCTCCAGCAGCAGCGATGTCGACGGCGACGGTGGCGGTGGCGGTGACCTAGGACGAAGACGAAAACAAGAATGACTGCCGTAAAATACGATTCTTATTTTGCTGTTAAAAGCACTTTAAGTGTACCTACGCTCCTTCTTCTTATGAGAAGAAACCACCACACTATCGCATAAGGGAAGGGTATATGGGTGTTGGTTGATTTACTCACAATTTTAAGACTTAGTGCGCTTAAACTTTAATAAAATTCCATCAAGGATGTTTTTTCTTATATACGAGTACATGAACGAACCACAACAAGGACAGAAGTTTTCATTAGGAAAGTAGTTATTTCTCCTTTTTTGTTAAGTGCGGTAATATGCAAGCGTGTTTGGTTTACTTTAATAGCTCAATTTTGCTTTCAGCTACAAGTCTTCTTTGCAAAAACTTGCGTATTTTGGATAAAATAAAATAATTACTTAAACCAAAATCTTCAGTGTGTCTAGTGAGCAAGTGAGCTAGTCACTTTTAAATTGTGTACGGTAAAGTGAAGCTGGATATTATTCTTAAAAAAAGGCACTATTTAGAAAGTATTACATTCGTCTCCAAATTTATTCGTTGATAGAGAAGTCGAAAAAAGTGGGTCCGGCGATTCTGTCAGTTTGTCTGTCTGCCCTAAACCCTTCAGCGTTAGCCATTCGGTGGATTAAATTCAAACTTAGAAATGATGGTGTAGTATATAACAGTAGACCCTATCAAATATTTTAAGCAAAAAACGAAAATTCGCATATTTTCTAAAACGGAATGAATTTTCTCTACGAATTTTGTATATAGAAATTAAACAATTTTGAAATCGAGATTTTAGAAGTCGAAAAAATGTTTTCCCCGATTCCGTCTGTGCTGGCCCTTAAAGCCCAAAGCATTGGGTCGATTGAGTTCAAATTTTTAAATTAAGGTCTCAAACAGATTCGTGTAAGGGGTTTTTTTTCATTTTCTTAAAGACTAAAAATAATAGTAGCAACCATAAAAATTTTTTAGTCAAGTAATCAATAGCCTTAAAAATTATTGATTAAAACCAAAAATCCAAATCTAAAAAATTATGTTTTAGTTTTGTAATCAAGTAGTCTTTTCTTTAGTCATTTCCTTGAATCCGGTAGATCTTACAAGGTGTTATTTACTTTGGTATTATAAATAATCTAGGTTTTCCCCGTCGAAGTCTGAACGCAACATGGCAAAAAATCGGCAAAACCTCTTAAAACGTTTGTTTTTTTAAGTATTGCCGATTTTAACACTGAGGGGCTAGTTTCTTCACGAGAGGTACACTTCAACTGTAATGTTTAATTTTATACAAATAAAATGCCAAATTAAAAACTTTAAATAACTTAAACTTGCAACTAAAATATTTAAGCAAGCAAAACAAAGACATTAAATATTATTCGATCTATTATTGGGTGATAGTTTATATTTACATAAAATAGTTTATGTTTCGAAGGCAACATATGTTTGAAGCTTTTCTTCAATATAATAAGATTAAATTGTTTAAGCTGAACAAAATATCGTAAATCAGCATTGCCTTGAAATGTTATTTGTACTATTGAGATTAAGTCTAATTGTAAGGCTACGTTCAGACGGTGACTATTCGATTCGATTTTTTCACGTATGCGGTTTTATCGAATACGAGAAGGCCGGCGGCGTTTTACACGAGAAGTATTCGATTCGATTTTTTCACGTACGGGTTTTGAGGCGTGGCAGGGGACACAGCACTGTCGGTAGTCAACCGACCATCGTCATCATGGATCCACGTATTCCACTTATTTTGTATTGCTATAGAAATGTTAATAAACGTAATGAATGTAATGAACGAATTCGATGAAATTTTGTTCGTGTGAACGACACAAATAAAGATAAGTTCGTACGGTATACGGAAAAAATTATTTCATGAATACGGAATTTTCCCGCATGGGCTTCGTGTGAACTTACAAATATAACACTCGCTGCCACTGCTCTATTCGATAAAATCCCGTATACGGTATACGAGAAAAATATGGTAGTCTGAACGTAGCCTGAGACATGAAGTCCCTTACCTAGCTAACTGAAATTTCTTCATTTGAGGTAGGAACTGTTTTTGTAGTATCCGTGACATGATGCTTTGTGCGTAAGATTATCAGCATAGAAATCTTGGGTTAAGTCCCTGCTGTCGGACCTAACATTTTTTCATGGGTACCTACTGATTAGGTATAAAAACTATAGGTCCCTGACATGACTCGCACACAGGTATGGTTGAGAGTGGTAAGCCCCAGTCTCTACGGACTGTTGCGCCACCTACTTTACTTATTATATAGCTTCAATTTTTAAACCAGACTCTTTGAACGCAGGCAATTCAAACCCGGTCTTGCATGTTATTTTAAATACTTCTGTTTTCTTGTCTTCTTTTCATTTGAATTAAATGTTTATCCCCAATGGTTTTGATAAAAGGGTAATTTTATTTTATTTCCTTAAAACATTTTAATTAATTTCTTCTTGGGGAGTTCTTTTTATTTGAGGCGTACATTCATTATGCTCTGAAAAAGACCATTTTAGAGTATATGGTGTTATTTATTTATTTCCATATGCTTGTCGGGTACAAACAAAGATTATTAATTTAAAGCCATGAGAAATTGTATACAAGCTGTTGATTGCGCTATCTATTTTATATCTTTTTATCAGCTAATACCCCTTTTCAAAATAAAATAACTTTATCCATCTTTAGCACGACTAAAGTTGAAATTTTAAATTTGCAAAATTAAGAAATGTTGAATTTAAAAATAAAATAAAATTGAAAGAGATGAATAGAATATTCCGTCAAAATGCGAACAAAAAAACATATTTCTCAGTCAATCGAAGTGCGTTTTAAAAAGTAAATTTAAGTATCCAATTGAAAATTCAATCGATCCTGCTTGGCCTTTTATAGGAAGCAGTTTGAGCTTTTACATTGAACTATTTGCTTAGAAACAGAGAGAGAGAGCTTTTTACACGTTTTAAAGAAAATTGTATTGTTTAGAAAAGAGTATTTTTATTTATTTTTATGGAATAGTGTTTTCTCTTCTCTCATTAAGTGCTTATTAATTTTCTTTTTTGAAATACCTATGTATATAGCCGCGTTTTGTTATCAAAATGATTCAATCCAGATAAGATCAAGAAAATCACACTACTTGGATCATCATACTTAAATTATATTATTTCACGTTTAGAGCGGAATCGCCTTTCGATATTTTTGTTTTCGTTTTTAGAGAATAATTATACCTGTATTTTGTCAAATATTCATTTTTTTGCACTTATTCATTTTAACGTATAACTTCCATGCACGTCTGTCGATTTTTCAAAAAGTTTAACAAAATATTAATAATAATGTTTTGTGTGAGATAAAAAAAATTTAAGTCAATATTTTTTTTATCCTCACAATAATTGAGTCGAAAACCATTTTTTACAGTTTTTGTAGGTATTCGTATTTTGTAAAAAAGTTGTAACTTGAATTTTTCTAACAAAATAAACTAAAAGTTAACAACATTATTTTGCATATGATCAAATAAGTTTAATTTCAAAAGCAATTTCTATACATTACTTACTTACTTACTTACTTAGGTCCCCAGACCTGTTAAGTCCGTTGGGAACCCCTTAAGGAGCATAGGGCCTCTACTACGCATACGCGTCATCGTGTACGGTTTCCGGAGATGTGTTTTAGCTCCCTCCAACTCTTGCCTAGTGATGCTGATTCCTCCTCGACTGTCCTGCGCCATGTGCTTCTCGGTCGTCCAGCTCTTCTTCCTTCTTGTGTGAGCGGATTCCACTGCATTGCTTGGCCTGCAATGCAGTCGTTACTTTTTCGAAGCGTATGTCCAATCCATTGCCACTTACGCCTTCGTATTATAGAGTCCATAGGTTCCTGACCTGTCCTTCTATGAAGGACCTCATTTGATATACGGTTTGGCCAGAAAATCCTTAGGATGTTACGAAGACATCTATTCACGAAGGTTTGCAGCTTTCTTGTTATGGATGAAGTAACCTTCCAAGTGCTGCACCCATAAAGAAGCACAGATTCGACATTTGTGCGAAACAGTCGTAGCTTTGTTCTTAAGCTGATAGAGTTATTCCTCCAAATTTTCGACATCATACCGAACGCCACTTTTGCTTTGCCGATGCAGCAGATGATGTCTTGTTCGGTTCCGCCTTCGATAGAGACAATACTTCCAAGGTATTGAAAGCTCTCCACTTTTTCCACCTGTTGCGAGGAAATATTTATTTGAGAGGATGGTCGGGTTCCGACTTTCCGAGGCTAATCATTTTTGTTTTGCCGTAATTAATTTTCAGCCCCACAACTTCTGCTTCTCTCTCCACACTTGTTGTCATTTGATGGAGATCCATGATCCTATGAGAGAGTAAGCAAACATCGTCCGCGTAATCCAAGTGCTTTAAATAGGATGTCAAAGTCCATTGGATCCCTCCGCTATCTGACAAAGCTGCGCGCAGTACAGCTTATCACCAACAAAAACAATATTGGCGAAAAAATACAGCCCTGTCTGACTCCGCTACGGATTTCAAAATCATCTGACAACCTACCATCGTGCTGAACGTTACACTTGAATCCATCATTATGTTGCTTTAATAACAGCAATTAGTTTTTCTGGGATGCCTTTCCTCCCCAAAGCTAACCAGATATACTCCCTGTTAACGCTATCAAAGGCCTTCTCGAAGTCGATGAACAGCAGGTGTAGTGGTGATCGATATTCAACGCACTGTTCAATAATAATAATTTTTACATTGCATTTTTTAAAAGTTTTTATTTCACACATAAAAAAATACAGATTGGATTCTTCTAAGACAATTATCTAACGTTAACAACAGAAGTACCCGTGGCATGATGGTTAGTGCGTTGGACTATCATGCCAGAGGTCGTGGGTTCGATCCCTGCCTATGCCATCTAAAGTTTTTTCACGGGTACTGCCTCTTGCGAGGAATTGACAAATTCTCCAAGAGTAATTCTTGTCATGAAAAAGTGCTTTCTCAAATTAGCCGTTCGGATTCGGCATAAAACTGTAGGTCCCCTCCATCTCTGACAACAGTACTCGCACACAGGAATGGTTGAGAGTTGTAAGTCACTAGGCCCTAGTTCTCAACGGACTGTTGCGCCACCCAATTTTATTTTTTTTTTAACAACAGAATTTTGCACAGAATTTTGAATTCAATACCTTCATTTATATTCGAACAGCAATTTGTAAAAATTGTATGTAGTATTTTTTGTAGATTTTAAAAAATAAAATTGTTGTATTTATTGAATGTTGAAAACAATATTTTTTAAAAGATGAATTTAACCAATATCATTAGTTTTTGCCAAGGTATTTTAAAAATAAATTTTTACCAACTTTTAGTAGGTACTGTTTTTTTTAGTCTTTTACTGTTTGTAAAAAACCGCAACTTCGATTTTACGAGATGTCAAAAATGTTATTCTTCATTGCATACAATAATGAAATTATTTGAGGTATTTTAGTCACTCTAACCCAAGGGTGTCACGTTGGTTTTTATGATCGTCAAGAAAAAATGCTGTCAACGTGTTGACGAGCATATGACGATCAAATTGACACACATTTTTGACTCAACACGTTAATGTATTTCTATAGCAACGTACAATATGGAAATTTAGTAGAAAGATTGTTTTATAATTTAATGTGTAAATACAGACATGTTGTATTTGTTTTTGGTATTTCCTTCTCCTTGATACTTAGATTTTCTACTAAAAATAATTAAAATTAAATTATATTATCATTCGTCAATGTTTTAAGCATTGGCGCTGTAATCGTTGAAGTCAGAGAGTTGACGCGTTGACCCTTTACGTTGACCGTGTAATTCTAGCTTAACGGTCAGTTCCTTCAAGAAGTCATATAATAAAATAAATTTAAAACATAATCTAGTAATTCTGGGCTTATCTTTGGAACTTTAGATCTCCGTTTAATGGATGTAGCAATTCCGATTTACAGTCGAAATTAAAAACAACTATGATGTTTTATAGGGTTTTGTTTGAGAAGCAATTTCATTTCAAAATAAATATTAAGTTTTCTGAAATATCTGTAATCCCAGATAATGCGAGTAATTTATTTGTATATAGGCATATCCACAGTACTTTTAACTTTCATGTTTCCACAGTATATTAAGCCTTAGAAATGAAATTGGAACTTTCTAAGTGGATAGATTTTCGTATCATGACTTATTTCAATTATGTAACCTACTTGTGACTTGATTGGATTAAAATTTGTAGTTAAAATTTAAAAAAAATAGGCTTAAATATTGCAAATTTCAAGCGTACCAGATGCAAATTTATTAAGTTTTATAAACAAAAAACATTTCAACGACCTTTGAAACAACTTAACATCATTAATATATAATTAATTATAATATACACTGATAGAAAAACCTCGAAAGAAAGGTGTGCTACCATTTAAAAAATAGTACAAAGCAATTAAATTACAGTACCTGCGTTTTTACAAATATTAAAATCTGATCTTTTTCTCTATATAACTTTCTCAACGATCGATTCTGGTAGTATTTTATAGGCTTAAATTATTCTCTATCAATCAATAAATCAATTAAAATTTTATTGGATAATGTGCCTCTATTTAAAAAAAAATAATGCCATTTTAAAGTTTAAAATTGAAAACGTGATTGGTATAAAATGTTTGTTTATAGATGTGCCTCAAAATAAAAAAAAAAAAGTTTCAATTGTTGAAAATGAAAGATTCTGTGGATATGCCTATATAAAGAAACGTATACGCGATTTATGTTGTTTTCGAGGGCTGAATATAGATTGCATCTTGAGCTGTGTGGCACGTAGTGGCATCCTGTTGAAACCATATGTCTTCGGTGTCCATATCATCCAATTTAGGCCACAAGAAGTTGATGAGCATCGACCTACAGCGATAGCCGTTGAAGTTGCTTCAAAATCATTTTCGAAAAAGTAACGACGGATGACGCCTCCATGCCTAAAATCCACATCAAGCAGAAAGTTTATTTGAATGCATTGGCACCTCGTGAATCTCGAATGGATTGGTGTCGTCCCCAAACCCAGCAATTTCACGTACCCATTCATCCAAAAATGTTCCTTATTGCTAAAAATTATTTTTCGACTTAAATTGAGATCGAATTCCAACCGTTCCGAAATCTACTTATCGAACACACGACGTATGGTCGTTTGGTTTCAGCTCCTAGGTCAGTTGGACTTTGTATGGGTGCAGACCCAAATCACGACGCATAATTCGCATGTTGTGGTCTGCGATGGGCCAAGTTCTTGCGAGCGGCACGCCGAATTGACTCCATCTGTAGATCCTGCGTTTCGTCGATGTACAGGTGTAAGGTGATTGTTCACTGAGCTTATTTTTTTTGCAAAGCTGTCTCTAGTTTTTATTTTGATGGCTTCGTTAATCGCCCAAATTGTCGATTTTAATTGTTTGTTGTGGTTTTTTGGGTTAAAGGCATTATTGGACCATTCTTCCGTAATAATTCGGCAGGTTTGGAAGACAAAATTAAAGGTGTTCCTTACCGTAATTTGCCAAGTCAATTTTTAGTGCCTTAAATACAAGATATGGATAGGATCAACATGTGGAGAAATTGGACACCCTTTAGAAGAACAATAATTAGCACTTGCATTTTTCTGATACTATAAACATAATGGAACTTAAATTCTGACGTAAGTATTATAAACATTTTCAATCGCATACAAACATAATTAATGATATGATATGATTTGTGATACCGAAGTTGTAAATTTCCAGCCACCGGGGGATTTCCCACTGCTCCCTCTCTAAACAAAAGATACTGCAGAAGAGTATATCTCGGTAGAGACGCACTATATGCACTAAATAGATGATATGGAATAGTCATAGTCAAGATATAAAATAATTAGAATTACCTACATTTTATTTATAGTCTATTTCAAAAAATCATTTACAGAAAAGATTAACTTTTAATTGAATTCTAATCTTTATTATATATATTTTAAATGAAGGCAAGGAAATTTCGGGCTATTCAATACTTTCCATTTTAGTTACCCATACTAAACTCATTATCTGAAACCATTTTTGTCACCGGAAACATTCGAAAATGGTAATTGAATTCGTGCTCACAGCTATGTACAGTACATGCCTTTTCTAACGCTCTTCAAAACGTTTATTTTAGGTCTTCTTGCGTTCAAGAATGTCTACATCCTTTCATGTTTTACCAATCTTAACAGACACTTCACTCAACTATACCCAAGTACGCATCATATATAGATAAGGTGAAGGAATCATATCAACACCACCTTTTTTGGAAATCTATTCCAAATGTCTCTTGGATATTCAGGAGGATGAGCATGAGACACCTTTTTTAGGGATCGTTCGGTTAGAACTACTTTATCTCTCTTCTACAATCATCGATGTGAGTTCTTCTGATACCAATCAATACGAGCAAAATCTCTTGAAAATTTCTTGGAAATAATAATAATTGAGTTCTATATTTGGTACAACACCTTCCTGCCGGAAATTGTTTGAGACTATTCGAGTGCCCAACTTACATCAGCCATTAAGTCTATACCCACATATATACATGATATTAGATATTATAATATAATTCAGTACATCTATTTTCATCCTGCGGCTGACCATTTCTCAGGAAATTCATTATCGATGCGTATCAGTGAATGTTAACAGATAATATTATGGTCTTGTTGTGGCTAGAAGTGAAAATATATATACCTCATAATTGTGGTTATACTCGTATACATTTTGTGGAAGGAAGAGGTCTAATGCGGTCTTCAAGATTTTCTTTGAGGGTATTTTAAATTCTTACAAATGGAACTTTTGTTGACCTAAGTTTGTGTGAAAATTGTGTAGTTTGAGTTATCTCGATTGTTTCCTTTTGTTAAAGGCTTATTTTCATTTTCCAAAATTTGATGACAAAAAGTGAAAAAAAAAAATATTCCAAGGACTGTTCAATGGACTTTCATCGAAGAATTTAATGTCATCAAATTATCCTCATACTACCAATTTGAAATTAATGCCTTTATTTATGAGCTGATGGCTGCATCATGAACGCTATGATGATAGCTATAAATGATTGGCTGGCAATATTATTACCAACATTTTATGGTGTCGGTACCTATGTACGTAATACTCTCATTTGAAGCATAAGATAAGGCTCTTAAAATGACAACAACAAAAATGTTGGTACATATTTATTGGCTTAATGAAAAAAAAAAAAAAAAAACTTCTTTAATAAATTGCACGATGGGGCGTAATTGAGTGAAAGTATATAAAGCAATTACCACGCATAGAGTTTCTCTCCCCTAGGGTGTGTTTTATATAGCTCATAAAAGACGAAGAAGATGATAACGATTGGCAAACATTGACATCATCTAAATTAAATTATAGCCATAAGATATTATATATTCGATGTATATAAAAATGGAAATGTGTGTAGATATTTACGCATTATCGAACACTACAAGTATCTATAATATTGGTTAACGATAGATGAAGGAGATGGACCTTTTAAATCAATTAAAATCATTTTGTGATGACGTCTGGTGCTCTGATCCTATCAATATAGTTAATCCTGATATACTTATTGAAGTGTTTGTATGTAATTTTAAGTAACAAAAAGAACTTTCGCCATACCTTCAATTATTGTCCTTGCTGGCTTCATTCACCAAAATGAAGAAAGCATCCATCTATCAGCGGATTTGGTTCTTCTTGTTTTATTTACCTTTCGAAAGATGTTTCATTAGAATATTTCGAGTTTGTTCGCTTAGTTCCATTTTTTTCTTTGGAAAATATTAAAAAAAATGTAGACTTAGAATACGTTTTTCACCATTGAACATTGTTGAAGAAGTATAACTGTTTTATTTTTCGGACAGGAAAATTGCTCTAAATATTTTGGTTAACGTAAGGATTAAGGTCGTATTGATGATAGTACTCGGAAAATGATTTCCATCAAAATGTTTAAAACTGTCCGACCGGACGGCAAGAGTGTTAATGTTAATTTTGAAATAACTTTTTTTAACAAACATATCGAAAACAAAGTTCAAGAATGAAAAAATCTCCAAAAAATGTCTTAAATGTTAAAATCTAGAACTAGTTTATTAAATTTTGAATTATTGGTTAAATTGTCCTAACAAATAATATAATTATTCAACAAATTTCGCGACTAATTTAAATCATTAAAGAATGGTTCGACAAAAACTGTAGTCCGTAGAACACAAGACTTAATATTGAAGTACATATTTATTGAAGTTTTTTATAAGGAATCAGTGTATGTTTTTTTGAAAAAAATTATAAAAGTGTAGAAACTATGATAGGAAGGAACTAGATACCTAGACACCTTATATAAAATTCAAGTCTGTTGTTATTTTTGTTTTTGTTGGCCATGATTTTTATATTGCTATTAGTTGACCCGACCACGCGTTGCCCGTTGCGTTTTTGTCATATTACATTATTGAAAACTATTTGAGGTTAACGGTAGGAGAACATCAGACATGGGCACCACCGTGCTTTTTTACATAGATACCATTTGTATATTACAAAGTTTTTAGTAAATAACATATATGACACTTAAACTTATAAATGAGGTAGGTAGGGCGTATAGTTTAAAATCTTCTAACATTAATATTTATTATTTTGAATTATAAATACTTTAAATCACAATTTCAATTTCAACAGGCACGCAAAGCGGCGCTGCGTAGAAGAACGAGAGCTGCTCATGAGCTCTATGAGCAGAATAGGCGAGAGGAACACCGACTTTTCAGAAGGAAAAAGAGAGAGCATGAGAAGCGTAAGGTAGAAGATGTTGAGAGGTTCAAAAGCAGGAATGAAGTTCGAAAGTTTTATGAACAGGTGAAACGAAATTCACAAGGACATAAACCTCGAACCGAAGGCTGCAAAGACGAACCGAATTCCGCTGTCAGGCAGGATGATCCATTCAACATAGATGACGAAAGCCAAGAATTCCGTCCTCCCGACTAAGACGAAGTAAAGATTGCCATATCTAAACTTAAGTCTAACAAAGCCGCTGGAGCAGATGGCTTGAATGCCGAGCTCTTCAAAGCAGCTTATCTGTAAGATATGGTTGGAAGAAAGCATGCCCGATGAATGGATCCTCAGTATTGTTTGCCCGATTCTGAAAAAAGGAGAACCTCAGTATACTTAACATCACTCTCAAAATCTTCTCTGCCGTAATATGTGAACGTCTAAAGCCCATCGTCAACAACCTGATATGTCCTTATCAGTGTGATTTTAGACCAGGAAAGTCCACAGTCGATCAAATATTCACATTACGGCAGATCCTGGAAAAAACCTAAGAACAACAAATCGACACCCACCATTTTTTCATCGATTTCAAGGCCGCATATGACAGCATCTACAGGGACGAGCTGTATAGAGCCATGTCTAGTTTTGGCATCCCTGCCAAACTCGTCCGTTTGTGCAGGATGACCATGGAGAATTCACGCTGCTCCATAAAAGTTGGAAACAACTTAACAGAACCTTTCGATGTCAAAAAGGTTTTAGACAAGGTGATGCGCTGTCATGTGATTTTTTTAACATCGTACTTGAAAGAATAGTGCAAAGCTCACACGTCAACACTAGAGGCACTATCTTTCAAAAGTCTGTCCAATTACTAGCATATGCTGATGACATTGACATAATCGGAAGAACTCAGCGTGATGTCAATGGGGTTTTGTGAGTATTGAGGCAGAGGCAGCAAAAATGGGTTTAACGGTTAATGAGGGCAAAACAAAGTACATGCTGTTGTCAAGAAAGGACCTACAACACCGACCGACGTCTTGTTCAAAACTTCAAGGACTTCGTCTACCTAGGCTCCGCTATAACGCAGAAAACAACACCAGCGCTGACATCAAATGAAGAATAACTCTTGCTAATCGCTGTTTCTTTGGGATAAGAAAGCAATTGAGTGTATAAATCCTCTCTCGAAGGACCAAATTGTCGGAATATAAGACACTTATCATCCCCGTCCTGCTATATGGTGCAGAAGCATGGACTATGACAAAAGCGGATGAAAGCACCTTGGGTCGTTTCGAGAGAAAAGTTCTTCGTGTGATCTACGGTCCCTTATGCATCGAAGGGGAGTGGCTTGGTCACATCTAGCTAGGGGCCGAGCTAGATAGAGAAGTTTGTTGGGTGAGACCCTATTTCACACAGGACTGTAGCGCCACCTTAAGTAAGTAAGTATTAAAACTGTCATTTCGCCCAAAAGTGGTTTTATCGCCCATAAATCGAAAAAAGACGAATTTTCAAAGTAAAATAACGCGAAATGGTTTTGTTGTCTACAGTACGTATAGACATTGAAATATAAAGGTTGAGGTATGCGCGTATGCCGCCCCCTGAACCTCCCTACTTCGACTCAATAAAGAATTTGGGCTAGTTGCGAGGTTGTGTGTATGCACACATTCATCCAGATTATTTACAGGCAAAGAAACTTTGCATGCACCTTACTTCGCACCTAACCCAAATCCTATGTTTAGTCAAAGTATGAGGGTGGCAGAAGGGTAGCGCGCACTCCCCCCATACCTACCTCACTGTTGATTGTCGTAATGCCCAAAAGAAATGTCACAGAGCCCAACCCCTATGTATAAAACCCAATTTTAAAATTCTTTTGGGCAAAATAGCAACTAACAATTTTGGATGTTTTTTTTTGTTTAAAATTTATATGGGCTTTTCGCTTTTCGTTTTTGTCGATTTTTTTAACTTTTTGTGCTTTGTGGCTAATTTCGTCTTTATGACATTTTAGGATTTAGGTCTAAGAATTGACATGAATCTTATCTTTCACGTTACCCCCAAAGAAGTCCAATAGTGTTAAATCATAAGATTTCGGTTGCCGATAAATTGTAATCTTGAAATAAAACTATCAGAAAACTTTTTTTGAAAAAATAGCGATACAAATTATCGTATTACTCTTTGAAACGCAGAATTCTGCATGAAAACGTTTTCAGATATAAACTACTCTATTTGGATACATTTGATTACATTTTTGTAGAAATAATATTTTTCAATTTGATTTGAAATTTAAACTGAGTATTCTTGAATATATTTACTCTACGACGATGTAGGATATTTTTGATTAATATACGACCATTTTAAAGACTTTTTAAAATGATGGCATTTTTTCAGATATTCAATTTTAAAATATTTATCGGTTTTATGTATTACATGGTTTCACATACAAACGGTGTGTGTGAAGACTCCTTATTAAATTGAAGAAATTTACTTTTGATGTAAATTTTCTTAGACGCGTTGAGCAGCTTTACATCTAAAATTGTATGTTAGAGTTGTGTCTTTAAATCTCTCAAAGATTTTGCCATATTTAGGTGGCGAGTTCTTTGCTATATTTTTTCTTTGAATCTCAATTTATGTGTGTTCAAATTTTAACTAAAAGTTTATTAATCAATTTAATAATTTATTTCTTGGAATTTAAAAACATATTTTTGTGTTGATCATTTCTTAAATTTTGTTGACGCACTTTTGATAAAAATATGCTTGAAAATTTTAACGGAAGAAATTTGATTTTTTAGATAATTCTCGAGCATACACATTGTTTTAATTTTGTTTAAACTTTTTAACTAAGACATTAAAATGGTTGTCCAAACTCCAAAATCTAAGCTTATTCTAAAGCAGAAGAGTTCAATCAAAATGTATCAAACGTATCTTCTATGTTAATACTTAAATGGAAGATATTAAGGAAGCTATTGGAATTTATTAAGTTAGGAGTTGTCGAAGTATTTTTATAATTCTTTGCTGTACCACAGCTCACCTTAAGCTTCATTACTGGTACCTGTGTTTAATTTTAAGATTGATATTTATTATTTAATGCAAATAAAAGTTCAATTTCCTTCAGCTGACTTTAGGCATTAAATACAATTTTAAGGCACTCATGTACAAACATTCGATGTTATGGTAAGTTTTTTTTTTTATAATTAGAGAACACTAAAAGGGTTTTGTATACCTTTAATATGCCAAAGACACAGTGTGAGCATAAGGAAAAGAGGGAAAGGTTGGATAGGAGGTGTCGGTGTACATTCATTTTGAATTCCTAAACATTGCAATGATAGGGAAAGATAGAGCGTGGCAAGGCATTCCACATTCGCGTAGTACGGTTAAAAAATGAATCTCTGTACTAGTACGGCCAAGGTTGGGCTCAAGGGTAAACTGATGGGCATTCCTAGAAGCGCGGGTATTACGGTTAAATTGTTTAAGAGGAGGAATGCAACTGGGTATTTCACTAGAGCATAGTCCGTTAAAATAACGGTAAAAAAGCGGGAGACAAGAAACTTTACGACGATGTTCGAGTGACGTAATCGAGTTGATGAAGTTCATGTCACCAATCAATTGTGGTGTTTCTCTGATATTGCACGAGAAGTTTCTTTTTCCCCATTTATTGGATGGGTTTTGCCTATGACTAGGTTTTTGTATATTACATCGTGGCAAATACGTTGGAAGACTTCTTTTCAATGAAGAAAAAGAAGTACAATCCCTGATTTATTGTAAGTTTTGCAATATGTCAAACGTGATTTCACAAATTTCTTTGCATTTGCAGTCACAATGGGCGGATTTTAACCCTTTTCTGTGAAAAAAATAATTAACATAATAGCTCCTAGAAATTTTTTGTAAAAGAGAACTAACAATTAGGTGCCAAAATTGTTGCATGTAAAATCTGTATTTAAAATTCAAAATGAAATTCGTGTTGAAGAAGTATTTTTTACTACACCTGCAAACAACAGTTTAAATTTAATTTTATTTTATTTTTTAGCACAATTAAATAATGGCGTAGGCATTTCTTCCCCAGAAATCATGTGATGGCTATTACCATGTCAAGCAAACGCCCTATAATAACCAATACTTATTTTCAAGTATTATTTTGAGGATATGATTTTAAGAAACTTTCACTGTGTGTATATGTGGTATTTATCTCCACTTTAAAAAATAATGACTCTGTTTGTCAGTAATTTCTTTTGACTTATGGTATACTTTGGAATCTCGAAATAAGGCATATAAGTATGTTAAAAAGCATTTAATGGCCTACATTTTTCACACCCTGAGAAAGTAATTTTGAGTACTCGTTTAATATGAACAACTGTGTTAGATGTCAAAAAGGGTTGGGTGTTGAATCTTTTCTCATCTATCTAAGCTACTGGTCTGACAAATTGATCATAAATTTAAAGAGTTGTTAATTTGTATAGGTATACATTATTTTCAAACAAAATGAAGGTTAATTAAAAACACTACTTTACCATACCACTAAAAATATTGTTTCGCTTGCACCTAAGCATATCCAGGGTGTAAATAAATTTCTTCCTCCGTTTAAAACAATTAAAAATTTGATAACATCTCAGAAACTTGATTAACGTCCATTTAAATACAGTATTTCAGATATACATTTCGCCAAAGTAAATCCTACCTATAATTCTATGTTTTAACTGAGTTAGTAATAAAACAAAGCGAACAACATTAAAGTCCACTAAAAATGTCAAGATATTATTTTATTGCTTGTATACATTTTGCAAATCAGACAAAAACACTTGTTTCATATAAAAGTGTTGTATTTTGATGAATTCTAAAATTAACATTCAACTTGAACACAAAAAACATCAAGATAAAAACAATGAGAATAAGAATAAGAATACAAGGAGATAGCAACTTTTCTACATAATAAAAGAGATATATCTTTTATAAATCCCTGGTCATAAAATCGAAAGGACTCTTCTCTCACTTAAGTCAAATTCCTAAGAGGCTCTTAGTCCGAACTTAAGCCATTCATTTTCTTGATTAAATATTTATAAAGCAACACAAATTCTTCGAGAAGATAGACAATAAAATGTGTGTAGAATATTATACCTTACCTACCTACCCGAGCTTTGAAGGAAACCGGGCGGTGAAAAATATTTAATTTTTCAATTCAGAGTTTCGAGTAACGTCCTTAAAATCTTAACATGCATAAATAAAATTTGTCATTGAAAAACGAAAAGCGGGAATTGAATTTAGTCGAAAATGTACGCTGGGGACAAGGGTGTTTTTTGTGCTACAATTTGTTATTCGCTGAATTATTAATATTTCATTTAAATTATTTTTGATGGGAGAATAAACACTTTTCTGCTGATATATGAAAGAAAGTGAAAGAAAGGCATACAAGATTTTGTTAAACTATTAGTAATATAAACGTTGTCCGAAAATTAGTAAATATAGGTAGTTTTATAAATGGGGCAATTTATGTTAAAAATCCTTTTATTTTATATTTTTTTAAGATGATTACAAATTCAAAATTTTTGGTAATAATTAAGTTGATGGCAAGTAGGCTACATACAAAATGTTTCCTTAATTTACTGATTTCAATCTGGCAAATACTTTTTTCTGAGTTGGTCTTTTTGACAGCTGTCATAACTTGATGTATGCTTAGTTTGATTTGCCATTTTATAATAAATAGACTTACTCCTGGGCAACATTTGCAAATTGTGAAAATTTAATATCAAATTAACTATCACGCGTCGTCGTGGGTTGCCTTCAAAATCAATTGATTTTAATAACGCTGGAATATTTTTTGTGGGTTTATATTAAGTCGATTGTCTATGCAGATAAGCCCGAGACGATTTACGGCTTGGCACGTTTTTGCTCACCTACGGCAAAAAGTTGTCAGCTGGGGCGGTTTCTTGCCAGAAATCATTTGAAGAACATAATGGCAAGCCCTTATCTTTACAATAAAGTTAAATTACAGGCCATTAGATTCCATCTTCTTTAAGCTCTGAAGCTTTTGCTAGGACTTCTGCTTTTTTCCCTCTGGATGATTGTGTTTGCTAGCATAAATGAAGACTTAGCCAATGTTCAAAGCTGGACTAACTCAAATGAACTTCAATTTAATTTATCGAAAACGCTTGGTTGGTTGGTTATAGTGGCTGTCCAAGATGGAAACGGACACACTTAGGCCAGTTTAATGGCCCATTGTGATACCACATGAATCTTGAGGTTTCTTCCTAAGCTCAATGGAACCAGTTTGAGTCTCCTACGAAACGTGAGAGGCTTATTATGCCGATATGATTTAGATCGTTTAGATCGTTAAAGAAGAATTCTCCTAGGTAATTCTTGCGTTTTCGAGCCAGAGCAGGGCATGTGCAGAGAAGATGAAGAACTGTTTCTTCCTCTTCCTCGTCCATACAGCTTCTGCAGAAATCATTTGAGAATACGCCTAGTCGCGTGGCGTGCTTTCCTATTAGACAGTG
Organism: Eupeodes luniger; assembly: GCA_951509635.1. Taxonomy (NCBI): domain Eukaryota; kingdom Metazoa; phylum Arthropoda; class Insecta; order Diptera; family Syrphidae; genus Eupeodes; species Eupeodes luniger. Next base: position 75,230,109 of record OX608075.1, on the reverse strand, counting down.
TCCGGTTATGACACCTATTATCGAGCTTATATGCGATCTGCATATAAGCAAGCACCTTGAACGTTTTAAATCCAGTGTTGGTCTGATGGTTTTGTGACTTAAAACGTGGTGATGTTGTTCCACCTGGTGCCTGCCCTCTTCACAGCGTCTTGCATTAGCAACAGTTTACAAGTAGCCATTGGTATCCCAGTACGTGCCAAACGTGGTAGGATGGGCTATACTGTACCGTTCCTGGCGAGTTCATCTGCCTTACAGTTACCTGGAATGTCTCTATGGCCCGGCACCCAGCAAAGGTGAATATTAAACTGTTGTGCCATCTCCATTAGAGATGATCGACAGTTATGGACTGTTATAGAGTTTGTAGAGACAGAATCCAGAGATTTGATAGCGGCCTGACTATCTGAGAAGATACGGATATCAGATGTTGATATCACGTTTTCTTAAAGCCAGGAAAAGACTTCTTTTATCGCCAAAAGTTCCGACTGGAACACGCTACAATGATTGGGAAGGCGGAATGAGAGACTTAATTTCAGTCGTTTAGAGGACACACCTCCACCAACCCCTTCTTTTGTTTTTGACCCATCTGTATAGAAATGGATTGACTCATCTTCGAGGAATGTCCTATCCTCCCAAAAAGATTTGGTAGGTATAGAAATCTGGAAATTTCTGTCGAATTACAGTTGGGGGATGGTGTAGTCTGTGTGCTTTGGAATTGATTCTAAATAACTAAGAATTACGGAGTGGCCAATGTTGTTGTTAGTCCACTGCGACGAAGCTTTGAGGCGAATAGCAGAGCTGGCAGCTATTTGTTTGTTGAAAATGTCAAGAGGTGTTAATTAGAGTAAGGTGTCCAGTGCCGCAGATGGGGTCGTGCGAAGCGATCCGCTTATACATAGGCAAGCTGAAGCTGAACGTTTATTTAATTTATCTCGGTTTATACCTTTTTCTAAAGCAGATCGAAAACGCTTAGTATGGTAAGTTTTCGAAGTTAACCTTATAGACCTGATAAATTTAGCTGTTGTGATATAATATCTGAAACCATTTACATTACAATGAACAAAGTTCCTTGAGGCTCTCCACTTATATTTTTAATCTTGGTTTGAAAATAAACTGTAAAAATAAACTTATTTATTTTTGTACGCTTAATGCAAGCTATTAACAAAAAAAGACTTAAAGCTAGACTAAAATCTATTTTTTTTAAATTTATGTATAGTTTTAGATTATATGTCTAGGCCCGATGGCCCACATTTTTATTTTTTATGAACAAAAAACTTAGAACGAGTTGTAGACGTTATTCTAAGGGAGGAAGGACTGATAAGGAAGTCAAAGGTGGTACTATGTAAGCTCTGTGCAGCATTCGTCTTATAGGTTCATAAAGGTTATTATTTGTAATTTGATGAGGAAAACGAAAGATAAGGGTCTGTCCGAAATTCCTTGGATTAGTATAGGGTCCGCCATCTAATCATCTTTTCAGATAAAGCTCATTTTGATCCAGAGGCATAATTAAGCCATTTTTCTTCAAAAATGTGCAAGGAGTGTCCGTTACAGTCAATGGCGATCGTTATCGGGCCATGTTGAACTAATTTTTGTTCACAAAAATTGAAGAGGAGGATGTTGGCAACATTTGGTTTCAACAGGACGGCGCGGCGCTACGTGAAAAACACCCGAAGCTACACCCGATGTTTTTATAGCATTTTCAAAAAAAAAGTTATTTAGCGGACTCCTTATAAATAGGAATCTAAGAAATGTGTAGAAAGAGAATATAAGTGACTTCGTGGCGTTTTTGGAGGGCTTGCAGATTGATTGGTTTTAAACGATCTCCATAAGGTGGTATGAATAGATTAGAAGTCTGGCAGACCAGACTTGACTAGCGTATGAAGGTAGTATACAGGGATTTATTGACATAGGGGTTCGAGAATTACTTAGACCAAAGTTTGATAAAACTAAGGGATGAGTTAGCCTTGTTGATAAATATAATCAAAATGGACTCCAAAATTTAACTGAGTGTAGAAAAAACTCCTAGATCGCGAATAGGGCAGACAGAATGAATAATAACATCGTGCAGGCTGTAGGTTCTATAGAGAGGATGTGATCGCTTACGGGTGAAATAAGAAATTTTTGTCAAACCAAGTCTGAAATGAGTCCAGATCAATTTGGAGTAAGACAGAATCAGTTGGAGTAAAAATAACCTTTGTAATTTCCATGTCATCAGACATAGAGACAATTGAATTGTCAATGGCATTAATAACGTCATTGCTAGTTAATACAATAACAAAGAACCATGGTGGCTCCACTGAAGAGTTTGGCTGAAGAATGAGGCAAAGAGATTTGTAATAGGTTTATAGGGTCGGTAGATGTCATATCGTGTAATTGTAATGTTGAAGGGAAGCCATCAGATATTTGTTCAGTGCTAATAAATTGTTAGAAGCGTCTGGTATCCGTAATCGGACTATCTTGCATTTTGTCAATATATTCTAGATATAGAAAATCACAAAGAGATGAAAATCTACATTGAGATTGCTGGTAGTTTGAGAAGTCAACATCATACCTGGTTTTTTAAATATCGAGCCTTTTCCGACATTTTATCGTAAGCGACATTTTCAATAAAAAATAAAATTTTGTTATGAAAATTTGCTAGTAAAACATGAAGCCTTGAAGGGTATTGTCATATTTTAGCTTAAGCATAATTAATAATTTCTAAAACTGACTTAGGGTATAAGTGAAATATACTTTGTATCAAAACGTTCTGTCCCTTCATAAAATAATTCATGGAGAAGTACATGTCTTAAATTAATTTTGTCGCCCTTTACACACACATGAAATCTTCTTTTTGACTTTCAAAGAATTTCCTCACAGAAAAAAGGTGTGCACATACTTTTGTTCTTACATTTATTTTGTAACTTTGTATATACTTATTTATTATTATTTAACTTTAGAATTTCTTTATGCTTGTATAATTGTAGATTTAATTTATTTGTGATATTGTATTGTTAGATAAGTATCAAAAGATTCAATCTTATTGTATCATGTATATTTTTGAAATACAAAAACAAATGCTTTGTCTTTAAGGAGGTAAGTTAGCTATGATGCTTCTTTTTCCTTAGGCTGAGGTTAGCTCGCCGGACTCCAGGGTCGTCTCGAGAAAGCACGAAACTCGAGTATAGAGAGTTGACCAAACTTCTCTTTTCCAAATAAAAAGAATTAGATTTTCCTTTTTCAGATTTTATTTTTTCTTATCCAATAAAGCGGCTTAAGACTAAACAATAGGATACCTAACCTATAGATAATAATACCTATTATATACGAACTTAATCCTACGGTCAAGAGCCGATCGACACCGGAAGGGTGAAGGGGAATTACTTAATAATACGGCAAGTGCCCGTCGACACCGGAAGGGTGAAGGGGAATAACACAATAATTTAGCAAGTGCCCATCGACACTGGAAGGGTGAAGGGGAATAACACAAACAATAATTCGGCAAGTGCCAGTCGACACCGGAACGGTGAAGGGGAATAACACAATAGTTTGTTGTTACTACACAGCACGCTATGGAGCAACGGAACGGCCCATCGACTATTAATAGAGAAGGGGAATATCGGGGGAAACTTGCGCTTCTGAATATAAAGCCCAAAACATTTAATAAACTTCGGCGAGCAGGCTTCCTCTTTCTTCGGATTTCTTGGGTCCATAAGCCAATTTTCCTGCAGAAACCAAATGTGAACTGTATAATGACGAACAACAATATCGCATGTATTTTGTTTTTGTATTTCGGCTGCGTGTTGGGGTCACTTATTTCACTTGGTGGGTATGCAGATGGTGGTTGATTGGTGTCGGTCGGTAGATGGAGGTTGATTGGTGTCGGTCGGTAGTAGGAGTGTGACGCTTCTTTACAAAACTATTCACATTGTTCGCACTTTTTCACTTTTTTTTTCTCACACCTGGCCAACGAGATCTTGTGATTTAACTATGTAAGACTTTTTTATGGTCACAAGAAAGATAAAGGTCAATGCCAATGCTCAATAAACCTTAAAGATAGATAGAAATCTTTAAGATAGAGTTCCTAACTTATATACCATGATATACATAGCTGCCAATTTCGAATTGGTCATTCAAAGGATATGATACTGCAACCTAGCCGCAACCATAAGACTGATATAGTTTTTCATTGTTAATGGCATACCATCCTTTTTAAAATTAAATAAACACCCTTTGACATCTCTTAAAAATAACTTCTATTTTGGATGTAAAAATAAAACATCTTATAATGAAACATCACATATCAGGTATTCAATTGATATTACTTTAAATGACTCAGAATATATCAAACAATTTGTACGTATTAATTTCATAATGTTTTGTCTTGAACACCCACTTCAATATTTGTACAAAACTTGAAATTTTCAAAAATGTCAATATTTTTAACTTAAATATAAATATTACGTAATATCCTATAAAATGATTCTCTGATTTCACCCTCAGACTTCCTACAACAAAAAAAATCATACTAATTCTTTAAGATACATTATCTGTAAGTCCTTATAATTTTGGCGTCATCACTTTCAACAACCAACGGGCTTGGCACGGGCATTTTGCCAAATTATCTACCGGATATTTAGGAGGTTGTCAAGACACAAAATACTGATAAATGAGCTTCATTCTATCATCTTACCAAAATGGCTTGTACTTGTACATAATTTCCACAGTATAAGATTGTGGTTTCGTATAATATCAGAAATGAGGATCCATTAGTGCCATAAATACCCCCACCGGATGTTACTTTTCTCAAGCGACCTACATACCATAGTATAAACAGTCGTTTGCAAGAATGAATCAAAAAATTATGAAACAAAAAAATATGGATTTAGTAAATTTAAGTTTGAGGTAAATAATCTTGAAAATGACAACAAATTTGAATATTTCGTATCTAAATCACTTTAAGTTTTGCAGACACATAGGAATTATAATGTTACGAGTATATCATTAAGGGAAAAGGTTTAAAGTATCTTTCTGATTTATCGCAACATTTACAGTCAACGTCAGTGGTATGACTCAGGGCTTATGAACTATTCATGGAAATATAGCATTGGACATGATGCAATGTGTTCACTTATATTGCTGATTTTTGTTATGGACTAGGTATAAATATAAGTCACATCTTTTTAATCAGAACTCTGGACTACAGAGATATTCTGAGTTCTGAATAATAGTTGCACTCATGTTCCTTATCGGAAAAACTGAGTTCTGGAGCTAATAAGAGAAGCTGCTTTTTGGGTATAAGCATATTCCCTATAGGGTATTCAGTAAGGAAGTGAGAAAATCGAACTCTTCATCCTCACCGCCTCATTCATTCTTTTTTTTGTTACCATCCCAGCCTTGCAAAAAACATGAACTTTTAACATTTAGACCGAATATAGTTTAATGAAACTTACTTCATAATGACACTAAGCACACCAACTGTTTGGTAAAAAAATCTTAGGCAAAGCGATAGGATAGACATCAGTAGTTCTTCTGTCTTCTTATACAATTTAGATGGGGTTCGATATGCTGTATAGATACATTCCTGCTCATAAAAATTAAGTAAGTCATTAATAGGAAAATTGATGCACAACAATAACTTTTCATTGTTAGCAAAGCGATAGGTATACAAAATGTGTTCCTTTAGTATATCTAGAACCTTTTTACTTGCGCCACTTTGGAACTACATATATGCCATTCGTCTGAAATTTCGAACTCGAGATTTTAATTAAACATGACATTACTTATTATAGAGAAGTCGAAGAAAGTGGTTCCCCCGATTACGTCCGTCTGTCTGTCTGTTGTTGCCCATAAAGCCCAAACCATTGGGTCGTTGGTTTTAAACTTGGAACTTAAGGTTTTAAGCAGATTCGCTTTAGGCGTTTTTTTTCATTTTTTTTAGACTAAAAATTAAAAATATTTGGTCAAAAATCGAATTTTCTCAAGTACGAACTGATAGATTTTAAATTTTCAATATTTTTTTTTCAATTTGGCTTCTTCAAAAAAAATATTTTAAAATATTTTTGTATTGCTCCAGAAGGGTACCCCCTATAAAAACGTTATTTTGTTTTTAAGTTTCCTCAGGAACTAATGTATTGATTTCAATAATTTTTTCTCTGCAAGCTCTTACACTGTCTTCTACCTAAGCGTTGAACTTGCCGAGTTGTAGAAGTTGAGTAGGAACAATGATTCTCGAAATATATTCGCCAAATGAGTCCTGAAACCAAAGGGCGCTTGACAAATTGCTACCCTGTCGTAAATTCGTTCTCCAAATAAGTCCTGAAACCAAAGCGCCCTTGACAATCTGCTTCCCTGCCGTAAATTCCTTCTTTCATGCATAGGAACGGCAAACAAACCATCCAATGTTACCAACACACCCCCACCCCTAATATCCTTCCTTCGGAACCGTGCTGTTTGTCTGTCTCCTATATCTTCCTCTCTCCTTTCCTCCCTTTCCCAATTGGGGTGGATCTAAGGTATTATTCGAGACGTGCCGATGACCAGCCTGGTTGAGGGCCCAATTAAAAACCAGCTAAGTCGTTAGCGGGTTATCCGGTTACCTGGAGACCCCTCCAGGTTAGCTAACTGTGTCTGCATATACGGAACTTTTTGCGTTACTAGTGCGATTCTAATGGATTTTTTTTCTCGATTTGTGGGTGATAAGTTCGGATCTTCAAGATCGGCCAGCAGTATGCGGCTGCAAAGTCATCTACTAATTCTTCTGCTTGCGTTTTGTTCTCTCCGTTCTGTTACCGACAGCAAAATTAAGGAAAAATTGGTTGAAATACCTACATCTTGTAGTGGTGGCAGTGCAACATGGCATTCCTTCTACTATTACGAAGAGTAAACTTCTCCAAACTTCAACACCTCATTTAAGTTGGCGGAAGAACTGTGAAGTATGGTCTTATTGCCCCTACTTCGAGTAAACTTTCCCAAATAAAGCCTTTTAGCGGTGGAGGGAATGTTTAGCATGGTCCTTCTACCTCTAAAAATACTGAAAATCCTAAAGAAGGTCCTATAGGACCACAGCTAGCTCTAACTGGTTAAACGAGTAAGGTAGATCTAAAGATCCATGTGTTATCACAACGGACCAACTATTGCTCTAGAAGTGTTGGTTTTTCCCGTCAACGACCACCTTTTTAATAATTGTTGATAATCAAAAATGCCATTGTTTTTGTTTTGGATCAAAAAAATATTTATTTTTTCAAAATTCGATATCTTTAAAGTGTGGCATTTATATTTTTGAAAACAAGCTTATTTTGCATGTAACTTTTAAAATTTTATAATTTACTATAAATAAACAAAGTCTTTGGATACAGGAGCAAGTTCGTATTCAAGATTTGGCCTGAAAAAATCATACGAATTCTAACAACATATGGATCACGAAACTCTCGAGAAAATCTGTTGACGAAACCAATTTTTGTTTTTAGCTTTATAATAACGGGTTATCCATTTTGTGGTTTCAAAAGTATAGGGACGGAATTCGACATCTGTAAAATTAAGTTGTTAAATACATTTTTTTTCAGTTAAAAGTATGACGTTTTCAAAACGAAAATGGATCGCTTAACTATCGCACAACGCATACAAATTGTTAAAACCTACTACAAAAATAGTAATTCTACCACAGCTACATATGGTGCTTTAAGAGGAGATTATGGCTTACATAATCGTCCAACTACGGAAGCAATTGGCAAAATTGTGAAGAAATTTGAAGAGACTGCATTGTTTACAGATATTGTTAGCCATGGGCATCATCGTCTCGACCGTACCACTGAAAGTATCGCTGCTGTAAGTGAAAGTTTTGCCGATGGCCCGAGTGTAGGGCTGTCTCACGGCACATATTATGGCTTATTTTGCATTTGGATCTACACCTACATCCATTTAAAGTCCAGCTCATAAAACAACTGAAGCCAGCTGACCATTCACAACTCGTAGATACGTCGAACAACAGGCGGTGGACGGAGATTTTTCGAACAAAATTTTCTTCAGCGACGAAACACATTTCTCACTCGGTTTGAATGAAACAAAATGTTCGTATTTTGGGTTCTGAGAATCCTCAAGTAATTGAAGAGAGGCCATTACATCCACAAACAGTCACTGTTTGGTGCGCCTTTTGGCCCGGCGGGGGTGTGATTGGACTTAACTTCTTCAAAAACGACGATGGCACCGTCAATTCGGAGCGTTATGGTCTTATGATAACCGAATTTTGTTGCCTGCTATGAAGAAACATATCTCAAGCGAATATGGACTTATTGCAAGATACTTGTCCTAGCCCCGTAAATTCTCATCGTGGTGATATCAACTGGCCACCAAGATCATGCCATTTGACACCGCACTTTGTAGGGCCACGCAAAGACCGTATTTATGCAGATAAACCTTTAACTCTTGAGCACTTAAAAACAAACATTCTTCAAGTTATGGCTGAGATACCGCCCAATATGTGTCAAAAAGTGGTCGAAAATTACCTCAAAAGAATCGATGCTTGCAACAATTCGCTTGGTGGTCATTTAAATGATGTAGTGTTTCAAACGTTTAAACTTTATAAAAAAAATAAATATCATGAACAAAAATATTTTATATGTTTTATTTACATTTACTTTTGAAACTGAAAAATGGATAACCCTGTATAATTATAGTGATCACTAAAGGTTAATTTTTAGTCTGGCACAACACCAATGTCAGAAAAAATAGATTTTCTATTCAAACATGACTAATTCAACACATAGTCATAATTAATTATATTACGTTTGCTTCTAAACACACATTTTCTTACATTTTTCAATATTTAAAATTAAACGATTTTATCGCACCGTTTCCAAAATTGTTTGAAATCTTCTTGCAGCTCCTTACAATCCTTGATGGAGTTAATAATTCGAAACATTTTACCACCATATAGAATTATTAAAGACAGAAAGCAAATCATTAATAAATAAAATGAACAGTAACGGACTAAGGTGACTCCCTTGAGGTACACCAAAATTGGCTTTAAATTAACATGAAGGGTTACTAGTGAACATGAAACTATAATATCTATCTTTAAGATATTCCAAAATCCACAAGATGCAAGCTACTTGAGAGTGTTTTTCGAATGCATTAAAAAAAAGTAGAGAATTGTTGTAAATTAATTATTGTAGATTTTTTCAAAAACTCATATTGATTTTCACATATGACAGAAGACAAATTAAAAGAGATTTTTACACTATATGAATCTCGGAAACGAGGTAAGCTGGTTCTTGGATAGATAACGTAAATAGGTGGCACAGAAATTAGTTAGTTTTTTTTTTTTTAAACAAAAACTTTTTTTCTGATAAAAATCATACAGAAGTAAGGTAAAGGTATCATAAAGAGGATACTCGAAACAGAAACCAAAACGATAGAATTTTAGAATTAAAATTGGTTTTGAATGTCGTGAAGATTGTGGGATACTCTAAATAAAGCTGGTGTGTTATTTTGTACTTCTATAGTTAAAAGTTGCATAGTTCGATTATAATATCGCATTTCAATTTTCTTGCTATCAATAGCTAAGCGTAGTTTCCACGCCCTGAAAACGAAGTCAATGTTTTTGTATATTTTTGTATGCCTCGTTAGTTTTTTCTAACTTTACATACATTCATGTAATAGTTAAGTATATTAAATACATAAAATCAACCATTTCAAATAAGAATTTTTGTAATCGTTATGCTTCTATGAGTCGATACCAAGTTATCAATCAGGCCATTAAGCACATGAAAGCCATTGAATGAGAAAATAAAAACAAGCGCAATTACTTGACAATAAAATGACGAATTTTTGTTCCACTAACCTATTGTGTTGAATATTTAGTTATTAAAAAAAAACACAAAAACACGAAGAAGAATAAAAATATTTATACAAAGTATTTATCTATAGTCAACAAAAATATATAAACGAATGTTTATTTCTTTGATGAATCTTATCTACGTTGATATTCAAAACTTTAATCTTTTCTATGAAAAGAAAACAGTGTCTCTTAGATAGACAACATAAAAATAAATTCTTCTCAGGACTCAGGTATTTTTATTAAATATAACAAAGACATTGAAACTGTTTCATTTTATACTTATTGCAGCTAGATCTGAGTATAAGCATTTTTCATTACAAAATTCTAAAAGAAGACAATCTTCTTTTTTTATGGTTTATATTTGAAAATGAGGACATTTGTACAGACATCCTGTCCAAATCTATTGAAATATATTGAAAACCCCCCTCCTTCCGCACAAACCAGCAGTTACGTGTATTTTTGCAATTTAAGTTTGTATTTCCATGATCAGTTCTCCACGTACCTTCTACCTGCGCTATATTTGTAGCGTTTGATACCTACCAGTATAGTGTTGAGGCTTTACCTTTTATCGGGGAATTGTGTTGTCGGACATACCGCCTTCGCCGGCACCCCTCATTGTGAACAATTTAACTAGGACACTCGATGCAATGGAAATATATATATACCGACAACCGACATTCCCAGCCGTCTCTAGCGACTCAATTGCGGAAAATACACCTTGGAATCTCTTGAATACAGCTCCAGCCTCGTCGACGCTCGTTTCAAGGCTGAAGCTGAACGACAACAAGAAAAAAATAAAATGGAGCACAAGCCCCCAAGGGAGACCATGAATGGGTGGTGTTCCGGTATTTTAATTTGCGTGTCGCTTGTTTTTTCAGTTACAGACAATCTAACGAGCTTGAGGTTGAAATTGCTTAAACGTATATAGATATGTCTCTTGTATAGTGGGAAGCTAAAAGGATATTCTCACGAGGATAGATAGACAACAGAGCTCAAATTGCATGTCTTTCTCTGGGGGTGCTTTTTGTCATATTGAAAAAGTTTCATGGGAGGATGTGTTTAAGTTTAGTTTGCTTCTTTTTTTTTAATGTTTGTGTCTGTAGTACTCTTAGTAGTTTTCAATTGAAAGTTGTTGAACGCTTAACAATGTTTTATTTGAGATAGTTAGCTGAATTCAGGTTTAAACAAAGAAAAAGGATAACACATATGCAGACAAAGGTAAAAATTGTATATAAATACATGCACCATGCATGTGCACATGTAGGTTTTGAAAATTAATAGCTATTGAAGATTGAAAACGTTGTCAAATTAAAGTAACATTATTAAAAGTCAAACACATTAGGGTTGTTTCAAAAAGATTAAAATTGATATCAGCGAATAATACTTCCCACGTATAAGGCTCCCGACCGACCTCTGCCCGATACATAATGGTCTTCTATCCTCTAAGATCCTGAGCAAGTGCGTTGTTTCCAGACATAAAAAGTGATAGTTTGATATTCACAAACCAGAGGAGGTTTTGGATTCGGTATGCTTTAGTATTTTTGTCCATCTACTCAATACTCGTATTTTTGTGGAAAAATTGATGAGTGACCTACGCATCTACTAGAAATTTGTATAAACAACAAATATAACAAAGGCAAAAGAATCACTAAAGCAAAAGTTAAAGTAAAATCCTATTGTTATCAAAGCAAATACAAAAAAGAGGCTGGGATGCGAACCACACTGATAACTTCCCATCCCGTCTGTCGATTTCTCTTGCTTAAAAGTTAGTCTATACATATGAATGTATCAATTTTTACCAAATTTGCGTACTATTTTTTGTAGATTTCATTTTTTATGAAAAAAACGGACAGTTGGATTTTTATAAAAAAATTACTGAATATCGAAAACAATATTTTCTGTGAAATTAAATAAGTTTGAAGCCAATATTTTTAATTTTTGAAAAGCTATTTGAGTCGAAAGTAAATTTTTACCAAGTTTTAGTATTATTTTTTTTTTAGGTTTTTATTTTTTGTAAAAAAAAACTGTCAATCCAACATTTCTCAAAATTGTACCGAATGTTGAAAACAATATTTTTTATAAGCTAAAATTAGTTGGAAGCCATAATCTTAAATTTTTGAAAAGATATTTGAGTCGAAAACCAATTTTTACCAAGTTTTAGTATTGTTTTTTTTTTTAGGTTTTTATTTTTTGTGAAAAAACTGTCAATTCGATTTTTCTCAAAATTTTATCGAATGTTGAAAACAATATTTCTTATAAGTTGAAATTAGTTAGAAGCCATTATCTCAAATTTTTGAAAAGATATTTTAGTCAAAAATCAATTTTTACCAACTTTTATTAAATTTTGTTTAGGTTTATAATTTTTTGTACAAAAACTGTCAATTTGATTTTTTTCAAAATTTTACTGAATGTTGAAAACAATATTTTTTGAAAGATTAAAGAAGTTTCAAGCCAATATCTCAAAGTTTTGAAAAGACATTTGAGTCGAAAATCAATTTTTACCAACTCTTATAGTTTTTATTTTTTAGGTTTTTATTTTTTGTAAAAACAACTGTCGATTCGATTTTTTTCAAAATTTTTCATAATGTTGAAAACAATATTTCTTATAAGTTAAAATTAGTTAGAGGCCATTATATCAAATTTCTGAAAAGATATTTGAGTCGAAAACCAATTTTTACCAACTTTTGTTAATTTTTTTTTAGGTTTTTAATTTTTTGTACAAAAACTATTAATTCGATTTTTTCAAAATTTTACTGAATGTTGAAAACAATATTTTTTTAAAGGTAAAAGTAGTTGAAAGCCAATATCTTAAAGTTTTGAAAAGATATTTGAGTCGAAAATCAATTTTTACAAACTTTTGTTAATTTTTTTTTCGGTTTTTAAATTTTTGTAAAAAAAACTGTCAATTCGATTTTTTTTTTCAAAATTTTACTGAATGTTGAAAACAATATTTCTTATAAGATAAAATAAGGTTGAAGCCTTAGTCTCAAGTTTTTGAAAACATATTTGAGTCGAAATTCAATTTTTCCCAACTTTGAGTAATGTTTTTAAAGGTTTTTATTTTTTATATAAAAAAAAAAATTTAATTAGATTTTTCTCAAAATTTTATCAGATGTCAAAAACATTATTCTTCGTTGCACAAAATTGTTTTGGAGATTAAATCATATTTTGGTCGTAAAATTTTCGAGGTGACAAATTTTTTTTTTTATTGGATTTTTTTTCAAAAATATACTTGTTTTGTATTACGTTACAATATATAATATACAATTTAATTCAAGCCTCTAGCGTCATTGGTTCATGAGAACCAAACTTTTCACCTTTTTTTAAGCTGCTATGGTAAAAAAACGACCCACGCAATTTTCTTGAGAGCCCTTTCTGCATTTGCCGCCTTATTATATGTATAACAAAATTTATTTGAAGTCAATATCTCTTCTGGTTCTTGAGCAAGGACGACGAAAAAAACGTCGCGAACGTACAGACGTACGAACGTACGTACACACGCACGCACAGACATCTCTCTAAAAATCTTTTATTTTGGCTCTAGGGACCTTGAAACGTCGAGAAATGTCAAAATTTTCAGTTTAACAAATCGGACAAAAAGCCCCAGATTTAATCAATTACACTGGTGGGCAAGGTTATCTTCCTGGCAATACAACTGCACAATTCCATCGGGTTTTGGTGGGCTTAACTCAAAGCCGACTTTAAAATTAATGCATTATGTCAGGTTTTTGAAATCTAAAGCTCATCGTCAACAACCTGATAGGTCCTTATCAGTGTGGTTTTAGACCAGGAAAGTCCACAGTCGATCAAATATTCATATTACGGCAGATCCTGGAAAAAACCCAAGAACGTCAAATCGACACCCACTATCTTTTCATCGATTTCAAGGCCGCATATGACAGCATCTACATGGACGAGCTGTATAGAGCCATGCCTAGTTTTGGCATCCCTGCCAAACTCGTCCGTTTGTGCAGGATGACCATGGAGAATTCACGCTGCTCCATAAAGGTTGGAAACAACTTAACAGAACCATTCGATGTCAAACATGGTTTTAGACAAGGTGATGCGCTGACATGTGATTTTTTTAACATCGTACTTGAAAGAATAGTGCAGAGCTCACACGTCAACACTAGAGGCACTATCTTTCAAAAGTCTGTCGAATTACTAGCATATGCTGATGATATTGACATAATCGGAAATACTCAGCGTGCTGTCAATGGGGCTTTTGTGAGTATTGAGGCAGAGGCGGCAAAAATGGGTTTAACGGTTAATGAGGGCAAAACAAAGTACATGCTGTCGTCAAGAAAGGACTTACAACACCGACGTCTCGGTCGACAGAAGTAACTTTGAGGTAGTCAAGGACTTCGTCTACCTAGGCTCCGCTGTAAACGCAGAAAACAACACCAGTGCTGAGATCAAACGAAGAATAACTCTTGCTAACCGCTATTTCTTTGGGCTAAGAAAGCAATTTAGTGGAAAAGTCCTCTCTCGAAGGACCAAAGTGTCGCTATATAAGACCCTTATCATCCCCGTCCTGCTATATGGTGCAGAAGCATGGACTATGACAAAAGCGGATGAAAGCACCTTGGGTCGTTTCGAGAGAAAAATTCTTCGTGTGATCTACGGTCCCGTATGCATCGAAGGGAAGTGGAGGAGAAGATGGAACAGTGATCTATACGGGCTGTACAGCGACGTAGACTTAGCCAGAAGGGTAAAAGTCCAACGACTAAGATGGCTGGGTCACGTAGAGCGCATGGAAACTAATGCTCCGGCCCGGAAAGTCTTCGAATCCACACCCACAGGACGGCGCGGCGCAGTAGAGGAAGGCCACGGATCAGGTGGCCCGCACAAGTGGAAAGTGACCTCACCCAACTTGGAGCGCGAAACTGGAGACATCTAGCTAGGGACCGAGCTAGATGGAGAAGTTTGTTGGGTGAGGCCCTAGTTCACACAGGACTGTAGCGCCACCTTAAGTAAGTAAGTAAGTCAGGTTTTTGAGATATTACTTTTAAAGTTGTGAATTAAAAATTTATAAAGCTTTTAAAATTATATTGTAGCTTTTTTTCAAAAAAAAAAAAATCCGTGATAGTTTTCCAAATTTACAGGGTTATCCATTTTGCAGTTTCAAAAGTAAATGTAAATAAAACACAGATTAAATGTTTTTTTTTCATGACATTTCTTTTTTATTATAAAGTTTGAACATTGACATTATGACCATAACGCTTCAAATCGACGGTGACAATCGTTCCATAGTCGTTTTCGAAGAAGTAAGGTCCGATCACACCTCCAGATCAAAGAGCGTACCAAAAAGTGACCCTTTGTAGATGCAATGGCCTCTCTTCAATTACTTCAGGATTCTCAAAACCCAGAAATACGACAATTTTGTTTATTAACATTCCCACCGAGTGAAAAGTGTGCTTCGCCGCTGAAGAAAAATGGATAACCTGTTATAATTCCTTTCTTCAATATTCAGTTGAAATATTTAACTTATTTCATATGATATTTTAAAAAACTTCAAAAGTTGTTAGATTTTACCTGTCTAACAAAAATCTGAAACAAAACGTTAAACCATTTATGGTAAAACGATTTTTAACACAAAAACATGTAAAACGGTTTGAAAGTAAGTTTTGTTGAGGTAACGAAATTGTTGTTTATACAATTCTATTATATAAAGTTTTTGAAATATATTAAAATATAAACAAAATAATGTTGAAAACAGATATTTTTAAAACTTGAACAAATAAGTAAAATATATGCTTGGATTTGAAATCAACACTTAAAATTAACTTCGAAACGTGTTTTACCAAACGATGAAAGTATTAACTTCAAGGTTTGCTCTAAACTTCATATAGAGTCAAGTAAAGGCTCATAAGTCATAACTAATGAGAATTTCCAGAAACTAGTAAGAGGAAGATTTTTACTTTTAAAATTCATCATAGAATTTGTTTTTTAGTTTTAACTTAGCCTTAAAAAACGCGATTTTGGTTATTTTTTAAAATTTTTAAAACGGGCATATTAAGGGTATTCATGCAAACACAGAAAACCCATAGAAACCTTAAAAACTGTAGAATTTTCTATCGGTAGAAATCAACTGTCAAAATTTGTATGGGGAAAATATTTTGCAAAATATAGACTTTTATCTCTCAAATTTGAAGCAGAAATCGTAGAAAAAAAACCAGATAAATTTTGTGTTTGTTTCTAACGTTTCCGCAAATATTTCTAATGGGGTGTTCATGTAAACCCTTTGCGGAAATTTATATTTTTCTTCAAAGTAGAAAATTATATCGTTACATGAATACCCTTATTATAAAAAAAACCTGATGTGATAGAAAAAATCAACTTAACGAGTTTTACCTTTAAAGGGAATAATGTAATGGAAGTCATAATTCCAAGAGGATTTTCTCCATGCAAGAACTATAGTTCTCATCTAGCGAGCTGCTCGGTTCCTTTTTCTTACAATTTAAACAATAAAAATATTAATGCATTTAAACTTTTCATTGAAACTTTTATTTTTCATTTTTATTGATCGTATATTTAAATAACACTATAAAAATAAATCCGTTTAGGTGCATACGTAATAAGACCCATAGCATTATTCCAGTTTTACGAAATATATTTAATTTAAATTTAAAACAAACTTATATCTACTGAAAAACAACAAAGAATTTTTTTATTGTTTTCTATATCACTTGACGATGGAAATTTAAACAATGTCCGCATTGCGTAGGGAAAATATTAAATGAAAAAAAAAGAAATATATTAATATGTTTTTGCATATTAAGTTTAAAATAATTATGCAATATATTTCTGCTGCAAGCGACACATAATATGAATGGTAATTCAACGACTATAAAGTATGAATTTCAAACAATAGAGACATTTTGAATGACATCAGCCATGGAAGAGGTTAATTGTTTTTATAAGATCCTTAAATCTTTTTTTTTAATTTTAAGTAGCCAGAATATTTATATTGTTTTATTTGGGTGAAAAATAGGTTCACAATATTTTCAAAAATTACCAATTTTTCAGTGGCACATGTTAAAATTAAAATGTTTGGTTATGAAACTCAAATGAATAATATATAAGATAATTCACATTGCACGACTGCACGTGCTTATTATTCTTCCTCGAAGACTGAACAAAAATCTTCACTGTCCAGCTTATCTCCATTTCACTTCACACACATCATATTTTCATTCCACAAAAAAGAAGAAAGAGGTATCTATATAATCAAAAATTATTTAAATTTTAAATGAAGTTTTTGCTTATAAAAGAAATTAAGTAGATGCTCTAGAGAATGGGTAGGGTACCTTTATCGAAAAACGCGATAAAATTGCGATAATGTGTCTGAAGAGCCGTCCATCTCAACTCGTCGTCGTGCCCAACAATTGAACCTCTCAAGCTAAAGACCTGCATTTACACACTTACAAGGTGAAATTGACTCAAGAACTAAGGCCTCTTAACCATTTCAAGCGTCGCCGTCGTCAACTGTCAGAATGGTGGCGAGAAATAACAAGAGTGGATGATCAATTTTCGAAGAAAATCATCTTCAATTGTGGGGCACATTTTCACCTCTGTGGACTCGTCAATAAGCAGAATAGCCACATTTAGGCGAATTATAATCCAAGAGTGATGTTCGAAAAACCAATGCACACACAAAGAGCGACTTTTTTTTATGGTTTATGGGCTGACGGATTATAGGGCCCTATTTTTTCCAAAATGAGGCTGGTCAAACAATTACTGTCAATGGTCATCGCTACCGTGAAATGGTGACGAACATTTATGGCCCGAATTGAAAGATATGGATGTGGACGATATGGGGTTTCAACAGGACGACAAACGTTACCTCTTGCCACACAGCTAAAGAAACAATGGGTCTTTTGAGCGACAAATTCAATAGCCGTGTTTTCTCACGTGGTGGTGATGTCAATTGGCCGCCAAAATCGTGTGATTTGACACCGTTGGATTTCTTTCTTTGGGGTTATTTGAAAGAAAAGAAAAATTGTACGTCGCGACGCGTCGATCAGACAGTAAATATTCAATATCTAAAGAATGAGATAATTCTTCACATTAACGGCATAGAAAACCATCAGATGGAGGCGGCGGCGGCGACCATTTGGCCGATATTTTGTGCCATACCTAGTTGAAATAAATTGTCACGAAAGGAGAATGGGCATTTTGATCTACCTATTGCACACAATGAAGGTACTTGTCGTTTGAAAAGTTAGGTCTTGGAAAGCTTAGTTCAAGAACACCATTTCGATTATGGACACAGAATCAAGCCAGGGAGATTAGATAGTATACTACAAAATGATTCTTACTTTCAACAGTATAATATTCTATTAGCTTATCGATTTCTATTTGTGTAGTGCATGAAATACAACAAAATGTTGTACATCGATCATGCACTTTAAAGTACCTTCATCTTTTAAAAGATGATTTTAGTTCTAAGTTGCAATAAGATGCAGTCCTGACAGATACGACAATTGGTACTTATTTTATCAACAATAAGATCAAGAATATTCATTTAGTTGAGATAAGGAACAATTTAATTCTTTATGAAACATTCATATAAATTTATAAAACATTTCGCCTTTAATGTCTAAATGTCATACTTTTATTTTTAAAGTAGTGTCAATGTTTTTATTCTTCAGTTAAAAAAATATATATAAATATTTATGTACGTAAACGTTGAATTGTAATTTAAAAATAAAGAAATATACAAATCAAATTACTTTTACAGATAAAAACATTAAAATTATAAAATAACTAACCGAATTGAAGTCAGTCTATGAAATAAAAAAAAAGAAAACAAATCAAAAAATAAAACGACAGAAATCTAAACCAGATAATTTGAAAAGAAATTACAGATATTTTAAATGTCCGCTAAATATTTAAGATCCAATTTTGTAGATTATTAACCATTTAGTTAAGAACACAAACTTATGGGTACATAATATAATAAAAAGAGGCTGGCAATAAATTTTGTTATACAGATAATAATGCAGATGAATGAAGCAAGAACTCTCAAAAATTACCATAGCAATTTAAAAACTAAGAGAAAATTTTGGTTAATCAAAAATATCTCACCAAACAATGGGTCATATCATATGCAAAAAGATGAGTTCAAGCTCTTTACTCAATTTTCTGAGAAATTTCTTAGAGTGGTATGCAAAAAAAAAAGTACAGAGACCGAGATCGATCTCAAGCTTAGAGTTCGAACTGAAAGTGTTGAGATAGATCTCTTGACGAAAGCTCTATGTCAGAAAGTTCTAGTTTTGATATGGAAAAAGATGAGTAAACGCTCGATTGCATGAGATCGATCTCACAAATTGTTGGATGGGTTTTCTCTTTCTCAGTTGATAAACAACTATCAAAATGGCCGAGTTTCTGAATAATTGTGTTACAAATAGTGTTTATAAAAAAGAAGATGTCTAATTGCTGAAGATTTTCGAAAACTGTATAGATTTAGTGAAACAGGTGTGCGATTATTGACAGATGAGTTTTTGGGCCCAACCCTGGAAACACGAGGTGGAGCTTTGACTCATCAAAAAAAAATAGGATTTTTCTGCGCTATGTAGGAGATCCTGGATTTCAAAGCGGTGCGGTGTTGGTGAAGACATCGGTGTCAATCAATCAACGATATCTAAGGTCGTACAGCAAGTCACAACAAAAAGTATGAAGTGATTCAAAAGACCGTTTTGCTGAGCTTGTTGTTGGGCTGCTCGATTTTCTCTGGCGAGAACCTAGAGAGAGCCCCCCTAAGCATGGTAGCGGTAGGTAGATTATATTAGTAATAAGTAAAGTGCACTTCTACATATCGGTACATATGTACATATAATGCTTATTTCAATAATAATTGAGTGCGTTTGTAAATTTAAATTAAATTATATGTACTCGTACATATGTCATACCTGGTATTTTATTAAGTATTGGATTAGTTTCAGACTTTATAAAAATAAATAATTCTTTTTCCCAGTCCTTAAGAATTATTTTCTTATTTCCAGTATTTTTTTTAATCTATTTTGCTTTCCAAGCGGGACTTCATATTTGACACTTTTTTAGTCATTTTTTTTTTCACTTATGTCCTCGCCAAATTTGTTTTTAAATGCTTCTATGATTTGAGCATAGCATCATTTTTTCTTGCCTTTAAAACTGGTAACTACGACTTCTCCAGTAAAACTTTATTTAGTTTCAGTTATTTTACTAGAAATTCACTAAGATGGTCAGCTCAGCATTATTGCTTATAATTACACTTTCATTTTCGCTTTCCGAAGACATTTTTCCTTCTTGACTCGACTGATTCCACAGAAACTACTGTTTTAATTAGTGCAAGTTCATACAAAGAGCTTTGAATTCATTCTCATATCACTGAGTCAGAACTGTAGAGAGTGAACTCGTTTTTTTGCATATGAAACTGAGTCCGAGTCTGCTTGATCTCACATGCGACTTCAAGCTCGTCAGCTCTGACTCTGAGAACTTTCTCATCTTTTAGCATATGACCCAATTACTCTAATGACTTGAATTAAATTTTATATTATATATTGTAACGTGATACCAACAAGTATATTTTTGAAAAAAAAAATACAACTAACGGTTTTTTTTATAAAAAATAAAAACCTAAAAAAAAACATTACCAAAAGATGGTAAAAATTGATTTTCGACTCAAATATCTTTCCAAAACTTACTAACATTGGCTTCAAACTAATTTTATATCACAGAAAATATTGTTTTCGACATTCAGTACATTTTTTATAAAAATCCAAAAGTCAGTTTTTTGTAAAAAAAAAAATTAAAATCGACAAAAAATAGTACGCAAAATTGGTAAAAATTGATGTTGGATTCTCGATTTCTCATGAATTAATAAAGTTATTGACTTCAAAATGATTTTATTCTGTGCTAAATATTCTATGAAAAAACTAAATGTATTTGTTTATATATGAAATAAAAACATTTAGGAAATAAAATTTGTAAAAAATGAGTTTCGACTAAAAATCTCGTTAACAAAAATTGGCTTTAAAATCAATTTTATCATATTCAAAATATTGTTGGTAATTTGTTGTTAATTTTTTTAGAAAAAATCAACTGACAACTTTTTTAACAAAACACGAAAACCTACAAAAACTGAGAAGAAATAGTTTTTGACTCAAGTATTAGGAGAACAAATACAAATATTGACTTCAAAGTATTAACTAACACAAAACATATTTATGAATATTTTGTTAAAGTTTTAAGCAAGACTATTCGACAGACGGTATGGGAAGGTATCAGTATGGGTTGAATCCCAGACTCTTCTTTTATAGGTTTTCATGTTTTGTAAAAAAAATTCAAGACATATCGAGAATCAAACATCAATGTTATTCAATTTTGAGTACTATTTTCTATAGATTTAAATTTTTATAAAAAAGCTGTATTATATTTTCTACAAATTTTACTGAATGCCGAAAGCAATATTTTCTATAAGATAAAATAAGTTTGAAGCCAATATTTTAAATTTTTGACAAATATTTGAGGCAAAAATCAAGTTTTATTTGTAACAATTATTTTTTTTTTTCAGTTTTTTTGATTTAAAAGAAAATGTTCATTGAATTATTTTCAAAATTAAATTAGTTTCGTATCACGTCACATAATACAATATAAAATTAAATTAAAGTGGCTTGCGATATTAGTTTGTGAGATATTTTGGGTGAGCCAAAATTTTCACTGTTTTTTTAAATTGATATAGTAAAATAAACCACCCACTAACTGATAAAATGACAGAAATCTTAAAACGACAACTAAATAAAATGCACGACTGGGTCGCACGAACTTGCTCCTGTATTCAAAGAGTCTGTTTAAAAAAGTACCTATGTTTATAAGATTTAAAAATATACCTGTAAAATAAGTTTGTCTTCAAAGATATAAATGCCATTTGATTTGTCGAAAAAACCTCCATTTTTCAATTTTTTTGGGAGGGGGTTACATTTAATACAGTTAAAATAATTTTAAAAAACTAAATTAAGATTCAAAATTTTACCTGAAAAATAAGTTTGTCTTCAAAAATTTAAATGCCATTTTATAAATCGAAAAACCATTGATTATTCAAATTTTTTTTCGAAAATCGTTAGAGCGGTTATTTTTAAAATAATTTTTTATAGTATATAAAATTTTTCAATTTTGTTCTAAAAATATTTTTGATATGCAGTTGTTTAGTGATTATAAATATTCACTCTACATTTGAATTTCGTAAAAAAATAATGACCCGTTTTTGAGATATAGAATTTTGAAAAAAAAAAAATTCAATATTTTTTTAAAAATCCAATCAAAAAAAAATTGCACTTTTGATAATCAAATATTGTTAAGGCAGTATAAAAGCTCGTTCAAAAAAAAATATTATTGAAATCGGTTCATGAGTTACTGAGAAAATTAAAAAACAAAAAAACGGTTCTATGACCGGTACCTTTCCTGAGCAATACAAAAATATGTTTTTCTTATTAAAAGAAGCAAAGTTAAAAAAGAAAATTTTAAAAAAATCTATCGGTTCGTTTTTGAGAAAATTCGAATTATCGTTTTTTGACCAACAAAATTGTATGGGGGCCACTGTTAGTTTTGATCTTAAAAAAAATGAAAAAAACGCCTAACGCGAATCTGCTCAAAACCTTAACTTCCAAGTTTGAACTCAATCGACCCAATGGATTAGGCTGTAGGAGCGTGGACAGACAGACAAAATTTTGCACGAATGCAAAACTTGCCATATAGTTCCTATAGCAAGTAAAAATAAATTACTGATTTTGTATTTATGTAAATATAGTTAAGAACAAAAACGTAGGAGTACATAATGTAATACAAATAATAAATGATTGCAGTTTTTAATTTATACGCAAGTATACAATAAAAACAATTTGTCTTCTGAAAAATAAAATCTAGTTATTCTTACCTCAAATTTTGCAATTCACAAAATAATTTAGTTTTAATTAATTTTACAGCCAAAAACTATGCTTCAAAATCTAGTTGATTTTACGCACTACTCTACCGGGATCCACAATACCGATGCGCGCTCTCGAAATTGAAACGGTGAAAAATTTTGTAATCACAGAAAAAGCACAACATCACTTTTAATACCTTGTTTGGTAACAAATAAATCATTTTTGAATAATAATAGTTAATATTTGAACTTATTTTTTGAATAATAAAACAAATATTTAATACTAATATTTATATTATTTATTATAATTTTTTTCTCGACGATTTGACAGCGAAACAAACTAACGCGGCGAGCGAATGAACTAGAACTATTATTTTATTACTATTAAGTAGCGTGTTCAATCTCGCTAACAACAACTAATCCACTCGAACTCGATTCTGTTTATGTTCTGTTTTCTGACAGTGTGTGTGGTGAGGAGTGAGCGTCTGTCCGTCTCTTGTTTATACGATTGAAAAGACAAAGATGGAAGAAATAAAGGAATCGATATTTCGATATCGAAATAATTATTAATTGAGAAACAAAATGGCGTCAAAGATGTTTTACCTCCCGATCTTGATGTTTGGTCTTGAGCTTTGAAAGCTTATGGAGTATGGTGGCAGTTCATATAATGTTTATATAATTATAATTATGGACTTTAATAAATTCTCTATGTTCCAAGAAGTTTTTTTAAGTTGTCTTTAAAACAAACTATTTGTGGGGTTTAATATGAAAGAGACATTCTCCTGCACTTTTAAAGAACATCGACATTTAAATTGTAACCTAACAAGGAGCTATACTTTCATTAAAATTGAAGTATTTAAAAAACTAAAACACTGGCCAAACTCACTGCCAAGATATCAATATTTTCTAACATTGTTTAAGAATATAACGGAGATAGTACCAATGGAATTCGAGCATAGCTAAATAAGTGGCTAAACAGTCCGTTGAGAACTAGGGCACACTTTTAAGCTGAATCCGAACGGCTAATTTGAGAAAGCGCTTTTCATGAAAAGAATTGCTATTTAAGAATTTGTTAAGTCTTCTCAAGGGGCAGTAAACGCACTAACCATCACGCCACCGGAACTTCTTCTATATCTGAAAAATTGGGCATTTCAGTGCAGGTTCTGAATCCTTTTCATCAATTGCCTTGAAAAATTGAATATAAAGGTCATACGTACGTGGAACCAATTTGTACTGCCCTGTTTTAAAATGTTCCCCCTAAAAATAGTTTCTTCAGTTTCAAAATGTATTTTACTGAATACAGAAGCAAACATAAGATTTAAAACAAAATCTAAAGTTAAAAATTCAACTTTATCAATTCTTGGAAGTTGAAGAAATAAAAAAGATAACAAACTTCACAGTTTAATATCTTAAGTTGAAAATGACAACTTCGAGTAAAGAAAAGTGCTCCGACTTGTCCTGAAAGCTGGGGTGGAATCGGCTAAGGTGATTGTTGACAGTCAAAATAATCGAATTTGATCTGTGCAAAATGATAGTCAAATTGATACCTAAAAATTTGTCACTAGAAAAATTTGATAGTCATTTTCCTACAAATATGTCGTTTCTGAATAGAGCTACCAGACGCTTACAGAAAACCAATGGAAAATTTTTCCAGTTACCTTTTTTAAGTACAAAAACACATTCATGTGACGGACAAGTCTTACGACATTCGAAAAAACACAAGAAGAGTATGAATTTTATTAAAACACAGCTAATTTAATACTTTTATTTAGATATTTTATAGGAATCATTTTAAAATTTCACCATAGCAACAATGAATTATGACAATCAATCTGAAATTGTTCAATCGAATTGAATTGAATTGAATCATCTTACACAGACGGAATAAAAATGATAGTCAAATTTGACTATCAAAAATATGATAGTCAATTATCACCTAAGCCGATTCCACCCCTGATTTTTTCACAAAAGTGAGTATTGCCTTCCCAAAATGCATTCAATACATTGTGGAAACGTTTATCGTTCCATTTCCAGTAATGGAGTAGTTTTTGCTTGTCAATTGTTTAAATTGACAGCTTCAAAAGCGACAACTGTCCAAATAGACATGTAAGACATGATTATAAGTTCATTAGATAATAAAGGGTTATTTTAAGCCCTTTCAATATACAGATAGAAGTATTTCACACAATAAATAGACATATTTACACATAATTGACTCAAAAAGAATGTGCATACATTTCAAGTGTCAGATTGTTAAAAATGTGCGGAAGAATGAAGAGACTTCCATAAAAGAAATGCTACAACTTATTCTTCAAAGAATTGATAAACAGGATTTGAATATCAAACAGCTAAGCGAAAAAGTCGCTCTTAAAAAACAATGATGGACAGAACACTTAAAATCGCTACATGGAATGCAAACGGTCCTATACAACATTCATCCGAATTAAAAATCGTTTTAGATCTAGAACATATCGGTATTTGCCTGGTGTCCGAAACTCATTTCTCCAATGGGCAAAGTCTAGATAATGTAATAGAAAACTATTCATGTTACCACGCTCCACATTCAGCTGACAAGGCAAGAGGTGGGTCGGCGATTCTTATAAAAGAAAGCTTAAAACATTATGAAGTAACCAAGTTTACTAGTAAAAATATGCAAGTAACAACTATTAGTATTTGTATGAAAAAGAAAGAGTTTAAGATAGCAGCTATATACTGCCCACCAAGGCGCTCCCCGACAGAAGATGACTATACAGATCTATTTAATCTTCTTGGGCATACATTTCTTGTTGGTGGAGACTTCAATACGAAACACACCCATTGGGGTTCAAGACTTATATCCACAAAAGGCAAAAGACTTTTCCAAGGAGGCCGTAAATAAAATTGCGAATTCTATTCCTCCAGGTCGCCAACTTACTGGCCTTCCGATACTAATAAAATACCAGACCTTATTGACTTTTTCGTAGCTAAAGGAATCAAACGAAATCACATTAGTGTCGAAGGTAATTATGACCTGTCATCAGATCATACTCCAGTGATTCTATCACTAAGTAATAGAAAATAGTTATCCAAAGCTTGTAAATAAGAAAACAAACTGGACTGATTTTAGAGAAAGGCTTTTAAGTCTTATAAATTTAAGATCTCCCATGGATACAATTGAGCAAATTGACCATGAAGTGGAACAATTTATTGCTGATGTGAAACAGGCCGCTGAAGAAAGTACTCCAACATTTTCTAATAGAAGACAAAATGAAATAAAATATCCTTTAGAGATAAGAGAGTTGATAATAGAGAAAAGAAGAGCTCGAAGAAAATGGCAAAATAATAGATTTCCAGATGATAAAACAACGTTTAACCGTATAAGCAACAATCTTAAAAAACAAATTTGCAAATTCAAAAAATGATTCACTCAGTACATTCCTAAGGAATTTAACGACTGATGCTTCAACCGATTTTTCGCTATGGAAAGCAGCCAAGCGCCTGAAAAGACCGCAGTTACAAAACTCGCACTTGAAATCTCAAGACGGGAAATGGATCGGTAACCCGAAAGAAAAAGCTAACCTTTTCGCTGAACATCTTGCGAATGTTTTTAAGCCATACTCATCAAACGCGGCTGAAAATAGCTTACAGTTTGTTGATAAGATAGATGAAAGTGAAATACCAATTGTAAGACTTAAAGAAATAAAAAGTATGTGTTTACATCAACTATCAAATAAAAAATCACCAGGTTACGATCTAAATACTGGTCAGGTTATGAAAGAAATGCCATTGAAAGCCTTCATAAAACTCTAATATATAATAAATGCATGCCTTAAGCACCTGTATGTCCCGCACCATTGGAAAATTGCTGAAGTAATTGTCATACCAAAGCAAGGTAAACCACCTACAGAAGTGACGTCTTACAGACCAATATCGCTTATACCAATTATGGCAAAAGTTTTTGAAAAACTGCTTCTGAAGAGACTCAGCAAAATCATAGAAGAAAGAAGGTTAATCCCAAACCATCAGTTTGGCTTTAGAAATAAACATTCCACGGTAGACCAAGTTCATAGAATATCGGATGTAATAGAAAAAGCATTAGAAGAAAAACAAGTATGTTCAGCTATTTTCTTAGATGTTGCTCAAGCTTTTGACAAGGTTTGGCATGAGGGACTTGAGTACAAACTGCAAAGGGATCTTCCCAGGCAGTACATCTCAGACCGATTGTTTAGAGTAAGGTACGATCAAGAATACTCGGAATTGAAGAAAATAGAAGCCGGTGTACCACAAGGAAGTGTCCTAGGTCCTACCCTGTATTTACTATACACAAGGGATATTCCAGTTGGTAATCACACCATAATGGCTACTTTTGCAGATGATACCGCAATTTTGGTACCCGACAAATGTGTCTCTAAGGCAGCAGTAAAACTACAAAATGCCGTCGACACAGTGAGAGCTTGGACCGAAAAATGGCGTATCAAACTCAATGAAACAAAATCTTCACATATAAACTTTACAAATAAAAAGATAAACAATATTCCAATTTTCATTAATAATCAAGCTGTACCTTACGCCAATACGGCCAAATACCTTGGAATGACTTTGGATGCAAAGCTAAAGTGGAAAGAGCACATCAAAAAGAAAAGAGAAGAACTAAACTTGAAATATAGAAAAATGTACTGGTTACTTGGTAACAACTCTGATTTATCAATCCAAAACAAAATAATGCTGTATAATCAAGTACTAAAGCCTGTATGGACCTATGGAATCCAATTATGGGGCTGTACAAAGAAAACAAATACCGAAATCATCCAAAAATTCCAAAACAAAGTCCTTCGTGGAATAGTTAATGCACCTTGGTACATAAGAAATACCGATCTACATCGTGACTTACAAATAGAAATGGTTACAGAAGTTGTTAAAAAATACGCTGTATCGCACAACCAGAGACTGCAAAGTCATACTAATTCTGAAATGGAGTCCGTCTTGAATATAAGAAACTATGTTCGGAGATGAAGAAGAACCAAGCCTCATGAGGTTATGGTCTAAAAAAACATGGGAAAGTATTAAAAGTTTAAACTTCCCCCAAAGTGATTGTACAAAGTTAAGAAAGAAAAATCTGTAGTCGATCCTTCAAGATTGGTCCTGATGAAGAGGTGGTTTTAGTGGTTAAGAGTCCCACACTACTTGGTGTCGAATACTGCCAAGTGTCTTTTGAAGATTTAATCCTGTCAAAAAAAAAAAAAAAAAAACATTTAAAAACTTTAGCAAACATAAGTAGGCTCATTCTAAAGCTTCTTATTGATTTTGTTTCGAGTTTCAATTAAAAATCATTTCATCCGTAAAAGCAAATAATTTACAAACTATTTCTCGTCAAAAACATTCCTTTGTCTACAAAATAAGTGCATAAGTTAAGTATGTATACATACATATGTACATATGTTAAAGCTTACTTAAAATGATAGGTATTGAAATCATGAAATTCAGAACATTAATTCCTTCAACAGATTTCACTTCGCTTCCTTGTACCTTCCTCTATTGTATAGTTTACCTTAATGCATCTCTTAAGCTTATCCCAAAATCAAGGAATTGTAACATCATAACTTACCTATCAACTTCAACATCAACATTATTCTCTTCTTGGAATCTATAACATATTTAGAGAAACTCCTTCAAATTGGCTTTAGCCTCAAAATAGTGGTTTGCATTGTGTTTTGTAAATACGTACAGTCCTCTATATGTACCTACATACACACAGTCCAAATTGTCCGATTGGGAAAGTTGTCAAGTCCCTATATTACAAAAGCCGATACAAACTTAAACTTCATAATAAATCAATGAATCGAATGACATATTCAGTACTACAATCAATGTAATATCAATCAATAATGTAATTTTGTTTGTGATAGTTTTGTCAGACATTCTGTTGCGAAAATTCAAAACCCACAAAACCAGAAAGCATCCATGTTTACGAACCATAAAGGATTTAAAGTGAAGTGTATGAAGATAAAGTCCTTAAGTTAAGTTTAAGTTCTTCATAATAAACCCAATTTTATGTTTAAAGTTTAAATTAATGAGTGTGTCATTACATTAGTTACAGATTTGAAATAATTTAGTTAACTCAAATAAATCATCAAAGCTGAACAAGGCATTTTCGAAATTAAATCAAGAAGTTCCAGATAGGTAAGTAAAATTCAGTTTGATCCGATTTAACAATCTAACAGAAATGTTTCTCCAAATATTTTATTGCTATTTAATTGCAAATGCTTTGAAAGAAGAGATCTTCTAACGTCCTAATAACTAATTTAAAATATTGTTTGCTTTAAATTGGGGGAGATGAAAGTCCTCCAATATCACCGTATTGGAATTTTTGTTCAATGGATTTCTAGAGCAAGGAAGAAGTGCAAATTGATAGTTATTTTGATATATTTTAAGCATATGGAATTATTCTAGGATATGTTAAAGATTTTTTTAAATCCAAGAACCTTACCATAACTCCTTCATCTACAGCGGCATTCTCCTGTACGGACATTACTCAGTACTCAGGCATATATGAATCTGAGACCCAGTTTATGCTTAGTAAAAGGCACTAGACCTCCAAGGAGTGTTTTAGAGGAAAGTCTTACGAAGAATCGTTGGCCCCGTATGTGAGGAAGGATGCACCCGGAGACACTACAAACATACAGCGTAATTCTAAATATTCCCGGGGAAAAGAACTCCTCGGGAAACTAGTTCTCCCGAGAGTAAAATTCTCCTATTTCGAATTCCCCGGGAAGACATTTTTCCCTTCGAAATCGGGAATGGGGAATTTTGATTTTCGAATCAGCTGTTCCATATTGTTTGACAGGAAAAATAACTCGCGAAAAAAATTTACATCATTCAAATTAAAAACGATTTAAAATGTTTTCAATCGCGGCAAGGATTTAACGTGAAGAATATGAAGAAAGTGAACATGTAAAACCAAGGACTATTAGAAGATCTTTAAGAGATAGTGCGAATCCCTTGGAGTTGTCTCAGTGGCTGTAAGCATTCATTAGTTCATTCAAATGTTGTCTATCATAATTTTTAAAAAATCATTTTTTTCTTAGGTTTCAAAATTATTATAGACTAAACAAGGTTTCCTTTAAATACTTGTTGGATGTCCTCATCATGTCCAGTGAACCAACAAAAAAGCGTTTTGGAATCCCACCAATCATTAAATTGGGTGCATGTTTACGTTTTTTTGCTGAGGGAGGATATCAAACTGGGGTCGGAAAGGAAGAAAGTGTTGGTATAGCTCAACCTAGTTTCAGCAAGGTGCTAGCTGAAGTACTTGAAGTTTCAGAGGAGCAAGTATGTCCACAGATAAAACTACCCAAAACAGTTGCAAAAAAAAAGAAGAAATATAGCGTTGGCGTTCTATACGAAACATAATTTTCCTGGAATTGTTGGTTGTGTTGACGGAACGCACGTTCAGATCATTGCCCCTTCTGAAAACAGGCACTTATTTTATAATAGAAAAGGAAAATAGATATAGCCTTAATGTCATGCTCCTTTGTGACAATGAATTAAGAATTTCTGATATGTTTTTGCCTGGTGGCCCAGTTGAATTTAAATCATTTTCAGCCGTATGCCAAAACAATAACACCTCCTCCTTGCTTCCTTTCTGGAAGCCACAAGCAATATCGCGGTGAACTTCCATCAAACTCAAGATAATTTGAAGCTGGCACTTGTTCGTTGTTTTAGACCTAAAAAAACTAAAATTTTAACATTTATTGTTTTTAAAAATAAATAAAATCTTACATTTTGATTAAACTCCCCACCAAATTTATCGGGAAGAAACTCGCGCCAAATACATTTTTTATTTCCCTTCTTTTGACATTTAGAATGCCTACTTTTTTCTCGGAGTATTTTTTCCCACATTCGAAGTTAGTATTATAATAAGGGAAAAGAGAAAAGGGAACAAAATTCTCGGGAATTTTTCGTTTAGATTAGGTCCGTTCGCGTTCTTTCTGCACTAAAATTCGTAAAAAGAAATATTTTAAAGAGTGGGGGTAAAATTCTCTCACCAAAAAAAAAACTACAAAAAAGTAAGCGAACGGGAAAACAACAAATTGTTCACACAGTATTACTGTCTTGTTGCTGTTCTTTAAAAAATTTGTTTTTAAATTTTATAACTGACAGCAAAATCGAGCAATTTATTTAATTTATTTGAATTTATATAAAATTTGAAATTTATATAAAAACAGCCCAAAGAAATTTCTTGGGCTAAAATTCGTAGGTTGGGGAAATATTTTACTCTCTCAAGGGCGCTCTTTTTTACGAAAAACTACGAAATTTTTGAATACGCGAACAGGATTTGGTTAAATTTCGTATTTTTAAGTAAAATTAAATTTTACTGTTTTTGGAGGGTACGCGAACGGACCTAATATGAGAGAAGGGAAAAGGGAAATATTTCCCTTGGAATTTTCATTTAGAATTGGGCTGATAAACTATATATTGTATATGCATCCCACTCCGGTGGGATGGTCGATGGCTCGCATGAGCGAAGATAACCCACCTTGGAAAGTCCTTTGTGGTAAATTTTGCGTAAGGAGACGGCGCGCGTGGCAGACCATGATTTTTAATGAGATGTCGAAGACCAGGATGCCCGAAGGCTTGGGGTGAATGGCTGGCTTGCGATCGGCATAATTGAAGAGACTTGTTGAATGATTTCAAGACCGGGTCTAGGTTGTGGAGCTGATTTTGATGGCAGAGGAAGGTCAGCTATTAACAAACTCAATAACGATATCAGCCCAATGGCCGCCATGGTATAAAATTTTCCTTGACCAATTCAAATATTTATGACTTTATGTCTTCGATTACTTCTCGAATTTCATCGTTAAGGTCTTAAATTGGTTGTGGTACACCTAATTATTTTGGGGCCTCAAAGAAAATGCCTTAAGGTGTTCAATCATAAGACCTCCAGTGGCCAATTGTTATGACTTCCTCCAGAAATAACACGCTAAGGAAAAAAAATTCAATGTGGTGTTAAAAAGAGATTTAGAAGTTTGGCATTTAGCGAAGGTGTAAGTAAATTAAAGTGTAAATATAAGAAAATGTTTTTAATAAAAGGCACAAATTAATTTTGTATCAATTTTAAGTGGCTCTATTCGAATGTTAATATCACCACTGTAAAATTGATTAACTAATTACATCCATTATTTATAGGTTAGATCTTGAATGAAGTAAATCTATTTTCTATGTAAACGTGTTAATTATAACTTATTCAATCGAACATATTAATAATCGAAACCGACAAATTATAGGTAAATTAATACAAAACCTTTCGTAGATGTTATCAACACCCCAATGTAATGAGCTGTGATTATAATCATTAGTCCTAACATTCAATTAATTTGATGTTTATTATACATATTTGTAACGAAATTATTACGAAAATTAAATAAAACTATGTTTGTGATGTTTTATAATAGTGTGGGTACGGCGGCGTCGTCAGTTTTAAGTGCCACACTTTACTATGACAATGAGTCGTTTTTGGCCACAAAACATAAAAACAGTGATAGCGAGTGTAGCACAGTCCTCGCCAGGGATTTTGGATTTGGAAGACCATAACGGATTTTATTGAAAAAAGCTAATCCATAAATTTATATTGCCTCAAAAAGTTTTTTTTCGAATTTTAGAAAGTAATATTTCAAAAATCTGGCGTGATACATTAATTTTAGAGTCGGATTTGAATTAAGGCCACCAAAACCCATTGAAAAGTACAATTTTATTGCCAGAAAAAAAGCCTTGTCGACCAGTGTTATCATAACTAGAGACATAACTTCTTCGACAAAAATTGTATTGAAAATGTCTTATCTCAAAACTTTAACATACGGTAGTGCACTTAACAGACTTAAACCACAAGTCAACTTCTATTTTCAAAACTAATAAATTCAGAAACATCAAATTTCCAATATTTTCTAAAGTAGTGTAGGAGACTGTTGCGGCCGCTGATTGGAGAGCGTTTTGAACCCTGAAAAGAAACAAAAATTAAGAAAACTGAATGATTGTAAAAAATAAATGAATAAATAAAACCACTCACTATAATCATGTCTGCGTAAGAAATCACCATGAAATGTCAAACGAGTTTGAATTTGAATTGCAACCAAACCTAAACAATATCAGAGATCAGAGATCAGTAGAGAGATTTGAAAACTGATAGTGCTTCCAATTTTGCGAATGTGTAAGTGAAGTGTGGGAAAACACTAATACTCTCTAAGTGTTCGTCCATTCAACTGCACATCGGAAGTAGGGCATTATTCCTTTTTATTTTTTTTTGGTAAATCGAAGGCTAGGCTTGAAGCAAATATAAGTGCCTGGTTACACGAGCGCAAAAAAGAATTAATTCACGAAAGAGAACGGATGATTTTTAGAAAGAAGGAAAGGGATGGAAAAAAACGCCAAGTTTCGTCTTTTTCCTCATCTTCGGATATGAGTTTTGCGTTAAAAATCATGTTTCTTTCTCAAACGTTCTCCTTTTGACAGACATTTTCATTTCTAATTTGCCGGCGAAGTAGAATGTACAGCAAATTTGCTTTTGTTTTGCTCGTGCTGTACCTGCGGCTGAGTATCCAACGAAGTTTTTTGTGTTTTAATTTCCGACTGTTCCTCTATTTCTTGCATGCCCACTTAATTTTTTGTTCTGTGTGTATCCACGAAAGTAATTCTTTTTTGCGCTCGTGTAACCAGGCACTAAGGTAATACTGCTCACCTTTCACATTCGAACCCCCCTCATAAGTATTTGGTATCTGGTGGTTATACTGGAGTCGCCTGCGTGTAATCGGGGGAAAAAGAAAAGAGTTCCTAACTCCACCTAGTTGTCGGTTAGTAAAGTTAATCTTTTGAAGGGAGAGAAGAGCTTAGCCCAGTTTTCGTCCGAGGAAAAGGACAACAAGTGTTTGGTGTACCATTACACCTACAATAAAAACAGAAATACTTACAATAACAATAAAGGGGGACATAGACACACCATATAAAGACCGGAAACCAATCTGTCATTCTGGTTTTGCCTACAAGCTGAAACATCAATTCTCACCAGCGTTGCCGCGAAGACAAAAATTGTAAGGGCAATTTTGAGGGCCATTTCCAAAATGTACGGACCACTCGCCACTACCCTGGACAAAATTTGTTTAAGAAAATAATAACAGTTTGTCTTTTCTATATAAACTTTTTATATTTCAGGTCATTTTGTTCACGGTATTAGTTATCAAAATTGTACAAATTTCCGATCGGGCACATTTTGGCAACGCCTCTTCTCACGCACCCTTATTTCGAATTCTAACATCAATTCACCACAGCTAACATCAATTCACCACCCTCTAACATCAATTCACCATGAAAATCCGGTATAGTGATAAGAAATTCTTTAGGGGAGGCACCTAGTGGCTACATCGACATTAGGTATTGCATTTTTTGGGAAGAGTACGATAACTCAGGCGACAAAGTTTAATGACGGATTTGTATAGAACAGTTAAAAACAATCATTTTTTATTATGGGAGCGGGGTGTATTCTCTATTTTTAGGCGTTAGGGGCAATTTAAAAAAATATGTACGTTAAATGGAAATAATGGTAATACTTACAACTAAGTTTTATACATTTTTTTAAAGACAACAATTTTGTCTATTAGCTTGTTTTTAAATCAAGTCAAAACTATGTAAATAAGAATAGTTCGTTGAGATATTATATTTTTAATACATATTTATTAATCCGATCATCTCAGATGCCAACTTAAGACTAAAATCGAAAAACATTTTTGCTGTAAACTGTCATCAAATATGGTTAAACAAAGATCTTATGGTTTCTTATACATGAATCACTTATTAGTAAAACAACATGTTCCTACGTGATTGTATTGGAATGTAACATAATATTTAATATCATACTTTATGATCCAGAAGATCGTACTTATTGCTTATTATTATATTTTGGTTCATATTTTCTAATTACTAATGGAACAGACGTGTGTTAATTTGCAGTTTTTTTGAAAAAAATTGTTTTAAATTCAAAATTTGGGCAAAAAAAGGTTTGAAGTGTGATTTTTACACTTTATTGCCCAATTTCATAAACAGCTTTTATACATTTAACAGCATTTTAAACTATTAAATGGGATATTTTGGTTTCACCAAGCACTTTTAAAGTAAACAAGCTTTTAAACACCTTTTAAAACTAAATGCCCATTTTTGGCTCATTAAATTTTAAAAGTGTCATTAAAAACTGAATATGGAAGATTGACAGCTGATGTTTTGTTTTGTAAAATTTGTGTTCTCAACATTTTGAGATACAGAATGAATAGGTAAACAAATTCAACATTGCATTACTATTTATAATATCATTTTTATGATTTTAATTTTTAATTAGAATATTAGATTGATCATCTTCACCTGAAGAAGATTTTCATATTTAATTTTTGAACGACACACGATTTTTGATTTTGAAGAAATTTTCATTGTTGTATTTTGCGATTCTTTTCTTTCATTTTTTCTCACACAATTCGCTTAATAGAAAGAAAAAGGGGTTTTATTTTTACAGGATTGTGAAGAGGACTCTATTTTAACAAAAATATCCCTGAAATTTCCCATTTCAAGCTTGGTGAAACTGAAAAAATTTAAAGGCCTGATAAAATTTAAATAGCTTTTAGATAAAAGTGCTTTTAGTGTTTGTTTATGAAATCGGACATAAGATTATTTACTATTGTTTTTAGAATACATTGCTTATATTTGTTTCTGAACAAACATTGAAAACTAGATGATTTTATGTCTTTTAGTTCTTGAGATAATTTCAAAAAAAAAATATTTTAATTAAATTATTTTTTCCTTGCTTGAGTATTAACGTAGTCTTATTTTGATAGTCATAATCGAATATGGATTAAGGTATACCCGGAATTAATTATTTTTTCTTAAATCCAGCTTATTTAAATACAAAAGAAACTTTCACTAGAAGACTTTGTGATTGAAAGTGGCAAGAAAATGTTAATTTTTAACTTCACTATATTCAAAAGTGTGTATACTACGTATAATACAGTTTTCAATTCAATAAAAAGCTATAATTGTCTGAACAAGGCATTTGTTGTATTATGTAAAGAAAACTTGAAATACATTAGCAAAAATGTTAAACATTGTTGTTTTTTTTTAATTTAAATGTAATACAAAGACTTCTGATTCAGG
Source organism: Eupeodes luniger (assembly GCA_951509635.1). Taxonomy (NCBI): domain Eukaryota; kingdom Metazoa; phylum Arthropoda; class Insecta; order Diptera; family Syrphidae; genus Eupeodes; species Eupeodes luniger. The sequence goes on along the minus strand of OX608075.1, from coordinate 75,194,227 downwards.
TAAAATTATACATACCAAAAATTATCTTTTCTGAATGTTATAATAATTCTTTTTTTCTCGAATTTAAAAACGATTACTTTTTCCTAAAAGTATTTTGATAATTACAAAACAGTGACCAAGTTTTAACAATTTCACTATAAGTTAAGTTTTTCAAACAAAAAAAATTATAAAAGTGTGACAACACCTCAACATTTGCATTTGTTTATTTAAAAAATTATAACATCACTTACCATATTTTAAAATTGTTTTTTTAAAAACATAACTTTTACTAATTATTAACATTTTCATTAAATTTCTTTTTGATTATTGCCCAAAGCAATAATAATATTACATTTCATTCAAAATCGGCTAAAGGAGTGTTCGCGCCTTTTGTGTTTTGATTTGTGTTTTTTTATTTTGCAGATAAATAAGATTTCAGATAACAATTATGGATAAAAAAGCTCTGTGCGCTGTGTAATGGGCTGTTCAACATTCAGCCACACGTTCCGCGCTCCAATTGAAAAGTAAGTAGACACAATATGGTATCCTCATTTTAACCAATTTCCGCACCACATTGGAACGCACTTGGACGTGTTCTTATAAGTTTTTTTGATTTTAACAAAAAAGTGTGAATGCAACTTTCCTACTCACACTACAAGGATTCCAGGAAGGTATAAACCATTCCTGTAGGTACATTATTGTACCAAGGACACGACCGAATGAGTTTGAATGTTTGCATTTTTAACATTTTTGATAGGAAAATACACACATTGAAACGCACTTGGACGTGTTCTTATAAGTTTTTTTGATTTTAACAAAAAAGTGTGAATGCAACTTTCCTACTCACACTACAAGGATTCCAGGAAGGTATAAACCATTCCTGTAGGTACATTATTGTACCAAGGACACGACCGAATGAGTTTGAATGTTTGCATTTTTAACATACCTCCTGAACAAATAATATTTTTTATACATACATACTCGTTCTAATACCTGAACGAAATTATATGTATTTATGTATATAAACAAATATTTTTTATTCTAAGGTGGTGCGGAAAATGCAAATATTTTTATAGCAATACAATTAATGAATGAAAACTACAAAACATTGTACTAAGAGAAAAAGAAATGAAGTAAGATTTAAACAAACTCATCCATACTCAAAAATTCATTATTCGATTTTAATATTATATTTCTTTTTTGTTGTTGTAGTTGTTGAAAAACAAAGGCACAATATTTTGCTTTAATTTTGAGCGACTTAAAAAATACAAATTGAACTTTACATTATGATTTTGTGGTCAAATAAAAACATACAAGTAAAGGTAGGTAGTAAAACAATTGTACCGTCAATGTAATTGCAACACATAACGATACAAGACTTACGATTTGCTTTGTAACACAAGCGCAGGTTTACTTTGCAGGTTCTATTGAAGACAAGAGGTTTAAAAGCGATCTTACCAAATATCGCTATTCGAGGTAGAATTTTTTAATTTTTATGTAAGGTAACTTCGAAATACCGTGTCAAGTGAATACTCTCTACTCCATAACGTTTCGTTCTCCTTGTTTATTTGTTTTTAGAGTTCACTTGAGTTGAGAAATACCGTAATGTGATTCCACATCTAATTTTATTTGGTTTGAAGACTTAAATGGGCCTGCAATCGAAGCTATTTGAATTAAATGGTTTTCTCTAATTGTGGTTTTTCTTACACGGATCTCTAAAACCGTCTTTCCATTATCTTTCAACTCAATTTTCAAAGCTTTTTTATCCGCTGAGCAATGTGATCCTCACCCTATGCCTATCCAATTTTTATTTTATAGACATTAATTTCAAATCCACTCATAAACACTTACCGGTTGTTGAATGAAATCAAAAAAGTAAATATTGATATCAAATCATTGAAAAACAAGGTTACTAAGATCAAAACTTTCGCTGTGCTATTTAAGTTTCCAAGCTTCAACAATGATCAATATCGCTCATACAACCTAGCTGCCAATAAAGAAAATGATTAAAGTAACTGCCTCTCCCCCTGTATGTATTTAAATTTTGATTTCTTTGGCTTTAAAGAGATAACATTTACACAGTGGTGTACTCGTAGTATATGTTTAACTTGTTTTCTTCCTTTCAAACAAATCTAAAGGGGTATTCAATATGATAGAAAAAGAAATAATTTTATATTTAGCATTTATTACTCATCTTATAATCATAACAAACGAACATCGTCAGGACTAATACAAAACATCAAACTTTCGGAGACTTTTCGATTTGAGTCAGAGTCTTCGATAAAATTCAAATTAGTAGCAAATTCTCTACGCATACAAATACTACCACTACAAATACTTAGTTGGCAATGTAACCGTGCACGTTTTTCTAAAACATCACTTACACTTTCATTGACATTGATAGAAATACTGAATTTTCCATCAGTTATTTGGCCTGATGTTGTTTCAGCTGAATATCCTTTGTCAGGCAAACTAAGTTTCCATTTTTGAGGTGCACTTTCAGTTAACTTAGCGCCGTTTTTAAGCGATAGAATGACACTTAGAACCAATTCTGATTTTTTACTGACTCGAATAGATTTTTCTAAAGTCGCTATCTGCTCTGATTTGGCATCATCGTTACAACTTAAATTGAACTTGATGTTGAGTGGCCACGTCAACATGGTCTCTAAATCGAAAATTTGAATAGTATGGTTATTAGTATCAGCGATGTATAATAATTTTCCAGTATAGTCCACGGAAAGACCACCTGGTTCGTTGAATTGAAATATTTCCTTAAAGTTGTTCTTTTCTCGAATCAGACACGTTTCGATGGCATTGGTTGTAATGTCAACGCGTTTGATCTTATGATTGTATGTATCAGTTACATACAAATATCCATCAACATTGTTATAAGCTACAGCTAAGGGGTGTTGTAATTTTGCAGAGTATTGTTTTCCGTCGTTGTCGCCAAAAGCAAATAAGTTCTAAAAAAAAAAGAAAGTTTACATTTAATTCTAGACAAAATTGCATAGAAAAATTATACTTACAAGTGGATTTCTATCACCTCCGACAACTGCAGTTACTTTCCCGTCGATCATAGACGCTTTCCTAATGCTCGAACTTTCACTGTCCGCAATAAATAGCATATCCTTCATCAATGTCAGTCCAGATGGTTGTGCAAAAGCGGCATTTTGAGGATACGAATTGTTGCGATTCTCCTCTGACCCATTGCCAATTAAAGCTGCACACGTCAAGGGTTCATATTTTTTGAACTTCCACCATATGATACCATCCAAAAATATGCCCCATATTTGATGAGTCCCTGCCATCGCTATTAGGATAACATTTTTTTCGTGGACGCTTTTTCGTCTACATGAAAAGACATATCCATATCTCGAGTCCGAAATGCAACAACATCCCAAGGCGACGAAAGTTTCTGCAGGCTTCCTACACCGAAAAAAAAGTGACATGTAAAATTGACATTTTTGTCATATCAAATTCAATTTTGTTCAAAAATTTGAAAATAACGGAAAAAAATGTAATACTGACATGAAAAAACGTCCGTTTTATAGTTTTTATGTCAGAACTACATTAAACGCTTACACTTTTGCAATGTGTAATTTACGTTGCAATATCAAAAATTCTTATCAATTTATTTTTTAGAATCTACAACATCATTTTCACATTTTTTAAATGTTTTTCCTTGATGTATTGTAGATGAGACATTTTTAATGTTAAAATGGCATTTATATCCGAATTGTGAAAAGAACATTAAAATTTTCACCGATAAAAAATGTAATTTTTGCATGAAGCATTGCAGATGGTACATTATGAATGTTAAATTGGCATTCATATCCAAACTGTGAAAAGAACATTAAAATTTCCACAGATAAAAAATGTAATTTTTACATGAAGAATTGTAGCTGGGATATTATGAATGTTAAATTGGCATTCATATCCAAATTGTGAAAAGAACATTAAAAATATCAAAATTAGTAATGTAGATGGGACATTATGAATGTTAAATTGGCATTCATATCCAAATTGTGAAATGAACATTAAAAATATCAAAGCGCCAAATTTTAGACGTTGAAGCGTCATGAAGACTTGCAAATTATCAATGCACATTTGTATTTAAACGCACACAAGAATGTGTGTGAGATATGTTTAATGTACAAATATCTATACACATAGAACTCAACAACTGGATTTATTTTGACTGCAATTTGTTCTTTAGACTTCTTTGTCTTAAGAAAGAGCGAGATAAAATATCGAAATAGTTTTTTTTCAATAATGAGCAGATAAAATCTTCAATTCTGATTTTTGATTTTCTAAAATTTGCACCTGTTTCAAAAAGCTTCAAAATGTAAACAAATCTGTTCATATGGCAACTTCAAACACAAATAAAATGTAATTTTAACAAGAATCAACGTCGTTGGGATATTTTAAATGTGAAAAGAACATTAATTATATCAAAATATCTGTAACCGCCAAATTTCAGACGTAAATGTAGGGTTGCCAGAAACATAAAATTTGTATTTCTCTAGGTTCTTAGTTTCTAATGCAAAAACCGAACAAATCCAAAAGAAAACTAGAATCCATCAGTCTGGCAGAGTTACAGTGGACCTAGCACCAGTAAAATATCATTTAAAAATACACTTTCAAAATGGATACTTAGTCCGTAGTATCGCTGCCAGACCGATGGGTCTTGATTATTATAGGCACATGGCTTGTTGATGTTATGTATGTGGGTGGACCAAGCTTCTGTCTCATCTTACCAAAATATATAGGTATCTACTTAATCCGTTTGCTAAATAACTCCATTTTCTATTCGTTTTTTGACTAAATATTAACAAAAATTGTTCAAAATGCTATTTTCATAATTGAAGTTTTTTTTTTCGACAAAATGATATTGTTTCACTAAGTTAATGATTTTATTTTCCACTCAGTGAAGAATAAGATTGTGATCATTTAATTTTATTTATTGTCAAGTTAAGCGTATTAGTTTTGAGCATTTTTGTTATAAAAATAAACCTCTTAACTTTGGCCACCATCTTCATTAAAAATTATTTTTTTAAATATCTCACTCATTTTCGACTTTTATATAAAAATTATTTATGTTTGAATTTCTTTTGCTCCTTCCAACCCCAAAAATTGATGAAGATACCTGAAAACAATTTATGTTAAAACGTGAATAGTTGATATTTATGATAAAAAATGCACGTAATTCAATCTTTATTTAAAATGGTGGTAAAAGTATAAAGGTGTGAAACTAATTTTGCACCTAGATAATTGCTAAATTTTCAACAATTTTCGTTAAGTTCATTTTTATTCTACCTACAGGTTGGAATCATCAGCGAAAACCATTTCAACTAATATTTATATCGTGTTCACATTGGAGAGTAAACAACAAACTACAATAATTTATAACGTTCAAACAAATATACAACTAGCGCGATAAAATCCATAACTTGTTTTTATTTTATGCAAACCAAATCTACCAATATTCATATGCAAACAAATCTGTACTTATGGCAACTTCACACACACAAAAAAATGTAATTTTAACAAGAATCAACGTCGTTGGGATATTTTCAATGTGAAAAGAACATTAATTATATCAAAATCTCTCTAACCGCCAAATTTCAGACGTAAATTTAGTGTTGCCAGAAACATAAAATTGGTATTTCTCTTGATTCTTAGTTTCCAATGAAAAACTTAACAAATCCAAAAGAAAACTAGAGTGCATCGGTCTGGCATAGATCCACAAATTGATGTTCAAGATTTGCAAAAATTAAATGATGAATTAAATGCCAGAATTCGACCCCCAATCCACAGGTTACTTTCAGTGACGATAGTTTAATTACCTACAGCAGATCAGCTGATTATTATTGATAGCAGAATTTAGGTATGTTCCTATACAAATTTTCTTTTCGAAATTCCATAACAGAATTTTATAAAAGTTCGAACTCTGAATACCAATTATCAAAGATCTTTTGTGATGAACATCTTTTATGATTCATGACAGAAAATTCATTGCAGAATAACAGATCTGGCAGAATAGGCCTAATTATCTACAAAGAAAATATGTACTTATATATTTTGAGATCTTTCATCATTACGTTTTCCGAACTAGAATACATTTAACATCCTGAAATCCACCATAATTAGAGTTCAATGGCGATAAACCTGAGAAATCAGGTTAATACATCTCCGCATAAATGGACTGTCAACTTTGTATGGACAAAATAATCTGCCATAGCATATAAAATTATTTCACAAATTTTAAATAAACTTGATAACTTGGAAAAATTTTTTCTTATTGGCAACATAAATACTTTCTGGAATTCTCTATGCATACGAATACAAAAATGTTACTTTTACACGAAAAAATGTCGTTGCCATATTTTTAATGTACATACACGCACACAGAAATGTTATATTTACATGAATCAACGTATTTTGTACTCTAACAATGTAAAAATAACATTGTATGCGTGTTGTCTGTTGTGTGATAACAGGAAATTATAAATTTCATATAGCTCACCTCTCAGTTAGTGTTTCTCTTTCGTCGTGATCAGTCCAGTTTCAGTGCTAGTCCGTGAACTTGGGAATCGTGATCGTTTTCTTGTAATTTTGTAAAAAAAAACTAAAGAATAAAAACAATTATAAAAAAGCGAAGTAGGTATTGGATGTTTTTCTTGTGCAATGTGCCGCGATCGGTCCCGTTAGTGCGGCCTGATTATTTTGAAAAAAAATTGCAAAAAAACAATAAGTGCTTCCCTTTCGACACCAGTAATAAAAAACGAGAACTGGCTTCGGCAGTATACCTACTAGTGGATTTTCAAAGAAGTAAGTACCTACATTTTATAAATTTTTAATTATTTGATTGTGAAAATGAAAAATAAAATATCATAACCGCCAAAATTCAGACGACAAAGCGTCACAAATACACACTTAATTTAATATAAAAACGCTCACACAATGTCATTTTTACATGAATCAATGAATTTGGGATACCCAATAATGTGAAAATGACATTGTCTGTAGGTATGCTTCTAAATGAATTCATAAATTCTATTTCCATACCTCATTTTCTGTTAGTGGCGAGAGACGCCGCCGTGATCAGTACAGTCTTTTCTTTTGATTTAATGTAGGTATGTATGTATTTGGGATAATCTATAATGTGAAAATTAAATTTTCTGTATTCTTCTATATGAATAATTCATAAATTCCATTCCCATTCCTCATTTACAGTTAGTACCTATTTTATTTCACCAAAATTCAGACGACAAGCGTCACAAATACACACTTAATGTAATATATACACGCTCACACAATGCCATTTTTACATGAGTCAATGTATTTGGGGTACCCAATAATGTAAAAATGACATTGTCTGTAGGTATGCTTCTAAATGAATTCATAAATTCCATTTCCATCCTTCATTTACTGTTAGTTGGGACAGACGCCGAGATCAGTACAGTCTTTTCTTGAAGAAAAAGAAGAAGAAGAAGAAGAAAATGCAGCTCCATCTTCTGAAAATAAACCACTTACGACAGCAATACAAACAAAAATTAAATTAATGCAGAATGATCTACGTGAGGCAATGGACCTATGGAATGAAACTTTCATATTTCGTCAGGAAGCCATTAAAAAGGAATACAACCTTCAGAAAATTTTAGATGACTGGCCATTTTATAAACAATCTGGTGGAGAACAATTCGTAAGTATATTAATTCGAAGATCAAAATTATTTTTTTTTAATCAATGTGTATTAATATATAAATCTTAAACTTCCTTAACGGTTGTCAATATTACTATTAAATTTATCATTAAAAAATATTAAAATTTAGTAGACACCTTAAAATTAATTAAAAAGCTCAACTTTCCGGTTCAACATTTATCCAAAATAAGGTTAAAAATGTGTTTTTTTTAATTTTCAAAAAAAGTTAAATTTTTGTTTGAATATCAATATTTTGAAAACGATTTCGTCACCTTCTTAAAAACTTAAAAAAATAGTATGATTATTAATTAATATAAGCTTTTATCAAATATCTATTGCAAATTTCATCTCAAACTTATCTTAATATCTTTATAACAGATCAACTACGACTTTGGAATTACGTTTCCCAACAAATCCTATGAATTAATAAACAAATGAGATGAATTAGACAACAATCTTTTTGCGTATTACGACGCAAACATCAAGGACAAAAGATTCCGCAGTTTGTTGGATACTTTGAGAGACGAAAATGTCAACAAAAGTAAGTCAGCAATATTATAAAATATTTTTTTTATATTTACTAAGCCATATTCATTTTCAGATTCTAGAGATTGTATTTTGACAATGTTGCTGAACGCAATTTTGAAACCAACGGCGTCATTCGTTGCAAAAAAGAAGGAAGTCAGTAGTACATAAAACAACTGTTACCGATGCCATCAACAGTAGTATTATCCACCTGAGAACCATTAACGACTTGGAGCTGGCGAGAGAAAACAAATTGAAGACATCGATTCTCAACAAGAATACGATAAAACCGTACATTTTCGTAGTAGGATCAGAGATAACAACATTGAAAGAGTTTTATGTAAGTTTCGGCAACAATATACTGAAATTTAATTCTTTTTATCGGCTCTCGATATAATGTTTTAAGGTTTTTCAAATATTCCAACTAAAATATCCAAAAGAATCAGCACTGAGTTGGCTTTTCATTCAAAACCATATTTTTGAAATTTCGATGAAAAGAGCCAGACATTAGCCGTGTTTATACAAGATTTAAAAAAGTAAAATCCTTCATTCCTCTCAAATCTAAAATATCCCTATTTTTCAATTTCTAAGAACTATACTTACGTTTCCTGTTCTAAGCTAAGAACTATCCTTACTTTTAAGAAACATTAAGTTTTTAATCTCAACTTTTCTATGACAGCATCCAAGTTAAAAAAACTATACTTACGTTTCAAGATTTATGAACTATCCTAGCTTTTAAAAACAAGGTTTTTAATCTCAACTTTGCTATGACAGCATCCAAATTCAAAAAACTATCCTTACGTTTCAAACCCTAAGAACTATCCTTACTATTTAAAAACTTTAAATTTTTAATCTCAACTTTGCTATGACAGCATCCAAGTTCAAAGAACTATCCTTACGATTCAAACCCTAAAAACTATCCTTACTTTTAAAAAAAACGTTAAGTTTTTAATTTCAACTTTGCTATGACAGCATACAAGTTCAAAGATCTATCCTTGAGTTTCAAGTTCTAAGAACTATCCTTATCCTAAGAACTTTCCTTAATTTCGACAATTTTTGATGAAAATAGCCCGACATTAGCCGTGTTTATACAAAAAAAATCAAGTTTTGGTTAAACTCCACAATTAATCTTTTTAATTCCTTGATATTTAAAGGGCCTGTTCACAAAATTGGAAATTTGCCAACAATAACTTAATATGTATGAAAGTAAATCATAATTTTCTGTTCCGTAAGATGTGATGCTATTTATTTTAAAAACAATTGTTAAAAAAATGTAGATACGAGTATATCATATTTATAATTACATATACTATAATAGTTAATAAGCATATTTTGTTCATGACAACAGTAAAGATTCATCTAATCTTATCTTATCCTAATGTTATTCCTTTGAAATAATAAATTTTGATTTTGTTAATTTTAGGAGTTATGAAATTGATTGGTCTGTTTAGTACCAAATAAAGTGTTATGAACAAAATTTAACAAATCCTTTTTTAATTTAAAAAACTGATTTAAGTAATTGGGAAATCAATGTAATAATGAATGTAAGTATTGTTCTTCCTATGAAATGAATATTTGTGTTACCAGATATAAATAAAAGCTGTTGGGGATTTTCTTTGGTCGTTGACGAACAAAAATATCAATCAAAGAAAGTTAACACTGATTCTTTATCCATAGAACAAGGTGTAAATAATGTGTTTAATATTAGAAATTTGCGAAAATTCAATATAATATTTGACATGAAACACGTCGAAAAACATTTACATACATAAATATTTTGTCGACGATGTTCATGTTAATATTACGTTGAATTCATATCATTTCTACATTTTTAATGTAAGCATTCAATGTTGATTTGATATGACATAACGACAAAATAACATTTGGTCATGTCAAATTTACGTTGAGTTCATGTCATTTCTACATTTTTAATGTAAAAATTCAATGTCAATTCGACATGAAATAATGTCAAAACAACATTTGGTCATGTCAATTAAACGTTGAGTTCATGTCATTTCTACATTTTTAATGTAAAAATTCAATGTCAACTCGACATGAAATAACGTCAAAACAACATTTGGAAGTCAATTTAACGTTGAGTTCATGTCATTTCCACATTTTTAATGTAAAATATCAATGTCAATTCGACATGAAATAACGTCAAAACAACATTTGGTCATGTCAATTTAACGTTGAGTTCATGTCATTTCTACATTTTTAATGTAAAATTTCAATGTCAATTCGACATGAAGTAACGTCAAAACAACATTTGGTCATGTCAATTTAACATTGACTTCATATCATTTTTACATTTTTAATCCAAAAATACAATGTCAAAATGACATGTTACAACATCATAATCACATTTTAATATAATTTGTTGACATTGTTCATGTCAGGATAACGTTGAATTCATATCATATCTACAGTTTTAATCCAAAAATTGTATGAAATGTCAATGTACATTTGACAAGTATATAATGTTAAAAGTACATTTGCAATATCAAAAGTGATATGACAATCATATCAAAAGTAACATTGCACAACATCAGCTGGAAAATGTAAGCGAAAACTATCACTTTTACGGTGGTTTTTTACAATTTTTTTTTTCGGTGTAACAGGCCACCAACTTTGTCATTTCCCTGCTCCCCAGTACCAGCAATAGTCGTCACGAGTCGTTCTCTAAAGCATATTTTTCGAATAGCGTGGTTTTCTGTGTCAGCAACAACCAATTCGTCACTATTTAGGAAAGCCAAACCTTGCGCAAATCGGCAGGCAAGTCAATCTCATATCGTCGGCCACCTTTCGAGCACCGTAAACGTTTTCTGCCGTACTAAACAGCAAAACCGAATTGATAGACTTGCAGTTGGTGGGGATGTCACCAAGATCCGATGGCTTGACAATCCAGCGGCAGTTGATTTGTTTTTCGCACTGCGAAAATGAAAGAACACCAGCTTTTCTTGAATGTTGCCAGGGCCAAGATCAACGCGGCTTGTTATTTCATGGTCATTTAGGATATTAGATGTTAAATCTGCTGCCATTGAAGGTCAACTCGATGTCTCTGAAAACATGCGACGAGGGAAATTTTGCTGGCGAGAATATTTGAATGGCCTTTTTTGTGCCGGAGGTTTTGAATTTTCTGCGATGCAATATTAACACGCGAACTCAATTCGTTGATTTTGTCATTGTTTTTCGAAATACGTTTGTCAATGCGATCGAAAATGTTTGTTATTGTCGATTGTTAACAATTGAAGGCATTGGCTGCTTGGATAATTGTTTCTTCGTGGCGTAAATCAGGTGGAATTACTGGTACTGTGTACATCGTTGGACTTTTTTTTCAACTAAGCTTTGGCTAGTTTTTGTTCGATGTTTTTGAATCGATATTTTAAGGTGTTGCCCTTTGATTAGAAACGAAAATTATGTACTGATCGATCGGGAATCATACAAAGAATTTTTTTTGAGAAAAAAAAGTGTAATTGCACATTTATTTTTCTCTAAAAATGTATTTTTTTATTTAATTTCTTATTTTGACGGAAATTCATTTTCCCGAACAGCTGATACTTTTATGTTCACCACAGCAATTTAATAAAAAAAAAAAACATCTGTCAAAACAAGTAAATACACCGCATCGAATTGTTGTTGGATTTCAAATTTCAAAATGGACGTAATGTCAAAATTACAAATACAACAATGTAAACAAATGGGTGTTGGAGGGTAAAACGTACGAAAGATTCCGGTCTTGATATGGTGTGTCTATGAAGGGGGATACGGATCGTACGACCCGAACAATGTGGGAAAGAGAATAACGGCAGAGAAGTGGGCTGTTCCCCATTTTCACAGCTGTCACAGGAAAACGAAAAGATCCGTTCGTCATTTAAATCGAGAGCTGCAGAGCGTCGGCCGATTGTTTTTAGCACCGGCAAGTGAGATAAAACTGTTTAAAGAAAATTAAAGAACCAAAGCTGAAAGAAAAAAAAAACAGAATATAAAAGTGACTGCTGCTGCAATAAACCTGAGAATAAACAAAATAAACGAAATAAAAAACTTGGGTGAGTTTTGCAGAGAAACGAATTTAATAAATATCGTATTGAAAGTGAAATTAATTTAATTAGGCGGACTTTTGGAATTCTGGCGGTTCCAGGTGGCCAGTGAAGGCCTGGGCCGCCGCATAACCTTTTTGGCATTTCTTCTGCTTACTGGACGCAGGCTTGCGATAACCAATTGTCCTCAACGGATCGAGCCAAACCACTTGGACTATTGTTTGCTGTTTGGACGTGGGCTCCTATACAAAGTCAGGATTTTGGTAGAAAGATCGAGTCAGAGAGATTATCACCGTTTTGGCCAGATAACTGGAAGTGTGGATTGAAGTCTCCATCGATTGCTCCAAGAAAGGGAAGTCCAGGTTAACACAGCGAGTCCTGAAAAAGAAAAAAAAAAAAAAAGAAATCAAAATTATTACAAAAAGTGTTTAAGAGTTATATGGCCAAAGTGCTGAAAATAAGAAAGAATAAGGGTTTTTGTCCTTCCCGGAAGGGATTTCTATGTATATCAAAAATTTGTTTGTATTACGTCTTTATATTTGGAATTGTTCGACATTCCTTTACATCTCGGTTGCTAGTATATGTACATATATTGTTAGGTGGCGTTGAAGTTTTGTGTTGTATCTTTCCAAAAAAAAAAAAAAAAATCACATTTCCTTTTTTTCTTAATTTAAATTATAAAATTGTAAGTGAGGAGAAGGGTTTCTCTAGGAACGCGGTAGGTACCAAAAATTTTATTCAGACGTATACCTCCAACGAGCTCGGTAGGCGTAGGAAGTTTACGAAACCGAAACCACAATCAGTATTAGTCAAAGGTGCCCGCAATAGGGTCCTTGTAAATTTCCTCTGAGGAAACGCCTCGCCTTCACGTTTGAGATTTGTTTTTTTTTTATATAAAACTGATTACAGTTTATTTATTAACGGTTAATTGTAAGACATTATTTTTTGAAGAATTTATTAAACCGAATTGGAAACTTTCTTAAATATAATATGTTATCCAGTAATAAAGAAAACTTCAATGAGCGCCGTGAATTCCGAAATTATGGTGTTTAATTTGTTTTTCGATTCTTTTTGAAACAAAGTATGACCTTCTGAGGTAACAATTTTCATTGGTGTGGAGAGTGGCGTAAGTAAGTGAAGATGGTATGAACTGGAGGGGTAATATACTCCTTTGGGGGAATCCGAACAAAGGCCGCTGGATTCCCAGGTAGGGAGGGTAAAGGCCGCACCGCAGTAAGATCCGCGGAGCCTTGAGAGTGGTGAGTGTCCTCCCGGTTTATTGTTTCTTCTCTTACCTTAGGCCTGATGTTTGTTTTGTTGCTATGGTGAGGTTGAGTTTTGGGGGCAAGATCCCCCCCCCCCATTCCGACGAGATAAATGCCGTGCGTCGCGAGCAGGCCGCGTTCCCCGGAACTCAACACTGCATCCTCCTCCTTATCCAAAATTCCTAACCTATCCTTATTCCCAATCTAGTGATTGCCCATTCCACCCCTCCCCTTTGCCATGCAACAAGACATCAATTTCACTGACTGGTTTTCAAACTGCTACAATTTATATTTAAAAATGTACACTTACTCGTAAAACCGAAGACTATGAAGACACGTTAATAATTTTTCTTTTTAGAAAAACCATTACTTATGTTAATTGGATCTTTGGTTTTGTTTTTGTGTTATTAATTAAGTTTTAAAAACTGAGCCATTTTGAAATGCAAACAAATTGATTTTTCAATGAAATGCAAATCGATCCAACATAAAATGTATGAACTCAATATTTATTCATATTTTACTTGCTTCAAAAGGACTACATCCCTTTTATATGAAGTCGTGGCATTTCAAGAACCTCAATCAATATTAAGTTTTTTCCTTAACCTCAGATAAAATTTGCATTGCTGACTGACTGATGAACGATGTATAGATACTACCTAACCTATTCCCTCGCATTAACATACAATATTCTGCATTCATTTACACATAAGAATACGAAATGATGTTGAAAAATAGGATTTTTACTCCTAGATATACACACACACATGCATAAGTACTTTTACTATACAGTTCATAAGGATAAAGTAAATATTTTCAAAAGATTTCCTCTACCTAAGGGATTACTTCTGCTGCACAAATAAAATTCTTTCACACACACATACTTACTTATGGTCCTTACAATACGAGAGTATGTACCTTACCTTACCTATAGATTTCCTGTTGATGCAATGCACTTGAATTTCTCAATTTACTTGATGTTCGAAAGAATTCCTTAGAGCAAACTGATCTGTTGAAAATATGCAAGGAATTTATGGTTTATTTACAATAATTTCAAAAAGAGAACATTTTCAGACAACTTTGATGAATAGATATGCTTTAACTTATTCCTACATGGCAAGGGACTCTTTTAAGGCACAAACAACAAATTGCACGAATGGAACACCAATTGAGAAGCAACATGAATCTTTATTGTGTTTCAAAGAAGTGACATGCTTAACAAATTGGTTTGGTTTTGGTAATTTATGTAGTTTCGAGATTACTTTTCGAACAATTAAAAGAACATTTTAACATTCTAAAGAAAACCTATCAAGCCACATGCCATGCGTTGTTTTTTAATTTTGTTTCGGTAAATATTTAGAAGACATTTCGCCTACACATTCCAGAATTCCAAAGTGAGCTGATGCATAGGGATGATGGTACTTGAGAAAGTTTCAAAACTAGAAAACCTCTAGCATCCTTCGAAACACTCACGTTGATAAAGTGTTCCTTCGTTTAAGGTTAATTAGTTATATTTAGTTCATCAACTCAAATACAGAAGTTTCGACAGGAAAAACTTCCCAACAGACAATTTCAGCACCAGAAAGGATGGGATAGGTAATAATCAAGGAAAGCTCAAGTGCAGGAAAACGCAAACAAGTCATTATCAAACTAAAAAGTAGGTACCTACCTATATGTAGTGTAAGGTAAAGAATTTACAACATTTATCATAACACACATACATACATACTTACAGCCTGTACATTACCAGTACAGACATAGACAGATATATAAGACATATACATTTATCTAAAACTTATTCAATTAAACTTTAAAATAATTACCCACCTAGCTAGATACATGTAGATTGGAGCCATCCAATTCATTTAAGTATAAAGAAGGGATGCTTGAGACTTTAATATAGGCTGCTTACTTTATTGGTTTTGCATGTTAAGAATGCTGAATAAAATGCATGATTACACCTCAAGTAATGTACACAGGTTATTAAATAATTCTATGTTCTTTTTAATAGTTCAAGTTAATTATTGAATATTTCCTCTGAAGAATATAGAATACTTGATAGGGATACATTTTCAGTTGAACTGATTTTCAAAAGTCATAAAATAATTTATATTTAATATTTAACTATTTGGAAAAAAGTTGAGCTTAAAATCAAAGACGTCTTTTGAATTCGAAAAGAAAAAAATAATTAAACAAAAGAATTAATCAGCCTCATTTCGAAGATCAATTATCAACCGATTGACGGTTGATAGACTATATCAATTCAAATCAAAATCGGTATTGTGAAAATCAATTGACAAAATATTGTGCTATTGTGAATGCCTTTAAAATTATTTTATTATTCTTGCAACTGACAGAAGTTTTGAAAGCAAATAAAAAAATTAAAAACAAAATAAAAAATGACTTCGACTGAATTATTTTTTGATGATGATGAGGATTCAAATGATTCTGAACTCATTGAAATGGCGAGAATGCGAAGGAGTTTGAGAGATGCATCCAATCCTTTGGAACTGGAAAGCCAAATGAGAGTATAAAGGTTTTGATTTTCAGACTCAAATAACTTAATCTGTACCTGCTCTCCCCCGTTTTCAGTTTTTTGAAAAACTTTCGGCTATCCAAGGATGCATTTTATGATCTTTTCCAAGAAATAGAGGACAAGTTTAAGCCCTGCAAAAGTATTCGAGCCGTGCCGAATATTTTAAAACTAGCAACAGTGCTAAGATTTTGTGCACATGGGAACTACCAGTTGAGTTTGGGAAACGACTTTAATCTTGGTATTGCCCAATTAACTACATCGCTTGTCCTAAAGGAAGTCCTTGGTGTAATTGAAAACTATGTGTGCCCAAAATGGATAAAGTTCCATTACACTGAGGAGGAAGAAAGAGGGCAAAAGTTAATTATTTTGAAAAAAGTGGCGTGGTAGGATGCTTGGATGGTACACACATTAAGATCATACGCCCCGACAAAAATATTCGACACTTGTATTACAACCGAAGAGGATTCCATAGCCTTAATGCTTTGATCGTAAGTATTTTGAAATAGATACATTTTTTAATTAAAGAAAAACTTAAATTGCATTTTAAATGTGTGTGATCATTTAATGTGTATTAAATATGTTGATGCTAAACATCCAGGAGCATCCCACGACTCGAACATATGGAATATGTCCGCACTGAAAGCAAAAATCGCAACTGATTACCGAAATGCACGCAACGACTTTCGGCTTCTTGGTATGTACTCAGCTTATATTGTCGTCTGAGAATTACAAAGTCGAATGTGAAAAAAAATCTTGAATCTGAGGCACGGAAAAAAACAAAAAATCATACATACGAGCATGTAATTATCTGCTGACGGTAAATTAGCACCGTATCTTCTGACTTCATATAGAAATACTGAGGAAGGTTCAGTGCAAGCAAGATTTAATAAAAAGCATGCTCAGGGAAGAAATATAATTGAAAGAACTATCGGGGTCTTGAAAGGAAGATTCAGATGCCTGCTACGGGCAAGGGAGCTTCATTACAAACCGAAAAAAAGCAACACAAATCACAAATGTTTGTGCAGCACTGCATAACATATGTATTAAATATCGTATTGAAGTTCCACAAGAGGTAAACATTGAGTATGTACCGAATTATATTATTCCCAACAGTGATCAAGATGAATCGTTCGACGACAATTTCAACGAAGGCAACCGAATAAGAGACAATATTTTAAATTTCATGTAAACAAAATATGTATGTATGTTTTTATTTGTATCAAACAAAAAGTAACATACATATACATATGTGACTAACCTAAAATAACAACTAAACAAAAAATAAGGCAATAAATTCATTTCATATAAGATAACAATTAAAAAAAAATTAAAATCTATTCATTTGAAGCTTTTGTTTTTCCAGCTCCAGCATTTCTATTTTCAACTTTAGTTTGGCTTTTCTATCCCTCTCTTTGTTTTCTTTATTTTCCTTGTAGAGTTTCAATTTTTCTTTTTTGATTTTCAAAATGTCTTCCTTCTGTTCATTGGCGATTTGAAGTTTCTTTTTTGAATATTCAATATTCTTCATACTTTTTTTAATATCACCCAGAATATTCAGCATACTTTCGTGATAGTTCATTTGGTCTGCAGTCTGGGTTTTTAATAAGAATATTCTATCGTCTTCATTTTTTCTCTTTGAAGAGGTTTTTTTCTGCTGTTGGTCAACAACTTCAACTGGATCCGGGTCAATCTGATGGGTTGATCGTTCATATGCGGCTTCTTCAGTCAATAAATCATTTTCATCTGAGGTGTTAATAGTTTCCAAACCAAATTCTTTTCCGGGTGAATTAACACATGTATTTAGACCCAATGAACTTACAACAGCTTCTTCCATATCGCTGAAGTGGTGAAGTCTATTTGGACCACCACCAGTGGCTGATATTTCGATTTTGTTTTCAGTTTTCTTCTTTGTTTTGCATTTTAGGTCGACCCATACTCTTTGCCACTTCTCTGAAGTACGTTCTGGCGGCCCTAAGCTATTCAGCTCTACAGAAATTTTTTTCCATTTTGAATGTGCTCCAGCTTTTGTGCAGAATCCCTTAGCGAGTTCAATATTTTGTTCCATCAACTGGAATAATCTGCATATCTGTTTTTTGTTACTAATAACTTTTTGAGACCTTTAAAATACAAAATTAACGATTTTATAAATTTTTATAATTCGAAACTCACATTTTTTTGTTATTTTTTTTTCGCAATACCAATTTTTTCCACTCACAATAGGTTATTGATACAAATCCACAATGTATCAACAATTCATTGACAGTTGACACTCACAATACCATTTAATAAAATTTATTGAAAAATTTCAATTATTAATTGATAGTTGATCTTCACAATAAGGGTGAATATGTTTTCTGTCTAGTTAAATAAAGGTTCCATTTTTCAATTTTCGACAAGATTTAAATATTTGTTTATGTTAATGTTTTTTTATTTTTCTTTGTTAATTTATTTATGTATTTGTTTAATAATTTGTATGTTAATTTATTTATTTGTTGATTAATTTATATTTGAATTTATTTATTGCTAATTTATTTATGTGTAAATTTTCTTATTTGTTTAATAATTTATTTTTTTATTTATTTATTTATTAATTTACTTATTTGTTAATTTATTTATTTGTTAAATTATTTATATGTTAATTTATTAATTTTTTTTTTTATTTATTTATTTTGTATTTATTTAGGTATTAATTTATTTATTTACTTATTTAATTGTTATTTTTTGAATTTATTTTGTGTTCATTTATTTATTCCTTGATTATGTTTATATCCAATTATTTGATTGTTAAATTATTTAATTTTTCATTTATTTATTTGCAATTTTTTTAAGTTATTTTGCTAAAACATTATGTTTCTACATTTTATGTATTTATTATTATTCTTTTAATGTTTTATGTAAATTAATTTACTTTTTCTGGTTTTGCTTATTGTAATACTTTTTTTTTGAAATATTTTGAATGAAGGTTATTTTTTCGTATTTTCCTTCGATTTTTCTTCTTAAATATTTATTATATTTTTTTTTTTTCTCCCAAGATAATGTTTCAGTAGTAAGATATACAATTATCAAATCTCTGAATTGTAAAATGAGCGGTCATAGACTTTTTTGAAACTACAACTACTAAATATTTGTGGTATTTCTTCTGGAAAAGTTTCGTAGATTTGTCTTTTGTTGTTAGTCATGTGACAAAAGTTTTACAACAATATAACAATAAATTTGATGAAACACTATTGTTACCTTTTATATTTTATTAGTGATTTTTTTTTTTAAAGAAAACTAGAAAGTGGTTAACGTTGTATGTAATTTTATACATTAATAATGTTTAAATATTTTAAATTTGAGAGAGAGATCTGAAGAATGAACTATACTCACTAATACTGCCTTCGACACTGTCAACAGAAACTCACTTATATACAAGCTAAGCTTGATAGGTGTTTCCACGAAATTCCTCAATGTTTACAAAAAACTAATTGCGAACACTTCAGCTGCAGTTTGGAATGGTAGTAATATGTCAGACTTTTTTGTTACTGAAACTGGAGTTCCACAAGGTTGCGTCCTCAGTCCTATTTTGTTCGCCCTATTCATTGACGATGTATCTGAAAACTTGCCGGGCGGTGTCATAGTAGGAGATACACACATTAAAACACTCCTTTATGCAGATGATTTAGTGATTTTAACGGACAACCCCCTTACACTACAGCTTCAAATTAATAAACTTAAGAGTTATTGTGACACTTGGGACTTAAACATTAACACCTCAAAATCTAAAATCATGATTTTTCAGGACACGGCAGATAGAAGGCATCCGAGAGAAAAGTGGCAATTGGCAGGCCAACCTATAGAGGTTGTTAGGGAATTTAAAAAGTTGATCAATAAAGAAGTAAATAATAATAATAATAATACTCACTAATACCGCAGAGTTGCTAGTTCGCTTTAGATGTTTAGAGATTCGTATCAAAGTATCCAAGGTGGGTGGTTGCAAGGATCATAAACACCCCCACCCCGAGAGCGTATTTTAAATAAGTAAATTTTGCCTTGAATTCAAAATTAATCACATTGCTTCAATGGGTAGGACACTCCTTATATTTTAAATTATTTATTTATTATATAGGTATACAAATAAATAAAAAAAATGGGCTGGGGTTCGACACAAACTGACCAAGTTTTAGTATTGTTTTTATTTTAAGGTTTTTTTTGTCAAAAAATTCGATTTTTCTCAAAATTTAATCGAATATTGGAAACAATATTTCATATTAGATAATATTAGTTTGAAGCCAATATCTTAAAGTTTTGAAAAGATATTTAAATCCAAAACCAATTTTTACCGACTTTTGTTTTTTTTTTTTAGGTTTTTATTTTTTGTAAAAAAGCTATCAATTCTATTTTTCTTAAAATTTTACTGAATGTTAACAACAATATTTTTTAAAAGATAAAATTAGTTAGAAGCCAATATCTCAAAGTTTTGAAAAGAAATTTAAGTCGAAAATCAATTTTTACCAACTTTTGTAAATTAAAATTTTCGAGATGACAAATATTTTTTTTTTGTATTTATAAAAAAAAACCGTTAATTGGCATTTTTCCAGAAATATAAAAAAAAAACCACCCACGCAATTTTTTTGAGAGTCCTTTCTGCATCTTTTTGCATTATTATCTGTAGAGCAAAATTTATTTGAAGTCGATATCTCTATACTGGTTCTTGAGCTATGGACGACGAAAAAAAACGTCGCGAACGTACGGACGTACAAACGTACGTACACACGCACGCACAGACATCTCTCTAAAAATCTTTTATTTCGACTCTAGGGACCTTTAACCGTCGAGAAATGTCCAAATTTTTAATTCGACAAATCGAACCGATTACAATAACTTCCTATGGGAAGTAAATAATACAAATTATTGAGTTCTAACTCATTTCTTCATCAAGATCTCAAACGTTAGAACTCTGATTTAGATCTCAGTTTGAGATAGAATTTCGATTTATTAGACCCTCAAATTCGGGGGCATAAATTATTATAACTCAGTTTGAAAATGTTCTTACTTATTCCAAACGCTTAAAGTTGCAATTTTTGCCTCTACAATAATCTTTTGGCTGTAACTACTGAATACTTGCTATTATTTAAATTCCATGCATGATATGATATTTTAGAGATTGCAGGACTTGAAACCAATTTCTTTTGATATTTATTCGAGTAAGATTTTCAGCGATTTTGAACTGAGTCCTACACATATGATTAGATGTGAAGAAATGAAAAACGGTATTATCAATAAACTTTTGGAAATTGTGTCAGAAGAAAATACGCCAAATAAAAACTAACAATTCTCTATAAACATTAATTCTGTTGTTGTTCCCTAAGTACTTCTGTAGAGTCTGCGAAACGTTATTTGCAGCCTCATTTTCGAAGAATAATTGTCCAATGGTCCGCAATCTGCATACAAAAATTTTACTCCCCGTTGATGCTTCTCCGCTTTTCGAACTCGACAATAGCGTGCAAATGTTTATAGCCCCAGGTGTCTCAATTTTGTCTGTTAACGATTTGCCGATGAAAAAGATAGTTATTCTCCAAAATTCGTTACAATATTTAAGCTGCTCGGGGCCAAAACTGTGAAGCGATAACGAAGCAGAAAAGTATTGTAACTGCAATTGATGAGTCAGATTAGGCATTTCAAGTCAATAATCCTCACTCTATATAGTTGTGTTAAAACAAACATTCACAAACAAATGTTTTTCAACATCTCTGACTGTATTTAGTTAAACATTATACTGATTCGAAGGCGTAGAAATCAGTTTCACTTAAAGAGTTCCAAGACAGAGGAACATTAGTTTGAATTTAAGTCAGTTTAAGATATTATTCCTACGGTGAAGGATCAAATCATAACACTCAAAAATTAAGTTTTTTCCAACTGTGGAGTTTATGTGTTATTTTATTAATGGCTAGTATATTAAATGTTAACCTGGTGATATCGAGTTAATGTTCCTGAATAGAGTTTCAAACTTTCTGCTACAACAGCTATGTATAGTATATTCCTTTCTGTGGAGACCAAAAGTCTTGTCCACTAGCATACCAGTCTTACGAACTTTTTGTACAAACTTGCATACAGAATGCGGTGGTCTTTTCATTTCGACCAAAATCTGTTTTTGAAGAACACACTTACACACTATTTGGGTTACAGCTTATTTCGTTTTCTGAAGGTATAATACTGCCTTTTTATAGAGATTTCGAATCAGAAACAGCTGTCAGTTTTAAAAGAACCTATCACTTTAAAAGAACCGACTATAGGAACCACCTTGCAATTACCAGAGTTGTAAAGACTGCAGTCTTTTTGGGACTGCATTCAATTAAGTCGCAGTTAATTAACTAATTTTTTGAATGTAAGTTAATACTGCGACTGGGAAATTTAACTGCAAAAAACCAGTCAGCAGTCAGTACTTACTTTCTGACTTGGCAGTTAAAAAAAGCAGTTAATTGACTAAAAGTTAATTAACTGCAGTTCTTTTAACTGGTTTTAGTCTTTTTAGTCAGTACAAATTCATTTGTACTGGGGTATTAGAATTTTTAGTCAGTAAGTCTTTTTACTGCAGTTAATTAACTTTAAGTCAATTGACTTTTTTTAGTCTTTTGACTTCTTTTAGTCTTTATAATCAGCATATCTCAATGATATCAGATCATTTGGGAAAACCAAAATAGTATTTAATTATTACAACAATATATTATACATATACAATATACATACTATGTATACATGAATGTATAACAAATCTTTAAAGGCGTTTTCAAAACGCATCAGTATTCAAAGTTTTTGGAAAAAAAAACAGAAATAAAGATGTATTTCTTATTGTTATATTTACATATCTCTATACTTTGTTTTTCGATTTACAATATACTCTCAAACGACGTACTCTTGATACTCTTTGGACTTATAAAGACTAAAAGAAATCAAAAGACTAAAAAAAAGTCAATTGACTTAAAGTTAATTAACTGCAGTAAAAAGACTTACTGACTAAAAATTCTAATACCCCAGTACAAATGAATTTGTGCTGACTAAAAAGACTAAAACCAGTTAAAAGAACTGCAGTTAATTAACTTTTAGTCAATTAACTGCTTTTTTTAACTGCCAAGTCAGAAAGTAAGTACTGACTGCTGACTGGTTTTTTGCAGTTAAAGTACTTTTGTAAGTTAAAAGACTAATGAAAAAAAGTCTTATTCGTGACTTAACTGCAGTCCCAAAAAGACTGCAGTTTTTACAACTCTGGCAATTACATCTTACTATCTCAATACTTCTATGAATACAAAATATATTTTCAATACGTATGTAAATAGGAACAAGAAGAATCGTTAAACCTACTACCCTTTCAAATTCACTTTTCATCGAATCGATATAAATACGGTAAACCTGAAAACAATCTATACAAAGTGTCAATAAAAGGCTCTGCTCCGAGTATCAACTTATATTGCTGATATTTGAATAAAGTGCTTATATGTAAGGAATTTATATCAAAAACTCAAACACCATACCATATGATACAAAAAAAGAAACACATAGAAAATCTATTCTCGTGTTGCATAAAATTGTTGTAGCTCTAGCATCAGTATGGGTAAAGCTGCAGCTATACAATGTCCCAACAAAAGGTTTATAGATAGGTAAAGAAAATAGGTATATCAATATCGTTACAAATTGTTAACATATCCACTTTCAAATTCTATAGACTTTTATTTTCAATAAATGTAATACAAAAAAAAAACAGAATAAATGCAAGCTAAAACTGAACCTTATAACAACTTCTATACCTATCTATGCAAAATGCTGATGTTACATCAACGAGTTACCAAACCAAACCTAAACCTATAGTTTATGGTGCACTGCTCACTCGTTGCAATTTACCCAGTGTCCTCTTATTCCTATAAATGATTCATATATTTTAGGTGTAGAATGTACGATGAGTTCAATAAAAACATATCTATGTATGTAACGTATGTATACAGTCTAGCATATAGTTATTTATACATGGCGTAGATTGTTTAGTTTATTGGGATTAACATCAAGAGTATACAACGCAAATTTACACAAGCGTGATAGATGAAAAGATATTAATGGCAGACAATTTTGATTATTAAGGGTGGGCCACCTAGTGCGTTGGTTTTTTTGGTGCCTTGAATTAAATCCAAGTGAAAAAAGAGGCTGGGATGCGACCCACACTGATAACTTCCCATCCCGTCTGTTGATTTGTCTTGCTTAAAAGTTTGTCTATATGTATCAATTTTTACCAAATTTACGTACTATTTTTTGTAGATTTTATTTTTTTATGAAAAAACGGACTGTTAGATTTTTATAAAAAAAAATTACTGAATATCGAAAACAATATTTTCTGTGAAATAAAATAAGTTTGAGGCCAATATTTTTTAATTTTTGAAAAGCTATTTGAGTAGAAAGTAAATTTTTACCAAGTTTTAGTATTGTTGTAGGGTTTTATTTTTTGGAAAAAAAAACTGTCAATTTGATTTTTCTCAAAATTTTATCGAATGTTGAAAACAATATTTTTTATAAGATAAAATTAGTTTGAAGCCAATGTCTCAAATTTTTGAAAAGATATTTACGTCGAAAATCAATTTTTACCAACTTTTATAAATTTTTTTTTAAGTTTTTATTTTTTGTAAAAAAAACTGTCACTTCGATTTTTCTCAAAATTTGTCCTAATGTTGAAAACAATATTTCTCATAAGTAAAAATTAGTTAGATGCCATTATCTCAAATTTTTAAAAAGATATTTGAGTCGAAAGTCAATTTTTAACAACTTTTGTTAATTTTTTTTTTTCGGTTTTTAATTTTTTGTAAAAAAAACTGTCCATTCGATTTTTTTCAAAATTTTATTGAATATTGAAAACAATATTTTTTGAAAGATAAAAGTAGCTTAAAGCCAATATCTCAAAGTTTTGAAAAGATATTTGAGACGAAAATCAATTTTTACCAACTTTTATTAATTTTTTTTTTTGGGTTTTTATTATTTGTAAAAAAACTGTCAATTCGATTTTTCTCAACATTTTTCAGAATGTTGAAAACAATATTTCTTATACGATAAAATAAGTTTGAACCCTTAATCTCAAGTTTTTGAAAAGATATTTGAGTCGAAATTCAATTTTTACCAACTTTGAGTAATGTTTTTTTTAGGTTTTTGTTTTTTATAAAAAAAATTGTCAATTAGATTTTTCTCAAAATTTTACCAGATGTCAAAAACATTCTTCTTCGTTGCACAAAATTGTTTTGGAGATGAAATCATATTTTAGTCGTAAAATTTTCGAGGTGACAAATTTTTTTTTCAGTTTTTTGATTTATAAAAAAAATCGTTAATTGGATTGTTTTCAAAAAATATACTTGTTTTGTATCACGTTACAATATATAATATAAAATTTAATTCAAGTCTCTAGCGTCATTGGTTCATGAGATATTTAGGGTTAACCAAAATGTTCACCTTTTTTTTTAAACTGCTATGGTAAAAAAACCACCCACGCAATTTTCTTATAAGCCCTTTCTGCATTTTTCTGCCTTATTGTCTGCATAACAAAATTTATTTGAAGTCGATATCTCTTCTGGTTCTTGAGCTATGGACAACGAAAAACACGTCGCGAACGTACGGACGTACGTACACACGCACGCACAGACATCTTTCTAAAAATCTTTTATTTCGTTCTAGGGACGAAATAAAAGATTTTCAATTTGACAAATCGGACCCATTACAATATCTTCCTATGGGAAGTTAATAAGACCAACTTTCAGAAGTTGAGCTTATTTCACTTTACAAAAACCGCAATAAGGCCAATTTTAAGCAGTTGGCCATAATGCACTTTGACAACCAACTTATTTGTACGGTGAGTAAAAGCATGCTGAAAATTGGCCCTAAAACAGTGAAATAATGTAAATGCTTGAAAGTTGACCGTTTTTACCTTGGCTTAATTTCTCTATTTTAAGAGATAGAGTATGTGTGTGTGTGCATGTTTACGTACGTTCATACATCCGTACTTTCGGGGGAAGCTTTTATCGTCCTGCATATCTCAAGAACCATTATAGATGTCGACTTCAAATAAATTTTGCTATACAGATAATAACACAGAATGATGCAGAAATGGCTCTCAAACAAATTGACTGGTTGTATTTTTTTACTATGAAATAAATAAATTAGGTGGCGCAACAGTCCTTTGAGGACTAGGGCCTAGTGAATTACAATTCTCAACCATTCCTGTGTGCGAATAATGTTGTCAGGAATGGAAGGGGCCTACAGTTTAAAGCCCATTCCGAACGGCTAATTTTCATGACAAGAATTACTCTTGGAAGATTTGTCAATTCCTCGCAAGAGGCAGTACCCGTGAAAAAAACTTTAGATGGCACAGGAAGGGTTTGAACCCAAGACCTCTGGCTTGACAGTCCAACGCACTTTTTTTCTTTTTTTTAAATTCATTTTTATTAATTCAATCTTAAAGCTTAACAAAAATTTATAAAACTATCCTAATTAACCATAACTTACAACTAACTTACTGGTCCCATACGGACACTCTAAGTTAAACAATAATACTTAATTCTAATGCCTTTCGGCCAACGCACTAACCATCACGCCACCGGGTACTACAAACTGATATTAACTCCAGAATAATTTTATGCTATGAAGAATAAAGTTTTCGACATCTGGTACAATTTTGAGTCAAATCGAAATAACGTTTTTTTTTATAAAAAAAATAAAAGCCTAAAAAAAACACTACTAAAAGTTGTCAAAAACACGAAAACCTACAAAAATAGCAAAAAAACTGATAAAAAATGGTTTTCGACTCAAGTATTATGAGAACTAGGAATGATCTTGAACACAATTTCTTATGTGGCACACAAAATATTGTTATTAATATTTTTTTTAGAGTTTTAGAAAAATCGACAGACGGATACGGATAGGAAGTTATCAATGTGGGTTGTATCCCAGCCTCTTTTTTGAAATCTTGTTTTGACCTAAATGAAACACCCACTGCACCCGCTATACGCAAGTTTGTAAAAACAAAATTATGAGACTGGTACGCTAGTTGACAACACATGTTCACAGCCGAGGTTGTAACTGCTGTAATCACGCAATTCACTTTAAGACCGTCGACTCATAATCGTTACCCTCTATGGCTCAACATTTTACGTACTAGCATGTGGAGAATATTGCCCAAAGATCTCGGATTTATCGCTTACATTTGTTTTGCTTCAAAAAGGACGATAGCAACACCATTTCGTGCAACGATGGGTGCTTCCAAAGAAATATTAACGGACTTTTTTTTCCTGAAATGGAATACATGGATTTGAACGATCATGCCAAAATATATATTTATAAAAAGAATCTTATATTTTTAACCGTGTTCCTTTACAACTTTCTGTCACACACGAAATGAACTTGACTTTAGCGTCAAGACAACAGGGTTAACTTTATGCGACTTTGGTAGCTTTTTAGAGGCTTTCTTATATACATTAGTGACTTATTTCTTGTCTAATATAATAATTATTATTGCCGAACGATTCCGTTACTTTAAAAAAAAGAGGCATGGATGCGACCCACACTGATAACTTCCCATCCCGTCTGTCGATTTGTCTTACTTAAAAGTTTGTCTATATGTATCAATTTTTACCAAATTTGCGTAGGTACTATTTTTTGTAGATTTTATTTTTTATGAAAAAACGGACTGTTGGATTTTTATAAAAAAAATTACTGAATATCGAAAACAATATTTTCTGTGAAATAAAATAAGTTTGAAGCCAATATTTTTTAATTTTTGAAAAGCTATTTGAGTAGAAAGTAAATTTTTACCAAGTTTTAGTATTGTTTTTTTTAGGGTTTTATTTTTTGGAAAAAAAAACTGTCAATTTGATTTTTCTCAATATTTTATCGAATGTTGAAAACAATATTTTTTATAAGATAAAATTAGTTTGAAGCCAATGTCTCATATTTTTGAAAAGATATTTACGTCGAAAAACAATTTTTACCAACTTTTATACATTTTTTTTTAAGTTTTTATTTTTTGTAAGAAAACTGTAACTTCGATTTTTCTCAAAATTTGTCCTAATGTTGAAAACAATATTTCTCATAAGTTAAAATTAGTTAGATGCCATTATCTCAAATTTTTGAAAAGATATTTGAGTCGAAAGTCAATTTTTAACAACTTTTGTTAAATTTTTTTTTCGGTTTTTATTTTTTTATAAAAAAACTGTCAATTCGATTTTTTTTTTAATTTTACTGAATATTGACAACAATATTTTTTGAAAGATAAAGTAGCTTAAAGCCAATATCTCAAAGTTCTGAAAAAATATTTGAGTCGAAAATCAATTTTTACCAACTTTTATTAATTTTTTTTTTTTGGGTTTTTATTTTTTGTAAAAAAAACTGTTAATTCGATTTTTCTCAACATTTTTCAAAATGTTGAAAACAATATTTCTTATACGATAAAATAAGTTTGAAGTCTTAATCTCAAGTTTTTGAAAAGATATTTGAGACGAAATTCAATTTTTACCGACTTTGAGTAATGTTTTGTTTAGGTTTTTATTTTTTATAAAAAAAACTATCAGTTAGATTTTTCTAAATTTTATCAGATGTCAAAAACATTATTCTTCGTTGCACAAAATTGTTTTGGAGATGAAATCATATTTTAGTCGTAAAATTTTCGAGGTGAAAAATTTTTTTTTCAGTTTTTTTGATTTATAAAAAAAACAGTTAATTGGATTTTTTTCAAAAAATATACTTGTTCGGTATCACGTTACAATATTTAATATAAAATTTAATTCAAGTCTCTAGCGTCATTACTTCATGAGATATTTAGGGTTAACCAAAATGTTCACCTTTTTTTTAAACTGCTATGGTAAAAAAACCACCCACGCAATTTTCTTGAGAGCCCTTTCTGCATCTTTCTGCCTTATTATCTGTATAACAAAATTTATTTGAAGTCGATATCTCTTCTGGTTCTTGAGCTATGGACAACGAAAAAAACGACGCGAACGTACGGACATACGGACATACGGACGTACGAGCGTACGAGCGTACGTACACACGCACGCACAGACATCTTTCTAAAAATCTTTCATTTCGACTCTAGGGATCTTGAAACGTCGAGAAATGTCAAAATTTTCAATTTGACAAATCGGACCCATTACAATAACTTCCTATGGGAAGTTAAAAAATTTGCGTTCCTAATTGTCTATTAACAGAAAAGATCATTAGTTTAACAGAGTTTTTTCTGTAATGTATAGGCAGACGTCATAAGTTTCCAAAAATTAAATTATTACCCGCAAAAAGAAAATACATTTTTCATTAGCCCATACTGTACAAGTGCTTCAAGTATTATACTAGTAAATATGATTTATACTTAGCGCTTGCGAGTAGCAAAATTCTGAAATAATTGAGTACTTTGTAAACCTGATCCCAAAAATAATATTTCTACCGCTCACATAAAGACACCATTTAACTTGTATGGGTCGATGTTCTTTTTTTTCCTCCAATTCAATCAAAAGTTTGCTCTTTTTTCCAATCTTTACTAAACACATTTTATAGTTCTCAATTTGATCCCACATATGAGTGGCAGAAGATAAAATACAACAAATTCAATAACGTCCTTAAAGTCCTAATCTAAAAGAGATTCTCATCCTTCAAAACGAAACTCAATTATGTCATAACTGAGTGTCATGTCGTTAAAGTGAAATCCATCAACCTCTGTGTCAATCTCTTCTTCCATCCAAAAATAGCAATTGCATTAACAAAACTAAGTTTAGATCCGATTTCTTCGTCATTAAAGAATGTTGACTTCTTTTTTCTTCCTGTTTTTAATCTTTGTTATAAGGCGTACCAGTTCTTGGATGCAATTCTCATCTCACAACAGGTGCTCCTTATTTTGTTTCTCTGAGGTTTTGTAAATTAAAAAAAATGAATCTACAAATTTTAGATTATTTTAAAAAACAGTTGATTTATTGCTGAGACTTGATTTGATCATATGAATTTCAATTTAAGCATTTTAAGAGTCCAAGTAGGAGCACTGTGCAGAAATTTACAGATTTGACAGCAGTTACATCCGGAAAGGGAATACAATATTTTAAATAAATTCATATAAAGATTATTGTTTTAGTTAAAAAAAAAAACCCTTGAACTAATTTTAACTGAAAAAATGGGGTTGTAACTTATTAAGTAGTAGACAGAAAGATTTATTTTTATATTTTCAGGAAATTCACACCTGCTATTCAAAAACTGAACTTTTCTATAACATTCACAGCTACAATCAGTGTTGCCAATGTAGTATCATTGTGCACCAAGCTGGAATGCGACCCACAATAATAATTTTCCATCCATGGCCCATCTGTCAATTTTTCTTTAAAAAAAAACACTGTTTTGGTAAACGAAATTTTTAGTCGAAAACCAATTTTTACTTAATACTGTCATTTATTTACGAAATATCGAGAATCGAAAATCAATTTTTACCAAATTATTCAAGTATTTTTTATGAGAAAACTGACAGTTGGATTTGTATTAAATTTGTATTGAATGTCGAAAACAATATTTTTGAAGATGAAATTAGTTTTCACTTTTTTTTTTAAATTGCTTTAGTAAAAAAACACAAACTCAATTCTTTTAAAAGTCCTTTCTACATCTTCCTGTGTTAGTATCAAAACAAATTGTATTTGAAGTCGATATCTCTATTTATTCTTGAAATATGGATGACGAAAAATGGTATCCCGAACGTAGGAACGTATGTATACACGATCACACAAGAATCTCTTTAAGATTCTTTGATTAAGATTCTAGTGACCTTGAAATGTCAAGGAATGACAAAATTTTTAATTCGACGAATCCAACGATTCCAATAACTTCATATGAAAAGTTAAAAATCGCGTTAAAGTTTTGTCAGGATTCAATAAAGTTTTGAACTGATTCCTTGATGCTTTTATGTACAGGGTTATCCATTTTGCGGTTTTAAAAGTAAATGTAAATAAAACACTATAAAATATTTTTGTTCATGATATTTCTTTTTTATTATAAAGTTTGTGTTGCTGCGCCGCCGTCCCAAATAATAAAGACTGTAAACTGGTAGGTTTTCAAAATACAATTTTATTTCTGAAAATTAGAAATTAATTTTTTGACTTTGGCTAACCTCAAAAAATACTCACAATTTGGTAAGACTTCTGTTTGTAATGCGTGCAACAACATGAATTGCAAAATGAATATTCTGAGAAATGTGGTTTTGGAATGCAATATAAGTTGACTGAACGTGCTCTTTCTAAAGGAAAGAGACGACAATATAAAATAAATGAAAAACTTGAACAAATGTGTTCAGCTTCCTGAAGACACCATCAACAGAACTGTGACTCGATGACAGTTTGCACGTTGACATTATGTGTGAAACACTACATCATTTAAATGAACACCAAGCGAATTGTTGCAAGCATCTATTCTTTTGAGTTAATTTTCGACCACTTTTTGCAATGTGCAGCAGTGTCAAATCGCATGATCTTAGTGGGCAGTTGATATCGCCACGACGAGAAATAACGCGGACAGGAAATGTCTCTTGCAATAAGGTCATATTCGCTCGAGTTGTGTGGCATGTGGCACCATCTTGTTGAAACCACATTTTCTCCATGTCGTGTTCTTCAATAGCAGGCAAAAAAAGTCGTTTATCATTTGACCATGATGCTCCGAATTGACAGTGACAGTCGTTCCATCGTTGTTTTCGAAGAAGTATCACACCTGCGGACCAAAGAACGCACCAAACAGTGACACTGAGTTCTACACAATTTTGCCAATTGCTTGTGTAGTTGGACGATTATGTAAACCATAATCTCTTCTTAAAGCACGATATGTGGCTGTGGCCGAATCACCATTTTTGTAGTTGGTTTTAACAATTTTTATAAGTTTTGCGATAATTAAGCGATCCATTTTCGTAAATGTCAGACTAGACTTTCAACTGACAAAAAAGTGGTTTAACAACTTAGTTTCACAGATGTCGTATTCCAGTCCTATACTTTTGAAACCGCAAAATGGATAACCCGTAATTTTTTGTAAGGCTTCGTTTTATGAAGTTATTTTACTATATCTATTAATTTACTAATTTCATTTGCATTTATTTGTATTATTTCTAAAGTCTTGAGGTGCAATAAATAAAATTACATGCATTTAAAATCTTCGGATTTTTTTACATTTTTGTTGGAAGCACCCAAAGGCCTAAAATGGCACTTTCTATAAATTTACGGCAACGCTGGATACATGTATACATTTCCAGGGTAGTGTGGAATCCTTAATACGAGTAGCTGCTAAAAATCCTTCGCATCCTTTATATTAAATTCATTCAAGGCTATAAAAGACTAAAGCAGCACAATAATATTTCTTGCCGTCGCGTCGTTGTCTTCGTCATCGTATATTGAATTTTTTTTCCGGATTACCTTCTCAACGGAACGGGACACGACGAAGCTGTGCGGTGCGGCGAAGAATGAAATTTCCACTTTAAGCACTTTACGCCTTCTGCAACACGGATTGTTTTGTTACCCCTTTTTGGGGCGTCGAAATTGGTGTGATTCTTTTGGGTGTTGGATATTTGAGGTGTTTGGGAGTTAGGGTATGTGACACTGTGTAAATTCATCGTTTGGGTTTTCTCTTCTCATTTTTCAAAGGTAAATTTGAATAACGGAGAAACGAAATTGAGTCCTTCATTCAAGTTCCATTTCTATACACGAGTCACAAAAACGCTTGGCTTAACTTCTTAACAAGTCGTTTCAGTTTGATTACTGTTTTGTTAGGTTTAAATTATTGAAAACTTGAAGAAGTACCTAACTATGTACTTGGTGTTGGTGAGAAAAACTCACGTTTTTCCTTGGGTGCAGAAAAACAAATTTGCCTCAGTGAGTACCTACCTAGAATAAGGAATAGAAGATCTCGACAAACATTTTGTATTGAAAAAAGGGTTTTCTGTTTATTCCAAACAAACAACTAGATTCTATGTGAACTGAATAATAAATTAATATATTCTTCTATATAATGTTGATACAAACATCAATTCCTTACATAGTTAAGACGTGAAGTCACAAATGTTTCAACACAAAAAGGAAAAATACAAAGGATGTTTTTGATTGACTCAATGAACTCTGTGGTTTTGGCAACGGAATTGAATTTAAGTATTATTTTTTCAAAATCTTAAAACCGTTCAAAATACGCATTTTCAGAAAACTGTAACGGATTTTCTAAGAAGTGTCTTTTACTAGATTTTCGTAGAAGAGTTCATTTTTAAGAACCATTTCCATCACTGTGGAAAATAACTGATGTTGTAAAGATTAAGTTTGGGTTTTAAAAGCCAAAAACCCTATGTTATTTGGAATGAGACTATCCGCGGCAAGGTGGAACTTACAAACAGGTTTAAATTTCGGAACCCGTTAAGCCTGGCAGTTATGATTTATTGGTTATTAATAATCCAGGTTTACGATCTTGAGTCGAATGCTCGCGATTTTGACGTTTGGAGGTAGAAATTTGGATTATTTATAAGACAAACTTCATAAACACTTTCGAAAAAAAATGTATGTACTGAATTTAAGGCAAGGCCACGCGTTGTCCAGAGGAACTTAGGGCTTACTTTTACTAGACGGAATTAGCTGAAACTCCCAGTTTCAGTTGGATTAAGTTCGTAATTTTTAAGTTCGTAATTTTTGAGTTAATTCAAATAAGACCTAGTTCATTTTGAATTAAGTGCTCATAAACTAAAAAGTTTTTCAATAAGGTCGGGCAGATGTTGAAATGGAATAAAACAAGCTGTGTGTGAGGTATTAACAAAATTATTTTTTTATTTGAAAAGCGCATATATGCCATTAGGTATGGAATATGACATCATTCAAATGCCCGCCTTGGCTTCTTACGGTGGCACGGATCCGAGTGGTCCAATTTTCAATGACTCTTCCATATAGATCCGGCTGAATTTGAGCGATGGCCTGTGTTCTGTTCACTTTTAGGGCATCGATCGATTGTGGTTTATTTGAATAGACCTACGACTTCAAGACACCCCACAGGAAAAAGTCTAGTGGCAAATCGCATGACCTTGGTGGCCAATTCACATCACCCGTGCGAGAGATAACCTTACCCTCAAATCGTGCAGGCAAAATGTCAATCGTGGCGTTTGCTGTGTGGCACCTAGCGCGCGCCGCCGTCCTGCTGGAACCATATGTCGTCTAGGTCCATATGGTTCAATTTGGGCCGTACGAAATTAGTTATCATCGTTATGTATAGTGCTCGCTGTTGAAAGTGACCGCCTCACTAACGTTGTTTTCAAAAAAGTACGGACCAATTACGCCACCGCCGGCCCAAAATCAACACCAAATGGTAACTTTTTGAGGATGCATTTACACCTGGTGAACCACGCGTTCGTCCCAATAATGCGCCTCATCACTAAAGATGATTTTTCGGCCAAAATTGGGGTCCTCTTCCAAACGATTCGAAGCCCAGTCAGCGAACAAACGGCGTTGTCTATGGTCATGAATTTTGAGCTCCTGGGTCAGTTGGATCTTGTACGGGTGTAGGCCCAAGACCCGACCCAAAATTCGCCAAGTTGAATAGACTGCCTAGGGTTCTGGTGTACACTTTCACGGACCGCGGCAATGTTCTTAGCCGATCTTGCGTTCCTTAAACGTACGGTTGTTGGATGATTGTTTACTGAACCAGTCGTCTCAAATTTGGCCAACAAACGTTGAAAAGTCGACTGTGAAGGGCCACCACGTCTACCGTGAAATGGGCGCAATGTGCGCAACGTTTGCGTTAACGAACACTCATTTTGATAATAAAGTTTTATCATTTGAACGTGCTGTTCAATAGTGTAACTTGCCATGATGATTTGGCATAAGCAACTTAATAATAAACAAAAGATTTGACAGATGTTACCAAACCAAAATGTTCGCCACGGAGTGCCAAAATATATCTGCGCCAATTGAAAAATCCTTTATAACTCAACATTTTTATTTTATCGTTGACCCGTTTTGGAAACTATATTAAAAATGCTGATAATTCTGGCCTTCAGGAATGACAAAAATTCAGAAACCAAATTAGAAACTATGATAGAAAATCAAATAATTCCGTTAATTCTTTCCTCCTAAATCCTTAAATGTCATAGAGTCCAACATTAGTCACAAAGCCTAAAAATTAAAAAGAATCGCTTAAAATCCCAAAGCGAATGTCTTTAAGCCTAAATAAATTTTAAACAAAAGATTGCCCATATTGTTAATTGTCATTTTGCCCAAAAGAATTTTTTATTTTGAATTTGGGTTTTATGACCTAGGGATTGTGGGCTTTGTGATTTGAATTTTGGGCATTACGACGATTATAATTTCTTTAGTTTCTTATGTCTTATCATCTGAGGACATATAACCCAAATCATAAGATAATATAAAGCCCAAAAAGAAAAACGTCGTAAAAAACATTACTGAGAAAACGTGACAAAACTTATATAAAATGCCGTATCACCGAAACCAACTTTCAATGTTGTAACGCCAAAATTTATAATCGTCATAACGCCCATAATATTTTGTGTGGTTGGACTTTAAGACGGGAATAAACAGTGAGGTATGTATGGGTAGGGGCATGCTACCCCCTGCAAACCCCCTTGCTGGAGTTCACTGTAATATTTGGTGTGGATGCAAAGTTGGATACGTGCAAAGCATGCCCCCCTATACACATTTCACTGTTTATAAACTTTGAAAATTGGCCTTATTTCGTTTTCTGAAAGTAAAATACACGAAGTCATATATATTTGTTACGCTATTTTTGGGTGCTTTGACATTTTTAATATTTTGGCGTTATTTTATTGGGCAAAGAGCCCAAACCGAACAACAACAAAATGTTATTAAATTTTTTTTTGGGTGCTATGACATTTTTCATTTTTTCGAAAAGACCTAACGCCAAATCATTCTTTTCATGAATGTATACCCTTATTAGTATTGTTATTTCGTCTTTATGGGTCTTTGTTATAATGAACTTCAACCACCGTTTAACTTATTTGATTTTACGTTGACAATTAATCCTAAAAAAATTATGTCATCAGGTTTAATCAAGGATCGATTTCTTTCTTTAAAAAAAGCTTTGTCAGAATAATGCATGTGATATCATTGTTTTTTTCAATCAATACTTTTTCTTTTAAACTAAATTGATTGATCTTGATCTAGACTAACAATAGACAACCATTGAACTAAGCTTAACTAAACTTGCAATTATATGTTTTGAAGAAACTATGTCAAATCAAAAAGTGACGAGGGAACACACATAACAATAAAAATAGTACAGAAAAGTTATTTAGCAGTTAAAACACATTTTCGTCTCCCTATATTTTTTTGTTTAATGCCGAACCATTTTTATTTAATGGACTCCTTTAAGTCTACCAAATTAAAATTCTCCTTGTTTTCTTACATTATTATTCTACTCAAGAGTTTACATCATTATTTCATAAGATTTGTGAGTTTATTGCTAAACAAAGTAGAAATTAAATATGACCTTGGATTCTAATAAATATACAAATATTCTATTCAAATATATAAATATGTACATGCATAGATAGATAGTAGACTATTCCCCTTATTTTGTAAATGCGTATATCATATTCGAAACTTTGTATAAAAAATAAATATTTATCGCTATGATAAAGTTTCTGGTGATTAGCACCAATATTAGTTTTTCATGTTTATGATGCCAATTTGTCTGGGGATCAAGACAACCATTAACTTGAAAAAGAAAAGATATATCATACAAAGTGATAGTATAGATGTTAAAGTTGCTTTTATTTAAAAATTCGCCAAAAATAAAATTGTAACATTTTTAAATTATTTCAAAAATAAGAAATTATTAAATTTAGTTCAATCAATCTGTAGTCAAGAACTTCAGTGTATTTCGTTCCGAAAACAAATATTTTGTAC
The DNA here is from genome assembly GCA_951509635.1 of Eupeodes luniger. Classification (NCBI taxonomy): domain Eukaryota; kingdom Metazoa; phylum Arthropoda; class Insecta; order Diptera; family Syrphidae; genus Eupeodes; species Eupeodes luniger. The sequence continues at coordinate 75,157,259 of OX608075.1, read as the reverse complement.
TCTCTATTTTTAAAATGAAATGAAATCTACTTAATACTTATTGCCGATTCGGAAAGTCAAATTTCATTCCTGGCAACAGGTTCCCGAATGTCAAAAACATCGAAATATTGAACATTTATTCTGTTTAAAACTGTAGGTCCCCCTCTCCCTGAAAGCATTACTCGCCCACAGGAATGGTTGAGAGTTGTAAGTCACTAGGTCCTTATTGTCTACGGACTGATGTGCCACCTTATTTATTTTAGTAAAACCAGTAAAACCATTTTTTGAGAGGCAACAATTCTGTAGGTAACTTAAATAATAAACAATTATTTAAACAGTGAAATTAATCTTTGACAGCAAACGAATTTTAATCTTTGACAGTAACCAAAATTCACCTTTTATCACACATTTGTATAATACTAGATCTGTCCCGTATAACTTCCAGCTCTACGCTATTTTCAGCATCCATCTAAAGTTCAACTGAATCCATTATCTCTCGATTTATTTAATGCTCGATTTTCAGTCTTGTTTTTTTTTTTTGTTTCTTAATGTGTCAGATTTCATAAGAAATAGTACTAGGCTCTCGAAAAAATGGAAAAAGTATTAAGTACTATTTTTTTCCAATTCAAAAGCTTTACCAAGTCGTACCAATTTAAAAGCAGAACGAAAAGCACTTTCGAATAGGATTGACTTTCCGAAAGAAAGACAGAGTAGGGCCCATATAATTCAAAATCCAAGAATGTTTGTGACGTCCTTAACTTATCACTGATTGGTGCCGTTTTTGAGCTAGCGGGTTGTGTGATTGGAACTTGTTCTAAAATAAAGCTGGTCCAATAGTTACTTTTTATTATAGTTAGCGAATCAAAAGCTACGTGGAACACAAACAATTTTTTTTTCGAAAATCGTTAGAGCCTGTTTTTTATTATTTCATTTTGTATGTAATTTTGTTTAATTAAGTTAAGAAGTATTTAGGCCCTAGACCCTAGTGTCTTACAACTCTCAATCATTTCAGTGTGCGAGTGATGTATTCAGAGATGGAAGGGACTTACAGTTTTTAGGCCGAATCCGAACGGCTAATTTGGAAAAGAACTTTTCATGACAAAAACTACTCTTGAAGGATTTGTTAATTACTCGCAAAAGGCAGTACCCGTTTAGATGGAACAAGCAGTTCTACGCACTAACCATCACGCTACGGTTTAAACCTTATAATGTGTCCAAACTTGGAGTTTTAAGACTGAATACTTTTTTAAATTTGTAAAACTTTTGATCTCATTTAACAATGAAATATAACTCTGCTGGCTTACACTTTAATTCAAATGATAATCCATACCTTCTTGACTATAAATCATTATCTACATTAGTTATGTGGTTTTATGACTATAAGAAAAACAATTTATTTTATCAAAGAACATTAACCTAAAAAAATGTGTCGAAATGTCAATAAATGTGTCATTTTAATAAGAACATTAACGATTAAATTACGTATTCAGGATTCTGAAAAAAAATATAATATCAAGTAGAGACATTCCAGGGGAAAGTATACATGAGTTAGTTGGTAAGCGTTCGATAATCAAAAGAGACAAAAAGAAACGCTTTCTAGTGTTAAATTGATAAAGCACGGCTTTTCTGGATTCACCCCCTGCTACTTTTAGTATTTGCGAAACTAATTTTTTAAGTTAAAATGGTAAATCTGTTGGAATTGTTAGTATTGGAGAAATAATTCGATTTTCACCCTTTCCAACGCACGCCCGCCGGCCAACGCGACGCACCGGTTAAGATATTAGCACTAATAATGTTCCACCCAAAATGACTGACATGACATCATGTCCCTTAACTTATTCGAAGGGCATCTAAATTTCGCATAAGTATTACTGGCCCGCGTACATTCAATATGAGCTTATGCGAGAGCACACCGTACATCTTAAATGAGTTAAGAAACTCTACTGGGTATGAAGTGCTCTATTTTCAGTCCATGACAGTGTCTGTTGACAAATTCTCCCCCATAGCTACTGCTACCTCATTGAATATGTTTTAATTTACTTTCAAAACATCATCGTTTCTTGAGTCGCCTATTGACATAGAAATAGATCTTCTATTATGTTATTTTGTGAATCGGGATAAACACCTGCAATAAGTTTAGAATTCTTCGTACCAAATAGCCCTCGGCATCGGTTTTAACTGATTATCTCCTATGGTAGGTAGATAGTCCGTACCCAACCCACCAAATAAAAGAAGAAACTTCTAATGATTGACAACTTTGATAGGTCAAATAAGCAGGAAACACCTAACAAGTGTTTAAAAAAAAGAAAATATCGAAAACCTAATTATAAGTGTTACCGGCGGATCTGCTCTAGTAAGTTGTTAATGAGATATTTTACAGAATTAAAAAGTAACGTAAAACACTCTTCAGCTTCGAAACAACCTTCACAAAAAAACTGATATCATAATATTGCTCCATTGTGACGTGAAGGACAGCTAAACAAACAAACAAACCAACAAACAAACAAACAAAACAAACTGATTGTTTTGTTTTTATAGTAGCCCGAAAATATCAGTAAAGATTCTGACCCACAATTTGTATGGGTATTTTATTTTAGTTTCCAGGAAAATGATTCTCCAAGCGGTTGAAAAGAATTCTATCAAAATTTCTTGCTCAACAATTTCAAAACACAACTTATATCAGAGAAATATTTCACCACATTCAATTATTAACTACAATTTTAGTTAAGTTTTTCAAAACTATCTGAGATGAAGCTTTTTTTCTCAAATATTTTTTCTAAAAGTGTTGCACCTATCCTTAATTTTCCTCATTTTTTGTTCTGAGAACTGTCAATACCAATACTTGGAATTATTTAATGAAACTCAAAGACAAATGCAACATAATCGTCTTGTTGTCTTAAAGCCAATTCCTATCACCCTTACAGTTGGGCCTTTTATCGTGATGATGAATACAAAAACTACAATTCAATACTTAAGTGAAACAATTAACTTTTGGTTGTTGATGAAGACCTTCTATATAAGATGTAAGACACACCCTTACATCATTCTTATGGTTGCTTTTATCAGGTTTCACTTAACCTTAACCCATCAGATGAACTTTATATTATATGGCCTTGAGGCTTTTAATACATATAAAAAGACAGTCACTGCTTGACTTCCTTATATCAAAAGATTTATTCTCTAACTTATGAAATCTCACTGGAATGTCGATTTTCTTGAAGTTGGTCTACATCAATGATTAAAACAGAACCTTAAAGTCCTCCTTACATTGGGTAAGCTATGAATTATTTATACAATTAAATGTTGCTGTAGCCGAATGAAACTTTCTCTAAACAGAACGAAGAAAAGAGGAAGATGATATTTATAGGCTTTTTGCTAAGGCTTTTGCTACTGTTTGCACTATATACATAGATAGACAAAGTGGATTGTGTAATGATTGGCCGTTACGATTTAAGGATTTCTATAGCTAGGCCAACTTTCACTTATTTGTGTATTATATGATGACAACCATTTCTAGGTCCTGCTAAACAGGTTATAAAAGAGTTATTTTCTTCCCTTTTCTTATTCTTCTTCTTTTTCTATTAGGTTTAGTTTTCACAAGTTCGGGAAGAATTTTGTAAGGGAGAACCCGTATTGAATGTAGGGCAAGATTTGTTAAAGTTGATAAATGTATTTTGTTAAAAGAAATACGTATATCCTTTTCATTTGTTAACAGAAAGGCGAGGGGGGAGAGAGAGAGAGAGGGTAAATATGTGGTAAGTGAAGCTAACTCCTTTTTTTGTTGTTGGTTTACTTTCTTTTATCATTGAATCCTTTTATTCAATTATATACATGTATATAGATTTAGGTGGTGTACAGTGTACACACATTTTTAAAACTTCTTTTTTTTTGTGTTGTTAACAAAATTCAATTTCTTCGAAATAAAGTGACAAAGGATTCAATAAGACATGATGATGGAAACAAACTTTAAAGAATGCTTAACCATCATTTCGGTACTTTCTTTTTCCTTTTTTTGCCTTTATTGAACTGAAATTGAATTTTTAGGATTTTTGTTTAATTTAGGAAAAGGAAGATACATACATATATACATCGATATAAGACACTGTATACACATCCGATTAAAGGATTACGCTGGTTTCTTATTGAAAAGATATACGATAGTACGAGTACATAAGGGCAAAATAAGGTTCATTGAAATTTTGAAAGAGCTGGTAGAAGGTTTCTCTTATTGTATGAATAAAGGAAGTAACACAAAATACAAATGTAGTGCTTTTAAATTCAAGTTATATTGTAGAAAAAATTGCATACATTAAAATTGGTATCAAATATTTATATAAGCAAGACAACAACAGACGTTTGTCAACTACGATCAATGTGAATCTCAAAATTCAATTGTTTAAAGGTGTTATTAGTACTCTTTATACCAAAGACACAGTGCAAGCATTGTGAAATAAAAAGGGGATTTTTTGTGTCGACGGCGCGCGCGGCGTTCCACAATTGTTTTGAATTAATGAATATCGCAATGACAGCAAAGAACAGAGTAGGGTAAAGCATTCCCAATTCGCGTAGTACGGCTAAAGAACGAAACTCTTTACTTGACAGTACCACTACAGTTGGTCTAGAAGGTATACATACTGTCTAACGGTAAAAAATGTTGAGACAAAGACATTACGACAGTGGTCTAGTGACGTAAACAAATCAACGATGTTATTGTCACCAATCAGTTTAAGAGCCCTTCTTTTACTACCATCTGAAAGACTTAAGTAAGTAAGATCACAAGATTCACAAGCACAGAGATGTGAATTATACTCAAGGTTTAGACGTATATATCTTTTATACATAATAGGAAAATGAGAAGGGGAGAAAAACTTCTTGTATCAATTTAGGAAACCCAAACATTTGTGCAATTTTTGACGACATCGCGTATGCGATCCTTCCACAAGAACTGGTTGGTGATAATTTTTCTTTTTACAAGCTTATTAATAACCTTACATATTTATATTTAAACACATTGCGAGCGTTTGGAGAATGGGAAAGGATTTAAGGAGAGATACCGGTGCAAATTGGTCTTAAAGTTTTGGGTGGGAAAAACAGAGCTTAAGCATTCCACATTCTCGATGTGTGGTTAAAAAAAGAATATCTATACTTGTTAGTACAGGGTTATCCATTTTGCGGTTTCAAAAGTAAATGTAAATAAAAAACATATAAAATATTTTTGTCATGATATTTTAGTTTTTATTATAAAGTTTGAACGTTGATATTATGTGTGACCACCACGCGATTTGTTGCAAGCATCGATTCTTTTGAGGTAAAATTTTCGACCACTTTTTGACACATATTTGGTGGTATCAAATCGCATGATCTTGGTGGCCAGTTGACATCGCCACGACAAGAAATTACGCGGCCAGGAAATGTGTCTTGCAATCAAGCCATATTCGCTCAAGTTGGAAGGCATGTGGCACAGTCTTGTTGAAGCCACATGTTCTCCAAGTCATATTCTTCAATAGCAAGCAAAAAAAGTCAGTTATCATATGACAATAACGCTATGAATTGACAGTGACAGTAGTTCCATCATCTTTTTCGCAAAAGTAAGGTCCAATCACACCTCCGGACCAAAGAGCTCACCAAACAATGAGAAATATGCTTCGTCGCTGAAGAAAATTTTGTTCGGAAAATCGCCATCCACCGACTACGCCTGTTGTTCAAGCACCCATTGGATGTATACGACGCACGTTGTGAATGGTCCGCTGGCTTTAAATGGATGTAGGTGTAGTTCCAAATGCAAAATACGCCATAATGTGCGTTAAGACAGTCTTTATTCCTGAGAACGACGAGGAATCGACACATTCGGGTATTCGGCAACACTTTAACTTAAAGCAGCTATATTTTCAGTGGTACGAGCAAAACAATGATGCACAAGCCTTACAATATCTGTAACCAATCCAGTCTCTTTAAATTTCTTCACAATTTTGACAATTGCCTGCGTAGTTGGACGATTATGTATCACCATTTTCGTAGTAGGTTTTAACAATTTTTATCCGTTGTACGATAGTTAAACGATCCATTTTCGGAAATGTCAAACTTTCAACAAAAAAAAATTGGTTTAACAACTTAGTTTGACAGATGTCGAATTCCAGCCCTATTCTTTTGAAACCACAAAATTTATAACCCGTTAAATGCGGAACTGAGTTCAAGAGTAAACTAATTTGCATTCCTGGAAGTGCGAGTATTACGACTGAATTATTAGAGGGGGGGCAATGCAACTTGCTAATTCCACAGAACATTGTTTGTAAAAATATGGGTAAAACAACGAAAGTACCCGTGGCATAATGGTAAGTGCGTTGGACTGTCATGCCAGAGATCTTGGGTTCGATCCCTGCCTATGTCATCTAAAGTTTTTTTCATGGGTACTGTCTCATGCGAGGAATTGACAAATTCTCCAAGAGTAATTTTTGTCATGAAAAGTGCTTTCTCAAATTAGCCGTTCAGATTCGGCTTTAAACTGTAGGGCCATTTTTTTTCATAATCTCAAAATAATAAAATAAAGCGTCAAACAAAATTTTTTACCAACTTTAGTTCCGATGTATAAGAGGAGACTTTATGTATATAATATATGTTCTATAATATTTTCTTACTAAAGATTTTGTATGTTTCTAGATTCAAGCAAATCTCAAAAAGATACAGATAAATCCAGAAGTCATGTCATTGTTTAAAACATTTGGACTAAAAGCCAAAGTAAATTTTGACAATTTACCGTCAAAATGGTGTCTTTTTTTGAACACCAGTCAATAAAGCCAAGAAGTTAAGAGATAAACGATTTTCATAAGAAAACAAAAACTTTTTATTCCATGAAGATACTCAAGACAATCGTAGGCAAATTAGCACTTTCACAAGTCTAAAGTCTACACTTCTAATAAAGTGTTCTTGTCACATTCTATTATTTTTGTTTTTAACTACTTTTTACATTTTCAAAAAAAAAATAAAAACAAAAACAAACATAAAAATAAAAATAAAACTTAAAACAAATAATTTTAAGAAAAAAAAAAAAACAAAAAAGTAATTTGGCTTTCGACTATAATCCAATTTTTATCTTGTTTTGCAGTTTCATCCTCTCGTATATAATTCTTCTTTTTCAAAAATGTAAAGTTTTTATGTTGAGTATTTTTGTTTCCTTTTTTTTTATTTTCTTTACCCATTCTGGCAAAATTCAAGAAAAATAGAACTTTCTCTGGAGGGAAAAGTAGATGAGAGAAAAAAAGTTAATAGAATTCAAAAATGTAAATGTTCCCTTACGACCAACGACGATGACAAACTCACTCGAAAAGTTTTTTCCTCTCCTCCCAAGGGCATTTTCTTGTTTACAAAACATAAAAAAAAGATATCTATGCATGTTCCATGTACTTTCTTTGTTGCTATATAAAACTATTTTGATGTCAAACAATTTTGCCTTTGATTATTTTCAATCAATCGGAATTCTAAAGTTGCTTCATTTGATACTTTTAGAAAAAGAAAAAATCAATGTAGTCATCCACGGCGTATACGTACTTTTTTGTGACTAGTAATTCAACTTTAAATTTCGTTTTCTGAGCAAATATTTTAAAGGTTTTACGAGTCAACAAGTTTATAGATCAACACTAGGATATTTTATATCTTTATGTACATTGTCCTTGTTTGTGTCTTTCATATCCTAACAACATAAGTTTACCAATGTACATCGATTTTCCAAACAAAGTACAAAACACGATTAATCTAAGTGATAAAATAAACACAATTGCTCATTGAACTATGCAGTGGTTTATGATTTAACCTTCAAATAGATACTATGTATATAACAGCATATTTTATCAAAAAATGTTTGAGAGATTTTGATGTTGAAACTTAAATGCTTGTATGAATTTATTTTAAAGTTACGAAAAACTCGTTACTCGAGAAAAATATTAAGGATTTATTGTTGTATATTTAAAGTTCACTAAGAAATTTTCCTTCTAAATTAATTCATATAAAAATACTTTTGGTTGTTAAAGGCAATAATTAAAAGACTTTTATGTGTTTAATATTTTAATAATATGTATTCCAAATGAGATAAAAGTATAATGAACATTTAAAATACATATATTGTGTTTATTTGAATAATGACTAGGTTTAACTTTAAGAGAGACCTTAATTCACATGAATTAATGAATTTATAGAACGTCTTATTTTGTGTGTAATTTATTCTCATACGAATATGTTTTTTTCCCTTCTTAACTTTCCCTTAAAATAAATGTTTTAATGGATTTTATAATGGATAAGGATATTTTTGTGCTCTGGATTAAAATAATAATTTATTCTAAACGTAAACAAAACAGACCTTCATTCTTATAACGTATTTTACAAATTTAATGCTTAAATAAGCTATTCAAATCTAGAATATTTTATAACTATATAAATCAATATTAATATTCGTTTATAATTTATAATGTATACGAGTAGACCCTTTTTTATGGATATATATAAGGCTTTAGAGATTTTAGAAATTTATTATTTAAACAACTTTATGTATTTTTTATGAGATTTATGTACTTAATAGGGGTAGATAGTTACTTTAACTTGAATCAATCCTTTTATAAAAAAGAGGCTGGGATGCAACCCACACCGATAACTTCCCATCCTTGATTTGTCTTGCTTAAAAGTTTGTAGGTTTTCGTGTTGTGTTAAAAAAGTTGTCAGTTGAATTATTCTTACAAATTTTAAAACTACTAACAATATTTTGCATAAATGAAATAGTTTGATTTCATAATCTATTTTTGGTTACGAGATTTTTAGTCGAAAACCAGTTTTTACTAATTTTAGTAGCATTTCTTAAAAGTTTTTATTTCTTGCATAAACAAACACAAATTGGATGAATGAAATTAATTTGAAGTCAATATCTTCTATTGTTCACGAGATATCGAGAACCGCACATCAATTTTTACCAAATTTGCGTACTATTTCTTGTAGATTTTATTTTTTATGAAAAAACGGACTGTTGGATTTAAATAAAAAATTTACTGAAAGTCGAAAACAATATTTTCTGTGAGATACAATAAGTTTGAAGCCAATATTTTTAATTTTTGAAAAGATATTTGAGTCGAAAGTAAATTTTTACCAAGTTTTAGTATTGTTTTTTTTTTAGGTTTTTATTTTTTGTAAGAAAACTGTCAATTCGATTTTTTTCAAAATTTTACTGAATGTTGACAACAATATATCTTAAAAAATTAAATTAGTTCAAAGCCAATATTTTTAATTTTTGAAAAGATATTTGATTTGAAAATCAATTTTTACCAACTTTTGTTAATTTTTTTTTAGGTTTTTAATTTTTTGTACAAAAACTGTCTATTCCTTTTTTTTTTTAAAATGTTACTGAATGTTGACAACAATATTTTTTGAAAGGTTAAAGTAGTTTAAAGCCAATATCTCAAAGTTTTAAAAAGATATTTGAGTCGAAAATTAATTTTTACCAACTTTGAGTAATATTTTTTTTAAAGTTTTTATTTTTTATAAAAAAAAAACTGTCAATTCGATTTTTCTCAAAACGTTATTTTTCGTTGCACCAAATTGTTTTGGAGGTAATTTTTTGTTCGTAAAATACTCGAGGTGACAAACTTTTTTTTCATTTTTTTATTTATAAAAAAAAAAACGTTAATTGGAATTTTTTCCAAAAATATATTTTTTTGGTATCCTGTTACAATACATAATATAAAATTTAATTCAAGTCTCTAGCGTTATTGGTTCGTGAGATATTATGGGTTTACCAACATTTTTACATTTTTTTTAAATTGCTATGGTTAAAAACAACTCACGCAATTTTTTTCAGAGTCCTTTTTGCATCTTTCTGCATTATTATCTGTATAAGAAAATTTATTTGAAGTCGATATCTCTACAGGTTCTTGAGCTATGGACTACGAAAACAACATCGCGAACGTACGGACGTACGGACGTTCGAACGTACGTACACACGCACGCACAGACATATTTCTAAAAATCTTTTATTTCGACTCTACGGACCTACGGAGAAATGTCAAAATTTTCAATTCGACAAATCGGAACCATTACAATACCTTCCTATGGAAAGTTAATAAATAATTTTTAACAATAAAAGTTTTGATCTAGATTTGATGATGAAAAATTTTAAAATTGTCATAAATTTAATAAAATATTTGTACTTATGTACATTCGTTATAGTTCAGTTCATAGCTTGAATAAATTAATCAACAATAAAATACATTTTTCACTAGAAATTATTTAATATATCGAGACATGGGCTCAAGAAAAGCACAACTCTTTTCAAGTATTTTGTAATTTTATAGTATACTAGCTGACCCGACACACGTTGTTTTGTCATATAAATAATTTCTAGACAATATTTTGTTAGAAATAAATAACTTATTGTAAGTGTGTAAGGATGTGGTATATAAGTGGGAGAGATATATGTAGATCACTGAAAACGGTGACAAAATATTAAAATAACAAATCACCAAACAAATTTTTTAATTTATTAAAATTAATTCTTTAAAATTATAAACATATCGCTTATTATGACAATATTTACTACAAAAAACAATATCAATTCCTTAATGCAACAGAGTGTACAAAATTTTTTGTGATCCCATCTTTCCCCTTCCCCAATACAAACAAACTGGATGGTTTGCCCACTCTAGAGCATGCCTTTTTTGTGAATGAGGATCGTTTCCGATTGCTTCCATTGTTCTGAGATTTTTCCGGTGACCAAAAACTGGCTAAGAGATGTTCTCAACCAGTTGGCCAATAAAAATGTTGCGTATTTTAAATACTGTGCAGCAATTATCAATCACTTCCGTTACTTTTTTAGATTTTTAAACTTTAAATCGTATTTTTAACTTCACTCTTGAGAAAATTTTGAAACTGTTGCTCTTCTTGCCAATCAGTGTTTGTTCCAGCAGTCAAAAGTAAATACAAATCAGAGCTGCTTAGTTGATTTTTGTATAAATTGCTGTAAAAGTTTGATGATATCTTGTTAATATCTTCTCTGTTATGAATCTTGCTAACATTGTTGGATAAAGCAACGATCCACTATTTATAAGGTTGCAAAAGAGCATTTACTTTTTTAATTGATTGCACTCAGACAAAAATCAGAAGCTTAAATAAAGCCCCATCAGTTAATGTTCAAAAATGTATGCTCCTCGAAAAATCATTAATTATAAAAACTTAGGTCCTTTGTAAAATTCAGAAATCTAATTTGGGCCCTAAGTCCTACCCAAGTAAGGCCGAAGCCCCAAATAAAAATGTTGGAGCTAATTTCCCACTTAATAAGAATCACCAAATGACAAAACTTGGAGCATTTCAATACCACAAGACTTTGTTTTGTGGAGTTTAAATCTGTTGAAGTTGGGCGTTATGTCCCTGGGCCCTATGTCTCTTCGTCGTTTTTTACTTCCTTATTGGTAATTTAAATTAAGCACATCTGAATTCTGTAATTTTTTTTTTGACAGGAGGAAATCTTCAAAAGACACTTGGCAGTATTCGACACCAAGTAGTGTGGGACTCTTAACCACTTAAACCACCTCTTCATCAGGACCAATCTTGAAGGATCGACTACAGATTTTTCTTTCTTAACTTTGTACAATCACTTTGGGGGAAGTTTAAACTTTTAACACTTTCCCATGTTTTTTTAGACCATAAGCTCATGAGGCTTGGTTCTTCTTAATCTCCGAACATGGTTTCTTATATTCAAGACGGACTCCATTTCAGAATTAGTATGACTTTGCAGTCTCTGGTTGTGCGATACAGCGTATTTTTTAACAACTTCTGTAACCATTTCTATTTGTAAGTCACGATGTAGATCGGTATTTCTTATGTACCAAGGTGCATTAACTATTTCACGAAGGACTTTGTTTTGGAATTTTTGGATGATTTCGGTATTTGTTTTCTTTGTACATCCCCATAATTGGATTCCATAGGTCCAAACAGGCTTTAGTACTTGATTATACGGTATTATTTTGTTTTGGGTTGATAAGTCAGAGTTGTTACCAAGTAACCAGTACATTTATCTATATTTGAAGTTTAGTTCTTCTCTTTTCTTTTTGATGTGCTCTTTCCACTTTAGCTTTGCATCCAAAGTCATTCCAAGGTATTTGGCCGTATTGGCGTAATGTACAGCTTGATTATTAATGAATATTGGAATATTGTTTATCTTTTTATTAGTAAAGTTTATATGTGAAGATTTTGCTTCATTGAGTTTGATACGCCATTTTTCGGTCCAATCTCTCACTGTGTCGACGGCATGTTGTAGATTTACTGCTGCCTTAGAGACACATTTGTTGGGTACCAAAATTGCGGTATCATCTGCAAAAGTAGCCATTATGGTGTGATTACTAACTGGAATATCCCTTGTGTATAGTAAATACAGGGTAGGACCTAGGACACTTCCTTGTGGTACACCGGCTTCTATTTTCTTCAATTCCGAGTATTCTTGATCGTACCTTACTCTAAACGATCGGTCTGAGATGTACGATTTTAATATTTCAAAGTACTGCCTGGGAAGATCCCTTTGCAGTTTGTACTCAAGTCCCTCATGCCAAACCTTGTCAAAAGCTTGAGCAACATCTAAGAAAATAGCTGAACATACTTGTTTTCTTCTAATGCTTTTTCTATTACATCCGATATTCTATGAACTTAATCTATCGTGGAATGTTTATTTCTAAAGCCAAACCGATGGTTTGGGATTAACCTTCTTTCTTCTATGATTTTGCTGAGTCTCTTCAGAAGCAGTTTTTCAAAAACTTTTGCCATAATTGGTATAAGCGATATTGGTCTGTAAGACGTCACTTCTGTAGGTGGTTTACCTTGCTTTGGTATGACAATTACTTCAGCAATTTTCCAATGGTGCGGGACGTACCGGTGCTTAAGGCATGCATTTATTATATATTGGAGTTTTATGAAGGCTTTCAATGGCATTTCTTTCATAACCTGAGCAGTAATTAGATCGTAACCTGGTGATTTTTTATTTGATAGTTGATGTAAACACATACTTTTTATTTCTTTAAGTCTTACAATTGGTATTTCACTTTCATCTATCTTATCAACAAACTGTAAGCTATTTTCAGCCGCGATTGATGAGTATGGCTTAAAAACATTCGCAAGATGTTCAGTGAAAAGGTTAGCTTTTTCTTTCGGGTTACCGATCCATTTCCCGTCTTGAGATTTCAAGGGCGAGTTTTGTAACTGCGGTCTTTTCAGGCACTTCGCTGCTTTCCATAGCGAAAAATCGGTTGAAGCATCAGTCGTTAAATTCCCTAGGAATGTACTGAGTGAATCATTTTTGAATTTGTAAATTTGTTTTTTAAGATTGTTGCTTATACGGTTAAACGTTGTTTTATCATCAATCTGGAAATCTAGTATTTTGCCATTTTCTTCGAGCACTTCTTTTCTCTATTATCAACTCTCTTATCTCTAAAGGATATTTTATTTCATTTTGTCTTCTATTAGAAAATGTTGGAGTACTTTCTTCAGCGGCCTGTTTCACATCAGCAATAAATTGTTCCACCGCATGGTCAATTTGCTCGATTGTATCCATGGGAGATCTTAAATTTATATGTAAGACTTAAAAGCCTTTCTCTAAAATCACTCCAGTTTGTTTTCTTATTTAAAAGCTTTGGATAACTTTTTTCTATAACTTAGTGATAGAATCACTGGAGTATGATCTGATGACAGGTCATAATTACCTTCGACACTAATGTGATTTCGTTTGATTCCTTTAGCTACGAAAAAGTCAATAAGGTCTGGTATTTTGTTAGTATCGGAAGGCCAGTAAGTTGGCGACCTGGAGGAATAGAATTCGCAATTGTATTTACGGCCTGCTTGGAAAAGTCTTTTGCCTTTTGTTGATATAAGTCTTGAACCCCAATGGGTGTGTTTCGCATTGAAGTCTCCACCAAAAAGAAAGTTATGCCCAAGAAGATTAAATAGATCTGTATAGTCATCTTCTGTCGGGGAGCGCCTTGGTGGGCAGTATATAGCTGCTATCTTAAACTCTTTCTTTTTCATACCAACACTAATAGTTGTTACTTGCATATTTTCACTAGTAAACTTGGTTTCTTCATAATGTTTTAAGCTTTCTTTTATAAAAATCGCCGATCCACCTTTTGCCTTGTCAGCTGGATGTGGAGCGTGGTAACATGAATAGTTTTCTATTACATTATCTAGACTTTGCCCATTGGAGAAATGAGTTTCGGACACCAGGCAAATATCGATATGTTCTAGATCTTAAACAATTTTTAATTCGGATGAATGTTGTATAAGACCGTTTGCATTCCATGTAGCGATTTTAAGTGTTCTGTCCATCATTGTTTTTAAGAGCGACTTTTTCGATTAGCTGTTTGATATTCAAATCCTGTTTAACAATTCTTTGAAGAATAAGTTGTAGCATTTCTTTTATGGAAGTCTCTTCATTCTTCCGCACATTTTTAACAATCTGAGAATAGGCTTTATTTTCATCGCTTTTACTTTGAACAGCCTTTTTAGGCGGTTCCTTCTTAGTATTGTTTTCAGCAGTTAAATCGGTATTTACTGTGTTTCTGGGTTTGTCTCTAGCAGATGTATTTTTGCTTCTGAACTCTTGGAATTTTTTGGCAACTGGGCAGCCTCTATAGCTTGCCGGGTGATTACCCTGGGGTGATTACCCTTTGCTCATAGGACAATTCTTAGTTGCATGTTTTCCTTCCTAAAGCTTGGCAACGTTTGCACTGCGGAACAACTTTAGATTTTCGGAGTGGTTCAATTTTAACAGCTATGTCCAAGATTGATCTTACTTTATAAATCTCCTCGAGACTTTGTTTGCTGTCAAAAGTTAGCATGAATAAAGGTAGTAACCTCTTCCTAGTCATCGATTCTCCAGAAATTTTTAATTGTCTTATTCTTATATAGATTGACTGCATCAAGTTAGGCTTTTTGTAGGGAGAGCACGAGGAATGAAGACCTCTGGCTACTACTTTTATTGACCTTGTAGCTTTGTTCTCATATGAGTACCATTGTATTTGGTGTTTGCTCAGTTCTTCAGTGACAGATCTATACTCGTCAGCTTCTTCGACTGTGACTTTCCAGTTGTCTTTGTTGTACGATGTGTATTTGCAAGCTTTTTTAGTACATTTTTCTATTATTTTCTTAAGATCTCCAAAAATTGCAAATCCTGAGATCATAATTGGTGGTGGTGTAATTTTTTTGCTGCCTTTAGCGTGAGATATTGATTTAGCAACAGCTACCACATTATTCTCTTCTTTAGTTATTGTAATCCACTCTTTGTTATTTTCGGTTTTAGAGCTTTTCTGATTTCCTGAACGAGTCTCGGGACTACGTTTACGTTTCTTTGTGGTATGCTTATTTTTCTTTTTCTCAGTTTCAAACAAGAGCTCTTCTTCATCAGTTTGATATTCAGGTTCAATATATTTTGGACTTAACTGAAGCGTCGACTCTGAATCTTTCTTGTCAAGCAAGGAACTTTCTCTTCGAGTTTTTTCACTTGCAGCTGAAGACTTTGAACTAGAACTTCAAGTTGTTTTCTTGCCGCTATTTCAATTTGCCATTCTTCAAAGTATTTCTTTGATTTTGATTGGTCTTTCTCTTTGTCTTCGTTGGAACTCTGTTGATCTGTGATGTCAATCTCTTCATTGATCTTGGTTCCTTTTTCGCTGATGTTTTTAACATCTTTAATATTGTTTGAGGTTGTCGATGATGTAACCCCTGAAGTAAATTTGTTTGGGGGAGTTCTTTGCATCTTTGAACTCCGTCTCTCAATATTTTTAAGCAATAATTGGTCCTCCCCAGAATCCATAGGACCGACCTCAGAAGAGAGTGGATGTACCAGTTTCACTGGAGTGCCATCACCTGGGGTATTTAATCTAGTCGTTTTGTTCATTGCCATAATTTTTTTAACTTAGTGTTCGTACCATAAATAGGTCAGTTACTTCTATCAATAGTTTATATTCAGCCGCCCCACAGGGTACAGACGCTGACCAGTGTGCCGCACAATATGTGTCAGACGCTCTTGGATTTAATCGTGAGCTGGTGCATTCAGAGCGATATTTCAGTTCTTTTTGCCCCTAGTTCCTGAAAAGGTAACTCAGGTGACTCAGCTCATGGATCCAATGGATCCAACGGGCACCGCGAGGAGGTGACGATGCGATTTTGCCACGCCACGTAAAATGATGACATTTGGTCTTATATTAAAAGTTTATTTAGGAAATGCATGTATTTTTATAATAATGATTTTGACCTTCAATGTTGGTGGATTTGAATTTAAATTTGAATTTCTAAATTATTTTTTTTAATTTGATTCTTTTTTACGAAAATGCATCACATAAGATACAGAACTTGAAAAATAGCTCTATATCATTACAACCGAGACAACCATGGGTATACACAAATTTTCACACCGAGCTATTGCTAGCAGATCTTCGTAGAATAGTTTATGACTTTAATGTTTATTTGATCCCTTAATGTAATAAAAAAGGTTCCTAACCGAATATACCCATAGTTGAACTACTGTTGCCCTAAGTGTATCCTTTACTATAGCAGCAGTCTTAATGGCTTTAGACTTAACACAGCACCTCCACATATACAGAACGCAAACTAGACATGAAGTAAAAACATTTATTCTAAATAAATCATGTCCTTTGGCCAGTCAAAACGTCAACTATATTCTATACCCATACTCAATATCCGTTCACCTTTTAATTTCCATTGATAATTGAATTTTCATCACTGGAGGCGATTTTAAGACTTTAATTAACGGAAAACATTTTCAAAAGCATTTCCACCACTATGCCCTGCAGTATCAATTAGTATTGTGGAGAATAAACCGAAGAACATACCACCGAAAGGATTGTACTAGCAAAAGGCTCTCCTGGGGTAAATTTATAAATATTTTTCTATAACACTTCGACCATTAGGTTGTTTTTTTTTTTAATGCACAACATGCTCAAGCACAGGTTTTCATAAAAATCGATCCATTTCAATTAAAATCCATTCCAGAAAATCCAATAACTCATTCTAGCCTCATGACCACACACCTATACAGCAGGAGTTCCGTTCCGATTTGGGACAGAAGAAGGAAAAAAATTCAAATTCAATGAATACCAAATTTTTTTCCCATAATGCAGCCATTGTTATTGAAGATTGGAGTTCATCTTAATTCAACTGGACAATAGGAAAATGGTCATATTGATGGTTATGATGATGGCTGAGAGGATGATGATGAGAGGATTTCTACTCCAAGACCACGTTCAGGAATAATGTTGTTATATGATTTTGGGTATTGCAATAAAGCCAAATGTATACATAAGCCTCTATATGGAAATTCCATACCTACACAAAAGAATCCAACAAGTTAGCCAGAAGAAAGTTCCAAAGTCATTATTGTTTTGTCCAAATATATATGTACATATGTTTGTTTGTATGGACGAGTATGAAGGTTTGTGAACAGAAGAACATGATTGCTAATATTACCCAGAGGGGATATAAACATGTACATATGTATGTATGAATATTTGTTAGACGAGTTAGGTATTGGCCAGAGCAAACCGATTTAACATTTTATTTGATTGTGCAATGTCCTGAATGAAGAGAAGAATTATCAGAAATGTAGTTCTAGTTTTCAAAACCCAACACAATAGTTGATTGAAGAAAAGAATAGATAAATGCTTAATGACACCCACAAGATTAATTTCAAAAATACGATTATAGTATTGATTTGTTTCTTTGTTTTAAGATGTTTAAACTTATATTATTTATAAAACGATAACAACAATAGGGTACTTTTGGAATTAATATGGATTTTTTATTTGTTGACATTTGTACTTGAAACAAAACAGTTGAGTTTATATATTTTTTATAGTTTACATGCACTCAAGGGGTTATTAATACCATTAACATTTTTAGGTTTAAACACAGTGCGAGGAAAGGATGTAAATGTTTCGTTTATACAGGGTTATCCATTTTGCGGTTTCAAAAGTAAACGTAAATAAAACATAAAATATTTTTGTCATGATATTTCTTTGTTATTATAAAGTTGGAGCGTTGATATTATGTGTGGAACACTACATCATTTAAATGACCACCACGCGAATTGTTGCAAGCATCGATTCTTTTCAAGTAATTTTCGACCACTTTTTGATATATTGAGCGCTATCTCAGCCATAACTTGACGAATGTTGGTTTTTAAGTGCTCAAGAGTTAAAAGTTCATCTGCATAAACACTGTCTTTCTCGTAGCACCACAAAGTGATGTCAAATCGAATGATCTTGCCGGCCAGCTGATATTACCACGACTAGAAATTACGCGGCCAGGGAATGTCTCTTGCTATAAAGCCATATTCGCTTCAGTTGTTTGACATATGGCATCGTCTCGTTGAAACACATATTCTCCAAGTCGTATTCTTCAATAGCTGGTTAAAAAAAAAGTCGGTTATCATATGACCATAACGCTCCGATTCGCCGCGAGACGGTGGCAATCTTTCCATCGTCGTTTTCGAAGAGGTAAGGTCCAATCACACCTCCGGACCAAAGAGCGCACCAAACAGTGACTTTTTGAGGATATAATGGCCTCTCTTCAATTACTTGATGATTCTCAGAACCCCAAATACGACAATTTTGTTTATTAACATACCCGGGCGAGAAATGTGCTTCGTCGCTGATGAAAATTGTATTCGAAAAATCACCGTCCAGCGCCTGTTGTAGGTCCTTTAACTATTTTCCTACGCTGTTTCTTATAAAATTGGTCACATAAACAGTGTATACGATGCCGAAGAGTTAAAAAAATGAAAAACACTATTTTTAACAATTGCTTTAAATGTTAATTTTTGTATGCATTCACTGTTATGAGAGTAACGCCCTGTGAACAATTAAATGGGCACTAACTCATTTGGTTTAAATTCTCAAAAATTTTAAGTGTTTTTAAAGTTTTACATAATTTTTTTTACGCGTTAATTCCTCTTTCTAAAAAATCTGATATCAGTTAATTATTTAAAAAAACACCCTGTCAACCAATTTTCATAAAAAATTCTATTTTTATAGTTTAAGAAATTTCCTTAAGAAGCAACTTATAGCAAAATCTTTATTTGTTCAAAAGATATGATTTTTGCAACGAGAAAAGTCATTTCGAATCACAGTGGCTTCGGAGAAATCATAAGCACTTAGAAGCATTATTGGCAATGTCGAATGTGTGATCATTTCATAAGAGGTGATCTGTGATACACATACTGAGTACTGAAAGTTGATAAGTTTCCTGAATGTAAGTGTCACTCATGAGGGTACTGTCGTCAGTGAAAGAGTTTAATGGATCAGAAGTGGCAGAGATCGTTTATGAATATAAGGAAGAGAGGCGTAGGCAAAACGGAACTCTGGGGGACACCAGCAGGCCCGTAGCCAGGATTTCGGTTGGGGGGGGTGTTCAATTTCGAAGAAGTAATTCTATATACAAAAATTTAAAAAAAACTACATAATGTAAATGTTTTATTTTTGTTTGTATTTTTTTTATTTTTTATTTAGTTAAATAAATAGTTTGGATTTTTACAGCAATAAACGCCTTGTCTTTTTTTTAGACATAATGTCGATCACTTCATCTGGATCCACATCAATACCTGAGTGAACAGACAGCATTTCAAGTGCGCTTAGTCTTGGATGGCCCATAACGCTTCGGGATACTGTTTTGATCCTTTTCATCGTTGAAAAGGTTCTTTTAACGCTAGCTGTTGTAACTGGTAGTGTGGCCAAAATTGTAAGCAAGTAGCTTATGTTCCTGAAGTAGCATATATATCTAGCAGTTTCAGAACATCGGAAGAGGGATCCATCGATGAAATTTTTTCGCACCAGAGTATGTACTCCGCTTTAACAGCTGACAAGGATATTGCGTTATCGAAGTAGAGTGTTAGATTTTCCATTTCATTTACTCGATTGGCGGCAGCAAAACCTGGAAGCAGAGCTTGAAACGATAGTAAAACGTCCTCGTTGACCATAAATCTGTCAGTAAGATTTTGTATAAGAGAATCTAGACAGGGAATAAGTATAGAAACTCTAAAATAGTCTTCTGGACATGGTGTTTCTGGATTAGAGCGCGTTGTTTGTTTCAAAGAAAGCATTGGAATTGTTATGCTGACTTCAAATAAATCCCTGGCAAGTTGTGATGCGGATTTAAAAGCGTCTCTGAAAAAGTCTCTGGCAGTTTCTCTTATGTTCTTAAGAGAACTTAAGACTTGTTTCGTGTGATTTATTGCAGACACGAAATTTAAAGATTCATTTTGAAGGAAAAGTGATAAGGGTATTAAACTAAAAAGTTTTGCGCATACCATGAGGCTTACCAGAAAATCACTTCTTTGAATTGCTGCTAACAGAGTTGATGCTTTTGAAGACATTGCCTTGGTGGATATTTCTTCAAAACTAATAGCAATACATTTGAAGAGCTCTACAAATGAAAGAATGCTGTCATGCCTTTCAATAAACCTTGTTTCACAAAGGCGCAAAAGTCGTTTTTTCTGCTTTCTGGTGCGAATTTTTGGATGGCGATTTGGAAAGTCGGAAGAAATTAGCTATTTCGCTTACTACACCAAGACAATTGCGAATCGAGGGTGTTGACATGGCATTAGACAACATGATTATAGAACAATATACATAAGTAGTGAGGAACTAATAAGAGAATATACAAACTTTTGTTCAAATATTTTTTTAAAAATCATTTCGGGGGGGGGCTTGAGCCCCTCTAGCACCCCCCCCTGGTTACGTGTCTGGACACCAGCATTTATTTTATGAATTTCAGACTTCAAATTATTCAATAAAACTTGTATTGAACTGTTCGAAAGGTAGTTTTTAATCCAACGAAGAAGGGTTTCGTCAACATCAAAAGCACCAATTTTTGATTAGAGAGCTTGGTGCCAAGTTCTATCAAATGCTTTTAAAACACCAATTGCAGTAATCTTACTTTCTACAAAACAAAACTGTTCGGTTAGATAAACAATCAAATCACCGCTGATCCTATTACTATGAAAGCCAAACTGTCGGTCATTAATGGCTGAATCACAAACACGCTTCAGCTTCGTCTACGTTACGGTGGGCTTGCTTCGAGGTTGCTTTGAATGACATTTCTATTATTTCATCCCTCCAAAGAGCAAATATTTTGTTTGTTGACATTTTTTACAGCTCTTGAGCTGTCAGACAAAGCAAATGTTCAGAAAATTAAACTAGAGCTCCCGTTTGGACTCACATTACGTTACATTACGTTCTTTTCCTTACGATTGTCAAACGAAACGTGAGGTCGAAGCTCCATTGTGATAGCATGCATTGAATTCCTATGGCTGAACTCGTAAACGTCAGGCGAAGCCAAAGCTGAAGCGTGTTTGTGATTCAGCCATAAGAAGCTTTCGTTCTTCGAGATATTTCTTAAGCTGATAATAAATCTGCGTTTCCATGACCTTGGAAAGAAGGGACGCGCGTGCAATTAGACGACAGTAAGAGGGGGAAGAGGATTCCGCTTTTTGGGGGACAGGCTGGACAAATGCTGTTTTCTATCTGATCGGAAAGAGACCTGTATAGTAGGCAATGGTTTTGCCAGAGTTGAAGAACACCTCATCAGAACAATAACGGGCATGCTTTCCAGGCTAGCGGATTTGTGTATGTTAAGGTCTTTATCATTATCAGTACTCTTGCAACTGCAATTTTATTTTCAATTTTCCTAAAAAAACAATAACTCCATTTAGGCCTACCGCATACTAAGCAACTAAAAATTTCTCACAATACAACAGTGTTAGCTTTATGCCTGCATTTAAAATTTTCTAACGAAATTTTGCTACAAATTAATTTCTTATTACAAAACAGTTTCGGTCAGAAACATATTTTTGAAATATTGAAAATACTCAATTAAAATAATTTCAATTATTTATTTATTTTGAGTTCAATTTTATTTTAACCTTTATTTTTAAAAATTCATAATTGAATAACATTTGGTGCAACCTCCAAATAATATGACCAAAAGAAAAACGTTGAACATATTATTGTTTTTGAATGTTTTACTAGAAAATTTATCACATTCAAGGTTTCTCTTTAGAGATTCTACTGTTGAATATTTCGGTTTAGAGATTTTGGATCTTAGCTTGGGAAACATGTCGTGGTGAATTTGAAGTTCCTGATTTGTTTTTTTTTCGTTGAAGAGGTATAATAACTTGGCTAGGCAATACACCGTGCAATTTTATCACTGATAAATTGGCACTCTCTAAATCAGAAAATCTAGTTTATCAGAACAGAAGTTGGTCATATTATTTAAATTCAATTTTGAAGTGTATTTTACTTTAATAAATCACTCATAATGTTAACTAATAAATATATAAAACATTATAGCTGCCATATTAATTACTGCCATTTATAAAATAATATTTTACTCTTAAGAATTCAACGTTTTTTTTTTAATCATCAACTCTTCATTTTCTCAAAAACATAGTTTCTGACTGAGGCAATATCAAAAAAAACTAATTCAACGTTTTCAAAAACAAAAATATGAAACTGATTAAGATTTTCCGACGTTTTTACTTCAGTTCTATAAGATCAAGACAAAAGGTACTAAATAACAACTATTCTATTAAATGAAGTCCATCCTTAAAAAGATAATTCCACAGATTCATGATTCTTGCTCAAACAATAATTCTTTAACAGTGTTGAAGCCACAGTCGTCATCAGTTGAGCTACCACCAAAAATTAAAACAATTCAAATCTATCGATGGGATCCTGACAAACCCGATGTTAAGCCTTTCGTGCAAACATTCAAGTTTGACATGAATTGGTTAATTCGGCAATCTCCAATGGTTCTGACAGCACTGATTGTGATTAAAGAGAAATTAGATGCGTCTCTGACATTTCGACGATCTTGCCGTGAAGGTATTTGTGGTTCATGTAGCATGAATATCAATGGAGTCAATACGCTAGCTTGCATTTGGTATAATTTACTTTTTTCTTAAGAAAGAAAATAACTAAATTTAAAATAATATTCTAGCAGAATCGATGATAATCTATCGAAGACTTTAAAAATCTATCCCTTGCCTCATATGTATGTCCTGAAGGATTTAGTTCCAGATATGACACACTTCTACAATCAATATCGAATGATTCGTCCATGGTTGTGCCGCAAGTAAGTACTTCTAATCTACTTTCTTCAATGAATTTCGCTCGGAAAACCGTTTAAACTACCGTTTTCGATGGTTTTGTAATCAAACAAAACAAAAGATCTGCAGCGTGAACATTTTTAAATTACCTCAAAGTTACTTCACTTTAGAAGACAACCAACAAATTTCACCACTAAGGCGTTTCGCCCGTTAGGATTCTGAATTTTTATGAAATTTTTTCCGCTAAGCTCAAATACTGAATTTTATACTTCTTATAATACATAGTTTAATAAATTTTTATTTTATGTCCTTCTCAAAAAACTTTAGGTACAGTATAGCACATAAGTGATGACGGAATTTGATTCAAGATAAAATAGAATTAAAATTTCTTGGACAAACCCCTGAACAGATAAAATATAGAATAGACTCAAAAGATTGATTTACCCCAAAGCTTTGTATTCCCTTTTACATAGAAATAAAATTTGCAATCCTAAAGTTAAAGAAATATTAATTTACATGTATTTAATTAAACATAACCCCAACACTGAAAAAACCCAAAGTGTGAACATGAGAATGTTCATCTTCATGTCTACCATACTTCCTATAATCTGCATTCATGAAGAAACTTTAAATATTCTGTCAGTAACTAAAAAACGTAATTCTATATTTAATGCAAATACACTTTTACTCTTATTTGCAGTTATATTGACAACATCAATCAATTGTATTATCTTCGCATAGGAGGTCATGATTTTGTATTAAAATGTAGGCCCCACCTATAACAGATTTATGGGATGTACGCTTGTTGACTTTTAAAAAATATTGTCTTCTTCATATACACTATCTTACTATATTTTTGTTATACCAAATAGCCACATTTCATTTTTCTGTACAGTTGAGTGGCTCAGCAGGTGCATGCATTGGGCTAAGCTTTTTGAAAGCTCGCTCAATTGTGTGTATGTGTTGGTTCATTCAATAACACATGGATTGTAGATTACTGTTTTGATTGTTAGGGTCCGGACCAATTTAACTTCACTACTAAAGGCATAACACTAGTAGTGTGGTTCTATTGTAAAGACCTCTTAAATAATCTTATACAGTGATATACTTAGAAATTCGTCTGTTTTGATTTTAAGATTTTTTTTTTTTTATATTGCAATGACTGGTAATTTTAGAGTAGATTATTGTAATGTTCGTGGGCTGAGAATGAATTTTCTGTCTGTATACATCCACACTAATTCTACCAGACCAGCTGTTTTGGCATTGAGTGAAACCCAAGTAGGTGAAGATTCCGATCCTGCTGAATTTTTTATTCATGGGTATTGCTTGGTGCCATTATTCTTCTCACACCATGGTCTCGCCATATATATTAGGAATGATGTTGCGTATCAACTTTTACCACAATACGGTCATTGTACCAACTCCTTCTTTAATTTCATGTGGTTAAAACTTTCCGTGAATAAGCACATCATTCACTATTGTTTCCTTTATCGGAGCCCAAACCTGGACAGAGTTTCGACTTCTCAGGAATTTGATGCTCTGTCTGACTCCATTCAAAGAATTGTCTCCCTGTATCCTCACACTGAAATCGTTATTACGGGCGATTTCAATGTACACAATTCTTCGTGGCTTCAACATTCGGGCCAGACAACACCAGAAGGAGTGTGTGCTGAGATCTTCGCTGAGTTGAACCACCTAACTCAGCTGGTCAACGAGCCCACTCGAATATCGGACGTGGTAGGTCGAGCAGAAAACACTCTTGACTTGTTTCTTACCTCTGACCCTGGTAAGTACACTATTAGTGTTCTATCTCCTCTAGGCTCATCTGACCATTGTGTCATATCAGCAAATTTCTCGTGTCAAAACTCTCCAGTTAAAGAAAGAGCTCCTAAGAGAACCGTTTGGCAATACGAGAAAGCCAACTGGGACGGTCTCAATAATTATTTTAGGATCTTTAACTGGTCACTATGCTTCCTCGGTAGTGACGTTGACGCCAGCGCTGATATGATCACAAGTTTGATTCTCCTGGGAATGAGAACTTTTATCCCGAATAGGGTTAAAAGCATCAGACCTAAGGAAAACGCATGGTTCGATGCGAGCTGTAAAGAGGTTATTAGGGTCAAGAAGGTAAGTTTCCGTTGTTTTAAGGCCAATCCAACTGAGGAAAACCGGAATAAGTTCAAGCAAGCCAGGAAGGCCTGCAACGTCCATATACGACGGACCAAATTTTTACATGACCAAAAATTACGGCAAAAAATACTGCAGTGTCCCAAAGGCAGTAAAAATTTTTGGTCATTTGTAAAAAACATGAGGAATTCTTCCTCTTCGTCGGTTCCTACGCTCGTTGTCAATGACACTCCCCTTGTTAGCTCTTTAGAGAAAGCTAATCTCTTTGCTAGGCAGTTCGCCGCCAATTCAACGCTGCCAATGAGTGTTATGACTCCGCCTGTCATCGAGCGCGTTAGTGATTCTATGGGGCCAATCTTTTTTCGCACTCGTACTGTGGCGAGAGTCCTAAAAGATCTTAACATACATAAATCCGCTGGTCCGGATGGTATCCCCGCTATTGTTCTGAAGAGGTGTTCTTCAACGCTGGCAAAACCACTGCGTAAGCTTTTTCATCTGTCCTACTCCTCAGGTCTCGTTCCGAGTGGATGGAAAACCGCATTTGTCCAGCCTATTCCCAAAAAAGGCGAATCTTCCTCACCCTCTAATTACCGACCGATTGCACTTACGTCCCTTCTTTCCAAGGTCATGGAAACGCTGATTAATTATCAGCTCAAGAAATATCTTGAAGAACGGAAGCTTCTTAATGACCGGCAATACGGCTTTCGTAGCAATAGGTCCACTGGTGATCTCATGGTTCATCTCACCGAACAGTGGAACAAATCTTTACATTGTTTTGGAGAAAGTAAGATTATTGCACTTGAT
The DNA here is from genome assembly GCA_951509635.1 of Eupeodes luniger. Taxonomy (NCBI): domain Eukaryota; kingdom Metazoa; phylum Arthropoda; class Insecta; order Diptera; family Syrphidae; genus Eupeodes; species Eupeodes luniger. Next base: position 75,131,215 of record OX608075.1, on the reverse strand, counting down.
ATTTCAAAGGCATTTGATAAAGTCTGGCATCTTGCTCTCTTATCGAAAATGCGTGCTTTCGGTATCGACGACTCTCTTCTTCGTTGGATTAGAAATTTCCTTTCGAACCGTTCAATACAAGTTGTTTTGGACGGATTCAAGTCTGAAACCCATAAAATAAATGCTGGTGTGCCCCAGGGCTCCGTTTTGTCTCCGACCCTCTTCCTCATTTTTATAAATGATCTCCTATCTGTTACTTCTAATCCAATACATTGTTTCGCTGACGATAGCACTCTTAGCTTTTCATATTCGTTTCCAGACTCACAACCCTCCTCTTCGGATGTGGAACTGAAACGGCAAAATATGATTAGCTCATTAAATTCCGACCTACACAGCATTGTACAATGGGGAATAAAAAATCGTGTGGAATTTAATGCTTCGAAAACGCAATGCTGTCTTGCATCGTTAAAGCGAGATAAACCCTCTTTGCCACTATCTATGAGTGGCACGTGCATCAACGAAACGGAAAACCTCGACATCCTCGGAATGTGCATCAGCAACCACCTTTTGTGGAGCGATCACATACGCGATGTCGCCAAAAATGCCGCAAGATGTCTAGGTTTTTTGAGACGTTGCAAGAAATTTTTCTCTCCGTCTGATCTGGCTACAATCTACAAAACCTATATACGTCCGAAACTTGAATATAACTCTCATCTCTGGGCTGGTGCTCCAGTAACTTATTTAAGCCTCTTGGACAGTATACAAAGAAGAGCTTTTAAAATGATTGGTGACATCAACATCATCAACTCGATTACGTCACTCGAACATCGACGCAAGGTTTCTTGTCTCACCCTTTTTTACCGTTATTTTAACGGACTATGCTCTAGTGAAATAGCCAGTTGCATTCCTCCCCTTAAACAATTTAACCGTAATACCCGCGCTTCTAGGAATGCCCATCAGTTTACCCTTGAGCCCAACTTCGGCCGTACTATGAAGTACAGAGATTCATTTTTTAGCCGTACTACGCGAATGTGGAACGCCTTGCCACGCTCTATCTTTCCCTATCATTGCAATGTTCAGGAATTCAAAATCAATGTACACCGACACCTCCTATCCAACCCTTCCCTCTTTTCCTAATGCTCACACTGTGTCTTTGGCATATTAAAGGTATAAAAAAACCCTTTTAGTGTTTGCTAATTATAAAAAAAAAAAAAAAAGAACATGAAAATATATTTTTGAGGTTCTGAAATAAATTCAGTCAGATTGATAATCGAATCCGAATCGAGATTTCAATATGGTGGCACTGAATCGAAAGATTGAATTTAAACAGTCAATTTGATACTTATATTTTATAGGAACTACATACTTTCAAATTTCATTATGGCTACAATAAATGTTTGCAAGGCAATCGCAATGAATTGAGTTCAATCATCTTACACAGACGGAAAGTTCGGTGATAGTAATTATGATTTACTTGTCACCTTAGCTGATTGCACCCCAGAAAAATTTGGAAATTTCTCTTTGGAGAATTTCAACCAAATTGTGTAAAATTTGATAGTTCATTAACGAAACAGTAAATTTAACCAAATGGTAAACTTATCCAGTGTTTTACATCATTGCGTGAATATTTTTAAAGTGAATTTATATACATATGTACATGCATAATGCAGACTGGAGGCAGATATACATAAATGTCAAAACCTGAAAGTTGAAAAGAATACACCAGTAGTAACTCTTTTTACTTTCTATAAAATACTATATTTTTGGCTCCCGGAAATTACGCCAGAATTTTTTTTGGAAAAAACGCCAGAAAATTCTTCATACAAAATTCTGGCTTTTTTTCCTAGGAAAAAATCCCAAATTTTTCTGGCAAAATTTCGGAATTTCAGGCATTTTTTCCTAAAAATTTTCTGGCGTTTTTTCCATTTACAGAAATGGAAAAAAGGCAAAAAAAAATATTTGGAAAAAAAGCCAGAAATAAAATTTCTGGCGTTTTTTCCTTTTCATGTTTAGGAAAAAACGCCAGAAAACTGTATTTTGTATAAATTGTTGTAATAAATAAACAGTTTTACTACACATTCTTTGTCTCTATCATCTATTGTAAGAATTATTGTTTAGTTGCTTTCGCGAATTCATCATTGACACTTGACGTTGTGAAAAAAAACATGCAAAGTTATGAGTACGAAATTGTCTGTGGAAAGCAAAACAGCAGTAAACTTTTATATATTCTCGAACAGAAACAATTATATAAAAAAAAATATTGTTATAAGAACAATGTGGTGTATATTTGTTATGTTAATAATTGTAAGGCAGACAAAAAGATAACACCAATCATGTTTCTCAACAGGATGGTGTACGAAAAAAACTGTATATGCACAGATATGGGGTCGTTCGATGACGTTTTCGAAGGTTTTTGCTTTCTAATTAATAATCGTATTTTTAAAATAATTTCTATGCACTTTTCTAGATTCTAATGATGTTGACACTAACGTTTACTCTGACGAGGAAGAAGAAGCGGAGGAACATCCTGAAGACGTAAAAGAAGCGGATGTAATATTATGTATTATATGTCAGGTCCTTCCACCAAACGTTGTGTCCGCCGCGTCCGCAACGCAATGGCAGCGCTGCGCCCGCGACCCCCCCGCGGGTGCATTTCAGGGGCTGTTTTTTCCTGTTGTGATAAAATGTCTACAATATTGACCAAGTAGCGACTTTTAAAATGCAAAACATTTTCTGGCTTCTTTTCCAAATTGATATTAGGAAATTAGGCCAGAATATATTAATTGGTTTTCTGGCCTAATTTCCATTTTGGTTTCTGGTTTTTTTTCCATTTCTGTCTGGCACAATTTCCAATGTTTCTGGCTTATTTTCCACAAAAAATTCTGCTTCTTTTTCCAATTTGAAGCAGAAAACATTTTCTGGCGTTTTTTCCAAAAAAAATTCTGGCGTAATTTCCGGGAGCCATATTTTTATATGTAATCTATAATACTATCATCGTGGGTTTTTACGGGGGCAGCACCTTTGTGCCTACGGCAATATAAGCTATGAAGTGGCCAACGCCATCTTGAGCCTAAAGCAAACGTAAAAAAAATTCTCTATGATAATACTATACATTTTATATAGGTACAATGATACTATAACTTTTTGACAGTATAGTGTTGCCGCAAGCCTTACTGAAAGTGATATGAAATAAATTTAAAAAAATAACCAAATCGAAAAATATTTTATAGACAACCAAAAAACATTAAATAAATAAATTAGGTGGCGCAACAGTCCGTAGAGAACCAGGGGCTAGTGACTTACAACTCTCAAGCATTCCTGTGTGCGAGTAATTACAGGGATGGAGGAGACCTACAGTTTATATGCCGAATCCAAACGGCTAATTTGAGAAACCACTTTTTCAAGACAAGAATTACTCTTGGAGAATTTGTCAATTCCTCGCAAGAGGCAGTACCCGTGAAAAAAACTTTAGGTGGCACAGGCAGGGATCGAACCCAAAACCTCTAGCATGACAGTCCAACGCACTAACTATCATGCCACGGGTACTACTATTACCAAAAAACATTGCTTTAAAAGAAAAAAAGGTGGCTATAATAAGATACACAGTGTTGTTCCATAGTCCTAAAATGACAGTTAAAACGTACTTTGAATTCTTTATAAAGTGAAAAAACGAATTAAACATCTTTACTATAATCTTCATCCGATTTTCTATAATCTCCATTTTTGAAGACATCGGCATTTTTGATCTTCTCTCTCTGTCCAACCAATTTGATTTGATTATACATATAGCATCCTCATTGTCTGCATAGTTTCGACTGTAAATTCACCATTATTGTTTTACCATCACACAAGTTCATTGATAACTTTTTTTTTAGTTTAACGACTAAACTTAACGTCTAAATGATTGGCAAGTTTTATAAATATTACTAATATTTATTCTGCTCGTGGTTGAGAATTTTAAATCGGATTATTTCTGTGAGTTCGGTGAAGTTCAACCGTGTTTTAATTTAATTTTATATAAATTTACTTAAATTACATTGAATTTTATTTCACTCCAACTCGCAGAAAATGGTTTCATAAGTGAAGCATTAAATTATAATTTAAAAAAACAGGCCTTAAAATCTACTAAGCCAAACATTTCCCAATAACATATTATAGTAAAAACCCTATTTTAAATGTATGTTCTTTTTTATTTATGTATAACAAACAAAATATTAACTTTAAACTTTAAAATACCAAAATGCGAACAGAACTCAATGTTATAAAATGCGCAGATGCCATAATTTCCTATCGTCATCTTTTTGTTACAACTGGGAACACCATCTCAATTTTTATCCACACATATCTGACATTTCACATTGTCAAAGTTTGACACACTATTTTGGCAATCAAACAACGCAAGCAAAAGAAATCTGCTGTTGGCGCAGGCAGTCGAGTCAATAAATTTACGAAAAAGTTCAAATTTGTCTTTCATAACAAAAAAAATATTAATAAATTGCAAGCGCAGTGTCGTTTCAATTTAATCAAAGTTAAATAAAATAACAAAAATCTAAACAAAGAATAAATCATGGCTTTGGTGAATGAAGCAAAATTGGTACTCAGCCGTTTTGGTGCTTTTGGTCGACAGGTAAGAAAGATTCCTCAAGAAAAGGTGTTTATCGCTCATTTGTGCAAAAAGAATTTGATTACATAATTTTTTTTTCCTTTATTGATTCTAATCATTTTTTGTTCTGCTTGTGTTTATATAAAAAAATTGTTTAAACATTTTGTCACAAGACTACAAACGTTGACGATTAGAGTAATTTTCATAAATATATTCATTTTCATTGCAAGACAATGGAAAGCGGCACGACACGGTGCGGCGGGTTGTTTTATTATGTAAAACCCGAATTACTGCATTTCACAACAATATGAAATCGAAATTTTCCACTGCTTTGGCACAGGTTGGTTAGAGAATTTTCATTCCTATCTCCATCAAAATGTTGAGGGTTTTTCTTTATACGTAGACGCAGTTAATTTTCATTTTCTCAATTCGTATAAACTTTCTTATTTATATTTTTAGCTGATAGTCCTGGAGCTAGTGCTTTAAATTGTATTATCTTGTAATTCATTACATTGTAATAAAATAATAATAATAATAATAATTTTCATTGGCACAGCCGCCCTGATGGACAGAATATTTAGGCTAGGAAGATGTGGCATTATGTTAGCAAGAAGGTTGAGTTAGAAGAGATTCATTTTTGGTTATATTTGAATATATCAACGGTGTGCGGGCAGATAATAACAATCCTTATTTATGACTTGTGATACTAAAGTGTTTCCATAAAAAAGTATACCTATGTATGCATCTCTACAGAAAGTGTTTGATTTGTTTGTGCTCTCCTGCATAAAGTTTACTAAACAGTTTATACACTATAATCAATAGCAGATTTTGTTAATCAAAAGATATAAACATTTAAAAAAAATGTATACCAGAAAGTGGACGCATGACAGTAACGAAACTTCTTAAGCAGGCGAAATAAATAAAGAATCACACTTGCTTCCTTCCCAAACATAATTTGTATATGCTATGGTAAGTGCGCACTCAAGGGGTATTTATACCCCTTTAAATGCTCAAGACATAGTGCAAGCATAAGGAAAGGAAGAGAAGGTTTGAAAAAAGCTGTCGCTGCAAATTGCTTTAGAATTCCTGAATATTGCAATGACAGGGAAAGACAGGGTGTGGGTGTAGAGAGAATAGATACTTGACAGTACCAACCCGGAGGCACGCTGAAGTGTTTTGCGACTATTGCTGATCAATTATTAAAATAACTTTGTAAAAGATAAGACAAGAGACATTACGATGGTGTTCTAGTGACGTACATAAATCAACGATTTTATAATATCACCAGAATTAAGAAAGTAACTGCAACACCAACAAAAAAGTTACTTACTTAAGGTAGGGCTACAGTCATGTGTGAATTAGGACCTCAACCAACAAACTTAACCATCTATTTCGCTTCCTAGCTAGATGTCCACAGTCTTCTTCAAGTTGAGTCAAGTCACTTTTCACTTGTGTGCACCACCTGATCCGCTTTCCTGTGGACGTTAATTCGAAGACAGCCATCTCTGGAGTTGGACTTCTATCCTTCTGGAAAAGTCTACGTCGTCGCTATAAAGCCTGTACAGCTCGTCGTTCCATCTTCTCCTTCAGTCACCTTCTATGCTCACGGGACATCACAAAAACTAATGGTGCTTTCATCGGCTTTTGTCATAGTCCATGTGTCTTGACCGTATAGCAAGACGGGGTTGATAAGGATAACACTTTGGTTAATCGAGAGAGACCTTTGCAACTCAATTGCTTTCTTAGCTTTACGAACCAGCGCAGCGGTTAGCTAGAGAAGATCTTCGTTTGATCTCAGCGCCGCGCGCCGGTGATGTTTTCTGCATTCCAACCCACAGATAATATCAACAAAGAGGTTAAAGTTAGACTAATGTTTTGGACTTGATATAAGTTTTATATTGGATGAGAGTTGTTAATTTATTTGAAAGCAGAACACGTTTTGAATTATGTATTCAGTGACAATAAAAGTTTGAGACATCATTCGTTATGAGACGATTTTTTCTGATATTTTGATAATATATCATTCAGCAGTTTGTACCATCCAATCTCAAAACTGTCTCTTTGCGTCTTTTTAAATGGCTTCTGGCTACGTAGGCAAACATTCGAAACGTCTGGGGCCTTAAACGTACTTGCCTAGCTGAGCAACTAACACAATTAAGGCAATTGTTGTATGGGTTGTGCAACCCTGCCTTCAATTTTAATTTCAATATAAAATAAAAGTTGGGTATCATGCCTCTTGAACGCCCATCGTTGACCGCAACGTTGTTCCACTCCATAATCCACAACAAACTGTTACTCTCTGAGGATAGTGGATGTATTGCTTTCTAGACAATAACGTGCTAGTTTTTCAAGCTGTTTATGTGATAAATGTACCCGCCGAGATGAAAATGAGCTTCGTCAGAAAAGATCGTTCAAAATCATTGTCAAATCTTTGCGCGGATCTTAAGCGGATTGTGTGCACATCAGGCTTGTAAAAGAATGCAATCTACCGGGAATGCTATCTTTTTTGACTTTAGTATAAAGATTACATTCATTGAATTCACCTTAAGATAAGGGCTTCAAATTTTGCAATCACCAACCATTTGGCATTGAAAATGCTGCAAAAGCCTGGTGCATAGTAAGACGACGACAGGTGCAGTGGGTGCTTCATTTCAGCTAAAACTTGTTTTGTCCAAAGAACGTAGTTTTTGGGCTGACCACATTGACTTTGAAAATAAGTTAAATTTGTTCAAGCGTAGAGCGACTTATTTTGTCATATAATTTAAACAGAAACCTGTAGATATCCCATCTATGCCTATATTTATCGTGTCACAATTAAGTCTGCTTAAGTAGCTCGGATTCAACATCTAATTGCAAACCGCTTCCATTCCTCCTTTGCTTCCAAAACCTTTGACTTGCCAACACTCCTAAATCAACAAAACTTAAGAACAAAAACTTATTATACATTATTTTTACATTTATACATTCACAGGTCCGTGCAGTTTCGACCACCACAACATCTCTATCTGCTCCTGAACCCGAAAGGAAAAAGGAACCACAAATTAAAACTTTCCAAATCTACAGGTTTTGCCCAGATGCACCCGACAAGAAACCATTTATGCAAACCTTCAAAGTCGATTTGAGAGAATGCGGTCCAATGGTGTTGGATGCATTGATTAAAATCAAAAACGAAGTCGATCCAACATTGACTTTCCGTAGGTCATGTCGTGAAGGTATTTGTGGATCATGTTCGATGAATATTGGTGGAGTTAACACATTAGCTTGTATTAGGTTAGATAGATTATGATTAAGACAACATTTCAATTGACTTGACGCGGTATTGTATCAATTTAATAATTTATATTTGATGTTTGTTCTTTTAGTGAGATTGACACAAATCTCTCAAAGCCATTGAAGGTGTATCCATTGCCTCATATGTATGTGTTGAGGGATTTAGTTCCAGATTTGAATAACTTCTATAGGCAGTACAATTCCATTCAACCTTGGTTGCAACGCAAGTGAGTACTAAACTCCTTCCCTGTCCTACCAGCATCGAATAATTCTTCCTCACCTTTCTATTTCGTTCCCATTTCCATCTACATTTTGGTTTTCCTTTCATTTACCCATTTTCTTAACCAAATTGAATTTTATTTCTGAAATGTTTAACACATATATTTTTGTCTTTCAGAAACGAAGCCACCGAATCAAAGGGTAAGGCACAATACTTGCAATCACTTGATGATCGTCAAAAATTGGATGGTCTCTACGAATGCATCTTGTGCGCGTGCTGTTCGACCGCCTGCCCATCGTACTGGTGGAACGGTGAGAAATACCTCGGACCTGCTGTTCTTATGCAGGCCTACCGCTGGATCATCGATTCTCGTGATGAAAACACCAACGAACGTCTCGACCAACTCAGAGATCCCTTCAGTGTGTATAGGTGTCACACAATCATGAATTGTACACGCACCTGCCCTAAGGGCTTGAACCCTGGACGTGCCATTGCCGAAATCAAGAAATTGTTGTCTGGCTTGGCTAAGAAACCAGAACCCACCATGGAAACAGCTGCTTTGCACAAGTAGAGGGAATAACACAAAACCAAAACAAAAACAAACATCCTTTCCTATTTTTGTCATCATTTTGGATGCATAAGTGTCTATGACTTCTGTGCTGTACTTAGTTTGTCCAACTCAATAATCTCTTCAATTTTAATAGCAGTTGTAATTTATTTTGTTTTCTAAACTAGCCGAACTGTGGCGGATGTTAATAATAATGATATTCAATAAATTTGTTGTAAACAAAAGAAAAATTTAATAATTTTTAATGTCTCTATAATTTGAAAAGTCGATATTCTGACTACATGACCTAGCATAAATTCAAATTAAGAAATTCCTTAAAACTGAAAGTTTCAAGCACTCCATCGTGTTTATTTCGTCCGCATACTGCAGCAACCATTGTTATTAACAGGGATAGGATTTTACTAACTTTGCCTTTTTTTTTTGATTAAACGGAAGATGAAATCGACTTTCGACAAACATGTTTCAAGCTCTGGTGTTTGCAAATATATGTATGTATGTATTTTATTTTGCGTTTTTATACCATAATTGCCTTTTGTTGCCTTTTTCTGCCTTTTTTATTAAATTTTGTTAAGAAATATCTAATAATTGGTTTAGCATTACAGGAAATGCGAACATTTTCGCATACCGTTAAGAATCTTTAGTTAAAAACCCAGCTTTTTGACGATTCGATGCGATTGTTGAGGCCCGATGAACTTAAGAGAGAAAAGGTTTTGTTGTTCGTAACAAACGCTGCACTGTATATGAAGAAGAGTGGCAAAACTCTGCAAGGGTTGTACTCGAAAATAGTTCACGTAAATTGCGTCGCTAACGGTGTAAGCAGAATTTGTGAAAGCATACGCAGTCACTACTGAAAAGTTGACGCCTTCGTGTCGAACTTGAAAAAAGTATTTCTGAAGACTCCAACTCGGATTGCTATTTTTAAGGATATGGAACATGAATTGCCATTGCCACCTCAACCTATAAGTTTGTGTGAAACTGAATTTGAAGTCGTATTTTTGAATTTCCATTTAAACTAGGTTCTAACTCGCTAGGGTACTTGGCTAGAGGCAGCAGCATATTATGCGGAATATTTTGCTCGGATCAAAAAAATCGTCAGCGCTCTCGAAGATGATGCAAGCTGCAAATTTAAAAAAAGCAGAGGAAGTCTTGAAGAAGTTTACAGCCGTTTTCAATGGAAACACAGGGCTAAAAACGATTGAGCAGATAAATTCTGTAATAAACGGCGTAGTGGATTCCAATTTTCCAGGAAACATTGAAGTGAATAATGTTGAAAGTTTTGGATGGGCTCCACTCGTTTCAGCTGAAGTTAGTAGATTATTTAGCTCCTTCAAAGCCCTTCTAAGGGACAACCGAAGAAGATTGCTACCTGAGAACTTTAAAAAACTCTTGGCAGTCCAATGGTTCTATAAGTATTTTTGTTTATTTTCCTAGTATTTTTTAATAAATGCCTTTTCTTTGCCTTTTTAAGTGTTTTGTTTTGCCTTTTTTTAATTGTTTAGGTCAACAAAATCCTTTAACCCTGGTTATTAAGAACTCTTGATGGTGAATACTACTCGTATCATTTGGAAACACGGTAGGTTTCTTCTTCAAGGTTTGCTTTTATAGTACGTTAAATAGGTTTTTACAAGTTAAGTAGGGATATGGTTAGGTTAGTGTGGCTGTCCGGGAGGAAGCAGGACACACTTAAGCCAGTTTTTGGCTCATTGTGATACCACTTGAATCTTGAGTCCTGAGCTCAATGAAACCAATTTGAGTTTCTTATAAAACGTAAAAGAATAAGTATACAAGTGTGTTTGAGATCGTTATAGAAGAATTCTCCTAGGAAGGTTTTTCGTTTTTAAAGTAGAGCAGGCAATGTACAAAGGAGACGAAGAACTGTTTTTTACTCGTCCATAGGGCTTCTTTAAAAGTCATTTGAAAATATGCGTAGCCAAATGACAGTGTCCGGTTATGTTAAAATCGCCTATTTCGAAGAATGCGACCTGAATATAACTGATAGCCCTATTCTTGGATATCGTTACACAATATACATACATACATAGTAATTAATTACTCTTTAATAAAGCAAACTGTAAATTAATGATTCTATTACTTTATATTGGACATAAATTATTTGTACCACTGATCAATTCAATTTGAGCTTAACTTAAAGGTTGCCATTAACGATGTGTTTCCGTATTACTCGAACATCCAAAAACGATCGTTCGTTGTTCAAAAACGTAACAAATTGTGCCATAACGACAATTGAGATTCTGTAACGTTTTTTTGTTTTTACTTCGTCGTTGTGTCATAGCCAATAACGATATTTTCCAAATACTTTAAGGGTTGTCGTTTTTTTTCACTCTGCATTTAATAATTTTCCAACCAACAAATTTATTTAAAAAAATAATGTTTTATTAGAATTTCCTTCGGATTTCCCAAGCAATTGAATCCATTCCTTAGAAAATTCAACTTCCAAAGCTTCTAAGCACTCACTAAACATTTTTGACAAGTTTTAGAGGTTTTTGGGAAAAATAACAGGCTAAATCATTAACAACAATTTATTGCTAGTCCCCTTAACCGTTAAGAAATAAAGTATAATTAAACAATTTATCTGAAATTAGGGAAAAACAAGAACAATGCCAAGGAGTTTATTCGTTTTTCAAGTTACTTGAAGCAAATTGTTCATTATAGCGAAAATACTAATATCATTATTTTCTCACGGTAATTACTGAAATTTTGTTAAGCATATTGGCATGAAAATGTGTTCTCAAAACTAAAAACTTAGACGGGCATTCGTCTTGTCCGAACGATTTGCTTTATGCGTAACCCATTGACGAACAAATTCAACCCGTATGCGTATAAGAATCTCAAATATTGTCATCACACGATTTCTTCCGTTTTTTAAAAACGAAAAATCGATTTTAGTTATTTTTTAATACAACCTGGTCCCAGATCTTCCGAATAACTTATATACGACCATATTTCAGTGATATATAGCGTTTTGAAAAATTACTAAAAGTTATTAATATTTTCTGGGCCCTTAATTTTACCGGGTGTCCATTTTGGGAAATGCATAAAAGTATGTATGTTCGAAATATACATATAGGGTTGTTCAATAACGGGTTACATATTGAATAGCCAGCTATGTGGACAGCTGTCATCTTTTGACATTTAATAAATAAACAACACTCAATTAAAAAAAGTGAATGGAAAACGATACATAATTTTTAAACGCATTAAATTTGTTGAAATTCACCACACGACTCATAAAAAGCGAAATATTAAAAAAGAAGACTGTCATGCCAGAGGTCTTGACTTCAATCCCTGCCTGTGCCATCTAAAGTTTTTCACGGGTACTGCCTCTTGCGAGGAATTGACAATTTCTCCAAGAGTAATTCGGCTTAAACTGTAGGTCCCCTCCATCCCTGAAAACATTACTCGCACACAGGAATGGTTGAGAGTTGTAAGTCACTAGGCCCTAGTTCTCAACGCACTGTTGCGCCACCTAACCTAATTTATTTATTATTTATTTCGTGACCTTTGACCTCGAATAACCCTTGACGCGTACATGATACAGATGTTGATTTTCAACACGTTTTTTACAACGATGTCATAAAGGTAGGTACCAAACTTTAAGTATTTGGGAATTTTTCAGAGCTGAAAACCTAATATCACTGGACTACGCACAGAGTCACAATTCGCGAAACATTTTTTGTCAAAAAAAGTAATCCGAAGGTATCCAAGAATTTTTGCCAAATGTGGGTATCTGACAAAACAACTGATTCAACTTATGGTTTCATTTAAGGGAACCCGAAAATCAATTTCAAATTATTTGTATGTTTTTTGGTAAAAATCGGGTGAATTCTTAAAATACAATATTTTTGACCTCCAAATCTTAATGTTGGGTTATTTTTTGTGAACATTAGAAAGCTGTTTTTATCTTTTGCCAGCTATCTCCATTTAGGCGTCCAACTTGTTCGACAAGCTATTTCAAAATCCATTATAGCCTATGCAAGATGAGATTGAACGCAGCCATTGGGCAGGTTCAGACGACATAAGGGACTTGAAAGTTAGGCAAGTTTCCAGTATCTGATTGGCCAGCTGCCAAAAAATTACCTTCCAATTAAGGCAACTTCATTGGAAAGTTGACTGGAAAGTTAGTCAAGAAAAATCTCCCTAACAATTAAGTCAAGTATACTTCTATGAAAATGACAGTTGATAATGTTTTTTCATTCAATTGAAAGCTGAACTTTATTACACTATGATTTATTTATTTTCTGCACAACTTTATTTAAGGCTATCTGTAAAAGGGTTCCTTGTCAATTTGGAAAAGAAATAACTAATATTTCTTTACAATACAAAATACAAATTGTTGTGAACTTGTAGCTTGCCTGTGGGGTGTTTTGTAGACAATAATTTTGTTGGTACTTTTTTTTACTATGAACTTTAAGTAGAGGTTTGCGAAGTAAAGTTCTGAATTTGAAATTTATGGCACTTAAAAAACTAACTAGTTGCCTTCAAATGAAGTCCCTTATGTTGCCTGAACCTGCCCATTGTGTCCTTGAAATCCATTAAAACTATCTAGATCGATAAATTATCTTTAGCGATGAAGCCCAATTTCACATCGGATGCATCGTTGACCCTTAATATCTCACGAACTAATCCCTTCAGTTAAATTGTATGTTATAAAATGTGACGTGATACCAGAAGTATAATTTTGAAAAAGTGTTTTTCACCTCGAATATTTTACTAAGAAAATGATATTCCAGAATAATTGTATGCTATAAAAAATTACGTTTTTGCCATCTGGTAAAATTTTGATAAAAATCGAACTAACGGTTTATTTTCAAAAAAAATACTGAAAGTACTCGAATATCTCGAAAATAAATGATGGCATTGACTTCAATTTTCTTAGAAAAATCCCGTCGCAGTTTTTTTTAAGAAATAAAAACTTTCAAAAAATGCTGCTTAGATTGATAAAAATTGGTTTTCGACTAAAAACCAGATATTGAAATCAAACTTTTTTATCATACGCAAAATATTGTTGGTAACGTTTAGTTAATTTTTAAGAAAAATTAAACAGATTAAGTAGATTTCCAAGATGTTTTATCAGAATGATAATGAGCTATATTTTGGGACTGAAATATTCATAAACCGGGCAGGTTCTGATTGGCCAGCTGCCAAAAAAATTGCATTATAACTAAGCCAACTTCAATGGAAAGTTGACTGGAAAGTTAGTCAAGAAGAATCTCAAAATCTGTCAAAATGACAGTTGATCACGTTCTTTCATCCAACTAAAAGGTGAACTTTATTACTCTATGATTTATTTATTTTCTGCAAACTCCATTAAATGTTTTCTGTAAAATAGTTCCTTGTCAATTTGAAAAAGAAATAAGTAATATTTCTTTACCATACAAAATATAGAGGATTCTATGTCAAAAATGCTAGACGCCAAACTAAAGGACATGCCAACCAAAGAAGATTTTGATGCAATCCGTATCGAGTTTCAACATCTCCAAAAAAGCAATGATGACTTGAAGGCTCAGGTAAAACATTTTGGTTCTCGCTGCAGTGCATTGGAGCGCCAAGTCGAAATGTTGCAGTCAAAGGCTAATGAAAAAAATGTCTTTGTTCACCTTCCTATACAAGGGGGGGGAAGATGCCGGTGTAAAAGCAAAAGAATGTTGCCTTAATCTGTTGCAAACCAACGAAAACATAGTTGCAACAACGAGGGTTTTGAGGTCCAGCAATATCAACACAGCAAATGTCATTGTTAAGTTACACAAAAATGAGGATGTTGGACGGCTTCTAAAAGCTTCATCTGCACTTCGAAACACAGGAATTTATCTGCATCGAGATCTACCGGCTACCGCACGAGCAAGAAGAAAAAAATTATATACTTTAAAAACTGAAATTCTGAGCAAAAATAGATTTATAAAAACGCAGTTGCGAGGACAAACATTGGTCGTAGGAAGTAAACACTTTTATTATGACAACCAAAATAATTTGATGTGTGACGGCGAGTGCGGAATGTCATTGTTACGTCAAATAATAGATGACAGTGGTAATGGGTGCGTTCCAGGTCAAAATAATCTTGCTGATCTAAATCACAGTGTTTCCCAAACTGTTGGGGTGCCTCGAAACTTATTTTAATATTAATGCCGTCTGCCAATCAAATTTTATAGAAAGTTTAGAAGTTGAAAATTTAAATGTTAAAAATATTTGTAAAAAATGTAAAATTTTGTCATACAACATTTCTGGTCTTAGTAATAAGAATTTATTTATTGATTTTTTTAATTTTATTAATAAGTTCGAACTTACATTTTTATATGAAACTTATCTAAGTGAAACGAACCTTACATGTTATGAAAACAAGTTCCAAAACTACGAGCTAAAAATTGTTCCTGCTATAAGAAATCAAGCAAGAGGGAGAGCAAGTGGGGGATGCATATTCGGTGTGAAAAAGGAGTTGAAGAGTTGTAGTTACGAGTTTAAGTTATTTGATGATGCTATTTGTGTAGATCTAAGATTAGATGGTGAATTATTTCGGATCCTACCCTGCTATGTCAACTGCAACCATTGGGAAACAGACTTCAACAAAATGAAGGAATTTGTTATGTGTGGATCAATTTCAAATCTGTTGGTGGTGGGTGATCTGAATGCAAGAATAAGTGCAACAGAAGGAGTAGAAAATGAGAGAAGAGGTTTAGAAAGGCAGTCCAAGGATTCAGTAAGGAATGGAAAAGGAAACAAAATACTTGAGTTATGCAACTCCGTGGGACTCCGAATCCTTAATGGTACCAGTGATGGAGATAAACTCGGCGAATATACATTTGTTGGTAAACAGGGAAGTTCTGTTATTGATTATGGACTGGCAGGAGGAATGTGGAATTCCGTGATCACTGATTTTGAGGTGGAGCAAGTACCGTTTTCAGATCACATGCCTATTGTCATCTATTTTAACACTGGAACATCTGAAAACGAGGAAAGTGTGAACCTACAATTGATGC
Organism: Eupeodes luniger; assembly: GCA_951509635.1. Lineage (NCBI taxonomy): Eukaryota > Metazoa > Arthropoda > Insecta > Diptera > Syrphidae > Eupeodes > Eupeodes luniger. The sequence continues at coordinate 75,115,583 of OX608075.1, read as the reverse complement.
CCAAACTGCAGTGGAAAGATTCAAAGGCAACTGCCTACAGAAATCAATTGGATATATGTCTAAGAACACAAGAAAGCAGTGATCTTACAACCGTCAAAGAGTGTATAAGGAGAGCGGCTCCGGTACTTAAGAAGCACAGTCGAAGTGGTGAGTTTAAAGAGTACTGGTTTGACTCAGAGTGCATGGTAGCAAGGAAGCAATCCTACGCGGCACTTAAGCGGTACAGGCGAGCCAACGATGAGTTTGAAAAAAGGAATTACCTCTTACTGAACCGGAAATTTAAAACATTGTGCAAGGAGAAAAAATTATCTCACTATGAAAATGAAGCTAAAAGCCTAGTTAGTTGTAAGACCACGAGTGAGTTCTGGAAGAAAGCGCAAAAAATAAATGGCAAGGTTTATGTTATCAATAGAAATCTCAATTGTGAGACTCTAAAAATGCATTATTTCGGACTGCTCAATCACTCGTCTATGAGCAGTGATACGATTCATTTTGCACAACCAGCTTTTAACGATGAACTTTTAGACGGAACAATCCAGAGGGATGAGGTAAATGCTTCCATTAAAGGGCTCAAGGATGGGAAAGCTGCTGGTTCCGATAGAATACCTTCGGAATTCTACAAGTATGGGTCGGACGAGCTGATCAACAAGATAACGGACATATTTAACAACATCATGGATCACGGAATAATACCACAGGAATTTAAGGAAGCTCTAATTTTTCCCATCCACAAAAAAGGTAGTACAATGGACCCTGCCAACTATAGAGGAATTTCTTTCTTGAATGCATCATACAAAATATTTACTTCGGTTTTGCACAGTCGACTTAAAACTTGGATTGACTCATACAAGCTATTGAAGGAATTTCAAGCTGGATTTAGACAAGGATATTCCACTGTAGACAACATTTTTGTTCTACGTAGTATCGCTGATTTCTTTTTGGACCGAAACAAGAAACTATATGTTTTTTTCGTTGATTTTAAGGCAGCTTTCGACACAATAGACCGAAATGCTTTGATGTATAAGTTGTATAGAATGGGAATGTCATATAAGTTTGGACGCGTACTGCAAAACATCTATATGGATACCAAAGCAGCTGTATGGGATGGAGAAAACGTTTCCGATTGGTTTGAAACGATGACAGGTGTGAGACAAGGGTGTATGTTAAGTCCAAGCTTATTTGCACTTTTTATCAACGATATCACCGATTGTTTGCCGGGAGGAGTGGAATATGCTGGAACTATCATCAAGGCCCTTCTTTTTGCGGATGACATAGTGTTGTTTGCGTACTCACCACAATCGCTGCAACTAATGATTAATAAACTTAGTGAGTATTGCAGAACGTGGAAATTAGTTGTCAGTCTAGAGAAGTCGAAGATTATGGTTTTTCGGAAAGGTGGAGGAAGATTAGGTGGGCAAGAGCGGTGGACATTTAACAATGAGAGAATCGAAGTCGTTAACGAATATAAATATTTAGGGATCATTATCACAAAAAATAACAATATGGAAAGACATCTTACCGAAAAACTACAAAAAGCCAAAAATACAATTAATATTGCTTGGAGAAACATCTTTACCAATAAACACATAGCTCACAGCAGTAAATACAAAGTATTTGAATCGGTAGCTGAGTCAACATTGATGTATGCAGCCCAAGTGTGGGGTAGTAAAAAATATGATACCGCAGAAAAACTTCTCCGATTTTATATCAAAAGAATATTTCGACTACCACCTAATGCTCCGAACTACATGCTTATGCTGGAAACCGGTATATCGCCACTATTTATTAAAACCCTTAAAATTCAAGTTGACTACATATGTAATGTCCTTAATATGTCTGATGAGCGTCTCCCTAAAAAAGCAGCACTTCAGGCGATAAATAGCAGATCAAGTTGGTTTAGAGATTGGATAGAGCTAGCGGAAGAATCCAATATAGATCTTGCACCTGATGATTACCTAATGTGGAAATCCTCTCTGTATCAGCTAATTTCTATTATAGATGATCGATTAAGATGTGAGTTCGCAGCTGAAGCAGAAGAATCCATCTACAGAAACACATATAGCAAGCTAAATTACAATCTAAACCACAAAAACTACTTCCGTGATGACATCACGACAGATCAAATATCAATGATATTTAGATTAAGAGGTGAACTCCTTAATCTTAACTTCATTCCGCATCGGGAAGATTTGCCTTTGCTGTGCGAATTGTGTAATATGGGCGAAAGAGAGAACATTTTTCATTTTATGGGTAGATGTCCTGTTCTTCGAGAAACAAGAAGAAATATCTTTGGGTGTGATTATCTATCAGAAGAGGTTATGATTTATCATCTTAATGAAATTGATGTTCCTATACTTTACAAATATTGTAAAATAGCATTAGCTTATAGAAACAGAATTATAAAAGAAATTTTTTAAAAATAAAGAATAATATGATTATATAAATTAAAAGAAAGTTGTCAATCAGGCAGACGGCAAATAGCCATGCTTTATTATTGTAAAATATGTATATACTTGTTATATTATAATGTAAAGAAATAAAATCTAATCTAAATCTATCTAATATACAAAATACAAATCGTGATGTACTTGTAGCTTGCCTGAGGAGTTTTTTGTAGACAATAATGTTTTTGGTAGTTTTTGAACGATTAACCGGAGGTAGAGGTCAGAGAAGTAAAGTTCTGATTTTAGAATTTATGACACTTGAAAAACTAGTTGCCTTGGGTAAAATTAACGTTGAAAGAAAGCAGTTGACTGCAAGTGAAGTCCCTTATGTTGTTTGAACCTGCCCATTGACTTCCAATTAAGGCACCTTTATTGGAAAATTAACTGAAAATTAAGTCAACAAAAATCTCCCTAACTGAGAGTAAAAGTAAGAGAAATAAAGTTCTTATGTGTATTGGAAAAATTAGGTTTTTCCTTCGGCTTTTTTGGTCACTTTGATCGTTGCAATGAAACAAGGTTGTTACATTAGCTTTTCCCGACGTTTCGGCAGGGGTTGCTGCCTTCCTCAGGGGAACTTTATTACACATGAAATATAAAACACATAGTACAATATTGTGGACAACAAGAATAAGAAAAACTTACAATTTAACAATTAAATTTTAAAAACAGTGTAAAAAAACACTTCTAATTAAGAAGTTCAGTCTATAACTACAAAAAACAAAGAGAAAACTCTTATGAGGAAACAAGTGAGCAGTATACAGATGATATACTGCTCACTTGTTTCCTCATAAGAGTTTTCTCTTTGTTTTTTGTAGTTATAGACTGAACTTCTTAATTAGAAGTGTTTTTTTACACTGTTTTTAAAATTTAATTGTTAAATTGTAAGTTTTTCTTATTCTTGTTGTCCACAATATTGTACTATGTGTTTTATATTTCATGTGTAATAAAGTTCCCCTGAGGAAGGCAGCAACCCCTGCCGAAACGTCGGGAAAAGCTAATGTAACAACCTTGTTTCATTGCAACGATCAAAGTGACCAAAAAAGTCGAAGGAAAAACCTAATTTTTCCAATACACATAAGTATATATTCATTGGTCAATACATTATCTTTTAATAGAAATAAAGTTCCGAGTTGGAAGTTCATGACACTTGAAAAACTAACTAGTTGCGTTCAAAGAATGGGCAGGTTCAGACGGCATAAGGCACTTGAAAGTAAGGCAAGTTTCTAGTATCTGATTAGCTAGCTTGCCAAAACATGTCCTTCCAATTCAGGCAACTTTATTGCAAAGTTAGTCAAGACAAATCTCCCTAACTATCAAGTCAATTCTACTTACGTCAAAATGGCAGCTGATCATGTTTTTTGATTCAACTGAAAGCTGAACTTTACTACTCGATGATTTATTTATTTTTTGCACAATTCTATTTAATGTTTTGTGTAAAAGGGTTCCTTGTCAAATTGAAAAGGAAATAAGTAATATTCTTTACAATACAAAATACAAATCGTGATGGACTTGTAGCTTGCCTGAGGAGTGTTTTGTAGACAAAAATGTGTTTCTGTAGTTTGTGCACGATCAACCGAAGGTAGAGGTTAGTGAAGTAAAGTTCCGAGTTTGAAGTTTATAAAACTTGAAAAAGCAACTAGTTGCCTTGGTCAAAATGTACGTTCAAAGAATGCATTTGACTGCAAATGAAGTTCCTTATGTTGTCTGAAGCTGCCCATTGCATCGGGTTTAACAACCTTGTCAGTGAGAGACAATAGACTTGAAAGGCATCCCATTCTCAACTTGTCGCTATATAGTTTGGTCTTTGGGTTGGCGGTGCGATTGGATCTTACTCGAGAAACTCGAAAACGAGATTTAAAATGAAGAAAAGTATCATTAGCTCGAAATCGTAGAGTGTACTTATTGTGAAGAATCATCAGAGTTAAAATTTGGCATCATCTGAAAAAACTAACAATTCTCGCTGTTTTGTCGATTTTTTCCCATGTTGCTTTCAGACCTCGAGGTTGAAAATCTGGATTATTTATAAGACCAACGTCATAAACACCAACAAAAATCTTATCTTCCAGAAACAGCTCTTTCCGTCTAGAGAAAAGAATACTTGACTAAGAAATATAGTATGTTTCGATTTTTTTTAAAACAAAATTATATTTTAAGATGTGTTGTTTTTGGTGTTTAATAAATAGTTGACATTGATAACTTAATAAAGAAGCACTCAATAACCTACAAAAATTAAAACAAAAACTTTTTTGTTTCACTAATTTGTCTGTTGTTCTTAACTTTGAGATTTAAAATTATTTTTTCCTGGTAGGTACTATGGACAGAAGTAACACTTTGTAAAAATTTAAGGTAAGAATCGATTTCTTGGCTTTAAGAAAAGCTAGATCACAATAATGATGTTTCCAAAAATCTTTCCATCTGCAGACACAATATTAGGCTAAAATTAGATCGTAGAACATGATTGTATTACAGAAATTCCCCTTAGATCATTAACTAGGCCAACATCACAACCAATTAACCAAAAAATCAGAAATACCGTATTTAACGCAAAGTTTCCTTTTAATTCAAATGACAAAGTTACTGCACTAATATTTAATAATCAATAATAAACTTCGGACTTAATATCGAACAGTAATAAACATAAAACATTTTTAATGGAACTTCTTTTAAGAATTGAACTTGTCCTAGGACGAATTGCGTATCCATTTTGTAATTATAAAAGATTAAAATACATCATTGCTTTATTTTTCTTCTATCTGGATGTTAATTTTGTAAATTTTATTAACATACCTACATTTTCTTTAACAATAGTTTTGTTTTCTTATAAATAATACTTTCTATCTCAGCAACACTTTGTACTTTACGAAAATGGCAACATTCTTTATTATCGTTTCGTTAAAAAGTTCATCGTACTTTTCGGCTTTCACGCAACCCAAACACAAGTTCACCCCATGGACAATCTCCATGACGTCATTTCTAAAATATCTCACTCACTCACACTAAAATCTCACAAACATACCCATAAGTGAAACAGAGATATAATTAAAATTTCAAATACAATTGTGTGTTAGAAGAGATCTACTCGATGGCGCAGTCATGCTTTTCGTTGATTATTTATTTTTGTATTTTCTTTTTTCAAATAAACGAAACCGCGATAACCAAAATATTTTCGTTCAATAAATTCATTCTCATTAATGAACTTGATGTAAAAGTGTCAACGCGTAGAAGTTGGAATAAGTAAGAAAATTAAAATGCTATACGTTGGTTATTAATCTAAAAATCTTAAGAAAATATTAATTTGTTTCGGAACTAAAACAAAAATATGAAAGACTGTGTGAAGAAGAAGTGAAATTGCAAGAAATCAGTTTAAAAATAACTATTCAAAAATTGTGTGTGAAAAACTCAGTAAAATCAATTGAATTTCCATTCGTTTAAGGTAAATATTTTACAAGTTTTGTAACTGGAATTCCTTGAACCTCAACGCCGCCGCCGCCGTTCTTCGCTGGTGCTGGTTCTGCTGCTGCATACTGCAGTGGCTATCGTCGCCGTGTTGTCGACGTTCGTCAGGCCTTCGTGAGTCTGCGGGCTTCCCCACTACCTACATATGCCTTGCCTACCCTATGCTATGGTATCTTTAATTTTCTGTAATTTTTATTGCTGTGTCTATCTTGATCTCGATTCTATTAATTAAAATCAAGCTAAGAATTCTTAATTAACTAAACAAATATAGGGCACACCTTAGAGGCTGTGTACCTAGGTTAAGAATAAACAGAAAAAGATAAAAATATATGAATCTTTACGTTATTGAACAACTCATCGTTGCGTTATTGGTGTCGTCGTAGTTTTGGTTTTTATTGTGCGAAAATTGTGTTACCGCGCGCCAAACGTACGTGAATTTATGTTAAAAATAGTATTTTGTTCAAGCATTTGCTTTTGCCTTGAGCAACTAGTCTCTCTCTGTAAAGCACAATTAATATATTAAATAAATCTATTTTTGTAATTATAATTGTGGCAAAAAGCTTGTAAAATGTTGTGTTTGTTGGCTGAAGGGGTTAATATTACAAGCAGCGAGGAGAAGGGATGTGGTCGATGTCGACAAACGAGAACGACAACAACTGCTATTGCTTTAGGAAGATTGGCATGAAGACATCCACGTCTATAGAATAAATAGTGCTAGTGCGCAACAATAGATTCATAGCATGGCATATTAAAAACTAAACTATCTGGGCGGTAGTGCGGCTGTGACGGATTCCTAAGTTGTAATTGCATGCTGTAATATGGAATAATGATAGTTGAGAATCTGTCTTTGCCTTATTTAGATTTGTTTTATTATTTTTTTCTAAGAATTCACGATGAAATGTACTCGACTGGCCGTTCCATAGTTTCAACAGCGAAAATTACTCAGCCGAATGGAACGCGCCAAAAAATGCTCGCGGCTTAAATACGTTAAAAAGTTTTCAAATTAATTTTTATTTTGTTCTGAACAGTGGTGGCAAATAGGAACTGATTTAGGTATTTGTTTATTAAGTAGGTATCTAAATTCTCTGATGGCAGTTATAATTTTTCAAATATCCATTTAATAAGAAGAATCTTTATATTAAAAATCTTTGCATTTCTATTTTAAAGAAGATATCAAAACAAGGGATCTTTTCATTTGATACAAAACTATTCCCATAGTTGATGTACGTTCATAAAGTTTATAAGATAAAAAGCCAGGTAAAAAATTGACTGAGCACGGATAGGTATGTCATCCTATCAAATTTGTTTGAAAGAAGTAACGAAAATACCTACATCCAATTTTTAAATACTTTCTTTTTTTTTTAAATAAAACAAAAAATTCAAAAAAGTGACTATAATGTTGACTTTATTGCCTCACAATACTTTTATGCTAGTTATTTCTGGTTATGACTGCCATCGCGACTGTTTTGTCCAACTCTTTTGAGCATAGATTTCCAATATAACTTCGTAAATGACTTCTAAATGATCAAACGTTGCTAGTTCATCAGCTTGCCGTACCCATGGCGTGATGGTTACTGTTCAGGACTGTCATGCCCGCTGTCTTGGCTTCAATCACTGCCTGTGCCACCTAAAGTTTTTTTTTAGGGGTACTGCCTCTTGTGAGGAATTGCAAATCCTCCAAGTGCAATTCTTGTCATGAAAAGTGCTTTCTGAAATTAGGCATTTGGATTCGACTTAAAACTGTAGGTCCTATCCATCCCTGACAATATTACTCGTAAACAGGAATGGTTGAGATTTGTAAGTCACTAGGCTCTAGTTCTCAACGGACTGTTGCGCCACCTTATTTATTTATTTAGTTCATCAGCTTAAACCAGAGGTTTAACAAAACCCCACAGTGACTAAAAATTGTCAAACCACGGGGGCAAGGTATACAATTCACATTTCCATCTCTTGAGATGATTCACTCAATACTCGACTTGTTGAAGCCATTTCTCCCCGAAATGATTCGCAATGAAGTTATAAATATAACAATCCAATATATGGCCTGTATTATTTGTCATTTTCGATATTTACGACAAAGAAAAATAGACCAATGACACCTTCGGTATGTAAACCGCAACAAAAAGTAATGTTTGTGTGATGAAATGGAGTCTCAAGAGTTTCATGAGGATTAATGTCACTCTAAAATTACAATTCTGCTCGTTAAACAAGAAATAAGCATTTTGTTATATCACCTAGTTATCTACTCAGTAACAAAATATTACCCGTGTTTTGTTGGCAAATCTATCCATAGTATAGTAGGATTTTACACGAATAACAAAAACAATATCCATAGTATGAATAACACCGATAAAAGTTAGAGTAGAATCTCACTATGGATAGGTTTTTGACATTTATACGAGCCTCGAATGGATCTTATGTGATTTCGTTCCCAAATGTTGGTACGATTGATATTGCATTTGTATCTCGATGGCTGTGTTCGTTGAGTAGTTGTGCATTTGGAATCATGTGTGTTTTCCATTGGGGAAAAAACCAATCTATTACTGTTGATATTATTTAGTTTTGTTAGTGAAAATGGACTAACTGGGCTTATTTTGCAAGAGAAAACAATAAAAAAGATAATTAAGTTTTGCTATGTTTCCACCAAAGGTTTATCTCAGTTTAGATTAGATAAATCTTTTTGGTGTTTCCACCGCACAAGAAGATTTAAAAATGATTAAGTTTGACAGCACTTTCTAAAATGCAAATGGTGTTTCGATGTTTCTTATGAAGTGTAAGTGAGATAGTTTGATTCGTGTTAAACAATGAAAAACTGAATAGTTCAGCACCATATAAGAATGTGCTACCTACGACATGTGTCTTTTTTTTTCTTTTTAAATTTGATTAAAACAAACTATATTTTTTGTACACAAAGATGCAAATAAACAGACCATAACGCATTATCTGTAAAACCAACTCCCCACACAGGTTTTTCTTCACAAATTTTGACTCGACTACGATCTCCGACCGGAAGCGAGGCGAATCAAACTCATTTCAACTCGATTTAGGTATATAAAGAATTTAGGCGAGCTTCAAGCTCGCTTCAACACCACATGTTAATGTAGTAGTGTACGAACAAACCCCCTTCTTGAAGTTTTTATTTTATGTCAAATTGTTTATTTAAAACTTTTAAATCGAATATCACATTACACAGACGTATTTTCTTGATTTTGATAGTCAACTATCAAAAATCAGCTTACACGATTTCACCCCTTGTCTGAATTTCGCAATTTTTTTTTTTTTGAATTTTTTGATAAATTATTCTGGCAAATATTCAGTTGTATCAACTTTCAAATATAAAAACCGGACTACTGCGGATCGTTTTGTTGGCAATTTCTCACTTTACTATATATGGAATGCGAACAAAACGCACTTATTAACAAAATAGCAATTTTATTTATGAAATGTATCATTTGGAACAAGAAGCAAACGTTCAGAATATAACTCCATTTCTAAAAGTAAATTAATATATTTTAGAAGTTGACAAAGGTTACCAAAACAAAGGTTAATCTAATCTTAAAAGGCTAGAAAAACGTTTGCTTTTCCCTTTATAATCAAAAAGGTCTAACAATTAGACCAAAATCATATTCCATACTATAGACACAAGGGCCTTTAAAATAAACAAAATTATTTAGTTAAAAAATCGAAACATCTTTTTCAACAAAACATCGATACGTTCTTATTGGAAAACACTCTCGAACGTTTACTGTAGGAACCACCGTTTTAATCTTATCGAAAATATTTTTAAAAACTCATTGCTACGCCATCTACTAGGATATTGGAAGAATTGAAACCAGTTGCTAAAAACGCTGCAAACGTGAACACAAATTCCATGTCGTTTCCCCTTATAGGCCTCACTGAAAGTTTATGTATTACAAAAACCCCATCCAAACTTCTAATCTCAAAAACAAACATTTATTTAGAAAAAAAAAATTTTATTTTATGTTTACTTTTTGTATACTTTCTTTTTTTAGAACAACCAACCCATTTTGTGTAATAAGTTTGCTGCAATGGGAGACATCGTAAGAGAGACTAGAAATCGTTCTAGATCGAAAACACCATTTCTTAGATCACAATGTGATAATGAGTCATGTGCACATGTTGGCGAAGAAGGGCACTCACATCATCATCATGAAAAAAAGAAGAAAACTCCAAATGTTCAGTAAGTATACAAACATTCTTGTACCTACAAATAATTTTATTTATACAATTTTCGAATTCAAATAAAATGGACATGCGATTTTAACGATTAACCGTCATCGCTGTGATCGACGCTTGACGCTCAATGCTCAATGACGAGACATTTTACAACGTGATCCATAAATTAATAAAAAATGCTATTCACATAGCCATGAAACATGCATAAATAAAAATATCTTAAATTAAATATAAATATATGAATGTATGTAAAAAGAAACAACAAATAATCATCATATTATTACGAATTCTGTCGTCACCGTGGTACCTAACACAAATCGATTGGCCTTCATTTGGCGGGCTTAGTTTTATTTTGACGATGGATGGAGGAAATTAGGGCGGAAAGAAACAGATCGCAGCATAGACGCAAATAGTATATTTATTTTATTCAAATAATAACGTTCGTTTTCTTGCTTTCTGTTGGTGTAGTTGTTGTTTTGGATTCTCAAAATAAAAAATTAACGGTTACGTCATATTTAAAATTTGAAAAAAAGCTTTAAATTTCAAGTTCAAAGCTTAAACCAACTGAGTTGGTTCATTATGTAGTTAAGTGTAGATAAAAACGCTAAAGTTAATAATAAAATTAGATTTACGGAAGGTTTATCTTCTATGGCTATGGTTTTAAGTAGGAAGAATATTTGGAAAAAAAAAAACAAAAAACAAATACCTAGGTAACTACATTGAAGTATAAAACACGTTCTATTTTGATTTATAGATACTAATAAAAACTACAATACGTCTTAGATTTGTTTTAATGTGTATGTGTGTTATCTTTGGATAACGATAAAATCGCGTCATATTTAAAATGATTCATTTCAGATTTCACTAACAAATTTAAATATTTCTAAAGCTTTGAGGTTTTTATAATATATTTTTGTATAATTGTTTGTTTTTGCAAACAATAATTAATCAAAATGTAGGTAAAAGATGAGTGTTCTAATTTGTTACAATAGATCAAACTGTTAAGTAGGAAAGGTGGAAAGATAAACCAAATAAGTTAAAATAAAAGCAATAAGAACATCCATAAGATGAGAATAGAAATTAGCAATAGAATAACAATATTACAAAACTGATTCCGTTAAATATTTTGTATACAAGCACCGACTACTGCATCTCTATCCTGAACCTCAGTTGGTATTTTAAAGACAATTTTAAGGCAGTAAGGATTAGGAAGATGAATTTAATCATGGATCAATCGTTTAATTTCTTCACACTAATACTAAGCTCTTCGAGTGTGTAGTCTAGGTGCTACGTCTGATACTTAGCAAACAAAACTAGTACCATTTTACTTCTTTCGTACCCGATTTAAGTTCTCAAACCAACTAATACATTTAAAACTGGTCAAATTTTGATTATATCGTAAATTGGATTTTCATTTTTTTATAATAAGCGCACACTCAAGGGGATAATACTACCCTTATTATGTAGACACAGTGTGAGCACTAGGAAAGGGAGAGAGGGGTTGAAAGGAGGTGTCGGTGCACATTGGTTTTAAATTCCTGAATATTGCAATGGCTGGGAAAGACAGAGTGTGGCAAGGCATTCCACATTCACGCAGTACGGCTAAAAAACAAATCTGTACTTGACAGTACGACCGAAATCGGGCTCGAAGGTATATTGATGTATTACGGTTGAACTGTTTAAAATAACGGTAAAAGAGGGTGAGACAATAAACATTTCGACGATGTTCAATGATCTTATGATGGTATTATCATCAATCAATCTAAATGCTCTACGTTCAATATTTTCCAAGAGGGTTAAGTAAGTTGCAGGAGCACCAGCCCAGATATGGGAGTTGTACTCAAGTTTTGGACGTATATAAGTAGATAACTGCCAGATCAAATATTATTTATATTTGATATTTCTTATTATAGTAAGTTATACAAAAATATTGTCATTATACAATTTTTATTTTCGTTCCAAAGCAGAAACATAGTAAGTTTCACAGACAGCCAGGCGGCTACTAAGACTATTGATTCGGTTACATCACCACCTGTACTGTTTTAATAATGTTGAGACGAAATATCGAGTCTGAAGATTTTAGAGATAGGGCAGAGTATGCGTTTAAGGAAATAAACGGGTTGGCGAAATGGCCCAAAAAGGATTGAACTTTGACAGCTCACTTGATAATATCTTGTGCAATCTGACTAAAAACAAGTCTCGTATATATAGGATCATAGCAATACCGAATACTGGGGAGTCATTCTGTCATTCGTCAGACGATAGCGTTTCGACGATAGTCTCACTTCACGTAAGACGATAATCGTCAAAGTGATATCGTCAAAACGATAGCGTTTGCACGATAGCTAAATAGGTATCGTCTGTCATTAATTTCGAAACAAGAAATTTACATTTGTTACAAATTAAAAATGAAAAATAAAAATTAAGATATGAATCACACCCTATATCTCTTTCAACCAATATGTTAGCATTTTGTATTATATATAATTCATAAATTTACTTATTGTTGTAAAAAAATTTTAACAATTATAGATTTGTTTAACCTTTTTGAGTTTGAAAAGACGCCTTTTTAATGATTCTGGAAACAATAAACTTGTCAGACGGTTGTCGTTCTGCATATATACCTCCAATATTAAGATCTGCAGAAACTATTGAGACTTCGGGTGGCGAAGAGTACCAATGGTTGACAGCCAACGATTTTTGACTCGGTTTTGCCCAAAGCACATTATCCCAAATAATTTCGGAAACAACATATATTTTGGAAGTGAAGTTATGTCTCTTGTGGATAAAATGGAGTCTTTCTAGGGAAAGTCGGAAATAAAGCAATGGTTTTATCGAAAGTATTCAATTGAACGAATATTAAGACAAATCATAAATTACAAATAGTTATTTTTTTCCATGGACGGAATAGGGTTTATATCCATTGGCCAAGAAAGGATGCTCATCCATAAATTGTATATAAGCTTGCAACCTATTTTGTCTTATTGAACTATGTATTTATATTATAATTTAATTTATTAATTTACTATAATATCAGACTACATAGCTAAAATTTTGAAATTCTGACTATATCGTCGACGGCGACAAAAATAAAAACGCAAAATAGATGGTATATTTGGTAACAAGAAATTTCTTGCAAATTTTCACAATTTCCCATAGAAAAAATAACAAGTTTGGGAAACTTAGTTACATTTTCAAGTTATCGAACAAGCATTATTTTTCATTTTGAACAATCTTGTACTGAAAACTATTGACGAGACGATAGTGATAAAGTTATGAGAAGCAAATTATAGGCGATAACGTTAATGATAATCGTTTTGACAATTATCGTTTTCAAAATTACGGAATGACTCCTGGTCTATAGTGGAACATGCAGCAAAGTTGGACATTCTTTACAATATCCACTGTCTCAGTTGTGTGGGCCACCATTAAAACGGTTATTTACTTCCTCTGCTTACGGCCTGCCTTAGCCAAAAATGTTATTTTTTGGTAAAGATAAAGAATACATTGGCGATCTTAATGAGTTCTCCCATTTGAAAATCAAAGACCACAATTCCTTGCTTAACGAGAAAATAATTCTGGCGATGATCAGCTGAGAGATTTTTATAGATCAAACGATTTTATGGTCGACCCCTCCCCCCTCGCGTAAATTGGGTCACGTAGCAAAGCGACTGACATTTCTGCATACCACCTAGAAAAGAAAATACAAAATGTAGTTGGCGTTCTCATTGAAATAATATTTAATAGATTGTTGATACGACAGGTTTCTAATTGACATTAATCTATCAAAAATGTGAAATCTTAAAATGTTTAATTTTAAAAATAATGAAATTTACTACAAAAATTACTCGTGATGAGTAAAGTCTGTCTTGCCAGAGGTGTGGATAACATTCTAGAATTTTTTTAATTACTAAGTTTTTTCAAAACATAGTGTACCTTTTGGATTTGACATACAATTGTAGGTTCCTCTCATTCTTTCTTCTTTAAAAAACCATTGTACCACCATGTATGATAAAAACAAATATTTGTATGATTGTAATGTTTAAGCAATCAATTCATAACCATAACGATAATAGAAGAGACATTCTTTTGGCCCAACCTTCTACACACTTTGTTAACAAATATTAAAAACTTATAAAAGACTGTCTAATGTGCTTCAAAAATTAAAGATTTATTTTTGTATATGTTTTTTTCTTAAAAATTGATTGGTAGTCGTTCGACTAAAGCTTTTATCTGTACTAATCTATACTAATATTATAAATGCGAAAGTAACTCTGTCTGTCTGTTACTCAATCACGCCTAAACTACTGAACCAATTTTCATGAAATTTGGTATGGACATATTTTGATATCCGAGAAAAGACATAGGCTACTTTTTACCCCGGGAAAATGATCTCTTTTACGCCTAAACTACTGAACAGATTTAAATGAAATTTGGTAAGGAGATAGTTTGAGACTTAAGAAAGAACATGAGTTACTTTTGACCGCGGGAAAACAACGCATTCCCATGGGAAAAATTACTTTCCGGGGAATCTGATCGCTTTCACTCCTAAATTACCAAAGATTTGAATAATATTTGGATAAAATTGGTATTACGGGAAAACAACGCATTCCCAACCCTTATGAAATAAGTTGTCGAACATGTTAAACTTATCATCCACGTATATTTACTCGGTTCGTCATCTAACCTAACCTATGCCAATCACACTTAGTATGGCCTCATCCCATCTCGGCACAATTCAAACATACGTACAAAAAAGTACAGCTCAGGTATTTTCATACTACTATCCAAAAAAAACTATCTAATGCGGAGGAAGTCGCGGGTAAAAGCTAGTTCAAAATAAAAGTTGAAAATTTAAGTTTTTTTGTCGAAAGAATAGTGTATTTTAAGAATAATAAATTAATAGCCCTACTTGTTCATTTTCTTAGTTTTAAAGATTCCTTTTCTTTCCTTTTCTGCGTCCTATTTCTTCTACCATAGTTGATCAAAGAATCCGATGGAATGATGGAATCTAAACCACTTGCATTTCGACCAGTTTTTTGAAAAAGTTCTTTATCTGGCATTGCCCCACAAATACTGAAATCTATATGGAAATATGAATTCTAAGATCGAGATCTGAAAGCTTTTACACTTTTCCTACTAGAAGGCGAACATCTTCATATGTTAAACCACCGACTTTTAAGTGTTGTCTTCCTACAGATAGAACAGAGAATCTTTCTTTTTGTTTGTGTAGTTACAAAATGCGATCATTTGTAACCCTTTACATTTTCCTATTTCAAATTATTCATGTACAATTTTCAGTGTATTAAAAAAAAAAAAAAAAAACAAAATTTAAATAGAAAAAAACGTTTTTCGTATACTCCATTTAAATTTTGAATGCAACAGTTGTGTCAAAATTGACTTTCAAAAATTTCAAATCAAACACTCTCTAACAATCTCGGAGACTTCCGAGAAGAAGAAGAATTTGCTTCTAAATTTGAAAGGTTAGATTCAGACGAAGTAATATATGTACGAGTATATGCAATCACCTTCAAAGTTTGAACGTTAATTATACCAGAGTTACTAGATAATTTTTCATATGTCATTAATTTCAAATATGTAAAGGAGAATGTGCATTATGAGATCGAGGCAAAGATGTAAACCATTAGGTTGAAGCAGTATATGGCAACAGAGCAAAAACTAAACAAAATAGAAATTACAACGTTGGCCACTTTCGATTAACTAAATATGCTCCAAAATAAATGAACTTTTATACCAATGGCCAATAATTGCGAATAACAACATGATTTCCAAAAAATTCTCTTAAAAGTAAGAACACTATACTTTTTTAATCGTTTAAAAGAAAGGGAACATTCATTCGTTGAGTGCCCAGAGATAAACCAGATCCCATATAATTTTGCCCATTCTTCTTGACTTCACTAACCTATACTTTGATATGTTCACACAAAAATACAAAAATATTATATAAAATAAATCCTTCCCCAATTTGAGATGTATTTTCTATACAAAAGGCTGTTTTTTTAGTCGTGTGGTTTTTCAGAAGAAATAAAACGCATGTTATTTAATGTTATGGCTAAATATTTTCCTTTATTACATACATACATAGATAAGGGCCAATATGCCAAATTTTCAACCATACGTCTACGACGCAAGATAATGCGCTAACAAAAAGTTTCCTTCAATGAACTTATTGTTTCCTTGCGTCGCACGAATGGAACCATTATTTTGATATTAAATTTGCGCGATATGCAAACTTTGTTCACTAACCAAACTGAGCAAGTGACCGCTGTCAAAAAGACCAACTCCAAAAAAATTTATAAATCAAAAAACAATATAATTTCAGATTTCATTCGAATAGAAAAAATATAATGAGCTGATATATTTTTTACTAACTTTCTAGTCAAATTTTTAGCAGTCGACCAATGAGATACTGTATAACTTGCCTTACCTCTTAGTCTGTATGTCCTCTGAACCTGCCTGATCTGAATCAGAAGAATTCGTTAATTAATTTGAATTTGTAAATATGAACGTCACACACGAAAGGCTGTTTGTATTCTATTGGTGTTTTTTGTCATCATTATTTTTGATTTTGAAATTGATAACATTAAGTACATTCTACTAAGCTTTAAAACTTCTGAATTAGCAGAATCAGATAAAGGTGTTCAGCTGGATACGGGATGAGAGGGATTTCCTATTTTTAAATAAAACGACATAAATCAAACCTATTAAACACATGATCTATATATGTATGTAGGTACAAGCTTTTAAGTCTA
Source organism: Eupeodes luniger (assembly GCA_951509635.1). NCBI lineage: Eukaryota > Metazoa > Arthropoda > Insecta > Diptera > Syrphidae > Eupeodes > Eupeodes luniger. The sequence continues at coordinate 75,098,713 of OX608075.1, read as the reverse complement.
TGGCGAAACGCTTATACATTAGTCATGAAATATAACAGATTTAGCTGTGCGCTTATTTACATTTAATCCATACTTATCCCATAAACCTATAAAATAATATAAAACTTAACCCCTTCCTTACTATGAATAAGTTTTTTAAAAACACAATTGTAACATTTTATTATTTTTAGAGTTTTCAATAGCTATACGAGGGTTGCTACTTATATTTCTGACCTAATAATGAAAAAACAAATGATTAAGATTAAAATTGCTTTTATTGTTTTCAAAATATTCTACATGAAGAGCAATACACTTTTCCATGCGTTTGAACCAATTTCCGTAGCACTTTTTCCACTCCGATTGAGGTACCTCGAAAACATTGTTTTTTGAATGCATCAACGGCTTCTTCAGGGGTCGAAGAACGGTGTCCGCGCATTTTTTTTTAATGTGCGGGAATAAAAAGAAATCATTGGGTGCCAAATCAGGACTGTACGGCGGATGACCCATTAATTCGATGTTTTGGCTGGTCAAAAATTCCTTTGTTTGAGCCGATGTGTGAGAGCTTGCATTGTCATGATGAAGAATGATTCGCCTCTTCTTCTGCTTTTTTCGAATTTCTCCGTTGACTTCTGGCAAACAAATTGTCGTATACCATTCAGAATTGACCGACTTGCGTTGCTCTAACGCTACTATCGCCACGTGACCGGTAATGCTGAAGAAACAGGCAACTATTTGCTTCGATGTGCTTCTTCCGCGAACAACTTTTGTTGGATTTGGCTCACCTTGGAAGACCCATACAGTCGATTGCTGTTTTTTTTCGGGCTCATACGCATAGATCCATGATTCGTTACCTGTGTAGATATTATACACACCCTTTGATGCACCTTCACCGTATTTTTTCACCATTTCCTTGCACCAATCGACACGAACCTTCTTTTGAGCGTTTGTCAGATTATGCGGGATCCAACGCGAACAAATCTTTTTCACGGCCAAATGTTCATGTAATATCTTATTGATGCTAGTCATACTAACGCCCAAAGATGACTTTATCTCACGATATGTAACATGTCGATCTTGCTTTATCAGTTCATGCACAGCATCGATATTTTGTGGCACAACAACCGATTTTGGACGACCTTCACGGAATTCATCCTGGAGCAAACGACGACCATGATTAAATTCGTTATACCAGTTTTTACAGTTCTATAGGATGGTGCTTAATCGCTGTAGAAAGAATTAAGTTCATCGCTGCACTCTTGTCTTGATAATCCACGTCGAAAGTTGTGAAAAATAATCGCACGAAAATGTTCACGAGTTAATTCCATTTTTTGCCCGAGATGCATTTTTCAAGTAACTGTCAACAACACAAATCGCACTTAAATGAAACATGTTCTGTAGAAGGTTATGGTTAAAAATGTCAAACTTTCCTTTAAAAATGTCGTCTGGCAACAATTACTGTTACCTAGGCTAGAAATATAAGTAGCAACCCTCGTAGTAAAAAGCGTCATTGCAGTTACAGTTTGAATGAAATATGTATTTTTTATTTTATATTTTTTTCTTGTCTCAGCCAACCTAAGTTCACTCAGAATTTCACAATCGGTATTGAATTTGTTTGAATGCATAATTAGACAATGTTATTTATTTATGCTTATTTGGATTCTAATCATACATTTTTTGTGTGAAAACTAATTTGGGATTCAAATTAGTTTTTTCTTAGAATCCATCAAGATAGCAATGAAACAAAAAATAGCTTATTCAAAATGAAAGTATTGTTCTTACAGAAACAAATGTTTGATTAGCTTTTGTAAAAATCGTTGCAATCATACATTTTTATTATCATTTGTACATTTTGTTTTACTTCATAGAACCATCACAGAAGAAATTGTTGAAGTAACCTCACAAACACCACCGTCTGTAGAAAAATCTAAGAAATCTTCTACCAAAACCGTAACGTCCACCATATCGTCGTCGTCGTCGTCCTCCCAATCTGTATCTAAATCAAAAGATTCTGGCAAAACAATAAAAACATCTGATTACTCAAGTGAAGATGCAAGTCCAGAAACTCATGCTAGGATCGCTCGCATTGCCGTCACGGGCACCGAGGGTGCAGCACAATCAACATCATCCTTTTCCAGCTCGAGCATTACCACCAAGACAATTATAACGAGCTCCGGCGGCGGCGCGGGCACCCAGAGATTACAAGGAAATAAAAATATCAAAAATCTTACATCATCAGTTTTGACATCAACACCAAAAGGTCTGCAACAGCAGAACTTCTCGTTTGGAAATCACAAAGAATTCAGCCAAAATGAGATGAATTCAGACTTTGAACGGAGTCCCCAATTCGGTGTGAGCAATAATAATTTGTCATCAAAAAATTCATTCAAAGAACACACGACAAATGGCAGTTTGGTTGATCACGCTGCCTACAAGGAATACAAAGATGCCGGTGAATATTGGAAGTAAGTAGAGTTGAAAAAAAAAAAAAATCCTAATGTCGATTTGTATTCAAACAAACATCTCTTTGATAGCAAATATCCAAAAACAGACTACACATACTCAAAGCGGTCTCCGCATCGTCGAGAAATTTGCCCTGGAGTTATTGCGATGCCAAACATGTCCCGCTGCAGTCTGGAGAATCATCACGATCGTGTGAATGAAATGATTCAAAGATCCCCAGCTCAAGAGGAATTCATTCGTCGGCGGTATGCATATCAAACGACGACAAGTAATTCTTATAACCGCAGGGCTGCAGAAAAGCTTATCTATGACTCCCAGGATGAGGTTGATATGGCACAGTTTGAAAGCTACCGCAAGAGTAAGCGATATCTCTCGTCCACAGCCAGGTCTACACTCCAGAGTGAATCCTGGTACAGTAGGGTCCTAACAACAGTCGTCACAACTTTCTACAGCTTTTGGAGTGCTATTTCTGGTGGTAGCTCGGAGAGCGATCTTTACAAAACCAGAATTGCACAGGAAGAAAGAGGCAAGATTTAATTTTAGTCTGTTCTTTTTTTTTTCTAACGATATATTTACTTTAGGTTTCTTTGGCGGCATAAGCCATGCTGTATCATCAGTGTTTATCGGTTTATTCCGGTATGTTTACATGGCAATATCAACAGTGCTCAGCATTGACACATGGCTTCTGAAGTCATCGAACGCTGAAAACAAAAACAAGAAACGATTTCTTCTATTGCTGCTAATTCTTCTTCCTCTTTTATTGCTTACTGGTAAGTTCTCGCAAGATTTTCATAGCACACACAAAAAAAAAACAACAAACGCACAAAAACACTTCATTCCAAAGTCAATTCATTCTCCGTGTGGAGTGCCGTGCAAAGTCATAGAACGAGAATCTATCATTCCAACCGTAGAACACAATTCTATAAATAGAGTGCCAACAAAACAGAAAAGAAATACATTACCGCACAGGTTAAGTCAATCGGACAAGTGTTCATTGGTGCGAAATTTCAACCTATGACCTTGTTGCTTTATGCTGATTCTTTTAAATACAAATACATTTGAAAGCGGAAAAAGTATGGGGATTGGTTGTGTTGCAATGGGGAGGAATTTTCAAAATTAGACTTTATAATGTAAACAAAAGTAGAGTTCATATAGTAGTGTCACGACGAACGAAAAACACAAGTTGAATGTTTATTCGAATGGGTAGGGTAGGGAGTTTTGTCGGTGGTGTCAAGAACAATCGGTGGAATGTTTTTCTTTTGTATTTTAGATGTTATCTTTCTAGGTGGTCTACATTTGAGAGTTTGAATTTAAATTAAGCGAATTCGTTTTTATTGACGATTTATGTGCACGCTATTCCAAGGTAATGTCACGTTACTTTCAAGCTAGGATGCCAAAACAAATTGATGAGTTATTTAAAAGAATGTTTTGTTTTGTTATACAAATTCAGGGGAGGAATTAAAGATGCAGTTCCAATAAAAACTTGATAGAAGATATGGAAAACTCACGGCTGGCTAATGGTTCTGCTTTTTTTTAGTAGTACATTAGAATAATTTTGAATACAAATGTTTTCCCCCTCCGGATATTCAGAACGTGTATTATGATCAATAATAAATTAGATAATTGTACTACTAAAAGAAAGTAGATATTTTAATAACAACCATAGAGTAAAAGAATTAAATTATATAGTTAATAGTATACTTTTCATTTGTGCCATTTCATACAACTTTGAGCAGTAAAGAAGAATTATCATGAATGTATAATGTGCTTCGCATATGTGTAACACTTTAAGACCTACAAATATTATTTGAAAGGTCTTAATACTTTCTCAAGGTGGTGCTACAATCCAACCAGCTCGGTTCCTAGCTAGTTGTCTCCAGTTTCGCACGGTCAAGTTTATTAAGGTCCTCTCTTACCTTAATGAGCCACCTAAGTCGAGGTCTTTCTCTACTGCACCGTCCCTCGGGACTTGATTCGAATACCTTCCGGCTTGGAGCGTTGATGTCCATTCGCTCTTAATGGTGATTGATTTTTTAATGAACATAATTCAAAGTCACCAAACCGCAAGGTCGACAAGTTAATTATGTAGAACTTACCTTAAAATTCTTAACCCCCGTCTAGACCTAATTCGCCATTCAAAACGCTCAAAAGTCATAACTACTATCTTACTAGGAATTCTCTTAAAAAGTGACACTTTCCAATGATATAATGGATATCCTCTCTGTTCTTAAGAGAAAATTGTCAGTCCAGGTCGATGCGGAATATAATTTTACTTAATTGTTTCTCCTCTTATTTTGAAAAATAAAGTTATCATTTTTAAAAAGATGGTGGACTAACGTATTTTCTTAAAGATGCAGGTTTAACGGGATGTAAATCATTCTTTTGTTTAAATTATAATATTTTGACTTTTGTAATTCCACTTTTTTATTTCAGATGTTCTGTGGTCTTTCTAAAGATCATCATATTCGATAACCAAAAAACGTTTGAGTCGGTGAATCATTAAATACTTTTCCCCTACAGACTGTTTTAGAAAAACTATGTCGTCGGCAAATAACATACATGGCAACTATATCCGTTAAAGCTCTACTCCTTCTCCAATAGCTTCTAAGATTTCATTTATGCATAAAATATAGAGTAAAGTGTTCAATATACCATCTTGTTTAACTCCTATTTCCGTTGCTAAGACTTCTAAAATTAATTCACCATCCCAAACATACAAGGCCCATTAGTCAGTTAGTAGTATGTCTATCACACGAAATGTCTCAACAAGTGTTACCAAATGCGACTTATTGATTGAATCTATATTAAACATTTAGAACTGTTGATTTCTCTAAAAGAAAAAGAGATACAGTCGAAATAGTGTTTGTTGAGACCTTTCATCTGACACCTTGTTTTGTCAATTCGCTATAAAAATCATGCATTTTCTATACCACAAAGCTATCAGAAAGAGTGATCATTCGTTGCATCAATAAGATGTGCATATGCAAAAATTTACTGGCAAAGATAACATCTCATTAATTTATCAGACGAATTTGTCTTAAATATTGCCAAAAGTAAAGCTTCTTAGCAATGATTGGCGATTTATTGTTACTCAGCGAGCAGTGGAATAGGTCTGTAGTTCAGTTTGGTAATTTTATATTGATATCATGGTATAATATCATGGCGTTGTCGGTATAATCAGAGCTTTCGAAGGCAAGGAGTTAATTAATATGGTGAACGAATGAAACACCTATTTATCGCACAGTACACCATTAGTTTTATAGACAAATATAGATATGATCATTTCAAGTTAAGTAACTATTAAAGGTCTTGACATGATTGTTAGCAGTATTATTCTTTTGGAAAATCTTTTAATAAAAAGATCGTATTGATTTCTTAAAACAGTCATACAAATGTATGTCCTCTCTACATAGAATGTGGCATCAGATTCTCTTATCGAAAATGGGTTCCTTCGGTTTTGATGAATCTCTAATTCGTTGGATTATACAATACAGGCCGTGTTGGATAAGTTCAAAACTACAAAAAGGCTGGTGTGCCGCAGGGTTTCGTTCGGTCTTCGACACTCTTTCCTCAAACCGAAGCTTAAGGATCTTCAACTGCAATGTATGATAAGTTCATTAAACTGACAGCATGGTTAAATGGAGAGTTAGTAATCATGCAGAATTAATGCATCGAAAATTTCGATTTCTTGAGGTAATGGAACAAGGTTTTCTCACTCTCTTGTCTGGATACTAACTATAAAACTCCTATCTTTGGCCTGTTACTTTAGTAACGTATTTAAGAGTCTTGTACAATATTTAAAGAAGATCGTTCAAAATAATTGGTGACACTACTTTTTTACATTACACTTTTTATCATTATTTTAGCGGAAGTAGCTAGTTCCATTTTTCCCCTTAGACATATCAACCTTAATACAATCGTTACCAGAAATGCTCATCAGTAACCCTCAAACCCAACTTCGCTAGTACTGTAAAGTTCAGAGCTGCGTTTTTTTGCTGTACAACGCGAATGTGAAATGTTTAACCATACTCTGTTTTTCCCTGTCAATGAAATATTAGGTATGTGACAGATTAGGAGTGTGACATTAGGTGTGTGACAGATTAGGTGTTTTTAGGTTTCGAAGTTATTTTAAAATGGAGAATCTCTCATAAACTAATTTATCCAATTCAGACAAAATTTGAATAAATGTTAGGTTAGGTAAATGGGTTGGGGATGTAGATCCATTGTGATACGCCGAAGTATTGAACTTTTCTGAAAATAAAATATAAAAACCTATGATGTCTATGGATTGTCTTGCTCTAGCCATTTAGAAGCTTCGATAAAGCCTAATAGGCTGTTTTCTGAAATGTCAACCAGTGCAATTCGCCTCGATTAGCCGTAAGGTGTTTACAGAAGTTTCTTTTACATACAGGTCCAGAGGTAAAAGATTGAGTATTGCTTCCGTTCCTGCAGTGAGAGTGGTCCTCATCGCTCTTGTTATGCTTATGTTATGTGCATGCCATTTATGTACCCTTGTGAGGGTTTTTAGATTTTTAGCTTTCTTTTACGCATTCCAAAATACCGTGTTCCCATAAGTAAGTACTATTCTGACGATTGCAGTATACATCCACAATATGTATTTAAGAGTATTCCATGAGTAAAATATGAACTGAGCTTTTTTTGGATCTCTCCAATGTGTTTGGACGCCAGTTCATCTTTTTATCTAGGATTTAATAAATTGAGTGGGGTTCCATCTATACTAGGAAGTGTATAATCTGATATTTTGCTCTTATTTGTGAAGAGTACTAGATCTGTTTTAAGGGGGTTAATGGTCAAGCCACAGTTTTTCGTCCATGCCTAAATACTGGATAAGGCTTGGTTTAGTTGTTCCCTTATAGTGGTAAGAAATTTAATTTCGTCAGCAATGCTACGTCATCAGCTGCCTGGACACAATTGTATTCGAGTTTGGTAAGGATCTTGTTTTTGACCAGAATCCAGGCGTTCCTCTGGACGTTGATACTATTCTCTGTACCACCCAGATATAGAAGTATCTCTAATGTTTAAAGAATAAACGTTGTGAGACTAATTGGTCTGTAGTTTATAGTAGTAGTGTGGCTGAGTTTACCAGCTTTAGGTATGAAAACTAATCTGACTTCGCACCACAACCTAGGAACCTATTCCCATCTGAGGCTATTACCAAATAGATTGTAAAGATGCGGTATTACTAGTTCGCCGTGTTTTTGTATCAAATTTGACTAAAAGAAATAATCTTTTTCCAATGGTAAACTTGTTTTTTTTTTTATGAATTTGCATCAATACCTGATTCGGTATTTTTCCAAGACTATGACTTCCCAATTCGCTGGAATAACTCACTTACGTCTTTCGGATAGAATTGTATATTTTGATTGTCACCGCAAACTGTCATGTAGCAGTATCCCTTAACTCCTAAAATTCAACGTTTATATCCACACTCCTAGAAATTCTCGTCAGTTTGCCCTCAAACAAAAATTAAGAAGAATGAATAGAGATTTAATCTTTACCCCTGCTTTATGTTTTTCAGCGTATTCAGACGTTTAGAGCTCATTCGTACTGATGTCTCATCAATGTATATATTTTAAGGAGGTTTCTGTTATTTTTTAAGTTTTCCTATTACATATTTAGCAAAACAATCCAATTAAAATTTCAAAATATATAACAAAACAAAATTAATCCATTTTGCACTACTACTTCTCAACTTAAGTAATTTTTAGAATCGCTAGCCTTAGAAAAACGCAAACAAGATAAATTTCATATGTTATATCGTTGAGAAAGAAAGGACTCTTTTATAAATTCTTATTAAGATACTCAATCAAAAAATTAAATGATTAATCTATGACTTTGCATTTTATCTCCACGAAGCCTTCACATCAACATACGAAACACACGTTCAACTATTACACTCATACATTAATTCATACATCAATCGATTTATTTGACGATATTGATATTTCGTGTTTTGATTATTTATATATTTTTTTTACAGGCCTATTTTATTATTTGAATCCCAATGAACCCTTCCCACCTCGTTCCTTTTCCGAATTAACATACACTCTACCAAAAGTTGATTTGTCTGAGTTCTATAATGAAGAAAAATACGAAGCAATTAAAACAAGTGCATTAAATCGTCTCGATGATTTGCGTGATTATACTCATGAATATTTTGCTTACTTAAAACAAGTTTCAATGAATATTGTAGATGAAGGTAAAAAAATATTCCAAGAGAATGTTTATTATGAGAGAATTTAAAAATAACAACAAACAAAATCAAAAACAAAAATCATTGCAATTTAAAATCTGCAAACAAAATTTAATTGCATTTAGTTTTGTTTTCAGTTTATCATTTATTTTTTTTAATTTAATTTATTATTTTGTTTTCAGTTTGTTTTCTTTTTTTTTGCATAATATAATTTTATTTTTGTATAATTTTTAATTTTTTTGTGTTACTATCAGTTACTTACAAAATGAGTGGTTTCAGTTTTTGGACCCCCTTTCTTTAATTCCTAACGAATCCTTAAAGCCTTGCATACAATTTTCTGTTCTTTAAAAATGATAGATAATTTGTTCTGGATAATTTAGGGAAATTTCATAAGAGAAGGATAAGATTTAAGCAAATCAACGGTTTAAGATAAAATTGTTGTATTTTGTTTATGTTCGTCCCTGCTTTTGGATTACATGTACTTCTACTTTTTATTAAATTGCTGTTTTGTTTTTAACAAATCACAGATGCTTCCCATTTTCTGTATGTTAATCTTATTCATAAGCTTACAAAACATCTCATAGCTAAACAAATTGTTGTTAAACTATTTTTTCTTTATTTACAAAAAATATCTGAAATTCTTTTAATGATCCATGTTTTGTTCAAACAAATAAAGTATCAAAGAAGCCACTCAATAACCTTATTTTAGATATAAGAAAAATCAAATACAAAAGGAAGCTACTAATAAATATTACTACTTTAAATATTGCGTACAAAATAGAAAATAGAACTCACAATTGCTTTTCCACTAACACTTTTTCCTTGTTCACCATAAACAAACAACTACAACCAACCAAACCAACCAAGAAACGAAAAACCATCCAATTTTCCCTTGAAGAGGATAAAATCCATAAATGTTATAATTAAAAATATAAAACTAAAAACTTAAAAAACGCAGAGAGGAGAAGGATAGAGAGCTGCAATAATTTTCAATAAACTCAAATTAGAATGTTTAAGATAAAAACAAAAATATTTAAGAACAAAAAAAAAAACAAAATGAAGTTAAATTGTTTAAATATATTAACTTTTATCCGTTGCAATTAAATGTTGTTTAACAACAATATATAATATACATTATTTAAATATGTTCCATTCATTTATATATATCAAATTAAACAAACAAAAAAAAACAATATTATGTATTTTTGTAGATCACAAAATAAAATATAAATATGTTAATTATTTTCTGTTATATAATTATATAACCAAGAAAACGCGTTTTTATTTTCAAAAAAGAAAAGAAAAATAATAAGGAACTAGATATGTATGTTTTTTTTTTTATCGAGAATTTATTTTCCTTCATTAAGAGTCTTTTAAGGATGTCTTAACGATGGGGTAAGTTTTCGTCGCTAAGTTATGATTGTTATTATTTTAAAATTATAAACTTTATACAAAACTCTATCCTTCTTCATTTGTGCAATTTTTTTAAATTCAATTCAAGAAAAGAAATGGTGCAGTGTGATTGGTTGCTTGTTTAGTTCTTTTATTTTTTAATTTGTTTAATATGTAGTTTGCTTTTGTATAATATTTTTCTTTTATTTGCTTCTTTTTTTTTTAACGCATAACTTATTTTTTGTTTATTATTTTTTCTCCAAATGAAGAAGGATGTCATCTTTTATATTGGTGGTGGAAAATTTAATTCATTTTTAATGCATACTAAGCCTTTTTATTGGAACTGTCACAGAAATAGGAAATATCTCGAAAAAATATTAAAAGGTGAATAAATTGCACCTTTGAGGTAAACTCTTTAACTAAAGACGATTTAATGCTTCCTTCTCTCGAAATTATGGTCCCAAGCCCACTGAGAAAAGAGTTTTATAATTTATCGGTCTTTTTTCTGACTTTACTGAGAAAGTATTGGGTACTTATTAAGGTTGAGTTACTAGCTGAAAATAAAATATATGTACATTATATAACCTATAGAGAAGGGTAAAAGCATTCTTAATGTAGAGTTGACGAATTGCTAGAAACTCTAAATACTCAAGGAACATATTATATTGGCATTGCTAATTCAAAGACAACGATTACAAGGAAATACATAGTTTGAAATTTGTTACATATACTAATAGAAGACCAGTACCTTACAAGAAGCCTAACACCGGCTATCGGGACAAATAATCGAAACAAAGATGGAAGTGATTTATATAAGATTTGGTAGCTGCATTAACATACTAGATATGGACTGCTTGTAATAGTCATCTATTCCTCATTCTGTATTTAGTGGAAATATTGAGACACTTTTGGAATTTGACTTTTGTATTTTGTTTATTTTGTCAAACTTTATAATAATAGATGGCCCTAGTTCATTTGAAAAAAGGCTTGTTAAGGCCTAGAAACAAGAGAGAGTATTTGAAAAGTAATTATTATTTTTTCGACCAAGCCTACAAGAGGCTAAGCATAGTAAAATAGGTAAAATCACTTTTAAAGGGGATTTTCTAAGAGAATATAAATTGACTGGCAGTCCAAATCTATCAATGAGTAGCTGTCTAAAAATCCACAAAGAACCCTAGCTATTTTAGTTAAATCCAAGAATGTGATTCTGAATTTTCTATCCATGTTTTAGATTATTTGCTTTCCGTGAATAGGCACATCATTCACCAAAATCTAGACATTGTTTCGACTTCTTGTCAATTTCATGTTCTGCCTGCCTCTATCCAAAGAATAGTCTCCCGGTATCCTCACACTGAAATCATTATTACGGGCTATTGCAATGTTCACAATTATTCGTGCTGAGAATTGAGCTGAGTTTTACCATCTTACACACCTTTTCAAGGACATTAATAGGCGAACAGAAAATACTCTTGACTTGTGCCTCACTTCCGAGCCTGATAATGATAAATATACAATCAGTGTATTGACGCCTCTAGGCATATCGGACCATGGTGTTATATCTGCTCATGTCTCTTGTCAAACAAATCCATTTAGAGAAAGAGCTCTTAAGAGAATCGTTTGGCAAACGAGAAAGCCAACTGGGATGGCTTTCTTAACTTATCACTATGCTTCCTTAATAGTGACGTAGACACCGGAGCAGATACATATGATTACTAGTATGATTCATATAAGAATGAAAACATTTATGCCGAATATCAAAACCAAAACTAGGTCATGGTTCCATTGGATCTGCAATGAGGTTGTCAAAGAGAAAAAGGTGAGCTTCAGGTGGTTTTTAGCCAGCCCAATTGAGGAAAATTGCAAGGCCCATATTTAAAGGAGCAATTTTTGCATTACAAAAAAATACTGAATGTTGCTCATTCGCAAAAAACATGAGGAATTCTTCTTCCTCGATTTATACTTGTTGTCAATGAAACTCATTTCAGTTAGCTCTATTAAGAAAACCTATGTGTTTGCAAGGCAATTCGCAGCAAATTCCAACTTACCTGATAGTGTCATAGCTCCTTCAGTTCTTGAGCGCGTTAATGATTCTATGGAACCAATCTTTTTTCGTACTCGTACTATGGCGAGAGCCCAAAAGGCGTCACCATGCATAAATCCGTTGGTCCGGATGTTATCCCATATCACTTAGATCCATTCTTTTCCAAAGTTATTGAAACGCAGATTAATTATCAGCTTAAGAAATATCTTGAGGGACGCAATCTCCTTAATGACCGACAGTACGACTTTCGTAGCAATAGGCCCACTGGTGATCTCATGGTTCATCTCAGCGAACAGTAGAACAAATCTTTACATAGTTTTGGAGAAAATAAGGTTATTGCACTTGATATTTGAAAAATGATCGAATGGTTTTTTCGCTCAAAATCGTTGCCCTGTTCTAGGGCCCAAAATTACTTTCCAAAATGTATTATTGTTAGTCTTACCGTAATTCTAAAGCATAGCACCATTAAAAAATAAGTCCCGAAGCTAAAAAGTTAAGTTCCAAATATGAGGGAGGCAAAATTACTAAGAAATTACATATGTATAACCAATAACGTTTCACAAACCATTAGAAAAGCTTGATCACATATTAGGAAAATGGGATGCACTCATGCACCAATGGAGAAAACACCTGGGACAGAAAACAACTTAGACTCCATAATGGTACTCCAAATACTCAAGTTTCTCAAATAAATAAATTTGAAGGCAAAACGTTCTAAATGGCACAATAGAGCTTGAGGTCGCCGTAAAATTACACCAAACACAATACCTTAATTCATGTGTCCTCGTCTTCATCGTTGTTTTAATGTTAGCCTCATTTCAAACAAGAATTTATTTCCAAAAACTAAGATCTTAATATTTATACCAGACAACAAAAAACTTCAAGATTGTGCTTTAATAAAATGTAATCCTAGTACGTTAAGAAAAAAGAATAGCATGTGCGTTTCAAGCGTGAATTCATTGTTTGTTGTCAATGAAATCTTTTGGAGTCCATAAGTTCTCTGATCAATTAACGATGGTTTATTAAATAAAATACTAACAAAGTTTTTGAATGCTAAAAAAAAACGCTTTTAGTTATTTGTTTCCACCAATTTCTTATTTTTTTTTTCTAATTGTTGTTTCAATTTTTTAAGATGTTTTTATGTATACAAAAATATTTGTAACTTTACAGCTTGGTCTCTGCTGGAAGACAATGAACGTCAATATCGCCTAGAACGAGCCTACAATTTCTTGCCATTAACATTAGCTGGTCTACGTCAAACTATGTCCAGCTTAGATCTCAGAAACCTTTTTACCCGTCCTAATTTAGAATCTAGTCATAATCAATACAATAAAATCATCAGTGAAGATATAACGGGCAATTTGAAAAAATCCCTAAGCCCCGAAGAGTATGAAAACATACTCAATCATGTAAATATTTATGTACAAAAATTAGTCGATGCCAAATTGGAACAACAACTCAAAGACAATTTAGAAGCTTCCAAGACAAAGCAACAAAATGCTGTGTCCAATGAAATGCTTATAATTATCGCCAATACCGTTCGGGAAAGTATACAAAAACTCGAACCGATTCTGGTTAAGAAAACCCAAAGTGATTTGCTGGGTGACAAAATGATGAAAAGAATTGTTGAGAATGTTCAAGTGGAATTGAAGGAGAGTCAAAGGGCTGCATCGTCGCCAAGTGAACCTGCGACTCTTTCAGCGGAGCACATAAAACAAATCTCGAATATGATTCGAGAAAACATCGAGATTAACAATCATGAGTACAATATTATCGAGAGAATAGATATAGACGGTTTGCTGTTAAAGATCTTACAATCCCCAAATCTAGCTCAGTTTGTTGATTCTAGGATATTGCTTGCCAAAGAGGAATCAAGCGAGGCGGAAAAAGAAGTAATTGCCCGCCAAGAATTGATCATCAATGAGTTGAATAAGGAAATTGAGTTCATCAAGGCGTCTTTGTCCGACAAGCTGTCAGAAAATCAAGATCTCCATTACTCCATCAGCAACCTCAAACTCAGCCAAGACAACTTACTAAAGAGAGTCGATAGTCATGAGTCGCTGGTTTCGAATCGTTTTGGAACACTCTTGGCCGAAATCGATGAGAAGTTGTCTCTGCTAAGAGACGATCAATTCGCTTTAATCAATAAACAGGTTAAATTGTCACTGATCGACATCTTGGGTTACAAAGATTCCGGAGACGTTGAAAACATCGATCTACATAATTGGATTCGGAATACGTTTGTGGCCAAAGAATTCCTCGAACAGAAACTAAGTGAACTCTCAGCGCAATCTAGTGACAATATGAAAAAGGAAATCGATCGTTCTGGGATGATTCTTATGAAGCAAATCAGTGAAAAGCTAAAGATTGAAATTCTAAGGTCTGTCGACTTGAAGCAAAAACAAAGTGCAGCTGCAATAAGTGGCGAAATCAAGATGGCTCTTTCGGAGAATGAGATTAAAAAGATTGTCAAAGGAGTTTTGGCAGTTTATGATGCTGACAAAACAGGTCTTGTCGACTATGCTCTGGAGTCGGCTGGCGGACAAATCCTCTCTACTCGGTGTACAGAGAACTATCCGATAAAATCAGCTCAGATTTCAGTTTTTGGAATCCCCCTGTGGTATCCGGCGAATACGCCTAGAATAGCAATTTCGCCGAATGTCCAGCCCGGCGAGTGTTGGGCGTTTCAGGGGTTTCCGGGGTTTCTAGGTAAGATGTTTGGTTTTTGTTAAGTTGCAAGCAAATTGCTTTAAGAGTTTTTGTATTGTTTTAATTGCAGTCCTTCGATTGAATACGTTAATTCATGTAACGGGATTCACTCTAGAGCATATTCCAAAAACCCTCACACCAAACGGAAAAATTGATTCGGCTCCAAGAAATTTTACAACTTGGGTAAGGTTTTATAGATTTTCGAGACTGAATCCAACAAGAAATTTATATCATTAATTGCTTCACCTTTACAGGGTCTTGAGCATGAAAATGATCATGAACCAGTTCTCTTAGGTGAGTATGAGTATGAGGACAATGATTTACCATTACAGTATTTCCCAGTGCAACAAGATGTCAACGGTCGTTTGTTCGATATCGTCGAAATGAGGATAGAGTCAAATCATGGAAATCCACAGTACACGTGTTTATATAGGTTTCGGGTGCATGGGAAACCACCCACGTTAGAAGTGTAAATTATAGTTTATAGTATTTTATGTATGTGTTCAAATAAGTCCCTGTGTCCAAAATGTGTGTAACTACTTAAGTAATTAGGTTAAATGAATAACTTTTCAGAGTGGTTTGCTGCTTCTTAGTTTGTGTAGATGACTTTAAGTGGGTGGTTCCTCAACAACAAAACAAATATTCAAACAAATCTGATTTGTCTTCTGTAAATATTAGGCTTAAGATTCTTTTTTAACGCTGTTAATTATGCCGTGAAAATTCAAATTCTATTGGATTTCCTTAGACTAAAAAAACAATTAAATATGTGCCTTAACAATTTAGCTGCAACTAAATAATAACTATGGAAAATTTGAATTTTTATAAAAGACGAATACTTACAACAAAACTGAATTAAACAATAGTTCCTTAAATTTGATATCTGCAACTTATTAAATGTTTTTTAAAGACAATAACATTTTTCATTTTGATCATCCTTCGAAACAAAAAAACAACAAATATTGTTTGATTGTTTTCTTATCCTGTGAGTACATGCATGTGTATAAAAGAAAATTGTATTAACATACATAAATTCAGTTCTTTTATTGCTTTCTTTATATTGAAAAACAACCCAGTTTCTGTGACAACAATAGTTTCCTATGTCTTGATTATATTTTTGTACCATATTGGGTTTATGGTTATTTGTTAAAACAGAATAAACTATAAACACATGTTTACTTTAATCTCTATAAACTTACGAGTATGTTCTCTTTCTTATAACAATAATAACGCCAAAGATCATTATAATTATAAAAAGAAAAATTGTCAGCTCGCTACTTTCTGCTTAGAATTTATTTACTTTCAAGAATTGTCATTTAATATTCAAAGTATTTTATCTCTATGGTTTAAATTTAGTATTACAAGTATTTAAATCTTGCAAGTAAACATGTAAATACAGTGATGGAAAAAATAATAGAAACGATCTTAGCTTTTAAAATTCTATTGCAATAAAAAGTGCAATGGGAAGAGTTTAAACAAATTAAAAAAAAAATCTTACAACTCTCCATACGTTAGTTAAAAAATATCATATTAAATTGTGAAACTTAAACAAAAGGAAATAGTTATATAAAAATCTCTGAAGTATTTCACACTAATTTGCCCTGGAAAAAATAATAGAAACGAATTAAGAATGATACTTTATTTTTGTAAAATTGTTGCTAATCCTTACAAAATTACATGATCGTTGCATATTTATTCTAAATAGTATAATCGCATCTTTCAATATAGATCTGACCAGCACTACACATGTCTTGAAAAGTGTGGAATACCATTAATTTGTTTTATTTTTAACCTTAAGATGTCCTTGTCATTCATCCTGCAGTTTCTTTTAAGTTCACTCCAGACATATTCCATTATTTTAAAATCAAATAATTTTAATGGACATTCCATTAAGTATATTGTATTATGGAGATTATATTCTTTTTACAACTTTTAATGAGTGATTCGGTTCATTATCTTGCGTGAATTCTCATTAATTGGCATATCCTCTTCTGCAAAAGGCAGCATTTCGATGTTTAGAGTCCGAACTTAGTCCAAAGCACATGTTTTTTATTTAATTCAAAAAATTGGCTTACCTCCAGAGGGTACAAAAACTACCAAAAATTTAAAGCTTCCACCAAAAACCTTAACTATCATCTTCGTAAATTTGGGATCGAACTATAAGTTTCTTGATTTTTTGACATGATTTTGTCCATCTTCTCGATTTGTCTTTGTTTTTCTAAACAGACGATCAAGAAACTCTAAATTCTATCCCAAATACACGGAGATGATAGTTAGTTTTTCCATCGTTTCTATTATTTTTTCCATCACAGTGTTTTTTCATTGTTCCACATTTCAATTGATTTTAAAAACTTCCCCAAATGATTAGGAGCTTTCCTTGGTCATAAAAGACGATAATTCAATAGAGCCTAGTTAATTCTCCACTATTTCCGATTAAAAGTAGTTATTGTTTTATGTATCGTTATCTACATAGCAACTTATTTGAAAAACGGAAAATTTTGAAAGCTCGATATATATTTATCTTTTGGTGCAATTTAAAATAAGTTTTGTTATGATTCAATGAATAATAGTTGGAAAGATTAAAACTTTGTTAACACTACCGGTTTCTAAACGTAATTCTTTTAAAGTTAAGTCTTTCTACGGGAGGATAACTATTGACCCAAAAACGTAATTCTTTTAAAGTTCAGTCTTCCTGCGGGAGGATAACGTTTGACCCAAAAATGTAACAAAATGTAACCCATTTTTACCGATTTAAAAAAAAAATAGTAATGTTTCTTAAGATATTTTTCCTGATTTACACGACTTATCTACACTTTGAGATCTAAAACATGTCTCTGAAAACAAAGACAAAATCACAACCGAAGAGAGAATCTTTGATCAGAATCTCTGTTCTATTTGGCAGAACTCTTAAGAATAAATTATTCTTTGTTTCTTATGCCTGTTTAAAGCTTCTTAATTTTAAAATTCATAATTTTTCAAAAACTTATCCGATGAACTACATAGGTAAAATTATTTAAAATTTTTCAATTTTTCATATAATCAAACATATTTTTAAAACTTTAAAAACTGAGCTGTAGAAGAGAAAAGAGATTTATAGAAATTAATGAATTTTCTAAGTAATATTAAAAAATATCCGAATTTTAAACTGACGGTTCTAGCGAGGCATCTGTTCCAAACTAAAAATTGAACGTAACTTCATACTTCGTCGAAGAGAAAAATTTGCATTCGAGATATCTATCTACGGAAACGATCATACCACACTAATGCTTTAAAAACGCTCACCAGACGTTTCTACTGTTGCCTGTTTGTTTTTTCGTTTCCGATTGCCCTGGAAACACAAATTCCAGTTTTTTAGTTTCTTACATAATTTCAAAACTATTGAACACGCATTTCATCAGGGTGCGTTAAAAAATGTTCGAAGGAATACCTCGAAGCAAAAGTCATACGGATGGTATAAAATTGGAGAATATTTCTCTCCGAACGGATACCTCGCTATGGCTGTGAATATATGTACATATATTCATTCAATTATGTTTGATTTTGATACTAACTAAACTAAAACCTATCACATGCAATTCCTGGCCTTTAGTCTAGGCTATATTTACAAAGTAACAAAAGACATTTCAGGTTCAAAATAAAAGTTAAAGTATAATAGATTTATAAAACAGCGTTAAACTAAGTTAGTGTTATCATATCTTAGTATATAATATTATAATAGATTTAAATAATTAAGCTAAGAGAATTAATTTTAAAATTCTTGAAATTATGTTAAATACGGTAATGAAATGAAAGAAATTAACCACAAACTTATTTAGCTTTAAATTGATTTACAGAAAGTCTTGTAAATATAATTTTAATTTTGTTTAAAAATAAAATTAACATGTCCTAAGCACGTAAAATAATTTTTAAGATGTATGTATTACTATTTTGTTTTTTTCTGTTTGCTTTACTAATTAATTTATTCGCTTTAATTCATTTTTGTTCATATTTTTTTTTCTTCTTCAAGACGGCAACAATAATTGACAAATTATAAAAATAATAAAATAAATTTTGTTTAAGGTAAAGTTTTTTATGTTCTTGTATATTTCCTTAGTTTATAAAAAATATTTGTGTATAAAAACAAATCTGATTTGAAAATTAAAAAAAATAATTTTAATATATAATTTTATAATATATAATTCGGTACACAGCAATGTATTTTATGTCAATAGATAATATTTTAGGTTTGTGTTTAATTTTATTTCCTAAGATTTTTGTTGTTAACTACCTGAATAAAATCCTTTTTGAATAAACAAAAAAATACAAAATGATAACAATACAAAAATAAATCAGTTCTTGTTTTCAGTTTTCAACATTAAATTAACAGGGACGAGGAATGCGGACTCAAAAAGGGGGATAAGTAAAGGGCATCTTTCAGATGGGATTTCGAAATGTTAAAGTCGAAGACTAGCATAGCACCGTTTCAGTTACGAAGAATTCTGGACATTGGTTCAAAGTACCCGTAGTTAGTGCGGTGATGAGGGATATAGAAAAAAAAGACAGATCGCAGGTTCAGAGGGTTAGTGTTGAGATGAATTAGTCCTGGGGGATCTATATTGCCCATTATCAATTGGTGAGCAAATAATATATCAGCGTTTTTGCGTCTTATAATATAAGGGTTGTAAGCCTATCAGTTTAAATCGATCGGCATAAGGAGGCAAGTTGGATGTATCATCCCAGAGGAGACCACGTAAGGCAAATCGAACGAAACGTCTTTGAACATTTTCAATTCTGAGTGAATGGTTTTCATAAACGGGGGACCATACTTGGCATGCACATTCAAAATGCAATAGGCCTATAATTGTTAATTTCAGTTTTATTGCCTTGTTTATGAATCGGAAATATAAATTAATCTTTCCATATATGAGGAAAAACTCCTTTGGAAAGAGAGAGTTCAAAGAGTGTAGTTAGAGGCTATGACAGAGAATGCATACATTTTTTTTTAGAAAAACTGATTGGACGCCATCGGGACTGCAGCTAAAGTATTCTTTGAGGCGTACGATTTTGGCAAGTACCATTGAGTTATTGTAAAAGATGAGAGGTTTGAGTGCAACCATCTAAATAACTGAAGTAGTGACGATCAGGATCATGAAGATGTTCAATTTAAGATTTTCTAAAGTAGGTAGCAAATAGATTTGTTATAGTTGTTGGATCTGAGGAGATTATGTTGGAGAAACTCATTGAAAGTAGCCACACATCAGATTTTCGTTTGACATTTATGAACTTGAAGAATCTCTTGCATCAGAAAGGAGGTTATTTTCCATTTGGTTAAGGTATTGGTTATAAAGGCATTCGCTTAATTCGGAGAAAGAATTGTAGGCGAGAAGATATGTAGTTGTTGTGGTCGGTGTCAGATTTGGATTGTAAAAAAATCTTCCAAAGGTTGTTATGTTTATTTCTTAAGCTACGGAGCTCTCTGATGTACCAAAGGGGAGAAGAGGTGAAATCTTTTTTACGAGAGAACGGTACTGATTCTTCAATACAGTATGAGAGAATCAAATAAAATCAATTTGTAAGGGATTCTACTGTTGAGTGGAGGGAACTTAAATCAAAGTTGGCTGAGCTAAGAAGATTGTTTAGTTCGGAGAAATCAGCCCTGCGAAAATCATAACAGTAATTTTCCATTTAAAAAAAATTGTTTTAAAATTTGATGGGGAAGGAGAGAGTAAGGGGAGGATTATAGCGATCCAAGGTTAAGAGAAAGTGAGGGCTGGCAGAGAAGACGCAGTTATCGCAATCAGAGGAGAAGATGAGATCAAGGTGTCTCCCTATAAAGTTTGCTACTCCATTTAGTTGAAAAAGACCACAATCAAACATACTATCAATGAACAGCGATTCAGATTCAGAGGAGATGTTAGTTGGAAAGAAGGATGTCTGATCATCTGAGGTGCATAGATTTGTAGGCGAAATAAAATTGAAGTTTTATCGTATTCAAATTTATTCATTCACGTCAATCGAAATATTCAATCCAATTGGGTAGCAGAATATTGCCGACTGTTTTCAAAGTGAATTGAAAAGTGTGCCTATTAAGGACGAATGATTAAATGTGTCGGAGTATTGATACACTGCGATCTAAAAATTAGTTAGGATATTTTTGGCCAAACTAGTTATTGTATTAAAAAAACAGTGTTACTGATCAACATACATAGCTCACTCTCTATGGGTCTGAAAGTATAAAATGATCAGTGCCGAATAAAGGTGAAATATTAAGAATTATAATTGTGTAAGAAGATAAAGTTCAGCTGTGGAACTTAGTCTTATGCATAGTAATGTAGGTATGCCGACTTATATCATATTATAGAAATGATGAATAATTTGTATTCTTTTAGAATTGTTTTTCATTAGATTTTTATTGAAATCATCTTATAAGATAATAGTAAATATACAAACATCATAATAAATAAAACATAAACAATTTTTAACAAACTTGAGACAAACATACGTACAAAAACAAAACACTGCTAACTTCGATTTAAATAATAAAACAATGTTAACTTTGCAATAAAATCAAATTCGGCTTAGGTCAGCTTAAACATCGCACCAAGTCAGACCGAATGTACTCTCAAAAGTGCTCTGCGAGTATATTCCCCTTTCGATAAGTTTCTTCGGATCAACACAATCGACAATTTCTATTATTTTATTAAGGGCAATATCAAAAGATTGTTTTGCTGCCCAAATATCAATTGGTACATAGTTAAATGTCAGAGGTGTTTCAACTGAAGGCAAATCCAATGCACGTATGGCAGCTGTAGTTGCTAAACCAATCTCACTATTGCCCAAACTTGCATAATATCCAACGGGAAAACGTTCTTCTGGTGAAAACATTCTGGCGGGCAATTGAATATCAGTGTATGAAGCACGCAAGGCATTACGAGCTGACTCGGAGAAGAAGTCCAAAACTATGGCCTTGCTAACCCAATGATTCAAGTCCAAGAAATGCATGAATTTTTGATGAGACATAAGTTTCATTGATTCGTTGAATTGTTTGTATGAACCCATTTTCTCCATTTATAAATTTAACTAGATATATGTATATAAAAGTGACTAAAATTAGCTATATATAAATGTAAGCTTCTTCTTGTTAAAATACCTTGGAACTCTAAGTCTTCACAAATTAAATAGTTAAAAAGTTTCAATTCAATTGTTGGTATTTTATAATAATAATAATTGGTTTAATAACTAATTTGGCAAATAATTATATAAAACAAGTGTACAAATAAAATAATACAAAATGTTAAAAACTAAAGGAAGATGCCTTTTTGTTTTTTTTTTCTTATTTGATTTTAGTAGGTTCTGTTATTTTAAATTACAACTTATTCATTGTCGAAAAAGAAAAACAACAAACTAAACGGAATAGAGATCAGTCTTGCCAGGTTGAACATTTCCCATAGCTTTAGAGAAACTTCTCTATTCGCTAAATAATTTGGACTTGGAGGTTCTAGTGAAGAGTGCGAAAATGTTTATTTATAAGTTTGTCAGATCGTTATACGATCGTCGAACTCTCCACGTTAAATTGAAACTTTGGTGTTTGTTTTATGTGTCTGATATTTTTCTCTTTATGAGTTCATAGTTCAACGTCAAAAATCCAATTGTTCGAATTACTTTACGAGCATATTTTAACTGAAGAGATAGGTCGATATGGACGTCACTAAAGAAGTAAGAAAATTCCTGCTACTTGCAGTTTACGTCGATTACGTCAAAAGAGCTGTCAAAAACTATGAATTGGAATGAAGCTGGAAAAAAAGTTTAAACTTTTTGCAATACCTATGCATGAAGAAAAACCAGCAATTTGCTTTGAATTAAACCAACAAATATTAATTGTATTGTATTTTTATGACTTAAGTATGTATGTATATTGTATGTACATATTATGTATATTCTGTTTCTTATAGTGAAAGTATTTAATTTATAATTTTTTTTTTATAAAAGTTTAAGAACTTCATTAAAGTGTGAAAAATTTTAGTTTTTGAGACATCAGGGGAGTCATTCGCTAATTTTCAAAAGGACTATCATTAACGATTGCCAATAATTTGCTTAACGTAACTATGCCACTATCGTCTCGTCAATCGTTTGTTATTATGTCTGATATTGTAAATTAATAAATCTAATTAAAATTTTGTAAATACATACATATATCAGTAACAAAAAATCAGCTGCATATGTGCATACAATTTATGGATGAGCATTTTTCCAAGCCCAATTCTGACCAAGAAAATTAAGAAAAGACTCCATTTTATTCACAAGGGATAAACTATTTTGGATAATGTGCTTTGTGCAAGAGCAAGTCCAAAATCGTTCCCTGTCAACTCAAAGGCTCTAAACTTGTATTCGTGTAACTTCGTATATGGCTCAAAATCATCAAGGTGCAGATTTGGCTTCGCTAGCAATTTAATGTCTTAAATCTTGACTTAATTATGAAAAAAAAATTAATAAAATACTAATACTAACCTGTTTTGTGTGTCTATCAAACAATATAATTTATTAATAAACTAAATTTTAAATAAAATCAATATACACGCATAGAAAATCATTTCGGGAACGCGTCCTAATCTACAATCTTCAACAACAAGTCCAAAATATAATTGAAAAATGTAAGGTATTCAACCCCGGTCATCACTTAATACACCGTATTTTTTATACAAAATCTAGTTTTAGAAAGGATACTAAGAGATTATTTATTTTTAACTATAGAAAATGCAATAGTTTGTCCGTACCGCACAAGTCATTTCAGTGAACACATCGATAATCGATTAAAAATAATTTTAGGTGAACGCAGCCATTCGGTGTGAAACGCCAGTCGAGGTAGAGAACAATAGCAAAACCGGCTGCCAGAGTATTTATCGTCAAATAAATTATATCTAAATGGTAAGTAACTTTCTATTCACCATTCGTAGAGCGTACATCAATAGTCCGTCATTCCGTGAACGCATTTATTACATTTAATTATTGATGAAATTCTTTTCTACGACACGAAATTTCAAAGTTACCTCAAATATTTTCCTATTGACAAAGTCAGATTGCATTTAAGATGACCGCCGTATAATTAAAGCGCGCGCTTATTTGAAATCGTCATTTCGGGAACGGTCATTTCGGGAACGTTCCCGGACATGATTTTTACCTATTTTGCTTGTAGAAGATTTTGTATGTATTGTTTTCATTATTGCTTATTTAATACACATACATAATATACCCATGTTATTAAACAAAGCTTAAATTATGTACTCTGTTTGGTTTTTGTTGATTTTATCAAACTTAGAAAAACGTTCCCGGATTGATGGTTTTCTGTATGATATTTAGTACTAAAAAACAGTACTAAAAAAGTATACAATTCTGTGCGCTGCCCTGTCAAAGTTTATTTATATACAATTTTTGCAACAGTATAAACTAAAATTCATCATTATAGCTTGCAATTTTTTTTGTCATAAAAAAAATTTGAAATTTGCAACCTTGGTAAAGATTACTTTTGTACATATAATTTGTAGGTACATATGGGTTAAAAGAGATAAAGGCGGTGTGATTCATCTCTTAATTTTCTTCGTGACCCTATAAATGGTATTTTATTTTTGAGCTTTCATTTTTACTTTGTAACAACTAAAACTAAATTATTTCGAAACATTTTTAATTTAATTTGCTTAGTTAACATTTTTAAATTTGCTATCGTGCAAACGCTATCGTTTTGATGAAATAACTTTGACGATTATCGTCTTACGTGAAATGAAACTATCGTCAAAACGCTATCGTCTGGCGACAATCGTTTAACGGAATGACCGCCCAGACTTCTTTGTCTTATTGCAAAATAACTGACTTTTAACTAGAAATAAAAGTGATATATTATAATCAAATACTACCGGGAAAAACATATTATATAAAGCATGACCCATCTGTGGAACATGTAACATTTAACGCGTTAAAACAACGCTTCATCCCTGGTTATGTTGGTCCCTTGGAAATTATTGAAGAAGTGTGGATTTGAATTGCCAATGATATTATACATCCATTTGTAAGAAGGTCTGAAGCTAAATGTCTGCATTGGGAGCCTTGTTTTCTCCCTAAGAATGTCGAATAGTATCACATGGAATAGAATATTAAGTACGGTCGGAAAAGATTGAGTTAGAGTTAAGTGGTCGGCTTACGCAGAACAAAACTGTTCATTGGATTTTGCAAGTTTATCAAGATGTGTCTTATTAATTATATCAAGTGCATAATAAGAGGTTTTAGAGTTTAGATTTCATCTGTTACCAATTTGCAAAAGCAAGATTATAGAGCTGCTGTGGTGTCTCTCTATGAACGCCTCTTAATTGATAGGCGGATTTTTAAAATATCAATTTAAAAAAAAATATGTAAACTTTTAAGACATTGATTATGAAGATTGAAACCGTTAAAAAACACCATTCGCTTAGTCATTTTCTCTCTCAATAAGACATTATTAGTTAAATGTAAATATCTTCCTTAATTATTTTCTTTTTCTCAATCAAATAAGGCTAGGCTTTATGAGACTGAATGAATTCGCTAAGTATTTTTCCATAACATTTCTGATTACATATTTTAAAAATTTTTAATGCTAGCACTTTTATCAAAAACTCAGTTAAAATATACACTGTATCTGATTTTCTTTTAGAAAAATCCTCAAGAAACTATGTGACGCGTGTTTTTTACGACGTGTGGTTTTTAATCCGACAATATTTGTTTTTGAAGTTAGTCTTTTTGATTGTCATTTGATTTATGTTCAGCTCGGTTTGTCATTTGATACTGAATAGACTTATTCCTGAACAACGTTTGCAAATCGTGCAAATTTATTACCATACAATAATAGTTCGGTTCGCGTCACGCAACAAAACTATCAATTCATTGAAGGAACATTTTTGTGAGCGCATTTTCTAGCGTCGTGGGGGTGTGATCGTATAATTTATCACCGCTGGATATTCACGCAGATAAGCCCAAAACGATTGACGCCTTCGAAGGGAATGTTCGGCGCGTTATTGCTGATGTACGTCACAAATTGCTGCGAAGATTGGTCAAAAATTAGGCCGCTAGAGTGGAATTTATTCCAGCCAGCCACGGTGGCCAACTTGCCCTAGATACTTTTTAAAACATAACGGCGAAATCGTATCCTTATAATTAAGCTAAACTATTGGCCGTAACATTATATTTTATGCGTTTTATTCCTTCTTGAAAATCACACGTCAAAAAAAGACCTTGAGTAATGTTGATTATTAATGGGTCCTAATTTCGGAGATTATTCGTTTTAACGAACTTAGTCCTGTATCCAAAGATTCTTGTTTAAAAATATTACATATGTATATTTTAAAATTTTATTTCGTTATTAATGTTGACCCATTTTTGTGATAAGTATTTAAAAAGAAAAGAAATATATTTTTTGCAAAAAATTATAGAGAAAATTTCATTAATTAAAACCTATCGGGCCGTTATATTTAGCATTTTCGATTTTTGACTAAAAACTTTGTATGGGAACTACTGTTATTTTTGATTTCCGAGTTTGAACACAATCGTCTTAAGATGTACGGTGTCGTGTTTGATTAAAATTTTGTTTACGAATCCAATACTTGCAACACAATATATACATATGTACATATATATGTACGTAGTTCAATTGTAGCCGTAATGTACATTTCTGGGACCACCTCAGCCAATAAACAATAAATTTACATGACAAATTACATATTAATATCACATATTTTTTGAGAGCTGATCTTAACAATCTTAACCAATGAAATAAGAAAAAACTTTGAAAATGGTTACCAAAGTGATGTAATATGTATATACTGATTTTTCTAAGGCGTTTGATAGGGTGATTAAGAAGCTTTTTGCCCTTTGTTTCCATCTAATACGTGTGTATTAAAAACATAATATTTGAAACCATAATTGTGACTTCTGGAGTACCTCAAGGAAGTTATTTAGGCCCACTTCTTTTACTGATCCTTATTAACGATATTTCTGATTGTATTAAATTTTGTTCACCCATTATATAACAATATTTCGATGCATTAAATCCGCCGACTGGTGTAACTCAAATCAGTTGTTTCTAAACGTTCTCACAAGTTATTTCATATCTTTCAATAAGCTAATAACAGGGCGTCTTTGAGAAGTCAACGCCTTTCCAGTCATATTGACTTACATATGTAGTTATAATAGTCGAAATACTTTTTAAAAGTTAATAATAATAACAACAATAATTAAGGGCGCATTACTACAATAAGAAAAACAAAACGATAAGCAAAGAGCCCTTAAAACGTTCTCATCATTTAATAGTTCTCAAAGAGCATGAATTTAGGGACACAATTATCCCAACACATTAATATGCTTCAGTTTTCTTAATTGAAAATCGTCATTTTTGCCAATGCTAAATAATACATATTTCCTCCGCCGCGCCGTATTTTAAAATGTCGACATTTAAATTTTTGACATAATTTCAATCGACATTTTAAAAATCCTTAAGTTTTAAAATCTCCAAACGAAATTTTAAAGTTAACACAAAAATTTAAACAAGTATGAACCGTAATTGTTTGCAATTTTTATTTGGCATAATACATTTATTTCTACATTTTAATATATATATATATATGTTTGTTTGTTTGTTTATTTTCTTAAAATTAGTGTTTTTTTTTCTTGTCTACAAAAGCACACAAATAAAGCATTTTTTTCCCTTCAATATAATTTTACTACGCTGCGCGTAACATATACAATTTACAATACATATTATAGTAATTTATAACTACCTACTATATAAAATTAATACTTTTTTTATCGTTTATTTTTTTTTAAATAAAATATAATTAAATGAAATTTATAATATTAGAACAAAATTAAATTAAATTTACGTATTTTCTTTCGTTTGTTGTTTGTTTGTTTGTTTGTTTGTTGTGTGTTATTCGTTTTGCGTTTTTTGGTTGTTTAAAGAATTTATGTTTGATTTATGTTAAATATTCTTTTTTTTTTTTTAATTTTTGGACACTTAACACTTAAATTATTGTCATGTTTTCTGTTGTTTATTTATGTCTGTTGAATTATTTGTGTAAATATGTATTCGATTTTATTTTGTGTACATTATAATATTTTACTCCACGTCATTTAAATAGAATTATAAACTTTTTATAGTTTTGAAAGTCTGGTATTTTAGAGTCCATTTAAGTCATTTAGCAAAAATTGGTATTTCACTCAAAATTGTATACTTATGGCTTTTTGTATTTAAGGGGTTCTATTCAAAATTTCTATTCCTTCAGAAACATTTCTACATTTAACAATGTTTCTGCTATCCCTATCGTGAATCACAATCGAACAAATAATTGATTCAATTGGGGTTGAACTCTATGACAATATTCTTCTCCGAACGTTTCCTGGGAACGTTTCCGTCGGAAATTCATCATTGGAAAACGATTTTACGTGAGAATTTGTTTTTTATATAACACTTTATTTTTGTTTGTTTAGAGAGATTTGTGACACAACGGCAGGACATTTTTTGGTTTGAAATAAAATTCCTGGTAGAAACAAATTTGTTTACGAGATTCCCGCATAGGGTTAGAATTACGCCAAATGCTTCAGGATTTTTTACTGATATTTTTCCCGGACAAAGAAAACTTTTAGTGTTGATTTCCCTCAATATTTCAGGCTCTAAAATAAGTGCAATGTTTTGCAATGATTAATTATATTTTATTATTTTTATATTTAATTTAAAATTTTAAGTAAACGACAGTATTCAAGTAACAATAAATGACATTTTTTAATGCAGTTATATTTTACAATTTCAAGGCTATTAGGTTAACATTTACTCGAGGTTAAGATTGTGTCGTAAGAGTCACGAGTTTCCAATTTAAAAGCTTATCAAGCAGCCTTAAAATCGAGGAATATAACTGTGTAAAAGAATATGTCTTCTACCATTAAAATCACCAATGAACTAAAAATTCTAAGAAATTTCTCAAATTTTCTGATTTTTGACCATTTAACGTTTGCCAATCGACGTCAAAAAGTTGGATTATTAATCAGGTCAATCTTTTCGTTTTCTTTATAAATTTCATGATATTTGGTATAGGATGTTGAATTTTCTTTCAAAATACGGTTGAACTTAATTTTTGATACAAATTTGACAGAACTTTAAAAACAGGGTTTTAATATTTGTAAGGTTGTTTTGTTTTTTGGCTGAAATTTAAAATTGAATATTTTGGCAGAAAGAAAAGAGTTGTTTCTCTTAAATGACGTAGATTTTTCGTGGAATGTGTAGTTTTGAAAATTGTGTTTTTTTTCTTGAATATACAGCGCTTTTTTCAGAGTATAAATATTTATATAATTTTTAAATATTATATTAATAAATATCATTTAAAATATTTGTAACATAAAACTCACAATGGTATGTATGTATTTATAATATAATTATATTATTTTGTGTGTGTATGTGTACATATATACTTTTTGAACTTTTATTATGTTATTTTGTTTTAATTTTTGTTATTGTTGTGGGTTCTTTTTAAATTTAAAATAAATTTCATTGTGATGTATGTTCAAATAAATTAAATAAAAAGAACTGATTTTTTGTAATTTTTTTTAAATGTTTAAATTTGAAGGTATGTATATTGGGGTTTTTAATTTTTAATGTTTATAAATATTTCTTCTTTTTGTTTGTATTTACAAATAATTGGCATATGTTTTTCTTTTTTAAATTTTATTTTATTTTGTTTCAGGCAAAAATCACATTAAAAACTGTATAACATTTTAATTTAATTTTTTTTTATTTTTGTATTTTTGTTGTTGTTTTTTAAATTACAGGTACCATTTAATACACATTTTTATCAAGCATTTCTACTCACATAATGTTGATTATAATAATTATTGTTCTACTGTATGCATTTGTATATAATATTAAATATGTTTTTCTATTCATTTGTGATATGATATTGTCTACATTTTCATTTCTAACAAAAATTCTAATATATTTTTTTTTGTTTTAATTTTTTTTTTTTGGAAACATGCATTTACAACAAGAATAGTGTTAGTTATCTACTTTATTTTTTTGTTTAGCTTTTTTTCTTTGCTATTGTGCTCTTAACATTAAATGCTGCGAAAACTATTGTTAAAATTGTTGGCAATGTATTTGTATTGAACAAAAAATATATTAAAATAAAATTTTTAAAAACATGCATAAAAATACTTTTTTGTTTACACATGATAAAATACTTTTGAAAGGTTGGTATTCTGCTATTAAATAAAAACTACAATTTGTTGGTGTTCTCTTTTGAAAACACAGATACAGATATAAAGTCAAACATTTGATATTGATTTCAATTTTACGAAAAACAGTGTTTTGCTTAAAATCCAGCTTTTCTGGCCGAATTTTATCGAAGCTATAGTTCCAGAAAAAGGCTCATTTGCTCTTTTTTGTAACTATGTTTGACGATTTTATGATTTAGATAGTTAAAAGTTCACAGAAGTAGAGTTTTGCATTCTTCAGTGGGAAACGTTTCAAGTTCAGAAATTCTCTACCAATAAAAACCTCTAAGTTCAGAAATTCTTTACCAATAAAAATCTCTAACACCCATATTATGAAACTTTTAAGTTTTTCTAAAACATGACTTTAATGTCAATAGTTTCTTAGATCGATGAAGAATGTAAAGAGCAAATATATTTCTATTAAAGGATTTTTCAATAAGAGGTTTCATATTAAATAGCCCACTATTTTGGCAGCTGTCATTTTTGAAGCTATCATGTTTTGATGTTTGATAAGTAGAAACTACGTTAATACCTTAAATGTAGCGACACACTCTTCAACAACGCATTGAAATTGTTAAAACTGACTTCAAACATGCCGAAAAATGTGTAGTTTTACATTTCGTAAAAGTTAAGCACTTTATTTTTCTTCACTTTTTGTAATTTTTCTTTGGAAATTTAGTTCCCTGTCAATTTAACTGAGAAATGTTAGAAAAATTATAAATTTGAATTTGTTGGGTAAACACTTTTTCGTTAGTATTTTATCACATGTTAAACAAAAAACCATTAAATTATAAAATTGCTTTGCAAAAAATATAATTTACATACAAACTATGGCATTTTAGTATTTTTCTTAGTATATTTTTATTTTGTGTAGTATATTTGGCAGTGCTGACAATAATATACATTTTAAAAAATATAAAATATTTAATTTTTTTGATTTTTTCTAAAATAAAACAAAAATATATTAATAATTAAATCAAAAGTAAATTAAGACACTTTTAAATATATAACACAACCACATCTATTAAAACAATAATAATTTAACTAAAATAACAATAAAATTTAAATATTCCGCTTATATTAAATTAATTATTAAATATTAAAACAATTATAATTAAAATAAAATATTTTTAAAACATAAAAACATGTAAAAATAAAGCGATTGCAAAATAATAATTCTTTTATCTTTTCGCTAAGCAAAAAACATTATTTTCGGCAAACGATTTTGTTTAAAAAATAGCAAAGAAGCTGAGCCCCAAAAGCTTTGTTGTCTTTTAAACAAAATCTTCTCTTTCCTAAGGATTTGCCATTGCACCAGGGCCTTGGGCAGCTTGTCTCTTCAAATCCGATCCAATGAGAGCTGTAACAACCGTTCCAACACACATCATTACCGCCATTGTAACATTTGCCGGTACATCACCATATGTACTTAATAACTCAGAATAGAGCATTGTAAAGGCAATGCCAAAAACTTGTGCAGCTGCATTCAATAAGCCAGCGGATGTTCCCTCGGGTTCGGGATAAGTTAGCTCGGCGCCGAATTCAAAGCCAACCGGAAGGTATCCTGTCATGAAGAAACTATAAGGCAAAGGAATAAAAAAAACGAATTTAAATTATTTTCTGCACAGTTAAACTTAAAGACACAAATGGTAAAAAATTATATGGTCTGTATTATTTTGTATCTCTACCATGTAACTTTTTCTTTTCAAATTTGAATGTAATTCAATTTCTTCAACAATTTCATTTGATATTCACTGTGGCGTATGTGGAATATTTTTTTTATTTTTGTTTATTCTGCAACAATTTTCTTTTTGATTTTTTTCTTTTGCGTATATAGCTTATGTGATGAATAGGTATCTACTTATTTGTTTTTTGAGGATTCATGAAATTCTGTTAGAGCATCTTTTTTTATCATCCTATTTACCTTACGAAAGGGCACCCGAGTGGAAAGGCGATGATTAGAGCTTTTTTTTATTGTTACCTTTTTGGGGATTATTCATAAATTCATGTTTTATTCACTTTAATGGTTTCTACTGGACGAGCATTTTATTTTATACAAGGTAATTTATAGGTGATGATTTTGGTTTTTCATTTATTATATTTGCTAGATGAGGTGTTGGGCGATGTTATCAAGAATTTCTATGGCAAGCGTAAAATTGTGTTTTCTGTTGATATCATTTTTATTGTCTTAGTCAAGTTCATAGGACAATTTAATGTTAGTTTATTTCTAATTTAATTTATGCATTAAAAAGACATTTTGTTGAAGAAGCATGAAATTCTATTGTTTTTAATGTTTTATTAGAGGTATTTGTTTTGTAATGAGCTATTAAAGATAACTTTATTGATAAGAATTTCTCTCTTAACATAAAATTAATGTTAGAGAAGTTTTTTTTTTTTAATGATAAAAGGAAAGTCAAATATTCCTGATGCTGAGTTTTAAAACAAGATGGGTCATAAATGTTTAGTGGTTTTTAAAAATACTTGGGAATAAAGAAATATTTTTAATTACTAATATCTTTTATTTTAAAGGTTCCAATTTAAAATAATGGTGGACTCTACGATCTGATTGTTGTCGTACAGTTCATTTAATAATATGGGTAAAGTTCGTGTTTTAGATATGAAGAACCCTAGATGAAGTGTAATATTTTATTTATACGACTTTATTTGAAGAAAATCTGATTCTCAATCTGAATAATTGGATTCTTTGCCGTTTTATGGAACCAACCAAAAATAAAATTGTTTTCTAATGTGGCACCAAAAAAAACTGCTCCTTGTGAGAAATTGACAAATACTCTAACCCCCAGTTTCACAGTAGAAGTTTAAACTGCGGTTTTGGTTTAAACTTCAGTTCAACAATTTATTCGGTTTCACACTTTCGTTTAAACTTTGAACTGAGTTCATTCTGTAATTTAAGTTAGACGCCAATATTCTGCCGTTTAACCTCAGTTCAACGTTTTTCATTTTCATATTAAATATTGAATTAATTTATGATGGTGATTTATCCTATTTTCAATAAATATTAATAAAAAGTGTATTGTTATTTTAAAATGTCGAGTTCGGAAAGTTATATTGAAGATATTAGTGATGAGGAAAACTGTAGTGGATATTAATTTATTCACCTAATACTCAATCGCGTTAACAAAGTTGCATCGCATCATATATAAGTTGCTTGTTTGAACGCGACCATTATTTACTTTCAATTAATGAACGCGACCATTATTTACTTTCAATTAATGAACGCTTCCGATCTCGAAAATTCTGAACGCATCCTAAATTAGAATGTTTTTGGTTCCCTCCTTGCTATCTTTTCCTTGTAAAAACTTTATAATCATTACTTATTAGAATATTCTCGTCTGTCTTGTGTGCTGGATGCTAATATAACAAAGCTCCCAACCTAAAACTCAAAAGTTAATTTAAATATAATAAAGTTAAAATTAAAGTTATTCACTTGTGTTTCATTTATTAAAGATTTATTATATGGTATTAATAAAATAATAGCAATAACAAGCTATAAAACTTCATTTTAGTTGCGAATGTGAGAAGAGAAAAACGCATTCAATTCAGAACAAATTATTTCAATTATTTAAATAAATTTTCCCCGATTGTCAACTAAACACAAAATATCTGTTGCTGTTTCACGTGTTCCTCGCTTCAGAGAGAGAAAGAAAAAACGATGAACAGCTACGTATTGCTTACATTACGTCACATGACTTACAATGCTACCAAACTCTTTTCATACAATTTAATTAAACTACGTTCAATTGAACTGAAGTTCAGAGCACACTGTGAAACTAGAGGAGTATAACTTCAAATTTAAACTTAAGTTCAGGTTCACCTGATTTTAAGTTTAAACTTCCACTGTGAAATTGGGCATAAGAGTTATTCTTGACATGAAAAGTGTTTCCGAAAAAAAGCCCTTTGGATTCAGCACAAAACTGTAGGTTCTTCTTCTGACTTCTGAATCAATGTATCACGTCTCGAAGTTGAGCTATTACTATTTAAACTTCTAAGTAACATGTATATGAGGCTTTTTGGGGCTAAGCGCTGAACCATTTATACTAAACGCTTTTCAACAGAAAAGAAGTAAAACGGTTTAAAAGTAAGTTGTAATGAATCTGTTGTAATAATTCTATTATATCAGGTTTTTAAAATACATGAAATAATATAAAAATAATGTTGAAAACGGGTATTTTTGGTAAAACTTGAACAAATATTGGATTCGAAATCAGCTCTAAAAACGAACTCCAAAACGTATTTTCCAAAACTATGATAGTATCAAATTCAAGGTTTTCTCAAAACTTCATAGGTATAGAGTCTAATAAAGACTCATAACTAATGGACATTTTCAGAAACTAAGTAAGATACTAAAATGATTTTAATTGATATATTGTTTGTTTTTAGCATTTTTAAAGGGGCATATTTTAATAACCTGATGTGGTAGAAACACTTATTGGCAAGATTCGAATTTAAGGCATCTTAATTATTAAAATAAGTATTTTTTTTAGTTCTGGGGCAGAAAAAACGTAATTTTGTTGACCTGTGTTATTATTGGAATCAATTAATTGGATTAAAGTTACAAATATCGTGAACATATTATAACATTGGTCGAAAATTTGAGCAATTGAAAAAATAAAGTGAATTAAAGAATCGAAACCGTATGCCTTGCTTAAGTAAGAAATAATTAAATTATGAGGCGCAACAGTCCCTGGTGATCTAGGGCCTAGTGACTTACAACTCTCAACCATACCTGTGTGCGAGTAATTTTGTCTGGGGACCTACAGTTCTAAGCCGAATCCGAACGGCTTATTTAAGAAAGCACTTTTCATGACAAAAATTACTCTTGGAAGATTTGTCAATTCCTCGAAAGAGGCAGTACCCGTGAAAAATCTTTTTTTTTTAAATTTTATTTAGGTGGCACATGAAGGAATTGAACCCAAGATGTCTAGCGTGACAGCCCTACGCACTAACCATCAAGTACAACCATTAATATTTTGGCTGAACCACATAGGATTGGCTATAACCCAAGTTCGTTGATTACTCATCAATCTTTAAGCATTTCACAAATGACATTACACCGTGTTTTGCTTAAAAACTTATGTCTTTAGGCTTTTAGAGTTCAGTTAACCCAAGAACTCAAGAAGCTAGGTCATCAAAAATGTTGTATCTTTGCTGATTGGTTGCTAGAAATACAATATACAAATGATCTGGATTTTCATCGAAAAATTATCTTTAGTGACTAGGTCAGCAGTTATGAGGAGTGGAGGCAAGAAAAGTTTCCCGGCCGTTTTATTTCTCGATGAGATTACAATTTGCCACTAGATCTTGTGATTATATATTCGTACCTTAAGACTTTAATTTGGGGCCAAGTGGAAGATATGATCTATGTAACTTTTCCACAATCGATTCAAGACCTAAAAAATGGCAAACTTCTTGAAGTTATAGAAGACACACGGGCGCAATAATTCTCTGGAAATATATAAAGTACCAGAAATCAGAAATTGAGTCCGAAAGATTAGCAAAATCGTTTGTGGAAATACGAAACAAAATAATTGACAAGTGATCTAAACGAGTAACAAGAACTCAATCCATCGGCTGTTAAATATCAGATTACTGAATTGGAGAAATGTGCGGACAGGTTAGGTTAAGTTGAAATGGCTGTCCGCAATAGGCCAGTTGTTGGCCCATTATGTAGATCTTGGGTCCTGCTTCTGAGCTCTATGAAACCAATTGGCGTTCCTTATGAAAACGTGTGTTTGAGATGTTAAAATCGTTATAGAAGAATTCGCTTAGATAGGTCTTTTCTTTGGTTTTTGAGCTAGAGTAGGACATTTAATGAGGAAGTGAACAACTGTTTCTTCCTCTTCCTCGTCTATACAGTTTCTGCAAAAGTTATTTGAAAATGCGCCTAGTCGCGTGGAGTGCTCTCTTACGGTGTACGGTCATGACACGGATTATTGAGCTTATATGCAACTTGCCAAAGAGATATCAAGCACTTGAGCGCTTTAAATCTAGAACAGGTCAGATATACTTTGTGGTCTAACAGGTGGTGATGGTATTCCACCTGATTTTGGGTTTCTTTATATGTGATAGAATGGGTAGTACTGTACTATTTTTGACGAGTTCGTCTGCTTTACAATTTCCTAGAATGTCTCTATGGTCCAGCACCCAGTATAGGTGAATGTTAAACTGCTATGCTATCTCCATTAAAGATGATCGAATATTCTGGACTGTCATAGAGTTTGTAGACACAGAGTCAAAAGATCTTATGGCAGCCTGACTGTCTGAGAAAATTCCAATATCAGATTTTGATATCACGTTTTCCTTCATGAAAAGGGCAAGATTTATTTTATCGCCACAAGTTCTGCCTGGAACACTCTACAGTGAGTGGGAAGGCGGAATGAAAGACTTAATTTTAGTCCTTCAGAATACACGCCTCCACCAAACCCCCTCATTACTTTTTGATCCATCAGTATAGAAGATGATTGACTCGTCTTCCAGAAATGTCCTATCCTCCCAGAAACATCTGGAAGGTATAGAAGTCTAAAAGTTTCTATCAAACTTCAGTTATGGGATGGTGTAGTCTGTGTAAATTAGAATTGTTGTGCAGATAGATATTTGGTCTCTGCAAATGCCCACATGGGAATATTCAATTCAACGACCTGATATAAAATACAAAGAATGTATTTTAAGCCAAGTGAAAATACATATGTCTTATCAAGCAGCCGAAACGTAATTGTCACTTTTTATTTTCTGTAAAAATGAGATCTCATTAAATATATTGCTTAAATTTTCTCTAAGAACCATTTTTAAAGTGGGTTAATTGTTATGGTTATAATTCTTAAAAGTAACAAATATAGAGACTAACAAATGTCTCCTTGATTTCACTGCTTACTCTAATAACTTTACCCTGAGAGAAAGATTAAATTAAACTGCTGATAATGAGCGCACGTAATAAATCCTAGATATACGAGTAGATATACATACATACATATGTATATGTATTTCAATTTGTTTTTTGTTTTAATTTCAACAGAACAAGTATACGCCACAGTGTACCACTTGTATACTCTTATAAGAACCCTTTGAAAATATATACTTACCCCAATAACGATGCTGTTATGTAAACAACAGCAATATGCCCGGTATCCAATGTGAAAGAAAATACCCACATCCCCACCATGGAAAAAGCGTAAACAGCTAAAGTTGTTTCCCTAAAGAACAAAAACAAAAACAAAACGAAATGAAAAAAGATGATGATAGGTTACTCCATGATTATATAGAAATATGAAATAGTAAAAGTTTTTCTTTTTTAAAATTGCAAATCGCATGATAGAAATAATGCTTTAAAAATAAGATTATTTTTCAACATTTTTTCTTATAAATTTTATATTTCAAGGTGGAATGTCTCGCTAAGATTGTTTTTCTATTTCTGTTGTTGTTTATCAAAGTTCCTATTCTTATTACAAGAAACCTGTGAAACATACTTTTTTTGTGTCTTGTCATTTCAGTGCATTTTATAATGAAACAAATGTACCCGGGATGTCTGTGGTGTTAGGAACTTTTCTCTCCCTGCCAAGATTAAAGTTCGATTTGTTTTGCAGGAAGTTGTCGGAACTTTCTTGACACGAAAAAGTTGGAGCACTAAAAGTGTTCACCTTTGCATGAGATATGTATATGTTTTCTTGAAATTTTACCAAAGAACTCAGGCTCCATTGAAGAACAAACTTTATCATCCAGATATCTCTAGCTCTTTCCTCATAAACGAATATCCCTTTTAGTCTTTGACACTTAGCAAAATTTATCATGCACGAGCTTAACTTCGAAGAAAACACAAAGTTTCCAAATACATAGCTATATCTGGTTGGTTGTATACTTACTTAAATCGATGGGTTTTATCTAAAACTATTCCACACACGACGGAGCCCAGCATGCCAGCCAACACAATGCACAATCCGATGCGTCCGGTGTCAACCTCGTGTCCAGGATAATATTTCAACACCACCTAAATGAAAAGACAAGAAAAAAGTGAATACAAAACAACTCCTCCAACATAACAAGGTCAACAACAATTAGCCCCACACAAAGAACTAATTAACATCATAAAACCATATAATTACCGGATTGAGAAGCGTAGAGATGGCGTAGAATACACCGACATTCATGCCATACGACGTCAATAATAAAATATAATTTTTATTCAGGACGAGATTCTTTAGTGATTGCATGAATGTTGATTCCCCATCTGCGTTCGGCTGAGTTGCCTCCTGGGCTGCTGATGGTGGCGTTGGCGGTCTGTCTTGGAAAACTAATTATTTCCCGGATAACAGCATAAAGTGAAACATGGAAAAAACGAAATTGAAAAAACAAAATGAGATACAAAAAGAAAACAAAATGAAAAAAAATTGCACTATCTTCCGGAAAATTAAAAAAAAATGTACATAGGTAGATAAATAAGCGGAGTGCGATGGTTGAGGTGTACTCTCTGATGAGTACTATAATATTTTTGCTTACACAAGACCATTAGGACAACGAGAACCGTTGTTAGTCCAGCGACCAAGTAGAACATGAGTTTCAGATCGGCACCAATTTCATCAAGGTTGTCCGAGTTGGAGACAAGCATCGGTGGCAGGACAAACCCAACAGCGATTCCAAGCTGAAAAATGAAATACAAAATTAAAATAATCTAAAATATGTTCGAAAAAATATTATAATAAGTTCCTACAAAAATGTTAAGGTGACACTATGTGACTTTTTAGCGGCTTGAGTTGGAAGTCATTGCACTTGGCTAACATTATCTAAGCTGGTTATACTCAATTAAGGCTGATTTTAACAGTGCATATCTTAAAGAATAGTGAAACTAATAATTTTCCTCATATGCTCATTCTTGAAATGTATCAGTTTTTTAGAAGATATAAAAGAAATCCTTCATCGTATAATAACAACCAATATATCTTCTCTCGCAACCGAGTTACAAGTCTTATTCGTTATGGTAAAAGATCGTACTTTTCTCAAAAACTCAATCTCTTTTAAAGTTCCAAGGAGCTTTGGAGAAACCTTAAGGAAATTGGTGTAACAAAGGACCAAAACTCATCTAAATGCTCCTTAGACCCACAAGTGCTGAAGTCGATATTTGATCAACCTATGCCTAGCT
Organism: Eupeodes luniger; assembly: GCA_951509635.1. Taxonomy (NCBI): domain Eukaryota; kingdom Metazoa; phylum Arthropoda; class Insecta; order Diptera; family Syrphidae; genus Eupeodes; species Eupeodes luniger. Next base: position 75,059,512 of record OX608075.1, on the reverse strand, counting down.
CCACACGTAGTTTGCATGTCAGTGAAAATGATAATGCTTTCGAATTTAATTGTGTTGAGTCTCATGAATCAATTACTGCTATTAGGTCGATTCACTATAATGCTGCAGGTTCGGAAAACATCCCTCCAAAGTATATTAAATTAATTTTACCTGTCACTATAGCACCACTACTACACATAATTAATTCATCAATTTATAATAGTGAGATTCAAGAGCAATAGAAAAGTACAATAGTTCTACCTATTCCAAGCCAATAAGTCTACTTCCATTTTTAAGCAAAGATGCAGAAAAAATTTTGGCTGACCAAATATTAACTTTCTTGGAACTTAATAATCCTTTAACTAAATGGCAATCAGGCTTTCGTGCTAAACATAGCTCTGAATCTACTGTTTTGAAGGTCACAACAGATTTTCGTGAATTTCTGGATCGTGGACAAATTGGTATAATGGTTCTGCTTGACTTTTCAAAGGCGTTTGATAGCATGGACCACTATATCCTTTTGTCGAAGTTAAGCAAAAAATTCAATTTTTCAAGGACGGCCATTCAATTCTCTCAGAGCTATTTATTAAATAGAAGTCAATCAATAAAAACTGACATCGCAACATCTAGTCGCTATAATATGAACAGCGGGGTTCCTCAGGGTTCAGTTCTTGGACCTTTGTTGTTCTCTATGTTCATCAATGACTTACCTGATGTTGTTCAACATTCTTTCGTACATATGTATGCAGATGATGTTATTATCTACAACTTTTGTGACCAGAGCAACTTGGGTTGGTATGTTAACCAAATAAATAATGACTTAGTTAATATTCAGAAATGGGCCGTTTCAAATAAATTGCTTCTTAATCTTTTAAAAACAGTGAGCATGCCTTGTTCTCGAAGACAAATTAATAATGAAAACCTTCCTATGACAATTTTAAATGGACAAAGTGTTGAGTATGTGACTAAAGTAAAGTACTTGGGTTATCAAATAAATAATTGTTCAACATGTTGTGATGCAATCTAAGATGCCGTACGAAAAATATGTGGTACACTTAGATCCTTAAGACCATCGTCTTAAAAATTCTCTTGTAGATTTAAGCCTGGAAAACTACCATAAACGCAAGAATGTGATACTACTTCACAACATAATACATACAAAATGTCCGAGTTACTTGGTAGAACTACTTCGGTTTGCCCACTCACAGAGGGCATTGAGAATAATATTACCGCGCTTCTCACCTCCTATTGCAGAAAGATCATTCTTCGTGTCTGTAGTTCGTTTTTGGAATACTCTACCAATCGAATTGCAGAGAATAACCTTATCAATTTTGTTCAGTGAAAGGGTATCTTTGTTTTTCTCAGCTTTTTTAAATTATTTCTATATAACACTAAAACTAAACTACTCTTAATGTTAAATTTTCTTTGAATTTTGTTTCATTTTATATTCTTTTTGTTCTAACTTTATAAATTAAAATTAAATTTTTGTGTACAATTTATATTCTAAGTATTCGTCAAACATGTAAACCTGGTAACTGTAAATTTTCATGCACCTAAAAGAATCATTATCTTGTTGCAATTGGTAAATTTAATAAATAAATACAAAATATAATACACAAATATGTATGTAGCTTGAAAACTAGGCTGAATTGAATTCGTCCATATCTGTTACTCAAGGCATTCATGTAGAAAATTATGTATTTATCAATAGAACATTTTATGTTTTAGCTTAAAATCTTTTTTATCAGTTCAAAGAATTGTATCAAAAATTTTATAAAAAATTAAATTTGTGACATTCAATTATTATTATATGATTAACTCATTGTAATTATATTATATTTATTAAATTCGTTAAATGGTAATATTAAATTTACAATATTTACTTAAATCTAACATGATTTCAACTACTTATAGCAAAACAATTAAATTTTAAGATTGCTGATAAATTGATTAAGAGGACTGTTAGCGCCATAGTTTGATCTCAGATCTGCTAAAAATAATTCTAAGGTGTACATTTCTTCAGCTAGCCTGACTCAGATTGAAATAAAAGCAACAAAGAATAGATGGAGATGAAATCGTTCTGATCAATACACGAGCTATAAAGTAGAACTCCAAATGCTCTTTGTCCCCAGAAAGAGATAGGAGACTTATCAAGGGAAGCTTTTGGGTGTATGGAACTAGTAAAAGTCTTAGACGAAGACAAAATCTTAAAGTCTATTGAAAATTTTCTATTCTATCAATAAGATCGAAATAGTACGGTTCAAACGTCTTCAAGAATTGGCCTGACAAAAGAAACATATAGAAGTTTAACAACAGCTCACGGAACTCTCAGGAAAATCTTTTTACGAAATAAAATAATGAAGTGATCAGTATATGATCCTTGATGGAGTTAATAATTCGAAAAATGTTGACATCATCTGCATACATTACCCATACCGAATTATTTAGAATAGAAAAAATTTCGGTAATAAATAAAATTAACAACAATGAACCAAGGTGACTCATTTTCTTACATCAGAATTGACTTTAAATTGACTAGAAGGGTTACTATTGAACACGACGCTATAATATCTATCATTAAGATATGACAAAATCCACAAAATGAAATGGTCTTTATAGACTTTAGCAAAGCATTTGACAAAATAAGATGTGAAACTAGACTTAACACTTAACGTTAAGTCTAGTTTCACAACTTATTTTGTCAAATGCTTTCTAAAGTCTGTAAAGATGCAGTCGACTTGAGAGTGTTTTTCGAATGCATGAAAACAAAAAGTAGAGAATTGTAAAAAATTAGTAATTGTAGATTTTTTTTCACAGACTTATGTTGATTTTTACATAAATCTTCAAAATCAGTCTTAAAACAATCTTCGAACATGTTCGAAATTGATTTTGCAAGATGGCTTGAAGAACTTTTAACAGTCTAACTAGCTGCTAGATATATCCAGAACATTACATTTCTAGATGACACTCAGTGTTAAAAATTAATTGAGAGATTAACAAGTTTGAATAAGTTATAAGGTCGTTTTGCAGTTCTTGGTAAACTTAAGCGTCTCATCACTCTTCTATAGTTTAAACTTCAACCAGGCCTTATTTCCTTGATTTTTTAAAGTTTAAGAAACCAATAAAACTATAGCGGGATATCATTTTTTAAGTTTTCAATTCGGGAAATGGGATAGTATCTTAAAATATCTTGCAGACTTCATTCAAATAGTGAAGTCAGTATAGTTGTGAACAATCTTGATATTTTGAAAACAAAAATAATTTTTAAAAGATGCTCCTACCATTTCAAACACTAACACAAATATTATTGCGTTATTTAGACTTGAAAACATTTTAAAAGTAGTTTTGTTGTTACACAAAATTTTAAGAAACTTAATAATGTGTAGAGTTTTATAAAATCGGATGAATAGTGTTTGTCTTAAGTCCCATTGCCAAGTCAAATTGATAAATACGAAAATCAAAGCTGGACATTTTCAACCCACCTAGGACAAAGCAAAAAAACTCCTCAAGTTAATTTATGTAACACTTCAGAAATCACAAAAACATTTATTCAATGATAGCAGGCCGGGAATATGGTTTTCTTATTAGAAACAGTTCACAACTGATTTAATGGTTTATCTAACCAAACAGTGTAAAATACATGTATAAATTGTCTCGGATCTTGGAGAAAGTATTGCACTTGATATTTTTAAAGTATATGGAATTGATTAATATTTTTTTCATTAGAATCTTCATACCAGGTTGATACAACAGTATTGGATGGATTTATGCCTGGAAACTACTAAACAAATGTTGATGACATTCCTCAGGGCTCTGTTTTGTCTCCGAATCTCTTCCTTATATTAATACCTACATTAAACTGTGCCTTCAGTTTTTCATATTTGTTTCACACTTTTATATTTCGAATGTGGAACTTCAACGGTAGCGTATGATAATCTCATTTCATTCTAATCTCGAAATCATTTTGCAATGGGGACTTAACTTAACAAATTAGGCTTCTGTACTCGATATGTGCATCACACATTACCTCTTGTAGGATGGTCAATGATCATGATCACACATTCGACATATACAAAAATTTCTGAGATAGGACCCATTCTTATAACTAAACATTCGTATTAATCTGTCGACATTTTTGAAAGTTCTCCGAAATATTAATAACAACATTTTTTGTAAGATAATATTTTTCCTTGTTCTCAAGACAATTTAGTAGAAAACCATTTTTTATCAATTTTAAGTTGTTTTTTTTGTAGGTTTTCGTTTCTTTGTAATAAAAAGTTATCAATTTGATTTTTCTAACAATTTTTAGTAACGTTATTAAAAGTTGTTATTCCTTATAAAAAATACCGCTTGCATTTTTCGAAGAAAATTATTACTATACAACATTTTTTATAGAATAAAATAATTTTGAAATTAATACTTTAATTTTTTTTTTCTCATTGGATTTTTCTAAAAAAATTACCAAATGTTAAGAACAATAAAATGTCTTATAAAATAGACTTCTAGTAGCATTATTTTGGTTTTTATTTTTGTAAAAAAAAATGTCAGTTCTATTTTTTTTTAAGTTTTACAAGATGTAAGAAACGTTAATCTTTTTTGCCTCTTTCAAGGTTATTATGTGTAAAACAAAATTTATTTGGGATGCGATATCTCTTCTGGTTCTTGAGATATGGCCGACGAAAAAAGGCATCTGGAAAGTTCGAACGTACAATCATACAAACGTATACATACACACGCACTCACAGGCATCTTTCTAAAAATCTTACCACTGTCATTGTCTTTCCCAGTCATTGCAATATTCAAGAATTTAAAAATGTGCACTGACACTTTCATTCAAACCCTCTCTCCCTTTCCTAATGCTCACACTGTGTTTCTGCATAGTAAAGGTAGGTACAAATTAGACAGAAAAAAACTTCCCCATATCACCTGAACTTTCAATCTCGAACGAGTTTAAGGTGGTACAATCAAAGAAATTAATTCTGTTCTGATAATTCACATAGAAAATGCCAAATATTTAGTCACTTTACTTTTTTAAAAACCATTGTCGACCTTTATAGTTACCACAAGATTCTAAGACCCGCCTTAAAAATTGATGATTATTTAGGTTTTTTTAAAGTGTCAGAGTTTTGTTAAGGGCTAAGTCTGTCAGTTTAAGTTATATTCGAAGTAAAAGCCGTTGAACATAATTAATTGTGTAGCCACCGACATTGGTAATGAATTTTCACAAAAGAAAAGAAAATTAAAAATCTGTTTTTTCACACTTATTTGCACAATGTCCTCTATACCATCCTGAAATTTTTGTCAGAAAGCTTTTTTTTTTATTATTTAAAAGATGAATTGTTTTATGAATCACTTTCAATAATAATATAATTCTTATCCATAGGGAAAATTACTGATTTCAGTCAAATAAAGTTTTATTACAATAAAAAGCACTAATTCCCACCAACACTTTTTATTAATTTAGTTCCATTGGAATTTCTTCCTCATCATCAAACATATGTATGTAATATGTATGTATGTACATATATCAGTTTTCACAATTCGAAGGCATACGAGTATGACTTGAAAACCACTTCGATAATTTTCCTTGAATTTCATATCCTTGCCATTTTTTTATAGTTGTTTTTCTATTAAGTATATTATCAGAAAATCCTTTTATTTTCTCTGATGCCGACACAAAAAACTTACTCAAAATCCTTGTTAAAAATTTTATAACAAAAACTATTTTATTAGAACATGATGCTTCCTTCAATTTTATATCCTTTCTTTTTCTTTTGTGAGATGATTCTTCCTTTCGTCGTCGTCGACATTGTCGACTAAAGACTAAACCATTTTACAAGATTCCTTTCATTGATCGCCATCGTCGCGTCTTCCAAATAAAATATCCTTTTTCCCTATTCGCTTGGCTAACGATAGTTTAACCTGCTTTACGTATTATAGTATGTGTGCGTTGCGTAGGAGAATGCATTTTCTACAAGGAAGAATCGGCTTTTTGTGCTTCGCCGAGCATGATTTCTCGACAAAAAAGTAAGAAGAATAAGAAAAAACAATCTTAAGGAATGTAATACAAATTGGTGAACTATTATTACTGACATTGATGGATTGGCCGGATGGTAGATGCATGTTTCCTGCATCACATGGAAGTAAACTTTCTGTAATATGTTTTTTTTCTTTGGGAATTAAGTAATATTGTTATCTTTTAAAACAGCTGTCGGAGACCTTATTAAGAGGGATTTAGAATTTTGAAAATTGTATTTATTTTTCTGGTTTTTATAAAATTTATAAAAAGCAAGAGCGCATATTAATTTTGTGTTCAATTGAACCAACATTTGAAAAACTATTAAAAATAAATAGTGCTGTCAATTCAACTGCTGCCCACAACTTTTAATTTGAAAAGCTCGTTATTTTTAAGCTTTCACTAACAATGCAATTACATTTTTCTTCAACAGCGCAATCAAATTGTTCAAATTGACTAACAAAATTTTTAAGTTTTTGCAGTCACAATTCACAATTTTCCAAGAAAAGTTGCCTGACCGCGATATTTCGCGAAGAGGTGATTACACGTTGTCACTATGTGATTTAACATCAGCACATCACCATTCCATTGAAGATGGAATTCGTTAAGTTATTGAGTAATTACGGTATTTGCATACATTGATCATTAAAGAATGCATGAAAAGGATATGAAGCATGAAGCTGAAGATTGCTTCATTTTTGTTGTTCGTAATTGCACACTCTAAAACTATCATTGAAAAATTAGTTTTCTATTTTGAAGTTTCTTACTTAAAATATTATTAACAACATACATATGTGTGAGATGGACAAATTTAAAATCAATATCTTTCTTTGTTCTTTTAAAACTTGTCTCGAAAGCCATTTCTTATCAGTTTTTCGTGTTGTTCAAAAAAAAGTTGTCAATTAAATTTTTTCTAAAAATTAACTAAAATTTAGCAACAATATTTTGCATTATGATAAAATAAGTTTGATTGCAAAATAAGTTTTTTTTTTGTAATCCAAAACCAATTTTTACCAATTTAGTAGCATTTAAAAAAATGTAGTTCTTATATAAAAAAATACAGAGTGGGTTTTTCTAAGATTATAATCTAACGTTAACAACAAAATTTAGCGCAAAATGAAATCATTTTGAAGTCAATACCTTCATTTATTCACGTGATATCGAGAATCGAAAATCAATATTTACTAATTTTGTGTAGTATTTTTTGTGGATTGTAATTTTTTGTAAAAAAAAAACTGTGAGTTGGATTTTTATAAAAATTGTACTGAATATTGAAACTAATATTTTTCATAGGGTGGAATTAGATCTAAGCCAATATCCCCTTAGGTTTTGCCAAGATATTCGAGTCGAAAATAAATTTTTACCAACTTTTAATAATAATATTTTTATTTTTTTGTAAAGCAGATGTCGAAAACGATATTCTTCGTTGAAATTATATTGGAGGTAAAATCAGTTTTTGTTCTGAAAATATTTGAGATGACAAATATTTTGTTCAGTTTCACATATAATATACAATTTTATTGGATCGTGAGATATTTTGCGTCAACCGACATGTTGACCATGCTGACCAACACAAGTCTCTTCTACTTCTTACTGTGATATTATCTATATATCTAAATTTATTTGAAATCGATATCTTTACTGGTCTTCAGATATGGACAACGAAAAAACGTTCCCTACCGTACCCACGTACGGACATACATACATACATACGAGGTGTGTTCAAAAGATACCCGGAATTTCGCGGGTCTGGAGAGTCCGAAGGTCCCTAAAGTATGATGCAATTTTCAGCTATATTCACTGTTAACTTTGTCTGTGGTAATTGCTAAGGTTCGACGTGTTTTTATGAGCTTGGCGATTTTTGCTTGTTTAAACAATGTTTGACCAAAAAAACAATCTCATGAACATCGCTCAGGAGCTGTTAAATGACGTCAACGACGATCCAAGTTTGCTTGAAAGGGTCATAACTGGTGATGAAACATGGGTGTACGGTTATGATATCGAAACCAAAGCACAATCGTCCACCTGGAAGCATCTAACGTCACCAACGAAAAAAGCACGTCAAGTTCGATCAAATGTGAAGGTTTTGCTTACTGTTTTCTTCGATTATAATGGCATAGTGGGGAGAGTACGATAACTTAGGCGACAAAGTTTAATGACGGATTTGTATAGAACAGTTAAAAACAAGCATTTTTTACTATGGGAGGGGGGGTCTATCTCCCCCCGTTTAGGCGGTAGGGGCAATTTAAAAAATATGTACATTAAATGGAAAAAAAATAATTAAAAAATAACGGTAATACTTACAATTAAGTATTATACCTTTTTTAAAGCCAACACTTTTTTCTATTAGCCTGTTTTTAAAGCAAGTCAAAACTATGCATAGTTTTTGAAAAAAATAGTTTTAAACTCAAAATTTGGACAAAAAAAAGTTAAAAATAAGGTTTAAAGTGTAATTTTTCAAAACCTTAAGGTTATCTATTACTGTTTTTTTTAGAATTCATTGCTCTTATTTGTTTTTGATTAAAAACTGAAAACTAGATGATTTTATGTCTTCTAGTTCTTGAGAAAATTGAAAATTAGCAAAAAGAAATCTTTTAATTAAATTATTTTTTCCTTGCTTGAGTATTTACGTAGTCTTATTTTGATAGTAATAATCGAATATGGATTAAGATATAGCTACCAAGGATAAATTAATTTTTCTTAAATCCAGCTTATTTAAATGCAAAAGAAACTTTGCATGCACCCCATCTTGCATCCACCGCACCTTTCACCCACCCAACCTTGCACCCACTCCACCTCGCACCCACCCCAAATCTTATAGTGTGCCCAAGCAGGGGGGTTGCAGGGGGGCAGCATGCCCGCCCTTACAGATCCCACTGTTGCATACACCCAAACTCGCACACACCTTACTGTTGCATACACCCAAACTAGCACCTACCATTGTTACTATCAAAATAAGACCACTCAAGCAAAAAAAAAAGAATTAAATTAAAATAGTAGTTGTGGTTATTTTCAATTTTCTCAAAAACTAAAAGACATACAATCATCTAGTTTTCAGTTTTTGATCAAAAACAAATAAGAGCAATAAATTCTGAAATAAAAACAATGGTAGATAATCTTGAAGTATTGAAAAATTACACTTTAAACCTTTTTTTTAACTTTTTTTACTCAAATTTTGAGTTTAAAATTAAATTTTTCAAAAACTACGCATAGTTTTGACTTGAATTAAAAACTGGCTAATAAAACAGAATGTTGGCTTTAAAAAAAGGTATGATACTTAATTGTAAGTATTACCGTTATTTTTTAATTAATTTTTTTCATTTTAAATAACAATTTTTTTAAATTGCCCCTACCGCCTAAACGGGGGGAGATAGACCCCCCCTCCCATAGTAAAAAATGCTTGTATTAAGCCCCTCTTCCAAAAACCGTTATTATATCTTGTCACCTAAGTTATCGTACTCTTGCCGGCATAGTTAATCAAGAGTTCTTACCACAAGATCGTACGGTTAATAAAGAGAGTTACCTTGAAGTTATGCGGCGTTTGCGTAAAGTAATCTGAAAAAACGCTCAGATTTATGGAAAAACAATTCATGGCTTTTGCACCACGATAACGCACCTGCTCACTCGTCGTTGCTTGTTCGTAATTTTTTGGCCAAAAACAATACCGTAGTCATGCCCCAACCTCCATATTCACTAGATATGGGTCCGTGTGACTTTTTCCTGTTTCCAAAGTTGAAGAGACCCATGAAAGGACGGCGCTTTTCCTCGATTCAAGAAATAAAGGCAAAATCGCTGAGAATGCTCAAGGACATATCAAAAAGTGAATATCATCAGTGCTTCGAAGATTGGAAAAAACGCTGGCATAAGTGTATTATATCTGGGGGGGGGCTACTTTGAAGGGGACCACATAGATGTAAACGAATAAATAAATATTTTTTTGTAAAAACGAGAATTCCGGGTACTTTTTGAACACACCTCGTATGTATACAGACGTACGATCGTATGTAAACTGAGGCATTTCCCTAAAAATCTTTGTTTTAGATTTTAGGGACCTTGAAACGTCGGTAAATGTCAACATTTTCAATTTGACAATTGGGAACGGTTCTATGGAGCTATACATAAATCTTCTTACTTATTTTGGTCTTAACCCTTCTTTACGTCATGGGGTCCAAAAGTACCCCAGAGCATGTTTGAACACTCATAACATAATAATCGGTGAACGAAATTCAACCTGGCATGGAGGTCCATTTGTACCCCACTATTTGATATCTAACAAAAAAACGTATTTGGTCCAATAATTTTTTTATTTCAATAAAAATAAATCTATGTACAGTTCTACTTTGAGGTTGAAGGCGTATGGTTCTATGTGACATTTGACGCGTATTTTATTTATGTAGCGATGGTTTATGTGTCTTTTGATCTTGAACATGGGTGACATTTTTTTGCTTGGAAGTCTCTTGGTCTTCTTCCCATAAGGCGAAGGGCATTCAAAGTAGTAAAAAATGGTGCGATTTTTTATCAAGCAACTTCAAGGCAAAGTCCACTGGTGTAAAGAGGTTATCGATTGAAACGTTGTGCCCGGTGTTGAAATTTGATGATGGCGTCAACAACATTACCATATTATATGCACAACGAAGTCCTGTACTTTAATGAGAGCTTAACTATTACTAACCACTAGTTATACCAAATACACAAAATTTCTAAGATCTTATCACTCGAGTTATTATTCACTTTTTGCGCTTTTTCTTTACTTAAGTATTTCCAATAAAATTTTGTTAAAAACACGATTTTACATTTACAGCCAAAACTTTCAATTGTAATTGAATAACAAATTAGAACTAATGGACCTTTGTATACGCTCAAGTGTACCTACTGAAGATTTTGAGAACCCAATAGAAGGGTTGAACTTTGTTTACAGGGCAAAAGGGTAGTCTCCATCAAAGGTAGATATGCGAGAAATTTAAAATTTATGGCGTATCCTCCCAGTTTTCAAGTCAAACAAATTTAAGAATATATTTTCGAATGACTTGAAAAATTAATTTTCTATTGAAATTTCAAATTTACTTATTTGATAAATGTTTGAAAATCATTCATAAATAAGTTAGAAACATTAAAACTGAATAACATAGCATTGGTATGAAACAAAAATTATCGAAAACATTCTAGGATACCAATGGACCCCATGACCCAATTGTACCGATTTTTGCCGTGATGTAAAGAAGGGTAACACAAAAAAAAAACGAAACAACGCCTTACGCTAATCTGCTTGAAACCTTAATTTTAAAATTTTAACTCAATAGAAACACCCTATTTCATTCTGTTCAAATTATACTCTACACCACAATTGTGTAATTTCTTTTGATTTACGCACCCAATTGAAGGTGGTTTAACTTCAAACTCAAGTAAACTCAAACGAGCCTTAGGTGACTAAGCTTGCGATTAAGGCACTTTTTTTGTACTGATTTTCCTTCGATTAAAAAAATTAAATTCCAATCTAAAATACTTTCTCGTGTAGATAGCCTCTTGTGAATTGAATTGACAAATCTTCAAAGAGTTTTTCTGGACGTAAAAAAAAGCTTCTTAAATAATCCAATCGGATTTGCCAAGCAACCAATTGGGATTTAGAAACAATGCTAAAGAGTTTAGTTTATTGAAGATATATCCAAGGAATATATAGCAGATTACTCGTGACAAGGCCCATGTATTCCAAAGGTTTGGTCAGCTATAAAGGTAATAGAACTACACATCACACATTGTTGGTTCAGGAAAAGTTTTGGTTTGTGTTAATAGAAATGTATCTTTCTCAGATCATTAAATCCATGTGTATACAGATTCCTACTTCACAATTTTTAACCTTAAAACAAAAGATTCAATTCAGTTAGCTTCACCAAAAATGTAACCTCATTTGATTCTCTAAACAAATAATATGAACATTTTCCAGCGATTTGAATATAAAAATCAAATTTAACAAAATCATAATTTAAATTGATCTCTGTCCTAAAGTTTAAAGTTTCCTAAATTGCACAAACCATTAGAATTTAATTGAAAAAAATTCCAACCAATTTACTTAAACGTTATTTAATGTATACTTTGAACAAGTTTAAGGACAGCCTTAGGTATTCATTTACTAATATTTTATGCGTGATGTCCCATTAAGGGATCTCTTTTATCCCCAGAGGAAGCAGGAATGTAAAGAGATAAAAAAATGAAAGATCAAAAAAAAAAAACACTAAGGGAAATTACTTTCTCAGCTTTTCCTGGTATTCCGAAGATGAATTAGAAAATTAGAATACTCTACTACTCAGTCGAGTTCGAGTCGGATAACACTGAACTGGCGGTAACTAGTAGAATTACTTACTGCTACTGGCCTTGTAATTTCAAATAAATTACATTTGAGAGAACCCACACCCAATCCGACTTATAGGGCTTAGAACTAACCGATTCGGAAATATGTAGATTCTGTTCTGATAAACGAGCGTAATGCAACTTCCGTCTGGCTTTATACCCACTTTGAAGTGCTGTAGTCATAGAATAAGCCAGGTATGTATGTATAGATATCTTTGGTTAGATTTAATGGATGTAACAAAGATGCTTTGAGGTTTGTGGTTTCAATATTTGAATAGGAATTGAGGATTCCTAACACGTATTAAACTAGTTCAAATGAAGATGACGAGAAAACTTGTGGTAAAATGGTTTTGACGAAGGTTCCCCGTTTTTTTTTCTCTTGCGTTGCTTTGTTTTTATTGAAATAAATTTTGTAATGCAAACCTGCTCAGGTGCGAGACCATTATCCCTTAACATTCAATAAAGCTTTCAATGGTGAATAAAGGATGACACCGACACGAAATAAATTAAACTGAACTTATACAGAAATTTCCAATCAGCAATTACGAAACCTACGAACGAGGAGTATGGCCGTATACGAGATGTGACTATCGGAATGTATAAGCCTCTATAACACATTTACCGTAATCTTCCTTGCGGGCATAAACATTCAAAATGATGGAAGATTTTATTCTTTTTGGATTAAGGGGATAACAGATCCGGATTTTCGGATTAGATTTGGGAATGTAATTCGGGTTTGTTTTGGATTTGAAAAGATACTTATGTATCTACAAATTTGTAGGTATATTTGTATACTTGTAGATAAAGCTTACAAAATAATCGAACCAAAAAGGAGTTGTGTTTTTTTTTATTTTTTTTTAGTAGAGGGTGGGATTTGAATTACTATAATTCCCTTTACACAATTTGGATTCTATGATTGCTATGTTGAGTATTGGAGGGATTTTAATAAATGTAAGGCATATCTGTATTTAAGGTGATTGGTAGAGAGTTGTGTTTACTTTAATTTAGTAACCAATTTAAGCTGTTTAAAATAACATTACATTTGTTTCCAAAAGGTTAACAAGTTACGTAAAAAGATAATAATAAAAGGCTCATATAGAACAACTTACGAACCTAAAAATACAAATTTCTTCTATTTTCTCCCATCAATATTAATTTCAATTTAAATGCATCATGACGTAAAAAAGCTTGGAGAAAAAAAACCTCCTATAAGTTAATACATAAAGGTGGTCTAATGGTTCTTTAAATAATTTAGACAATTAACAGGAGAGTAAAATAGAATTTTCAGTTATTTCAGTTCAAATGTTAAGGACAGAGCTTACGCAAGGATTTTAATTTTTGTTTTTTTAAATTGGTTTTGTAACGATACAAAAATCCTGTGTGTCTAGGAAATCCGATAGAGCGATTCTCATTATTGATTTGAATTCAGAATTCCAAAGCTATTGACTGAAAATATCATCAGATATTTACAAAAGTAAATAAATTTGTCAACTCATCGCACATTATCAGGTACGTTTTCTGACAATTTATTGCAAGGTTACACGATTGATAGGTAGGGTACATTTGATTGACAGATTTCTTAGAACTTGCATTGCCTTTTACGCCTGTAGAAAAGCTTTTGGCAAAAAGTTGTCCTTCAATCGAAGATGATTTTATGAACGTGCACACCCGTTGTACGTCCTATTTTGCTTATGGATCGATTGTGCCTCGGATTAACAAGAAATACAATATCGAGAAACTAAGGAAGGTTCAAAGAATAGCAAGCGTTGGCACTACAGGGACCCTTTGATCCTGCCCAACTAGATGCCTTAAATGTCATTCTGCACTTCCTACCAGTACACCTACACAATAAATATTTAGTATCGTGCAGCGCGCTGAGGCTTTAAGAATCAAACTTTTGGTTTAACAGACCCTATGGGCATGACAACACTATCGAACTAATTCCAGCGATTATTTTTCCGACGGACATCGACTACTTCACCCCTACCTTGAATCTCAGTAAAGATTTTAAAGTCATCTTTTCAGCCAAAAAGGATTGGGAGGGTGGCATGGGTACAAAAGACTTCGATACCACTATTTTTACTGACGGGTCAAAGATGGAGTGTGGAGTTGGGTCGGGAATCTTTTCTGAGCCCTAAGTCTAAGTCTTTTCGGAATATATCAGTGTATTTCAAGCGGAATTACTAGCAATCAGAAAGCATGTAAAATACTCAAATCAAACTTAAAACAAAGTAGAAACAAGGCTAACTGCACTGATAGCTAGGCGGCTCTCATGGCTCAACATCCTCTATACGGCGTTTTCCAGAGCTAATTGAGTCGCAAAGCGGGCTTTTTGGTGTTTAAATTCTCTTTGCAAAAAGTTTTCTTCAAAGACTTGATAATGTAAATAAGGCTAGACAGAAAAGTGCCAATGGCCACAAGGCAAGGCATAAGGTATAGTGTCACTAGAAGATATAAATCAAACTAATTGGTTTTCAGTATTTGCTTCAAAGTCATCGAAAGGTATAAGAATTCATTTCGTGGTTTCAAGTTAGTAGCGTTTGCGCTTTCGAAAACTTGACAATTCAGTTGTTATGGATCGCTCAGGATTCAAATAACACGTAAATGAAAATATACTAGAAAAGTTGTGTTTCAAACGTAGCAACATTTCGCCCCCTATGCGAAGATTATTTTTGAAGTTTGAGAACCGTATATGCATAAGCTTAGTTTTGGGAACCTTTTTTAGTCAACCATATCTCTAGAAACGTCAGAGATATTGACTTCAAATAACGTATGAAATCTACAATGAAGGAATGATTCTGATTGAGGATCAATGCTTGACTATTGTAAACAAGCTACTGATTGAAGTAGAAATGATTGCGCCCAACCGATCGATGCACGCTTTTGTGGAATAACGTAAAAACATTATCGCTAACCACTAATATGAGAGTTCAACTTCAAAATGATCAAAGTGCTGCACAACTTTCCAAACAGTTGTTAGCTGTTGAAAATGGAAAAGTGCCAGTTGATGCGACAACTGGATTAATTACTCTTACCAACGACTTTGCCGATTTGTAGACTCTCAATTAGCTCTTATTGAAAATGTTTTCCCAAACATTAGTAAGAATTATCAGAATTATGCCTGGTTAAGTCAACGAGCTATTCTCGCCGCAAAGAATAATGATGTACACGCACTGAATTTCACCATTCAATCAAAAATCGCTGGCGACATGAAGATGTATAGTAATTTATCCAACGGAGTTTTTGAACTGTCTGGAGTTACCAGGATTTCCACCACATAACTTGCAACTCAAAGTTGGTTCAGTTATTATGATATTGCGTAATTTGAATCCACCGCGACTTTGCAACGGTACTCGACTTGCGGTGAAAAGACTTATGCCGAATTTGATTGAGGTAACCATTATTAACGGAAAGTACGCAGGTGAAAATGTATGTATTCCTCGAATACTAATGATTCCGACTGATCTTCCGTTTGACTTCAAACGATTGCAATTTCCGGTTCGCCTTGCGTTCGCAATGACAATTAACAAGTCGCAAGGCCAATCGCTTAGTGTTTGAGGGATAAATTTAGAAAATCATTGTTTTTCACATGGGCAGCTATACGTTGCGTGTTCACGAGTTGGGAAACCATCCGCTTTGTTTGTGTTAACGTCAGACCAAAAAACAAAAAATGTGGTTTAATAAAGAGCACTTCAATGAAACGTAAATTTGCGGACAACTATAACGCTTCGATTCAGTATTTACTTTGGATTCACTTTCATTTTTTACTTGAGAAGTTCAATTAAATTACACTTCATTTTTGTAATCGAAATTAATTCATTACTGTTGTGAAATGAAATAAAAATGTTCCTTTTCAAATATAAAACAAAAGAAAGAAAAATAATTTTTCTTCATCTTTTAATCCCCAAACGAAATGTTACAAAAAACGAAGCCATCTGGTGGCGAAACGGAGTTCGCCGGGTTTGCTAGTACATATTTAATATTTAAAGACCTTTTGGGAGTATTACAAAGTAAAATTGTTTAGAACCAGTGCTCCACTATCGTAAAATTTCTTATTTTATTGTTTTGTTCTGTAATAGTTAAATGTTAATTATGTTTTGTATTTTGTGCGTGTGTTAGGCTATAATTGTATTATTTTTTTACTAACAACTAACACATGCACTTATGATGAACCTCTGATCGTAGTTTGACGCTTGCTATAAGCTTACTACTTTCTGAAAATTCTGAAGTGTAAAAAAAAAAACGTGCTGACAAAAATCAAGATCTGAATTTATTTTCAAGGACAAGGGACAGTCAGTTGATAAAAATCAAATTTGCGAAGCAAAATTAGCAACAAAATATCGTGTATAATAATATAAGTTTAATTTCAATACGTGTTTTTGTTTCAGACATATTTAGTCGACACCCAATTTGTGTCAATTTTAAAGCATTTTTTGAAAATTTTTAATTCTTATTAAAAATACCGATTGGATTTTTTAAGAACAATATCTTTACTGATTCTTAAAATATCGACGAAGAAATGGTATCCCGAACGCAAGAACGTACACGAACAAACAGACATTTCTCGAAAAATCGTTGATTTACATTCTATGGACATTGAAACGTTGATAAATGTCAAAATGTTCATTTCGACAAATCAGACCTATTACAATAACTTCCTATAAGAAGTTAATTGTGGTACTTATAAATATTAAACTAAAATAAAAGAAATTTTTCTTAAACCAATGGTTTTGATTGAATTTTCTCTATAAATTTATTTCGTTATATTTTGCAATATTAACCGCTTAATGTTTAAACAGTTTTGTGCATTCTTACAAAGTAAAATTTACGAAACATTGAAATGTGCGCCGAGAAAATTCAAGATCCTAATTCATCTTCAAGGACAATTGACAATCAATTAATAAGAATCAATTTTGAATGATGGAAATCGAAAGTTTTGGCTTATTAGTTTTAGATAATTAGTTGTATCAAATTTCATGAAAATAATTTTTTAACATAAATCACTAAAAAATTGATTTGATAATAAAAACAGCTTTACTGTAGCGCTTTTTATCTTGAGTGATATTCAATTTTACAAGTGCTTACATCAATTTATTTTCAAACGTTTTATTTTCATAATAATTCTTCAGTTTAAATTTATTTGATTTATGCATTTGATTCATTTCCAAATACTTCATCTAATCAGCAGTTTTGTTTGCTAATTTTCAATTGCTTTTGATCTTTAAAGAAGAAATCAAAGTCCTAAACATAACTGTCTTATGAATAATAATTGCCATTTTCAATTAAGTACTTGCATTCTAAAGTAACATTAACAACCAGAGTTTAAAATTTGACCTATTTTTCTATTTTCATTTTCAATAACTATTCAACAGAAAGATTCTATGCCTCTGCTAATTGAAGTCCTTCAAAGATATTGCCTTTTTTGATGGCAAAGGTAAACCTCTAGAAAAAGAATACCTCGGCTTTTTCCAACTACCTATATAATTAATGTCCTCGTCCTTAATATCATGATTGCGACGAAATGAAATGAATATTTCGTTATCGTCCAAGCTTTTCAACATTGTAAATCCTATTATTTCGTATTCCTTATATTTCAAGTTGCTCAATTTGATGAAAATACAGTTTTTTTTTTCTTAGCTGAATTCATTTTGTGTGGAAATCTTTTACATTTTCCCTGTTACAATTTCCAAAGTTGGTATACAAAGCATGTACTGAAGAGTGCGAGGAGAAAGAAAGTAAAAATAATAATAATACAGGAAAAAAAAAATAACACTTGAAGTGAAAAACTGGAAACAGTGGCAACCGAGGCGAAAGGCTTCACCAGGCTAAGAGGTTGACATTTTACCTACCCTTATCCGCATGTCTCTATCCTTCCTACCCTCTCTAGCATGCTCGAAACTGCCTCCTATAGTTGACACCACCCATCTAGGATACATACATACAAACCCCCGCCCGCAAAACTATAGTATGTATATAGCATCAGCTAAATCCATAATCCCTCACAAGGTCGAGCTGTCTAACAAGTGCCTACTCCTACACTTCTCTCAGTGATGGCAGCATCGGGATCAGGCAGAAAGGCAGAAGCATCTCAGGTCTCAGCTTTAGCATCAGTTTCAGTATGCTTGACGCTCGACGCTCATGCTCGTCCGCCGCATTCCTATTCGAATATAGAAGTGTTGACTTTGACAACATCCTGAAAATGCTTTTACTAATAAAATATACAAGGATTATTTTTGCTAGTATTGTAAATTCCTCTGTATGTAGTATGTATCTAGATGCTCATATCTACGTTATGTATCTATGTAAAATTGGTTTTATTCTTTGATCGGATTGTTCTTCAATTATTGATGTTTAGTCAGCTAAATAAATCGAAATTCATAATCACACTGCAGAATCATCTATAGGTATATAATATGTTGTATAGTTTAACTATTGTTCAGTAGCTGCAGTTTGTACTGTAAAATACTCTGCGAGTAGGTGGAGCTGTTGTATATGGCAATGGACCACTTAAGCCTCAACATTGCGGTTTCTATTTTATTGTGCACAATGTACATTATGGTGAGCTAAAACTGTTGGAATTCAATGCACGAATTTACCACAGCAAAAAAAAAAACGTAAGACTAAGGATTTTACATTATTCTGTTAAACGGCTTGAAGTGGAATCCTTTATTCGCTTCAAACCGTCGCGCATCGTCGTCGACGTCGTTACCGTCACCACCACCGCCGCCGCCTTCGTCTTGTTTTTAGTTTATTTTCACAAGAGAATTTGTGCAAGGAATACAGTGATGATAGGCAAAAAGACTTTTGTATATAGAAAAGAGGAAAACACAAAATGTGGAACTGTTGCAGTTTGAGTTTACGCTAGATTTAAGTTTAATTAAAGCTACATAGATGCAACACAAAATGATCTGCCTGTTGTTGGTATAATAAAGAGGATGATGGTGAGAAAAGCAAATAATAGTGTTAAGCCGATTTCAGAGTGCCGTCAGTTGAAAATACCAAAATAATGGTCTTTTATACTCTTAACATATTCAGAGAATGTATCATGGCATCTTTAGAAATAATGCGAGTCTTTTAGAAAGTCTTTAGGATCAAAATACCTACATTATAATTATAAATAAATTTATTCAAAACAAAATAATCCTTTTAAAATCGTTTTAATTATTCATAGGTACGCTTGATGTATGTGCATAAATATACATTGAGTGTATACAGGGCCGTCGAGAGGAATTCCGGGCCCGGGACGGACAAATCTCGGGCCCCCCGATATTTACCATTTTTTTAAAATTTCATGCCTACTGATATGGTACGTTCTAATTTCAATTATCTACGAATAGCAAAATTGGTTGGAATTAACGGAAATAATCATTTTTTGTTTGCAAAGTGAACCGAAAAAAGTGTTAATCATCAAATCAATCTTACGGGCATCGTCCAGTTTAGTTGAAATGGAGGATGGACAGAAAATAATTCTACATGCGATTTGATCAGAATCCGAACAGAATCGTACATTCAATTCGATATTGCCAACGACATGTTAGTAACCCATAATTTATTAACTGTTTTATAACTATTAATTAACTATTAAAAAAAATTGCATGAAGATCTATTACCTACTATGAAAATAAAATAGATCGAAGTAAAAGTATTTGAAATTTGTCTATAAAATAAAACTAAGTATTTTAAAAGTTTTACATTAAATACTCTTTATTGTTTTTCTTTATATTAAAATATTATTACAATGTTTTATTAGAGTTAGTCTGCATTAAATGAAATATTTTCTTTTGGCAAACGAGCTTTCCTAGCTTTCTGAGCAGCAAAACAACTTATAATTGCGTCGAAATTCAATTTCCTTGCCAAAGGTGCTTCAATGAATAGTGTATCAAGTCTGGAAACACGATCTTGTGATGAGCACGACCGATGAAACTTCTTTGTTCTGGCAAGGACGCTAAATGAACGTTCGGCACTAGCTACGGTTACAGGTATGGTGGAACACACACAGAGAGCAACACAAATGTTGGGGAAAATCGTCTCCAAGTTCTGGAAATAAATAGCATTGAGCAAACTCAATGGCGGAAGTTCTTCTTTGAAATTGGCTTCATAAATGTGTTTTCTCAAGTTCGCCCATTGTTGAAAACTGTCATAAAAATGAAAATGTAGCATTCAAATTTTTCATCGTATCGAACCGACGAGAAATTGTACATATAATTGAATCAACTATGACGTAAAATGTGTTTCTCTTGAAATTTATTTCTTCGTCTATTTCAATTTGCATTCCAGTTCCTCGATTTTCTTCAAAATGTCTCTTTAATTGCCTTTTCGGTTCAATGGCAACGATTCTGGAACATCCCCAAATCCAGTAGCAAGTGCTTTGCATTCAGATAAAAATTGATCTCATCCGTTTCGAATAATGTTCAAATCGAAGATCAAGTTGTCGAGATCTCGAATTTCAACGTCAATAGTACTGTTTCTGGCTCGAAGAAGAAAACTTCTTTCACTTATAGCCTTGCACCAAATCGAAGAAATCATGGCGCATTCAAATTTGTGCATATATTTTAAAACGCCATTTACATCTCTTCGAGCTTCAGCAGTAAAATTAATATCACTTAAGGCTTCTAATGATGTTCTAAGGTTTTCAGATGATTTGAAAATGGTTTCACTGCCTTAATTCTAGCTGACCATCTTGTATCGGAAAGTTTGTGAAGGGATCCGGGCACATTTTTCTTAAGAATTTCCCAACGTTGTGCACTGCTGCTAAACAAGTTGAAACACTTTTGAACAACACCAAAAAATGTGATTGCCGCAGTACAACATTCTGCTGAATCGACTCCACGCAAGTAAAGGCTGTGAGCTGCACATGGTGAATACACGGCATTCGGAGTTTTGTTTAAAATATGACTTTGTTCACCATATTTTTCATATTTCTTCCATTATCATAGCCTTGTGCACAACAGTCTTCTAAATTGATTCCGTTCTTTGCCAATGTTTCGTGGATCAAATGAGCTATTAAGGTGCCAGTTTTTTTGTTGCAATCGACAGATTCCAAAAACCGTTCATGGATGGTGAACAGATTTTCTTCAAAGCGCAGATATCAGAAAATAAAATGTGTTTTGTTTCACATCACTTGAATCGGGTGTTGCATCGACAATTATGGCGAAGTATTTGGCGTTTTCTCTCTCCTTCAAAATAGCTGAATTCACATGTTGGGCACAAATTTTAATGAACTCATTTTGAATCTCAACGGAAAGGTAGTGGGCTTGGAAACGTTTGTGCTCTTGTTGTGGAATTCTTACTTTTTCCAAGTGCTCCTGACGTAATGGGTCATAATGACTTAATTCCAAAATGCCCAAAAAATTTCCATTATTTGGCTCTCCAATAAGATTGCTATCGCCTCGTAGTCCTAGTCCCCTTTCACCAAGGAAGAAAATGGTGTCCAATATTCTATATAGAATTCCTTGCTATTTTTGTATGGCTGGTTTAATATACAAACTTTGAAGTGACTTGATATCTTTCAAATCTTCAGTAAACAATTTATTCAAAATATTAATTAATTAACAATACGGAAACCACAATTAAAAAACGTTCGCGTGGGATTTTCCGGTCCCCCGAAACCGAATCAAAAATTTCGTTCCCAGCAGAAACAAAAATAGAAGAAATGAAACTTTATAAAAACAGAAACCGAAATAAATATTTGTGTTTTGTTTTAAGTTGCCGGGCCCCTTATTTTGTTTTTAAAAATCTTCAAAATAAAATTAATTTGAAATTTACGTTAAATTAAGTAAGAAAAGCGAAACATTTTGTTATAACTTTATTTCAATAGTTCAGAGTTGCCCAATTTTTCATTAAATATAAACAAAAATGTACGCCAATAATAATCAAGGGCCCAGATCGGCAAGCTTGTGACTGAAAGATTGGTAGATAACATGCAAACAGGGGCCCGATTGCGAAAGTATGAATGATTTTAAATTTTCGGGCCCCTAAAATTAAGTGGGAATAGGTAAGTTGATGATGAATTTAGAGTACATACATGTATTGAAAAAAAAAACACTCCTCATTGCTTTCAATTTTACGGGCCCCTAGAAAATCCCGGGCCCGGGGGGTTTCCCCCCTTTCCCCCCCCTTTCGACGGGCCTGAGTGTATATAGAGTGTGTATAGTATATACATACATTGAGTGTTCTAGAATACTTTCTTGAAACAGAAAATGATGGAATCAGCGTACTTTTGGGTATTTGCTTTAAACACGTTGCTACTGAAAACGTCTTGGAGTGTAGTGTATGGTTTGAGAATAAGAAAAAATTGTTGATTTTTAAAAGAATTCAACAAATGTGTATTTCATTGTGAATATGAAGATATGCCATTAGCTATGGAAAACAATATCAGCTAAAATACTACTACGGCTACGGCTACAATACTATAGGTATATATATTTCTCTTTTCATGAAATGTTTCATGTCCAATAAAACTGTTCGAGAAAATAACGTTTTTGTTTTGTCTACAAACAAAACAATACTTCTTTAAATTATTAAAACGTCCTAAATTTAAAACTTGCCTTTAAATTTTTCTATCATATCAGGTTTTTTAAATACGCCTCTTTTTTAAAAAAAATTAGAAACAATCAAGAACGAGATTTCTAAGGCTAAGTTTAAGCTTATTAATTATATAATGGTTTCACCATAGTAATAATTCGAACATTTGCGATTATATGCCCTCTTTGACTTCAATATTTAAGTGGAGAATTGGCTTAGTCCTCTCAGATGCCCTTAAATAAAAAAGTCTAAATGTTTAAAGCCACAACATGTCAACGTGTTACATTTTTGACCATAAATTACGGCAAAAAATACTACAATGTTAGTAAAAATTTCTGGTCATTTGTAAAAAATGAACGCAACATTACGTCATCGTCAGTTCAGATGCTGCCAATGAGTAACATGACTCCTCCTGTACCCTGTACTCTTTCCGAGTGGATGGAAAACAGCATTTGACCAGTCTATCCCTAAAAAAGGCGAATCTTCCTCCCCCTCTAACTGTCGTCCAATTGCACTTATGTCCCTTCTTAACAAGGTCATGGAAACGCTGATCAATTTTAAGCTTAAGAAATATCTTGAAGAACGAAAGCTTCTTAATGACAGGCAGTATTATTATATGACTTTCATAGCAAAAGGTCTACTAGTGATCTCGTATTTTATCTCACCGAACAGTCAAAGTAAGGTTATTGCACTTGATATTTCAAAGGTATTTGATAGAGTTTGGAAAGAGTTATCGAAAATGCGTGCTTTTATTATTAATGAATCTTTTTTTGTTGGGTTAGAAATTACCTTTCGGACCGTTCAATTCCAGTAGTATTAAACGGCTTCAAATCTAATATCCACAAAATAAACGCTGGCGTGCCCATGGCTCAGTTTTGTCTCCAATGCTGTTCCTTATTTGTATAAATGATCTTTTGTCTGAAACTTCTAACCCAACAAACTGTTTCGCTGATGACAGTACCCTCAGCTTTTCATATTCGTTTGTAAATTCTCATCCTTGTTCTTCAGATGTAGACTATCAACGGTAGCATTTCTAATTTCATTAAATTCTGATCTTGTCCAATGGGGAATAAAAATTCGTGTAGAATTTAATGCTTCGAAAACTCAATGCTGTCATCTGTCCCAAAAGCGTAACCCTCCTTCAATACCACTAATAATAGGTGGTACTTGCATTGAGGAGAATAAACTGCTTTCAGGTCTAGGTATGTTCATCACAAACAACTTGTTGTGGAGTGATCACATATTCGAGATCGCCAAAAAGGTTTTCCTCTGAAGATGCAAGAATTTTTTTAGCCCATCTGATCTGGCTATAAATTACAAAGCTTTTATTCGCCTAAAACTCGAGAATAATTCTCATATTTGGGCTGTCGCTCCAGTAACGTCTTTCAATCTTTTGGATAGAATTGAAAAGAGAGTTAAATAATTGGAGATCGTTCTCTTACCAAGACATTTGCTTCTCTTGAACACCGCGCGCCACAAGGTCTCACGCCTATCATTGTTTTATCGTTATTCTTATAAACAATACTTTAGTGAAAGAGACAGTTGAATTCCTCGCCTTAAACAAGTCAACCGTAATAACCGTACTGCTAGGAATGCCCATCGGTTTACCCTTAAGCCCAATTTTGGAAGTACTGGTAGGTACAGGGATTATTTCTTTAACCGAACTACACGAATGTGGAATGGTTTACAAGGCTCAATATTTCCCACTCAACAATTCTATACTTATTATTGAAAGCCTTAAGACTTCTGTTTTTATGAAAAATCCGTTGTAATGTTTTCATTAATGCTACAAGCACATAAGCATTATTCAGTTGTTCTTGAGTGACTAACTTGTCCCAAGACCTCAAATTTTTCCACTAGTTTCAATATTACCGGGAATAATGGTGTTTCACTACGCAACGAACCATAAGTGATTTAGTTTTGCGCACTGTAACTCTAAAATGTTCATAACAGCTTCAATTCGTCGTTGAAAGGTATTTTTTACCATTTTTAGTAATGGCGAAGTTTGTACTTGTTAAATGTCAAAAGGTGGAAGGAGGCAGCTTTAAAATTTACAGCTGTTGAAATAAACTCATATTAAAAAAACATACACCATAAAAAACACTTCTTAGAAAATTCTTTTTCACACAATTTTTGTTAGAACAAATTATTTTCTCAGAAAACTTTAAAATATTTTAACATTTCCAGTGTTTTCATTTTATTAACAATGCGTAGGTAAAATTTTGTGTGTTTAAATAAATAATTTTAATGTTTTACATTATGTGTCTTTAAAATTAAAAATCTCTTAAATGGGTGATTTTTTGTGGGGGTTACAAATTGACTGTTTTTGTTAATTTAAAGTAACCAACTAAATTGGTTATTTATCATAAACAGACTCGTCTACCAATAAATTTATTTGAAAATTTAATACAGTGAATAATTTTGTATTTACTGCGGTTCATGTTTCAAAATCCAGAAACTGCATTAAAATTCATAATTTTCGTCGTACCTAAATTCAAAAGCCACAAATGCTAAATGCAGACATGTGGTTTAACAAGGACATGACTACACAAACACATGCCACACAAAGGGCAGTATAATAAATTTTTCAAAAAGGGCTATGTCTTTTGTATGTTTTGATGCTATTAAAATATTATTTATCATCTGACCTACGTCGATGAACCAAGAGCAGTTAAGTACTTAGGTTAGGAGCTAACATTAGACGCTTTATATTGCAGTTTTATTGCGAACATAATGTTTGTGCTGTGTAAAAATTAGACCTCCAGATAAAGCCGTACGTGTTTAAAGTCATAATCGACCATTAAACCATTATGTAGCTTCAGGCAAAGCAAATTTAATAAATTTTAATTCCAACCCTTTAAATTCGTTGTTTAAGCATGTATCATTCCATTTTTAGTAATAGCGTAGTTTTAAGTTGTCAAAAGATTACACCTTTCAAAATGAAATATCTTTTTGGAAAATCCTTTTTAAATTATTAACTTCCCATAGGAAGTTATTGTAATGGGTCCGATTTGTCAAATTGAAAATTTTGACATTTCTCGACGTTTCAAGGTTCCTAGAGTCGAAATAAGAGATTTTTAGAAAGATGTCTGTGCGTGCGTGTGTACGTACGTCCGTACGTCCGTACGTGCGTACGTCTGTACGTTCGCGACGTTTTTTTCGTCGTCCATAGCTCAAGAACCAGAAGAGATATCGACTTTAAATAAATTTTGTTATACAGATAATAAGGCAGAATGATGCAGAAAGGGCTCTCAAGAAAATTGCGTGGGTGGTTTTTTTACCATAGCAGTTTAAAAAAAAGGTGAACATTTTGGTTAACCCTAAATATCTCATGAACCAATGACGCTAGAGACTTGAATTAAATTTTATATTATATATTGTAACGTGGTACAAAACAATTATATTTTTGGAAAAAATCCAATTAACGGTTTTTTTTATAAATCAAAAACACTGAAAAAAAAATTTGTCACCTCGAAAATTTTAAGACCAAAATATGATTTCATCTCCAAAACAATTTTGTGCAACGAAGAATAATGTTTTCAATATTCAGTAAAATTTTGAAAAAAAATCGAATTGACAGTTTTTTTACAAAATATAAAAACCTAAATAAAAAAAATATAAAAGGTGGTCAAAATTGATTTTCGACTCAAATATTTTTTCAAAACTTTCAGATATTGGCTTTAAACTACTTAAATCTTTCAAAAAATATTGTTGTCAACATTCAGTGAAATTTTGAAAAAAATCGAATTGACAGTTTTTTTTACAAAAATTTAAAACCGAAACAAAATTTAACAAAAGTTGGTAAAAATTGATTTTCGACTCAAATATCTTTCCAAAACTTTGAGATAATGGCTTCTAACTAATTTTAACTTATAAGAAATGTTATTTCCAACATTCGATAAAATTTTGAGAAAAATCACATTGACAGTTTTTTTTACAAAAAATAAAAACCTAAAAAAAAAACAATACTAAAACTTGGTAAAAATTTACTTTGGACTCAAATAGCTTTTCAAAAATTACAAATATTAGCTTCAAACTTATTTTATTTCACCGAAAATATTGTTTTCGATATTCAGTAGTTTTTTTAATAAAAATCCAACAGTCTGTTTTTTCATAAAAAAATAAAATCTACAAAAAATAGTACGCAAATTTGGTAAAAATTGATACATATAGACACACTTTTAAGCAAGACAAATTGACAGACTTGATGGGAAGTTATCAGTGTGGGTCGCATCACAGCCTCTTTTTTTTATTACATCAGGTTTTTAAAATATGCTCCTTTAAAAAATGATAAAAACAATCAAAAACGGGGTTTTAAAGGTTAAGTTAAAACTCAAAATGTCTCCTAGCAATAAATTCTATGACGATTTTGCAAAGAACAAATCTTTCTCTTCTAGATAAAATTTTAATCATTTAAGTATTTTAATTAGTTTCTGGAAATTCACATTAGTTATTGTTCTTTATTTGACTCTATATGAAGTTTTGAGAAAACCATGAATTTAATACTTTGATAGTGTTACCGCCACTGTCAACAAACTGTAACTTATTCTACTACATTTTGTTTCAAACTTTTCTTGTACCCTTTTTTCTAAATGTGCTGAATTACTTATAACTTAATATTACATATATAATTGTCATTTTCATCTGATTTCCGATTTCTTGAATTACTGCTGTATGTCCAAACTGATTATACTTTGTCTCATTAATAATCTTAAATTTGTGCTTTAATCCTTTGGTTTCTAAACCATAAAGTAAGTTTATTATTAAATCATATTCTAATTAGTTTAAAAACATAACAATATATTTCAGGAATTTTAATTTTCTTTAAACTGAATTAATAAATAAAGAACCACTTGTTCTGAATTGCATTTGGTTGTCTTTTCTTATAAAGAGATTCAAAATTTTCAAGAGCCAAGCGGATTAACCTATAACAGATAGTTTTGAATATTACGTTTTGGACTTAATTTTTAGTGCTGATTTCGAATCCAAACATTTAAGTTTCAACTATATGTTTAAATATATTTCAAAAACTTGATATAGGTAATAGAATTGTTTAGATAATACATTCG
Source organism: Eupeodes luniger (assembly GCA_951509635.1). Taxonomy (NCBI): domain Eukaryota; kingdom Metazoa; phylum Arthropoda; class Insecta; order Diptera; family Syrphidae; genus Eupeodes; species Eupeodes luniger. The sequence continues at coordinate 75,031,579 of OX608075.1, read as the reverse complement.
TTACCGAAACAGCACTTACTTTCAAACTGTTTTGCCTTTTTCTGTTAAAAGCCGTTTTAGCAGATTTTTGAAAGACAGGTGAAGCGGTACCCGTGGCATGATGGTTAGTGCGTTGGACTGCCATGCGAAAGGTCTTGGGTTCAATCCCTGCCTGTGCCACCTTAATTAAAAAAAAAAAAAAAAGAGCTTTCACGGGTTTTGCCTCTTGCGAGGAATTGACAAATTCTCCAAGAGTAATTCTTGTCATGAAAAAGTGCTTACTCAAATTAGCCGTTCGGATTCGGCATATAAACCGTAGGTCCCCTCCATCCCTGCAATTACTCGCACACAGGAATGGTTGAGAGTTGTAAGTCACTAGGCCCTGGTTCTCTACGGACTGTTGCGCCACCTAATTTAATTTATTAAGATTTTTCGAATATTGTATGAAATAATATAAATATTTCAACTGAATATTGAAGAAAAGGATTACAGATTCGGAAAACTGTTACGCATTTTATTGAAGAAAAAAAACTTCTTTATACATTTAGATAGCCTCAAAAATACATGTTTTTTCAATTTTTAAAAAGTTATATCTCAAAAACCTGACGTGATACATTAATTTTGAATTTAGGCCATCAACATTGAAAAGAGCGATTTTATTGCCAGGCATAAAACCCTGCCGACCAGTGTTTCAGATTGTTAGTATCTTCTTTAATTTAAAATAATTCTGATAAATTCCTTGATTTTTTCATTTAAATAACAATGAAGAGAGTTGCCGGAAAACGTACCTTCGTATTCATAATTAATTCAAAACATTAGAATACAAAAAGAATTCGAAAAGATACTTTTAAATGCCATGAGCACATTTAGATACATTACCTATTTACATGTCTATAGGTATTTTAAATTTCATTTCACTCACAATATCTGCTCTGAAAAGATGTAGCACATTGCATAAAAAGCCTTAGCTGATTTGGACAAAAATACAAGATGAAGATAAGAAAGAATTTGTTGACCTTGTTCAAATTTTCTCAAGACACAAAAATACCTGAATAAATCACTTTTGACATTCCTTTGAAAGGATCCACGAGTATGCTCCAATATATAAGAAAGGTTTTGCAATCGAATTTACTAAATCGAACAAATAATTTAATCCGCTTTTGTTATACTTCTAAAAATGTAATCGCAAAAATTCAAAGAGAAGAAAGATAAAGAAATTTATTTATGTACAATTTCTTGTTTAATAAAATCTATAAAATGTCAGTTTGAATTACACTCTTATAAAGAAAAAGAGGATAACTTGTGAAATTGTGATTGGGAATGAATTCGTGATGATTATTTTATGTAAATCATCCGGATAATGACATTTTAAAGGCATAGATACTTTCTTAACGTTATATTTTTTTGAAGAAAGTACTTTCTATTACAAACATTAAAAAAAAAAACATGTATAAATAATGTTAATGGCAATGTTATTTGACTTACAGAAGATGTAGGTTTGAATTTAGGGTAATTTGAAAATCTAGTAAAATTCAAGTCCCGAAAACGTATTAATGAAAAAAAAAACATAAGAAGAAGCTGTGATTCAACCCACGCATAACTTCTATCGATTTTTCTAAAAGTTCAACAAAATGTTAATAACAACATTTTGTGTGAGATGCAAAATTTTAACTCAATATCTTTCTTTGGTCTCATAATACTTGAGTCGAAAACCATTTCCTATCTATTTTTGTTTTATTTGTAAGTTTTTGTGTTCTGTAAAAATATTTATGACTTGAATTTTTCGAAAAATAATTTAAAGAAACAATATTTTACATACGAAAAAATAAGTTTGATTTTAAAATCTGGTTTTGTTAACGAGATTTTTAATCGAAACCCAATTTTAACCAATTTTAATGATTATTTGGTTGATTATTGGTTCGTGAGATATTTTGTGTCAACCAAAATGTACTTAAATTTGCCATGGAAAAAAACACCCACTCAAGTGGATCAATAAAATAAATTAGGTGGCGCAACAGTCCATTGCGAACTAGGGCCTTGTGACTTACAATTCTCAACCATTCCTGTGTGTGAATAATGTTGTCAGGAATGGAAGGGGCCTACAGTTTAAAGCCCGGCTAATTTGAGAAAGCACTTTTCATGACAAGAAGTACTATTGGAGTATTTGTCAATTCCTCGCAAGAGGCAGTACCCGTGAAAAAAACTTTAGGTGGCACAGGCAGGGATTGAACCAAAGTCTTCTGGCCTGACAGTCCAACCCACTAACCATTACGCCACGGGTACTACTCAATTGGATACTGCGCACAAAAATGTATTTGACGTCAATATCTCTTCTGGTTCTTGAGATATGGATAACAAAAAATGGTATTCCGAACATACGGACGTACGAAAGATAGAAATCTCTTTACAAACTGTGATTTAGATTCTATAGACCTTGAAACTTCGAGAAAAGTCAATTTTTAATTCTGGTCTAAATCTGGTGGTTGGTGGATTTAAAAATGAGACATACTATGTACTACAATAGTAACGAAACAACTTTCGTGAATTTATCCATTGCATGCAGTTTTTAATGTGTGAATTATTAGTCATGCAAAATTCACGAAAAGTTTATAGTGCAGCAACCGTAGCCTTGGTGGTTTAGCTGATATTGCTTTAAATTGTTAATGGCATTACTTTTTCTTTTCAATGAAATAAACATCCATTGATTTCTCTAATGAAATATTCGTTTTGTACTTAATATCAAAATGAAAACTCTTATTGGAAAAGTAATTTCTCATTCACAATCTTTTAAAGTAAACAAATATTTTTATTTGTTTATTTATGTTTGGTGATTTTTCTTGAAGTTTCTTAAAATAAATTGTATAGCTTCATAGAAGTTAAAGATTAGGAAAGGAAAAGAAAATTATAATCTACATATACCTACATAGATAGCTTTCCACAAGTAATCTCAAACCCTCAGTGTATGCGCTAGTAAAAAGTTGTACAATTTCAGAATGCCTAAATAGAGATTATAAAGGCTATGGCAGCTTAAATTCGAGATAGAACAACTGAACTCTGATGACGGAGCCCCAATTGCCATTCAATGAAGAGTCTAAAACCCCATCTTTCAAAGGTACAAAATTAGAAAACTTATCGAAAACGAGATTTAGTTACTCCACTGTGGAAGTTCATACATTTCCCTCATCTTTTTTCAGTCAATTATTGAAGAGAACAAACTGATGATGAATAAGTTTTTGAAAGGATTGCACAAGTTTCTCAAACCAATAGTTCTTTTTACTTTTTTAGTCAGTTTGTGCAATTGAATTGTAGAAGAAATATTTGAGAAAAATATTAATATTTACCTTGCTGACTAAAAACTTCTTAAAAAATATTAATAAAAAGATGAGTAAACCATTTAAAATTTTTAAAAACTATAGAAAATAATCAGTTAAAAGTTTTTTGTTCAAATAATTTTGTTTTTAAATATAAAACTTCGTTCGTCGCGTCGTCGTCGTCGGTAGCGTTGTTTAAAAAATCAAATGGAATTGTGAATATCTATTTACATATGCACAAATGAATGTACTATATTATAGTACATATATTTCGGGTCGAATGTTCAAAAAAAAAAAAAATAGTGATTTGAAATGGGTAAGTTGGCGTTTGTTCATTTAAACAGTTATTTTGTTTTAACATCATTCGAGTACAAATTGGATACAATTCGAATTTCAATTTTATAATCTGTACCTATTGCAGTTCTTTTCACTGAACACTGAACAATTTTTAGTTTTCGGTTTAAATTTGAAATTTATTTTTTAACATGTACTTAGTATGTACATACATACATACATACATATAATACATGATTAATTGTATATTTTTAAATTACAGACAAGTCTTAAGACGATTTACTTTACATAGACTCAAGAATTTGGTGAGTTATTTGTTTTTACTCTTTTTATTTCTATTAACATTACGTAAAGCTCAACTCCAATCTGAAAAAAAAACTTTTTATGCAAAAATAATTTTTACTCTTGGCCTGGAGAGAATTACAAATTTGTTCGGTCATGACCTATAGACGAGTCAATCTAACTTAAAAAACAGCCTAACCTAGAACTAATTGCAATACAATTTGTGTGAATGAGGTCTTCTTGTAAATTTTCCGTAGAACACAATGCAGAAAAGTCTACCTCTGTACACGACGCGGATTTCGAAATATGGCGTTTTTTTCAAAATGGCGTCCCATTATTCTACTTTATAGTGTATACCTCCTTACATGCCCATATGGGGTATCATTTTATATGTTTTTAAGTACGGGGAATTCAAAAATTGGTTCCGATGAACATTTTTCAAAAATACACGGAACAAAATAATTTTTTTTTATATTTTTAAAAAAAAAATTTTTTTTTATTTTGATTGGTTTTATATTTGTTCTTGTATTTTTATATATTTTTTTAAACTGAATTCATAAAGCATTTAAAACAAAAAACATAAAAAGGCATAAGCCAAACAAATAATAATACCTAATTTTAATCATCATTCATGTTCACTTCAATGGAATTGCAGCAGCTTAATCCCTGACAATCTGTGCATGCATCTGTGCACATCATTCCCTGTCTTCTGCATGTACACTGCAGAGTTGCACATTTAGTTTTGATGCAGCCACATTTCACAAATTTTAAAAGATAATCTGGTGCCGGTGCTTGTCTCATTTTACTGGGAGACAATCTTCCATCCTTCCATTGAAATCCCCACTGTAGTGGATCCAGATGAATACCCATCCACTGCTGCACTTGGTGATAAACTCTGAATGAATGAAATTTGCAGGCATCCTCTGTTGAAGACAAGACCTCCGGTTTAACATGTATTGTTGATTTTGTTGCCTTGGAAGTGAAAGTACAAAGCCTCATATCATGTAGTGTGTTGTGCCCTGTTTTTCCTCCAAACAACGTTATAATGGCATTAAGACCAGCAATTTCAATTTCTTCTATTGATTTCTGTGATGTTTGGAATACTGCAGCACTTTCTTTGAAACTGCTTAATTTTTTAAGCTATTTTATGGAATCACTTTTGCCTATTCCAAATGGTTTAGAGGTAGTATCACATCCTAATACAGCATGAGCAAATACGATGTTAGAACAGACGTCATCGCCTAAAGTATTTATTGAATATTTTCTTAACCCCAAAAAGGAAAACGAGAAAGAAGAACCACACTGTAGAATTGACGTCCAAAGAATATCTTTATTATATCCATTATGACAGCTAGTATAGTTTAATATTAGTTCACAATTGCATGTTAAGAAATTCATTATATAATTCACAATAATAATTCATATACATATGTAACAGTATTTGCTATTTTTTTTATATTTTGGAAGATTTCTTAGGTTTTGGGCAAAGGAAAATATCATAAAAGTTTTTTTGAAAATGATGAAGGAGTAATATAAGAAGATCAGTGTCCTCACCAACAATGCCTGTAGGATGATTTTTGGACGACTCTATAGCATCCATAACGATCATGACGTCTGCGTCACTATGAGATTGTTTTGTTTTACATCCAGCTTCTTGTAACTTTTCCGATAACAGAACAATGAAGGCTTCTTTGTTTTCATTATTACAAAAAAATATTTTCTTCTGCATGGCAATACGGGTAGAAGCTGAGAAATTTACTTTAGTACCTCGGTGTCTTTTTAGGTGGGCCTCTGATTTTGTGGAGAATGTATCACCATATCCATCAAATACTATTATTGCCTTGCCATACTTTGCTAGCACATATCTCTCATAAACACAAATTTCATGAAAGGTCTGATTCTGACTCCAAGGAAGGCGATGTAGTAGCCAACCACCATCACTGATATAATTTATATCTCTGGGAATGCTAGAAACATTTTAACACGGCTATTATTATTATTTTACATTTTTTGTTTTAAATGCTTTTTATAATTCCTTTATGAATTCAGTTTAAAAAGTGTATAAAAATACCAAAAAAAAAATGTAAAACCAATCAAAATAAAAAAAAATACATACATAGGTATCTACATAAAAAAATATTTTGTTCATATTTTTGAATTCCATGTACTTAAAAACATATAAAATGATACCCCATATGGGCATGTAAGGAGGTATACACTATAAAGTAGAATAATGGGACGCCATTTTGAAAAAAACGTCATATTTCGAAATCCGCGCCGTGTACAGAGGTAGAATTTTCTGCATCGTGTTCTACAGAAAATTTACAATAAGACCTCATTCACACAAATTGTATTGCAATAAGTTCTAGGTTCATCCTTAATTTGACTCGTCTACTAACAAAATTTGGTAATTTGTCGGTACTAATGGTTCTCGATTTCTTGATTTTGTTTTTTTTTTTATGTTTTGTTTGAAAAATAAATGCAACAAAAAATTTTAAACAAACAAATTTTAAAGCCAGAAGTCAGTTCTACAGTCCTAAATTCTAATTAAATTTAGTGTATAGTATTTTAACTGGTTTTGAAAAATTCGAATTTAAACATTACATTAGCTGTCTTTTTTAAATTTAATAAGGACAGTCGTTACTTGAAAACCGCTAGAATCTTTCAGTTTGGATATAGAATCGGCTGAGGCGTGTGTTTTATGAAATAAGGTTTATATCCAGAAGTATAAAATATGAAAATATAATATAGTTTCTTTCAGAAATTGTGCTCAATATTTTTTACTAAATAAAATCAAAAATTAATTCACATTGTTCAAAAATGTAGTTTATCATAAAAATGATAAAATTACCCTTAATTTATTGAACTTGAAATTTTAGAATTGTTTATCTTATTTCATTTATTTCTAAAATCACTTTTTTCCCAAATGGCTTTCCCAATTTTATCTTTCGAAATAAATGGAATATGTATGTACATATGTACATTGTACATATGTAAAAAATTGAAAAGATTTCTTGATTAATATGATTTTTTAAAATCAATCCCATTTACTCGTTTTCAATCGATTTTCAGATCCTAGCGAATAATGCGAATTTTTGAAATAAATAAAAAAGTTATATAGGTATACACTCTTATTCACCTTTTTACTAATTTTGTAATCTACATATTTCATAAGTCTTTCTTAATTTTGGTTTACTGAAGTCAGTTCTTGAATTGAAATCCATTTAAATTGAAATTTGGAGTTCTGAAATTCACTTTTATCGATATCGATTTCATTTTTTTCCAAGTTAAAATCAAGTGAATTAATCAGCTAGGTTCTAAATCTCACTTTCACTCAAATGAAATTAAAATCGATTCAAAATAAAAACCGGAGTTCTGTCCGAACTCAAAACGAAGTGAAGTTCCGTGTTCTATATTTCAATACATGTAATTTTCAAGAGATTTGAATTCGACCAGATTAATTTGGTGTGATTTGAACTCAACAAGAGGAAATTGTTTGAATATAGTAATAGTTTTGCTTAAAGAACATAAACCTTGGGTTTTTGTACTTGAGTCAGGAGAAGTTACATATATTGAAGTTTTTCAATACACCAATTGTCTTCTCTAAGCCAAAAACGTATTTCTTTGAAAAACAATTGAAGACACATTCAGAAACTATACTTCGATATCAGAGTCTTTCCCAACCGATATTTAGAAGCTGCTTATTGCAAAAAACCGTAAATCTGCAGCAAATGTGCTTCAGCACAGTGCGAATAAGAAAACATTAATATTTTATATTTATTTTATTAAAAAGCACATATCAAATTATAATAATTAACACAATTGTTGTTGACTGATGTGATATGAATATGTCAGCTTGTTTAATATCACTTGAAGTGATTTCGAAAAGTAAGAAGTTATGAAATCGATCAAATGATAGAACCCTGAAAACAATTTTACTCGATTTTTAATTTAGATTTCTATTTCATTTCACTCGATTTTGGAAACCTAGCTGTATGTGTTCTACATTTCGATTTGTGTGGTTTTTAAGAGATTGACTACATACATTAAGAAATTGTTTAAAAACCCAAGTAATTTCATCTTTAGCTAATTATGCTAAACTAATTTTTGAAAAAATTTCACAGAAGTTATATTTGAGGAAACGAAAAAAGCATTTAAAGCAATTCTCCTTGTATATATAATTTTTAATAAAACTATGTTCCTCAAAAACTTTCAAGACACTTTTTTGACTTTGCTTCGGCCCATATCAACATCAGTTTTTTCAATTGGTATTTGACAATATACAAATGATAACAATCGGCAAAATTGTTTATTGACGATATGATATATGTGTCAGCTGCTTTAGTTTCACTTGAAGTGATTTTGAAAAGTATTCAAAATTCGATAGAAAGATAGAACCCTGAAAACAATTTCATTGCCTTTTCAATTTAGATCTTTCATTTCGCTCGATTTTTTTTCTATGCAGAATTGTTCTCAATGAACCAAACATGATAAAGAATGTAGCATTGTACAATGGAGTTGACAAAACTGATGCAAATCAGTAAGAACCTTCTATTTTATGAAATATAAACCAAACCACCACAAAAGTTATCTTTTGCGAGCTCACTTCTTTTGTTTAAATTCGGAAATACATACTTACATACTCGTATTTGTCAGTTTTATCAAAATGCCTTTGTATCGAACGCGCTAAACACATTCAAGTCAATTGTCTTATTCCTTTGTATTAGTAAAGTTATATATTTAGTCTTGTCTTAATGTCATTGTATGCGAGTGCAACTTGGAGAAATAAGTTCACTCATTTTTACTTTGTAGAGTCAGTTAACTCTTAACTCTTGTACGGTACAGGCCGGCCTCGGATAAAATAGAATTGTTGAAAAGAACTAAAGCTGTATAGTGGAAACTGACTGCATAAAGAAATCATTATTAATAAAGACAGTCAATAGTCGGGTTTTTAACCACTTTCCCGACTCTAAAGTGCCGTGTTTTATTTTTATTTTCCTATAATTTACAGTCCGCTTTATACATTTGGTCCACGTCGAGACCGGATAGCGCCAGTAGAGTAAAAATATACCGGTAAAAGTGCTCCCTATTGTCAGTCACAATACGCCTTATAATAATATGTTGTGTCCGTAAACCCTTTTTTGGTGCGGTGCCGTGTAGTGCTGTACAGAAAAAGTACAGAAAACAAAAAAAAGAAAAGGAACATACTCAAACAAACTTGTCGCCTCGCCAAGCGCGCCGCCGCCGTCGTGACGGGGTCTTATACATACCCATGCTAAAATAAGAGCAAAATAAAAAACACACAGCAACACGGCATATACTAAATCAGCAGCAAGCCAGTGAAACAGTTACGCAGCTGCGATGTGCCTATGTACACGTAAATACATAACAGCAACAAACTCAAATGAAAAGGAGAGAGAATTCTCCGCGCAATGCGATAGCGTCACCTTTAGTTTCAACCACCAAATAGTTGTTGTTGTATAGAAGTGAGTAAAAAAATTTAAGCGAAATCGCAAAGAAGAATCATATTTAGAAGAAAGATAAGTAAAGAAATAATAATAATAAGTTTTAAAGAATAAAATAGAAAAAATATAGAAAAGTACAGAGATTTAAAAGTGCAAAGTAAATAAAAGAAGATACAGAATAAAAACGAAAAGAAGAATTGGTACAGGTGAGTCGCTAAAATATAAAATAACCAAAATTTAAAAGTGCTCAGGGTAGTGATAGCTATGTGCAGTGCCGGGTGGTAAGACGTGCTGTTGTTCCTTTGCTACGGTTCTTTTTGTGTGGATGTTCTGTTGGCAGAAACAAGCCAAAACACAAATAAGATGAGCAAATACAAAGCCCGCGTCGCGTGCCATCGCATGTGTTGCAACGTTTTATTATTATTTATTTATTCGTCTCAACGACGACGCGCGCCGCTGAGACGGCAGCAAAAGATATAATTCTGGAAGTTTCCATGTGCATACGCGCAGAAAAATATAAATATAAATATACATAAGTAAATTCCCTTCTCTAGTATAGGTTTCGTTGGCGTATATTTTATATACCTCAACTTGAACAAACCGTCTCAGGCTTTGTATGCATACATGCATACGCAGACGGCAGCAAAAGATATAGTTCTGGAAGTTTCCATGTGCATACGCGCAGAAAAATATAAATATAAATATACATACACAAATAAATTCCCTTCTCTAGATTAGGTTTCGTTGGCGTATATCATATACCTCAACTTGAGCAAACCGTCTCAGGCTTTGTATGCATACATGCATACTCACTCGGCAGCAAATTTATTCGTAGCCAGACGACCAGCTGCAAAGAAATTGTTGGCAGGATAAAAAAGAAGGGGAGGAGAATGCTATTCCTCGATGCCGATGAGGGCATACAACCAGCGTCGGCATTGAGATGGGTATACTCTTTCTCATGTGTCCATGTGTGTGACTTACAACCACCGCTGGCACATGCACGCATGCGAAGACAAATGGCAAGTAGATAACTCCGCCCATGATGCGCAGTATAGTTATATAAAGTAGGGGATGTATTAAATGATTCTCTTATGTATGAAAAGAATATAGACAGCGCATCTGGGTGAGCGATGCGAGGCATTTAAACGAGAGCCCTGTTAAATAGGAGAAGAATCCTTATTGTACTGTGCCGTCAATTTAGTAGTATAAATAGAATTTGGTAGGACAGAGTTTTAGATACAAAGTACAGATAGGTTATTGCCAAACTTTAAAGCATCTGTTATTAATGCGTATATAAAGGGTAGTGCAGCTTAGAACATTTTTTACAATGCGATTGGCTATGGGCAGTGTTTAGTTTGAGCGCATTGAGTTACTCATGTGAACGCAAACACTTGCTTAAACCACTTGCAGATTAAGCTATCATATTCTCTTGGGTTCGTACTGGTCTTTGAACATTAGTTGCAAGTTACATGGCACCAGTTCTAAATTCAAGTGTGCGTTCGCAACGAGGATATGAAGCGATACAGTTAGCACGATATAGAGTAGCATAGCTTAGAGAAAGTTGTGATTGACAGGGTATAGATTAGAGTATGGATGAGTAAATTAATAAAAAATATATAAGTGCAGAATGTTAACATGTTTTGAAGTACAGAGGTAACATAATAGGTACAGGAATTTAACAGGGGCTCTAGTATATAATACAAAATAAAATGAAAATGTAAAGAGTAGAGCATAAAGTATACAGTAAAGACAAAAGAAATGAAAAGATTACAGAGGATAGAACATACAGTAAAGACAAAAGAAATGAAAAGATTACAGAAAATAGAATATAGAGTAAAGACAAATAGAATATAGAGTAAAGACAAATAGAGGTACAGGCTGGATCCAGATACAGATATAGATATGCAAAAAAAAAAAAAAAAATTTAAAAAAAAAAAAAAAAAAAATGTTAAGGCGCCACTTCGACGGGAGTAGGTAGCTAACGCCTATATGCTGGAACAGCAATAGGAGCTGTAAGTCGTATTGGAATATTAAGCGCTTTATAAGTTCTTTTTTGGCGATCAAGCAAAAAAAAAAAAAACAAATAATAGATATTCATACGCAAGCAAGTGAACAACCAGGTCTAAGTTCCCGTTGGTGTCTTATTTCTATCTCTTATTTCCTATCTTATATTGAAGTAGAAGAACGTCCGTTCGGGGATAGAGCGGATCAGAATGTAGGCCCTCGGTCCCTGTCGTCCGCAGCTGCAGATGCGTATTGGAGCTGTTTGGTTACACGTTAAGTGCGTACAGCGAATACAATACAGAGGCGAGCAAACCGGGAGAGCCTCTTCGTGTTTTGTTCTCCTTAGGATGGGCAGTTCACTACGATACTTTTATTTTTTATTTTTTTCAGGTTTCTGACACTAGCGGGGGAGTTGACCTGAAAAATAGCACGCACACTAGATAAAATAGGCACTGAAAAAGCACATATAGGCAGGCCCAAGATTCGAATAAAATACAAAGCCACTACTTATAACCCGAGCACTTACTGATATATATATGAATTGTGATATTTTTGTACAGATGCCTAGGATAAATACCTACAGGCTAAGATATAAATTTTGATATTTCTGGTAAAGATGCCTAGGATAAATACCTACAGGCTAAGATATAAATTTTGATATTTCTGGTACAGATGCCTAGGATAAATACCTACAGGCTAAGATATAAATTTTGATATTTTTGGTACAGATGCCTAGGATAAATACCTACAGGCTAAGATATAAATTTTGATATTTCTGGTACAGATGCCTAGGATAAATACCTACAGGCTAAGATATAAATTTTGATATTTTTGGTACAGATGCCTAGGATAAATACCTACAGGCTAAGATATAAATTTTGATATTTCTGGTAAAGATGCCTAGGATAAATACCTACAGGCTAAGATATAAATTTTGATATTTCTGGTACAGATGCCTAGGATAAATACCTACAGGCTAAGATATAAATTTTGATATTTTTGGTACAGATGCCTAGGATAAATACGTACAGGCTAAGATATAAATTTTGATATTTCTGGTAAAGACGCCTAGGACAGATTCCTACGGGCTTAGATATAAATTTTGATATTTCTGTACAGATGATAGAGTACATAGATTAAAATAAATTCGTACAGACGCCTAAGTATGTATGCTTACAGGCTAGTTAAGAAATAAATAGACTAATACAAGCAAAAAGGTAGACATGCCTCCGCCAAAGGTTTGTTCTATTAAATGAACACAAATGAAATTATTTTGCTTATCTCGAGGGTTTCATGCGCAGACATGATGCGAAATCGTCTCTATGACGACGGGATGTGCCGTTATTTGCCGTCTGGCTTATTTCCATGCTTTCGGGCAAATTAAATAAGTATAATAAGTATGCGCACATATACGCGCAAATGCAAAACGAGAGAAGAATGCTATTCCTTTATACTGATGGGGGCATACAACCAACATCGGTATATACTCAGTGACCTGTGTGTGACTTACAAGTTACAACCACCGCTGGCACATGCATGCGAATACAAACAAAGTATAGAGTGCCACCCATAGCGCGCAATATAGAATACACATGAAAGATAAAATTTCAAATTAAAGCCTCAATGAGAAACAATATTTCCCCTCACACATAGTGGTAGTATAGGTAGCACAGCTGCACAGCAAGCAAGCTGAGCGAGACGACGTATAAAAGGAATTTGAAAAAGGAGGAAATATTCTCACTGTACAGAGCCGTCAAGCAAGTATCGAAAGTACGAAAGTAAAACAGAAATTTAACAGATGCTTAACAGAATTTAAAGAACAGAAATTTAACAGATGCTTAACAGAATTTAAAGAACAGAAATTTAACAGATGCTTAACAGAATTTAAAGAACAAATATTTAACAGATGTTTAACAGAATTTAAACTACAGAAATTTAGCAGAAGAGATTACGTTGAAAGGCGCGCAATCTGTGCAAACTGCCTAAAGCACGGGCGCAAAGAGAACAACTGCCTTGTTTGCCGCTGCGTTAGATGTGTCCAAGACGAGAAGTCAACAAGCCGGCGCTCACGGTGGTGGCAGATTACGTTGCCTCCGGATCGGTAGCCAGGCGACGCACCAAGAACAATACCGATTAACTAGCAACTAGAGGCAAACGTCTCAAACCCTCACGTACATGTCGTACAGCGTACAGGCGTAAAGTAACAAATAGAAATCGAAACCATAGTACAAAAATCCATTCAAAAACGCAGTCAAAATTCAACGTACAGATCATTCAAACCATGAAGTCCAGTAGAAAGACAACAACACAACCAGTAAAGAACTAGCTCCCGCAAGGGTAAGAAAATCATCAGGTAACACCTCATTTTCCAAAAAGTTGGATCTTGTTAGCAGCAAAATAGACCCGCTATCAAAGAGGGAAGAGAGTCCAGAGCCACAGCTTTCGCCGTAAGATAAGAGGAAATGGTCTATGGCAAAAGATGTATTTCCAAACAAATTTCGAAAATAAATCATGAAAAATATGCACAGACTATTAATTATGTAGAAAGTATTACAGATTTAATACCGATTGCTATGATAAAGATATCGAGCAATGCTTGACACAGGCTCCCATCTTAATTTAATGATAGACAAACTGAGAAAGAAACTCAGAATTCGAACCAGGCAAGTATCAAATAGTCTGGTTGATATTGATGGAGTACCATTACTACTCAAAAGGCAAGCTATGCTAAAGATTTGCCATGGTATGCTACCGAGGCAGGCAAGCATGATGTAACAGAATCATCTTGGTTTTTACCAGAGAATTGCCAGTGGCAGCCGAGGTTGCCACTCATGCTCGTCAATACCCAAGGGTATTCAGACTCGTACATATATGCCGATCCTGAGTTTTACAAACCGGGGGAGGTGGAAATATTATTAGGCATAAGCATCTTTGCAAAATCAATCAATTCAGTGGTTGGCAAAACACTGTCCGGCACGACGCTACTAGAATCCTCACTTGGTATATGATCGATGATGGGATCGAATCGTACGATTGACCCAGAGACAAGCAATGATCGTCCAGCGATAGTCTATACTGCTGTAGAGCAATTAGACAAGCTTCTAAGTAGGCTTTGTCAAATGGACCAGATCGGTTCATGCTCAAAGAGGTCAGAAGAAGAAGAACTTGTGGAGCAGCATTTTGTGTCCTCCCACTATCGTGACAATGACGGCATTTTTGTTGTCAAAATGCCGCTAAAACCAAATTATACAAATATAGGTAGCTCGCGTGAAACAGCGTTGCGACGCTTTTTGTGCCTAGAGAAGAGGCTAGAAAAGAACGAACAGATAAGAATGGCCTACGTAGAAAAGATGCGTGAGAGCATTGAACTAGGGCATGTGCAGATAGTAAAAAGAAAGCCTAGTTCAGATAAGATAGTATATTACATACCTCATCATTGCATAGAAAAGAAATTTAGCATCATATACGATGCAAGCTGTTGTACAGACATGGGTATTTCGTTGAACGACATCCAAATGCTAGGCGAAAAGCTCCAGAGAGACCTACATGAGACGGTAATGCGATTTAAAAGACATCGCATAGCGATATGCGCCGATATTAAGAAAATGTTTAATCAGGTCCGTCTAAATGAAGAGCAATGGGACCTTCAGCGCATACTCTGGAGAGAGAACAGAAGCGATCCGCTTTGCGAGTATTGGCTCACAGTCGTCACCTTTGGGCTAACGTCATCAGCTCATTTAGAGGTGAGGTCAGTAATGCAAGCCGCAATAGAAGCACAAGATAGTCTGCCAAGAGCAGCAACGGCAATCAGAAATGACTTCTATATGGACGACTGAGTAACAGGCGAAAACAATGAAACGAAAGCCATCGAATTAGCCAAAGACATGTACAGAATATTAAAAGGCGCCGGTTTTGAATTATGCCAATGGAAATCAAACTCCAACAAGTTCATGAAAGCAATGAATCCTAATTCAGTGGATGCCTCCTTGGTGTTTTCGGGGGAGGAGAAATCATCCATTCTAGGTCTGAAATGGCTGATAGCGACAGATCAGTTTACATACGAAGTAAAAACACCAAAGTTAGCTGGCACACTCTAAGAGGAAAGTAGTAAGCTGTATAGCACAGCTATATGACCCAAATGGTTACATATCTCCAGTCACGGTCATAGGCAAAATAATGATCCAAGACATTTGGAGGCTAAGTACAGATTGGGATGAGAAAATTCCTGCAAAAGTAGAAGAAAGATGGCGAGTTTATTGGGACGATATTACGTCTCTTGAAAAATTCCGTATAGACAGATGGCTAGTCACCATCAGTTCAGCAAATGTTCAGATCCATGGGTTCTCAGATGCATCCAGCGCAGCATATGGTGCAGTAATATATGTTCGTATAGAAAACTCAGATGGTACAGACACATGCAAGTTATTGATGTCAAAGTCAAGGGTGGCTCCGTTGAAGACAATAACGATTGCGAGGCTAGAGCTAGCTGCAGCCGAATAACTGGCGAGGCTGCTCGTAGAAGCAAAGAACTCCATGGAATATCTCGACACGCCCTACTTCTTGTGGTCAGACTCCACAGTAGTACTTCACTGGCTAAATAAGCTGCCATACAACTTAAAAACATATGTGGCGAATCGTGTTTCATCCATCCAGACGAACACAGAAATAAAATGATGGCACTACGTCAACACAAAAGACAACCCTGCTGACTTATGGAGCAGGGGGTGCAGGCGTCCGTATTAGTAGACAACAGACTATGGTTAGAAGGCCCAGCATGGTTGCAACTACTACGTACAGATTGGCCGGAAGCTGGTCTTCGTACAAACGATGTGGTATAGGTACAAAATGAACAAAAATAGTCGCACTTACACAAGTAAGGCCAGCGTTATGTAAAGGTTTAAAGAAAAAAGGGGATAATGTTCCTCTATTAGAGTATTCCAATAAAATTGAAAGATTAATCAATATCTTAAGCTATACAATGCGTTTCATAGAAAGATGGTCATCCAATCCGACTTTCGAAATAAGAGCCAAAAGGCGTAAGCCTGAAATTCAGCAGCCAACTATAGAAGAGAGAGCCAGAGCAATGGCCTACCTCTTACGAGATTCGCAAAGACATTACTATGGTACAGAATTGAAAGCAATAAAAAAGCACAATAACCTTCCCGATAAAAGCAAATTAGAGCCGCTCAAGCCAATCCTAGATGCCAAGGGACTTCTGAGAGTAGGAGGCAGACTGGACAGAAGCAGTAATTCGTATGAGATGAATCATCCCGTGATAATACCGAATGGTTCTAGATTGGCGTGGCTAGTGATAGATCATGCACATCGTAGCACCAAACATGGTGCCGTGCAGATTATTATGCAGTTCATCAGGCAAAAATATTGGATCCCGAAGCTGCGTAGTGAGCTTAGAGGCTACCTGCACAAATGTGTAATATGTGCCAGATACAGCGCAAAGTTGGAACACCAACTAATGTCAGAGTTACCAGCAGATAGAGTACAGATCGGGAAACCGTTCCTGCATTGCGGAGTAGATTATGCGGGTCCATTACAAGTAAAGATGATAGACAAGCAAGGCGATCAAATAACCAGAAGCAAATGTTGGGTGGCAATATTTGTATGCCTGAAGACACGAGCCGTACACATTGACTTGGTCACAGATTTGACCTCCGTGGCGTTCATCGCATGTTATGAGCGTTTTATAGCCCGAAGAGGGCGATGCGAGCGAATGTACAGTGACAACAGCACGACTTTCGTCGGCACAGATAAAGAGTTAAAGAGAGCCATACGAAAATGGTCAGAAGAGCAGACTATATCTCAACAACATCTCAACAACAAGAGTACAGAATGGCGGTTCATGATACCGGCCGCACCACATCAGGGTGGCATTTACGAAGCAGCCGTGAAATCGATGAAGTATCATCTAAAGAGGATAGTTGGTATGAGAGTGCTACCATATGAACATTTCCTGACGCTTCTAGCACAAACAGAAGCCATCCTCAATTCAAGGCCAATCCATCCGCTAAGTGACGATCCGTCCGATGTACAGGTATTGACTCCAGCACATTTCCTAGTGGGCGAGCCAGCCATACTTCCAGTCCCATTTGATATCAGCAGCCAACCGAGCACAGTGGGGGTTAAACTTTGGAAAGAGAGACAACAGATGCTGACACATTTCTGGAACAGATGAAGTACTGAATACTTGTCCACTTTGCAACAACTTAAGAAGTGTCGTAGAAAGAAAGAGAAGCTCCGAATAGGACAGCTAGTTACGATTGCGAGCGAAAACTTCCCTCCAGCATCCTGGGCGTTGGGCAGAATGTGCGAACTCATCACCAGCAAAGATGGCATCGTCAGATCCGTAATTGTGCCGACAGAGACAGGAAGATTGAAGCGACCAGAGGAGAAGATTTGTATTATACCCGTAGAGATCGAAAAATTGCATGAATAGATTCAAGTGGATAAGATACGGCTATGTTGAGCCCAATTGAATATATATATTAAAAATTGTTAATTTTTGCTGGCACTGTATCGAACGCGCTAAACACATTCAAGTCAATTGTCTTATTCCTTTGTATTAGTAAAGTTATATATTTAGTCTTGTCTTAATGTCATTGTATGCGAGTGCAACTTGGAGAAATAAGTTCACTCATTTTTACTTTGTAGAGTCAGTTAACTCTTAACTCTTGTACGGTACAGGCCGGCCTCGGATAAAATAGAATTGTTGAAAAGAACTAAAGCTGTATAGTGGAAACTGACTGCATAAAGAAATCATTATTAATAAAGACAGTCAATAGTCGGGTTTTTAACCACTTTCCCGACTCTAAAGTGCCGTGTTTTATTTTTATTTTCCTATAATTTACAGTCCGCTTTATACAGCCTTCACGTTCAAATCGAATTTGATGTTTTTCCAAGTAAGGTGTTGCTGTGAGTCTAAATCAGTTATTTCCAACCTATCCCAGCACCATATATTGCTGAAGATCTTATTTTGAAAAATGTAAATAACTAACAATATGATACTCATATATGATTTCAAAAGTTACAATTACATACACTTATTTTATTTTTTCCACTCACTTCTAATTAACAATACCAAACTTGATTCCTGGAGTCCAATATCCGTATTTATTTTGATATTATGTATGTTTCATTTATCTAGTTAGCATTTGGGAAGCTGTATTGTTTACTTTTAAAAAATTCCTAGAATATCCAACCAACCAACAAAGATGTTAAATAAATATAGATACCTACACCTAACGTTGCTTTGCCATGAGAATGTACATTGTACGTAAATATTTATATTCCGAGAATGTTTTCTGCTCCCTGAATAAGATTGTTGAAGAATAAATTTTCTGAATATTTTCCTCCATTTTCTAAAAAAAAGACAACAAGCCCCAGACAACGTTCCTGGTTGTGTTAAAAATAAAAATCAAAAAGAAAAAAGCTTTTGGTAACAAGGTATTTATTTATTCGACTCAAGTCTTAAGGTAATAAACCATGTCAAATCATCCATTATAACTAAAGATTGGTATAAACGTCATTGAAAACTAATAATTTATTATACTTTCTTCTGAGAAAGGAAATGACAAAAAACCAACCAAAGTTAAAATCATGAGTCTTAAGACATATTTGAGATAAGTAAAATAAAATAATTGCATTATTATTTGATCAAATTTAGACTTTCGTAAAATGTAATGATGACTTATTTTAATGCATACAAAATTAACTAAAAATGTTACTTTTTACTTGGAGTAACAGAAGCTTGACAAGGTATGGTAGCATAAATAAACGATTAGACTGCTTTACAATTTTTTAAAACAGTGGGTTCATTTGAACCATAAATGCTCAAATGTTTAATAGTGAACAATTCGTGTTGTACGGCAAAGAAGTACGTCTGTACGTTCGCGACGTTTTTTTCGTCGTCCATAGCTAAAGAACCAGTAGAGAAATCGACTTCAAATAAATTTTGTTATACAGATAATAATTCAGAAAGATGCAGAAAGGACTCTCAAGAAAATTGCGTGGGTGTTTTTTTTACCATAGCAATTTGAAAAAAAGGTGAACATTTTGATTAACCCTAAATATCTCACGAACCACTAACGCAAGGGACTTGAATTATATTTTATATTATATATTGTAACATGATACCAAACAAATATATATTTGGAAAAAATTCCAATTGACGGTTCTTTTTATATATCAAAAAAACTGAAAAAAAAAATATTTGTCACCTCGAAAATTTTACGAACAAAAAATTATTTTATTTCTAAAACAATTTTGTGCAACGAAGAATAACGTTTTTAACATTTCGTAATGTTAAAATCGAATTGACAGTTTTTTATAAAAAATTTAACCTCAAAAAAATTAATAAAAATTGGTAAAAATTGATTTTCGACTCAAATATAAAAATAACAAATAACAAAAGTGGGTAAAAATTAATTTTCGACATGAATATATTTTCAAAACTTTGAGATATTGGCTTTAAACCAATATTATAAGAAATATTGTTTTCAACATTCCATAAAATTTTAAGAAAAATCGAATTGACAGTTTTTTAACAAAAAATAAAAACCTAAAAAAATATTACTAAAAGTTCGTAAAAAATGATATTCTACTCAAATATCTTTTCAAAAATTTGAGAAATAGCCTTCAAATTAATTTTATTTTATAAGAAATATTGTTTTTAAGAATCGATAAAATTTTCAGAAAAATTGAATTGACAGTTTTTTTTACAAAAAATAAAAATCTAAAATAAGTATTACTAAAAGTTGGTAAACATTGATTTTATCTGGGCGTAATACTGGATACCAAATTAAACTGGAAGCTTAACATCGAAGAGCGGGTAAGAAAGTCGTGTGTCGCCTTCTACGCCTGCAATAAAACATTCGGCAAAAAGTGGGGCCTCCAGTCAAAAATTATAAAATGGACATACACAGCGGTTGTAAGACCGATACTGGTCTATGGTTCTATTGTGTGGTGGCCCGCTCTCAACAAAGCCTACATAGTAAACAAGCTTACAAAGGTGCAGAGAAATGCATGCGTAGGGATATCAGGGGCAATCAGGTCCTGTCCAACGGATGCACTCAACGTCATCCTGGACCTTCTTCCGATTGACCTCTTTATCAAATATCAGGTGTCCTGCAGTATCTTGAGACTCAAAGAAATAGGCTGCTGGGCACCTAGATCTTACGGGCACTGCAACCAAACAAGCCTGATACCATCAGACATCCTATCCACAACCACCGATTACTGCATCCCTACCTTAGACACCTCAAAGAAGTTTAGAGTCTTGCTCCCGTCAAGAACCGACTGGGAGGAAGGCGTTGTGACGGAAGACTTCGACACAATTATCTTCACGGATGGTTCGAAGATGGAATGCGGTGTTGGCGCAGGAGTCTTCTGTGAATCTCTTGAGATTTCAAAAACCTATAGACTTCCCGATTTTGCCAGCGTGTTCCAGGCAGAATTGCTGGCGATAAGGGAAGCTTGTACAGCCCTTAAAAATATCAGTCAGAACCAAAATGTAGCCATACTAACAGACAGTCAGGCAGCTATTAAAGCCATTGATTCAGCTTTATCATCCTCTAAACTGGTCCAGCAATGTAAAGAGGCCCTAAAGGAAATGGATATGAGCGTCACTCTTATCTGGATACCGGGCCATAGGGGCTATGAGGGTAATGAGAAAAGCAGATGAGCTAGCTAGGCAAGGATCAGCCCTTCACAACTCTCTGGCAGTGAGAGTATATGCTCCTCTTGGAGTTGTGAAGGGTAATATCCTGACCAAATACACATCAGAAGCAAATCATAGGTGGAGTAGTTTAACGAGTTGCGTTATATCCAGGAAAATCTGGCCCGCCTATAACAAACCAAAATCAATCAATTTAATTTCCAAACCAAGGCATGACATAGCCAGGATTGTCGCTACCTGCACAGGACATTGGCCTGTAGGGGAGCATGCGGCAAAATTGGGTATACCACATAACTCTTTCTGCCGCAGCTGTGAGAACCGGGATGAAAAAGAAACAGTCCCACACTTTCTATGCCACTGTCCGGCCCTGGCCAGGAAAAGAGCACTCCATTTGGGTAAGGAATTCTTCAACGGTATTGAGGAACTCGCAGAATTCAAGATCAAAGATTTGATCTCATACCTAAATAGCACAAAGTGGCTTTAACCCCCTCCCCCCTTATTTCTCCCTCACTAAATGGTACTATGAGATAATAGGCCGTAAGGTAGGAGAATAAAATTACATTTTATATTTTACATAGGACTGCACGTGCGGAACGTGCACCATCCATAGCCCATTTTCAAACCCATTCAGAATCTCACGAGGTATGGTATCAAAACGGCCGGCGCACTCAGCGCTAATTGTGTCCTGCGCGAAGCAGGACAGCCATTTCTACCTACCTACCTACCTTGATTTTTGACTCAATTATCTTTTCAAAAATTAAAAATATTGGCTTCAAAATTATTTTACCTCACGGAAAATATTGTTTTCGACATTCAGTACATTTTTTTTATAAAAATCCAACAGTCCGTTTTTTTATAAAAAAAATAAAATCTACAAAAAATAGTACGCAAATTTCGAAAAATTGATGTTCGGTTCTCGATATTTCGTGAACAATAGAAGATATTGACTTCAAATTAATTTCATTCATCCAATTTGTATTTGTTTATATAAGAAATAAAAACTTTTAAGAAATGCTACTAAAATTTGAAAAAATTGGTTCTCGACTAAAAATCTCGTGAACTAAAACAGATTTTGAAATCAAACTATTTCAATATATGCAAAATATTGTTGGTAATTTAAAATTTTTTAAGAATAATTTAACTGACAACTTTTTTAAGAAAACACGAAAATCTACAAACTTTTAAGCAAGACAAATCGACAGACGGGATGAGAAGTTATCAGTGTGGGTCGTATCCCAGCCTCTTTTTAAGTTTGATATCAGATTTAAAAGTTTTCGAAAAAGTTTTAATATATTTATCACAGCCTGGATGTAAGAAAAGTAAGCCACCACGGCTGATATCCTGACTCGATCTCTCTTCAATATTTCAGGTTACTTAAATCATAACAAATTGTGATTCGTTCTTATTGTTGGCTTATCCAAAGAAGTCAATAGTGGCTGATGCGACAAACACACATAGATTTAATATTCTTAGCCTTAATTTGGTAAAATTATTGCAAATTTATTGTTCATAAAAAGCAAATATATACGAGTATAAGTTATGCTTACCTGGTAGGATCGTAAGCTTATGCAGCTTATTTCAAAACAATGCCTTAAAACCTTTCGGAGCAATATAAAAATAATTTTTGTATGTATACACAATTTAACTAGAAGAATCATTCAAACTATTCAATCAAAATGAAACCATTTTAACGTATATAAAGGTAAAAAAAATATGTTTTATGCTTCTATAATAATAATAATCCGTAATCCATCAATTATTCAAACAATTTAATACGAGTATTTCTACGTATGTATGTGCGTACGGTACGGTACGTATTTATATCTTAGCCAATCTCGAAAAGGACAAAACAAATAAAGCTTTTGCTTGATGTCAATAATTCCTAAGAAGTCTTTAATGATTCCTCCCAAAAAGAAAAACACAGAAATACCATCTGCCTAACATTTTCCTGGTTGAAGTATTCTAAAAAGGAAAACCTCAGCATCTTCGGCTTGGACCAAAATTCAATTTATCTGTATAGTATATTGGCTTTGGCATTGTCTTTGTCTAATGTCTACGTCATGTCCATTATCTAGAAAGACAAAAACAGAGGATATCGTCGAGTCGAATTGACGTTGCCATGAATCCAATTAATTATGTGTTGTATTTCATTTGTTTATATTCATAGTAGTCATATAGTTAAACCATATAGCTAGAACAATAAGGAAAAATTGTTGCTTGTGCCTTCCGTTGTAGTCGTCAACGTCGTCGCCGTCACCGTCGTTCGTCGTGGTCCTAGACGAGAACAAACCGAGGAGGCTTTTCTAAAAATAGAGTGTCCTTGGTTATGGTTGGCACACTTCTCTTCTTGAAAATTTTCAAAAAAAAAAAAACGACAAGTGGGTCGACAATTCAGTTCACTTGGGGTTGCTTTTTCTTCTATTAATTCTAGGATCTGGGTAGCTGTTACTCTCTCTGGTGTTTTTGAAAAATAAAAAGTTTTCATACTCTCGCACATCAAATTCCATAACATTTTAAAAACATAAAGGAGCATGGAATAAAATGTAAATTGAAATGAATACATACGAGTATACTCGTACACCATGGAAAGGTATATATATGCCACTTCAATAACACCGAGGTGAGGGACATTATTTCAAAATGTTGAACATGTGCAATGCATGAATGTGGGTGGTTGACTCTAGAGGAACATCACAAAGTGTAATGATATTCTTTTGAATTTTTCGTCATTAATTGCAGGAGAAATTGAAAGTCAACTCGTTCTCGTTCTCGTCCTGCGTGCGTGCGTTGTATTCGTCGTCGTAGGTTTAAATGAAATAAAACGTAACAATTATTTTTAATTCTTAACGACTCGTGTAGGATAATGGTACTGGTACTGGGACTGGGACTGTGACTGGAACTGGTAGTAATCAATGCAAGGTTATAGAAATTGTAGTGTATTCCTGTCATAATAAGACTGTTTTAGTGTAAATCATGTCTTTTGAGACTTATCTACAAAGTTATTAAGAATCGTTAAAAACATACAATGAATTGCATTGAAAATTGAAATCTTACGTTAGTAAATGTTTTTTAAATATTGGAAATTTTCACACTGTAAGAAAGAAACGATCCTGAGAGATTGGCTTTTTCCATCAGAAACGAATAAGAAATGATATTGTGACTTCTTTAAATTATTTACTATAATTTATTCTCACCTAAATTCAACGGATGAAGGTTTAAATAATTAGCTTATAGCAAAATAGGTGATCTTACTTACTCTAGAACCTCCCAAACAAAATATTCGAATCAGAATCCTTCCAATTTCTGAAGCAGTTCTTGAAAGAGTGTATAAAAAGTATAGAAAAAAGTGTAAGACAATTTTTGAAAAATGGAGGCCGCCATTTGGTAAATACACAAAGTGGGTCATTTGGTAATTTCTGGAAAAACTCACGATTTAATTTGACACTGTTCACTGCTCGAAGTTTTGACACAAAGTTAAGATCATACTCTTACTCTAGAACGAAATATCGCTCTGCTCTTAAACAACATAGAAAAATATTGAGAACATTTCCATATTTCAAAGCGAGTTTTGGTAGCCAAAATAGTGTGCTTTTTATAAAGAAGTTTTGGCCAACATGAATTACCCCCTTACTTCCCTGTACAGATACTGTGGGACTCAATTCGAGAACATCAACTCGAAATCGATCTCAACGACTCAACATATAAAACACTATAGCCTTAGGAGAATTCAACACAAAGATCACGGGTTATTTTTTTTACAAGCTGCAATAGACTCAGCAATTGAAGACGTATGGGCTTACAGTTTAAAACAGCTTGAATTAAACAGCGACTTTTTACATCTTCTCTGACAAGGTACATTTTCACCTTAGCATTTACGATTTCTTGAAAAAACATTTATTTTCAAAAGTCTAATTTGAAAATCGTTAGAGCCTTCTTTTTTTGTTTTAATTAATTTTGTATTTATAAAATTTTTCAGTTTTAGTTTAAGAATTATTTAAAGCTTATTAATATACGTCTTACATTTTAATTACGTAAAAAAACGATGAAATATTTTCGAGATAACAAATTTCGTAAAAAAATGTTTAATACTTTTTTGAAAATCAAAAAAAATATGTATCATTTTTGATCATCAAATATTATTGAGACAGTATAAGAGCTTATGCAGAAAAAACACTACTGAAATTAGTTGATTAATTCTTGAGAAAACTTAAAAACAAAATAACGGTTTTATGAGGGGTACCATTCAAGAGCACTACAAAAATATATTTTTTTTATTAGAAGAAGCCAAAAGTTAAGAAAAAAAAATATACAACAATGGTTTGGGCTGTAGGGCTAAGACAAACAGGAAGACGGAATCGGGGAACAAACTTTTTTCGATTTTTCTACCATTTTGATGTCATGTTTGATTAAAATCTCAGGTTCGAAATTTTTAACGAATGCAATACTTGTCATAAAGTTCCTATATTTCGCAAGTAAAAAATAGTGACATTTTGGTGGCTTGGATAATTTTTCTTGAGAAATGAGACCACGAAAACGTTGCGGTTAACTGATCTGAACTTGGATGACCTTTGTTTCATGCAAAAAAAGCGCACCATTCCACACAAAACATTCCACAACCAATCTTTTTGAAAGAAAATGTTTCAAATTGTGTTATCAGTTGTTTTGGCGCTGTAAATGTGTCCCCTCGGAGCTGTGATTCGATCACTTTGGCCATTTCATGATAAATCTTTTAACAACAATCTGGAAACAATCCAAAACCACTTAAGTTTAATCTCATTGGATTGACGGCATATGGATCATTGGTTAGTTTGACACATAAATGTAATAGATCTTTCTTTTTCCAATATAATTATAATTCTCTAAAAACTGTTCAATTTACAAATAACACCATGCGTTGTGGTTAGACCATATAATATTAATTGTTAACAGAAATGTATTTAAAGATTTACAAAAATAAAACTATATTTCCTTTAATAAATTCGAAACTTCTGACGTCAAATGCAAAAATAAATTCCAAAACGAAGAACAATAATCTCTACCTTATGCATTTCAAAATAAAATACAACTTTCTAAATAACCAGCTTTGTATAAAAATTAAAAGAAAAAATATTTAACTTCAAAACATCAACACAAAAAAAATGTCCATCAAATGCACACACTTGCCTTAATAAATGAATTCAAAAATCTAAAGAATTTTCTTTCCAGTTCCAGGAGTAAAGCACAAGCAAGTTCTGCTGTGCATTTATATTATTTAATTTTTTCTTATGAACGCACAATATCTTCCAGAACAAGTCTGCTGAATTATAGTTGTTGTTAAGCCAACTGGCAGATGAATAATATTTTCCATCAAAAATCCAAAATAAGAACAAATATTATAAAAGGCTTTGCCTATACCAACGGATACTTGAGTTGAAATTTGTCGAAGTTTTATCAAACTTGTGCGGTATTATGCCGCCGTCATGTTGTTGATTGCGGCAAGAGTCCAAGTTTTAAAAAACTAGTACCATTTTAGTGGTATGTAGTTAGGTATATATAATTTTTGAACAAAGTTCTATGGATTATTGTGAAATGTGCAATCTGACGATGATGACTTTGGTTATTTGGTAATACAAAATAAAGTCAAGTGGATTTGAATGAAAAATTAGAGCAAACTTTAAATTGTGCGAGCAGAGAATATTGGTTGAATTGATTTTCGAGTGCAAACATAAGCCTATAACTTTATTAATCTGAAATATATCAAAGCAAGGGATTACAAATATTTAGCACATTTTAATTGAAATCCATTCCGATAGAATTTAAAAAGTTTATACTCAAAGAAATGTACATATGCATGTACATTAGGGTGGAGTGAAAAAAAATGTTGTCTTATTTTTTGATATACATAGCCAGAATGGGTGCCATTTGGAACTTAAAAAACGGCAAAAAAGTTTCAGATCGATCAAAGAAGTTTTAGAGGGTTCACAAGCCACTTGAAAAATTATATTAAAAAATTGAAAAACCCTAAGGTTAATATGGAGTTTTTTGTAGATCAGCAGATTTTCTATTGTTTTTATTTTATTTTTTCAAGGGAATTCTCCATGTAGTAGTCGTAATAATATTAAATAAGTATCACATACATTCATACAGTCAAACCCCTCTTAATGTAAGCCCATGTGAGGATAACTTCTATCTGAAACAAAAAAAATACTTCACTTTTAACCATTTTAACGGAATTGTGCTACAAATACTAAAGAATTCTGTAGAAATGTGTTGTGTCAGAATCCAATTTATAGAGCATTAACTTACTGTAAACATATCATGTATACAAATAAAATAATAATCTATAGTTCCCCTGTTCGCAGCCTACTTAAAAAACGGTGGCTCAAAAAAACAGAAATTTAAATTTTTTTGGGGAAACAATAAATTCTATTTCTTTCTGTCTGCAATAAAATTGCTGTTGTATCTTCATTCGATATTTTTTACTGTGGCGAACGGTAACGTTTAATTTCAGCGGAAATAAAAATAAATTTATCATAAAAACACAGTTATAATTATTCTTATCCTAATTTTTATAAAACAGGCTTAAGTTTAAAAGTCTCATTTATTGCAAAATAATATTTAATTCAGAAGCTATTTTGCAAAAATGTTAACTACAAGACACAAGTCAAAAGATTTAATTTTTGGTAACCCAGAACCATTAAAACAATGGTGCTTGCCAACTTTTAAAGATATTATAAAAGAGTATTTACACATTCTATTGGAACTAAGAACTACAAACAAAAAAGAACCAACCATTTCAGAGGTTTCTGAACTATTAGCTCAAAACGTGGTTGAGATATGGAAAAAAGCTTCCCTGCCTACTATTTCTCATTCGTCTATTGTTAGAAAAATTAGACAATATCACGAAAAATATAAAAAACACCTTAAAAATTACAAAGTAAACGAAAAAAGAAATAAGCTGGAAGATTTTAAATTGCAATTGCAACCATTTTTGAGTCAATCTGATACACTTTTCGATATATGCTCTTGCCAGTGTGACTTATCTCAACACTGCTCTTGTGATCAAGTTAGAAAAGTATCTGCTCTTGAACAAGACTTTTTATTAGATCAAAGAACTACAAGAAAGTTATTCATTGGTAATATTGATATTGGTGCTACTCGAAGATTGCAAAAAACCCTTAAAAGAAAGAATAAAAGAGCTGAAAATATAAACCGGAAAAATCAAACAAAAAAAGCTGAATCTATATCTGCATCTGATGCTCCTAACAAAAATGTTCTTGAAATATCGACTGATAGTTTTGATTCTGACGAAATAGAAAGCGACAGTGACAGCGACTTCTTAATTTCTCCTGACAAAAAAAAAACAAAGACAATTAAACCAAAAACAAACCAAATGCGATTAAAACTACCTAGTTTGGGAACTGCTTGCGATCGAACAGGTGTATCAGATAGAAATGCAGCTATAATCGCAAGTAGTGTTTTGCAAGACGTTGGCTTAATTTCTCAAGAAGACCAATCAAAAGTCATAGATCGTTCTAAAATAAGGCGTTCGAGGTTTGGAATCAGACAAAAATTACAAACAAATGTTCTATACAATCAATCTCAGCTTGAAGCCATTTATTTTGATGGTCGAAAAGATCGAACTAAAACTTTGTCAAAGATTGGTGAAAACACGTACCATACAATTTGTGTTGAAGAACATATTTCTCTTGTCCAAGAACCAGGTTCACACTACGTGGGACATCTTTCTCCTAGCGATGGAAAATCAAAAACTATTTGCGAGTCCATACTTAGTTTTTTTGATTCGAAACAAATTTCATTGGTTAACCTTGTTGCCATAGGCTGTGACGGAACTGTTTCAAATACTGGTTCAAAGGGTGGTGTAATCAGATTGATCGAAGAAACACTAAAAAAGCCTTTGCAATGGAACATTTGCTTGCTTCATTGCAATGAGCTGCCACTTCGACATCTTTTACAAAATTTGGATGGTCAGACAACAGGTCCATATGGGTTTTCTGGGCTTATTGGCAAGAATTTAGAATTTTGTGAAAAGATGGATCTGAAAAACTTTGTTCCAATACCAGAAATAATAGATCTTTTACCAAATATATCAAATATAAATGACCTAAGCTGTGACCAAAAATATCTTCACAATATATGTCAAGCTGTAGCTACGGGAAATGTCCCAGTATCTTTACTGTCAAGAAACCCTGGAAAATTATCACATGCTCGTTGGCTGACTGCCGCAAACAGGATTATGAGGCTTTATATAGGAACTGAAAATCCATCCGATAATTTGGTAGTTTTAGTTAACTTTGTTGGTCGTGTTTATGCTCCAGTATGGTTTTCAATTAAAAGTCATCCATCTTGCAAAGATGGCTCGTATCACTTATGGAAAATGATTTCGTTGTCGCGATATATGGATCCAAAACTGAAAAAAATCATTGACCCTGTTATACAACGAAATGCATTTTACGCTCATCCGGAAAACTTGATTTTAACTATGATGGCCGACTCGAGGGTAGCGATTCGTGAGTTAGCGCTCAGGCGATTAATGAAAGCACGATCAGAAGAAAATAAAATGGAAACTCGGAAGTTTTCAGTTCCTAAAATAAACTTTAAGGCCAATGATTATGTGGATTTAATCAACTGGCAGGAAGTTAAAGTTACTGAACCACCTGTCACCAAATTCCTTACCGATGACATTATTTCCAGTTTTATTAACTGCAGAGACTTTCAAAATATAACTTATCCTCGATTCCCATGCCATACTCAAAGTGTTGAGCGATGTGTGAAACTGGTAACCGAAGCTTCAGCTGAAGTTTTTGGATACAAAAACAGGGATGGGCTTATAAGAGCTAGAATAGCTTCAAGAAAAGCAATGCCTGAGTTTAATACAAAAAAGAGTTTCGCTATAGAAACACCAAATGAGTAAAAAAGCACTCAAATGGTTGGATGGTTGGGTTGGGTGCTGGGCGGAACTCAAAAGCAGCTACCTCCACGTGGTGAGTTCTGGGTGGTTTGGGAAAAAAAACTAGCTAAACGCTGCAAAATTATTAATTTTTGCTTTATATTATACTTCCAACAAGCATATACATTTTCAAGAGCGTTGTGAACCCTCAAGACATTTTTTGATCGGACTAAGATTTGTTGTGCTCTTTTTTGATGACTAATGGCACCCGTTCCTGGCATGTACAAGAAAAAAAAAAAAAAAAAAAAAAAAAAATGAAGTTTCACTCCACCCTAATGTACATGTCGGAGAAGTGTTGGTTATGGGCTATGTTAACATAAAGTATAGCAGCAGTAGTCCGTTAAAAGTTTGCTTTGTAAAATGTTTGTATGAATGAGGTCTATATACTGATTGATAAAGTTCAAAGAGTTTTTTTAATGAGTGTAAACACTACGGAAATTAACAAAGGGTTCTCTAATAAGAGGTGTCACTTTCAAAGCTTCATCTTTGACATTTGACTAGTAAAAACAACACTTATTACTAAAAATGGAACAAAATACGGTTCAACAAAATTGTAAAAATTGATTACAAAAAAGTTGAACATATTTGCAGCAACAGTTTGCAAACCTAAATCACTTTTGGGTCGTTTTGAAACACCTTTTCGGTCGGTAATAGTGTAACTGGTGAGCTTTTGGGACAAATTACCAGTGAAGAATCGAAACCGTATGCATGGTTAAAAGACAACTAAGAACTATAGCCCTTAGTGTTGACAGAAACCCGTGTTTGTTAATTCCACTTCGATGTTTCCAATAAGACATTTCAGAAACGACATTACACAGCATTTTTCATAAACACATTACACAAAAACTGTGGTCTTTCGATCACCAGCAACGTTGTATCTTGTCTAATTGGGTCCTTGAAATGTATCAAAATTGTCCTAATTTCGATCTGAATTGTCGCATAATGGGCTCGAAAAATCAGAGGATAGTTGTTTAAAAGTCCCGTAAATGTCACAAAATAAGGCTGGTGCAAATGTTACGGTCAATGAATTGCGATATCGAGCTCAGATTTATTTTATTTTGTGGCCGAAATAGGAAGGTATTGATTCGGACGTTATTTCTTTTTTAACAAGAAAACGTTATATTCCAATAGAGCAAAAACAAAATCGCAATTTTTCGATAATAGTTTTCTGACATTGTTACTTTCAGAAATAACAAATGAAATTGACAACTGAGATTTTGTGATTACACTAATCAAGACATTTTTATTTAAAGCCAGATGAAAGATAACGACTATGCCAAAGCTTTACAAACGATTCAAGATATAGTGGTGCAACCGTGGCCGTTTTTCATTGTTAATACCACTTTTTTTTACAAAGACAAAAATATCTATTGATTCTCTTAAAAAATACTATTTTTTAACAACAAATTAAACCTCTTATTGGAACACCCTATGTAAGCTTTTATATTTGTGTTTATATTTATATTTATATTTATATTTATATTTATATTTATATTTATATTTATATTTATATTTAAATTTATCTTTATCTTTGTATTTATATTTATAGTTTTATTTTTTATGTCTATCGAATTTCTTGAAGTGCATCACAATTAAGTTCAATAAACGTCGAGAAATACCAAAACTTTCATTTTAAGAACTAGGTTTATTTTCAAAAACTTCCAAGGGAGTATAAATTGAAACATTTATTTTTTTTTAAAGGAACAAAAATCCTCAAATTCTTTAATTGCAAATTTGATTAATACAAAAATATCAGGATAAAATTTATAGAAGTTGGTTGTTTGTTTTTTAAGTTTAAATATTAATAAGATTTCGGAAATTTAAAATACTTTCTTGCCCCATAATTCTAAAACAACAAATTCTGTAAATCATTCTTTCTTATCAAAAAGTTTGCATCAAAAACAATTTCAAATCCCCAAGGTCGTAGATGTATATTGTTTTACTAAAAGGTTGTTTTATGAATATAAATTACTTGCGTATGCCATTACTAGTTATGCCTAATAGACGATTCGCATGACTGTTTATAATTAATTGATGAAATCTGTCTTCCATGATTACTACCATACGACAGTCCAGCCATCATCAGCATCATAGTTACTCAACAGACAACAAAAGGTGTCAATCTATATTTCGCAGAGGAATATGAACGAACATAGGTATAATGGTGTATAAAATCCATTACATTCATCACACGCTAACATCAACCAATCTTTATATCTAAGCTTATATAATTTTGAGTTAACACAAATTGAGGTACGAGTACTCTGGCTTGGCAATCAAAAATCTGATTTATAATGTCACCCCTTTTAAGCAATTTATCACATTAAATAATTTGATGTGCTGGATTTCAACACTTGTGTCACCCCTCTATCTGTTTGTGTGACACATTTTTATCCATTGGACTACCCAACCCAACCCACTTAGCCAGCCTGTGTGTGAGAAGAATATAATGTCTCATGGCTCAGGGGACAGGGGACAGCAAATTTAAACTAAATAAAAATAAAAATAAAATAAAACGTCACTCTTACCTGATTGCCAAAGACACCGACACTACATGCTGAAGATACTTGATCTGGACCAAACCAGACAGCAGCCACCCGGGCCGGAAGTGACAAGATGCAAACCTTCAATTAAACAAAAATAGGGGTTTTTTTATCATATCGTCTGTGTGGGATGTATTTTATTGTTTTGTATAATGTTACACATTTGTGTGTGTGTTGGGAGTTAGGATGCATTAATATGCAATTACCTGTGCAAATGCCACAACCGCTTGTCCGATAAAACTAACATAGAACAATTCCGGATCTACGGAGAAAACTTTTATCCATGCTCCTATGCAAGTACCACAGACACCAACCAGAGCTGTTATCCGCAGACCCTAAGTCAATTAATGAGATGCACTTAATTATTAAAGAACCAAAACGTCTTTCGGAGAGAGCACAATATTTACCATTTTATCAAGGAACCAACTTCCAGGAAAAATCAAAGGAATATAAAGAATCATGTATATCATGGACGTCCAATCGACCCATTTATCACTTACGCCATAGTATCTGAAAAAAAGTTTTTGTATTTTATTTTTATTTTGTCAGAGTTTTTATTTTAAGAAAAAGTCAACAAATAAAGCTTTTAGATACTCGTAGGTATAATTATTATGGTTATAATTACGATGGGAAGAAAAACTAATTAGCAACTTACTTTGTGACAATATTGTTAATTATACTGTATTGGATCCATTGCATGGCATTTGAGGCAGAGTAGAATGAAAAGAGGATTAGGACTGCCCATCGCCGCTTGTAGACCTTGAATTCTGAAAAATATAAAGGAAAAGATTAAAGTTTTCATATTTAGAATAGTTTTTTAATGAAATGCAAATTAAGTTATAAAAGAATTTTAAGTTTTTTTCAAGTTCTGAAAAGTACAAAAACTACTGAATGATTTGGTGGTATTTTAAAATTTAATCCATTTTTTTACTAAGCAAACTAGGTTTCGTAAGTTGATAATTTTGATTGTCATTATCTTGCAATAACGAAACCCTAATTATGAAAAATGATATAATTTATTAAATTTTCTTAATTTACAAAATTTTTTTGGACATTATAACGATTGGAGATTTTGAAATCAAAAGTTTGAAGATGCAAAAAACAATCTTTATAGGTTTTAACTACATAGCTTAACACAAATAGGTTTTTTTTTGAAATATATATATTCATTAGTATCGTTCTAAATAACCATCTTTAATTTAACACTTTGACATTTGTGGATGTCAGAAAAGGTATATTTATTTTTGTTTACTAATAAATTATACTAATAAAATTAACTTATCAAAATAAAAACAATAAATTGTATTTCGTTTACCAAGACAGGAATTTCCTGTATGACTTACACCAAGAAATATAAAAAAATTATAAAAATGTTACCAAATCAAGAAATTTGGTCAATATAATCCTGTTTAACTCAAAAATTCTTACCCAAGGAACTGACATTTTAGTTTGAGTTTAATTTAAAAATGAGTCTTCCAATTTGTCAAGACCTCCAACTTACAAAATAAAAAAAAAGAGACTGGAATGCGACCTACTTTAAAAACTTCCCATCCCGTCTGTCGATTTGTCTTGCTTAAAACTTTTTTTGTTCTCTTAATACTTGAGTCGAAAACCATTTCTTATCAGTTTTTTTGTTGTTTTTGTAGGTTTTCGTGTTTTGTTAAAAAAGTTATCAGTTGAATTTTTCTAAAAAATTAACAATGTATTGATTAACAACAATAGTTTGCATATGATGAACAAGTTTGATTTCAAAATCTATTGTTGTCTAAATCCAATTTTTACCAATTTAAGTAGAATTTCTTGAAAGTTTTTATTTCTAATATGAACAAAAACAGATTGGATTAAGCAAATAATGAAATCATTTGAAGTACATAATATTATTATTATTATTATTCATGCTTTATTCACTCTTAAAAGTATATTTTTTTTTTTTTTTTTTTTTTTTTTTTTTTTTTTTTTTTTTTTACATTTTTATTCAATAAGTTTGATGAGTATAAGCCTCCCCCTTCGTCTTCCACAATTGTCGGTCTAAAGCTTCTCTCCAATAGTTTGGGCAAAAATGCTGTATTTCGTCTCTCCACCTTTTGAGTTGTCTTCCTACATTTCTTTTCTTGTCTCGCGGGGTCCACTCTGTTGTTATTTTGGTCCATCGATCGTCTGAGGTTCGGAATATGTGTCCAGCCCAATCCCATTTAAGTCTTCTTGTTCTTTGAAGAACATCTTCAAATTTCGTTTGGTTTCTTATGTTTTCGTGGTTAATCCGTTGGGATAACCTCACTTTAAGTACATAATATACCTTCATTTAATCACGAGATATCGAAAATCGTATATCAATTTCTACCAATTTTGCGTTTTGTAGATATTAATTTTTATGAAAAAACTGACTGTTGCATATTTATAAGAATTTTACTGAATGTCGAAAACAATTTTTTACACTTCAGAATTTTCAGAAAGTAGTTACCTTATAGCAAGCTTCAAACTACGATCAGAGGCTCATCACAAGTGCATGTGTTAGTTGTTAGTAAGATAATAATACAATTAAAGTGTAACACACGCACAAAATACAAAACATAATTAACATTTAACATGAATTATTACAGAACAACAACAAATAAAATAAAGACGTTTACGATAGTGGAGCACTGGTTCTAAACAATGATTTTAATCCCACCTTATTTAAATTTAAATCTATCGATGAACAGTTTAAGTTATATAAAATGCTCATTCGACTTAAAGCTTCATTCATATGGTGAGTTGATGAAGAAATATTAAGTCATTATTAACACGTTTTTTATGGAGAGATTGCATTTGAAGAAGCTGAATACGATGTTCATAGGGAGGCAGATCATAAGGATCATCCCAAGGAAGACCCTTTAGGGCAAAGCGAATGAAATTATGTTGAATTGATTCAATACTTTTTCTATGAATTTCCTAATAGGGAGTCCATACTAGCGAAGCATATTAAAGATGATTACGAACATGACAATTGTACAAAGAAAGAGTAACATAGGGATCATTGAAATCCTTTGCACAGCGTTTTATGAAACCAATCAAAGCAGTATTGACAATAAAATAAATGTGATGTGTAAATTCTAAGTTGGAACAGAAAAGAACACTTAAATCTTTAAATGTGAAGACGCGACAGAGTTTTTGTTGCGTTATACAATAATCAAATACACTACCGATTCGTTTTTTAGTAAAAGTTATCGTCTGGCATTTTAAAGGGTTGAGTGAAAGGCTTGTAAAAGGATACGATATTGGGTGGACTTTATTATCTTAAAAATTTTCATGTCATCAGCAAAAATAAGAACTTCATTTGAGCGCAGACATGACGATACGTCGTTAATAGACAGGATGAATAGAAAAGGGCCAAGATGGCTTCCCTGGGGAACACCAGATTGAGCAACAAAAGATTCAGAATGACAATTTCTAAATTTTACCTCATAGGATCTGTTTTCAAGGTATGATTTGATCCAAGCTACGAAAAATGGTGGAAAACCAAGAGCTTTAAGTTTAAATAAAATAATTCCGTGGCTTAGTTGGTCAAAAGCTTTAGAAAAGTCAGTGTATACACAGTCAACTTCATAACCTTGTTCTAAAGCGTTTGAACATATGTTTGAGAATGTGCGGAGATTTGTAACTGTTGATCTTTTTTTCACAAAACCGTGTTGCTGTTCGCAAATGAGATTCTTACTAAAAAATGCTACACTTTCAGAAACAACTT
This sequence comes from Eupeodes luniger, assembly GCA_951509635.1. Lineage (NCBI taxonomy): Eukaryota > Metazoa > Arthropoda > Insecta > Diptera > Syrphidae > Eupeodes > Eupeodes luniger. The sequence goes on along the minus strand of OX608075.1, from coordinate 74,995,339 downwards.
GTTCAAACTCTTTACGAATGCAAGAAAGCTTTGCAATGGGCCTATAGTTGCTTATATCCGCCTTGTTTCCTCTCTTGAAAATTGGTGTTAGAAATGACTTCTTCCATATACTGGGAAATTTGCCTGTTTTTAGAGAAAGTTTGAATAAGAACGTAAGGGGTTCAACTAAAGCATTACTACACTTTTATAATACTATTGGGGGAATACCATCGGGACCGGCTGAGCAGTCATCATTCAACGCGGATAAAATATCAAGGACCGTACTCTGTAGAACGGGGATGTGGCTACAGCTAGATTGCGAAAAGGAGTGAAAATATACTTCATCAACTTCTTGAGGGCTATTAACAAATGACTCACGGAAATTTGTTGCGAAAGCTTTACAGATATGAACAGTTTTATCTAACGAAAGGTTCTTGTAAGTGAAGTTAACTGGAAAGCCATTTGATTTTTTCTTTAAGTTTACAAGTTTCCAAATTTTTTTAGGATTCTCTTTCAAAGAGGTGCCCATATCAGTAACATAATTAGCGTATAAAAAATTAGAAAGAGACTTAAATTCACTAAAGAATTCAACATAAACCGAAAAGTTGATTGGAGACAGAGTTTTGAGATAAGTTTTCCATGCCTTATTTCTTTTGTTACGAAGTAAACGCAATTCTTTCGTGTACCAAGGGTGGCTTAAGTTTGTATTTCTTGATTTCTTGAAAGGTAGGTTTTTCTAAACAATTATTAAGGATCTTATAAAAAATTGAAACTGCTTCGTCAATATTAGAAAATGCTAAAGTATCAGCAGTTCCAGAAATGGTTAAATCTTCAGACAACAACTGGAAATTAGCTCTTCTGAAGTCAAAATTATATAAGCCATCAAAGGAATTACTGTGTTCAGTAAGGTGATTACTTAAGTCAAGAAAAATGTCTAAGGGGGGTGATATTTATCAATATTAGTAATTCCTGATCTAGATTCTAGAACAAGAGTACTAATAGCGTCAGAAGAATATACTAAATCGAGAATTCGATTTTTTGAGTTTTTGATACAGCTTGTAAGTCAGTAAGAAGGATTTTATCGAGAAAAGATAGTTCCAATTGTGAAGAAGAGAGAGAGGCTTCAAGGCAAGATTCGTGTTCCGATGGAATCCAGTCAATGTGTGGTAAATTAAAATCACCTATAAGATGAAATCAGTTTGAATCCAATATTTTTAATTTTTGAAAAGATATTTGAGTCGAAAATCAATTTTTGCCAACTTTTAGTAATATTTTTAAGGTTTTATTTTTAGAAAACTGTCAATTCGATTTTTCTCAAAATTCTACCAGATATTTAAAACGTTATTCCTAATCGCAAAATATTCGGGGTGACAAATATTTTAAATTTTTTTAAGTGGCTATAGTAAGAAAGACACTTACTCAATTTGTTTTTAAAGACCTTTCTGCTTTTAATTGTTATTATGTGCTTAGCCAAATTTATTTGAAGTCGATATCTATACTTGTTCTTGAGATATGGACGACGAAAAATGGTATCCCGTATCATACGGACGTTCAATAGAGAGTGCTAAAAGAACACTCATTCTCCGACCATAGGTTGATTGAATTCATAATTTAAACAAACATAAAAAACCTTAGCAAGCCTTAAGAGAACCATCACAATACTAATTAACTAAAGTGCTATAGCGAGTTAGGTAACGATATACTCGTAGATCATTTAGACTCAAGTAACATATGTGAGCCGAAATGTTTAGATACAATTAAAAGTGAGCTTACAGGAATTTTAAGGGAAGCTTTCGAAGATAGTAACCCTTTTAAACCGCGCCTCTTACGGCAGCCAAAAAACCACCTTGATGGACTAATGCAACATAAGGAAAGAAACAAGAAGATTTTTCAATGTTGCCAAATGTACTAGACTAGACGGTGACTGGAACTCGCTCAAGTCAAGTCAAAAAATTAAAAGCAGTGTCACAACGAGCCAAAAGAAGTGCTTGGAGAAAATTCGTGACGATAGTATGTACCAACATGTAAGCGTGACTTCGGCAAATTCTAACAAAAGAACCTACGCCACTAGGTTCACGAAGAAAACCCTCTGGTCAATGTATAGCATATTTTCGGGAAAGATTAGAACTCATGGTAGCTAGGTACCTACTTCCCGGGCTGCAATCATGTTTATAACAAATCACAGCTCTCAACTTACTCTGAAATCATAGTCTCGACCGGTTTGATAACAGTGGATAAGGAAATGAGCCATAAGGTTCTGCTTACCATTCAAATCGCCAGGCCTGGACATCATCTTACTTATACGATGCTCCAAAACAGCGCATATATATATATATTTATTAATAGCCTCAAATGGGAATATTTTTCTAGGTTGTGACACGAAGTCCAGAGTAGTTTTCATACTTAAAGCTGGCAGCCACAATATTGCTAAAGACTATAGACCAATTAATTTTACATCATTTTTCTTAAAACGTTAGAGAGACTTCTAGATATCCATGCCCGCTGTTAATTCAGGCCTGAAGTTTTGTCATCTTCACAACACTCCTATTCTAAAGGAAAAAGTCCTACACTGCTTGGTGAGAACTATAGAAGAAACACTCCATGAAAAAGAGTATCCACTGGCCGCGGCGTTTTAAGACATTGAAAATTACCTAACCTAAACCTCTAAAAATCTTTGATTTAGATTCTAATGACCTTGAAACGTTGAGAAATGTCAAAATTTTCAATTCAACAAATCGAACCGATTACAATAACTTTCTGTAGGAAGTTAAAAATAACATAAAGAAAGAAAAGAAGCCCACAAATAAGATATCGTTTATTTAACAATACTTAACAACTTTCCTTACCGTTAAAAAAAGCACCATTTCAAGATAAATATTTTTTTGTAAACAATTCTTGTTTTATATAACACATTAAAAGTTTTATGTATTGAGGATTTAAAATTTAAAAATGTTAAAGATAACATCAAACTACTTGTTTATAAATCACTATGTTCAATTAAATTACATTAGCTTTTGTTCAACTGTTTATATTTTAAGTTTTCTCTAAATTACATATGTACATATATTCATTCAATAAATTTCACTCAATAAGTTTGGAGCTATATTTGTTTATATTATTTCCCACTGCAATAGGTTATGGGCCCAGAGCAGGGTGGATTTTCAGAAAACATCTTTTACTAAGCTAAATGCAGTAAACTACCAATTGTGGAAATATAGGCTTGAACTGATATTGAGGAGGCAAGGAGCATGGGAATGTGTTTCTAAGCCTGTACCGGAAACCCCAGACGATGCCTGAAAGAAGCTTGACGATGAGGCGACTGTGATCATTGGATTGTCCGTGGAAGATAGTCAACTCATGCTGATCAAGAAGTCCAAAACACCACATGAGTCATGGGATGCTTTACGCAGTCACCATGAGAAGAATACTTTGGGAAGCAGCGTACGTCTTTTGAGGAGTATCTGTGGAATGAAATTTGCCATGGATCGCAGCATTGCAGAGCACATTATGGAAATGAAGCTATTGTTCGAGAAGTTGAAAGTTATAGGTGAGCAATTTTCTGAGCGTTGGCTCGTGGCTATGTTACTAAGCAGTCTTCACTCCTCCTTCGATACCTTGGTGACGGCCTTGGAAGCTCGTAAGATGGAAGAATTGACACTTAAGGTTGTCGAAGCTAGCCTAATCGATGAATACCAGCGTCAATCACACCAATTTTCAGAAAATAATTCAGCTTTGAAGTCGTCTGCAAGTCCAGAAGAACGCAAAAGAAAGGTTTGTCATCATTGTAAGGCTAAAGGGCATATCAAGAAGGATTTTTGGAAGCTGAAGAAGTTGAGGCAAAAAAACCAAGTTAAACAAACTCAAGAAAACAATGTAGTCAAAATTGGTAACTATTGCTTTTCTTCGGCTAACGAAAAGAACTTTTGGGTTGTTGATTCCGGAGCCACCTGACACATCAGCGCACGAGAATCCGATTTTGCCATCATAGATAAGTCCGTTTGTGAAAAAGTGACTGTGGCGAGTGGACAATCTGTTGTTTCCAGCGGCAAAGGACTTTGTCGTTTAACTATTTTCAACAGCAAAGGTGAAAAGGTGATCGTCGACGTGAAGAATGTATTATTCATTCCTTCGTTTCATGGAAATCTTCTTTCTGTCACAAAAATGCTAAAGATGGGATTTAAACTACTATTCTCTGACGCAAGTTGCAGTATCCAGACATTAGCCGGAAAAGAAATTGGGGTAGCTGATTCATACAATGGGCTGTTCCGACTACGTCAACCTTCCAATGCAAAGGCCCTGTTTGTGGAATGTATGTCACAGAATTGTCAGCACTATTGGCATAAAATCTTTGGTCATCGGGATATTGATGCAGTGAAAATGATGCAACATGGAAAGACGGTAAGCGATTTTCATATTACTGATTGTGGTGTAAGAAAAAATTGCTAGATTTGCATTCAATGTAAAATGAGTAGGAAGCCGTTTAACAAACCAGTCTGAATCAAAATCCAAGCATGTGTTAGATTTAGTTCACACGGACATTTGCGGTCCTATGCAAACGATGACACCAGGTAAAAAACGATATTTTCTTACCATCATAGACGATTATAGCCGCTTCACAGTAGTGTATCTGCTTCACAATAAATCCGAAGTTTTCGACAAACTCAAACTTTATGTCGAGCTAGTCAAAAACAAGTTCTGTAGATATCCGTCTACTATTCGTTCTGATAATGGCGGGGAGATTAACATGAATAAAAGTTAAACTCGATAAATGACTACTTTAAGCAATTTGCTAGATCCATATGGCATATGTCATTATCTCTTACAAAAACTTAATTCATAAGAGTTTATTTGTGTGTATTTTATAATTCATGACGCTATAATTGTTTTGTTTTGAATTACTAAAATTTGTTCGGTAGACGAAGATTTTGAAAAGTTTTGGTACCAGAACAGTAGATAATGGAGAATTTTACCCCAGGTATAGGTTCGGTTCATGGTTGAAAATCTAAACACCTAAGTCCGAATCACAAGTTATTGACTTAGTTTTCACCAGAATTACAAGGACTTGTATCACTTTACTTTTGGAGAAATATGCCCTAGGCTGATATCGGTGGGAAAACTTTCTAATGGAAAACCAGGTTTTATCCATGCACAATTAATCTTATAAGAGCAGTGGATTGAAAGGTCCTGTTTACATTTGGGATTCAATTAAGAGGTCGGTTCTTGGAAAGAAACAAACAAACAAACTTATTGTTTGCTTTGCTTCTTTCCATGAACTGTCACTGTTTAGACATGTTCGGCTTTTCGTTTTTCAATAAAAGGTAATTATCAATTAACTAGTTACATAGCAAAACAAAAAGAAACGTTAAACATTTTTTCAGTCGCTAGCAACTCGCAAAGTATTTAGGAAACTACTGTCGGATTTTTATAAAGAACTTTCCATAAAAAGGATAACAATGGTAATCATTTGGTTGATATCGTCTTCGGTTTAGTTAATAAACTCTTTTAAAAAATATTTTTCATTTCGAATTTAATTTCCAAGTATCATTGACTGTCAAATTAGAATTACCATACTTCTTTTTTTCTTTTAGAAAATAAGTTCATTGTAAGGTATGTGAACAGACGCATAAATTGGACGAATATTAGTCTGGTAGTTTTATGAAGCAATTTGAAAACAATTTTTTTCAGGAATAACAAAAATCTTTCAAATGAACCAAATTCAAGATTTCTTTACAAATGTTCGCTTTCAAATAAAGCGCTTTCTTCTTGATTATTTTGATGGTCTAGTCCTTTTTTAATATTCCATTAAGGATGTGGTTTAATTCTGCAGAATGCAATGCAAATACAAATACCAGGATCTATTTTTAAATCAAACTTATAAAACATTATGTACCTGATACTCGTAGGTGTAAAATAATAATAAGTGTACATAGAAGATTGATGCTAACTTTTATTCAATGAAATATAATGCTGACAACTTTCAGGGTCAACAGTAAGAACATTGAAGAACAAAGACAACAAAAATAATAAAAAGCGCCTACAAAGTCTAGGTCAAGTTGCTCTTCGACCCCGGTAGCAAAGGACTTACAACATTTCATTGCATCGCACACAAATACTTAGTTTCCTTATTTTTTTTTTATTTTTTTTTTGTTCAAAAGTCTATTTAATTTTTAACTTAGATGTGTCGTGTCGTGTGAGTCCTCTCAAGGTCATTATGTTCTTCATCACATATCACATTTGTGTATGCCTGTGTACCTATACATTATTCGAGGATATATGAAACTCATACATATACTTTTGTATATCATACATCATAACCCGCTGACGTTTGTTGGCTGTATTAAGTATGAGTGTATAGGAAGGAAGGAAGGAAGGATATTTTGAATGATTCATCCTTTATGTGTTTAAGCTTTGTGAGTTTGAGCATATGTCTGTAAAGTAAGTGTGTGCAATGCATTAATTAATGTGAAACTCACAGATTGGTGTGTAAATTTAAAGTTAAAATTCGAAAAGTCCATTATTATTATATATTTAATGTTGTTGATCTCTATATAAAAATATAATGAATACATATATACATAATATGATATTACCTTCAGACTTTCCGTGTCCAGTTGAATCCTTTGGTCGAATCAAATCCGTTGACTTGCAACCTTGGATGTAGGTGTCTGTTGACACACTCATCTCAGTTGTGTTTCTGAGATCCATTTTTAATGTTTATTTAAAAAATAAATAAATAAATAATCGGGTGGGTTGAAAAGGAGCTTAAGTTTTGCTCTTCTTCAACTTCATTGGGTTGATTTTTTTAAATACGAAACCAGGTTACTCTGAAATGAAAGAAAAAAACATACAACTATTACACTGGTGCACTTAGGCGTATACGCACTTTTTTTAATAGAGTTTTAAACAAAATTCAAACAATTTAAATTCATTTATTATCAATTGATAATTAATAAGTTGGGGAAATTCATATTGTTTTGAAAAACTGTAACAAAGCTCTAAGAATGTTTCGATTGTATTTGGAATATTTTTTCTTAGAGAAATCTTTTTCAAACTCATCAAAAAATGATAACTTTTTGATTTCTTGTCAACCTTTACAATTAAGCATCCCCATTACACCGTGTTTTGCATACAAATTTCAAAAGTTGAATTGAAACAAACATTGAACTCAAGCCGGTCGATCACCAGCAACGTCGTATATTCGATCATTGGGTATGGGTACTTGAAATGAATAAGAATAACCTGGATTTTCGTCACGGGGCCCATTTTCACCTCGGGGTTTGGAAAATCAAGGAATTATTTTTTAAAAACCTCAGCTGTTACCATCGATTAGAATTTGCTAGCCTTTCCAAGCTACATAAGATTAATGTTTTTTTTTTTGGCAGGAATTGAAGGATATTGATGTGCAAGACTTTTATTTTCAACTATACGGCCATATGTATATAATATATACCTACTACATAAGTAATAAAATAATCACTGTCTTGAAAGAAAAATTACCTGACTGTGTTATTTCTCTATGAGGTGATCACAATTATTGGTCACCGAAATCTTGTGATTTAACATCTTTAGACTTTTGTTTCTAGTCGCAATAGGGGAAGTGACCCAACATAAAGAATATTAAATAGTGATAAGCAACATTTATCAACTAAACTGTCGTTGGAATTTAAGTTCATTAAGGATCTTACATGGAGACTTATTCGTTCCGTTTTTTTAGAAAGCAGATCTTAATTAATGATGAAATCTGAGTTGCTTCGTATATTATTTTATTTATCAAAACCATTTCCTATCTGATTTTCTAAACATTCCATAGCAAAATCTCAATATTTTTCGTTCAAAAATCTCCAATTTTTTTGCTACACTAGGTGAAATTGTAAACCAAGTAAAAATTGTCGGTCTAATAATCGTCTTGTGCATCAGAATTTTAGTTTTCCCTAACATAGATTTCGAATTGAATAAAGTTTTTAATGACTCTCTTACCATCCTTGCCTGCTCTAGCGTGTTTATTACGCTCTCAAATTTCGGGCCTATTATTCAATAATAGATTGCAAAAAAACTACACATGATATTTGAACAACATTTTTTTTATTGATTAGTCAATTCTTGAATTTTGATGAAAAACAAAAAAAGGATAATTTTTTTTATAAAATTTGCCCTTGACGCGTCGTTGAATGCACTACTGCATGCCGGTACGACGGAGTAGAACGGAACCTTGAAATAACAACAACAAAATTTCAACTTAATTTTTAGAACGTTGATTAGGTCTAGACACAAGTTTTTTTGACTATTGAAAATTTCACAAAATAGCAGCGATTTGAAAACAAATTGCATTTTTTTACCATGTTTTTCAATCAAAAAAAAAATGTAAAAAATCGAAAAAAAGACCAAGCGAGATGTTTTGTAAATAAGTAACGCTTTACAAATTTAGGATATCTCCTATAGTTTCGTCAAAATAGTGCCAACAGTTTTGAAATACACAACTTTTGGGAAAACGCGTTTAAAGATAAATGTTACAATGTAAATAGGCAGGGCGGGGTGGTCGGGTTTGAGGATCGATATCTCGTAAACCAGCATGCTTTCGATAAAATCCTTCACAAATCATGTTTTTAGTTATAGTCTAAGAGCCGGCAGCAAATTTTGGGAGTGGAGTGATAACCAAAATATATATAAATATATGTGTAGGTATACGCAACATTATGCCAAATTCAACCGTCTGGCAGGTTTTTTTTTCAGCCGGGGGAGGGGGTGGGGGTTCGAAAATGGTAATTTTTCCGTTTTTGGGGTCGAAGTGATAACCACTTAAATGCATATATAAACAATAGGGGATGGTGCCCTGATGTCAAAAAAGTGAGTCCAAGACGTTTTGCTTTCAGCCTTCCCCTTGCCAGACGGCCGCCAAAATGCGCGAAAATCAACTTTTTGGGTCGAAGTGATAACCACTTAAATTAATATATAATCAATAGTAGATGGTCCACTGATGTCAGAAAAGTGTGTCCAAGACGTTTTACTTTCAGCCTTCCCCTTGCCAGACGGCCACCAAAATGCGCGAAAATCAACTTTTTGGGTCGAAATGATAACCACATGAATGATACATCAAAAAATCAGGAAAATTCTCCTGATTGTAAAAATGTGTGTCCAAGACGTTTTGCTTTCAGCCTTCCCTTTGCCAGACGCATTTTAACACTTTTTAACAGAATTTTTCAACTTAAATCCTTTAATAACTTTTTTCCCATTTACCATAACCAAAAGAATCATATACCAAAATATCAGACAAATTCCCCTGATTGTAAAAATGTGTGTCCAAGACGTTTTGCTTTCAGCCTTCCCTTTGCCAGACGCATTTTAACACTTTTTAACAGAATTTTTCAACTTAAATCCTTTAATAACTTTTTTCCCATTTACCATAACCAAAAGAATCATATACCAAAATATCAGACAAATTCCCCTGATTGTAAAAATGTGTGTCCAAGACGTTTTGCTTTCAGCCTTCCCTTTGCCAGACGCATTTTAACACTTTTTAACAGAATTTTTCAACTTAAATCCTTTAATAACTTTTTTTCCATTTACCATAACCAAAAGAATCATATACCAAAATATCAGACAAATTCCCCTGATTCTAAAAATGTGTGTCCAAGACGTTTTGTTTTCAGCCTTCCCTTTGCCAGACGCATTTTAACACTTTTTAACAGAATTTTTCAACTTAAATCCTTTAATAACTTTTTTCCCATTTACCATAACCAAAAGAATCATATACCAAAATATCAGACAAATTCCCCTGATTGTAAAAATGTGTGTCCAAGACGTTTTGCTTTCAGCCTTTCCTTTGCCAGACGCATTTTAACACTTTTTAACAGAATTTTTCAACTTAAATCCTTTAATAACTTTTTTCCCATTTACCATAACCAAAAGAATCATATACCAAAATATCAGACAAATTCCCCTGATTGTAAAAATGTGTGTCCAAGACGTTTTGCTTTCAGCCTTCCCTTTGCCAGACGCATTTTAACACTTTTTAATAGAATTTTTCAACTTAAAACCTTAATAACTTTTTTCCTGTTAACCATAACCAAAAGAATCATATACCAAAATATCAGACAAATTCCCCTGATTGTGAAAATGTGTGTCCAAGACGTTTTGCTTTCAGCCTTCCCTTTGCCAGACGCATTTTAACACTTTTTAACAGAATTTTTCAACTTAAATCCTTTAATAACTTTTTTCCTGTTAACCATAACCAAAACAATCATTTATTTCATGAAGAACAGGTTTCCAAAAGCCCAAAAAGCAGAGAAAAGAAAAGGATGGCATTGCTTTCCTGCATCTGTTCTCGTTTGTGCTGGTATAGGTACAGGTCGATTGGATGCCACCCCATACAAAATTCTGTTTACCGGAAATTATTTCAGGGTTCTTTTGTTTTGGTTACCTTTTTTTTTTGCCGCCCCTCAAACAAGTGCAGGGTTTTTTGTTTTGGTAACCTTTTTTTTTGCCGCCGCCCTTTTTTGCCGCCCTTCAAACAAGTGCCGCCCGGGGCATTTGCCCCCCCTGCCCCCCCCCCACGCTACGCTACTGAGCCGCATTGAAATGGGGAAAGTTGTATCCCTGTATCCTTAAATTTTTGTAATCATGAAGTGTTTATGATGTTTTTTTTAGTAATAACTAATAACAAATTTCTTTTAAAAAGTGTTAAAATGCGTCTGGCAAAGGGAAGGCTGAAAGCAAAACGTCTTGGACACACATTTTTACAATCAGGGGAATTTGTCTGATATTTTGGTATATGATTCTTTTGGTTATGGTAAATGGGAAAAAAGTTATTAAAGGATTTAAGTTGAAAAATTCTGTTAAAAAGTGTTAAAATGCGTCTGGCAAAGGAAAGGCTGAAAGCAAAACGTCTTGGACACACATTTTTACAATCAGGGGAATTTGTCTGATATTTTGGTATATGATTCTTTTGGTTATGGTAAATGGGAAAAAAGTTATTAAAGGATTTAAGTTGAAAAATTCTGTTAAAAAGTGTTAAAATGCGTCTGGCAAAGGGAAGGCTGAAAACAAAACGTCTTGGACACACATTTTTAGAATCAGGGGAATTTGTCTGATATTTTGGTATATGATTCTTTTGGTTATGGTAAATGGGAAAAAAGTTATTAAAGGATTTAAGTTGAAAAATTCTGTTAAAAAGTGTTAAAATGCGTCTGGCAAAGGAAAGGCTGAAAGCAAAACGTCTTGGACACACATTTTTACAATCAGGGGAATTTGTCTGATATTTTGGTATATGATTCTTTTGGTTATGGTAAATGGGAAAAAAGTTATTAAAGGATTTAAGTTGAAAAATTCTGTTAAAAAGTGTTAAAATGCGTCTGGCAAAGGGAAGGCTGAAAGCAAAACGTCTTGGACACACATTTTTACAATCAGGGGAATTTGTCTGATATTTTGGTATATGATTCTTTTGGTTATGGTAAATGGGAAAAAAGTTATTAAAGGATTTAAGTTGAAAAATTCTGTTAAAAAGTGTTAAAATGCGTCTGGCAAAGGGAAGGCTGAAAACAAAACGTCTTGGACACACATTTTTAGAATCAGGGGAATTTGTCTGATATTTTGGTATATGATTCTTTTGGTTATGGTAAATGGAAAAAAAGTTATTAAAGGATTTAAGTTGAAAAATTCTGTTAAAAAGTGTTAAAATGCGTCTGGCAAAGGGAAGGCTGAAAGCAAAACGTCTTGGACACACATTTTTACAATCAGGGGAATTTGTCTGATATTTTGGTATATGATTCTTTTGGTTATGGTAAATGGGAAAAAAGTTATTAAAGGATTTAAGTTGAAAAATTCTGTTAAAAAGTGTTAAAATGCGTCTGGCAAAGGGAAGGCTGAAAGCAAAACGTCTTGGACACACATTTTTACAATCAGGGGAATTTGTCTGATATTTTGGTATATGATTCTTTTGGTTATGGTAAATGGGAAAAAAGTTATTAAAGGATTTAAGTTGAAAAATTCTGTTAAAAAGTGTTAAAATGCGTCTGGCAAAGGAAAGGCTGAAAGCAAAACGTCTTGGACACACATTTTTACAATCAGGGGAATTTGTCTGATATTTTGGTATATGATTCTTTTGGTTATGGTAAATGGGAAAAAAGTTATTAAAGGATTTAAGTTGAAAAATTCTGTTAAAAAGTGTTAAAATGCGTCTGGCAAAGGGAAGGCTGAAAACAAAACGTCTTGGACACACATTTTTAGAATCAGGGGAATTTGTCTGATATTTTGGTATATGATTCTTTTGGTTATGGTAAATGGAAAAAAAGTTATTAAAGGATTTAAGTTGAAAAATTCTGTTAAAAAGTGTTAAAATGCGTCTGGCAAAGGGAAGGCTGAAAGCAAAACGTCTTGGACACACATTTTTACAATCAGGGGAATTTGTCTGATATTTTGGTATATGATTCTTTTGGTTATGGTAAATGGGAAAAAAGTTATTAAAGGATTTAAGTTGAAAAATTCTGTTAAAAAGTGTTAAAATGCGTCTGGCAAAGGGAAGGCTGAAAGCAAAACGTCTTGGACACACATTTTTACAATCAGGGGAATTTGTCTGATATTTTGGTATATGATTCTTTTGGTTATGGTAAATGGGAAAAAAGTTATTAAAGGATTTAAGTTGAAAAATTCTGTTAAAAAGTGTTAAAATGCGTCTGGCAAAGGAAAGGCTGAAAGCAAAACGTCTTGGACACACATTTTTACAATCAGGGGAATTTGTCTGATATTTTGGTATATGATTCTTTTGGTTATGGTAAATGGGAAAAAAGTTATTAAAGGATTTAAGTTGAAAAATTCTGTTAAAAAGTGTTAAAATGCGTCTGGCAAAGGGAAGGCTGAAAACAAAACGTCTTGGACACACATTTTTAGAATCAGGGGAATTTGTCTGATATTTTGGTATATGATTCTTTTGGTTATGGTAAATGGAAAAAAAGTTATTAAAGGATTTAAGTTGAAAAATTCTGTTAAAAAGTGTTAAAATGCGTCTGGCAAAGGGAAGGCTGAAAGCAAAACGTCTTGGACACACATTTTTACAATCAGGGGAATTTGTCTGATATTTTGGTATATGATTCTTTTGGTTATGGTAAATGGGAAAAAAGTTATTAAAGGATTTAAGTTGAAAAATTCTGTTAAAAAGTGTTAAAATGCGTCTGGCAAAGGGAAGGCTGAAAGCAAAACGTCTTGGACACACATTTTTACAATCAGGGGAATTTGTCTGATATTTTGGTATATGATTCTTTTGGTTATGGTAAATGGGAAAAAAGTTATTAAAGGATTTAAGTTGAAAAATTCTGTTAAAAAGTGTTAAAATGCGTCTGGCAAAGGGAAGGCTGAAAGCAAAACGTCTTGGACACACATTTTTACAATCAGGAGAATTTTCCTGATTTTTTGATGTATCATTCATGTGGTTATCACTTCGACCCAAAAAGTTGATTTTCGCGCATTTTGGCGGCCGTCTGGCAAGGGGAAGGCTGAAAGCAAAACGTCTTGGACTCACTTTTTTGACATCAGGGCACCATCCCCTATTGTTTATATATGCATTTAAGTGGTTATCACTTCGACCCCAAAAACGGAAAAATTACCATTTTCGAACCCCCACCCCCTCCCCCGGCTGAAAAAAAAACCTGCCAGACGGTTGAATTTGGCATAATGTTGCGTATATCTACACATATATTTATATATATTTTGGTTATCACTCCACTCCCAAAATTTGCTGCCGGCTCTTGGTCTATTATGTCTACATTAGCAATATGCAAAAAAAAATCAAACCTCAAAGGTAGACGAAAAGAAAGACAAGAAATCGTTTTTTAAATGAATTGAATCTCGACGTTATTTAATTTTAGGCTAACAGATTTGCTTTCCTTCAACGCTAGATAACTTTCTTTACCACTGGCGTTTCTAAAACAAATGAATCCGCATTTGCGTGTATTGATTTGTAATCTCCATTTTTCAAAATAATTTTTTACAATAGTCCAGTCAATGAACGAACAAAATTGCCTTCACCTCAAAAAAAATCCAACAGTTTTGAAACTTGGCACACTTACTAAGGGATGTCTGGTGATGACCCAAAAAAAAGTCCCCAAGAATCCGACGTGAGCTCTAGCGGCAGTTAAGAGAAACATGGAGTTTGTTTCAGTTTTTCACGTTTATCTCGAAAACTATTTGTCGTATCAAAAAATGTTGTTGCATAAAATTAAAGCTCATTAAATTTTATAAAAAAAGCAATGATGAGTTTTTTCGTATCTCTTATAGTTTATAAAATAACTCTAGCAGCAGTGAAGAGAAACATACGGTTTTTTCGGTTTTTCGGGTTTATCTTGAAAACAATTTGTCGTATCAAAAAATAATCTTCAACAAAATTAAAGCTTATTAAATTTCCTATAAAATGATATTAATTTGTTTGTACTTGTAAAATAACTCTATCGACATTTAAGGAAAACATGTGTTTTTTTTCACACGAAACTAAAATCATTCCTTCCGCTCATAAACTCTCCACCTTCCGACTATACTACACTTTACACTGCATTGCACTAAGCTGGCAGTTTGTGTGACAAATTTGACCAAAAATGCCTGGTGGTACCATTTGACCTGCCTCTTTATATAAAAATAAAGAAATCAATGCTGCAGCTTCATCTGAGTCCCGTCTATCAAAATGCGTAGTCAGATTGGTTGGATTTCACCTATTAATGTCCTATATTGGTTCAATAGGTTTTCTGATGAGTGGAAGTGGCCTGCAAGAGTTAATGAGTACTATATACGCCCCGGTTTCTGTTGAAAAGATGCTCAAGCTTTTGCTAGAGCAGTTTGTGCTTTAATACTAATATAGACATCTTCAGCTAATATAAAAATGGAGCAAGTCGACATAAGCCAACATGAATTAGAGGAAATCCAAAATCTCACGAAAAATTTTCTTGATGAGTCTCCTTCGTTATGTGCACTAAAACAAAACCCTCATTTAATCCATCTTAGTGAGAAACTAAAAACAAATTTTAACAAACACAAATCTAATGGACTGCTGTTGGTCTTATGGATTCAGTTGTTTAATATGATTAGATTGCTTAAACATTTTATTCACGCTGAGCGGCCTGGCGATTGGAATCCCCATATTAACTGTTTGAAGAATATGATTCCATATTTCCATGCCGCCAGACTCTTCTCGTACGCCAAATCATGTCACCTGTATTTGCAGGACATGATAAAACTGCCTTCTTTGATGACCCCAGATGAAATTAAACACTTTGTACAAGAGGGTTACTTTACTATGAGAAGAACTGACCGATTTGGACAGGGGTGTTGTCGGACCAGACAATTGAACAAACTCTAATGCGTGGAATGAAGAGTATGGGTGGCTTGACACGAGGGCGTGGATTCACTGATAGTGTACTTAACAAATGGGTTCTGGGGCTGACTGCTCCTCATGAAATTTGTTAATCACTTGAAGAATTCACTGGCGTTCTTTTTTCTACTAGTGAGCAACATGAAGATTTTGGGGAGGCACGTAAAATTATAGAGATAATACAGATATTGCAAAGCTGTCAAATGAAATCATGTCAATAGCGAGTGGCATCGTTGGAGATGATAAAGTAACTTGCTATAATGCCTATTCTCTAGGCATGCAGGCAATGAGCCATATAGTGGGCCAACGAGTTTCAGAAGTAAAACTGTCGCAAAAAAATCGAGCACTTTATGTCAAATTCTGTAAAGATTCGAGGTGAAACTGTGGTAATAGATCTTTTGATGATAAAGAAAGATTATAAACTTAGTTCTTGTAGAAAATTATGTTGCTTAATTTTTGAGAACTAAACCTAATGGTACGAGAAACCGTTTCCAAGATAAGCATGAAAAAAAATACTTGTTTTCCTTCAATGTGGATGGAGTTATTTATAACCTAATACTTTTTTTTCTTTCGGAAATTTAATAAGCTTTAATTTTGTACATAGAAAATTATTTTTTGATACAACAAATAGTTTTCAATATAAACCCGAAAAACCGAAAAACCCGTATGTTTCTCTTCACTGCCGCTAGAGTTATTTTATAAACTATAAGAGATACGAAAAAACTCATCATGGTTTTTTTTTTATAAAATTTAATGAGCTTTAATTTTTGAAACAACATTTTTTGATACGACAAATAGTTTTCGAGATAAACGTGAAAAACTGAAACAAACTCCATGTTTCTCTTAACTGCCGCAAAGCTCACGTCGGATTCTTTGGGACTTTTTTTTAGGTCATCACCAGACATCCCTTAGTAAGTGTGCCAAGTTTCAAAACTGTTGGATTTTTTTTTGAGGAAAAACCTTTATTAAATGGACTAAAGCGGAAGCTTACGCTCAATTTTGTTAAGAGGTAAGATTGGTCGAGCGTGCGTCGCTTGCAAATATAGTTGTGTCACCAGCATAATGCAAAGATCCAGGTCCATCGGAAATGGGGTCTGAAAGAGGAAAGTCTTTCGGACAAATATTGAACAACAGTGGCCCCAGTATCGATCCCTAAGGAAAACCTGAGTTAACTGGAAAAAGATGTTGATCTACATATTTGTTAAAAAAAAAACTAAAAATGAGCTTAATGAGCCAATTTGGAAAGTTCAAATAATTGAATTTGTAAATAAGACCATGATACCAAAGCGAATCAAAAGCTTTTTCAAGGTCAAGGCTTTCAGTAAACTTTTTAATTTTCAGTTTATGAATAACTTTATCCTTTAAAAAGAGCATGGCGTGTTTTGTTGAGTTTCCTTTCTTAAGACCAAACTGATTATTTGGAATGATAACTGTAGCTTCGCAGAAGCTATTTAAAGGGTTTACTAAAACCCACTCAAACAATATACCGATATTTGAAAGAAGTAAAATATAGGTCTAAAGTTATCAATTTCTCTCGTAGCTTTGGCTATTGGCAAAGTCTTAGCTTTTTTCCAAATTTAGTAATCAATAATGCTATAAAGATAAACTTCAATTTAGATTTATTTTACTCATTGTGACGTTGTTCACAATTGGTCTACAAAATTAAAACCTATATAATAAAATACAAAATGTACAAAAATTATTATCGATTTAAATATCTTCAGAACAAAATACAATTCAGAACACACACAAAATATTGTTGTTTTCATTTCTGGTAAAATTTCTTTAAAATCCAATGTACAGTCTTCTAGTATAATGTAAAAATCAAATTACGTGGAGCATGAAGTTCTGTAATGTTAGCTAAAAATGTCTCAAAATTCATAACTAAGTGATTTTTCAATACGATACTAACATATTTTATTGAAATTCAACAGAAAACGAGAAAAATTGCCAAAAATTTTGACCAATTAAATTTTGACCCAAACAAACGTAACTTTTAAATTATAAATCCCTTAATCAGTGGCCAGCATGTATAAAGGGTGGTTAAATTTTAACGGCCCATGTTGAATGTGAACCACATCTAAACGTCAAGTTTTGTCTGCATTTCATTTGACATTTCTTAATTTTAGACCTAATCAATTTCGATAATCGAGCAACGCGTTCAAGATATTCAGGATTATTATGGAAATAGGCGTTCAAATCAAAATGCATATCGTGCACTTTGTGATTTTTTGGTCAATTTAATTATCCAAATGGCTGTACAATTGATAAAACAGTGCAAAAATTTGAGCAAACCGGGTTTGTGAGAGATGTGAAACCACCAGTGCATGCTCGTACAGCTCGTACTGCAGAAAATAGTGTGGATTGAAGAGCCTTCACCTCAACTCATCGTCGTGCCCAACAATTGCACCTCTAACACTCGTCGTTGATTACAATTACGCATATAGACATATATTTACACGCTTACAAGGTACAAATGACTTAAGGGGTAAAGCATCTTGACCATTTCAAGCGTTCATCAATGGTTATGGCAACAGTGGATAATTAATTTTCTAAAAAAATCATCTTTAGTGATGAGACATATTTTGACTCAGTCGATTCGTCAATAAGCGGAATTGCCGCATTTAGGCGAATCATGATCCAAAAATGATTGCTGAAAAACCAATGATCTCGCAATGAGTGACGGCTTGGTGTGGTTTATGAGCTGGTGGCATCATTGGGCTGTATTTTTTCAAAATTAGGTCGGTCAGACAGTTACTGTGAATATGGTGTTCGCTATCATGAGATGATGATGAACTTTTTATGGTACGAATTGAAAGATTTGGTTGTTTATGATATGTGGTTTCAACAGGACGGTGCCACTTGCTACACAGCTCACGAAACAATGGCTCTTTTGCGCAAAAAATTCAATGGCCGTGTTATCTCATGTGGTGGCAATGTCAATTGGCCGCCAAGATCTTGTGATTTGACACCGTTGGACTTCTTTTTTTTGGAAATATTTGAAATCAAAGGTGTATGTCGATAAGCCAACGACAATTCAAGTGCTTAAGAATGAGATAATTCGGCACTTTATAGGCATAGAATCGTCATCGAAAATTTGGACCATATCGGATGGATATATATCGCCGAGGTCGCGGAGCCCATTTGACCGATATTTTGTTAAATACATAATTGAACTATACCAATATTATCATATTAAAAAGAAGTGACTGTAATTTTCTAAATAATATGTGTTTTATTTGAAATCAACATCGGCCCTACTGAGCTCAGTAATATTAGGAAAGAAACAAGGAAACTTTTCAATAGGGCTAAACGCACTAGACTAGATAGCGACTGGGAATGTTATAAAACCAGTCAACGAAAATTCAAAATTGAAACTCAAAGGGCGAAACGGAGCTCATGGAGAAACTTCTGTAGTAGCATCGAGTGTACTAACCATTCAGCAAGACTAAGGAAAATACTCTCCAAAGTAAACACACCCATAGGCTCCCTAAAAGGACCTAATGATCAATGGACAGAGTCCTGTCAAGAAAGCCTAAAACTCCTGGTTCAAACACACTTCCCAGGATGTAGCGCAGACCTAGTAAACGAGTCAATATACACCATATGCTCGGTACCTGAAATTCCTAGGGAATTGATAACAAAAGAAAAGTTAATCTGGGCTATTAACTCATTCTCTCCTTACAAATCCCCAGGCCTAGACGGCATCTTCCCCTTGATGCTGCAAAAAAGCAGTGATATCATCACTCCACATCTGATAAACATATTCCTTAACAGTCTTAAGTTAGGATATGTCCCGAAGGATTGGCGTGAAGTTAAAGTCGTCTTCATACCAAAAGCTGGCAAGCCCAGTCACACAGAACCAAAAGACTTCAGACCTATCAGTCTAACCTCTTTCGCACTAAAAACACTTGAGAGATTGATTGATATGCACATCCGTAGCAACTTAAAGCCAGAATCTTTATCACCATTTCAGCACGCCTATACAAAAGGCAGAAGTGTAGAAACAGCCCTACACTGTGCAGTTAGAACAATAGAGAAATCGCTCGCGGTGAAAGAATACACCCTTGCCTCTTTTCTTGATATCGAAGGAGCATTCAACAATGTCCACAACAGTGCCATAGAAAAAGCTCTCACTGATCTTAAAATAGAACCTACACTTATAAAATGGATTACGTGTATGTTGAAAAGCAGACAAATCCATTGCGTACTAGGTAGCTCTAGTATAAAGATGTATACATCTAGAGGGACTCCACAAGGCGGAATCCTCTCACCCCTCCTCTGGACTTTGGTGATGAATGAAATTCTCATCAAACTCAAAAACAGCGGTGTCAGAATTATAGCTTATGCCGACGACTTAGCGCTTCTAGCGACGGGTAAATACCTGACCACGGTAAGCGAACAACTAGAAGGCGCATTAACTATGGTCAATAACTGGACCAAGAAATGCGGTCTGAAGGTTAACCCCCTGAAAACAGAACTGGTACTTTTCACCAACAGAAGGAAAATACCTTCTTTTGAGATACCAAAAATTGATAACACCCCACTTATAGTTTCAGAAAAAGCAAGATACCTTGGAGTTATCTTGGACAAGAAACTCAACTGGGGTCTAAACATACAGGAAAGATACAAGAAAGCCATGATTGCACTCTACTCGTGTAACAGGATTCTGGGAAGAAACTGGGGGCCAAATCCAAAGATAATCATGTGGATGTACACAGCCATTGTTAGACCCATTCTAACTTATGGCAGTTTGGTTTGGTGGCAAGCTCTGGAGATATCCAGGAACTTAAAAACCCTTACCAAAGTACAAAGAATGGCATGCATTAGCACTACGGGGGTGATGAGGACTACCCCAACTGCGGGTCTCGAAGCGATCCTAAATCTCACCCCCATAGACTTATTTGCACAAGAATCAGCAGCAAACAGCGCTCTCCGACTTAGTCAGACCGATATTTGGAGATCTAGTCAACACGGTCATACCACGATCCTTACAAAATACGTTGGCAATAACGTTCGTACTGATTACATGACCCCTTATCTAGACTTCAATAAAAACTTCACTACCAGCTTCCCTAATAGAGAGGACTGGGAAAACAGTGTACCCTACACTAACGAATCGAATCTTACCATCTTCACCGATGGTTCGAAAATGACTACTGGGGTAGGGGCAGGTTTCTACTCAGAAAATCTTAGCCTTGCCAGTTCATTCAGACTTCCCGACCATAGCAGCGTCTTCCAAGCTGAGATCTTGGCAGTGAAAAACGCTGCTAATCAAATATCCATGATGGCGATATCACACGCTGATATCACCTTTTTCATTGATAGCCAAGCAGCAATAAAAGCGATCTCTGCCACGCAAATCAAGTCAAAGCTTGTTTCTTGCTGTCGCGAAGAGCTAAGGGTTCTTGGTATGCAGCACAACGTAAGACTCTGCTGGGTTCCCGGTCACAGTGGTGTGCCAGGAAATGAAAAAGCGGATGAGCTTGCAAGAGAAGGCTCGGTACTTGATCCCTCTCTCATAGACCACAACATCAGAATCCCTCAATGCGAACTAAAGAGAAACATTAGTAATAATATCATTCAAAAAGCAAATGATAGATATAACCTATTAGAAACCTGCGGTAACACCAGGAAACTCTGGCCACATTATGACAAGGAAAAATCCAAAAAGATTTTACTTCTCAAAAAACAGTCCCTAAGATCCCTCATAAGTGTGATAACGGGACACAACCTACTTGGCTACCACAAAAAGAAGATGGGGCTTAGTACGGACGACATATGCAGAGGCTGCGGCGATGAGGATGAGCACGAAAACACGGCTCATTTTCTATGCCACTGTCGAGCACTCTGCCGTACCAGATCAAAATTCTTAGGCAACTATTTCTTCAACGAACTAGAAGAACTATCTGAACTCCCAGGCAATCGCCTATTGAACTTTATCAAGTCCACCAAATGGCTCGATCAACCATAGAATTCATAGGTTAAATCATTTTTTCAGAAGTTACAACACTTCAGGGTATCACAAAGGATCTACATTGATCTAAGTGTGACGGTAACAAAATCAACTGTCAGCCCATATAACCTAACCTAACCTAACCTAACATCGGCCCTTAAAATGTAACCAACCTCTAAAAACAGATATCTACTTTTATAAACAAAATTATTTTCACTGTACCAGCCCAGTTTTAGATTTGAATTCACAAAAAATCTTTACACACTTCAACAATCTCTATAAAAGTCCTTGCCTACCGCAACCTACAGGAATCAGATAGTAATCTCTAAAACTTTAACTAACCACCGTGATAACAAGGTTCTTGATCCCATCATATAGCTATAAGTAAATTAAATAAAGTGCTCCAACTCTAGAAAGTGATTCATACGGTGTATGCATGTGTATTTGTGTATATTTGTCCACGAATGTATATGTACACATTGTTAAGTGTTAATACAAACATAAAACACCAGGAACCTTTTAGGTACTTAATTTTATTCATAGCAACTAAGTTGAATGCTTTTTGTTTCACGACTAACAATAACAGCAACAACAACAACAACAACAACAGTGGAAACAATACTAACAACTTCCATTCCAAAACAAGCTTCTTCCCACGCGTTGTGGTTGGTTGTGATGCTTATCCTGAAAAACCCTTAAATAACTTCATCTTAAATTTTCCTCCAATTTTCAAACTCCCCAACACCACAATAACCTCGATGCTGGATTCTGAAAACCAGCGAAAACATCATCACACCAAATGTACGTAGGTACATCCATAGGTATGGAGCTTCGTCTTCTTCTTTTTTTAGTGCTATAATGAAATTGTGTGATTTATCCCCAAAAGTCAACCCATGAATAAATCATGAAGTGAAAGGGGCTAGGTATAGGAGCAGAACAGGAGGACAGAATAAAATTTCCATTTTTAGCCCTCGAGGATTCTACTCTGATGTGAAGTATGTAAAGTTTACTTGGACAATGAAATCTCCCAAGCACGCCGTAAATTTATTCTCAGTGCGGAACCACTTTTAAACTATACTCTATATACTATGACGTGAATAATTGTGGTCGGTTGATGCACAACTATCGTTTCTTTACTTGGCTATTAAAGTTGATATTATTCTCTTAATCGATTAAATCAGCTGCTTATTCATTTGGTCTTCACAAATCCTTTAAGTGGAACTCATCCTGAAATTCAAATGTATACCTAACTCTCGAGGTATGGTAATATTTTTTAATTTTTCTACTTCATTTTGAAGCCTTTCAACATCATGAGAGGAATATTTTTTTAAAATTCGAATTGAATAAATTTCCATATTGTCAACAGAACTTAAAGAGCATGATAAGAGTCATTCTTATCAGCCATAGTATCTACTTACAGTGCAGTCCTAAAAGTGTGTAACTTATTGAGTGTGTAAAATCAAGTGGATTCATACATCTGGTACATGTTTTGGATGGAATTTATAGCGTTTCCTTTCGAAACCCAAAATATAAAAATATGCTAAAGTCAACACAATTTCAGTTTCTATTGCCAGAAATTGGGCTGATGATTTCCTGAAATCCGTTCAAATTGTAAAGTAGTTTAACTAGTTCAGTGATTTTGAGTAACACAAAAAAACATTTTTACAAAAATAATACTCGTATTATCAATAATGTCGAAGGTACGTACATCTAGGCGTATACGCACTTTTTTATTTCATTAATTGCTGTTGGGAACAATGTGTATATATAAGTAGTAACAGCTGTTGATGATATAGTCAGCAAATGTTTGTTTGTTACCCTACCCCTTCGGGTAGGGATTAAGATTTTACCCGAAGTAAGGTATGCTTGTCGTAAAAGGCGACTAAAATCCAATCTCCGTATACTGAGAACTACATAAGTATACAAAATATGCAATGGAAAAAACAAATAGATTAATTACCCCAGGTGGAAAGCCAGTTTCTCTGGCAAATCCATCCTCTTCAGAGGCAGGCTCTACGGATTCTGGGGAGAGCCATTTATTGCATTTGATAAATCCTTTCGCGAAAGCGCATAAGGTCCGAGTTACCGGCAGAAAGAGTCCACCGGTTGTGCCAAAAGGCACTAAAAGCGACTCACCGAAAACAAGCTGTTTTGAGCAGGACAATTGTGAACTGCAAAAGAAGCTGAACGAAATGATAAGACTCTACGAAGAGCTTAAAAAAGAAGTCGAAAGTCTTCGTGAAGAGAACAAGATGTTAAAAACTTCTGAAAACATGAAAGTAAATACTCTAAGTCCACAACATCGAGATCGGCACGAATATGAAACTGATGAAGATGAACTTGCTCGGGAAACTGAAAAAAGAGACCTTGTAAAAAACGGAAGGCTGAACATTCGCCTAAGTTTCAAAATCAGCTAAAACCAAATAAAATTACACGGAAAGATCAGTTTTCTGCGAATAAGAAACTTCCTCCACCGATAAACATCGTTGGTCACGCGGATTATAACAAAATTCTTCCTATTCTGAAAGAAACGGCGCAGAAGAATTTCAAAGCTACATCCACTCACAATAATACGTGGAAAATTAACGTAAATGATTCAGATTCTTATAGAAAACTGTCGAAAAAACTCAGCGATGAAAAAATTGAATGGTATAGTTATTCAATTAAAGAAGAAAGACCTCTACGTGTAGTTGCTAGAGGACTTCATCCCTCTTGTTCAAAAGAAGACATCCTTTCGGACTTAAAAACCAAAACCAAAAAAAAACCAAAGGATTTAAGATTCTTGACGCAACAAATCTTTTGAAGCGAGAAAAAGGAATCGAAACCGCTTATATAAAACACGCTCTTCCGCTTTTTATTCTAAGTTGCGATAAAAATGAAAATGTAGACAATGTTTATAATATTAAAACTATAATGAATATTGTTGTAAAAATCGAACCACTAAGAAAAAACAAACGCCTTATTCCTCAGTGCAAGCGATGTCAAGGTTTTAACCATACAGCAGCTTATTGTCAGAAGGACCCCGTTTGCGTTAAATGCGCGGGAAAGCACATGACTGATGTATGCCGTCTTAAAAAAGAAACTCCGGCTACATGCGCAAATTGCAAAGGTAATCATCCAGCAAATTACCGTGGCTGTGAGGTCGCAAAGGAAATGTTAAAGAGGCGCGAAGAATTTAGTAAGAAAACTAAAAAAAATACCTCAAAGCAAAACAAAGAATTAAAATTAAAAACCAAGACTAATACTCAAGCGTCGAGTAAAACGAACGGGAAAAATAATGAAAACGTTTTACCCTCAGAAAACATAAAACCAAAAAAAGACGAACACGTACGCTCAAGTCACGGCGCCCGAAAAACCTAAAACTATTAAACCTGACTCCGTTCAAAATGTATTTTCCCTTATACTTGAACGATTAGAAGAACAAGGGAGAATTAACACAATTATTCTTGAGAAATTGGACAAATTTGAGTCGGTGGCTCTTAAAACACCAAATTTACCGTAAACATGGATCAGTTGTCCCAACAACTCAAAATAATAACATGGAACGCGAACGGACTTACCGCAAAAATCGAAAAACTAGAAACGGTTCTACTTAACGAAAAAATAGATATTTGTTTGATCTCTGAAACTCATTTGAAAAAAGACTCAAATTTAAGTATTAAAGGTTATTCGGCTTACCACGCATGCCATTCATCCGAAAGAGCAAGGGGTGGTTCTTCCGTATTTATCAGAGAAAATATCAATCATTCGTTTGAGATAAATATCGAGCTCAATACAATACAAGTTACTTCCGTTAGCATAAAAGTTAGACACGTATTTTTTAATATTGCGTCTATTTACTGTCCTCCTCGGTCCAAGATAGACAAAAACGATTTTAAAGATCTTTTCAACGCTTTAGGTCCAAAATTTATTATTGGCGGCGACTTCAATTCGAAACATTCATTTTGGGGATCACGTTGCATTACGACGAAGGGTAGACAACTCTACAAAGCGGGTATTGAATGTAACGTTGAATTTTTCTCATCAGGAAAACCAACGTATTGGCCAACCGATACAGCGAAAACACCCGATCTTGTTGACTTTTTCATCGCAAGAGGAATGAACAGAAAATATATGACAGTAGATGATAACTTCGATTTTTCTACGGATCACTCGGCCGTTATCTTAACAATAAACAGTAACGTAATCGAAAAAGAAAAGCCCCTAATTTTAACAAATAATATTACAAATTGGGATAAATTCAAAGAAGATTGCGAAAATAGAATTATACTGAACGTCTCTTTGCAAACTCCGTTTGAGTTAGAAGATGAAACAGAAAAATTTATAAATATTGTTCAAGAAGCAGCTTGGAATAATACTCCGATATGTAGTAAAAAGTCAAGGCAATACGAAGAAAAAATTCCAGAAGATATAAAAGAATTGATACGCGAAAAACGAAAAGCTCGAAAAGTATGGCAGCAATCACGTGCTCCTCAGCATAAAAGTGTCGTCAACTTTTTATCAAACAAGATTAAAAATTTGTTACGAGATTTTAAAAACAGCGAGAATTCTGCCTATCTTGAAAGCCTAACAGCAGACAAAAAAACGAATTATTCTCTTTGGAAGACGATAAAAGGTATTAAAAAGCCTCAAATAATGTCGGCACCTATTCGAAAAAATAATTCTGAATGGGCAAAAACTGATAAGGAAAAGGCGGATTTATTTGCTAAGCACCTTGAGGAAACGTTCAAACCTTTCGATGGTCAAGAGTTTCTGACTAATGACGGAGAGCTCCAACCAGCGCCGGAAAATTTTTCTATCAGGAATATTACTTTGACTGAACTTGTCCAGGAAATAAAACGGCAGAAAAATAATAAAGCTCCTGGCTACGACCTGATTAACGGTCGTGTCCTCAAAGAGTTGCCTAAAAAAGCAATGGTTAAGCTCTTACAGCTCACTAACGCTGCTTTAAGACTTGCTTACGTACCCACGCAATGGAAAGTCGCCGAAGTAATAATGATCCCCAAACCGGGTAAGCCACCGAATGAGAAAAAATCGTATAGACCAATTTCTCTCTTACCAATTATATCTAAAATATTTGAAAAATTGCTTCTTAAACGAATGCTACCAATTATTGAAGAAAAACGTTTAATTCCCGACCACCAATTCGGTTTCCGGAATAATCACTCGACAATTGATCAGGGGTGGAATCGGCTAAGGTGATTGTTGATTGTTGACAGTCAAAATAATCGAATTTGATCTGTGTAAGGTGATAGTCAAATTGATACCTAAAAAGCTTTCACTAGAAAAATTTGATAGTCATTTTCCTACAAATATGTCGTTTCTGAATAGAGCTACCAGACGCTTACAAAAAACGAATGGAAAATTTTTTCAGTTACCCTTTTTAGGTACTAAAACACATTCTTGTGATTGACAAAGCTTACGTAATTCGAAACAACACAAGAGAAATAAGAATGTTATTTAAACACAGCCAATTTGATACTTTTATTTAGATATTTTATAGGAATCATTTTAAAATTTCACCATAGCAACAATGAATTGTGACAGTTATAAACAGAAATTGTTCAATCGATTTGAATTGAGTTGAATCATTTTACACAGACGGAATGAAAATGATAGTCAAATTTGACTAACAAAAATATGATAGTCAATTATCAGCTTAGCCGATTCCACCCCAGGTTTACCGAATAACTAACGAAATTGAAAAAGCATTTGAAGAAAAAAAGATTTGCTCAACTGCATTTCTTGACGTTTCTCAAGCTTTTGACAAAGTTTGGCATGACGGGCTAAAATATAAATTAAAAGTCTTTCCAGAGCAAATATATAACATTCTTGAATCGTACCTAGAAAATAGATTCTTTCGAGTTAAGCAAGGAACGGAGTATTCGGAGTTTAAAGAAATAAACGCTGGGGTTCCCCAGGGTAGCGTCCTTGGACCAATTTTGTTTGTTCTTTATACCCGAGATATACCCCAAACAGAAGGCACAACTTTAGGCACTTTTGCCGATGATACAGCTGTACTCGCAATATCGGATTCAATAGAAACGGCTACCTCTAAGCTTCAAAAGGCATTAAATAGCATTTCAGATTGGACAAAGAAATGGCGAATTGCTCTTAATGAAACGAAATCGACGCACACAAATTTTACGTATAAAAAAGTATATAACTTACCTATTTATATAAATTCTGTGCAAATTTCATACGCTAATGAAGCGAAGTATCTAGGCATGACTCTAGACGCGAAACTTAAATGGAAAGTTCATGTAAAAAAGAAACGCGATGAACTCGAAAATAAACTCCGCGAATTGACATGGCTTATTGGAAGATATTCCAATCTAAGCGTTTATAACAAGCTTCTTATTTATAATTATAAGCAAGTACTGAAACCAGTTTGGACGTACGGTATACAACTTTGGGGTTGTACCAACGAAAGAAATATACAAATTTTGCAAACATACCAAAACAAAGTACTTAAAATAATAGTAAACGCTCCATGGTATGTAAGAAATAGCGACTTACATAGAGATTTAAATATAAAATATGTAGAAAACGAAATTAAAAAATTTGCTACAGTGCTAAGATCACGACTTAGAAATCATAGTAATAACTTAATCCAACAATCTGTTAGCGAGGCGTTCGTTTTTCGGCGTCTGCACCGAACAAGACCTTCTGATCTAGCGCAAACAAATTAATCTCTCCACTCGAATTTTGTGGAATCTTCAGGTCCTCTCGTTGGGGAGCTTCCTGACAAAACGCGAACAAAATGACGCTAAAACTACTTGTTAAGCTGGACTTAGTTGTAGTAATAATATAGAAGATAAGGGAGGTGAGTTTTAGTCAGTAAAAATCTGACACTACTATAAGCATCGGGCTTATAGTGTCTCTGAAGATTTCTCACCTTCCTGCGAAAAAAAAAAAAAATTATTAAAAAATAATTAAATAATATTATATGAAGACATTTTATTACATTAACTAAAAGCCCTTTCAAGAAGTTTAGGATATAAATGCTACCTTTGTTGTTGTACAATATTATGCTTTTAGCATTTATAATAAATTCACTAAGCACATGAAATTGTGAGATAATGGTCCTGTCATAAAATACGAAAAACATTATTATTTCAATAAATTAAAAGGTTTTGCCAAAAATAAGCTACATACGACATACCCCAAACTATTCAAGACATAGGTTAACGAACATGCATTTTACTTACTTATACTCCTCTGATAAATTAATGTTAGGAACTCTAAGTATACAGATGATGTGATTCTATAAATAACTGTTAATGTGAGAGAGCAAATGGTTCTCAAATATTTGATATATTTCAAAAGGTTTAACTTCTACTATATTCATATACATAGATATATGTATGTTCAAGTTCATATTATATGAGCCCATATAATAGGTGTTTTGTGAAAGAGAGAAAAATGAGATCATTTATTGTCTTGTTCATTATAATGCTTATTACATTTAACGAGTGCGGTCTAATATTTTTCTGTACGAAAAAACAGCTTAAGGCACTTAATAGCATACTTAATATCGATACTGATTGAAAGGCATGATGAATTTCTATAACAATGGAAGATGGATGTTCAGGGCGAATAGTGTTGAATTTTATTAAGCAATAATTTAATTGTTGAGTGTAAGAACAGTAAACACACAAGATTAAAGTTTTGACAACTTATAACTTATAACTTGCCAGTGATACTCTTGCATTAATTATAGGCTAAATTTTTATCTGAAGAACTTAGAAAAGTATACAAACAATTATTGAAATTTAAGCTGATTTTATAAAGATTATTGGGACTTTAAACCAATTTATTGTTGTATTTTTGATAGAATTCTACTATCTTGTAAAACAATGTATAAATCTACACTAAAATTATAAAGAGGAAAGATTTGTTTTTTTTGTATGTGACGAATAAACTCAAATAGTACTGGACCGATTTTAATAATTCTTTTTTCATTAGAAAGCTATACATTATCTGTACCTATTTATGTCTACCCGTGTGCAGCCGGGACGGGCCGTTAGTATAATATAAAATTTAAACTAAAAAATTTTAATGGTTCATGAAAAATGTAGTGGCAACCGAATTTCGCATTTAAAAAAAAATTGTGTCAGTAAAAAGAACCCCCTCTTAATTTTTGATTGTAAGTTCTATCGGCATGTTTTCATATTATTTTTCTAAAATACATTTTTATTTTAACTATTTAAGGAATAGAAATGGTTGTTTTGAGCTCTAAAATAAAAGTCCTTTTTTTATCGCTCCGATTTGTCGAATTGAAAACTGTGACATTTCTCGACATTTCAACAAATTTAGTAGCAATTTTTCAAAAAAAAGTTGACATTTTGTCTCATCCCAAATAACTCACGAACTTGCTAGAGTAATAACTTCAATTAAATTAAAAACCAAACAAGTTTAATGTTGAACAAAATAAATGAACGGTTTTTCATTGAATAATAATTAAATCGTTGAGTGTAAGAACAATAAAAGTACAAAATCAAAGTTTTGAGAAAACGACGTTGAGGTGCGACCCACACTGATAACTGATAACTTTCCAGTGATACTCTTGCATATTATTTATTTTATGCAATCAGTTATTGTAATTCATCCTTTTTTTACACTGATATTCAAGACTTTAAACTTAGTAATGATAATTTACAGAGGATTTTAACATAATATTTTGTTGAAAATGTCTCAAGGAAACGATATTATTGAGTCAGAAATGTGGTGCAATTGTACTGTTCTCCACAATTAGCTCGTTTTGAGCTCTGATATTTCTTTTGGTTTATAGAAATCAGATTTTTATATGATCTGACAGTTGGAATCTTTAAATTAACTTATATCATTTTACTTGCTCTAATTCCTCTCGATCTAATTTGATTCACTTGTATATAAATTATATACAGTGACTGGAAAAATAATACGACTACATTTTAAAGCCTTATCTGCAATTAATTTACATTTTATTATTTTTTGAACTGCTACGAAGATAATTATAATTAAAGTAATTAAAACAAAAAAAAATGTATTCTTAAAAAATAAGATTTTAATTTATATTTGCCCCTAATATCTTAGAAGGTCGATACTAGTTCATATTATATTTTAAACAAAATTACGAACCCAAGTACATCATATCAAATAAAAACATCACTTCAAGATTCCAAACCTAAATTGGTACAGCTTTCCTCTATGTACCACAAGTACTAGGACTGAAATTATTGCATTTTTTGGAAGCCTTCAAATATACATACCTATGTAATCTATAAATGAGACCTTTGAAACACCAGAAATTGTGGTAACTACCTACGATCCACTTATAAAGTATGTATTAGTGGAGTGCCTGGAGCATTCAAAACCATAAAACCTCGGATTAGAGTTACAGTGAATGAATTAATATGATCGATGTGGGATATTGTTTTTTAAACTATAAATTGCAATGTTTACCCAAAATTTTTGTGTGCACTCCATTTTTTAATTGTTTAAACAAATTCTTATAAAATATTAATGTTTGACCATATGTTTTCACTTTAAACAGTAATTTTTTTTTGTATTTATATGTTAAATCTTACCTGAATAGACATATAGGAACAATTTTCAAAGATACCTGTGTATAAAAATAGCAGTAGGGATCTCAAACAGGTTGAAAAACGTGGAGGGGAGAGCGGAGCGACAGCTACTATGTACAATGGAATTTCTCGGCTAGTTTAGTTGCAAGTAACATGTGTTCTGTGAGTATTGTGCTTATATATTGGCTTTAAACTACTTTTATATTTTAAAAAATATTGTTGTCAACATTCAGTAAAATTTTGAGAAAAATCGAATTGACAGTTTTTTTACAAAAAATAAAAACTTAAAAGAAAATTTAACAAAAGTTGGTAAAAATTGATTTTCGACTTAAATATTTTTTCAAAAAATTTGGATTATGGCTTCCAACTAATTTTAACTTATAACAAATATTGTTTTCAACATTCGGAAAAATTTTGAGAAAAATCGAATTGACACTTTTCTTATAAAAAATAAAAACCTAAACAAAAAAATTAATAAAAGTTGGTAAAAATTGATTTTCGACTCAAATATCTTTCCAAAACTGTGAGATATTGGCTTTAAACTACTTTTATCTTTTAAAAGTTATTGTTGTCAACATTCAGTAAAATTTTGACAAAAATGTAATTGACAGTTTTGACAGTAATTTGAGAGATATCAAGAACGGAACATCAATTTTTACCAAATTTGCGTACTATTTTTTGTAGATCTTATTTTTTTATGAAAAAACGGACTGTTGGATTTCTATAAAAAACTAGTGATTATCGAAAACAATATTTTCTGTAAAATAAAAAGAGTTTGAAGACAATATTTTTTATTTTTGAAAAGCTATTTGAGTAGTAAGTAAATTTGTAGTAGGTATTGTTTTTTTGTTAGGTTTTTATTTTTTGTAAAAAACCTGTCAAATAGCTTTGACAAACTCTTCAAACTCTTTTTATTTCACAGAAAATATTGTTTTCGATATTCAGTAGTTTTTTATAAAAATCCAACAGTCCGTTTTTTCATAAAAAAATAAGATCTACAAAAAATAGTACGCAAATTTGGTAAAAATTGATGTTCCGTTCTTGATATCTCTCAAATTACTGTCAAAACTGTCAATTACATTTTTGTCAAAATTTTACTGAATGTTGACAACAATAACTTTTAAAAGATAAAAGTAGTTTAAAGCCAATATATAAGCACAATACTCACAGAACACATGTTACTTGCAACTAAACTAGCCGAGAAATTCCATTGTACATAGTAGCTGTCGCTCCGCTCTCCCCTCCACGTTTTTCAACCTGTTTGAGATCCCTACTGCTATTTTTATACACAGGTATCTTTGAAAATTGTTCCTATATGTCTATTCAGGTAAGATTTAACATATAAATAAAAAAAAAATTACTGTTTAAAGTGAAAACATATGGTCAAACATTAATATTTTATAAGAATTTGTTTAAACAATTAAAAAATGGAGTGCACACAAAAATTTTGGGTAAACATTGCAATTTATAGTTTAAAAAACAATATCCCACATCGATCATATAAATTCATTCACTGTAACTCTAATCCGAGGTGAAAACCCCCAGGCGCTCCACTATATGTATTGGTCTGAAAATTCTTTCCATGATATGAAAATAAAATTGGTGTTAGAAATGAATTCTTCCATATACTGGGAAATTTGCCTGTTTTTAGCATTGCTGAAGCATTTCTACACTCTTTTAATACTATCGGGGGAATACCATTGGGATCGGCTGATCAGTCATCATTCAACACTGATAAAAGATCAAGGACCGTACTCTGTAGAACGGGGATGTGGCTACAGCTAGATTGCGAAAAGGAGTGAAAATATACTTCATCAACCTTCTTCAGGGCTATTAACAAATGACTCACCGAAATTTGTTGCGAAAGCGTTACAGATATCAACACTTTTATCTAATGAAAGGTTCTTGTAAGTTTCTAAAAGTTTGACAAAATATTAAAAACAATATTTTCAACATCGTTCATTGTTCCGTAAATACTTGAGTTTTGGAACCATTTTTTATCAGTGTATTGTTGTTTTTGTAGATGTTCGTGATTTGTAAAAAATTGTCAATTAGATTTTTCTAAAATAAATTACTAAAAGTTAACAACAATATTTTGCAAATAACAAAAAAAAAAAGGAGAAATAATTCTGAGGCGATGTGAAATAAAACTAAGTGAAATAAGACCGCCTGTTGAAAATTGGCTCTATTCTATGCAATTGGCTCAATGAAATTCTTGAAAGTTGGCCAGACATCTCTCTAAAAACTTGTCTATACATTCTAGGGACCTTAAAACGTACAGAAATGTCAAAATTTTCAATTCGACAAATTAGACCGATTTCAATAACATTCAATAGGAAGTTAAAAAATCAGTGTTCTAGTAAGACAAGCTCTTTTGTAATAACTTTGTAAGTCAAAACCGGTAAAAGTACTTGAAAAAGCAGTATTAAACTTTAAGTTTCTGCAATAAATTATTCTATTATGTAAAAAATTGTCAACTCATTTTTAAAGTGGTCCTATTGTTTTTTACGCTTTTTTGTAACAATGTCTTTTTTAATATTTTATTTCTTAAATATGTGAACATTGTTTTGTTGATTACTTTAATTATAAATATGTTTATAGCAGTTTAAAAAATAATAAAATGTAAATTAGTTATAAGGCTTTTAATATTTGAGTTTGTATAAGAAATCTTGAACGTTTTTTAAAGTGGTCCTTCTGTTTTGTTCATTTTATTTTAATTAATTCTAAATTGTGTTTAAATTTATTTTATTTAATTTCGTTTTATTTATTAACTTCCCTTAGGAAGTTATTGTTATCGGTCCGATTTGTCGAATTGAGAATTTTGACATTTCTCAACGTTTCAAGGTTCCTAGAGTTGAAATAAAAGATTTTTAGAGAGATGTCTGTGCGTGCGTGTGTACGTACGTTCGTACGTTCGCGATGTTTTTTTCGTCGTCCATAGCTCAACAACCAGTACAGAAATCGACTTTAAATAAATTTCGTTATACAGATAATAATGCAAAAAGATGCAGAAAGGACTCTCAATAAAATTTGGTGGGTGGTTTCTTTACCATAGCAATTTAATTAATTTGGAATTAAGTTTTATATTATACTCGTATATTATAACATGATGCCAAACTAGTATATTTTTGGAAAAAATTCCAACTAACGGTTTTTTTATAAATCAAAAAAACTAACAAAAATATTTGTCAACTCGAATATTTTTCGAGCAAAACATGATTTTATCTCCAAAATAATTTTGTGCAATAAAGAATAACGTTTTTGACATCTGGTAAAATTTTGAGAAAAATCGAAATTGACAGTTTTTTTTTATAAAAAATAAAAACCTAAAAAACATTTCTAAAAGTTGGTAAAAATTTATTTTTGACTCAAATATCTTTTCAAAAATTTGAGATACTGGCTTCAAATTATTTTTTTTATAAAAAATACTGTTTTCAATATTTGGTTACATTTGGAGAAAAATCGGAATTGACAGGTTTTTTTTTTTAAATATAAAAACATAAAAAAACATTACTAAAAGTTCGTAAACAATTATGTTTTACCCAAATATCTTTTCAAAAATTTGAGATTATGGCTTCAAACTATTTTTCTCTTATAAAAAATACTGTTTTCAACATTCAGTAAAATTTTGAGAAAAATCGAATTGACAGTTTTTTTTTACAAAAAAAAAACCTAAAAAAAACAATACTGTAATATTCGGCTTGGTCCGACAATTAAAACTTAATCACACTTCGTAAATAAAAACACAAATTCACTTAATTTAAATTATTCTAAACTTATTTATTGAACACTCAATTATTATATTCCAAACACAGTCCTTACTTTCAATTATTACTTTTATACACAGTCATTACTTATCGCAGTTTACAACCAATAATCCATACTGAACCGCTTCGCTTCCGAGCGCCTATTTATATACCTCAAATCGGTTCGAGAATCTACGAGGTTGTTCACGATGCTTAACGAAGTTCTCCACTTTATCACTAGATGCTTACCCCTTTCGAGGTTCTTATATGCGCTGAATGAGTTCCCCTCTATGCCACTAGATGTTTCTCGATGCTTATAGAAGCGAATTCTCCTCTCCACTAGATGTTGCCCCTTATTCTAAATGTTTTATTCTACTATAACACGATATGAAGAGTGTATACACATTACATTGTCCCCTCCTTAGTATTGATCGTCCCGAACAAATCCATTGTTCTCATCACCACTGTAGCGATGAAGCCGGTCAGGATGTACAACTTTAGGTTTTCCTCTGACTCCCTTTTGTATCCGGTACACGACATCGTTGATTTTTGTAATGACTGTATATGGACCTTCCCAGTCGCGTTGAAGTTTCGGTGACAACCCCTTTTGTCGATGGGGATTGTAAAGCCACACCCGATCTCCTGCTTGGAACTCTGTTGTTGTTGCTCGTATATCGTAGCGTGTCTTCATTCGGTCACTGAACATCTTTATTTTCAACCTGGTATTGTCGTGGATCTGAAGGAGTCTTTCTCTGACGTCATCTATGTAGTCATCCTCGGCTTGCAGCTCCGACGTGGGACATCCAAATTTTATTTCGCTCGGTAGTCTGATATTCCTTCCCATCAAAACCTCAGACGGTGTATGGCCAGTTGAGCTATGTCTTGCACTTCGATACGCCATCAAAAACAGTGGAATGTGTCGATCCCAATCTCGCTGGTTGTCGTCCACAACTTTGCAAAGATGTTCTTTCAGGGTTCGGTTGAATCGTTCGACCATGCCATCAGATTGTGGGTGAAGTGGTGTTGTTCTTGTCTTCTTGATGTCAAGAAGCCCACAAACTTCCTGAAATATGTTTGATTCAAAATTCCTTCCCTGGTCGGAATGCAGTTCTAATGGAACGCCGAATCTGCTCACCCAGTTGAAGACAATTTGGTCTGCGACTGTTTTAGCTTCTTGATTTGGAATGGCGTATGCTTCAGGCCACTTGCTAAAGTAATCCATGACGACCAGAATATAACGATTTCCATTATTTGTTTCCGGAAATGGACCCGCCACGTCTACTGCAATCCTTTCGAAGGGTGCTCCGACATTATACTGCTGCATTTGGCTGTGGTTCTTTTTGTTCGGGTCTTTGGTAGCAGCACAGGTGTCGCATTTTCGGCACCACTTCTCGACGTCTTCCCTTGCATGTAGCCAGTAAAATCGTTGCCGAACCTTTTCTAGCGTCTTGTTCACTCCTAGATGGCCTCCCGAAACTCCACCATGCATCTCTCGCAGAACGTCCATAACCTTCGATCTCGGTAAGACTAGCTGCATTATATAAGACTTTCCATCTGCTGATTCCCATTTACGTCAAAGGACACCCTCTTGGACATGAAACGAGTCCCACTGTGCCCAATAGGCCTTCAGAGTCGGACTTTTATCGGAGATATCAGACCATTCCGGTTTTTCCTGGTGTTTCTTCCAAGCGAGGATGGGTTCGATATCTGAGTCTTCTTGTTGAGCCTTCCTCAACTCGTCGTTGCTCCAGCCATAAATGGGATCGGCTCTGGTTCGTTGGACAGTAACCACTTCTTTTTCTTCTTGTCGTCTGCAATGCTTACAGTCTTGCTTGCATGGTCTCCGAGACAGTGCATCTGCATTTGAGTGAAGCTTCCCCTTCCGATGTTGAATTTCGTAATCGTACGTCTGCAGCCTCTCAATCCACCTTGCCACTTGACCCTCTGGATTCTTGAAATTCAAAAGCCAGTTAAGTGCTCCATGGTCAGTTCGGAGAAGAAACTTCTGTCCATAGAGATACTTATGGAAGTGCTTTGTTGCCAAAATCAGTGCAAGAAGTTCTCTTCTGGTCACACAATAGTTTCTTTCCGACTTCGAGAGTACCTTGCTGTAATAGGCAATTACCTTTTCTTCGCCATTATGCACCTGCGATAGTACAGCACCTATCCCGACATTGCTCGCATCAGCATCAATTATGAATGGTTTTCCTGGAGTTGGGTAGGTCAGCACTGGTGCATTACACAAGCGTTGCTTGAGCTCTTGAAAGCTGCGCTCGCATTCACCTGGCCATCTAAACTGCTTTCCCTTTTCCGTTAGCTGATGTAGACTCTTAGCGATTCCAGCAAAGTCTTTCACAAAGCGCCTATAGTAGGTGGCTAGACCCAGAAAGCTTCGGAGTTGGTGTTTGTCCTGTGGTGTTGGCCAATTCTTCACGGTGTCAACCTTATCAGGATCCGTTTTTACTCCTTGGGATGAGATGATATGTCCCAGATATTTCACTTCGGTCTTGAAGAGTGAACACTTTTCTGGGTTAAGCTTGAGGTAGGCTTCTCGAAGTCTTTGAAACACGGCTCTCAGATTTGTACAATGTTCGTCAAATGTTTTCCCGTATACTATGACATTTACTGTTGTGTCGATATTTTCTCCTCGGACCTTGAAAATTTATGGTGGGATTACGCAAACTTCTCAACAGGCCGTACCGATATCCGCAGCTGGTCTCCAAGGTGAAGAGTCTCTAGTCGATAGAATAATGTAGGTAAGGGAAGTCGGCAAATTAGATCCGTAACTTCGGGATAAGGATTGGCTCTGAAGATTGAGATAGTCGGGCTTGAATTGGAAGCAATAACATGGTTTATGTACTCGTTCTGGGTAAATAAAAATTTTTCGGAATTTTGTTCCCCGGATAGTAGTTTACGTAACCAATTGTGGAATTTTCTTGCTAAAAGTCTTAAGATATATCGCAAGGTATGTTCTTTTGATTTATAACGACTATCAATTAACAATCAATTCAGAACTGGCACGGACTTGGGGAATCCGACTGTCTAATTAAAACAAAGCATTGTGATGGCCCTAACGGGTGTTGACACAATGTGATTTCTGCCCAGTGCTCTGAACGTCAAAGTGAAGAAATTCAAGTAAGCGCGGGTAAACGGCGGGAGTAGGTTAGGTTAGGTTTGAACGGGCTGACGGTTGATGTTGTTACCATCACACTTAGATCAATGTAGATCCGTTGTGGTACCCCGAAGTGTTGTAACTTCCTGAAAAGATATAATAACCTATGAATCATGTGGTTCGTTTAACCATTTAGAGGTCTTGACAAAGTTTAGTAAGCTTTTGCCTGGCAGTTCTGATAGTTCCTCTAGTTCATTAAAGAAGAAGTTGCCTAGAGTTTTCTTCCTAGCAAGACAGAGTGAAGGACAGTGGCAGAGAAAGTGAGTGGTGTCTTCAAAAAACGGCGGGAGTAACTATGACTCTCAGGATAGATGTATTAAATCGATCCTTGCTGGCCCTGACGAAAGTCAGATGCCTGCAAAGGAAGTTATGATCCCTTATTGGGAGAATGTCATGGGACATCTTTCGTTGTCGAAACCACTCGACATACCTTGCGATGACTCGCTATTGTCTTTGACAATGCCTATCACTGCACTGGAAATAACGCGATCTAAACTTTCGATTGGCACATCTCCAGGTCCTGATGGGCTTTCTTCAAGAAATTGGAACCGTGTTCCTGAGGAGGTAATAGCGCGAATATTTAATTTATTCTTATGGTGCGGCAAAGTACCACAACATCTTTACGAGTCGAGAACGACTCTTATACCAAAAACCTCCAATGCTTCAGAACCTAGCGACTTTCGACCCATAGCGGTCTCGTCTGTTGTCCTACGTCAGTATCACAACATCTTGGCCAAAAGGCTTTCTAATGCTGTGAATCTTGATCCAAGGCAACAGGCATTCGTCGCCTCCGATGGATGTGCTATTAACACCACCCTTCTAGATCTACTCTTAAGATCACAACATCTTTCATATACTAGCTGCTACATAGCCTTAATCGACGTTGCTAAGGCGTTCGACTCTGTGTCCCACCCGACAATAATAGGGACTCTACGTTCTTATGGCGCCCCTTTAGAATTCATTAATTATGTAAACGATTTCTACAATAGGTCTTCAACTAGGATAACTACAAAGTCATGGACCTCGAGTCCTATTCACGCCAAAAATGGTGTAAAACAAGGCGATCCATTATCGCCGATATTATTCAATTTGGTCATTGACCGTCTCTTAAAATCTCTCCCCAAAGAGATTTCATCTACGATAGGGCCCGCAAAAATTAATGCTCTTGCATTTGCGGACGATCTAATTCTGTGTGCCTCTACCCCTCGGGGACTGCAGAGCCTACTTGACCACACTCAGGCCTTCCTTTCAGAATGTGGCATGTTTATCAATGTCTCTAAATGCAATACCATCAGCATTAAGGGACAGGGTAAACAGAAAAACACAGTGATCGAGAATAGAACATTCAAGATTAATAATCAAGTAATACCAGCGCTTAAGCGCACCGAACATCTCAAATATTTAGGCCTTGAATTCTCGCCTGAAGGAAAGTGCAAAATAGAGGCTCATAATGAGTTAGATCCGAAGCTGCAACGCATTACCGCTGCTCCTCTCAAACCGCAGCAACGTTTACACATAGTTCGCACTGTTCTAATTCCCCAGCTTTATCACAAACTTACGTTAGGAAGTACACACATTAATGCACTAAATAAAATTGATAGGAGAATTAGAGTAGAAGTTAGGAAGTGGCTAGCTTTGCCAAATGACACGCCCATTGCGTACTTTCACGCACCCGTCAAACAGGGTGGTCTTGGCATTCCTGCCGTAAGACTGATGGCTCCTCTTATCAGATTCAATAGACTTAACAGGCTGACACTTCCAAATTTGGAGGATGTGATACAAGCCAATACATTTTTAGCTAGGGAAATAGATACCGCAAAAAGAAGACTTAATCTAGGTAATTGAAAGTAAATCTGATCTTTATACGTACTGGACCAATAAGCTCCATAATTCTGTTGATGGAGCTGGTTTAGGTGATGCTTCTGGCTGTGAACAATCGCATCGGTGGGTACGCGAGCCTACACGGCTCCTTACAGGTAGAGACTTCTTGCATTGCATAAAAACGAGAATAAATGCGTTACCCACGAGGTCTCGTACATCTCGTGGTAGACCTAACGTCGAACGCGTATGTAGAGCAGGTTGTCCTCGGACCGAGACCCTTAACCATGTGGTTCAGCAATGCCCTAGAACGCACGCCAGTCGTATTGAGAGACATGACTCAGTTATAAAATTTCTCAGGCGTAACATTAACACAAGGGGACTTACCACCTTAGTAGAACCGGTGCTTTCTACCAATGAAGGCTTTAGGAAACCTGATCTTGTGGTGAAAGATGGAAATCGAGCTATTATCATCGATGCTCAAGTGATTTCAGATTCCTACTCACTTGATCAGGGTCATAGAAACAAAGTAGCTAAATATAATACTCTTTCGGTCAGAAATGAACTAAGATCTCTTCTTGATGTTGAGGAGCTTATCTTTACTTCGGCCACCCTCAATTGGAGGGGTATTTGGTTAAAGAAAAGTGTTCAAGAGCTCCTCGATCTTGGATTGATCAGAACTAAAGACACGGCTCTATTATCAACAAGAGTCTTAATCGGAACAACCAGGTGCTTCAGGGTTTTCAATGAAGCTACTTGGTCTACTAGACGTTTTGATCCGGGATAAACTCCCTCCCTTCGTTTCCAAATATATTTCAGCGTGCTGCCTGCGTATCAGGCACAATTCAGTACGGGTACGGCCACTTGATGGATCCTGCGTGGATCCCAACGTCGTATGAAAAAAAAAAAAAAAATATCCAAATGCCTTTATCACTAGATGCTTACCCCTTTCGAGGTTCTTATATGCGCTGAATGAGTTCCCCTCTATGCCACTAGATGTTTCTCGATGCTTAAAGAAGCGAATTCTCCTCTCCACTAGATGTTGCCCCCTTTCGAGGTTTTTGTATGTGCTGAATGTTCTCCTAATAGCAACTAGATGTTTCTCGATGCTTATAGAAGCGAATTCTCCTCTCCACTAGATGTTGCTCCTTATTCTAAATGTTTTATTCTACTATAACACGATATGAAGAGTGTTAACACATTACAATACTAAAACTATATCTTTTGAAAAATTAAAAATATTTGCTTCAAACTAATTTCATCTCACAGAAAATATTGTTTTCGACATTCAGTAAATTTTTTATAAAAATCCAACAGTCAGTTTTTTCATTAAAAAAAAATAAAGTCTACAAACAATAGTACGGTAATTTGGTAAAAATTGATGTTCGGTTCTCGATATCTCGTGAACAATAGAAGATATTGACTTCAAATTCATTTAATTCATCCAATTTGTATTTGTTTATATAAGAAATAAAAACTTTTAAGAAATGCTAACATTTGTAAAAATTGGTTATCGACTAAAAATCTACTTAACAAAAATAGATTTTAAACTCAAACTATTTCATCATATGCAAAATATTGTTGGTAATTAAACTTTTTTTTTCAACTGATACCTTTCTTAACAAAACACGAAAACCTACAAAGCTTTGAAGCAAAACAAATCGACAGACGGGATGGGAAGTTATCAGTGTGGGTTGCATCCCAGCCTCTTTTTTAACATTGTTTTTGATTTGATTTTTTTTGTATTTTATTTTCTTATTTTGTACTAAGATATTTTTGTATAATAGTGTTTTATTTTATTAAGTTCAATGTAAAGTTTTTTTTTATGATTTCAGTTTAATTTATTGTTTGTATTATTTTATATTATTTTTGTTTAATTCTCTTATTAAATAAAATAAAATAAAAACAAATCAAATAACTTCCTATGGAAAGTTAACAAGTTAATTTTTAAGTTTTTTAATGTGTCTTTTGATTACATTATATTTAATATGATTTTGCTTTTGGTTATTTTATTCTATTCTATTTTATTTTCTTTGTTTTTTTTATAAATCTAATTTAATTTTATTAATTTTATATATTTCTATTTTTCGTTATGCTATTTCATTTTTTTAGGCATTTATTATATTTTATTTATTTTTATTTTATATTATTTTATTACATTTTTCCATAATTTAAGCCAAACAAGGAAATAATCTTCATTAGCATTCACATTGCATATCATATCATTATAACCCATTTATTATCATAATCAACTATTTACAAGCTAAACCAACATACATAATGTAAAGTACATAATGCGCTACCAACCTTTTTTTCCAAGTTCAATAACTCTACTCCGAAAATAAATAAATATCAGAATGGAATATTTTTTTACAAGTTTAGAAAATTAATAATCACTCTCACTCACTATCGATTATGGTGTAATACATATATTATTATGGATTGCTGTTATAATTATTATTACCACTTGAAAAATTATCTTCTTTAACAAGACAAAGATTACGGTAAGACAAGGCGTCCGCGTCATTAAATAAAATGAATTAGATAAACACACGAGGCTAACTAATTGGCCTTAAGCACTCGTTATAGAGTCCAGCAAGTGCAATAATATTAAGTACTTGAGGTATTGCAATAATCTATTTCATTCAATAAAAATACATTTATGAAAAAAAAATAAACTTCAAGGAACTCACTTCACAAATAACAGGAAACAGGTGGAGGCGGCACGCGATAAACCACAGCAGAGATTTTGCGGAAAATTTATATGAACACAAAAAATAAAAAATATTAAGAAGAAAAAAAAACAGTTCATAAAGTCAGACAATGAGTTAAATATGACAATAATAACAATCCATACAATTTTATTGCCCAACAATGGAACGTGCAACACAGCATTACCATACGTTCAATACCGGAGAAAGACGAAAGAATTTGCGAAGTATCTTGCAGTCAAGGCGACGACGACGACGACGACGACGAACGACGACGCTTAAACTTTCTTACAAACTGTCAGCTGTCACAAAAAGCACAATATCATTTCCAGTGCTGTCAAATCGGAACAATATTTTGACAAGTTGATTTATGCTCCTAAGCAGATTGAAGCTAAACCCGTTGCCCACGTTAGTGCAACACGTGATGAATTTATTGCAAATTTAAATTATTTATTCGAATCAGTTATTATTATTTTGGTGCTTTTAAGGAATTGAAACTAACATAAGAAATAAGCTTGCTTCTGCACAGTCAGCGCACTTGTCTGTCTATAATCGTTGTGAGTTGTGAGCAGTTCTGTTTTGAGTTTATTCTGATAATTGGGAAATCTTATCGAATTAAACTTTTAACGCCATCGGCATTTCAGTTAAAGTTTTATTCTTTATGTTTATTCAAGATGTTAATCAAAATTCGGTTAATTTCTTCACTTTTTTTTAATACTTTTATTTTGCCTTTTCTTTTTTATAGTGTTTACTAACATTTGATTTCGGTTATGCCTACGTTAAAGAGTAGAGTAGGTTAAGAAAATAAAAAGAATATTGTCGATTTGCAAAATTTTATCGCATAGGCATTTGGTGACGCAAATAATTTTGTATAGTTTTTGTGATAAAATTTATTTTAAGAGGTGAAATTATTGTTAAGAATAGAAACAAGATACAATCGTTAAGTTTTACTATATTATATTTTCTATAAATATAATATGCCGATAAAAATGTGGCCCCATATAGTGTTTTGTACAAAAAAGTTTAGGCAGGTAGTTATTAAAACAATTTTTGTTTTCTTGAATAATTATGTAAGTGCATCATTTGCTAACTCTTTGGTGTTTTCCTGTCATGTCAGCATGTAATAAAAATACAACATTTTCAAGGACAAGGAGAAGTTGAGTAGGTACATAGTGTAACCATGACCTTAGACTGAACTGTGTTCCTGGAAAATTAGACTTGCAGATTTAACAAAAACAAATAATATGTTTCGATAATAGTCTGAAAAAAAGAGTTACATATCGCGGTTTAAGCAATTTGCTAACGGATTAAATCAGGATTTAAAATAATTTAAAAGTGACTGTGATGCGACCCACACTGATAACTTCTTATCTGTGCCCGTCTGTCAATTTTTATAAAGCTTTAACAAATTAATATAATTATAATATTTTGTGTGAGATAAAAAAAATTTGAAGTCAATGGCGCAACATTTTAAACAACCTATTGTTAAGGGCTTAACCATTTAGTGGTTAGCAATTTGTTAAATATTTAGAAATTTACTGAGGAAGTCCAAGTTTTAAACATTCGCTAACTAGTAAATTGCTTATTGTCTTTTAGTAAAAACCGAGCATCCAAACATTTCTAAAAAGTGACAGTTCGTGGGTTCTAGCAGATTTGTTTGAAAGTTTTTATTTCTTGTAAAACAAAGCCGATTGGATATTTTTAAAAACATTATATTGCGTTAACAACAAAATTTTGCATAGAATGAAATAACTTTGAAGAAACATTCCTTGGTCTATTCCCGAGATATTGGAATTTTTTGTAGATTCTTATTTCTATAAAAAAAACTTGCATATGGATTTTTCTACAAAATTT
This sequence comes from Eupeodes luniger, assembly GCA_951509635.1. Classification (NCBI taxonomy): domain Eukaryota; kingdom Metazoa; phylum Arthropoda; class Insecta; order Diptera; family Syrphidae; genus Eupeodes; species Eupeodes luniger. The sequence goes on along the minus strand of OX608075.1, from coordinate 74,951,185 downwards.
TATAAATTTTAAAATAATAATTTGTATAAGATAAAATTAGTTTGAAGGCAATATCTTAAATTTTTAAAAAGAAATTCGAGTCGAAAATCAATTTTTACCAACTTTAAGTAGTGTTTTTGTTCAGATTTTTATTTTTTCTAAAAAAAAAACATTATTTAGTTTTTTCCCAAAATTTGACCAGATGTCAAAACCGGGTCTATGAAATAACTCCCACGAAATAAGTCCCACTTTTAAAAACGAAAGAAGTCCCACCAAAAATTGCTATTTTGAAAGTGGGAGTTATTTCGTTTTTAAAAGTGGGACTTATTTCGTCAATTGGTGGGACTTATTTCGTTACGCGTTTTTATTTTAAGTGGGACTTATTTCGTTTTGAGTGGGAATAAATTCGTTTTGTAAAGTGGGAGTTATTTCATACCCCTAAATTTATATTTTGGTGGGATTTATTTCGTTTTAAGTGGGACTTATTTCATTTTCATAATTTTGCATTTTAAGTGAATGCTTAATAATTTGTGCCGTTATTTGTTGCTCTTCACGTTGTTTCTCATTGAATTTCATAATGTTCTTTTTTGTTGCTTTTTAAAAAAAAATTATTGTATTGTAGAATATGCTTTCGAAAAGTTCCGTTATTTCTTGCTCTTTACGAAATGAATGGTATTGTTTCAAATTTGTTGTTAAGTGTGCTAGTTTACAAGACCTTATCATTATATTGATTAGTTAAGTTTGTGAATTTCAATAGTGAACATGAATGTGACATACGAAATAATTGCAGGGAAGAGGAATGACAGCAAGCTTCTTTATATTTTTTTTGAGAAACAATTATATATAGGGTGTGTAAAGTCGCCAGGCAGGCGCCAATATCAACAACTTCTTTCAATAAAAGCATCTGTGGGTGGCCCGCTTCGCGGGTTCTCAGGATTTTAACTCCCTTTTTCGGGGTCACACCCGCTCACGCAACTCCGTTGCTCCGCTTAGGGTATGTAAAGACGCCAGGCAGGCGCCAATATCAACAGCTTTTTTGAATAAAAGGCCATTATGGCTTTATTTCTCATTTTTTTCTTATGCAAAAAGTTATATATTGGACATTTCGTAAAAGGGACAACCATAATTTTTTGTCCTTATCTCTCATGGCTCTCCTTTTTTTGTTATTAATTACTTTATACTTACTATAATAAAAAAACTTTAAAGAAATGTGTACAAATAGGTACCAAACTTAACTACTGGAAAAACAATATTAAAAAAAATGTTGACGTAATTACGTATGTAAGTGTTGTATTATATTTTTAGTAGGAAATTTGAATTCGTGTTCCATGTTTTCTAATATCACCATTACAAAATACAACTAATCCCAATGCCACGTTAAAACTATGATACCGTCTACCATGCACTGGATCTTCAAGCCATTTATAAAGGTCGATAATTTTAATCTGATGGTCCTTCCGAAACGGTTTCCATCTTAATAATAAGAACAATTGATCTGTACTTAATCCATTTACGAATCCAAACGTTTATTTCGTTTATGAAAGTGAGACTTAATTCATTTAAGAAATGTATTATTCAAGGGGGAGTTATTTCATTTTGAGTGGGAGTTATTTCATTTCAAGTAAATTTTTAAATCATTTCATTTTGGTGGGACTTATTTCGTTTTCAAAAGTGGGACTTATTTCGTGGGAGTTATTTCATAGACCCGTCAAAACCGCTATGATTCGTTGCATACAATTATTATGATTTTTGGTTCGTACAATTTTCGAGGTAGCAAATACATTTTTCATTTTTTTATTTATATTTTTTTTTAAATTACAAAAATTATAATAATATGGTACCTATAATGTTACATTATATAATATAAAATTAAATTGAAGTCGCTAGCTAGGTTCAACCAAAATGTTTACTTTTTTAATTATGTACTATTAGCGGCCCGTCCCGGCTTTGCACGGGTAGACATAAAAAGGTACAGATATTTAAGTTATAAGCATGCTAATTAAAACGGCCATGAATCACTAAATTAGAAAACATTTTTTTGTCCTATCATTAATACTCTTCGCAGCGTATGCGATGAAAGACATTTTATGGTTAATTTTGTACACCTTCGGTTGGTTTTAATAAGAATTTCTAAAGATTTCTATAGTTATCTAGTACTAAATATACCCTATGTTACTCAGTGATAATGTACCTTTCTAATGAAAAAAGAATTATTAAAATCGGTCCAGCACTTTTTAAGTTTATTTGTTACATACAAAAATACAAATCTTTCTTCTTTATGATATTAGTGTAGATAAAGTTAGTTAGTTAGATTTTTGACTTGGCAAAAATTAAAAATATTGGCTTCAAACTAATGTCATTTTCTAAGATGAAATTAATTTAAATGTGTTGTTAACAAAATGATGATGTTCTTAGAAATATCTAATCCGTCATTTTTTGTATAATGAATAAAAACTTTCAAAGAATGCTGCTAAGATTTATAAAAACTGGTTTTCGACTAAAAATGTCAAAAACAAAAGGTATTAAAATCAATTATTTTCAAATTTTTAGTTAATTTTTTTGAAAAAATTTAGTCGACAACTTTTTTTACAAGATCCAAAAACAATAAGAAACTAATAATAAATGGTTTTTGACTCAAGTATTATGAAAACAAAGAGAGATATTAACTTCCCATAAGAAGTTATTGTAATCGGTTTGCTTTTTTGAATTGAAAATTTTGACATTTATCGTAGTTTCAAGGTTTCAAAAACTAAAAACCTAAAAAAAACACATTACTAAAAGTTTAAAATTGATTTTCGATTCAAATATCTTTTCCAAAATTTAAATTTATTGGTTTCAAACTTATTTCATCTTAAAGAAAATATTGTTTCGACGTTCAGTAAAATGTTTATAAAAATCCGACAGTCAGTTAAAAAAAAATTAAGATCTACAAATAGTAGTAGGCAAAATTGGTAAAAATTGATGTTCGATTCTCGATATCTCGTGAATAAAAGAAGGTATTGATTTCATTCTGTGGCAAATTTGCTTACAAGAATCCAATCTGTATTATTTTATATACAAATTAAGACCTTTCAAAAAAATTTCTTGTTTAATTTCTTGTTTGATTTTCAAATCAAACTATTTCATCATTTGCAAAATATTGTTTGTAATTTTTAGTTAACTTAATTTAACAAAACACTTCAACAAAAATAACAAAAATCTAATAAGAAATTAAAAGATATTGGCTTAAAATTATCAAAATTCTTTAGCTCACACAAAATATTGTTATGAACATTTTGTTAAAGTTTTAAGCAAGTCAAATCGACAGACGGGATGTGAAGTTATCAGTGTGAGTCGCATCCCAGAATCTTTTTTTTATTTTTTATTTAACCAACTTTGTTATTTCCAACAGTACCGTGGGGACTATAAGGTTTTGTTTCTTTTTAACACGAGTAACATATTAAAGCTTTTGATATATTATATATGTAGCTGTACAATAAAAGTGTCCATAAAAAATCCATGTTAATGAACTTTGTGGAATAAATCATTGATTTTAATTTTGTTTTTCAGCCAATTTCGTAAAGCTGTAACTATGTATATAACTGTTTACTCATACTCACGTTTGAAATGTTTGATATGAAAAATCAAAGAGCCGACAGAAATTTCAAGGAGTGAGTTTGAGGGTTGACAGCTGCATAAATGTCATTACATTGAATGCAAAAACCTGTAAGTAAAAGTGACAGTCTTTGTTAAAGGTGTAAGTTTAAAAAAACTAAGGCTGGGATGCGACCTACCCTGAAAACTTCCCTCTGGTGCCCTGCTAAATCATATATTTTTTAAATTTTTTATTTACAGACATTTTAAACTTTACAATCAATAATAGTTATAGCTTAATTTTAACTGTTTGGAATATTTAAAAAAGCTAAACCTATTCAGTAATATTTTTATTATGTTTGTACTTTTTGTAAACAAAACTATCAATTGTTTTTTTCTCAAAATGTTACCTCAGCTACATCAGTCTTCGTAGTACAAAATTATTTCGAAGCTTATATCATATTATTAGTACAATATTCGAGCTGAAAAAAAAAATTATTTTCCAGTTTCATTTATACAAACTGTTAAATGAGATTTTGTTTAAGTTCATAGAAGTTATTATCATTGTTAGGCAAGATGATATGGGTTGTAACACAATCCTTAGGACCATATTATTAATTTTTTTCAGAACAAGTTTAACCGTAGAACTAGTTTTAGAAACTTTTATTGTTTTATGTATTTTTTTCAAGAACGTTAAAAATAATAATTGTAAACTCATTTTAAACTAATTTTGAAGAAAGTGAAAAATTTAGTATTTAATCTTAGGTCGATAATAACGATAGTTTAACAATGGCATATGAGCGGAATTCGAAAATGTATTTGTTAACTTTAAAGCAGAAGTGATTTATTTATTTAATGAATATCTAAACGGGAATTGTGTATTAAATCAACGATTAGTAACTTTTTTGCTGTTTTTCCACCGTGTTTAATCTTTTCGTTACTTTTTATGTACATAGGTACATAACAAATTATCAGTCATCAAAAATTGAGTTTGAATAATATGCTTTATTAAGAGAAATCGTTAAACCATCTGTTGTTTAACAGACTTAAAATATGTTTGTTTTATTTTTATAGATAACATTATTTTTCTCTTAATTTTATTACAAACAAATTAATCACTTGAAAATTTAATAGTAAATAAAAAGAATGATTAATAAAAAAATGTAAATAAGAAACAATCTTGTGAAATAATAAAATTGACACATAAACCTTATTTGCAGGTTGTTTTGGTAAATAAGCAATACAAACAAAACTGAATAAAACAATTTTTTTAAATGTAAGGTCTCACGTACTTGTTTTTTTGGCATGCCCTCTAGTAGGCAACATGTTTATTTTTAATGAAACAAAATTTAAACAAAACATTTATGTTTATTCATAAATTATTTACACTTTTACTAATACAAATTCTGATAAGAAAAAAGTCCAAGGGAAGATCAAAGCAGAGATGACCTGCCACAGTCACGTTTGTACATCGCAACTGTGACAATTCGAAGTGAAGCTGTGTTTGAAATTGGCGGTAAGAATATAATACGCTACAAAAACTTACTTTTTTAAAACAAGCACACACTCAAATTGTTTTGAAAACGGACTTTTATGAACCAGAAACAATTGTTAACATTAGGAAAAGAGGGCAGAGTTAATAAAGAATTTTCGTTGAATATTGGTGTTGAACTTTTGAACATTGCAATGACAGCGAAAGACGGAGTGTGGTTAGGCATTCCACATTCGCGTAGTACGGCTTAAGATCGAATATATGTATGTACGTCACAATACAACTAAAGTTGTACTCAAGGGTTAAGTGATGAACATTCCTAGACTCGCGAGTATTACGACTCACTGATAATCTTATTTTGTACTTAGCATATTAATTTTTATCTTATTACTTTTTATGACTGAATTATTACAGAGCTTTTCAGATTTTTGTTTGTGAGTTTAGTAGAAAAGAAAGCAAATCTGGTGTAAAATAACAAAATTAAAAATCTTGATATGACATCTTCTAGATTCCTAAAAGCGTCATGAATGGAGAACATATGTTTAGAAAATGATTATTAATTGTTAAGGTACAGTTAAAATATCTGTGTTTAAATAACGATTGTTTTTATTCTTATAATTGTTTTTTTTTTTTTTTTTGACGAAACCAATACTTGTCCCATTACACAAAATAGAATTTAAATAAATATTAAAAATTTAACTTTGCGTCGATAATATGTTTAAATTTGATACAAAAATAACCATTACATTTTGACATGTGAGTATGTATGTATTTTAATTGTAAACATGTGACTGAGGGTTAATAAACTATAACTACGAAGATAATGCTAAAAAGTCGTCCCACACAAGGTTATTATCAATTCCTTGTAATAAAAATAACCAAATAATAATTCTTTTTTTTTTGAGATAACAAAAGATTAAAAAAAATATATGGAGGAAGGTATTGATGATGAAAATGGGTTAGGTATTTCAAAGCGTAAAAAAACAAGGCTCAAACTGTAAGCAAACATTTTTAGTATACCCTATTTTTAGAGGAACTAAAACAAATGACAATGGCGTCATTTTGTAAAATTTAAACCACCGGCCATCAAGATTGTTTAAATTTAAGAAAATTAATATAGCGTTGTAAATAAATTAATAAATTAAGTAGTGCCACAGCTCGAAGAGTATCAGGGTCTAGTGACATAAGACTCTCAACCATTCCTATGTGCGGGTCATGTCAGAAGTATAGAGGGAACCTTCAGCTTTTAAGCCGAATCCGAACGGAAAAAACAACAGTACCCGTGAAAAAACTATTAAGGTGGCACAGGCAATGATTTAACCCAATACTTCTGGCATGACAGTCCTACGCACTAATCAACACATCACGGGTACTATTAAGGCGTTGTAAAACAGGTTTAAAGCGTTTTTCTTCAGTCTTCTAGGGTTTGTAAGGCTGTTTTTTTTTATTCAGCATTATTATAAACATAAGAATTCGCTATTATGTTTGAAAAAAAGTTTTCCATTATTTTGGTAATATAATTGCACGATTTGCAAACGATGTTCAGGAGTAAATCTTTCAATATGAAATTGTAAACCAAACTACGCACAAATCAAGTGACAGCTGTCAAAAAGACCAACTTCCAGAAAAGAACTGATGCATTGAAAACAAAACGTCAAAAAATCCACCCGTCATTAGGTTTTATAAATGGGTTTTCAATTGGCGTGGGTAGATTTTGATGCCCCTGGCGGCCATTTTGTTTTGGTGACATCTGTCAAATCTTTTGTTTATTGTTCCCTTACTTATGCCAAATCATCATGGCAAGTTACACGATTGAAAAGCACGTTCAAATAATAAAACTTTATTATCAAAATGAGTGTTCGTTAACGCAAACTTTGTGCGCATTGCGCCCATTTTGGTGGCGTGGTGGCCCTTCACAGCCGACTCTTCAACGTTTAGTGGCCAAATTAGAGACGATCGGTTCAGTAAACAATCAGCCAACACCCGTACGTTCAAAGAACGCAAGATTGTCTGAGAACATCGCCGCGGTCCGTGAAAGTGTACAGCAGAACCCGAGGCAGTCTATCCCTCGCCGTGCCGCCGAACTCGGCCTTTCGCAGACTTCAACTTGGCGAATTTTGCTTGGGCCTACACCCGTACAAGATCCAACTGACCCAGGAGCTCAAAGTTCATAACCATAGACAACGCCACCGTTTGTTCGCTGACTGGGCTTTGAATCGTTTGGAAGAGGACCCCAATTTTGGCCGAAAAATCATAACAATGATTACATGATAACATAAAAATGATAACTAATTTCTTATGGCACAAATTGAACCATATGGACCTAGACGACATGTGGTTCCAGCAAGACGGCGCTACGTGCCACACAGTAAACGCCACGATTAACATTTTGCATGAACGATTTAAGGGGAAAGGTTATCTCTCGCAGGGGTGGTTTGTATTGGACACCAAGGTCCTTGATTTGACCCCGCTAAACTTTTTCCTGTGGGGTTTCTTGAAGTCGACGGTCTATGCCAATAAACCACAATCGACCGATGCCCTAAAGGTGAACAGAACACAGGCCACCGCTAAAATTCAGACCGATCTATGCGGAAGAGTCATTGAAAATTTGACCACTCGGATCTGTGCCACCGTAAGAGTTTTTTTTTAAATTAACTAATGCAACGAATTTGACTCAAAAATGAGATATATGTAGCCACGTTTTTGGAAAAGATTGTTGGTAAAGCCTAGTACCAGTGAACCATCTCGTGAACCCATACAAATTTCGGTTTTTGATTCACCCGTGAACGTGCTCGTGAAGCTGAGTGGAGAACAAAGTGGAGAGTTTTCGTTCACGGGCAATTCACGTGCAAAATGTACGGGAACTGTTGGTGAAGCTTTGACATTTGGTTACAAAAAAAGGACAGTTTTCAATTTGTACTGAATACTGATACTCATTCCTCATTTAAAGTTTGTGGCTGCTTTGCGTGTGGTTTTTAAAAAAAAGTTAAAATGCATTTATATGAAATAGAATACAAATGTTCACAACGTGTATTCACAAGTGTGTTCCAGTGAGCAATTTCAAAAGTTCACTTTCTCCACTGGCGAACGTTCACTTCACGAGGAAGTATGTACTAGGCTTTAATGTGAAAAACCCACAGCACTGGCTGTACTCATGTTTGTGGAAAAAATTTGAGAATGCTTACTATTTTCTTTGAAATTGAGGCTGGGAAGTTGTCTGAGAGTCACTAGGCCCTGGTTCTCTACGAACTATCGCTGTTGCCTTCAAGCTGCGATTTGACCCCTTCGGACGTTTTTTTGTGTGGAACCGTAAAAAACCGATGTTATGGCAACAATCCGGAATAAATTCCAATACTTAAGACTAATACCATCAACAAGGTTTTGGAAAGTTGGAGTGACAGAATGTGCTACTGCGGAGCCAACCTAAAACTTGTATTTTGCCGTTCTTATAATTCCACAAGTAAACATAGTAAACAATTTTCGATTTTATTCTAAATTAATTGGTATATTAACACATACATATCTAAAGAATTGAATTGAAGCTGGCTTATGTTAAATATGAAACACTAAACTGTTAAAATTTCTTTAGTTTAAAATGCTTTGAATTTAATACATTTTTGAGGGTATATAATCCCCAATTAGATGTAGCAACATAAAAGATAAGCGCAGTGGTTGGCCGTTATTTAATTACCTAGAAATCATTATTAAACATTAAAAACGTCCTTTTGGATACAAAATAGCTTAATCACCTTTATAAGGGAAACACTAAAGTTTTCTCTTTTAATAGTTTAATTTCTCTACACCTACAAAAAAAGGGTTGAAATAAAATCCATACGGTTGATAAGTTTTATTTTATGTTTTTAGTTTCAAATTTTGATGACATAGTTTTACCTTTCTCAAAGTTTTATCTCTGATTTTAAAATAATACCTATAACATGGGTTGTTCGTAATCATTTATTATTAAAATAAGTAGGGTTATGTTCACCTTTAAAACTAATGAGTAGTTCCATTTACAGAAAGAAAACGAATCCTTTTGACCTTTACTTTACTTTTACTCCAATTGATCATCTTTTTTCTTTGAGCTAACTACATATAGTAAATACCCGAATCGGATATTAGATTTTGTCACATTCGCACAATCTGTTGTAACATAAAATTTGCAAGGCAGGATCTAACGCCCCCAAATCGGCTCCGACATGAACACTCATTTCCTTAATGTTTTAACCTTCATTTAGTCCTTTTACAAAATTTGTAAAAAAAAATAAAGAAAGAAATTTCTCATTTAATCTCACGGTCTTTATTACTTTCCTCATGTCTCATGTGGGTTAGGGTTGTAAAATAAAGCATACGTAAGGGATATCTTTTCAAAGGTAAATTCTAAAAGATGAAGATGACTTTCTCTTTATGTTCATCGTTGTTGTTGTTGTTGTTATTGAATTCCTTCAATCTTGTTTAAAACCGTTCTTTCGATGAGTTAAGGAATTTTACTTCACATAAAGAATCCTTTTTGATAGGTTTAAATTTTGTATTCTTTATAACTGCCGGTGATTGATCGTATGTTGTATCTAGCTAGGAACAGACCTCAGACCACAAAGACGAAAGGTTTAACGACGGTACCTATCCTTTGTGTCTTTATTTCTATCAACATCATCATACAGGTTATTTTATGTTCGCGTATAGTAAGATCTCATTTTCTCAATGAACAATGAAATTGAAGTTCTAACAAGTCTTAGAAGAATGAATAAGCATAAGCTTTGTTTTTTTATTCCAATAACACAAGTTAAAAAGATCCTTTGTGTAAGACCTTTTGTAAATTTAGTGGATACGGTTCAGTAGAAAAATTGAATTAAAGAATGAAGAAAAAAAAGCAGGTTTGCCGTATAAATTCCAGAGAAAACAGTCATCTATTTCTATTGTTCAAATATCAAGAACACTTCCTTTTTTTATTGTTCATTATCCTGCATGTCTTAAGCAAGAACAATATAAATTAAGGCGCTGTGACAGGAGCAGCATGCCGCGTGTTGTTGTTATTTAGATTTTTAGAAATGTTGCGAAAATACCACATCATCAGTATGTATGATTTGTATTAGCTTGGTTGCTTTTAGAGGTCAAGTGGAATAAAATAATCACAATTTTGTAAAAATGGCTCAGTGATAATATTTAAGTACAATTAGAATGAAATTTAAAAAGAAAAGTTTCAAACTTAAAAGAAACGAGATTGATGCAGGAGGTGTTTAAAACTGCCAAAACTTCCCTACACGACACTTTACTTCACCTTAGAATTTTGAACTTTCACATCACAAGAGTATTTCTTGTGAAGCAAGCAAAGGAATAATGCTTGGAAAATTTGTGGTTTTCCTTATTAGGCGCGTGGTAACCACCCACTTTCTTAGAATTGCTATCAATTTGTTTACATCATTTTGTAATCATGATGAAAAGCTGAAAATTTTCTAAATTGATATTTGATAGGAATTGAAGGTCAAGGAAAAGTTAAAAAGCCGTTCCCTTTTTAGAATTGGTATACATTAGAATGATGAAAATTAATAGAATGCTGAAGGACTATTTAAGAGCAGGCAAAGTTTCTACAAACTTTTATTTTCAACATTTATATGAAAAAATAAGTTTGGTTTCAACATCTATTTTTATTCCCGAGAATTTTAGTCGGAAACCAATTTTCACCAATTTTAGTAGAATTTTTTGATTTTATTGTAGGTATTTGTTATATACATAAGAAAACAAAATTTAACTGAATGTTGAAAACAATATTATGACTTGCGATATATAGGAACTGTATCTGAAGTATTGCATTAGTAAAAAATATCTAACTCGAGAAGTCGAAAAATGTGGGTTTCCCGATTCCGCCCGTCTGTCTGTCTGTCCTGGCCCCCACAGTCCAAAGCATTAGGTTGATTGACTTCAAATTTGAAGATTAAGGTTTTGAGCCGATTCGCTTTAGGCGTTAATTTTTGTTTTTTAAAGACTAAAAATAACAGTGCTCCCTACACAAATTTTTTATTCAAAAATCGAAAATTCGAATTGTCTGAAAAACAAACCGATAAACGTATTCATTTTTTTAATTTTCGCTAAAATATTTGTTCTTTAATTGGCTTCTTTCAATATACAAAAAATATTTTTGTTTTGCTCCCTAGAACCGTTATTTACTTCCCATAGGAAGTTATTGTAATGGGTCCGATTTGTCAAATTGAAAATTTTGACATTTCTCGACGTTTCAAGGTCCCTAGAGTCGAAATAAAAGATTTTTAGAAAGATGTCTGTGCGTGCGTGTGTACGTACGTTCGTATTTCCGTACGTCCGTACGTTCGCGACGTTTTTTTCGTCTTCCATAGCTCAAGAACCAGAAGAGATATCGACTTCAAATAAATTTTGTTATACAGATAATAAGGCAGAAAGATGCAGAAAGGGCTCTCAAGAAAATTGCGTGGGTGGTTTTTTTACCATAGCAGTTTAAAAAAAATGTGAAAATTTTGGTTAACCCTTAATATCTCATGAACCAATAACGCTAGAGACTTGAATTAAATTTTATATTATATATTGTAACGTAATACAAACCAAGTATATTTTTGGGAAAAAATCCAACTAACGGTTTTTTTTTATAATTCAAAAACACTGAAAAAAAATTTGTCACTTCGAAAATTTTACGACCAAAATATGATTTCATCTCCAAAACAATTTTGTGCATCGAAGAATAATGTTTTTGACATCTGATAAATTTTTGAGAAAAATATAATTAAAAACTTTTTTTATAAAAAATAAAAACCTAAAAAAACATTACTCAAAGTTCGGAAAAATTTAATTTCGACTCAAATATCTTTTCAAAAACTTGAGACTAAGGCTTCAAACTTATTTTATCTTATAAGAAATATTGTTTTCAATATTCAGTAAAATTTTGAAAAAATCGAATTGACAGTTTTTTTTTATAAAAATAAAAACCGAAACAAAATTTAACAAAAGTTGGTAAAAATTGATTTTGGACTCAAATATCTTTCCAAAACTTTGAGATAATGGCTTCTAACTACTTTTTACTTATAAGAAATGTTATTTCCAACATTCGATAAAATTTTGAGAAAAATCGCATTGACAGTTTTTTTTACAAAAAATAAAAACCTAAAAAAAACAATACTAAAACTTGGTAAAAATTTACTTTCGACTCAAATAGCTTTTCAAAAATTAAAAATATTGGCTTCAAACTTATTTTATTTCACAGAAAATATTGTTTTCGATATTCAGTAGTTTTTTTTATAAAAATCCAATAGTCTGTTTTTTCATAAAAAAATAAAATCTACAAAAAATAGTCCGCAAATTTGGTAAAAATTGATACATATATAGACAAACTTTTAAGCAAGACAAATCGACAGACTTGATGGGAAGTTATCAGTGTGGGTCGCATCCCAGCCTCTTTTTTTGTTTTTAAGTTTTCCCAAGAACTAATCAAACGATTTCAATATTTTTTTCTGCACAAGCTCTTATACTGTTTCAATAATATTTGATGATAAAAAATGTCATTGTGTCATTTTTGAGTTTTAAAATGTATTTTCAAAATGGCTCATCATTTTTTACGAAATTAAAATGTATCTAAATGTATATAAATAAGTTCTAAATAACTGCACACCAAAAATATTTTTAAAGTAAAATTAAAAAATTATATATACATACATATGTATATACAAAATCAATTATAAAAAAACTACTCTTACGATTTTCAAATGAAAAAAATGAAAAATTGAAATTTTTTTTTGAGAAATCAAATGGCATTTAAATTTTTGAAAACCACATTTTTTTGCGGGTACATTTTTAAAACTTAAAATACAGACAATTTTTTGAAACAGATTCTTCGGATACATGAGCAAGTTCGTGAAACCCAGTCGTACATTTTATTTTAAGATGAAATTATTTTGAAGCCAATATATTTTTTTAAGCTTAAAGTATTGTTCTTTTTAGGTTTCTATTTTTTGTAAAAAAGTGACTTCGTTTTTTTTTTAATTTACTAGATGTTAAAAAAAAAAAATTAATTAATTTACTAGATGTCAAAAACGTAGTACCCGTGGCATGATGGTTAGTGCGTTGGACTGTCATGCCAGAGGTCTTGGGTTCGATCCCTGCCTATGCCATCTAAAGTTTTTTTCACGGGTACTGCCTCTTGCGAGAAATTGACAAATTCTCCAAGAGTAATTCTTGTCATGAAAAGTGCTTTCTCAAATTGGCAGTTCGGATTCGGCTTAAAACTGTAGCTCCCCTCCATCCCTGAAAATAGTACTCGCACACAGGAATGGTTGAGAGTTGTAAGTCACTAGGCCCTAGTTCTCAACGGACTGTTGCGCCACCTGATTTATTTATTTATAGATGTCAAAAACGTTTTTCTTTGCTGTGCATACAATTATTTTGGAGCTTAAATCATTTTAGGTGATAAATATTATTCTTAGTTGTTTTTATTCATACATTTTTTTTTTAATTATAATAATTTGGAAGCCCCCAGCGTAATTGCTCCGTGAGATGTTTTAGTTCACTTTTTTTTAAACTGCTGTAAAAACAAATGTTTTGAAAGTCCCCTCTGCATCTTTCTGTGTTATTATCTGTATAACAAACACAGGCATACATATCTCCATACAAAATTTATTAAGGTTCTAGGGACCTAGGGACTTATTAAAATAACTTCCTATGGGAAGCTGAAAAGACTAAGTACACGATGGAGTAAGAATGTTTCGACACAAATGGGGACCGTATCAAAAAAAGTAAGAAATAAGCACTTATCGTATCGAAAATTGAGAAAGCGATTTCTGGGACTACAGAATGGGGTTGGGTTCGATATTCCGGTTTTTATATTTCCGTTTCTTAAAATCCCGTTTTTTTTTAATCCTACTGTTTATAATCCCGATTTTTATATTTCCGCTTTTTGTAATCCCGTTTCTTATAATCCCGATTTTGCAATTAGTTTTGATTGCAAAATCGAAATTATAAAAACATTGAAACAAATAAAAAAATTAGAGATTTTTCTAAATTAATTTTATTGTAACTTTTAACATATAAAATATAGAGTAAAGTACTATTCTTTTAAAACAAAATAAAAAACAAACTCAAATCAATTAACAAAGTAAATGATAGCTGTAAACCATTACCGAGCGGCAGATTTGCTATAGGATTCATATTATTTGTGCAAACAAAATTACGAGATTATTATATTTTAGTCAAGTAATTTAACATTCAATCCTTTGACTCCTATTGTTATTTAGTTTAATGCGCGTATTTTGTAAAAACAAAAACGGGATTGTAGGTATTTGATTTTAAAAAGCGGGATTGTAATATTGATCAGGATTTCGAATCAGCGGGATTTTAAAAGGCGGGATTTCAAAAAATAGGTATTTTAGAAGACGGGATTTTAAAACTTTATTTTTTGGGATTTTTTAAAAACGGGATTTTAAAAAGCGGGATTCTGATATATTCCCTACAGAATGTATATTGTCTTGTATGATATGCGGTTTCAGGAAAGCATCTTAACACCTTAAAAAAACTCTAACAAAATGCCTTAGACAGACTAATACTTTGGTCTGATCGGTGTGAACTGGGTGTTAACCCATACAAAACCGATTTAGTCTTATTTTCGAGGAAATACAAAATTCCATTTGTTAACCCACCCTATATTAAAGGAATCCAATTAAAATTCTCGGACGGGGCTAAATACCTACGGGGGCTAATAATCTACTGTAGCTCTCTTTTCTTGCAAAAAAGCTATTGGTAATAAATGGGGCTTACAACCCAGAATCACGCATTGGCTTTACACATCGGTATAATTAGACCGATTTTAATGTACGGTGTGGCAGTATGGTAGACGGCTTTAGAGAAAGCTATAAACCGCGACAAATTAAATAAAGTCCAACGTTCAGCTTGCCTATGTATAAGCGGATCGCTTCGCACAACCCCATCTGCGGCACGTGACACCTTACTCTACCTAACACCTCTTGATATATTTAGTAAACAAATAGCTGCAAGCTCTGCTATTAGCCTCAAAGCTTCGTCGCAGTAGATTAACAACAACATTGGCCACTCCGTAATTCTTAGGTATTTAGAATCAATTCCAAAGCACACAGATTACACCATCCCCCACTGCAATTCGACAGAAACTTCCAGATTTCTATACCTTCCATATGTTTCTAGGAGGGGCATTTCTGAAAGACGAGTCAATCCATTTTTATACAGATGGTTCAAAAAAAAAAGAAAGGGTTGGTGGAGGTGTGTACTCTGAACGATTGAATTTAAGTCTCTCATTCTTCCCAATCATTGTAGCGTGTTCCAGGCGGAACTTTTGGCGATAAAAGAAGTCTTGTCCTGGTTAAAAAACACGTGATATCAACATCTGATATCCGTATTTTCTCAGATAGTCAGGCCGCTATCAAATCTCTGGACTCTGTCTCAACTCTATAACAGTCCATAACTGTCGATCATCTCTAATGGAGATGGCACAACAGTTTAATATTCACCTTTGCTGGGTGCCGGGCCATAGAGACATTCCAGGTAACTGTAAGAGCCCCCGCAGACTGCAGACTTTTTATCGGCCGATAGTTTGGTCGGCTTCTTAATCAGTATGGAGAGGAATGCATATGCGCACACTACAGCGATTCAGTATCGGCCGATAAAAAAGTTTGATGGGCTACCCGATTACATTCAAACTAATCTGTCGGCCAACTATCGGCCGACTGTTTAATCAGTATTGGTGCATACACGCCTGCGCATACATGGCGATTGTTTAGTCGGCCAATAGTTCAGTTCTCTCTGTGATTTGGCGTCGTGTGCGTATATTTTGAATATGGCGTCGCCCAAATCACAATAGAATAGTCGGCTGACTGTTGGATAGCCGATAAAAAGTCTGCAGTCTGCTCTTAAGGTAGATGAACTCGCCAGGAACGGTACAGTACAACCCATTCTACCACGTTTGGCAACTGCTGGCATACCAATCGCTACTTGTAAACTGTTGCTAATGCAAGACGCTATGAAGAAGGCAAACCCCAGGTGGAACAACATCACCACGTGTCAGGTCACAAAAAACATCTCGCCAATACTAGATTTAAAGCGATCAAGGTGCTTGCTATCTCTAAGCAGATTGCATATAAGCTCGATAATAGGTGCCATAACCGGATACTGTCTAATAGGAAATCACGCCACGCGGCTAGGCGTATTCTCAAATGACTTCTGCAGAAGCTGTATGGAGGAGGAAGAGGAGGAAAGAGTTCCTCACCTTCTCTGTACAGTGTGCCCTGCTCTAGCTCAAAAACGCAAGAATTACCAAGAAAATTCTTCTTCTGCCTGCCCGACAACTTCACAAATCCCATCGTTTTGTACTTGAATCGGTCTTGGAGTATTGGCAAAGTCCTTATCTTTTACTTTGTCTTTAAGAAAAAGGTCTAAAGATGTAAAATCACAAAATCTAATGGCAAAATCTAATTACTTCTTCGAGAAATAACACGGTTAGGAAACTTTTCCTGCAAAATTACGATTATTTCATTGCTTGCGTAGCATGGGGCGCATTTTCTCAGAGAATTGTGTAGGTATGTTGTTTTGTTTTGAATATAATGTTCAATTAAATAACTTATTTACCGAAGGTTCTGTACAAATTTACAACATTTTGAAATCTACTATGGTTTCTTTGCGGGTTTCTCATACGAGGGATTTTCATTTCATAATTATCCGTTCTTTACCGGACATTCTGTCCAGATAACATACATAGTGTTTAAACTATAAAAATATATATTTCCTATTAAAAAATCGGAGTTGTTTCTTAGAACTCCCAACCCAAAAGCTTCATTGACGTGACTTCAGTAATGTTTGTCAGTTTTTGAAGTCAAATACGTACAGTTAAAATATTTGTAAGTTGACTTGCATACTTTTGACGAAACTAAATCACTGCGATCTGGTATAAAATTTATCTACAAAAGCCTTCTTCGATTGTCCGAAGAAGTCTAAATACATTTTCATTTTCCAAAACTAAAAACATCATACAGTACAGTCACTGATCTAGTTCTGAAATGCTCGTTGCGTGACAGAAATCCATGAAGTGTTAAAAAAAAGTATTAAAAATGATTTTCTCAGGTTATTTTATCAACCCAAAAAATTAACAATGGCCGCCATTAATACCATAAGCTCGGAAATGTTCAAAAACTTGAAATAATATTTTTTGTATGCAACTTAGCTCTCTCGAAACTTGGGAAATAAATGGATAGGACCTTATCCTGATCCTGCGGTGAATTTCTATTAAATTTCTGTACAAAATCCATTTTTGTGAAAACTTGGGCAGAAATAGAAATCCTATGCTAAGCAATAGACGATTATAGCATGAATTGCTTTACTAACTTTTGTTTTTCTTTTTTCTGAAATTTAGAGTGCTTTAGGGAGTTTAGAAAATCATGGAATCGTATTTAAAAAAAAGGTGCATTATATCGTATATTTCCACACGATTCGTATTTTTACCTAAGAACGCATCAATCATTGAGAAACCTATGAAATTAAACACTTTTAAGCATTTTATATTTGCTTTTGCATTCGATTTAAAGCCGACCATTCCAAAAGATAAAAAGATACAGAGTAAGAAAAAGAGTGTTAAAGAATTTGTCTATTCAATTTAAAGCACACTTTAACAAAACAAGTCGATATGGTTTTAAAGGATGACATAAATAATGTCATGGTCATCGCAGAGAAATATTTTGTTGAATCGGACACTAGAAATTGGAGAATAGTGCAAGGTAAAAGATTGGAATGTTGAACTTTCCCGTCAGGATGGTGTAGTTAATATAGTGAAGTCTATTTTTAAAGGTATATACAAACCTCTCTACGAATACCTGTCTCTGAACTCCCTGAGATTGATGTTGTTTCTTTTTAATGAAGTTCTTGGGTAGAAAAATAAATGTTCAGATGTAGAAGACGTCCACAAATAATTACTCTACACCATCACTCGTCGTATATTGTAAAGCGTTTTTCACTTATGAAGCCACGACGACGACGACGAACGGTAGAAAAGTGCAATTGACTTGGACACAATGTACGTACATACACAGGTACTCGTGCTTGCCTTTTCATGGATTTTCACCCACATTTTTATTTCTTGTGCATGAGTGCCTGGCTTTTTTGAGCTAATTACACAGCCAAGTTGGTCGATAAGAGAGTTTGTGTCATTCTTTGTGGAATGCGATTTTTCATTTTTATACATCAAAAAAGTTAAAAACCACTTGGAAGCATCGCTGCCGCCATGGCTCGTTGGTCGTCACAGGGATCCAACCCGTGTCGTTGCAAATGAGCTGGAATTGTTGGAAATTTATAGCCCTTATGATGCAAGGTAATCATTGTAAACTATTTTAGGAATTAAGTAAGCACCAAGTCAGTTGTGAACTGATGACGGTACGGGCAAAAGAATTAATGACATTTTTGTACAAGTACAAATTATCCATTTAAAAAGTACTCAAAGGTCATGAAAAATAATATCTACTATTATTCTATCACATTTAATGGTGCTAGAAGGATGATAATATCCTCGAGTCTTGAGCTATTCTTAGAGAAACATCTTAAGGATTAATTCTAATTGTATATTGAAGTTTCAGCACTTACCTAAACATAGATACTCTGTGATGTTAAACTTTTTGCGTTTTAAATTAACACCGAAAACTTTTATCCTTAAAATTAGAGATACGATGACTTTTAATTGTTTCGGATGAAAGTTGTTGCAAACGGTAAGGAAATTCATTTTAATTTTATTTAGGACAAAAATATGAGGAGTCCAGTTAGAAGTTTAAATTGAATTACACCTGCTAATAAGTTGAAAACCTCCTCCTGTCTGCCAAAACCAATAGCTAGAGCATAAGCATAAGGTATACTTAAATCGTTTGCTTCAAGTTTGAAACAACCCAATTATTTTGAAATTAAATTCTAACCTTAAAAGGCGTATTTAAAAAAGGTTTAAATAGCGGCCCGGAGTATTGCTCAATATCTCTGAAGCTACTTTAAAAAAAAACACACATTCCTACCTAATAGGGAATCACAAATTTGTGTTGGTAATAGTGTTTCTAAGATACTTCGATGTCCTCGTGATGTCCTCATGTTTCTAAACAAATTGATTCTCAGACTTTGATAATTGGACTTTGCAATAATGAAAAAAAAGATAGATAATTTTTCAAATGTAAACTTACTTCACTTGGCTTTATTTCATGACGCCAGAAGATTAGGTATTTAGCAAAGTTTCACAATCGACTCAAGGCCTTAAAAATGATTTGTGAAGTTATCGATGACATACAGACTCAAATATCCTAATTTGACATGGTATTATATCATGGAAAGGATATGATGTTGCAAACGTAGCTATGGTGGCTATTCAACTGATATTGTTTTTCCTTGTTAATAAAATAATTATCTATTAATTTCTGTTCAAAAATACTATTTTTTTATTTCAAAATGAAACCTATTATTGGAAAACGTGTTTTTCAAAATTTAGATTTTTCAGTTACCCTTTTTTTCTTATTAATTATTAATTTTAATTGTTTTCAAATGTTCACAGTTAATTTGTCCTTCAATAAAAATCCCATATATTTTGTAACTAACTAGCAGACCCGCCCACTCGTTGCTTTAGCTGAATGATTTATGATGGATTCAAAAGACAAAATTTAAAACAAGTTAATACCTATTTATTAAATACTCTTATATTTTTTAATTCGAATAAATCACAGATCCTGTTTAATGAAGCACAAATTATTGCAAAACATTTTTGGCCAATCGGTCTTTTGTTAATACAATTAAACTTGATGGCCTTCTTACAATTTCCAAGAAATTAGATCTGAAGAAATTTTAGATCTTCATTTGGCATTGGCATCAATGATCCAATTTTAGGCATATTTGGCTTTCAATCATTAATGTTGTTAAAAACTTGTGACTATCCGATGACAGATTTCAAACTTTGGATACTACAAGCAAGAATGACATTTTTTTGGCACTTCGTAGCACCTGGATTCATATTCATTAAGCGATTTGGAAGAAATGCTTGAGACGCTAAAATATGGAAAAGCAGCCGGCTCGAATGGTATTCCAATGAATTTTTTTTATACTTTTGAGTACAGTTTTGAAGTGAGAATTTTCTCCAGAGGAATTTCGAGATGCCATTATATTCATATAAGGATCGTTATTTTATATTTTAATTAGGTCCTTAAAATAAAACATAAACTTAACTAAAACTACCTAACCTGTCTAAAAACTAGAACTTCCACAGAAGCAAATCTATCTTTGTATTTCTTCTTTGTGTCACCATGCTTATTCTACTTAAAACTAAACCCTAAGACTATAAAATAGGTATGTAAGCCATCCAAGGCTTAGAACCCCATCCCGACTACATATTGTAAAGTGAATATTGAAGCCACCAAAACTGGTGCTCCTGCTTCAACCCATCTTTTCGGTCCCGTTTGGACACAGCCCCATTGAACCTAAGGAATCCTGCACGTCTTATTCAGGACGTCTCGACTGCGAAGGAGCAGCTGTCGTTCCATGGTACTTCGTCTAACGTGATAGATAAGTGGAACTGATAATGTGTCTTGTATCAGAGGGTCTACAAGAGGAAAGTGGAATAAAGCCGCTCAAGAGCGCATTTGGTTGTTCGAATAGAACGCCTCGAAAGTAAAATTGTTGGTCGAAGTCAAATCTTTCGCAATCTGACCTCGGACAATTATTATTACCAAATTGTCAATTATGTTGATTCAAGCCACGTTGTATAGTACTTCGTTTAGAGAATACTGTACGTAAGAAGATTCGGGCGTTTAGTGCAAATCGATACAGCGTCGAAGACACTTTATTCCTTGCAACCTGTAATTTAAATAAAATGTCTACATGCGAATACTTTCAATTATACGAGTATACATATTAATTTTCATCCTGAGTCCTTACAACCTTATAGCTATTGAATTGAATGAACAGTCAATAAATCCGTTTGCTTGAACAATATGATAAAAATAATTGTCTCAATACGTATCAAAATTGAACTCTCTCAAAGCCCTGCGCCGCCGCCGCTGGCGGCCGGCACCGTCTATAATCATACTGATTGTTTGAAGGATAACAAACTGGAACGTTTAGCACTTGAAAAACTGTATGCCTATAATCGCTAAACTATTGCCTTGGGCATCATCACTACATCAAAAAGTAGGTAATCGAAATGTTTACCTTGCTTTAGTTTAATATCATGTTTACTCACGAGGATAGTTTATTATGGAATCCAAACATGTGCTCTATCCAGATTTGTATTGTATACATACATACGTAACCGTAGTTGAAATTCTCAATCCCCCAAAGACCATTCTTTCCTCCATAATTACGAAGAGCAAACAAACGAAATGGGCATCCGATTGCATGCGGTGTATAAGTTTAACTTCCTACCTTTTCACAAAGTTCATTAGACATTCAAAAATGAAGCTCATAACTGTGACGTTCGTAACGCTCGTCTTGACTATTGGAATTTGTGAAAAATATTTTCACTCACCTGCAGTTGAACTCATTGAAAAAGTTCACGAAGAAAGTTTTGCGGAGGCGATTTGTTTCGTTTGCGTTGATGGTGCATTTTTAAGTTTGTTTTTGAAAATACATTCCAATATTCCAGTGGTCATTTTTGATTCGCATTCACCGAATATCTCTTCGAATGGTAGCAAAAGTCTCTACGGACACGTGATGATAGTGGTTGAAGCTGTCAGCGAGGATCCAAATGATATCGAAGTCCTGCACGAATTAATTCTTCGACTTGGAGTTCGAAATTTTGCAACCATCATTGCAGAGGATATTGATAGATTACGGAGGTATTTCTCGTTCCTTTGGGAGAAGAAATTTAGGAGGACTTTTGGAATTGTCAATGGAACCTTCTATGCATACTTTCCGTATGCAGATTCAACACTTCTTCCGTTTGCCAAATTGAATCCTCTCCCCAATGCACAGATGAACCTAAACGGACACGTTATACGCACTGCTATCAAATTGGACCTACCTCGGTCATTTTGGTATACTGACAATCGTGGTGTTCGAAAAGTGGGGGGCTTTGTTGCCCAAGTGCTAACGCACTTTCTTGAAAAGTACAATGGAACTTTCGTCGATGCTCTGAAGAATAATTTTGAAAAAATGAAGGAGATGGACGCAGTTGTGAAGGGTAACATGGATGTCAGTATGAACCCTTACATTCCCACTGAAGGCATTCAACTAAGTTACCCTGTTAAACTGAGCAGATGGACGATAATAGTTCCACTGAGGGGCTTCTTAGATCCAAATGAGTACTTCTTACGGCCGTTTTCACCGACACTCTGGGTTTGCATCGGACTGACTTGCTTGTACATCATCCTTATGCACATGCTGATGAACATTTTGTTGGGTCTGCCACCAAATATTTGGCATTCATTCAGCCAAATGTATTTAACAATGTTGAATATGTCTCTGGATCAGGAATACTTCAGGGCCTATCGTTTCCAGTTCATTCAAAAAATGTTCGCCTTCATCATTGTGAATTTTTATCTGGTGTTTCTGACATCATTTCTGACAGTCTACATAAAAGTGAAGGAATACGATTCGATTGAAGAGCTCATCGATGATGGTTTACCTGTGATGATGGCCGAATACGATTGGAACTTCACTGACCATAAAATATTCCCAAAGGGCTTTGAGAAAATCCTTTTAATTGTTCCGGCAGATGAGCTGGTTAGGACGCGGTATTCTGTGCAAAATACAACCTATGCCTATGGCGGAGGCACAGATGCTTCTAACTTTCTACAAAGTGTGGTCGCGAGATATTCGAGGCCAAAGTTCAAGTGGATAAGTGCCAGTTTGAATCAGGCCTTGTATGCATTTATTTGGGCCCAAAATGCACCACTTCAGGAAGTTTTGAGTCAATTTATAATAAGAATTTCTGATTATGGATTAATAATAAAATGGACGCAGGATGCAGTTATGCAGGGATCTCAAATTGTTAAACAATATATGAAGATTAAGCCTGAGTCTTCGGATATTTTGTTCCCTCTGACGGTTAAACAGTTGCGGTTTGCTTGGACTTGTCTTTTGTCGGGATTGACAGTTGCTTCTGCTGTTTTCTTGGGAGAAAAATTTGGTGTTGCTTTGTGGAAGTCGTTTTCGTTTAATTTTTAAAAAGAATTTGAAACACCAATAGTACAAAACAAATGGAGTTCTTTTACTTATTCAGAATAATATTTCATTTGTATAAATAATATGAATAAATTTGGACTTGAACAAAAGTTTGACGATGATAGGGAAATGTAAAGTTACTAGTTTTGGTGAGTTCTGTAAGTTATTATTCGTAGCATTGCCTTGAAATTGGAAAAGGAAATTGTCACCATTACAAAAGTGACACATCTTCAACGAAAAAAGTGCAACCACAGACGTGTTCACAATATTGGCTACCGATATCTTGTAATTCTACATACCTTTATTATAAAATGAGATGTTACTGCAACTGACATTGTGTTTCATTGTTAATGGCATAAAGAATGCAATTAACAATGAAACACATCTTAGAAGCTAAGCATAGCAGAGGGTTAAAAACAGCAAGTTCGTCATCTACGGATCAGCTCCTTTCTTTTTTTTGAAAACTGTGTTTGAATAGAAACAGCAAATTCGTCAAATATGGAGCAGTCCTTTTAAACGTATTTCTGAGCTTAACATTTGTTTCATAAGGAACTCCGGTGTTTGTGTGTGTGTTTTATCAACACAATCAATTAAGCCACCTTAGTAGGAATGTTGGCGTTATTCCATAAGTGAAATAGTTCACCACGAATACAATTATGGAAAATACATAAATACACAGATACACAATACACTCACAAAAAAGTGTTTAATTTATTTATAGACTTAAATTTCTTTAAAATAAATAAATCATAGTAAATATGCATTCATTTTTATCCATTATTTTGCATATAAAATTTCGCATCTAAATAAATATTTTAAAAAAATATTCAGTTCTCGTATATTAAGAATTATTTAATTGAATAAGTCAAATGGTGTATGAGTAATATTGCTTCAATCTTAACAAACTCAAATACCTAGTAATTATACTTCTTTATTGTTAAAAGTAGGTATACCTTTGAGTTGAAATACGTAATTTTTATTATTAGAGAATAATTTATCTGATTTCCAAGAAAGTTCATTAAAAGTCAACAAGTCTTGTTATTTTGAAGTACTTAAGTAGTGAGAGGTAAACAAACATACAGTATAGATGGTAAATTTAAATTTCAAAAATTATTCAATCATATTCATTAAGCCCATAATTGAATAAGATTATAACACAGGGATAGACAACGTAAATTTAATATTCTGATAAAGAAAGAAATAATTTTAACAAATAAATTCTTAAATGCTGGTCAACTTCCTCATCCGTTATTATCCTGTGAAGCAGATACTGGAAAGTGGATGTTATTCGGTTTTAAAAAGACAAACTCAAATAACAAAAATGATTTTCAATTTTAAAACCCTTATACAAAAATATTTTGTTCAGGTGATTAGAAAAAATAAACTGTATTTCAAAATGCTTTTTCAAAACTTGCAATGACCATTGTTTACTGAGATAGGTTAGGTTAGGTTAGGTTAGGTTAGGTTGAGGGGCTGACAGTTAATGTCTTTACCGCCACACTTAGATCAATACACAGATCCATTGTGATTGTGTATTGCTATTCAAGCTAATAAGAAAAAACCTATGTGTTCAGTTAGTCAAGCCATTTAGAGGCTTTGACGAAGTTCAGAATGTTAGTACCTGGCGTACTAGAGAGTTCTTTTAAATCCCCGAAGAAATAGTTGCCAAGCAGTTTCTTCCTTTGATGGGAGAGTGCGGGACAGTGACACAGAAAGTGCGAAGTTTCTTCATGCACCTCCTCGTCATCGCATCCTCTGCATAGATCATCTGATCTGATTCTCATCTTTTTCATATGATAACCTAACAGATTATGTCCGGTAATTATGCTTACAAGAGATCGAAGTGATTCCTTTTGTAGCTACATAATTCTTTTCGTTCTTTGTTAAAACAGGGCCAGATCTTTCTTGTAGTGCCGCAGGTGTCAAGAAGGTTCCACCTTTCATCGGCCTTAATAGTTATTCTTTTTGAAATTTCCTATTTTAAATAACAGGTAGGGGTGCTAACTAGCTGAGCTTGGCTTACGTCAAGCATTGACCATAATCTTGCTAATTCATCGGCTTTCTCGTTGCCTAGTATATCACTGTGGCCTGGGACCCAGCAGAGTCTAATGTTGTGCTGTGCGCCAAGAACCTTAAGCTCTTCGCGGCAGTATGAAACAAGATTTGATTTTACCTCAGTTGCAGTAATCGCTTTTATTGCCGCTTGGCTATCAATGTAAAGGGTGATATCAGCTCGTGGTATCGCTACGTTGCGTTGATACCTTTTTAGCAGCTGTTGTCACTGCCAGGACCTCCGCTTGGAAGACGCTACTGTAGTTTGGAAGCCTAAGCGAGGCGGTTAACTTGAGAGATTCAGAATAGAAGCCTGCCCCTACACCAGTGTCCATTTTAGAGCCATGAGTATAGATAGCTATTGACGACTCACTGGAGTATGTGTATGGTATATTATCTATCCATTCCTCTCTGCTTGGGATGGCAGCCTGGAATGGTTTATGAAAATCAAGTTCGGGTATTTTATAGCATGTTCTGTGGAATTGTTTATCCAGACTTTAGTTTGACTAAGTCTCAGGGCACTTTTGGCAGCAGATTCTTGAACAAAGAGGTCTAGGGGAATTAGATTGAGTATAACTTCCAGTCCCGCAGTTGGAGTGGATCTCATTGCTCCCGTAATGCCAGTACACGTAAGTTTTTGAACTTTTGTCAAAGTTTTCAGGTTCGTGCTCTTTTCTAAAGCTTTCCACCATACCAAATTACCATAGGTTAGTATTGGTCTAATTATTGCCGAATACATCCATCTGATAATTTTAGGGTATGGTCCCCAGGTTTTCCCGAAAATTCTATTGCAGGAGTAAAAGCCAATCGAGATTTTAAATGGGCAGCCTTCAATTGAAGGAATTTTAAAATCAGGTATTTTGCGCTTCTTAGTAAATAGCACTAGTTCTGTTTTAGCTGGATTGACTGTCAGCACACAGTTCCTAGTCCATTCGCTTACCAACGAGAGGGCGTATTCAGTTTGTTCAATGATAGTGGGTAGGAACTTTCCAGTCGCTAGTAATGCAAGATCATCAGCGTAGGCTATTATCCTTACTCCACTTGATTTCAATTTAGAGAGTATGCCGTTTATGGCAAGAACCCAGAGTAGCGGTGAGAGAATTCCACCCTGAGGGGTGCCCCTGGATGTGGTTACTCTCACCCTTTCTTCCGCTAGCTCAGAGTTAATTTGTCTCTTTCTGAGCATACACATTATCCACTGTGTTATTGCTTTTTCGACTTTGTGGTCATCCAAGGCTTGCTTCACTGTTTTGTTCTTCACATTATTGAAGGCTCCTTCAATTTGTTAATTTTTAAAACGCTAATATTGATAAATATGTACATATGTCTGTTAGAAACAAGATCCACAAAAACTTTATTTGCAAAATAGATTTCAAACACCATGAAGTTGAATAATATTTATGATATATTGAATATTTTCATTAAATTTTTAATTTATTGATTAATACAGTTTAAACGGCTTTTAGTGCATACACCCTTATTTCGTTTTCCCATCTCGAAAAGCGGATATTTGTTTAGTTTGGGTTCATATTTAGTTAAAATATGTTATTTACAATTGCTTAAAGCAATTAAGGCTTCTTAAGAATGGAAATGGATCTTTTCAATTCAAGATTGCCTGTATTTCTCAGAAACTCAACAAATGTATTTGAATAGAAATTTATATCGTTAATTTGAATAAACGAAAACCACAAAAAGAAATTGATTTGAATTGAATATAACTATGCAAATACGTTTACGCCACAGTGTCCTTTTCCTATTTGTTATCCGATTCTTTTGAAACTCTTGAATTACTTTAATCAATTTCATTATAATTCACTTCAAATTACTCTTTCAAATCTTTTTTCTAAAGAATTCTAATTTTTATCAATATTGTGATCTTGAATGTTTGTATCAACAGTATTCCACGGTTGCATAGCAAAGAAAATTAATTTAAGTGGATGTGGAGAGTTGGTAATTTAGTAATTCCAAATTTATAATTGAAAATTTTGAAAATCTTTAATCTTCGAACCTTCGTGAATCTAGATTAAATCTGAAAAAAATATTTTTGAAAATATTGTAGTCATACTTTGTTGTGAAGAAGAATTAAAATACGAAAATACAACTTTTAAATAACTAACATTTAATTTAAAATTAATTTATATTTGAGTATTCAAAAAGAGGCTGGGATGCGACCCAAACTGATAACTTCCCATCCCGTCTGTCGATTTATTTATCTTGCTTAAAAGTTTGTAGGTTTTCGTGTTGTGTTAAAAAAAGTTATCAGTTGAATTATTCGAAAAAATTAAAAAATTACCAACAATATTTTGCATTTCAGGAAATAGTTTGATTTCAAAATCTATTTTTGTAAACGAGATTTTTAGTCAAAAACATAATTTTACCAATTTTAGTAGCATTTTTAAAAAGTCTTTATTTCTTATATAAATAAATACAAATTGAATTAATGAAATTAATTTGAGAGATATCGAGAACCGAACATCAATTATTAACAAATTTGCATACTATTTTTTGTATATTTTATTTTGTTTTGTAAAAAAACGGACTACTTCTACTGGATTCTTATAAAAAAAACGGACTGTTGGATTCTTATAAAAAAAAATTATTGAATATCGAAAACAATGTTTTCTGTGAGATAAAATAAGTTTGAAGTAAATATTTTTAAATTTCGAAAAGCTATTTGAGTCGAAAGTAAATTTTTACCAAGTTATAGTATTGTTTTTTTTTAGGTTTTTATTTTTTTGTAAAAAAAACTGTCAATTCGATTTTTCTCAAAATTTGTTTGATTGTTGAAAATAATATTTCTTATAAATAAAAAATTAGTTGAAAACCATAATCTCAAATTTTTGAAAATATATTTGAGTCGAAAATCAATGTTTACCTACTTTTGCTAATTTTTTTTAGGTTTATATTTTTTGTAAAAAAAATTGTCAATTCGATTTTTCTCAATTTTTTTCCAAATGCTGAAAATAATATTTCTTATAAGTAAAAATTAGTTGGAAGCCATAATCTCAAATTTTTGAAAATATATTTGAGTCGAAAATCAATGTTTACCAACTTTTGCTAATTTTTTTTTAGGTTTTTAATTTTTTTGTAAAAAAACTGTCAATTCGATTTTTCTTAAGATCTTAAAAACGTTATTTTTCGTAACACGAAATTGTTTAGGAGATAAAATCATTTTTTGTTCGTAAAATTTTCGAGGTGACAAATATTTTTTTTTTAGTTTTTTTGATTTATAAAAAAAATCCCTTAACCTTCCGACCACAACAGGGGTGCTATAACACCCCATGCATTTTTATTTTAAATGTAATTTTGATTTTGCTTCATTCTTTTTTCTACCGTTTTTCGTGCAAATATTTACTTTTTTATGAATTAAGTTTTTTTATGTTTTCAATAAATCATATTAATTGTTATGTTTAAATAAAAATTGTATGTTGTCCTTTAAAGTATACTTTATTTTATACATTTTTTGGCTGGGGTGTTATGCCACCCCTGTTGTGGTGCATGTATATTTTAAAAGTGTTGTGGTCGGAAGGTTAATTGGAATTTTTTGCAAAAATATATTTGTTTGGTTGTTTGGTATTACGTTACAATATATAATATAAAATTGTATTCAAGTCTCTAGCATTATTGGTTCGTGAGATATTTAGGGTTAACCAAAACGTTTACCTTTTTTTCAAATTGCTATGGTAAAAAAACCACAAACTCAATTTTCTTAATTATGCATTATTATCTGTATAACAATATTTATTTGAAGTCGATATCTCTACTGGTCCTTGAGCTATGGACGACGAAAAAAACTTCGCGAACGTACGGACGTATAGACCTACGGACGTACAGAAGTACCGACGTACGAACGTACGTACACACGCACGCACACACATCTCTCTAAAAATCTTTTATTTTGACTCTGGGGAAATGTCGATAAATGTCAAAATTTTCAATTCGACAAATCGGACCGATTACAATAACTTCCTATGGGAAGTTAAAAATTATTATAGATACGAGCAGGTAAGAATCAATTCTTCAATAAAATCAAATAAACACTATAGCAATCAGAGAAACAAATGGGAACAATTTACTATCAATTAACTGCCTATACAAAATTCCCATCACAAATTTTATTCCGATTCCATATTGGAACTTATCCATAAAGAAATCCTGAATCACCTTCTTGATTACTTTACTTTCAATAATTCACCTTCACATAATCCTTTTGACACATCAGGATACAATATTCCCTGATGGAAAAAATATACCAACAAAAACCCAATCATCATCTTTCACCTTCGTTTATGCAATATTTTTGACCCTTTACTGAGTGAGTGAGATTACGGAAAGGTCAAAGATCAAAAATATTGTATTCGTGTGGTTTTTCATATTGTGTTTTTTATACCCAGAAGTATAAACAACATACATAGAATCATCCCGAACATCATGCTTGATAAAATATTCAAAAAATAAATAAAGTTTCTTTAACAATCATTCAGTAGAATTTTACCCATATGGATCAAAATAAAAATAAATAAACTTAAACATCTTCTCAGAACTTAAATCCTTTTAATCGTAACTTTTGTAGGTATATACATATGTGTAAGTTTTTGACAACAGGAACCTATCAACTCCAAGCAGCAAGTATACTATTTTCTAAACCCTCGAATTGCAATAAAAACAAAGAATATAGGTTTTTCGAAATTGCACAAAATAAAAATAAACAAAACTTAACCCCTCTATAACACTATAACCAACCAACCCTCTGAATAACTTTTGTATATATGGTACGAGTTATATGCAAGTCTCGGTTGAATGTCAAGTTCAAACTCAACTCTATTGAGTAAAATAGAAAAGAAATATTTATATTCAACATCACGTGTCTACTAAAACTATCTACTGACTTTTAGACTATTTTCTACACAAAACATACCTCTTTAGCTGCTTTTCGTCATTCCCTCGGAAGGTCGGTAGGTGGAATGTTTTGTGTTAACCTGAACAGCCTCCTCTTAACCACCAAGGACGAATTCTCCTTGAGAACCAAATTAAAATTCAACACGTACTCAGTAAACTTGAGTTACTCAAGTAGGCATACTCGTACGACGGATATAGGTACATATATAGAAAACACACAGAAAACAAAAATAAACACTAAACTTTTTTGGCAATCAAATGAAAGTTACACAAAATCAACCAATAATTCGTTTGGCACACACAATTTAACTCACGAATCACGCTAATACCTAAAAGATACAATCTATCTGTAAAAAAGATACTCAAACAAGCAAATAAAGGTCTGCCCACGGCTTGTGTTTGGAATTCGTAGACAATCTTGCGGAATTAATCTACCGAATAAATTGTAACGAAAAATCAAAAAATAATCTTCGTTCAAAAAAAGATACACTTATATTTGAAAGTACTCGTATCTGAAACTGAAAGTAAACTGCCGAAGTCCTTACGACCGACGCGACGATGAGACGAGCTTACAACCCAATGACTACGATCGGGAATGTTATCTGAATGAATGGCAATCTCTTTCCCCGAAATACCAACAAACGAAACGAAAAACTCCACAACGAGCAGCGAAATTGTAGAAAGATAAAAAAAAGCAGTAAAAGATACAAAAATACTCTCAGATATTCAGTTTAACTTTCAGAAATTCAGAACTACGCGAAATCCAAGCGACGACGACGCATTAAACACAAACAAAACCATCCGAATTTTATTTTGCATGGAAAGCACCTCTGGAATTTACGACGATTCGATTAAAACGTGTTAGCTAGCGTCTGAGAACGTACTGTCGTGGGTCGCCAACATTCGTCGCAATCAAAGTACTGGACCGGCTTTAAAGCTGCTGATGATGATGATGGTGACGATTCATTTGAGGCTCGGGGTACTTTTTGTTTTTTTGTTTTGTTTGCGGATTCAAGTTGCTGCCGATGATGAGGATGAAGAGAGTGGGGGTTATGGGGTGAATAAATCACAAGGAAAAAATATGATTGTACTAATATAGCGTTTAATTGGATAATCGCAGGCGAATTCATTTAATATACTCGTGTATGAGCATTTGAAAAAAGAGCTTATTTATCCATGTGCTCCAAGTGGTCACAGCTTATTTTATACAAACAAAAAAAAAGCAAAAACTGAACCTACTTCTCAAGACCGTTTAAAGCCAGGGGTTGTTTTTGTTTTTTTTTATTTTTGAAAATAAACAAATTAAATTTAACCCGGAAGCGCGTCCAGAACAATAAAATTCATATAACAAATGCACTCGAGTCGGTGACCTGACGTCGACGGCGGCGGCGGCGACGGACGTTGGCGTGTAAAATGAACCAAAACTGAACGCAAACTGGAGAATTTGCTTGGCTTGAGATGACTTTTATCCTTGTTGTGCAGCATCAGTCTCCGCGTCCGCATAGACAATTTTGTTGGTGGGGTTGGTTAGGGCCATTTTGCGAGAGAGCACAAATCTGAAGGATGTACGGCGCGCCATGATGGCTGATGCGCAGGTACAAACAATTGAGGAATTCCTTTGGTGAAAAAGGTGTATTTTTTGGGGGGCTTTGTAGGAATGAGAAGGATGTAGAGAATTTCTCAGACACACACACTAGACTGAAAGGGAGCAGTGTTACCAGATTCAATCATAGTTGTTTTATGGTTGTTTAAACTTCAAAGAGCAGCAGCAAGCAGCATCGTAGTGGGATTGGTCGTGGCTCTCAAGGAAGGAATGGGTTCAATGTTCTTTGCACTGTGTTTGTTGTATTTTGGGATGGAGTTTCCACTGCAATAATAACCTTCCTTTCCGGTCGAATGGGCTTACATTGGGAATTGGGAAATTCACAAGTATGTTAAATGTCGGAGTTAATTATATACGGAATCAAAAGTTAAAGTAATATTTTGCAAGTTAATAATTCTGGAAATGAAGTGGACCAAAAATTATGGTTTTATCTATACAACTAATGAATGTTGAAATGAAATATTTGTAGATCAGGTTGGCCTTTTTACAACAAATTTTAATGTTGATAAAGATTTTTCAATTTTATTTAAAATCCGTTTTGAAAAAATTAGAACACACAAAATTGGTTTTAAGAAAGTATTCGTTCTATTTGTTTTTCAATAAGGGGCTTAATTTCGATATTAAATATGTACTTATATTTATGAGAAATGGATGGATGTTTATGTCATGGTAAAGTTCAAACTGCCATAATTGCTATTCAAAACTTATAACATTACAAATTTATAACACAAAATGAAATAAACTAGAAATTTTTCCTATAAGGCTAAATTAAACTTCCGAATAACTAAACTAAGAAAAATCAACGAAAATAGATAAGTTTAAGGAACTTAAAAATTTGACTTTCAAGAGAATTATAGATAGAAAGAACTTTTAAAATAAATAAAAATAACGTTTTGTCAATGCATCTATGATAAAATTCAACTTTTTAAATTAAAAATCTCGTTTTGTATGTATGTATTATCAAATTTTAAACGTTTGTACAGACGATTAAAATTTCAACTTTTTTAATTAAAACCATCTATGATAATATACCATGTTATGAAAAAGTAGGTTTTTCGATATAGATATATCTTAAAAGTGTTTAAACAACTACCTTAACGGAAACGTCATTTCTATGATTACGAATGGGTAATTTGAATCTATCTATCTACACATGTTCATAAATAATTATTATGACTGTACTTTGTTTGAATTCAGGTGAATCAAGTCTTAAAAAAAAGTACCTCCCTCATGGAACTTTACTTAATTTTCTTAGTAAACTTACAAACATTATGAGTATTTTATAAATTTTATGAAGGCGATTAAATCAATATAAAATTTCAAGACCAAAAAACTCCAAGAAATTCAAACCTCATCAGGGCATAAAGTCTTATCTTGATATACATATATTAATAAAATTCAATTGGGTGGCACAACAGTCCGTTGAGAACTAGGGCCTAGTGACTTACAACTCTCAACAATTCCTGTGTGCGAGTACTGTTGTCAGGGATTAGGGGGAGCTACAGTTTTAAGCCGAATCTGAACGGCTAATTTGAGAAAGCACTTTTCATGACAAGAATTAATCTTGAAGTATTTGTGAATTCCTCGCAAGAGGCAGTACCCGTGAAATCTAATTATATCTTGATTTAATTAAATGCTTAAGATTAACATCAGAGTTCAGCACTAATGATCGAATAGCAAAAACTTACGACTCAGTCGTGGTTTTACTTTGAATAATGGACACAACACGTGTTTGTTATAATATTTACGTATTTTATTTTTATGTAATTTTTAAGTTATCAAAAAATTTTCCTTAAGGTTTAAATACAGGTGGGCGCTTAAGCTTATTTATGTATAATAGTTCTCCTTATAGTAGAAAGTGTTTACAAATATTTAAAAAAAAAATGCTCATAAAGTACGTCCGAAAAAGTAGTTTGAATTATCCACCTTTCGTGTAGTTTCCGATATCCTTTAAAAGCATCAATTTCAAAAATAATTTTAATTTGAAGTAAAAATTGACTTTAAGGCAAGAACAAAATTTCAAAAATATTTTAACCTTTTAAAATGCCATTTTTTGTACGTAAGAATTAAAATTGTCATTTGAAAAATTTCAAAAAGTATACTCACAATTGATTAATTGAAATTAAAGCCGTTTTTTAGTGAGATAACTACGGAAACTCAAACAACTGTACAAGATTTATAAAATGCTAAACAATAACATTTTGTTTATGTAGGATCCCAAAACTGCAGCACTGGACAAAACGGACGAAATACATAAAACGACAACACTGGTACAAGACAATACAGACAAGACTAAAGAAAACGCGAAAAGCAAAAGACAGAGTCAGTCAAAAAGAATCAACAAAAGGGATAAGTCGTGTGCGCGGTCCGTTTTGTTAACTCAGTAGAAATATTTATTTTTTTGTAATTAAACAATTAATAAATATCAAGAATTCATAAAGTGTTTCTTTTTTGTCAATTTAATTGAGCCAATTAAACAGTTTAAAACAATCAAGGTGTTTTATTTGTAATATTTAATGAACTGTGGGAAGAGAATCCCACATATATGATAAAATAAGTTTAAAGCTAGCATCTTTATTTGTTTTTAAAATGTTCGTGTCGAAAATCTATTTCTACTAATTTGAAGGACTATTTTTAGTTGGTTTTAATTTTTTGGTAAAAAACTATCAATATTGGATATTTCTAAAACAAATCACAAATATCATTTCGTACGTATAATATTCGATCTGGCAAATATTTGTTGGCTTTTTCTATTCATACAT
Organism: Eupeodes luniger; assembly: GCA_951509635.1. Lineage (NCBI taxonomy): Eukaryota > Metazoa > Arthropoda > Insecta > Diptera > Syrphidae > Eupeodes > Eupeodes luniger. Next base: position 74,916,675 of record OX608075.1, on the reverse strand, counting down.
ACCTTGAAGAGCTATATGAACTCGTTCTTCAGATATTGGGAATGAAAGAAGGTATCCTGAAAGAACATACTCAAACATAGACATCGGTCTTATAATTTTGGATTTAAATTCTAGGAATAGGGAAATGTCAAAATTTTTATTTTGGCAAATTGGACATATTAATAATATAACTTACATTGGGAAGTTACAAATCAGGAAACGCCTCTCCTGCATTGTTTTATATTATATTGGAGAAAGACTATATATTTGAAGTTGTTTTCAACATAGGGACAAACAAAATTTCTTGCGGTAACAATAATAAATTTCAAAAATTTTCCAAGAAGTGTTTCCAAGTGGTAAATTGTTATTTATGTTTATTTTTTTACATTTTTGAGTAAAAAACAGCTCTTGAATAAGATAATGGGTTTTAGTTCTACTCATTAATATCCCATTAATTTTAATTGCTTACACTTTTTGCATTTAAAAAATACGTAACGCCCTTTTTGATAAACTTCTTCTAATATCTGACCCTTAAAGAAACCTTTCTTTTTTAAAAGACTTGTAAAGCAAGCTTTAAATTGTATTAGACAGGTTGACAAGGTTTTCAGAGAGATGTCTGTGTGTGCGCCTGTAGGTACGTTCCTACATCCGTCCGTACATTCGTCCGTACATACGGATAGAACCAGAAGAGATATTGACTGCAACAAATTTTGTTCAACAGATACTAACACCAAAAGATGCAGAAAGGACTTTTAAGAAAAAAAAAATTGGGTGGATATTTTACTATAATACTAATTTAAAAAAAAAAAAGAAACATTTTTTCGACCAAAAATATCTCTCGAACCACTAATGCTATTAACTTTAATAAAAAAATGTATCATAAATTGTGACGTGATACTAATTTCGAAAAAAAATCAGTAAGCTTCTTAAAAAAAAAACTGAATATTTTACGAAAACAATTATATTATTTCCAAAATAAATGCACATAATGGAAAATAACGTTTTTACCATCTAGTAACATTTTGAGAAAAATCCAAGAAACGCTTTTTTATAAAAAGTAAAAACCTAAAAAAGCTCTACTAAAAGTTGGTCAGCATTTAATTTCTAATTGAACATCTTGGCAAAAATTAAAAAATATTGCATTCAAAAGAATTGTATCCTTTTGAAAAAAATCCAATTGTCAGTTTTCTTATACAAAATAAGAAACCACAAAAAATAATACACAAATTTGGTAACAACTGATGTTTGATTCGAATATTTTGAGAAAAGGTAAGGGTATTGACTTCAAAATTATTTTATTCTATGGAAAATTGTGTTTTTAACATAAGACAATTATCTTAGAAAAATAAAATCTATATTTTTTTGTAAATAATAAAAACTTTCAAAAAATGCTACTAAAATTGGTAAAATTAGTTCTCGAATAAAAATTTGGGCAACAAAAACAGATTTTGAAATTTAACTTATTCTATCATATAACTTTTAATAAATTCTTCAGAAAGTTCTAATTGACAACATTTGTAATAAAACACAAACAGACTTAGCCTTTTAGAAAATTTAACAGACGGGCTCGCATGGTAAGTTATCAGTGTGTGTCGCATTCCAGCCTTTTTTAGTTTCAAAATCAGCCTTAATAAATTGCATTTAGATAATTTTTAACTTCCCATAGGAAGTTATTGTAATGGGTCCGATTTGTCAAATTGAAATTTTGACATTTCTCGACGTTTCAAGGTCCCCAGAGTCGAAAAAAAGATTTTTAGAAAGATGTCTGTGCGTGCGTGTGTACGTACGTCCGTACGTCTGTACGTTCGCGACGTTTTTTTCGTTGTCCATAGCTCAAGAACCAGAAGAGATATCGACTTCAAATAAATTTTGTTATGCAGACAATAAGGCAGAAAGATGCAGAAAGGGCTCTCAAGAAAATTGCGTGGGTGGTTTTTTTACCATAGCAGTTTAAAAAAAAGGTGAAAATTTTGGTTAACCCTAAATATCTCATGAACCAATAATGTTAGAGACTTGAATTAAATTTTATATTATATAATGTAACGTGACACAAAACAATTATATTTTTGGAAAAAAATCCAATTAACGGTTTTTTTTATAAATCAAAAAAAACAAAAAAAAATTGTCTCACTTCGAAAATTTTACGACTAAAATATGATTTCATCTCCAAAACAATTTTGTGCAACGAAGAATAATGTTTTTGACATCTGATAAAATTTTGAGAAAAATCTAATTAACAGTTTTTTTACAAAAAATAAAAACCTAAAAAAAAAAATTAATAAAAGTTGGTAAAAATTGATTTTTGACTCAAATATCTTTTCAAGACTTTGAGATATTGTCTTTAAACTACTTTTATCTTTCAAAAAATATTGTTTTCAACATTCAGTAAAATTTTGAAAAAAATCGAATTGACAGTTTTATTACAAAAAATTAAAAACCGAAAAAAAATTTAACAAAAGTTGGTAAAAATTGATTTTCGGCTCAAATATCTTTTCAAAAATTTGAGATTATGGCTTCCAACTAATTTTAACTTATAAAAAATATTGTTTTCAACTTCAGGAAAAATTTTGAGAAAAATTGAATTGACAGTTTTTTTTACAAATAATAAAAACCTAAATAAAAAAATTAATTAAAGTTGGTAAAAATTGATTTTTGGTTCAAATATTTTTTCAAAACTTTGAGATATTGGCTTCAAACTAATTTTATCTTATAAATAATATTGTTTTCAACATTCGGTAAAATTTTGAGAAATGTTGGATTCACAGTTTTTTTACAAAAAATAAAAACCTAAAAAAAACAATACCAAAACTTGGTAAAAATTTACTTTCGACTCAAATAGCTAAAAATATTGGCTTCAAACTTATTTTATTTCACAGAAAAAATTGTTTTTGATATTCAGTAATTTTTTTATAAAAATACAACAGTCCGTTTTTTCATAAAAAAGTAAAATCTCCAAGAAATAGAACGCAAATTTGGTAAGAATTGATACATTTAGACAAACTTTTCAGCAAGACAAATCGATTGACGGGATGGGAAGTTATCAGTGTGGGTCGCATCCCAGCCTCTTTTTATTTATTTAAATTCCCTTAAGCACCTCTCAGTTACGCAGACTAGGAACATATTGTTTTTAAATTCTATTCAACGTTGTGTAGAACCTTTGAGTTCAATTCGAGTTCAATTCGACATAACCTTTATAATTAACTTTTTGGCTTGTAAAGGCATTCAACTTTAACCAACCTTTAGTTTAATAACTCGACTGTTACTTGGTATAATCTTTAACAAAATTAAAGTGTTTAAAATGTAGTTGAGGATATAAAATTGAAAAAGTTTAATGTAAAGATTTATAATACCGCATCATGAGTAAATGTTATCAATAGTAAAAACATTTATTCATGTATAATTAAATAATAGCAACTTTTATTATTATGCACAACCCTACCATGCTGATGAAATTCACATGTCAATCATCATAACATGACTTCTGACATAGCCAGACAGCTTATGACAGGAATTAGTGGTTGCTATTATGTAGGTAAAACATGTCTACATGGATTTATTTTAAGAAGTTCTTATTTTATTCATCATTATTTTCATTAAGAATTCATGTTAGTTTACCTGATGCAAAATGTTTTCATGTACAAAGTTACCAACTTCAAACCTACTTTCAAAAATGTCGATATAATTCTTTTTTTTTATATATACATATATAAATGTCAATGAAATAACGTTAACATTTTATGACATAAAATAGGATCAATTCAATCTAACATCTCTAAGGGAATAAAGCTGAAATTCGAAACATTTTTTAGGTAATAAAAGGGAAAGGTATATGATGACATTAATAATTTGAAAAATTGTTCCAGAGTTAGGTAAAGGTACATATCTACATATAAATATATACGTATGAAGGTTTAAAGTACTAACGTGACCTATTTTACGAAGGAATAATGAAAGGACCACCAGAGTTTCAGTTAGGGAAGGATTTATTTTTATCTCCTACAAAAAGTCACCCCCTTATACTCATCTTTTATCAGTGTGTCACTTTTGTCCCTCTATATGTATCTTTTTGTTCTTCTACATGAAATGGGATTTTTTCAACGAATACCCTGAAGTTCAAGTGAGTACAAGTTAAGAGGCTTAAAATCATAAAGTTCTCTATGGTAAGTATAAAGTTTATGGATCATACTCGCATACTATGGTTAGATGGCGTAAAAATAGCAAAATCTAAATTTGTTCACATTAATTTAGACGAGAGCATAGGAAAAGGTATAGTCTTAAAAGATTGACGAACACAATTCTTTTTTTTTAAAGTTTTCTATTCTCCCATTGAATAGAAATTCATCAAATTACATATTCTTATAATAAGAAGAGATTTAAAGTTGCCGATGAAGTTTATTCCAAGTTGAAAAATACTCGAAGCCTGCTACACAGAAAAGTGTTTGGATTGTGAACTTAAATTGGAATTGATCGCATACCATGAATTATGATTGTAAACACGAGGTAGGTTGTTTTGAGCTTCAAAGCTTGTTATACAAATATTTCAGTTAATTTACATTGTCATTTTATGTCAAAAAAATAACAAACAAGTTATTCTAAAAAAAAAATTTCTATCTCTTAAAAGATATCTAGATACATAGGTATAGTGTATGTCTATGTTATATAGTTAAAAAAAGAGGCTGGGATGCGACCCACACTGATAACTTCCCATCCTGTCTGTCGATTTGTCTTGCTTTAAAGTTTGTAGGTTTTCGTGTTTTGTTAAAAAAGTTCTCAGTTGAATTATTCTTAAAAATTTAAAAACTATACCAATAATATTTTGCATATAATGAAATAGTTTGATTTCAAAATCTGACTGTTGATTTTTATAAAAAATGTACTGAACGTCGAAAATAATATTTTCTGTGAGATAAAATCAAATTGAAGCCAATATTTTTAATTTTTGAAAAGATATTTGAGCCGAAAGTAAATTTTTACAAAGTTTTAGTCTTGTTTTTTTTAGGTTTTTATTTTTTGTAAAAAAACTGTCAATTCGATTTTTCTCCAAATTTTAACGAATATTGAAAACAATATTGCTTATAACAAAAAATATTTCTAAAGCCAATATCTTAAAGTCTTGAAAAGATATTTGAGTTGAAAGTCAATTTTTACCAACTTTTAGTAATGTTTCTTTATGTTTTTATTTTTGGGTAAAAAACTGTCAATTCGATTTTTCTCAAAACTTTACTGAATGTTGAGAACAATACTTTTTAAATTATAAAAGTAGTATAAGGCCAATATCTCAAAGTTTTGAAAAGCAATTTGAGTCGAAAATAAATTTTTACCAAGTTTTAGTATTGTTTCTTTTTTAAGTTTTTATTTTTCTTAAGAAAAATGTCAATTCGATTTTTCTCAAAACTTTACTGAATGTTGAGAAGAATACTATTTAAATTATAAAAGTAGTATAAGGTCAATATCTCAAAGTTTTGAAAAGATATTTGAGTCAAAAATAAATTTTTACCAACTTTTATTAATATTTTTTTAGGTTTTTATTTTTTGTAAAAAAACTGTCAATTTGATTTTTTTTTTAAATTTTATGGAATGTTGAAAATAATATTTCTTATAAGATAAAATTAGTTAGAGGCCATAGTCTTAAATTTTCGAAAAGAAATTTAAGTCGAAAATCAATTTTTAACAACTTTGTGTAATGTTTTTTATAGGTTTTTATTTTTTATAAAAAAAAAACTGTCAATTCGATTTTTCTCAAAATTTTTCCAGATGTTAAAAACATTATTCTTCGTTGCACAAAATTGTTTTGGAGATAAAATCGGTTTTTGTTCGTACATTTTTCGAGGTAAATAATATTTTTTTTTCACTTTTTTGATTTATAAAAAAAAAAGTTAATTGGATTTTTTTCCAAAAATATACTTGTTTTGTATCGCGTTGCAATAAATATAAAATTTAATTCAAGTCTCTAGCGTTATTGGTTCGTGAGATATTTAGGGTTAACCAAAATTTTCATCTTTTTTTAAACTGCTAAGGTAAAACAACCACCCACGCAATTTTCTGGAGAGCCCTTTCTGCATCTTTCTGCCTTATTATCTGTATAACAAAATTTATTTGAAGTCGATATCTCTTCTGGTTCTTGAGTTATGGACGACGAAAAAAACGTCGCGAACGTACGGACGTACGAACGTACGTACACACGCACGCACAGACATCTTTCTAAAAATCTTTTATTTGGACTCTAGAGATCTTGAAACTTCGAGAAATGTTAAAATTTTGAATTCGACAAATCGGACCCATTACAATAACTTCCTATGGGAAGTTAAAAATGTACCTGCAAAAAAGTTTGTTTTCAAAAATGTAAATGCCATTTGATTTAATTTTAAACTTTAATTTTTGTATTTAAAAGGTTTTTTTTTAATTAATTTTGTATATATAATTTTTTCAATTAGAGTTTAAAGTTATGTTTAGTATGTTAATTTATACACGTTTTACATTTCAATTTCGTAAAAATGTGATGACCCATATCCAAAATATTGAAATTCGAAGTATAATTTTAATATTTTTTAAAAATCAAAAATAAAAATAACGATATTTTTGATCATCAAGAACTTCTGCAGAATAAAAAATTATTGAAATCGATTGATTAGTTCTTGAGAAAACGGTTGTATGGGGGGTACCCTTCTGAAGTAATGGAGAAAATTTGGTTTTGGTTTGGGCTGTAGGAGCGACAGACGGACGGAATCAGGGGACCCACTTTTTCGACTTCCCTACCATCGTTATGTCATGTTTGATTAAAATCTCGAGTTCGAAATTTTGTATGATTTTTTCTACGAATGCAATACTTGCCATAGAGATCCTATATATCGCAAGTAAAAACGCATTAGGATACCATACAGTATTGATATGACTTCAAAATAAATTTAACTACATTTTTTTTTATGTAACAAAAACTTCAGGCAAATATTTATCAACTCAAATATTTTTGGAACAATAACGATATTAACTTCATAATAATTTAATATTTGAATTTGTATGATGGTTCTGACATTTAGTACATTTTTAAGAACAAAAGTTATTTACTAATAAAAAAGATTTACCAAAGCTAGTCCTTTAAACAATTTGGCAATTTTTTAAGGGCACCAAATTTAAAGTGTGGGGCGCATCATAGGCTCTTTTTTCAGTCTGCATAATTTTCATTTTTTTTACATAAATCGTCAATATTTCTATCCTTCAATAATTTGTCAAACTATTAATACAAAATGTTCAATAATTTCGGGAAGACGACATTTCAAAAAACGTTATTATTAAGAGATTTCGGGAAGTTGTAGTTTCGAAAAATGTACTGGATTTTCGTTTAAACAGGCGTTATCCAAAAACCAGTTTGAATTCTACCAATTTTCAAACAAAAACACAAATTATCAACTGCACTTAAGCCAATTCAATAGGGCAATAGGTTTTATGACTTCACGTATAATGAGCAAATTGTAATAATAAGTGTTGCTTACGATAAAACTGAGGAAAGGAGTCGATAGAAGATGTCGATTCCTTGCAAATTGTATTCTTTCTAACCTTTCTTCCTCTTGAAGCTTTGTCTTTTGATACATTATCTTTCAATATTTTCTATTACAATATATAAGATTATACTTAAACTTATACCTTACCAGGTATCATATTGCAAAACTAAATTGTTTACTCTATGATACCAGTTTGTCCAAATTCATTTTCGTTTTTTTATAGATGTTTCTTCCAAACGCCTTAGGTCCAGTCAGTGCTGAGAAACTTCTTCAATACTGGGTTTCCCTATTTCATAAGCAGAGTTCAATATCATATAAATAAATCAGTTTTAAATTATGACTCACATATTACCGATTTAATGTGAACGAATAAATTTAAAAATAGTTTGCATATACAGGTTGTCTCAAACTTGATTGAAATTATTTTAGGGTTTATTTTTTGTTGGGCTGTACTGAAAGGGAATATATCTCCAATTTTAATATTCGGGTATCCTATTTACATAAATTGATTTTTTAATTCTAGTGTGTATAAGAAACTTTTACATAAAGTGAATATCGTGTCTTTGTCTTGAGATATCAAATTTCCAACCAATTCTATTTTTCCTGTCCAAACTTCTTTTTTGGCTTTCAGTTATTTTAAAAATATCCTTTATAGAACAATGCTTTACTTTTTTTTTAAATTAATTCAAATTAATGGGACTACTGCGGAAAAGCCACAGTTCTTAAAATAATATTTAAAAGGTAAAATACATTCGGAAGGAATTTAATTATAAAAATAATTTTGTAAGACTTTGGATGATTTTTATCTTACAGTCATAATAAGGGCTAAAATTGTCTTTTTGGCCCAGGTTTACTATAAGACTAGCGTTTTCTTAAATTCACTATTTATAATGTCAAAATTCAAGAAAGGCCTTTACCGTATAACATTTTTTTACAGAATAAAATCAAGAATTTCAACTACAACGTCTGGAACACCCTCTACAATAAAAAACCAACAACAAAATTAAAGTATTAGACATCAATATAGTGCACTTCTAATTTCGCAAATCATTTTTAATGTATTAAACTGCAAATCCATTAATTCATTACGACACACGATAAATTCATCACAACTATCGTTATACAAAACCAAAGAGTCTTTAAACCTATAAGTACACAAAATCCATAAACAACTTATCGTCAGAATGTAAATTAATGTGAAAATTATATTAAATTATCAGTGATTTTCATTTAAATTCTATTTGCAAAATTTAATCTAAAGCTTAAGTATATACAATTTTATTATTATTCATATTAAATGTTGTTCGGAAATTGAATAATAACATAGACACACTAATTTATGTATATTACCTTACTATTAGTGTTCATTTAACGTTTATGATGATAAAATACAACATAATTGTGATGTTTGATGTAGAACCTCATTGTAAATTTGATTTAAAAGCTCTAATGTAATTATGTTTATGTCAACACAAAGCATGTGGCTCTTATGAATATTTTTGGACTACATTAATCAAATTATATTATTAAGCAAGAACGTGTATTTTATTTGTAGGCTTACCATTTTTTTTAAAATGAATAAAAATATCCTTATGTTAATTGCTTTTTTGTTATCTGCTAGAAAATCTATTTTAACGTAAATAAAAGTATGTTTTTGATAATTGAACATGAAAAGTTCAATATAGGTTCCCAGGGTCTTTTATTATTATTTCTTTGCTAAGAATATTATTTGCAGAAATGTAACTCGGAAATAATTCAGAACTTAATACACAAAAATCTCATTTGAGTAGTTTTTGAGCAAAGAAAGGCTTATGAACGGCTGTAGAAGGTAGGTAGGTAGGTTGTTACTGAAGCCATCAATATGAATTGTCCTTATTATACTGTTTATAAAATTCATTAATAATTGCATCACCAACATAAATTCTTAAATAAAATTACACTTGTTATTTTGGATTTCAGTTTTAAAGGACATTAATAAAAATTTTCGCTAGGTTTGACTTGAGGTGACCTCATGCAAGTATTATTAAATTAAACAAAAATTAATGGGAGTTATTAAAAGAGTCTTATATGAACACAAGATTCATTTTAATGCATACAAACTCGGGATTTTAATCTAAACCTTCTATAAGTAAAGTTAGAATGTATTGAACTTATTCGAAAGTCACATTTGAAATTATTTGAAATCAAAAATTAGAGTTAGAAAGTTCCCTAATACCAATGGATTAAATTTGTTACTTTAATCACAATTTATTTTTTACTAATAAACTATACGAAAAATAAAATGCTTTTTTGTTCATAAAAACGGAAGAACAACCAATTCGTTGAAATGTTGAAAATGAGACAGTAAATATGATTTAGCAAAGGTTATAAGAATAACAAAAGTTATAAACGTAAACTTGTTTATAAAATACCCTTGGCTGTAAAAATTACCTTGGTTATAAAATAACCTTAGTTATAAAATAATCTAATTCATAAAAGTACCTTGGATACAACAGCCCGTTGCGAACTAGGGCCTAGTGACTTTCAACTCTCAACCATTCCTGTGTGCGAGTAATTTTGTCAGGAATAGAGGAGACCTACAATTTTAAGACGAATCCAAACGGATAATACATATTAAAAAGCACTTTTCATGACAAGAATTGCTTTTGTAGGATTTTTCCACTCCTCGCAAGAGGATTTATAAAATTTGATTTCGAAAATCTTTAATCGCTTTTTTAAATTAATTTCAATTTTAGTTTAAAAATATTTTTAGTATGCAGTTATTTAGAGATTATTATAAGACGTTAACCATTTGATTTTCGTAACAAAATGATAACATATTTTTAAGATTTTGGATTTTAGAAATCCAGATTTAAAAAATCCATAAAAAACAATGACATTTTTGATCATCAAATATTATAAAGATAATATAAGACCTTTTGCAGAAAACAAATTATTGAAATCGTATCATTACTTTTTGACAAAACTTAAAAACAAAATAACGGTTATGTGGTTCTGGAACAATAAATAATCTTTTTATTGAAATAAGCCTAGTTAAGAAAAAAAAAAGAGCGGTTTGTTTTTGAGAAAATTTGAATTTTCGATTTTTTACCAAAAAAATTGATGAGGCTACTGTTATTTTCAGTCTTAAAAAAATGGAAGACTCCTAACGCGAATCTGCTTAAAACCTTGTGTAATTTTTAGTTTTGAATTCAGTCGAAATAACGATTTGGTCTGTAGAGGCAAGGACAGACAGACAGACGGACACAGGGACGGAATCGGAGGACCCACTTTTTTATAGTTTTTTTACCATCGTAATGTCATATTTGATTAAAATCTCGAGGTCAAAAGTTTTTATGAATGCAATACTTGCCACAAAACTCCTAAATGACTCAAGTAAAAGAACCGTAGTTTTAAAATAACCTTCGCTTTAAAATATACTTGGTTATGAAATAAATTTCGTTATAAAATAATCGTTTTCATAAAAGTATCGTGTTTATAAAGTACCCATAGTTATTAAAACTTGGTTATAAAATACCGTGGTAAAAAAATAACCTTGGTTTTACAAAAACGTACTTATAAAATAACCTTGGTTATTAAATATCAATAGTTATCAAATAACTTTTCTTAAAAAATAACATTGGCTAAAAAATAAACTCTGTAATAAAATGGCTGATGTTATAAAATATAAAACAACATAAGTTACAAGATAATCGTCGTTAAAAAACTATTCTAGAATTGAAGAAAATTCTCACGCATAGTGAGATTTTTCTTAACATTTGCGATAATGTGTTTTTTTTGTCAAAATAAAAATCTCTGAAGACCACTGTAATTTTTTTTAAATATATGGATTTGGACTACCCTTTGCATCATACATAATGGCGCACTATACCATTCATGCTTATGCTACAATCGATCTTTTGTGTAATTTCAAACCGTCTCTCGAATACGTCAATTGGCTGCTTCATAATGGGTGATTTTTTTGAGGTTAGGATTTTCATGCATTAGTATTTGACAGATCACGTGGAATTTCAGACATGGTGTCAAAGAGAAAGATGCTCAGTATGCTTTGACATTTCAAGAACTGAAGCCGAACGATCTGCCACAACGTCGAATTTTCAGTGAATGGGCCCTAGAAAAGTTGGCAGAAAATCCGCTTTTTTATCGACAAATTTTGTTCAGCGATGAGGCTCATTTCTGGTTGAATGGCTACGTAAATAAGCAAAATTGCCGCATTTGGAGTGAAGAGCAACCAGAAGCCGTTCAAGAACTGCCCATGCATCCCGAAAAATGCACTGTTTGGTGTGGTTTGTACGCTGGTGGAATCATTGGACCGTATTTTTTCAAAGATGCTGTTGGACGCAACGTTACGGTGAATGGCGATCGCTATCGTTCAATGCTAACAAACTTTTTGTTGCCAAAAATGGAAGAACTGAACTTGGTTGACATGTGGTTTCAACAAGATGGCGCTACATGCCCCACAGCTTGCGATTCTATGGCCATTTTGAGGGAAAACTTCGGAGAACAATTCATCTCAAGGAATGGACCGGTAAGTTGGCCACCAAGATCATGCGATTTGACGCCTTTAGACTATTTTTTGTGGGGCTACGTCAAGTCTAAAGTCTACACAAATAAGCCAGCAACTATTCCAGCTTTGGAAGACAACATTTCCGAAGAAATTCGGGCTATTCCGGCCGAAATGCTCGAAAAAGTTACCCAAAATTGGACTTTCCGAATGGACCACCTAAGACGCAGCCGCGGTCAACATTTAAATGAAATTATCTTCAAAAAGTAAATGTCATGGACCAATCTAACGTTTCAAATAAAGAATCGATGAGATTTTGCAAATTTTATGCGTTTTTTTTTTAAAAAGTTCTCAAGCTCTTAAAAAATCACCCGTTAGATGCGATTCGATTTACGTCCTCAAGAATTCGAGAGAAGGCAGCCATTTGATCGCCGTTGTGTTCTATAATTAAGTAGAATGTTTCCACTTACTAATAAGGCAATAATACATTGAAAAAACAATGAATTTGCATATTTAAAGATAAGCTTGTTTTTGGGCACCCTGTACAATTATTTAAGGCAAACTATGAATTCTTTATCGTTTCTCAGTAATTCATATTATTTTTTTCTAATCTCTTGATTTTGGTAAGAATCAGATTCATCAAAAATGTATTCAAAATTATTTCAAACAGCTTGTTGCAAATCAAGTAATTAAACTACTTTAAAAATAAACATTTCCATCTGAATAATAAGTACTTCCATGTGGCTAAATACTTCTAAAGTCGGTGCATACAAAAAGTACAACTCAACTTTTGAAATTAATCATCTTCCAAACAAAACCATGTGACGCTAATTTTATCATCACAACCATTTATTTAAAAAAAAAATCAAACTGATTTGTACTTTGAAGTTTAAGCTTTGAATAATTTCAAGTTCAATTATCTTCAAAATGTTATAACAAACAAAATAGAGAAGATAATATTATTTTAAGTATATTCAAACTTATTTTCTTTAAACTGAAAATAGAATACGATAAGAGATTAATATAAAATTGCATTATTTGAAAAACAAGATATGCTCGAAAGTATGCAACACTTTTAGTGAAATGCCTGGGTTCATACTATTGTTTGTATTTAATGTAGACAAGATACAGAAGAGTCCCACCATAGATGAACATTTAGTGAATCACATAAAAGACAATAATGTATTTGATATTTTCTTACAAAAAGAACGTTTTCTCAAAAAAAAAACCTATTTTGGACTATTAGGTTAAAAATTATTATCGTATAAATAATAAAAGTTATTTATTTATTTATTTCGTTAAAAATATTTTATAAATATTCATAAGAACCCAGAACCATTCGCAAAATGTGTTTTTAAGAAAAATAAAACCTTATCTGTCTTGGAAAACAATATAACGCTTTAACTCTAAATTTTAAAATCCATAATCTTGTAAATTTGATTTTTAAAACTCGATTGTTGAGAATTACAATTACAATTACAATTACAATTACAATTACAATTACAATTACAATTACAATTACAATTACAATTACAATTACAATTACAATTACAATTACAATTACAATTACAATTACAATTACAATCACAATTACAATTACAATTACAATTACAATTACAATTACAATTACAATTACAATTACAATTACAATTACAATTACAATTACAATTACAATTACAATTACAATTACAATTACAATTACAATTACAATTACAATTACAATTACAATTACAATTACAATTACAATTACAATTACAATTACAATTACAATTACAATTACAATTACAATTACAATTACAATTACAATTACAATTACAATTACAATTACAATTACAATTACAATTACAATTACAATTACAATTACAATTACAATTACAATTACAATTACAATTACAATTACAATTACAATTACAATTACAATTACAATTACAATTACATTGCTGAGAGAGACTCCACTGGTAAGGAAATGCAATCATGTACATATGTACATTGCACATATAGTGCGATATATTCAACTTCGTTATAGCATAAAGTTCTATTTCTTTTAAGCAACAACATTATTTCATTCATAAGTTTGCTGGAGTTCAAAACAAGCTACAATAAAAATGTAATTGTGCCAATGACACTGATGTTGTCTGCAATATGCATGAAGGCACCTATGCAAATTATTTTATCATAAAACAGTTGTTGATTACAAATAAACTTCACCACATAGTATCTCTTCATTTTTTTAAAAAGGTTTAATCAATCGCTTCTTCACTTCAATTTTGATTTGAAGTTCGTTCCAATGAATTAAACCAATACATTCAAGGTGTGATTGGCGTCCGTCGGCGGCGTTAGTCGCGTCGTCGTCGTCGCGTCGTTGATCAGAGTGAATGTTATCAGCAGTGTTTATTGGCCATATTTTCACATGCAGATTCATTAAATCGAGGTAAAGTCTATTAACTGTTAATTTGAACTGTGTTCTACATCTACATCTATCGACTAGAACTTGGAGTTTATTACGTTACAAAAACTAACCTATGGCAAGAATAATATGCATTTTCTCTCGGTGAATATGCTTGTTTAACATAAAATTATAATTATTTAATTGTGTTCTTTTTTAGAACCAAAATGATAGGCAGTTTGATTATGTGATTCACGAAGGCCGTCACCTTCCATCGACCATAATAAATTTTCATCACAACACAGACTTTCGAACGTTCCTATATAACTTCGCTCAATTGGATTCAACTTTATTCGAATGCTTTATGTTACGGGTGGAAATTTCTGCATTCACATTTGAAATACGAACATACAAATGAAATCGTCATTGGCAGAGGTATTCATCTAGGTATATAAAAATCGTATCTAAATTTCATGGTCAAAAATTTCTATGCATGGTAAGGTAATGTTTGCATTAGTTTTGAAATTAGAGAATATGAGAATGAAATGAGTGAGATAAATTTAAATCGATGCAAATTCAAATGGAAGAGAAGTTCATGTGATTTATACGTTGTATGTCATATTTAACTGTACATTTTTGATACATACGAATCATACTTGGGAATGTACATATACGGTTAATCAATAAATAAAATGTTTAACTGCAATTTACTGAAACTAAGACTCATCAGGACAAAACAAAATTAGCTCTTTGTTTATTTTTGTAAAGAAAGTTATCATTGAGAATGTTCAGATATCCACAATGTTGAAAACTTCTCCCGTGCAAACTTCTTTTTTGCTTTTCTTAACTTAATTTAAAATACTTATTGAAATGATTTTAGACTAAAGGAAATAATTATAAACAAGCTCTGAAGTATTTCCCACCAATTTGCCCTGGAAAAATAATTTTGTATTATTGTAATGGAATTATTTAATGGTTAAAATTGTTAGTAATCCTTAAACAAATTGTCGTTGCAAATTTATTTTAATATAGAATGAACATTGAACAACCTTTATAAATGTCTTGAAGAGTGTGGAATATAATCAATTTGTTTTATTTTAACCTTAAGATGTCCTTTTCTTTGGCCTTACAGTTTCCTTTAAGTTCACCCCAGACATATTCCATTATTTTAAAATCAAATAATTTTGATGGGCCTTCCATTAAGTATATTGTAATGGAGATAATATTCTTTCTACATCTTTTATGAGTGCTTCGGTTCATAATAATTCGGTTCCTCAATAATTGCCATGGCCTCTTCTGTAAAAGGCATCATTTCGAATTTCGATCCTTAGAGTCAGAATTTAGTCCACAGCACATTTTTTTCATTAAATTCAAAGAAATTGGCCTAGCCTCAGGTGGTGAAAAAAAACTAGCAACAACTCATAGTGCTTCCATAAAAATCCTTCACAATTATCTCCGTGCGCTTAAGTTCCTTGATCGTCTGACAGAATTTTTTCCAAACTTATCTGTAAAAATGTGTCTTTATTTTTCACTCTAAATTCGATCCCAAATACACATAACAATTTTGGCTAGTTTGTTCATCGTTTCTATTATTGTTACCATCACTTCATAGATATAAATATATATGTATGTGCATATGTATACATATATCTTAAAGTTTTGCTACAAAAGTTTTTCATACAACACCTTTGAACATTAATCCTTTGGGGACTGTCTTTTTGTGGACTAACACTTAAACAAAAACTATTTTTTACTAGAGAATTTGTTTGGTGATTATTCAACCATGAAAATTAAAATAACTCCTAGTATTTAAAATTGTATTCAAAAATAGTTATAGTATTAAGTAAAGTTTATTCTGAGCATCCTTAAAATCTAGGGATGACTTATGTGATACATTTAAATACATCATTTTTTTTAGAGAGAAAGATAGAGATTCTTTATCTTTCATTAATAGGATGCGTTTGCGCCCTGATCAAATTGATATAAAAACCAAATCTATTTATTTATGCCATTTTTTAAGGGAAGAAGTTAGTCGTTACTGCGCACCTGGATTGGAAGACGTTTTTTCCGAGATAGTAAAAGACAAATAACTTACCAAAGAGTTTTTCATCAAGAACGGGTAGATGTTGGAATGAAATAAAACAAGCTATTTGTGTTATATTAACAAGAATATATATTTTTTTAAATAAGTGGGATATGGCATTTTTCAAATGCTCGCCTTGTCTTTTTACAATAGCCCGGATCCAAGTTGTTCAACTTTCACGACATAGATTAGTCTGAATTTTATCGAAGGCATGTGTTATTTTCACTTCTGGGTCATCGATTGTGATTTGTTTACACATACATACCTCCGAATTTAAGAGATCCCACAAGGAAAAGCCCACCAAGGCCTATTCACACCTACTCTGCGGACGTTCAAGAGAAAAAATGGAATGAACGATTTTAGATATTTTCGAAAACGTTTTTTTTTTAATGATCACTTAAAGAAGATTATAAATAACGCAAGTAAAACACAAAATACGTAGGTAATACTAAGGTTATTAACTTTCCATAGGAAAGTCGGATTTGTCGAATTAAAAATTTTGACATTTCGCGACGTTTCATGGTCTCTAGAATCTAAATAAAAGATTTTTAGAGAGATGTCCGTGAGTGTGTGTGTACGTCCGTACGTTTGGGAAGCTTTTTTCGTGACCAAATCTTAAGAACTAGTGGAGACATCGACTTCAAATAAATTTTGTTATACAGATAATGATGCAGGTTTACCCAAAATATCTCACGAACCAAAAACTAAATCTAAACAAAATTATTGTCACCTTGAATATTTTACGAACAAAAAATGATTTTATATTGAATTGACAGTTTTTCTTACAACAAATAAAAACCTAAAAGAAAACATTACCTACTAAAAGTTGGTAAAAATAGTTTTTCGACTCAAATATCTTTTTAAAAATTAAAGATGCTTCAACCTAATTTCGTAAAAAATATTGTTTTCAACAATCAGTAAAATTAAGAGAAAAATCGAATTGACAGTTTTTTAACAAAAAATAAAAACCTTATAAAACATCATTTGGTTAAAATTGATTTTCGACTCCAATATCTTTCCAAAAATTAATAATATTTTTTTCAAATGTTCATTTCAAAGAAAACATAGTTTACGATATTCAGCCAAATTTTTATAATAATACAACAGTCAGTTTATCCATGAAAATTAAAATTTACAAAAAATAGTATAGGTACGCAAAATTGGTAAATATTGATATTCGATTCTGGATATTTCGTAAATAAATGATGGTATTGTCTTCAAAATGATTTCATTCTGTGCTTAATTTTGTTGTTAACGTAACGTTAATATAATGGGTGATTTTTTTGAGGTTAGGATTTTCATGCATTAGTATTTGACAGATCACGCGGGATTTCAGACATGGTGTCAAAGAGAAAGATGCTCAGTATGCTTTGACGTGTCATCATGAATAGACTTACTAACGAGCAACGCTTGCAAATTATTGAATTTTATTACCAAAATCAGTGTTCGGTTCGAAATGTGTTTCGCGCTTTACGTCCGATTATGGTATGGCTCATTTCTGGTTGAATGGCTACGTAAATAAGCAAAATTGCCGCATTTGGAGTGAAGAGCAACCAGAAGCCGTTCAAGAACTGCCCATGCATCCCGAAAAATGCACTGTTTGGTGTGGTTTGTACGCTGGTGGAATCATTGGACCGTATTTTTTCAAAGATGCTGTTGGACGCAACGTTACGGTGAATGGCGATCGCTATCGTTCAATGCTAACAAACTTTTTGTTGCCAAAAATGGAAGAACTGAACTTGGTTGACATGTGGTTTCAACAAGATGGCGCTACATGCCACACAGCTCGCGATTCTATGGCCATTTTGAGGGAAAACTTCGGAGAACAATTCATCTCAAGGAATGGACCGGTAAGTTGGCCACCAAGATCATGCGATTTGACGCCTTTAGACTATTTTTTGTGGGGCTACGTCAAGTCTAAAGTCTACACAAATAAGCCAGCAACTATTCCAGCTTTGGAAGACAACATTTCCGAAGAAATTCGGGCTATTCCGGCCGAAATGCTCGAAAAAGTTACCCAAAATTGGACTTTCCGAATGGACCACCTAAGACGCAGCCGCGGTCAACATTTAAATGAAATTATCTTCAAAAAGTAAATGTCATGGACCAATCTAACGTTTCAAATAAAGAATCGATGAGATTTTGCAAATTTTATGCGTTTTTTTTTTTTAAAAAGTTCTCAAGCTCTTAAAAAATCACCCGATATTATTCTTAGAATAATTTTATTAACAAAAAACTAATAAGAAATGGTTTTCGACCCAAGTATTAGTAGAACAAGGAAAGATATTGACTTCAAATTATTTATCTTACACTGTTATAAATATTTTGTTAAAGTCTTAAACAAAACAAATGGACAGACAGGATAGGAATTTATCAGTTAGGGTTGCATCCCAGCCTCTTTTTATATGTATAATGATCTCAAGCTGGTGGCGCTATCATTTGACACCTGTCAAACGCAGCTGTCATTTGAAGTGTCATAATATCAGTTGAATGTTCATAATCAACTATTGGTCTAATTAGCCGTGTTTTTTTGGTATTCCATCTATATTACTTACTATTATATAAAAGCGAAACCATTTTAAAGTTTGTAACGCACGATCTCAGAAAGTATTCAACCGATTTATTTGAAATATATTTTATTATTTTCTATATTGTTATGAGAGTGTTTATGACTTTAATTTTTTTTTTATTTATTATTTGTCAAACTTAAATATTATTAATTTTACATTTTTTGTCCATTTTTTTTCATTAGTTGACTTATACAACCACTCATATCTTAAAACCTATACAATAATCGACAAAGATTAGCATTTTCTTCATAAAGTCAATATTGTTGGGCAAATTTTAAGCCTAAAATCACTTCTAAGTTAAACATACAACCTGAGAAATAAATAAAAACAAATTATAAAATTATAAACTTTTTGAATTTATTTTATCCAGGAAATTAGATTCCATCACAATCGCGAGGTCGCTGCTTTGTTTCATTTCATTATCATTCCAACATTTTTAATTTTCTTTTCTTCCCATGCTCTTTCTCTCTTAATATGTGTTCCATTTAATAGTTACGTTTTTCCTCTTACCTACCTACCTACATATTCAATTTTTCTGTATTGTATAGTTCATCAACTAACCTACACACATTCATTTTTTGTTTCTTTAATTCTATCGTCACATCGCTGAGCAGTGTGGGCTCTTTTTTTTGAGTTACTAATACTATGGACATTTAATTAATTACAGTGCCGTGCACATGAAATGCCGATTTATCTAAAGAAAAATTAGATCTTTTTTATTTTTCTGGTTCGAGGAAGTGAATAGATTATAATTCTTCCAATTTAAAAATAAAAAAAGTTCTATTATAATAGCTTGAATTACCAATTTTGTATCACTTCCTCGATCAATAAAACTGAAATTAAGTTAAAATTTTCTTTACAAATAACTCGAAGAAGGAACTTACAATGACGTCGATAAAAAGAGCACTCAAATGTGGGTAGGTTAAGGTAGTTGCACTGCACTGAACATGAGCAGATGAATAAAAAAATGTGTCTATGGATATTTACACACGCATACCTATAGATGTATGAGAACATTAAAAAAACACATTATTATTTTTTTTAACCGCAAACTATATTTTTCGGTTGCAAAAAAAACGTTTCTAGGTATGAATAAAAGAAAGAAAAAAAGAAAATAGACAAAAATTTCGTTCTATTTTCAACTAAAAAATTGAAATGGTTTTGTTTGTTTTCACGTGCGGCTTGGCCTTTACTACGTAATATTTTACTTAAGTTTTTTTTCTAAAGTGTTAATTTCGGTAAGGAAGTGTTTTTTGATTTATTTTTTTAATAAATACGAGTACATAACAAGCTTCAATTCGTTGTTTTTCTTTTATCGCATAGAAATATAAAATGGGTAAAAGAAAGGCTAACATCGGAAGAAAATCCATAAGCACAAAAAAAATGTGTTGGTAACAATTTGCGAAGCAACGCGAGCACGGGTCGGCTAGTATATTATATAGTACAGTGAGAAATTGCCAAAAAAAACGATCCGCAGTAGTCTGGTTTTTATATTTGAAAGTTGATACAATTGAATATTTGCCAGAATTATTTATCAAATAATTCCACACAAAAATAGCGAAATTCAGACTAGGGGTGAAATCGTGTAAGCTGATTTTTGATAGCTGACTATCAAAATCAAGAAAATACATCTGTGTAATGTGATAGTCGATTTCAAAGTTTTAACCAAACAATTTGAAATATAATATAAACTTCAAGAAGGGGGTTTGTTCGTAGACTACTACATTAACATGTGGTGTTGAAGCGAGCTCGCCTAAATTCTGAATCCTGAATCGAGTTGAAATGAGCTTGATTCGCCTCGATTCCGGTCGGGGATCGGAATCGGAGTCGAGTCAAAATTTTTGAAGAAAAACCTGTGTGGAGGAGTTGGTTTTACAGATAATGCGATATGGTCTGTTTACTTGCATGTTTGTGTACAAAAAATATAGTTTTGTTTTAATCAAATTAAAAAAAAAAAAAATTGCACATGGAGTAGGTAGCATATTCTTATATGGTGCTGAATTATTCAGTTTTTCATTGTTTAACTCTAATCAAACTATCTCACTTGCACTTCATAAGAAACATCAAAACACCATTTGCATTTTAGAAAGTGTTGTCAAACTTAATCATTTTTAAATCTTCTTGTGCGGTGGAAACACCAAAAACATAGCAAAACTTAATTATCTTTTCTATTGTTTTCTCTTGCAAAATAAGCCCAGTTAGTCCATTTTCATTAACAAAACTAAATAATATTAACAGTAACAGATTGATTTTTCCCCAATGGAAAACACATGATTCCAAATGCACAACTACTCAACGAACACAGCCATCGAGATACAAATGCAATGCCAATCGTTCCAACATTTGAGAACGAAATTACATAAGTGTGAATAAATGATCAATTGTATTTTAAATTAATTTTTGAGTGTTTTAATTGGGCTTTTTGATCTTTGATGATTATATGCAATTAATAAATTATTAATCCATTTTTAAAATTTTTGTCCCCCAACCCATCCGTAGTAAGATTCTACATTAACTTTTATCGGTAGTATTCATACTGCGGATATTGTTTTTGATATTCGTGGAAAATCCTACTATACTATTGATAGATTTTCCAACAAAACACGGGTATTATGTAAACATAATTGAAGAGACTGAAAGAGTTATTGCATTGCAAGTGTTGCCAATAATCGGAAGTCATCGAGTTCCTGGTGACATTCAAAGCTTCTTCATATTAAGTTAAATTTTCATCAACAATGTGTTTTAAATAGTTTTTCAATGAGGACTTGACAACTTGTCTAATTGGATAACATACTGTAATGTGTATACACTCTTTCATTAATAAGGGGCAACATCTAGTGGTAGTAATAGGAGAACTCGCTTCTTTAAGCATCGAGAAACATCTAGTGGCTTAGAGGGGAACTCATTCAGCGCATACAAGAACCTCGAAAGGGGTAAGCATCTAGTGATAAAGTGGAGAACTTCGTTAAGCATCGAGAACAACCTCGTAGATTCTCGAACCGATTTGAGGTATATAAATAGGCGCTTGGAAGCGAAGCGGTTCAGATGGATTATGGATTGTGAATTGCTATAAAGAAAAGACTGTGTTTGAAAAGTAAAGACTGTGTTTTAAAGTAATAATTGAAAGTGTTGAATAAAGAATTTTTGTGAGTTATTTAGAAGAAAGTGAATTTGTGTTTTTATTTACGAAGTTTGAATAAGTTTTAACTGTCGGACCAAGCCGAACATTACATTGGTGTCAGAATAAGGGATTAAAACTTATTGAGAATAAAAACAGTGATTGAACTATTTTGTGTAAAGTAGTGAAGTTAAAAATAAAAAAAAAATAAAAATGAGTAAAGTTTTAAAAGACTTAACTGTCCCTGAGCTAAAGGCCGAACTAAGCAAACGTGGCTTAAGTGGGACAGGCGTAAAAACCGAACTTGTTAAACGGCTGCAGGAATATCTGGAGCAGAAAAATGAAGACCCAGATACATTTGCTTTCGAATTAGAAGCAAAAGTGGAAGAGGTAAATGCAAATGTTGCCTTATCTGACATGATGTCAGTTCTTTTAGCCAAATTTGAAGGGAATGTCCTGAAACAACTAGAAACTCAAAGGAATGACCAAAAGCAAGAACAGCAGAATATTCTAGAGCGATTCGACGAACAGAAAAACCTTTTAGAAGGCAGGTTTGCGGACTTCGAACAGAAAATCAATACTCTCGAAGAGCGCGTCGAACAGCAAAATGCACGTTTCGAGAAAATGAACAAACAAATCGAAACCCTCACAAATGAACTAGAAAAAGTGCGAAATATGAAAGCTCGAGAACCTTCTGGTGAGTGTTCAAGGAAGAGAGAAGTGAATCCTCCAAGCTTTGATGGTCAGATTCCGTGGCCAATCTACAAGAAACAGTTTGAAGCAGCAGCGTTAACAAACGGCTGGGACGATCACGAAAAATGCATTGCTCTTACGCTTGCTTTAAGAGGATCTGCTGCTGAACTGCTACAAACCATCCCAGCAGAAAAGAGTGGTGACTTCACAGTTCTGGTAAACGCAATCGAACAGCGGTTTGGGAATAGCCACATGGCAGAACTCTTCCGAGTTCAGCTTAACAATAGGACACAGAAAAGAGGTGAAACTCTGCAGCAGCTTCAGGCAGATATCGAGCGATTGGTTCACCTGGCATATCCAACAGCTGGTAACGAAATAATAAATCAACTTGCTGTTGAAGCCTTTGTGAGAGCTGTGGGCGATATAAATCTCCAAAGGGCTATCCGCACTGCCGGAAAGCGAACACTACCAGAAGCATTGGCTTTCGCTCTGACGATGGAAGCTGCAGAAAAAGCTTCCCAAAACATGCATCGTGTAAGGAAATTAGAAGTCCAAGAATGCTCTTGTCAGAAGGCTACTGTGGAAAGGAGTCAGCGAGGCGGACGAGCACGATGCTGGAACTGCAATAAGACTGGGCATCTACAGCGACAGTGCAGATTACCGCGAAGAGGAACCGCATGGCAACACTTTGAAAACAGAAGTAATTCAACTGGTCAAAGTAACACCAACAACGTTGCTTCCGAAGTTGTTTTCCACCCGGGAAAACGAATAAGAACCAACTTGAAGGGGCAGAAGCTGGTTTCTGGTATCGATGGCCCCAGGAACGACATCCAGGTTTATCAAACGAAACCTTACTACAAGAGCAGACCATATAAGGAAGACTGTAAGCATTGCAGACGACAAGAAGAAAAAGAAGTGGTTACTGTCCAACGAACCAGAGTCGATCCCATTTATGGCTGGAGCAACGACGAGTTGAGGAAGGCTCAACAAGAAAGACCCCTTCAGATCCACGACAATACCAGGTTGGAAACAAAGATGTTCAGTGACCGAATGAAGACACGCTACGATATACGAGCGACAGCAACAGAGTTCCAAGCAGGAGATCGGGTGTGGCTTTACAATCCCCATCGACAAAAAGGGTTGTCACCGAAACTTCAACGGGACTGGGAAGGTCCATATACAGTCATTACAAAAATCAACGATGTCGTGTACCGGATACAAAAGGGAATTAGAGGAAAACCTAAAGTTGTACATCGCGACCGGCTACATCGCTACAGTGGTGATGAGAACGATGGATTTGTTCGGGACGATCAATCCTAAGGAGGGGGCAATGTAATGTGTATACACTCTTTCATTAATAAGGGGCAACATCTAGTGGTAGTAATAGGAGAACTCGCTTCTTTAAGCATCGAGAAACATCTAGTGGCTTAGAGGGGAACTCATTCAGCGCATACAAGAACCTCGAAAGGGGTAAGCATCTAGTGATAAAGTGGAGAACTTCGTTAAGCATCGAGAACAACCTCGTAGATTCTCGAACCGATTTGAGGTATATAAATAGGCGCTTGGAAGCGAAGCGGTTCAGATGGATTATGGATTGTGAATTGCTATAAAGAAAAGACTGTGTTTGAAAAGTAAAGACTGTGTTTTAAAGTAATAATTGAAAGTGTTGAATAAAGAATTTTTTTGAGTTATTTAGAAGAAAGTGAATTTGTGTTTTTATTTACGAAGTTTGAATAAGTTTTAACTGTCGGACCAAGCCGAATATTACAATACGATGCTTCAAATGTTCCATCCGGTTCAATTCTTGAACTTGTAAATTAAAATCCTTATGTTGTTTGAGCGATGTACAATTCTTGAGAACGCCTTGGAATTGAATAGTTTGGATCGTTGACTACGGAGGCCTGAACGGCAGTGATATTTTCGACCAACCTTTTATTTCACTTATACGGCAATATTATAGTACGAATATATAGACTTAAATTTGTGCACTAAATTTCTTATTGCGTTACTACTAGCCCGCGAATCACTTCCGAAAATTGGAGTTAACGCTCTTAACCCTAGAACCCATACGGGGTGCGTAGGAACCCCACTTTAATTTTATATTGCCTGTATATTTTTTTGTAGTGGACAAAATTATAACGGATTGTCATGACTTTTATTTTTTTCATTGTTTCTTTATAACCCAAACCAATTTAGTTTGCTTTCTTTCTTCATTGCGTGTATATCTTGATCAGTGGGGTGTACAGGTACCCCAAATAGGTTTACGCAAGTTTTTTTTTTCTATGAAGGTTTTGTGTAAAAATTTATTTCGCGGTTTCGGTAAGTAAATATTTATTGTAACTTTTGTCTTTTTTCAGATTCTCAACAATTTTGGTGACTTACGCCTTTAAGCACCAATCATTTTTGGATTTTTGAAAGACTCCTTAAATTCGTTGTACTTTTTTGGTTTTTCTTATTATTAATTTTTAACACTTAAGTTTGAATTACTAAGCCCAATTTTTTGTTATAAGTGTTTAAAAAGAATGTGTTTTTAATAAAAATACAACAATTTATATCATTCGTGCTTTCTTTTTGACATAATATTACTTGAAAGTTGTGGGGTGTGGAATAACCCCAAATAGGTTAATGAAACAAAAAACAAGGTATGGGTTGTAGGGTTAAATTTGACGTCACCGACTCAAAATTTCAGTAGAAGCACGATACAAATGTTTATGTTACTGAACAAATTAAAAATAACAGTTGGATAGTTAGTGAAAGGGTACGTTCTACGTTCACGAATTAAATAATTATAATGTTGTCAAGCCCCTATTAGAAAACCCGATATTTAGCTTTACTTCCGAAATTGAAGAATGAATGACGCTGTAGTTTCTTCATTTATAATTGAATAAGTCGTAGCACGCAAATAATCGATGTGCTATTGGAATTTTCAACCAAATTAAAACATTTGACAACCTTCACTTTAAATCATCCCGCAGATTCGTCTTTTTTCGTTAGTGTAATTTTTTGCAAATAAAAAGAATTACAACTTTTTCATTTATAACCTTTCAAACAAACAATTCTCGAAATTTCAGCTTTATAAAATCCTTTTGATTTCTTTTAACATGTTCTTTCTGAATTAATTTTTCCGACTGGATTCTTAATTGGATACCAACATTTTTAGAATAAAACAATCTAACCTAATTTGTTAATTCAAGTAAATAACTCATTAGGTACCTAATCAAAAGTGCAAAACCGCACAAAGAAAACACCATAGGTAGGCAAGGTACGTACATAGGTACCTCCTACCCAACGTGTTTCTTCCACCTCCAATTCCCAGAATAATTATATGTAGGTACCCTTCTGCTTGCTCTCATTATCTTCATTAGCACAGTTTCAAAAACATAGAAAACAGCTTAAAACCACATTTGTACTAAAAAATAAAACAAAAATTCAAACAACTTTTCTACCTGATAGCACTCGACTCGCCCTCATCGTCATCCACAAAAACAACAAAACCCCCTTATAGCAACACTCCTGAGACTCAGAGTAAACATTGAATTCCCTAACTCGGCTCGGCTCGGTTCACCACACTTCTACCAAATATCTCATGATGTGAATAAGTATCTGTTTTGTTGTACTACCTAATGTAAAAGAAGATATTTTGCGCGTGTTTCGGCGTCAAATCAATTAAATATTTAACCCAACCCCCCCCCCCTATCCCACTTATACCAACACGCGTGCACAAGAACAGATTTGTTTAATTCAACTCTTCCGCACACAAAACAAACAACAAAAACAGATAACCACAACAAATTCTGGAATTTTCTATCTCACCGAGGCCCCGAATCCGAATGGCAATGGGATTCCTCTCATTTCAAAGCCAAACGAAAACAATTCCAAATTTCACAACCCTATCCACTCAACAACACTCCCATCTTTGGTGAAGCTTCAACTTCAACCACATGCTGCTCCTTAGTCGCAGTCCCAGCCCAACCACAGATCGCAGTTACCTCAGCTACAGCGACAGCGATAGCGACCGACGACGACTGTTCAACCTGTAATCACTGTCATCACCGCAAGTCATAGCCAAATCCGTCCCGTTTGTTCCGCGTGCAGCCACCGAAAACAAAACAAAAACCTTAACCGGTCTTTTTAGTAAATCGAAATCTCCAAACCCCCCCCCCCCCTTTCCCCTTCCAAACATCAAACTCCAAACTCTTTTTAAACCCCACCAACCCTAGTTGATGTTCGTCGACCTCATTGTGTTGTGCCCCATCAGCTGGTGAACCGACGACTTCACTGAACCGAGTGTTGACCACTTGATGTCCGGTCCCGCGTGTAGTCTTCCGTGGGCTCTCCAATGCTTCACACGTGAACACCATCGTTGTAGTTTTCGTTGTCGTTTGCATCGTCGTCGTCCGCATCGTCCGCGTCGTCGCGTCGTCGTTCGTACTTTTTACCATTGCTATGCCGCGAGACAGTTGTTGTTTTTGTTGTTGCTCTTGACGTTCGGTCGCATCGGAATTCAAAAAAGTCCAGCTATCAAGTGGTCCACCATCATTGGCGCTGAGTGCGGTGCAGGTAATGTGCCTGATTCCTGTGTCGAGATTAATTTGTTGCAACTTTCTTCCGGATGAACTGCGGCAACAAGTGAGTAGGTAATTGAGCGAAGTCGCAACTCGCAACGCAATGAGTGCTCTTGCTCTGACTCTGTCTCTACCCCTGCCCCTGCCTCTCCGCTGTGCTGCTTAAAACAAAAGATTCAATCTTACACAAAATTATATTCGTTTTGTACGTGATTTCGATGGGAAAAAAATAATAAAGTTATACTGCATTTAGGTGCGCTACACCGCAACGCCGCCGCTGCTGCCGCTGCTTCAAAACATCAGAGATCAGAGTGCAAATTCACAAGCGCCACGATAACCAAGTGAATTACGGTATTGTTCGGTGTTTTGTAAATAAAAGTCAGTGCATCAGTGACCAGTGAGTGCTTAAAATTGTGTGCGAAACAAAGGAATGCCATCGCCATCCATCATCACCATATTGAAAGTTTACAATTTTTTAAAGCTTTAAATTTCCCTAATGGATAGATGAATGTGAATCCATAAACGGATTAATAATAATTGTGCATTCGTTCTATGAATTTTGATTGTGCTCCTCCACCCACCTGAAAGGTCAGTATCAACTTCATTATCAAAATATATCATGTAAACATGCGTATCAGTTTTGATTATGTGTCACTATGTCGTCGACGTCAACGACGGACGCGACAAGACGGGAGTTTCTCTGAATGACCGTAGTAATAATTAATAACTGTTTGAAGGTGAGGCTTTAAACAGTAGAGCATTTATTACAAAATTTAGGATTTATTTAGTTCCTAATCCTATTTCGATTAAATAAATTACTTGTTTGTTTGAATTCATCATCTACTGACAAATGCGTATGACATCAAAAATATTTATAGATATTAGGGGTTTGGTTTGTGCTCAAAACTGCTTTAAAAACAAAGAGTGATATGTGTTGCTTTTGAAACCGAAAATTGTTTCTAATTTGTTTTCTGCTAACATACAAAAAATATTATACACAAAAAATCAAGTCAATCAATTAAAAGTAGTTTTTAAATAACAATAATTTTATTGACATTGAAATAAAATTTCTGAAAAACTTAAAATTCGAAATCCCTAGCTTTTCCTAAATACTAGTTTTGAAGATACTCACACACAAGCAAAGCAAACTTTTTTCAAAGAATTAAGATGTCCTTAATTCGAATCTCGCATTCTATGACATCTATTTTTTAAAATATGCCAATTTAAAATGCTAAAAACCATCACAAACGGATTTTTAAGGCTATGTTAAAACTCAAAATATATCTTAACAATAAAATGTATGCTGATTTGCAAAATAGAAATCTCTCTCTTTCAGATACAATTTAAATTATTTTAGTATCTTACTTAGTCTCAGAAAATGTTCATATCTATTTGTTCAAGGTTTAAAAATACCCGTTTTCGACATTATGATTATATTTTTTAATATATTTCAAGAACTTGTTATAACAGAACTGTATAGACATGTTGTTCTTTACAAGAACAAAAAGTACTTTCAAAACATTTTGCCTTTTTCTGTTGAAAACCGGTTTAAAGTTTCTTTCAGATTTTTGTAAGGCAGGTGAAATTTAACAACTTATGAAGATTTTTCGAATTATGTATGAATATTGAAGAAAAGAATTATACATCTGGAAAACTATCACGGATTGCATTTAAAAAAAGCTACCTAATATATTTAGACAGCCTCAAAAAGCCTTTAATACGTGTTTTTTAGAATTTTAAAAAAGTAATATCTCAAAAACCTGACGTGAAACATTAATTTTGAAGTCGGATTTAAATTTTATTTTATTTTATTGCTAGTAAAAAAACCTTGTCGACCAGTGAAATTGTTTTCTATGAAATTTAAGTCGTACTGTCGTACGCTCTGGCCAAAATATACCTTGATTTTGGTTAAAAATCAATAAATCTTTGTTTGTTCTTCTAGATTAATTATATTTTTTCCTCCAATACAATACACTCGACATTTTTACAATTTTCAAAGCATGATGCAAAGTTCTCTCCTTTGAATTTCTTTTTTCGTTTCGGTTTTTATCGATTCTTTGAGTTTGAGTTTTTGGCGAAATCTTCACTAGTTATGAATAATAGTGTTTTATACATTTTTTAGGCAAAGATGGTCATTTGAAACGGTTTTCACTGATCATTCCGATATTCCAACATGATCAGTAAGGTTTTCAACTGTACATTTATGATCTGAGATGATTAAGTGTCTTGTCTTCAACGCTTTCTCGATCTTTACATACTGTTTACCACTCATAGCCTTGATCCTGTTCACCGTATTGTTAAATATAAAAACATTTTCCCCATAATACTCCAAACAAACAAATTAAAAACATCCCTACATTTATTTAAACGCTAAAGAAATACTTCAGAAAACGACGGCACAACCCCCAACCTGGAGGGCCAGGTCCATAGTATAACTCCAAGGACGGGGAGCCGGATAAACCGCTCCTTAAAGGCCTGGGTTTCGAATAAGTCGTAGAAGCCCTATAAGGTGTTCACTAAGTAGTTCAACCTTACTGGAACTGTAGACGCCACCGTTGATTCCATCTCGGGAATTCCTCCGCTGCCGTCTGGATAAGGGAGGTGCCTTAGTGGAAACACCTCTCACCCCCTCTCTCGTTTGCTGCCCCAACAACTTTCCACTGGAGTTGGAACCCAATCTCCAGTTGAGGTACTAGGCACCCGATGTTCACCACGGGGAGGTGAATTAGGAGTTGATACACAGAGGTGGGTTTTGAGAAAAACCTGTGGACGTTTGTGTCCTCTTGAATGTACAGTACATGTCTACCATTTGAACATCAACCAAATGTTTCCCATTAAGAAATAAAGTGCACGACTGGGTCGCACGAACTTGCTCCTGTATGCAAAGAGTCTGTTTAAAAAAGTATCTATATAATATTTAAAAATATACCTGTAAAATAAGTTTGTCTTCAAAGATATAAATGCCATTTGATTTGTCGAAAAAACCTCCATTTTTCAATTTTATTGGGAGGGGGTTACATTTAATACAGTTAAAATAATTAAAAAAAAACTAATTTAAGATTCAAAATTTTACTTAAAAAATAAGATTGTCTTCAAAAATTTAAATGCCATTTTATAAATCAAAAAATCCTTGATTTTTCAAATTTTTTTTTCGAAAATCGTTAGAGCGGTTTTTTTTTAAATTAATTTTTTATATATACAATTTTTCAATTTTGTTCTAAAAATATTTTTGGTATGCAGTTGTTTAGTGATTGTAAATATACGCTCTATATTTCAATTTCGTAAAAAAATGTTCACCCGTTTTTGAGATATAGAATTTTGAAAAAAAAAAATTTCAATATTTTTTTAAAAATCCAAACAATAAAAAATTGCACTTTTGATAATCAAATATTGTTAAGGCAATATAAGAGCTTATTCACAAAAAAAATTATTGAAATCGGTTCAAAAGTTGCTGAGAAAATTAAAAAACAAAAAAACGGTTCTACCTTTCCTGAGCAATACAAAAATATGTTTTTCTTATTAAAAGAAGCCAAGTTAAAAAATAAAATTTTAGAGAAAATTTAAAAAAAATCTATCGGTTTGTTTTTGAGAAAATTCGAATTTTCGTTTTTTGACCAAAAAAATTGTATGGGGGCCACTGTTAGTTTTGATCTTTAAAAAAAAATGAAAAAAATGCCTAACGCAAATCTGCTCAAAACCTTAACTTCCAAGTTTGAACTCAATCGACCCAATGGTTTAGGCTGTAGGAGCATGGACAGACAGACAAAATTGACCGGACGGAATCGCGGGACCCACTTTTTTTGACTTCTCTACCATCGTAATATCATGTTTGATTAAAATCTTGAGTTCGAAATTTTGCACGAATGCAAAACTTGCCATATATGTACATATGTAGTTCCTATATGTCGCAAGTAAAAAGCACGGTTGGGTAGGACGAACTATTTAGAAACATTTCAGAAATGTTTCATGGTTTCTGAAATGATTTTTGAATGTTTCTGGAACGTTTGTGAAATTTTTCAAAAATGTTTCCTTAGTCTTGTCACACCTTTAGATTATTTTATTGTATTTATATAAATTTTTACACAGATCATATTAAATAGATTTTTGTTTTAAACGTTTTGTTAGTTAGTTTTTTTTTGTTTAGTTTTAAACTATTTAAGAATGCAATATACTAAATTTTTACCTCTTTTCCTCATGGATTAGTGTGATAAAAGAATAAAACATCGATAAATATGCATGTGACAAAATTGCATTTGCCATTTTTCGATATATAACTATTGCATCGTAAACTTGACACTAGCAAAATTTAAAGTTTTAATTGTTAAAGCATTGTTACCCATTTGCGTCAAAACTTCCAATCAGTGAATTAAAACAATGTATTTGTAGTTGAATGCTCTTGCAGGAACCTAAAGGTCAAA
Source organism: Eupeodes luniger (assembly GCA_951509635.1). Lineage (NCBI taxonomy): Eukaryota > Metazoa > Arthropoda > Insecta > Diptera > Syrphidae > Eupeodes > Eupeodes luniger. The sequence goes on along the minus strand of OX608075.1, from coordinate 74,884,860 downwards.
TTCAACATTTTAGTCAGAGGAATCGTATCCAAATATTCAATTCTTAAACCTTGATGCCTTTTATTTCGATTTCAATTTTGAGCTTTGGAGTTTTGTAAATAAAGAACTAGACAGCGCCAGCGTACAAAAACAAACAATCCAGATTTTTAGAGGAAATTTTAATCTCTACAAAAGAAGTTTATTCTACAAAAATTGAATCCATAAGAAAGTTTCACGGTCAGAAATTGAAGAGAAAATAAATACTGTTTTCGTATCCTGTTAGGATGCCACAACAAGAAGAAATAGCGTCTTGTTGACGACGAAATATGCAAGGGATACAACGATGAGAAAGAACACGAGGACAATACTCATTTCCTATGTCACTGCCTAGCATCTTGTGCCACACAAGATACGAATTCTAGGGTAACACTTCTTCGGTAGTCTTGAAGAATTCGAAGACTGTGGGATGTTTCTAAGCTCTAAGCTTTTATCAAAGCATCTAAGTGGCTGTAAATCTACATAATCGACTAAAACTACTCTTTCAGAAATAGAACATTCGAAATGTATTACTATTTAAATTCTTTATTTAAATATTCACCCCTATCACAGAGTCCCTCGTAGCGAGTCCCCGAAAATTTTGTTACGCTACGAATACGAATACATTTACATCATAAGCCCCGAACGAAATCAAACAAGCGTTGCCACACAGAAATACTAATTTCGGAGTGTCAAAATCAGCTGTTTTGCGTGAAAATAAGAAAAATAAATAAAAGCTCGTTTTTTCATTTTTCGATTTATGTAGTTCTATTTGTTTTTGTCTTTAAAAATGGATAATTGCCTTTGCAAAATTTTAAGAGACGCTTTTAACCTCTTGGATCTTGATGACAAAGTGTTGGTAACATTATTTTAAACATTCCACTGCTTACAAAGAAAATTGATTTGCAGATTTAAAAAAAACTTTCGGGTGAATAAGGCAGCGTTTATATATATATTGGAGATCCTGGATCAAGAACTAGAATCTTGCGTGTTTTCGAGTTAAATCACACCAATCAGCAGATTGGCAGCCTTTATGAGATTCATTGCGGAAGGAGGATACCAATACGGCGTTGGCAAAGATTTTGAGATCGGAATGGCCTAGTCAACCTTTTTCACAAATCTTAAAATTGTGCTAAATATTTTGAATTTTCGAAAATCCTTGGGCAATTTCAGGTTTTTCTTGAAGCATTTCATAAAGCCTTTGGAACTGAATTTTATTTGTGATAACTTTATTTGCCCTTCAAAAAAAATATAAAAAATATAGGTAAACACTTTCACATGAAAACAATAGTAAAACTTACAAGATTCTTTTCATATATTTTATTTTTATTTAATTTATCTTCGCACGCTAAATATTTGTTTTTCGTTTTCAATTGAATTCCGATCAAAATAACTGTTCGTAGAAAAAACTGCCAAACTTCCTATTCATTCGGGGCTAGTGATACCACTTTTCACGAACTCCGAATTTCGTAGCAAATTTTTTTAGTACGACGGGGGCAATGATACTTTTTTTCGGGGTTCGTACTACGAATCTATTACGACGGGGCCTGTGATAAGGCTGATTATAATAAACCTGTTAAGAGATTAATACTAATAGAAAATAGAACATCATCATCATTATCAAATTTATTCTTGGTCAATTCTGTAATCTTTACAAAAACGTAGTTTTCCTGTCTCAAAAGAATTTTCAAAGTAATAAAAAAGAGTTAATAAGAAAAATATGAATATTTTCTGTTACTTCATTGTTGGAATGATTGTCTATGATTCTGGTTAAACTTAAATAATCGGATTAGTTTTCAAGTTAAGTTTCTAAGTAATAAAAGTTGTCACATAAAACTTAAGGTTAACATAGCATAAATACTTATGTTTCTTAAATTATTGACACTACCACACAATTAAAGCCTCAATTTAATTATCACCTTAAATTTTGTACCCGCATGAGAAAATGCATTTAAAAAGAGAAACAAAATATGAAAGGATGACCCTTTTTCACTTGAGAGCCGCTAAAGATTTTTCTATTTTACTTTTTGATCTTAAATACTCAGTTATCTATCTATCTCAAGGTAAAAATAACTAGAAAGTCTTTAAGATTAATCAAAAAGAAAACAACTGCCACTTTTTATTTATTATTCAAGAAATTAGTTTTGAATACGTTTTCTTATTGTATTATAAATTTAACACAACAAAATTAACCTTTTTCCAATATTAACGGGTGATTTTTTAAGAGCTTGAGAACTTTTTTTTTTTTAAAAAACGCATAAAATTTGCAAAATCTCATCGATTCTTTATTTGAAACGTTAGATTGGTCCATGACATTTACTTTTTGAAGATAATTTCATTTAAATGTTGACCGCGGCTGCGTCTTAGGTGGTCCATTCGGAAAGTCCAATTTTGGGTAACTTTTTCGAGCATTTCGGCCGGAATAGCCCGAATTTCTTCGGAAATGCTGGAATAGTTGCTGGCTTATTTGTGTAGACTTTAGACTTGACGTAGCCCCACAAAAAATAGTCTAAAGGCGTCAAATCGCATGATCTTGGTGGCCAACTTACCGGTCCATTCCTTGAGATGAATTGTTCTCCGAAGTTTTCCCTCAAAATGGCCATAGAATCGCGAGCTGTGTGGCATGTAGCGCCATCTTGTTGAAACCACATGTCAACCAAGTTCAGTTCTTCCATTTTTGGCAACAAAAAGTTTGTTAGCATTGAACGATAGCGATCGCCATTCACCGTAACGTTGCGTCCAACAGCATCTTTGAAAAAATACGGTCCAATGATTCCACCAGCGTACAAACCACACCAAACAGTGCATTTTTCGGGATGCATGGGCAGTTCTTGAATGGCTTCTGGTTGCTCTTCACTCCAAATGCGGCAATTTTGCTTATTTACGTAGCCATTCAACCAGAAATGAGCCTCATCGCTGAACAAAATTTGTCGATAAAAAAGCGGATAGAAAAGCGGAACCGAACATTGATTTGGGTAATAAAATTCAATGATTTGCAAGCGTTGCTCGTTAGTTAGTCTATTCATGATGAAATGTCAAAGCATACTGAGCATCTTTCTCTTTGACACCATGTCTGAAATCCCGCATGATCTGTCAAATACTAATGCATGAAAATCCTAACCTCAAAAAAATCACCCATTATATATTTTTCATTAGAAGTATTAAAAAACAGCTTTACACATTTCATTCTTGTTCCGCTGAAAGAATCTAACTTAAATGTTTTATAATCTTTGTTAAAGTTAACGCTTCTATTATACCATATGCTCAAGACTAAAATCTCTTCCTTCATATATTTTTTTTGTAATTGAAGGCCTATACACATAAAAACACATTACATATTTTTAGCAGTACCCTTTAATATCATTACTCTTCGATATTTTTTGGAGTATAGGTATTAAGAGACAAAACATTTAGTTTAATTTAAAAAAAAATAATGCAATATCGAGCAAAATGTACAAATGTCTGTAAAACAAAATTTTCTAGGAACTAATTTTCTTTCAAAAACAATATATATTGATCTTAAAAAATCTGTTTGTAAAAACAAATTATATTTTTATTAGCTCTAATTTGTGAACAATATGAAGAAAAAAAACATCTTTACAATATATTAGAATTTTGAGTCAAATAGAAAACACATTCCGCAATTAAATTCAATATTCAGATGTGCATTTGATTCGAACTCAATTCTTGTATAACTAAGTTAAAGACACATTTTCTTTGGTCTGTTTTAGGCCTTAGTCAAGACATTTAGTCACTTAACAGATGCAAATCACGAATTCATCATGAATGTTGCAAAATATATTCATACATACATACATACATATGTACATACATAAGTAGAACAAGAAAAATGTAGATTTTGCGAAGTTTATTGCTCTTTTGTTTTGAATTTATTGTTAGAAACCAGGGGATACAGTTACAACTTACAACTTAAATGACTTCTCATTTTACTTTTTGCTAACTATCCAATCCACCTGGGAAGTATGAATGTAATAAATTATTTTGATGAGATTTATGTGCACTACATATGTTTGAAAACTTCTTGAGAATTCTGTTTTTATTTAAACAAGATAAGAAAACTACAAGTAGGCAATAAAGTAAGCTTTCAAAAATTAAGAAATAATTTAATTTTTAATTAAGTGACTTTAAATTTTAATGAATATATAACTTTAGATTTTTAAAACATCTTTGTTGCAAGACTAGATTTGTGTGTGTAGTAAATTTATGGAAGATCTTTAGTTCAGGCTTAAAGAGAGTTATTTTTTAAGTGGTGGCTCAGATATTTTTTTCTTACTTCCATTTTTATTATAGAAAAACATAAGCATTTTCCAACATGATTGTTGTCAAAAATAATATGTTTTTTAACTCTTTGTTCCCGAAAGTGTCCATTAGATTTGGCACAAATGGATTTGGTTTGCGTCATAAAACCTCTAGAAACATAAGAAACATATCAGAAAAGTATCAATTTTGTGGTTCCACATTGAAACAACTAGGAAATAATATAATAAATAACACTGGTTGACAAGGTTTTGTTCTTGGCGATAAAATTGCACTTTTTCAATCAGTTTTGATACTCTTAATTCAAATCCGACTTCAAAATTACTTCATAACGTAAGGCTTTTGAGATGTGTAATTCGAAAAAAAAAAAACACATATACCTATAAGAATTTTTGTTGATACAATTCGTGAGGGTTTTCTAAATCTATAACCCTATTCTTCGATATTCAGTTTATTTATTTATAGCATTTTATAATATTTTCAAAAAAACTTCATCTTTTTTTTGAATTTGAAATACATACATATGTTCAAAATTTAATGTTGTAAACGATAAGGGTCCGGCCACGCAATGAGTGAAGAGCGAACGAGCGACGAGTCGCTGAGCGACGCAAAAAAATTAGAACACATGAGATCGTATGGAGGTGGCCACATAAACCCTAAGCGACTGACCGATTTTTTAAGCGACAGAGCGACGTCGTTCTGTAATAAAATCTGTTTTAATTTTTCAGTCGATCGCTGAACGACGACGTAGAAAAAAGATGTGTACAATAAACACTGAAAGTTTAATTTCAGCTGTCCAAAGCCGCCCAGTGCTATGGCAAGACACCCACAAAGATTACAAAAATAAAAATAGGCTGGGATGCGATCCACACTGATAACTTCCCATCCCGTCTGTCGATTTCTTTTGCTAAAAAGTTTTGTAGTTTTCGTGTTTTGTCGAAAGTAAATTTTTACCCCAAGTTTTAGTATTGTTTTTGTTAAAAATTTTTCTCAAAATTTTACTGAATGTTGACAACAATATTTTTTTTTTAAATAAAATTAATTCAAAGCTAATATCTCAAAGTTTTGAAAAGACACTTAAATCGAAAATCAATTTTTAACAACTTTTGTTCATTTTTTTTTTAGGTTTTCAATTTTTTGTAAAAAATAATATTTTTAAAAAGATAAAATTAGCTTAAAGCCAATATCTCAGTTTTAAAAAGATATTTGAGCCGAAAATTAATTTTTACCAACTTTCATTTTTTTTAGGTTTTTATTTATTGTAAATTCGATTTTTCTCAAAATTTTACCAGATGTTGAAACCGTTATATTCGTTATACAAAATTGTTTTGGAGATAAAATCATTTTTTGTTCGTAAAATATTCGAGGTGACAATTTTTGTTTTCTCATTTTTTTTTATTTATAAAAATAAACGTTTATTGGAATATTTTCCAAAAATATATTTGTTTGGTATCACGTTGCAATATTATAATACAACATTTAATTCAAGTCTCTAGCATAATTGGTTCGTGAAATTTTTCGGGTTAACCAAAATGTTCACCTTTTTTTTAAATTGCTATGGTAAAAAAACCACCCACTCAATTTTTTTGAGAGTCCTTTCTGCATCTTTCTACATTATTATATGTATAACAGAATTTATTTGAAGTCGATATTTCTACTGGTTCGTGAGCTATGGACGACGAAAAAAACGTCACGAACGTACGGACGTACAAACGTAAATTTGTAATTGTTCTTGTAAGTTTTTATTTATCCACCATATCAGTAGGTTCCAGATTTGATAAAAACATTTTGAAGTAGCAATTTTTAGTCGAAAAAAAAATTATCCTCTCTTCTTTAGTTATAGAGTTATTTGAATACACACGAACAGAATTCCTATTATACTCGTAGTAATGTCAAACGTCAATTTTTGATTTGATGATTTTTTTTGTTACTATTCAGGAAAAAAAATATAAAAAGTTAATTCTCCCCGACGGGGAATTGAACCCCGGTCTCCCGCGTGACAGGCGGGGATACTGACCACTATACTATCGAGGATATGATAAACTTTGCAAATACTTTTTTTTCGAAATTTCAAATATGTTTTTTAGATGATGTTTTCTGTTCTGTTTTAAAATTGTCTCTAATATAAAAGAATACTGACTGCATTAAAATATACATATATATATAAATGCTAAGTTTATTGTATTACACTGTACAGTTTATTGACAAAAACACACATTAGCCACAAATATAATATACGAAAATATATGGAGACGATTTTTTTAACTAACCAATAATGCCGTGAAATAAGGCCTACTTTTAAAAATTGGCCTTATTCCACTTTACAAAACTGAAATAAGACCAATTTTCAGCAGTTGGCCATATTGCACTTTGACAAAGTGAAATAGGCCCAAATTATTTTGAGAAATAAGACCAACTTCTTTTTCCTTGTGAGATATGTAAGGGGAGACATGCTGCCATCACGGTTGCCACTTGAAAAAAAATTGCATGACCAAAGCTGCAAATAAAAATGACCAATCGTACCAAAAAAGGACCAACATAATTTGTGTCCGCAATGGCTTTTAACTTCCCATAGAAAGTTATTGTAATCGTTCCGATTTCTTGAATTGAAAATTTTGACATTTCTCGACCTTTCAAGGTTCCTAAAGTCTAAATAAAAGATTTTTAGAGAGATGCCTGTGCGTGCGTGTGTAGGTACGTACGTTCGGGAAGAATAACGTTTTTGACATCTGGTAAAATTTTGAGAACATCGCATTGACTTTTTTTTACAAAAAATATAAACCTTAAAAAAAATAGTAAAACTTGGTAAAAATTTACTCTCGACTCAAGTATCTCTTCAAAAATTAAAAAAAAAAATTGCTTTAACCTAATTTTATCTCACACAAAATATTGTTTCCGACATTCCATTGTGCATACAAATCCAACAGTCAGTTTTGTTTCATAAAAAAATAAAATCTACAAAAAATAGTACGCAAATGGTACGAAAATTTGGTAAAAATTGGTTTTCGACTAAAAATCTCGTTAACAAAAAACAGATATTGAAATCATACTATTTCATCATACTCAAAATATTGTTGGTTAATTTTTTTTTAGAATAATTCAACTAACAACTAGCAAATCATGAAAGCCTACAAACCTTTTAAGCAAGACAAATCGGCAGACGGGATGGGAAGTTATCAGTGTGGGACGCACCCCAGCCTCTTATTTTTAATATCCCAATATGTTAACATTATGTCAGGAGATCGAATAAGTCAGGAGATCAAATACTATCGCTAAATAAAATTCATGTAAAATTAATTCAAAAAAATGTTTTTGCAGACCAAACGCTATGGTTATTTTTGTCATCTTCACGCTCTTTGGCCAGCATTATATTATTAATGGTACCCAAATTAAGCCTTTCTTTTCTATCAAAGTTAATTCAAAAAAATTCCTCTCAGCAGCAGCTGAGCTGTGAGGAACTAACATCAAGTTATAAACGAACTGACTTAAATTTTGAAAACAATATTCATTTGAAGCTTTTTTATGATAATTGAATTTTTCCCAAAATTCTTTAGGTATGTATTTTATTTTTGAGATTATAAAAGGAATAGAGTTGAGTTATTTTTTTCAATTTCTTAAAAAAGGGACCAAATGGAATAAAAAATGACCATGCGACCAAGTGAGAAAATAATGACCAAATTCGGTCTTAAATGACCAAACTGGCAACCGTGGCTGCCATGTCATTAAGGTTTGTTTTTGAATTCTAAGGATCCCGAAGGCCATATATATAATTGCATTTACATTTTTGAAATTTTATTGTTCAGGCTTTTATTAATCTCCATACTCCATTAGAATACTATGTTGTAAAGTAATACTGGTTGATTTGAAGTAGACTAAGGATTCGGTAAGTATTTACTGAGAGTTAAAAAGTTTCAATTCTAAAATTAAATATAAAATATTTTGGTCCAAAATCAAAAACTTGATTTTTCCTTAAATTTTTTCTTAATTTGGCTTCTTTTAATAAAAAAGTAGTTATTTCAAGTCGAATTGCTGCATAAGCACTTATACTGTCTCAAATATACATATTTTATAATCAAAAATTGTATGGTTTTTATTTTTGATTTTTTAAAAAAATATTAAACATTTTTCGTCGCAATTCGGTATCTCAAAAACGGGTCATTATTAACTTCCCATAGGAAGTTATTGTAATGGGTCCGATTTGTCAAATTGAAAATTTTGACATTTCTCGACGTTTCAAGGTCCCTAGAGTTGAAATAAAGGATTTTTAGAAAGATGTGTGCGTGCGTGTGTACGTACGTCCGTACGTCCGTACGTTCGCGACGTTTTTTTCGTTGTCCATAGCTCAAGAACCAGAAGAGATATCGACTTCAAATAAATTTTGTTATACAGATAATAAGGCAGAAAGATGCAGAAAGCGCTCTCAAGAAAATTGCGTGGGTGGTTTTTTTACCATAGCAGTTTAAAAAAAGGTGAAAATTTTGTTTAACCCTAAATATCTCATGAACCAATAACGCTAGAGACTTGAATTAAATTTTATATTATGTATTGTAACGTGATACAAAACAAATATATTTTTGTAGAAAAAAAACATTTAACGGTTTTTTTTATAAATCAAAAAAATTGAAAAAAAAAATTTGTCACTTCGAAAATTTTACGACTAAAATATGATTTCATCTCCAAAACAATTTTGTGCAACGAAGAATAATGTTTTTGACATCTGATAAAATTTTGAGAAAAATCGACAATTGGCAGTTTTCTTACAAAAAATTAAAAACTGAAAAAAAAATTTAACAAAAGTTGGTAAAAATTGGTTTTCGACTCAAATATCTTTTCAAAAATTTGAGATTATGGCTTCCAACTAATTTTAGCTTATAAGAAATATTGTTTTCAACTTTAGGAACAATTTTGAGAGAAATCGAATTGACAGTTTTCTTACAAAAAATAAAAACCTAAACAAAAAAATCGAATTGACAGTTTTCTTACAAAAAATAAAAACCTAAACAAAAAAATTAATAAAAGTTGTTAAAATTGATTTTCGGCTCAAATATCTTTTCAAAACTTTGAGATATTGGCTTCAAACTAATTTTATCTTATAAATAATATTGTTTTCAACATTCAGAAAAATTTGGAAAAATGTTGGATTGACAGTTTTTTTTTTACAAAAAATAAAAACCTAAAAAAAAAACAATATCTACTAAAACTTGGTAAAAATTTACTTTCGACTCAAATAGCTTTTCAAAAATTAAAAATATTGGCTTCAAATTTATTTTATTTCACAGAAAATATTGTTTTTGATATTCAGTAATTGTTTTTTATAAAAATCCAACAGTCCGTTTTTTCATAAAAAAATAAAATCTACAAAAAATAGTACGCAAATTTGGTAAAAATTGATACATATAGACAAACTTTTAAGCAAGACAAATCGACAGAAGGGATGGGAAGTTATCAGTGTGGGTCGCATCCCAGCCTCTTTTTTTTTTTTATTTGACACGAATTTTCTTTCTTTCTTCGAAGAAGGTTTCTTTCAAAATCACAGCAGGTACTTTAGATTTCTTCTTCGTACTGTTTTTTTGAAAAACAGTTCTGTGATTTATTTTCAAAATATACTTTTTAAAATGGGATTACTATGAAATTATGTTTATTTATTTTCTTGAAAATTTTGCGTTGCCCATTCAGCTCCAAGAATTGCATTTTTCCCCAAGTGAGTCCGCACTCCCTGGTATTTCTGGTAAATTGACATTAGAACCGTGTGGGATTTGTGATTGATAAAAACACTTTTTAACTTTACTTCTAATGGTCCTAATCAATCAATTTCTTTTACTTTGCGATTTCCGTTTATTTATTTGTTTCTAATAATAACACAAATGTATTTCACTTAGGTTCTTCGAATAAAGAGTATCCTCATTCAAAATACTACTGTAACATTTATTTGCATATGCCAAAAATTCAATTTCTTAAGTAGCTCACGTTTGATTTATCAAAACATTTTATAGGTTTATGTTCCAATAAAATACAAAATGAAGTAGATTATTTCCATGATGTGTGCTTTGATTATTGGAAAGTTTATATCAACTACTGAAAGATAATAAATTATTCACACTTCACACTTGATATTATCAAATGCACAACAATTCACATCATTAACACATTTTGTTCACAAAGAAATGTTTGACTAAAAGAGACGAACTTTTGTTTTTCCTATCAGAACTCAAATTTTGAAAATACGTTCTTAAACGTTATCCTGCTGTAAGTCTTTGAATGGTAATTTGTCAAAGAACACACTTTATTGGTATTGGTATTGTCAAAGCTTATAAACACTTTATTGGTATGACAACTCAAAAAAGCACACGACATTTTATCAAAATTGTAAAAATTGTTTAATGTTTTTTAGAAAACTCGAAGACTGTATCTCATTTTGCGTAAATAAAGGAACTTTAAGCGATGATGTTGGTTTATTAAAATATTCTCCTTTTAAATACTTTAATCTGAATACGAACGCCTTTGAAAATGCAAACAGTGTACAGAGATTCATTCCTTTGCCGTACTACGTGAATGTGAAATACTTTACCAGACTTTGTCTTTACCAGTCAGTGCATTATTTAAGTATTCAAATCCTCTATTCCTTTCCTAATGCTCGTGTTGTGTCTTGAGTGTGCGCTCATCATAAAAATATACTCATTTTCATTTTAAATGCAAATGAGGCTTCTCAATATTCTTTTAACCTTGTTCTATAAAACAATAAGCTGATAAAATTAGTTTTATAGTTTATGAGAACATAATTGATTGAATAATAAACTTGGTTTTTAACTTCTCATAATTTAAATATAAGAAATATCAAAACAAAACAACAAAATCAAATAAAATAATAACATTCACTTTTAATAAAATATGCTAAATATATTTTAACAAAATTTAAATTTAATTTAATACCTTCTCCTCTCAGTTTAAAAACCAACTAAAAATCTCAGCTTACGTAATATAATTCTCAGATGTTTACAAATTGGTATCGATGTTTTTGTTAGCATATTTTATATTTTGAATTTATTATTTAAAAACCAAGACAATGTACGTACACATAAATATTAATAAATTAAAACTATAATTAATGGGGCTAATTCAATTCAAAACAATATAAAAACATCATCCAAAAGTTTTGGCTGGATTAAAATCGAATCGTGTGAATTTGATTACCACATCAATAAAAATAAATCTCAAATTATAGCCTCAAGGAAACTATATGGCATCGGCTTTATTTGTTTTTGATCAATCGCTGATATCACTTTCAGTCGTTGTTGCACTGATGTCAATCAAACAAAAATAAAAACAAAAAACAAAAACAAAAAACAAACAATCAAATAAAACAAGAAATTACAACAAGAACCATCAGAGAGGAAGTTGATGATTAAGCATCCAAAAAACTACCGAAATGGCACGTTCGGAATTGAAGTCGTTGACTTCTTGAGATGCTCACTTATTTTTCGGTTTCTTCATCATCCATAAATGCGATACAATAGTCGAGTCGATGGTTGGAGTTAGATTGAAATAGACTTTCAGACACATTTTGATTGTGATTTTTTTTTTGTATCGAGAAGTTTGAATGTTAATTAAATGAATTCAGTCGGAAGAACTTTTGTGAAGTGAGGTACATAATATATAATTAAGTTGTCAATAAATAAGGTATTTTTTTTGTTTGAGAAAAATTAATTGAGTTTAATAGGTCAGAAAATATCTTAGTAAATATCCAAAATGATAGTACTTTTTGTTTCTTGTTTTTTTGATGTTGTTAAACCTCAAAATATTCTGATTTCACAATAAAAGTACCGTTTAAGAAAGTGAAGCTAATATATTGTAGGTCATGGATAATTAACTTATTCTTCAAAATTCTCATATTTACATGGCGTATGAGTGTTTTTTATTTCCTACCCTAAATGAAAACCAAAAACTGATTCAGCTAATGGTATTTTACATTGAAAAAACAACTTTAAAAAAGTTATAGTAACTAAATTATACCAAATTCCAATTCAAAATCAAAACATCGTAAGTTATCTTACTTACTTAATTTGGCGCTACAGTCCTATGTGCACTAGAGCCTCACCCAAAAACTTCTCCACCTAGCTCAGGCCCTAGCTAGATGTCTCCAGTTTCGCGCTCCAAGTTGGGTGAGGTTACTTTTCGCTTGTGCGCGCAACATGATCCGCGATCTCCCTCTACTGACCCAGCCATCTCAGTCGTTAGACTTTTATCCTTCTGGTTTAATCTAAGTCAACAACGTCAGCTCGTCTTGGGTTTTTTCCAGGATCTGCCGTAATGTGAATATTTGATCGACTGTGGACTTTCCTGGTCTAAGACTACACTGATAAAGATCTATCAGGTTGTTAACGATGGGGTTTAGACGTTCACATATTACGGCAGAAAAGATTTAAGCAATGTTAAACAGACTGATGCCTCTATAGTTGGTGTAGCTTAGAGGGTCTCCTTTTTTCAAATTCTGGCAAACAATACTGAGGTTCTATTCATGGGGCATGCTTTCTTCCGAATTTATTTTACAGATAAGTTTGTGCATACTCCTAAACAAATTATCTTCAACTGCTTTTAAGAGCTCGGCATTCAAGCCATCTGCTTAAGCTGCTTTGTTAGACTACAGCTAAGATATGGCTTAGATTGGCTTTCCTCATCTATTTTGAATAGATCATTCTGCCTGACAGCAGAATTCGGTTCGTCTTCGCCGTTATATAGTCTGCAGAAATTGTGTTGGTGGCAGAGACATTCGAAAGAGGTTACTTGTGACTCGGTCGGAGAAGGATTTGGCGATCTCTAGCGATTTTAGCCGTTCGACGTTGTATCTTCTCCCAGCATCTTCCTGTTTTGCCTTTTGGGTCTGGGAACCCAAAGTGCTACCTTGGCTACAACGAGGTAGTGGTCCGAGTCGATGTTAGCTCCTCGGAAAGTTCGGACATCCATGATGCTAGAAGCTTGTCTAGCGTCGATCGGAAAATGGTCAATCTGGTTGACGGTTCTGGAGAACTCCAAGTTTCTTTTTGAATGTTGAGGTGTGGAAAACGCTTTCTGGCTACCATGAAGTTTTTCCCACAGCAACATCGATGAGTCTGAATCCGTTATCGGTAGTGTTTTCGTGCAGGCTCTTTGTACCGATCATTCCACCAGAAAGATCTTCCCTTCTATCTTGGCATTAAAATCGCCCAGGACAATTTTAAGTTCATAGCTACGAAACTGCTCATATGCTTTGTTCAAGAGCTTGAAGATCATTTCCTTGATGTTGTCATCCTTATCTTCTGTGGGAGCATGTGCGCATATTAGGCTAATGTTGACGAATTTAAACTTGATGGAAGGATGGTTATGAGGCGCTCGTTGATGCACCTATAGCTCAAGACTTGTTGCCTAACTCTGGCACCAATGACAAAGTCGCATCCAAATAAGAGCTGTTGGTTTTTTCGAAAGCAGTCTTTATTGTAAATATCGCATCCTCTTTCTGCCCGGTCCATCAAATGGTGATGTCTGCTTTATAGCAGTCTAGAGCCTTCGCTTATTCTTCGGCTGCAAGAATTAATTAATGAAATTTTAATGACTTCAATATGGTTTTATTCTTTGCTAAATTTTGTTTTTATCGTAAAAGAAAAATCCGATCGGTATTTTTTCATATAAGAAATAAAAAATTTCAAAAACTGCTACTAAAAAAATTTGTTCGACTAAATTCTCTTAAACAAAAACAAATATTAAAATCATCATATGCAAAATATTGTGGCTAAATTTTGGTAATTTTTTGAAAAATTAAATTAGCAAGTATGTTTACAAACCTTGAAAAACCTACAAAATCAACAAGAAACTGATAAGAAATGGTTTTCGACTTAAGTATTAGGAGACCAAAGAATGATACTGACTTCAAATTTTTGTCTCACACAAAATATTATTATTAACATTTTGTAAAAGTCTCTTTTTTAAGCTTTCAGAAAAGTCAGTAGCTCGTTTTTTTATTATTAAATTTTTTTCAAAACATCCTCAATTTGTATTTTATTAGTTAATACAAAAAAAAACTTCTTTCATTCTTTCTTAATTTACTTATGTACTATATGCAACAAAATAGTTATAATGACTTTTTTTGTTTAATTAATTTTGTCGAGGTTAACAGTACCTAGAATTTCATTGCGAAACTGATAGTTTTAATGTCGTTGTGTTAGTTTTAGATTTAATGGAGATTGTAAGTAAGGTACGTCATTTCCATTTTCTAATAGCAAATACAATACATCACATATATTTAATAAAATGTTACTTTAATTGATATTGACGTGATTTTGTTTGCAGATACACCATACATACACTCAAACATAAGAATGTCAAAAATTAACAAAAAGTTATTTAAGAAGTATTTTTCAAGTCGTATTTTGAATCGCATTTGTAAAATTTGAATTATGTTATTAAACCTATTTGCTACAAAACAATTGAGTAAAGATTTGATTTTATAGGTCGTCTAAGGTTCGTTCGTGAAAACGATGACAGTTTAAAATTGTTCATAATCACTTCTAAAAACATGCCCGTCTCTTAAATGTTAATTCTAAACAAGTAATGTTGACTAAAGATAAAATATTGATATTGAACATTTAGATTTCATTCAGTGTACTTAAGGTTATTTCAATTAAAAGGTTAACACCTGCATCCAAGGTTACTAACAAATACATTATCTACACAACACCGATGTATCTTTCTAAAAATTTCAGGAAGCACCGATAAAGTTTTGCGTTGAACAATTTATATATATATGTTTGAGTATATATATATAAAAACATCGATTAACACTTTACGCCATAAAAGTTTTAAAACAAGCTTTAACTTTTCCTCACCAGAAATAATAATTAAAGTGTTGATAATTTTATAATAATTTATGATAAAACTAAACACAATTTTAAAAACCTTCAAGGAACTTTCTTTAACTTTTTAAAGCGATAAATGTCTATTAAATTATTTATAATTTTTTTTTTTCATTAAATTGCTTATTCACTTAAGTACGAATACGTTGCATAAAATTCCAAAAAAGATGAATGTACTAGCTTTTGTACTTTCTATAGGAAATTGAAATATGGTTGCCAAACGAAACCGACATTGCATTGCATCAAACAATTTTCCTAAGCTGGGATAATAGAGGTTTTTTCTTTTCTTTATGAACTTGTACTGTACAATGTACATAGCGAAATTATAATTTTCTTCTGACACACAAATCACAGAAATGGCCAGAAAAAAAAAATCATTTTATTCAATTTCGCCATGATGGCTTGGGTTTTTGCAGATTCACTACCGTCAATGCCGCTGCCACCAGTGCGGTGTGTCAATCAAAAAAGAAAAATATGCCATCAACCTGTTAAATTAAGATTGTGTACACTCCGATTCAGTTTTCATGATCTTTAAAGTTTTTCGAGAGATAGTGTTAAAAATATTTTATACTTATTACTATCAAAATATTTTTTTACCCATTAAATTACAGACTTTTAGTAGCTTCGCGATAAAGCGCCTATAAGTACAAACTATGTATGAGGGCGGAGATTCACCGAGATCTGTAACGCCATGTTGTCTATAAAACCATGTATCTTTTCACGAAACACATGAGACAATGACCGACACTTAGTTATGAGACAACAAAGCCACAACCACAACTGAGTTCAGGTCTTAGGTTTTGTCTCCTGATCGTCTCCAACCGTTTCAGAAATGTAAAATACATTTTCTATACATTTTAAAAGTCGCAATATTTATTAAAATGAGGTTTTTGTGTATGCATATAGTTTACTCCCACTTAAGAGATTATGACGATTTTAAGGTTTAAACAGATTGTTTTTAGAGTTTTAATAAATTAAAGTATTAAGTATTCATGTTTTGGATCCAAAGAGGAGAATAATTTCTTGGACCACATACAAATCCTGAACCACTTATCAATATTCAGTAATAAGGTCGATGGGGTTTTGGTTTTTTAGGATTTTGGAAGTTTGGGATTTTGGAATTTCGGAATATTGGCTTTTCAAGATTTTGGAATTTCTGCATTTTGACGATTTGGGATTTTCGAGATTTTATGTTTTAGGAATTTCGGGTTTTGGGAATCTATCCAGAACCCCAGATGGATTCCATGGATTAGAAATTGCAGGCTAAGGATTGTGTATGAATATTAGAAAGAGAATAGGAAGTATTCTATATATATTACTATCACATAAACTTTTGTAAAATAGTTTTTAAGTACCTACGAAATGAATAAATAAATCTAAATCTAAAAAAACAATCTAGTAGAAAGAAGCCCAGGTAAACACCAGTATTTATTTTTTGAGTTTCAGACTTGAAACCATCTAACACGACTTGTATTGAAGCATTAGCAATATAATTTCTAACAATGGCGGATCCAGGGTTGTCGTAGGTATCATGAACCCCTCCTCCCCCCTGGGAGATTATTAACTTCCCATAGGAAGTTATTGTAATGGGTCCGATTTGTCAAATTGAAAATTTTGACATTTCTCGACGTTTCAAGGTCCCTAGAGTCGAAATAAAAGATTTTTAGAAAGATGTCTGTGCGTGCGTGTGTACGTACGTCCGTACGTTCGCGACGTTTTTTCGTTGTCCATAGCTCAAGAACCAGAAGAGATATCGACTTCAAATAAATTTTGTTATGCAGACAATAAGGCAGAAAGGGCTCCCAAGAAAATTGCGTGGGTGGTTTTTTTACCATAGCAGTTTAAAAAAAGGTGAAAATTTTGGTTAACCCTAAATATCTCATGAACCATCGACGCTAGAGACTTGAATTAAATTTTATATTGTATATTGCAACGTGGTACAAAACAAGTATATTTTTGGAAAAAAATCCAATTAACGGTTTTTTTTATAAATCAAAAAAAAACTGAAAAAAAAATTTGTCACCTCGAAAATTGTACGGCTAAAATATGATTTCATCTCTAAAACAATTTTGTGCAACGAAGAATAATGTTTTTGACATTTGATAAAATTTTGAGAAAAATCGAATTGACAGTTTTTTTACAAAAAATAAAAACCTAAAAAAAAAATTAATAAAAGTTGGTAAAAATTTACTTTCGACTCAAATAGCTTTTCAAAAATTAAAAATATTGGCTTCAAACTTATTTTATTTCACAGAAAATATTGTTTTCGATATTCAGTTTTTTTTTTTGTAAAAATCCAACTGTCCGTTTTTTCATAAAAAATAAAATCTAAAAAAAAATAGTACTCAAATTTGGTAAAAATTGATACATATAGACAAACTTTTAAGAAAGACAAATCGACAGACGGGATGGGAAGTTATCAGTGTGGGTCGCATCTCAGCCTCTTTTTTTTTTAGAATTTAACTTCTAGCATCAGCTCCACTCTGCAAGTAAGCAGACTGAAACCGATCTTTAATAGACTCCTGAAAATTGAGTCCGAAAAAAATATCAAACAAATTCCTGATATCAGATTCTGTTTTACTTTCCTACGAAAAATGATCACATTTTTCGTGAAAACTTTCTCATTTGGAAAAAAGCTACGTTTTAACACAATTTCTAACATTTCTGCGTGAATGAAAACCATCTAAACTATTGTACGAGTATTTTAGCTCTTAAAATTTAGAAAACTGTTTTATTATTGGAATGTTTTCGTGTGGTGGCAATAGTCCAAATTAAACAGTTACACCATATCTTGCTGGACAACAGTATGTTAAAACAATCTAATAATAACTAAAGTTGTCACTTTAGCGATTTAAATATGTAAATGTAAGGTTAAGATACACATTATGTTATGTTAAATTTTGTCAGCCTCCTTTAAAGAACATTTTAATCATTTTTCATCTTTATGTTAAGTGTTTGAACTTCCCCCTGATTTAAAGACTGTATCCGCCCTTGATTTCTAAGAGATTCATAAATACCTAAAGGACACTTTTTCTAGAAGAGAGCTTGCTGATAAACACTGTTGAACGCTTTTGAAATATCAATTGAAAAAATATTTCTTTCTCCAAAACGATGTAAGAATTTGTTTAACTGTTCAGTTTGATAAACCACCAATGCCATTCATTTCGTTTTTCAAGATATTTATTCAGTTGATGATTGTTCAGCGTTTCCATGAGCTTTTCGCAATTCGGTATTTTTTTTTTCTTTTTAGTAGAGTTAGCAACAGTTTCGCCTTTCTAATAAAATCAAAATATACTGCAATACATTCAACTTGCATTGTAAATTATTTCATAAATTTTCAACTATAAATTGCCCCTTTTTTAAATTTTGTATTCATCATCTTAAATCTGGACAAAAATTCTTTAAAAATAGCCATTAACACCTAACAATAACTAACAACGAACTTACTAACTCAATGCATACTCTATTAAACGATATTTTTGAAAATAAAGCTATCATAATCAAATGTCCTGCACTGTGTATTAAAAGATGCCAAAGGAAATAAGCTTGAAAAAAAGTAATAAATGGACAGTTAAAAAGATCTTGAGATGGAAAGTATGGGAACACATAAATTTGTTATTTTTATTATTGACCAAGTACTTTTTAAGAATCAAGAATTATTATTTATATACGTTTCTTTTAACAGGTTTAAATGAATATATGACTGAAGTTAGATAAATGCGTACGAGTATGATATGATGAAGATGATGAAGCAAACATAAAATTAGAACTCGAGTTTCTATAAGAATACATGTTTTGAGAAATTTGTATTTGATTGACGGTTACGTACATTAATAGTAGGTCTTCAATAAAGTTTGGAACACATCGAACATTATGGAAAAACCCACTCGATATATATATGTAATTGAAATTGAAATTGTTTTTTTTTTACTTTCTAGAATGAGGTTAGAATGATGTATCAATTAGTACGATTAATTTTAGAATACAGCCTATTGGACCAGGATATCACTTAAATTTAGCTGCATTTTAAAAAAGAGGCTGAGTCCGTAAAACAAAACGTCCTATTAGTGCCCTTAAAAATTTTGAAAATGATAATTTTTGTAATTAGCTTTCAAAAATATGCATTCAAAAAGCGAAGATTAAGTTGCTTTCTTTGGACGCACAGAAGACATTAATTGTATTATTTTTGTTTGTAGGTTTATATTGTGGATTTGTCCTTACATTTTACTATAAGCGTCATTTTTCTTAGTTTGAAATTGTAAAGAAGATAAAATAATTCTTTGTTCGTAAGATATCCGAGCCTTTCCGAAATCCGTGCAACTCGTGAAACTATTGCCTCGGATGCAATTTATATCACTTGTAATGTTTAATATTTCTTGAACGGAAAATGTATACCGAACGTTCGAAGCAGAAAAAGAGGCTGGGTGTGACGTGTCCGCCTGTCAATATTTCTAAAGGTGTGTTCACACCAAAGAAATATTACAGGAAGCATTGTTTACAAAACGTTTCTTAAATGTTTCCCATTTTTAACTTGCGACATATAGGAACTATATATGGTAAGTTTTGCATTCGTGCAAAATTTCGAACTCGAGATTTTAATCAAACATGATATTACGATAGTAGAGAAGTCAAAAAAAGTGGGTCCCGCGATTTCGTCCGGTCAATTTTGTTTGTCTGTCCACGCTCCTACAGCCTAAACCATTGGGTCGATTGGGTTCAAACTTGGAAGTTAAGGTTTTGAGCAGATTTGCGTTTGGCGTTTTTTTCATTTTTTTTTAAGATCAAAACTAACAGTGGCCCCCATACAACTTTTTTGGTCAAAAAACGAAAATTCGAATTTTCTCAAAAACAAAAAGATAGATTTTTTTAACTTGGCTTCTTTTAATAAGAAAAACATATTTTTGTATTGCTCAGGAAAGGTACCACTCATAGAACCGTTTTTTTGTTTTTTAATTTTCTCAGGAACTTTTGAACCGATTTCAATAATTTTTTTTTTGAACGAGCTTTTATATTGCCTCAACAATATTTGATTATCAAAAGTGCAATTTTTTATTGTTTGGATTTTTAAAAAAATATTGAAATTTTTTTTTTCAAAATTCTATATCTCAAAAACGGGTGAACATTTTTTTACGAAATTGACATTTAGAGCGTATATTTACAATCACTAAACAACTGCACACTAAAAATATTTTTAGAACAAAATTGAAAAATTTTATATATAAAAAATTAATTTAAAAAAAAACCGCTCTAACGATTTTCAAAAAAAAAAATTGAAAAATCTGGGGTTTTTTGATTTATAAAATGGCATTTAAATTTTTGAAGACAAACTTATTTTTCAGGTAAAATTTTGAATCTTAAATTAGTTTTTTTTTAATTATTTTAACTGTATTAAATGTAACCCCCTCCCAAAAAATTGAAAAATGGAGCTTTTTTCGACAAATCAAATGGCATATATATCTTTGAAGACAAACTTTTTTTACAGGTATATTTTTAAATATTATATAGATACTTTTTTAAACAGACTCTTTGCATACAGGAGCAAGTTCGTGCGACCCAGTCGTGCACTTTATTTTAAATTGCTATGGTAAAAAAACCACTCACTCAATTTTTTTTACAGTTTTTTTTTGCATCTTTCTGTGTTATTATCGGTTTAACAAAATTTATTTGGAGTCAACATCTCTACTGGTTTTTCTGGTTCCACAAATATGACCGATCACAATAACTTCCTACGGGAAGCTAAAAATTACAATACTATTCAATGAAAAGTTTAAAATTAATTTTAAGATTTTTTGGCAACGGCCTAGTCACTGATAAAGCTTCGGTTCCCGGCAATTGACATTTACACCACACTTTTCAATAATGCACTGAATAATGCATATTATTCAGTGCATTGGAAGACCGCTGTGGTTCATCCTCTCCCGAAAAAGGGAAAGGACAACTCCAACCCGTCAAATCTTCGGTCGATAAGTCTTCTTCCGAGCATCAGCAAAGTTTTCGAAAAGATCATCAATAGGGCTCTGACTAATTGGGCTGTGGACAACAAAATGATTCCGGATAAACAGTTCGGGTTCAAGGCGGGTCATGACACAATTCATGCTGCGTCTAAACTCGTTTCTGATATCCAATGGAATAAAACAAAACAACAATGCACAGGTGCTGTTCTGGTTGATTTGGAAAAGGCCTTTGACACCGTATGGTTAGAGGGTCTTTACCTAAAACAGAGCAGGCTTGACATAAGCAAGCCATTGTTGTATATACTTTATGATATGCTTAACGGTAGAAAGTTTGTTGTCAAAAGTGGCAATGTAACTTCTACCACAACATTCTTAATTAAAAATGGTCTTCAACAGGGAGCGGTGAATTCACCGATTCTCTTCAGCATTTACACCAGCGATCTGATAGGTAGTCTTACAAAGGCAATTGCGTACGCCGACGATCTTATTGCGTACAGAACGGCCGGCCCGAAAGGTTGAGGTTATTAGAATTCTCTTGCAGCGTGATTTCGACAAGATTCAGCGATATTGCGACGACTGGAAACTGAAAATAAATGTCCAGAAGTCGGAGACAATTCTGTTCCGGACTCCGTTGGCTAGGGCCACGAGGGATACGTGCAAGAATTGGCTCAAGATGGTCATCGTTGATCTTCACGGGCAGCCATTAGCGAGCAAAAGTGTAGTGAAGTACCTCGGTATCTGGTTAGATCAGTATTTATATTTCGACATACATATAAATGCTGCTCTGACCAGACCCAGAGGAGCCTTCGCTCTGACGAAACGGCTGTTTTTTAGCAGTCGGCTTGACCCCAGAGTGAAGGTAATTTGCTACATGGCCCTCATACGGCCGATGATCGTTTATGGTTGTCCTGTGTGGTTCAACGTTGCCCCTTCCCAGATGGAGAAGTTTCGGGTAATCGAGCGGCAGTGTTTACGACGCTGTACCGGCTTATACAGAACAGCCGAATCGTCTTAAGTGCACTACTATTCCAACGAGGTCCTATACAACGGGGCTCGAATCAACAGAATTGACAATTTCGTGATAAAACTCGTCCGAGGTCACATTGCAAGAGCTATGTCTTCGACCAACAATTTAATTTTCGGGGCGTTCTATCCAAACGACGAGTATTTTGAAAGTGCTCGCTTGAGCGGCTTCATTCCACCAGAGGCATTCCTCTTTTTGATAGATGCGGTCTGATACAGGATAGATTGGCAGTTCCGTTAATCTACCACGTCAGACGACGAACCGTGGATAGGCGACTCCTGTACAATCGGGACGTCATGGCACAAGACGGAGCAGAGCTCCTTCGGTTCAGTAGGGCTGTGTCCGAACGGGACCGAACTGATAGGGTGAAGCAGGAGAACCAGTTTTGGTGGCTTCAATCGGCACTTGATAGTGGGTAGTCGGGATGGGGTTTAAAGCCTTGGCCGGCTTACATACTTGTTTTATAGTTTTAGGGTTTAGTTTTAAGTAGAATAGGCATGGTGGCACAAAAAAAAATATACAAAAAAAAAACAAAATACAAAAAAAAGAAAAACAAAAAACAAAAATACAAAAAATACAAAAAAAAATTAAAAAAAAACATGGATTAATAAAAAAAAAAAAAATACAAAAATACAAAAAGAAAATATGAAAAACAAAAAACGTTAGATAGTTAGATTTGCTGCTGTGGTTGTTCTAGTTTTAAGTAGTTTATAGGTAGAATAGGTAGTTTTAGTTAGCTTTAAGTTTTATATTAAGGACCTTATTTTAAGTAGTTTTTTAAGTAAAAATAAAAAAGGATATTGACATTAGTTTTTTCTAAATTTTCTAATGAATACAAAAATAAATAAAATGAATTGAAGTTAAATAGATCTTAGGGCCGAAAGGCATTAGCATTAAGTATTATTGTTTAACTTAGAGTGTCCGTATGGGACCAGTAAGTTAGTTGTAAGTTATGGATAATTAGGCTAGTTTTATGAATTTTTGTCTAGCTTTAAGATAGTCTTAAGAATGAATTAATAAAAAATGAATTTGGAAAAAAAAAAAAAAAAAAAGCTTCGGTTCCCATCGATCACCGAGATCAAGCATCAGTGAGCGTGGTTAGTAGAAAGATGGGGGACCGTCTCGAAACCTACCGCGTGCTGTTGTCATGTGTTCTTTCTGTGTTGTTCTTTCTCCTCTGTTCTTCTGTCTTGTATTAATGTCTTGTGTTGTTATCACCTTATATAGTCTAGTCGCTCAAGGTGCTGGCTGTGTATCTACTCTGTACATTTATGTGCTGAGTAGTATGTAATGTAATGTAATGTAATTTTAAGATTTTATTTATGAAACAACCTGTAAACCTTTATTCAGCATTAACAAATCAAATAATTGTACAAAATATCAAATATGTTGAAAAAGAAAACTTTAAGTTATACGACTTTAAATCAAAAGTAACTAGTCAGTTGAGATTTTCAATTTTCTTATTTGAAATTGTGTATGTTTCTCATTTCAATTTAAAAAAAAATTCTCTTGTAATAACTATTACATCGACCAGATAAGGCCCTAATTATAAAATTAAAATTACTAACGCAATGTTAACGCCAACATAACCACCACCAACAATTTGCTGACTTTAACAAAATAAACAAAGTAATAATACTTAAACATAAAAATGCTTAAAAATAAATATAATCAGTAATCACTATATTTTTGTGGAGGTTCAAAACAAGTAAATGCTATGAAGCCGCTACTCAAATAAACTTAAAAAAAACTTAATTTCATGTCACTCATTAGACCGCCCTATACAGGTGAGAGATGATACAACTCTCTGTGAATGTGAAATGAGCCATACCCAAATAATAAAATTAATACTTAGCATGGCAAAGACAATTCAATTGCTTTTGGTTTTGGCAGAGGTGGAACACACCTATGGAAGTACGGAGAGGGTGTTGTGGGGGAGCAGTAATTAGGAAATCATTCAATTCTCATGAATAAATTAAAAACGTATAGTGCCTAAACTCTGACTCAGAAATCAGGGTGACCATCTTTTCTATATCTCAAGTGATTTCACACATTTTTTGAATTTGAAAAGAATTCAATATTTTACTACAAATAAGTAAAACCATGGAAATGCTGAACTATTTTTGAGTTATTTTTTAAAATTAAGATATTCAGGTTTGAATACTTTCATAGATCTTAAGTTTCTAGTTATTTTACCAGAAAGACGCTTATTGAACTTATTAAAGCTGCCACAAGATTTTGAAATTATGGTTAAAATATACTTGTTGAATTTTTCGACATTTTAAAAAACAGTTTGTTTTTTTCTAATTAATTGATAGTAACGTTCTTGGAAAAAAAACTCAATTTTCTCAGATTTAAGTACTGCATATATTGTATTGAAAAATAGTTTTCGTACAAAACCACGGTTATTAAAAAACAGACTTAAGTTAAAGTCTAAATCCTTAAATACAAGCAAAACCTAGAAGTCTAGGCTACAAATTAAACTCTTTACGAGAAAAACCTGAAGACTCAACCCGACGACTTACTTACTTACTTAAGGTGGCGCTACAGTCCGGGCGGACCTGGGCCTCAACCAATATGCGTCTCCAGCCAGCTCGGTCCCTAGCTAGCTGTCTTCAGTTTCGCACGCCAAGTTGGTTGAGGTCTTCACCCACCTGCGTGCGCCACCTGAGTCGCGGTCTTTCTCTACCGCCGTCCCTCAGGATTATATTCGAAGATCTTCCGGCTGGAGCGTTGATGTCCATTCGCTCTACATGACCTAGCCATCTAAGCCGTTGGACTTTAATTCTGTTAACTAGGTCAGTGTCGCTGTACAGCCCGTACAGTTCGTCGTTATATCTTCTCCTCCATTCTCCATCTATGCATACGGGACCAAAAATCACCCGAAGAATTTTTCTCTCGAAAGGGTTCAGGCCTTAGCCCCATAAATGAGAACCGGGATGATGAATGTCTTATAGATGGTGATTTTAGATGCTCGAGAGAGGACTTTACTACTCAATTGCCTTCTAAGTCCAAAGAAGCAACGATTTACAAGAGTTATTCTTCGTTTGATTTCAGCACTGGTGTCGTTGTCTGAGTTTATAGCGCAGCGGTGCCTAGATAGACAAAGTCCTCAACTACCTCGAAGTTATTGCTGTCCATGGTGACGTTTTGTCCAAGACGTCGTTCTTAAATGACCTTTTTTGATGACAGCATATACTTGGTCTTGCCCTCATTGACCACTAAACCCATCTTCTTCGCGTCCGTCACAATGCTCAAAAACGCTCCACTGACATCACGCTTTGATCTTCCAATTATGTCAATATCATCTGCGTATCCGAGTAATTAGATGGACCTTTGGAAGATTGTGCCTCTAGTGTTGACGGTTGAGTTTTGCACAATTCTTTCCAGAACGATGTTGAAGAAGTCGCATGACAGTGCATCGCCTTGTATAAAACCTTTTTTGACATCAAATGCATCGGTGAGATCTTTTCCGACCTTGATGGAGCAGCGTGCATTCTCCATCGTCATTCTGCACAAACGGATAAGTTTGACAGGGATGCCAAAACTAGACATTGCTCTATAGAGCTCTTCCCTATGGATGCTGCCATACGCGGCTTTAAAATCGATAAAGAGATGGTGAGCATCGATTTGAAGCTCCTGGGTTTCTTCCAAGATCTGCCGTAGTGTGAATATTTGGTCGATAGTGGACTTTCTTGGTCTGAAGCCACACTGATAAGGACCTATCAGGTTGTTGACGAACGGCTTCAGACGTTCACATAAAACGGCAGAGAGGATCTTATATGCAATGTTAAGGAGACTGATGCCTCTGTAGTTGGCGCAAAATAGAGGGTCTCCTCTCTTATGTATCGGGCAAACTATGCTGAGATTCCACTCATCGGACATGCTTTCTTCAGACCATATTTTGCAGATGAGTTGGTCCATGCTCCCTACCAAGTCATCGCCTGCTGCTTTGAATAGTTCGGTAGCGATGCCGTCAGCTCCATCAGCTTTATTTGACTTCAGTTTAGATATAGCGATCTTCACTTCGTAGAGGTCGGGTAGGCGAAATTGTTGATCTGCGTCGCCTAGGTTGAGTGGTTCCTCCCTTACAGTGGAATTCGGTTCGTCATCGCCGATATATAATTTGGAGAAGTGGTTTTTTCATATTCTCAACCCGACGACACAAGATTTAATTATACGTGAGTGATACCACCAAAAGCTTCGTCGGATCTCCTTTCGTGGCTTTTCCTATGCAGTACTAATAAACGGCAAGTTATTAACGAATGAACTATTCGAGAAAAGATGTTGTAACTGTTCTTTTTTGTAGTGCTTTAAAACTAAGTCCTTGAACATTAAATAAAGTAAAATTTGTGTCTCAAAAGTATTTGAACATCAAAAAATTCTGGTGAGTTTTAGAGGGATCTATAACCCATGTCGATATTCACGATATAGGGATTATTTTGAGGGTTTTTCAGTGCACTTTAAAAAAGCTTATGTGGATTATTCAAACAAAATTTAGTTTCATTTGACATATACCACATAAAAAGTCCAAGTCTTCCCTCTCCGTCTTGACGAAAAAAACGAAGTTTAGACCGATATAACTTGAGACCTAATGTATACGTCATTCACGTTAATATATAATTTTTATAGATAAATTGTTTGCCTTCACTTTTGGAAAATTAAACATCTTGGGAGCTATGCAAACAAAATGCAAACCAGGGGTGGAATCGGCTAAGGTGATTGTTGATAAATGACAATCAAAATGATCAAATTTGATCTACGTAAGGTGATAGTCAAATTGATACCTAAAAAGCTGTCACAAAAAAATGTGATAGTCAATTTCAAACAAATATGTTTATTCCTAATAGAGCTACCAGACGCTTACACAATTGACTGGAAAATTTTCTTAGTTCACTTTGTTTCTTTAAAAAAACACATTCCTGTGACCGACAAAGCTTACGACATTCGAAAAAAGCAAGAAAAGTAAGAATTTTATTCAAAATCAGCCAATTTGATACTTTTATTTAGATATTTTATAAGAATCAATTTAAAATTTCACCAAGGCAACAACGAATTTTGACAATTTGAATCTGAAATTGTTCTGAAATTGAATCGAATTGAATTGAGTTGAATCATCTTACACAGACGGAACGAAAATGATAGTCAATTTGACTATCATAAAAATGATAGTCAACTATCATCTTAGCCGATTCCACCCCAGATAATTATTTCAAGATTGTGGTGTTTTTCCGGTGGCGGTACCACTCTGAAACTTGGTTTGCTAATTACAAAAATGTTTGACTTTATTACATTTTTGACTTAATGCACTACACCACAATATTTATTAAATTAAATACCTCACAATTTTATAATCGGAGAATGTTGTTTTAAAAATTTGCAAACAAAAATTATTTACATTCAATTAACCACAAATATGGTCACCATAATAATTAAAAGCGCCCTCTCTGTTGAATGGATTGGCTTGGCGGTGGCGGCAAGCACAATACGGCCTCTCCCATCGCTGTGGGTGAGATGTGCTCATCATTCTGGGCCTGATTCTAGGAGTGCATCATCATTAACATCATAATCATCATTATCTGCAACCTAACACATCCCACCTGCACCTGCTGTTTTTCTCTCCGTCATCGACGCTTCGCTTGTCGCGTCTTATATTATAGAATATACATTAATAGCAAATTTTGAAGGTCTCATCAGTTGTGCCGTAATCGCTCCTAAGTACACATTTGATTGTTTCAGATTTATCAGATACTTTATCCGTTGGGACACTGCGGTTTATCTTTATCTTGAATTTTTATGTTGCAAAGGGAACGACTAACATGATGAGCGACAAGAGACGCCGACGACGAACAACAACGACGCCGCCCTCTCCGTCTCCGTCACCATCACCGGCAACGATGACGATGACGAGACTTTTTTTATTGTTGTGTTTTTGCTCTCAAGTTCAGACGCTTGCTTCTACGAGGCTGTGTCATTGTGTATCTGAACCTGTGAGAAAAAGATACTCTTCCTTTATCCATTGTTGTGTTGTAAAGAAAAAATATTATAAATTAATTTTAATCGCTAGAAAAATAATATTATTATAAATAATTACATGGATTTCATTAATGTAATATTTTTTCCTGCTTATTGCGTGTATCTTTCAGATGACAGTAAAGTAAAACACAATAAAGTATCTGTCTACCTAGGCGGGATCGCAGAAAAAGACAAATAGAAGCTGTGTCGGTGTGGAGCAGTTATGATAACACAGCTACGATTTTATCACCTGAGAAAAAATATTTCATAACGAAAACAGCGCAGCGATACACTCGTAAAACAAAAAAGCTACAACAACAACAAAATAAACAAAAATTCAAAAAATTATGTACTCATTCGAATGAGTTGAAGATACAAATTGTATCTTTTTTACTCCACACGTGTAAATACTAAGATTGGAGGTTTATCAAATAATTTTGTACTACTCGACGACGAGATGAATTATTATTTTTATGTTTTGTTACCTTTTTACTTAAGAACATAATTTTCATTTACAAATAATTTAAGTGCGTGCCAAGTGTTTTAAGTTTGAGTTCTTATTTAATTAAAATAATATTGTTAAGTTTATTTTGTACATAAAACAAAGAAAACAAAATAAAACAAGTTAAAAATGGCCGAATTGGATATCAGTGGTAATAGCATACAGCTGGACTGTAGTGTGGACAGTGGAATATGTGTTGAGGGTGTAACAAAGGATCTTAAGAAGAAAATCCAGGAATTCAAAAGGATTCTATTTATACTCGAACGAGACAAAGAAGCGATGAGATTACTCAGAGAACGACTGAGGTAAGTTAATTAAGATTATTCACTTTAATTATACCTCTTAGTATATATTATACTCCGCATGACTCGGGTCCTCTCTTCTTAATAGCATCTGATGATGCTGACGATGGGTTCTTATCTTCGCTTCTTTATGATGAAGGTTAAAGACATTTGGGTTAGTCGAATATACGAATGGATGATTCAGAATTAGAGTGGATTCTTTCGATTTTGGTTGGAGGTGATAAAAAATAATGATGATCATTTTGAAGACGCCCAACTTCAAACAATGATGGGAAAGCATAGTGAACTATTAAAGAGTTGAAAGAAATAGAGTAATGTGTCTTAAGCTTTAAACAGTTAACTGAATTAGTTTTTTTCTCACGTAGTTATTGGTGTGTAACCTTGAAAAAAGTTTTGCCTTGAAATATTTTATGATTCGCGTTTAATTTTCTTAAAATACATTGCAAAACAAAAACAGTTTAAGTATGCATTCGAACTATTTGGCATTTCAGAAGCACGTGTGAGCATTTATGCTATGTTATGTCTCACGCCCCAATTAATATCAACGATACTCACAAAACAAAAAATAGTAGTTGCCCAATTTTGTTAAACTAAAACTTTATAACGTATATGTAGCTAGTGAAGGTTATCTTTAAGATAATTGTATTCAGTGAAAAGTAGTTAAAAAAGCCTTTCTTATACTCAAAAAATCCTAGTTAACCCTGTCAATTCATTAGTAAACAATATCTAAACGGATTTGAGAGAGAGAAGTCGTTTAATGCATATCATATACATACAAAAAAAAACCGTTTGCAATTATTTTTTAAATTCTGTAAAAAGGCCAACATTACAAAAAAATAACAAATTCAAAAAATTGATTCCAGAAAGTAACAAATTTAGGTTAAATTTTCAATGACAAGATATATAGAATCTGTTCAAATTTTGTCAGTCATTAAAAAACAGAATTTAATTGATAACATAATCAAATTTTAAAACTATTTGTTATACATTTCAAATGTGTATACAAATTAACATTGCGTTAATTCTAGAGCATAAAATGTCACTGCCGCCTTACTTTTTTCGTATAGTCGATGAGGTGGGTACTTAGGCGTATACTCACTTTTTTACAAATTTTCTTCCGTTTTTACTTGCGACATATAAAAACTACATACATGGAATGTATTGCATTCGTAAAAAATTTCGAAATCAAGATTTTTAATCAAACATGACATAACGAAGTCAAGATCAGTGGATCTGGCTATTCCGTCTGTTTGCCTGTCTGTCTGACCTAGATCCTGCAGCCTAAACCATTACGTCGATTAAGTTTAAACTTGAAAATTCCCGTCACAAGTAGATATGCATTAGGTTTTTTTTTCATTTTTTAGGATCAAAATAATAGTAACAAATATTTTGGTCAGATCTAATTTCTAGTTTCTAATTTTCTCAAAAACAGAGCTTCTTATATAATTTTCTCTAATTTTTAATTTTTGTATTTAAATTTTTGAAGATAAACTTGTTTTGGAGGTATATTTTTAAATCTTAAAATAAAGGTTTTATTTAAAAAAAAAATCGTTGGATACAAGAGCAAGTTAGTTCGACCCAGTAGTGCATTTATTGTTTTTGAATAACATAAACATGAAGCTCTTAACACATTTTCCATTACAGTTTAATAACAAATTAGTTCAAGGTCGATTAGGTTTTTAATTAAACAATTCGAATACGCTATTAAGTTAAAATTTCTAAGAGTCTAATTTTATTGGAAAATTATGGGTACAATATTTATACAGCTTTGTTTAAATTTAACATTGGGAGTTTGTTATGTTATAAGTTGTATACAAATTAAACTTTATAGCTACATAATGGAAAGTAAAAACTTGTCTCTGTAAATTGTATACCATAAATTCTTCAGTTTTTGTTTTTAATCTCTCAATCAGTTCATTTATTATATTTTGTGTATATTATGGTAGATCACCTAATTCATAAGTTTTAAAAATACTACCAAGCTACGTATTCAAAAAATGAACATTACATTTATACAAAAAATTAACACCATTTACAAAAAATATTTAAATTGATCTTCGAATCATATATATTGAGAGCAATAAAAGATATTGAGTTAAAAAATAGTTAATTTTATAAGAAATTCTTGCTTTGATACATTTTTGTTGAAAATAGTCAATTGACTGTATTGTTTTACAAAATTAAAAAACAACCAAAAATAATTCAAAATTTTTCATTTTTTTTTTTCTTGAAAGAAAGCATCTTAGACTCCAAAATATTGTTTTTCTTATAAAATTTATTAACTTCCCATAGGAAGCTATTGTAATGGGTTCGATTTGTCGAATTGAAAATTTTGACATTTATCGACGTTTCAAGGTCCCTAGAGTCGAAATAAAAGATTTTTAGAAAGATGTCTGTGCGTGCGTGTGTACGTACGTTCGTACGTCCGTATGTCCGTGTGTCCGTACGTTCGCGACGTTTTTTTCGTCGTCCATAGCTCAAGAACCAGAAGAGATATCGACTTCAAATAAATTTTGTTATGCAGACAATAAGGCAGAAAGATGCAGAAAGGGCTCTCAAGAAAATTGCGTGGGTGGTTTTTTTACCATAGCAGTTTAAAAAAAAGGTGAAAATGTTGATTAAACCTAAATATCTCATGAACGAATGATGCTAGAGACTTGAATTAAATTTTATATTATATATTGTAACGTGATACAAAACAAATATATTTTTGGAAAAAAATCCAATAAACGTTTTTTTTTTATAAATCAAAAAAACTGAAAAAAAAATTTGTCACCTCGAAAATTTTACGACTAAAATAAGATTTCATCTCCAAACCAATTTTGTGAAACGAAGAATAATGTTTTTGACATCTGATAAAATTTTGAGAAAAATCTAAAAGACAGTTTTTTTTTACAAAAAATAAAAACCTAAAAAAAATTGAATAAAAGTTGGTAAACATTGATTTTCGACTCAAATATCTTTTCAAAACAATGAGATATTGGCTTTAAACTACTTTTATCTATAAGAAAATATTGTTGTCAACTTTCAGTAAAATTTTGAAAAAAATGGAATTGACAGTTATTGTACACAAAATTAAAAACCTAAAAAAAATTTAGCAAAAGTTGGTAAAAATTGATTTTTGACTCAAATATCTTTTCAAAAATTTGAGATAATGGATTCTTAGTAATTTTTGGTTATAAATAATATTATTTTCAATATTAGGAAACATTTTGAGAAAAATCAAATTGATATTTTTTTTTTTTTTAAATAAAAACCTAAAAAAAAAATTATAAAAGGTGGTAAAAATTGATTTTCGACTCAAATATCTTTTCAAAACAATGAGATATTGGCTTTAAACTACTTTAATCTTTCAGAAAATATTGTTGTCAACATTCAGTAAAACTTTGAAAAAAATCGAATTGACAGCTTTTGTACAAAAAATTAAAAACCTAAAAAAAGTTTAACAAAAGTTGGTAAAAATTGATTTTCGGCTTAAATATCTTTTCAAAAATTTGCGATAATGGCTTCTAACTAATTTTAACTTATATAAGAAATATTGTTTTAAACATTCGATAAAATTTTGAGAAAAATCGAATTGACAGGTTAAAAAAAATATAAAAACCTAAAAAAAAAAATAATACTTTTTATGCGTCACCCCTGAATAACTCTAGGTCGGCTATAGTTGTTCCGGATAATAATGTTGAACTGTTTTCATTTAACTGCGTCGATGAGTATGAAATCGTAAATGCTATTCGAACTGTAAAATCAAATGCAATCGGATCTGACAACATCTCGCCAAAGTTCATTAGATTAATTGTACCAGCCATTTTGCAACCCTTGAAACATATTTTAAATATTTGTTTCTGCAGTTGTAAATTTCCTGAGCCATGGAAGTGCGGTGTAATAGTTCCAATTCCAAAAAACAGCAAGTCATTAGAGCCGTCTGAATTTAGACCTATTAGTTTGTTGCCATTCTTTAGTAAGGTTTTTGAACGGCTTTTGGCTAATCAAATGATTAGCTATATTCAAATCAATCAAAAACTCTCGAAGTGGCAGTCTGGTTTTCGGTCTAAACATAGCTGTGAATCTGCTGTCATTAAGGTAACTACTGACTTTCGATTCGCCCTTGATAAAGATCATCTTGGAATCATGGTACTGCTAGATCTTTCCAAAGCTTTTGACTGTGTAGACCATCATATTCTAATATCAAAGCTAAGTGATAAGTTTAATTTTTCTACATCGTCACTTAAGCTTTTGAAAGACTACCTTTGTAACAGAAGTCAAATAATAAGAACCGAGCTAGTAACTTCAGCTCCTTTTATTGCTCACTGTGGTGTTCCCCAAGGCTCTGTCCTCGGACCACTTCTGTTTTCACTGTTTATCAATGATCTACCAAATGTTATTAAAAATTGCTCAATTCACTTGTATGCAGACGATGTTTTGATGTATAAATTTTGCAAACTAGGTATGATGGAAGATGCTGTAGCGCGAATCAATGAGGATTTAGTTCATGTTCAGGAATGGGTTCAGACGAATATGCTACGTCTTAACCCTTCGAAGACGTTGAGTATGGTGTGTTCAAAAAATGATGTTGTTCTTGAAGATATCCCTAAAGTTATTTTGAATTCCCGAACAGTTGAGTTTGTCGATAAAGTAAAGTACTTAGGCTATCAAATTAACAATAAACTCACTTGCTGCGATGCCATCTCGGAAGCTGTAAGACGTATTTACTTTGGTCTACGCTCTCTAAGGACCTCGTCACAATTTCTGAATGAAGATATCAAAAAACATTTAGTCAAAAGCTTGCTTCTTCCTTTCTTTGCTTTTAATTGCTCTGTATACCCTTGTCTTGACTTTGAGTGTAAACGAAAACTTAACGTAGCATTTAACGATTGCTTGCGTTTCATATACAATATACCTAGGTGTGAAAGTGTGTCTAGTGTTCAGTCTACGTTATTGGGGATAAGTTTGAATAATCATTTATTGTTTCGTAATATATTACTTTTACATAACATTATTAATGGAAGATCTCCAGGGTATTTAGGGGAAATGCTTTAATTCGCTCAATCACATAGAGGGTTACGACTTATTTTGCCACGTTTTCTTCATTCCATTGCTGATCGATCTCACCTCGTCTTTTCAATAAGGATTTGGAATAGCCTTCCCTTTGAACTTCAAAGAATCACTTCACCAACCATTTTTAGGAAAAAGTTACTTGCTTATATTGTGACAAATATCAATTAATCGTCTTCTACTGTTAATGTTATACCCACTCATTTGTTATTTATTAATTTATTGTATCAATGTAATCCATTTATTATTATACTTTTTTCTATTATATTCTTTTTTTTTTTTTTCATTATATTACTATTATTTATAATTAATTATGTAACGTATCTTGTCAAATGTATAATTAACTTGTTGATCAGAGCCCTATTTCTTTCACCAAACACTTTTCACTTTGCAACTTTTTACTTTTACTTTTCAAATAACGTTTGACTAAACTTAAATTTGCAAAGAGGAAATTATTGAATTGAAATTGTTTTAAACGTTGCCAAATACGTTTTACCAAACTCAAATTTGAAAAATGCAAAGTCTTTTCTGAAAAGTGAAACATTTTGCATAGTAATAGTTCATTCTGTTTATTTTGTGTATATTTAAAACTTTGAAAAACTTTTCAGTAGTATGCATAGAGAAGTTTTCATTTGCAAATAAGAGTTTGTTTTGAAAAGATGTCGAAAACTAATAAAAAATAAAAGAATCGTTTTGAAAATGAATAGGCTTTTTTTAATTTTTTCGAATTTACCAAAGAACATACATTTTGGATTTTAAGGTTAACGCGTTGATTCATCTCAATTTTAAAAAGGACTGACTTTGTAGAAGTTTTTTAATCCATCATCCATCAATCAGTTTTTACCAAAAAAGCATTTCTTTTGAAAAGCTGCTGTAAAATAAATAGCCAAAGGAATATGTTAAGTTCCTTTTTGCCTATTTTTGTCTGATGGACTCAATTTGTATTTTTAACGATAGCTATGGAATTACAACTGTTATATTTGATTTTAATAAACACAATTTATAATTTACTTTGCAACTTTTCGAATTACGAATTAATTGCAAAGTTGTATTTTCAAATGGTGAAACACTTTTAGTTTTCACTTTTCAAATAAAGTCTGCAAAATTGAAAAGTGAAAAGGATTTTTACTTTACCAATTTTGTGAAACACTTTGCACTTTTGCTTTGCTGGATATTATTTTTTTCAAAGTAAAAAGTGTTTGGAGAAATAGGCCCCAGAGCTTTCGTCTGCGAATTTTCAAGAGACCCACTATTTATTTAAATAATTAAATCTCAACAACTTAAGCTACTATTAGAAGGTCAACGTAAAAATGTTGTCAAAATCTGTCACGAGGTTGTCACATCCTTTAATCGTCAACAAAAAATGCTGTCAAGCCTTTGACGGTCACTTTAACGGTAACGTTGACACTCATTTTTGAGTCAACGCGTTAACTCTATTCTGTGACCGTTTTTGGGACTGTCGTCGCGTCGGTCATAGCAAAGTTCTAACACTGACAGGGTTGAGTTTTTTTACCGAGGCAACGCATATATTTAATGTAATCTTATAGCAGGGTAAAATATTTAAAATAAGTTGAAAGATTGTTTTATAAATTAACTTTAAAATACTTGTGAGTTTTATTTGGTTTTTCCACTTTTTGATACTCATTTCTTTCAAAACCATAAGCCTTGAAAGAGCGACTGGCAGTGCAGTGGCAACTAGCAAGAGAGAAGACTGTATCTATCTCTTAATATATATATATATGCATGTATGTTAACGATTGTTGTTTGTAGCTATTAATTCAAAATAGTTCATTAATAATAACTTTAAAAAAAAACACTGCAAGTTCCAAAAAACTAATTGATTGATGAATTGTTTTGACTAGAATCGAGACAGAGATTAACCTTGTCTGTATTATACAATCAACCAATTAGCTTTTTATCTAGACGCATTTGAATAGGAAAGTTATCCAAGTAATTAGTGCTGAGATTAAAGTCTCATTTGCCTTAAATCAACTCAAATTTGTTTCTAAGACAAATTATTTTTAACGTTTTATCATATGGAATCAAAGTTAAGGCTATAAACGCATCCTAAAAATAGCGCTCTTTGAGGTACCTACATTTCCCTACAAAAACTATCCTTTTACATTTTTTTTAAAGAACCTAGCTTGTTGAACTATTTCCAATTCTTCTATTATTGATCACTTTTTAACTTTTTATCTGTTCCATTTTCTTTGAAAACCAATAACCTTTAAAAGCCTCTTCTACGCCACAACTTATTATGACTTATTATAGTTTGGTGTAAACAATAAATTGCTATTTTATTTGTTTCCCACTTTAAAATACCTAACAACTTATCTTCTTTTTTCTGTCAAATATTTATCGAATTTCCCTTGCAAAAAAAAAATTCATTCAATAGAAGATGTAAGAAAGGGTAAGTGCATAGCTATAAGAATAGGAAATAAAGAAAAAGTATTGATTACAACTCAAGAATATTTTAAAGTTTCTACCTTTTTTCCAATAATAATAATAATCCTCAAACAACCCTTACCTATAGTAAAAAGATAGAGACCACCATTTGTACATATGTATTTATTTATGAAGAAAGTATAAAATTCCATTTTTTTTTCTTTATAATTTCCCAAAGCCAATGGACTTGTAATCAGACTTTGCATTGGACATAATGTCAAAGGAATGCAACAAAAACAAAAAAGCTAAACACTCATATTCATCATGTTCTTATGGAACATAATGTAGTTTCTATAAGGTTTTTCAGACGAAGCGCACACAATTTTTTTCGTTTAACTAAAAAATAACTATAAAATTCTTTATTTTAAAAAAAATCTTATTTTAAAAAAATAAATGCTCA
Source organism: Eupeodes luniger (assembly GCA_951509635.1). NCBI lineage: Eukaryota > Metazoa > Arthropoda > Insecta > Diptera > Syrphidae > Eupeodes > Eupeodes luniger. The sequence goes on along the minus strand of OX608075.1, from coordinate 74,847,987 downwards.
CAGTTTGTCTAAGTAATTGCAAATTAATTAAAAATGATCAACGATAAAAAAAAAGAAAGAGAGTGAGAATCTAAACTTCATATTTAATTTGAGATACAATCGTTTTTAAAGCTTATGGGGCTTCACATGCATACGTCTATCACAAGTTATAGCAAATTGTTTAAACTCTGGTTTGTTTATTTATTTTATCTCACTCACGATAAGGTGCGAAATTTTGCCATAATTTTAAACAAAAATTAACCATATCATTTTTGAATCTTATCGCGCCCCGTATAGCGAGGCTTCAGTTGTGCCCTTACTAAAAGAAAAGCTTTAGTGAAGCATCGCATTCGAATCCAGTAAATGTGTTTTTGTTTTTTGTTATCGTTAGTCAATTGGTTTTAAACAAATTTTCGGTTTATCACTTGGCGGTTAGTGCACAAGAAAATAATGTTGTTTGCTTTTTAAATAATAAAAACCCTAAATTATTATTTGTTGAATTTAATTTAAAAAAAAAAATCAAAGAAGAATAAAAACAACAAAGTTTGCAAAAAGCTGGAAAATATAATATCTTAACACACGCGCAATATTCTTCACAAATAATATAATTATATTGTGTAACCTTCTTTAAACGTCATGTGTTTACATTTCTCGCATAAGTCATGCAATATTTCAAGTAGCATGTGATTTTAAATTAGTATTTTTTCTTCAAAAAGTTATGGTTTTTGTAGTGATTTAAAAAATATACAAAATGAAACACAAAAATAAATAAAACAAAGTGATTAAATTAGGTATCTGTTTGATAAGTGCCATTCATCAATGTCAAAAAACTGTTAATTATTTTAATCTACAAAGAAAAGTCAACAAACATAATGTGTTTTTTTTTTTGTATTTATATGTGAATCTGGTTTAGAATCGGTGGCCTTGAAGATTGAAAGCTTTTTTTGGTTAAATATTTTTAAAAATGCAATTTTTGTTTATTCCATTGGGTAGCGTTCAATAAGTTTTAAAGTCCAAATTCACACTTCTCTAAAAAGAATTAATATTGAAAAACAAACACAAATCAGATGTACGAATTCTTTGGATTCTGGGCCAATAAATAAAATATCTGGTACTTACTCCTTCTACCATTCGTGTTGTTTGTCACAAAATAATAAAGGATGTTCTATATCCTTTTTAAGGCATAAGCTATAAATTTATACTGTATCTGAGAATAATGCGCAAGTACACTTAGTTCTGCTGCGCAAATTATGAGAGGAAATATCAGTCACTACATTTTCTTCTATTTTTTGTAAAGAGTATCCTGTGGTGAGTAAACAGTCAAAAGTGACCAATTCGAATCATTTGACATTTGTGAAAGCTGAACAGCTGTCTTAACAAAAATGATAAAGTTAATTTCATAGGAATTTAAAGCCTTTGTAGCAATGTGAAGAAAGTTTCCAGACGCTTGCTAAAATGATACTTATTAAACAAATATTCTTCTGATATGAGCAACTTGTGGTTTTCAAAAAGAGTTTAATTTGGTTTTTCGATTTCTATATCTTTTTGAAATACCGTCAAAAATCTACCATGCTAACCATTTTTTAGTCAGTTCTGATTAAAAGTTGTTTAACCGAGTCTAACGCTGATAGAGAGTTTGTGATTATCAAATTAGATGACTTAAGCAGCAATTAGCAGCCATTGCTGTACGACTCGATTCCAGATCTTTTACAAATTCTATGCAAAGATTTGGAATCTTGTTTAGTTTGGATTTAACTATTTGACCAAATTTTTTCCAGTTAGTACGTTAGGATATCTATTAGGGGGAGGAGCTTCTAACTTAAAACTTATGTTGAAGAGAATCCATTTGTGATCCGAAAAAGAATTTACAGAAGAGACTCTCAAATTTTCTACAAATAAACACAAGTACATCCCCCAACCGTCATAATTTTGAGGAAAGACGAAGGTGGGAGTATTACCTCTGTTACAGACAATTGGACAAATAGGTAATACAATCAAAAAGAGAGTCGGTCATGGGCGGAATAGGCAAACGCCAACAGTAGTTCATTCGTAATTTTGTCTTCTAATCTAACAACTGTCAGATCGGGAGTGCTAAGCACACTTAGAGTGCTTCAGATTAATCTGGACGACGTTCAACCCGTTTTTAATTTCCAGTGGACCCTGCGCAACTAGGAACAACAGCGTCGTCGATAACCTCGTCATCGTCTTTGTCGGCCTCTGGTCCCTGGCTTTGCAGGATTTTAATTTTGACATTCCTTATGCCAAAACGCGTCAAATTACACATCTTAGGCCCCTTTCACACCAAACGAATCCGAATCAATCTGGATCACTCCGAATCAAGTTGAATCTGATTCGTCATCTCCACTTTTCACACCAGCTGAATCAACCTGAATCTATAATCGCACTATTTTCTTTAACTTTTAAAATTAATAACTCCACGTCCATCTCGTATGGTTGTTGATTCAAGACTGACCGGACGAGGAATCTGACAGGTTGAATCAAATGCGACCTCGAATCAAACCTGATTGAACCAGATTCGTCCGGTCTGAAGGCGGGAAAAGAATCCCTTCACATTTAAACGGAGCGCTCGAAGCCGAATCTTGGTCAATCAGATTCAACTTGATTCGGAGTGATTCTGATTGATTCGGATTCGTTTGGTGTGAAAGGGGCCTTAGGATGAATAGTTGTTTATTTTGAGTATACTTTTCAACCATTACTTAGGTCAATGGGTTCATAGGAAAAGACTTCACTTGAAGGGAAAAAATATATTATCTATCATACATTAAAATGGTCACATGTCTATATACAATTCTCTCTTAACACTAAGATCTCGACCTGGGCTTATATCATGGAATTTGAGATTAAATTATTTTTAATGAAAGATAAAATTACACCGAAAACAAAATTTTAGTGTTAACAATTTCAATATGCTTACAAGCTCGTTTTTCGTTATAGCTTGAAAATTAATGATCTGTGGAAAAAAAATTACAAAATCTTTTTAAAAATAAAAATTTGAGTCGCCATTTTAATAACAGATGCGGATTGGAACACGTTGCACCGAAATTTTACACTGTTGTCAATTAGCAAGAATTAAGTTTATAGAAACCCATTCAATCTATTTCACTAGCGGCATGTAGAAACTTTATGGCAAGTATTGCATTCATAAAAAATTTCGAGCTCGAAATATTAATCGATGCGTAGAAATAAAAAAATGTGGGTCCGGCGATTCGTCTGTCCTTCAGAGTGTGTCTGTATGTGATAGCCCATACAACCTAAGCCATTAAGCCGATTGACTTGAAATTTGAAAATTAAGATTTTAAGTATAAGGTTTTTTTTTATTTTTTTTTTCGCAAAATTTGAGAAATTGAATTTTCTCAAAAACAGCATGATCGATTTTTATGGAATTTTCGCAATTTTTGTATTCTTATACAATATACAAAATATATTTTTGTATTGCTGTCGGATTGGGGATACCATCCTATTTTGTTGTGAAGTTTTCTCAGACACTAATGATCTCCGATTATTTTATTCTGAACGAGCATAAGAATCAAAATAATATTTGATGATCAAAAATGACAATTTGTTTGGATTTTCTTAAATATATTTAAAATTGGATAGTTCAAAAACGAGTCAGTATTTAAAAAAAAAAATTTAAATGTTAAACGTATATTTATAAGCACTCAATAACTGTATCAAATATTTCAAAAAAAAAAAATAAAAATTTCATATTAAAGAAACCGCTCTAACGATTTTCGAAGCAAATTTTCAATAAAGTAAGGTTTTTCTGAGAAATTAAATTGCATTTATTTTGCAGGAATGTTTTTAAATTTTAAAACATTTTGTTTTTTAAATTATTCTTACTATCTTTAATTTACTTTTTTTTCAATTTTTGTATTTTGTTTAACCAATTTAAAAAGTTGAACTTTTTTTTCCATTTTTTCTGGCATCTTTTTATACAGAATCTTTGGATACAGGGCGTTGCCCCTCGTGTACTTTATTTTTGTAATCTTCTTGTTATCGACTTTATCCAATTTGATACAATTTTTACGCAGGAGCTCTTTTAAATTCGTAATCTTACAATATTTTCATTCAACTCTTTTACTGATGAAAGGACCCTTAATTTGTTTTACTTGCTCCCTTATTCCTTAAATGTGAATGCCCTAATAACCAACGTTTAATTTGTCAAATAGTTTTAAGTAAAATAAGCTACTACTACTACTGCTATTACTTATGTATATCTTAATGCTCTAACCTTTTCTTCTGCGTTCTAATAATAAAAATCGGTGATTTAAAAGTCTTGTGATTCATATTTACAATATTCTTAAGGTTTTGCAAAATTTTTTATTTAGTAATAATCAGCAATCATTTTTCCCGCAACTGAATAAACGACTTAAAATTATACGACTTAATCACTGTCTAAAGGTTATACAAACCTATTAGCTTCAGGGCTAAAGAACAATTTAGTAAGTTTAAAAAAAGCATACTAATCTCAATCAATCAAGTGTTCCACTTGATACTTCCTCAACGATGCCACACACATTTCCGCCGATGGCTGTTTTGGCAAAGCCTATCCAGACCATATATGATATGGAAAGTTATAGCTTCATAGGTTTTCCTCAACTTCTCACGATACGATGGAGTGTGCCAGTGCCAGTGCCAGCTCTATGCGTTGCAACTTAAATCATAGCCGACAATTTGTATGGCATGGTTGGTTGGGCTGGCCGATGCAATTTCCGTTGATCACAGCAACGTTGCTTAGTGCTTCCATGGCAAAGTATCTATACATAGTAAAGCAATCTGTTCGCCTTTGAAGGATAGGAGTGATGCCAATATCTCATGCTCTTGGCCTTCCGAAGCTGATACACAATGATTTACATTACATCATCTGTGCGCATTTTGACCTTATCGTACCGAAACTCTCTCCTCCCTCTTTTGACTTACTTGATAAAATATGGATATGGATAATCTTTTATAGTGCGTTTACTTTTGTATCTGCCCGAACTTTGGAATTTTATCACGCACTTTTCCAACATCCCATCGCACGGGATGATTGTCAGATGTATGTGTATTCTTAAGATATGTATGTTCGGAGTAAATGGCGTGACATGTCACCACCTCTTTCACATTAATAGTTAGAATTCCCAACACAATCAATCATCTTCTGGGACACTATATAAGTTCAGGTGATGCTGAAAAGTTCCATTTAAGCTACGGAATTCTGAGCATATAGCACGAGACTCATTCGTACCTTCTTTGATTCCAGATTGAATTAATGATGTCCCTTAGCACCAATCTACTGAAACAGAGGAATTGTTTTAATGATAAAGAAGGGCAGTGGGGTAGAAATGTTTTGGGTTAAATATAAGAAAAAGTTCAATAAAAGACAAGTTAATGTCATTAATTTCGGAAATATAGGAAGCCTGTTCTGCTTGGAGAACTTTATCATCAGAGATATTCTGTTGTCTGTTTAATATTTCTTTTATGGCCTAATTTAATTTATTGAGGTTTACCTTCCTCACTTTAATTAGAATTGCCTTTGGCATAAAATTGAAATCCATGAAATATCTTTGAATTAAAAAATAAGTATTGTATTGGAAAATGCCAGTAACTTATAAAACTGAATGTATAAAATCCTAGACAGTTATTTTGCTTATGTTTGATATATTTGCCGGATATTGATAAATGATAACTAATTGATAATATCCTATCAATCAAATCAATGTTTCTTCTAATTTTTTTAAATCAAAAGAAAATTTAACATTGGTTATGCTCTTATCACTTTTAAAGTTCAATATCCATCATGCGAGACATGAAAGTAAAAAAGAACCGATAACTACACTAATAGCTTTTAGGAGTGAAAATATCAAAGAAGTACAAGAGTACATCTGAAAAATGCTCCAGGGTTAAAAATGATACTCCATTAATTCTTACAACAATGCAACTAAGTAAAATGTAGCTCAACTTAGAAATATCATACCAAATTGAATAAAATTATAGATAAACATACATAGATCCCTAAGATTTCAAACTTTAAAGTTTCATTTGATCCACATTCCTATTGTTTCTTCTTCACAATCGATAATGGAAACTTCTAAAAACTTGTTGATATAAGAATATTTATTTCAGAAAATGAGGTGCACATATGTTTGTACATGAAACCGATTCTGCCGGGAGTTTTTGCTTATCATATCAAGTTTGTACTCAAGTACTTATATTGTTTTCTGGAGAAATTTCTGAAAAACAATGATAACATGTGTTTCTTGAGTAATCAAACACGCATCTATCGATAAAAGTTATCAAATCAATGATGTCTTATCATTATTTGATTAAAACTTTTTTGGAACAACTAACAAATGTAAATTATTGTTCTTTTAATAAAAGTAAAACTATAGAAAACTAAGCTGTTTGAAATTGAAGTTTACTTCCAATGAGATTAAAAACAAAATAGCTTGAGTTCTTGCACTTTGTTCCGCTTGTTTTGTTTGATAACAAATGATTATGTTACTCGTTTCGTTATTATTTTTCAAAACGTTATTTCTAAAACTTTCTGGTTTAGTGCTAATTAATACTTGATACTTAAACGCCAAAAATCAGCTACAAAAATAAAAAAAACCCTTTAACTCTTCTGTGTAAAATATGGGCCAAGACTTCTTATTACATTTAACATTTTTTTTAATAAATTTTTCAACGTTGTCCACTTCAATGTCTTCCAATTCCGTTAGTGAATAATCATAAATCAGACACGGTAGCGCAATTCATTCGCCGTAACAGACGCACAAGCCTCGTTTTCGAGTAAGTAAGGGCCAATCACACAGTGCTATGCTATATGCCAGCTAAAAACCCCCCGAAACAGTTACATTTTAAGGATGGAGAGGCTTTTCCCCAAATGCGAAACTTCCGCATACTAACGTATTCTTCAAAGAGAAAATGTTCTTCATCATTGAAGATGTTTGTTCCTATGAAAATCCGGATAATTTGTATGCATTGCGAGAATTCTTGTATTAACTGAACCTTAAAAGCCTTACAAATTAAGTCTTTAGGAAAAATTCGATGCAATTTCGTTGTCTGATTCCAAAGATCGATAAGGAATCGACAATTCTGGGTTTTCGTCAATACTACGGGCAGCAGCAATATCTTCAGTTGTTCTTGAGCGAAGCACACGGTTTCGATTTTTCACATCACTAACTTGGCCTTAGCTAACATTTTTAAACAGGTTGCACTATTGCCGGCCAAGTAGGGGCTTCACGACGAACCAATACTTATTTAGTTTTGTAGACTTAGATTTCAAAATATTCACAATTTTTAAAATGAATTTTAACAATTTGAATTATTAGTTGTGAAAGAGTTTATAGTTTTACTTACAAATATTAAATAAAGTGCACAACTGAGTCGCACGAACTTGCTCCTATATCCAAAAACTCTGTTAACAAAAATGACAGTTTTGTAGTGCTTATAAATAAAAATTAATATATGTTTTTTAAATCCAAAAGAAACAGTGACAATTTTTATCATCAAATGTTCTTAAGATAATATAAGAGCTTGTGTAGAAAAAAATTATTCAAATCGATTCATTAGGTTTTGAGAAAACTTAAAATCATATATAACGATTAGATATAGAAAGCCAACCCCACTTAAGAAAACCGAAATAAGTAGAAACACGCTAGAAACCCCCTGTAACTGGCATATTTGACGCATTAAATTTTTGCATGAGCAGAAATTACTACAATGTCTTAAATGTAGGGTAATTGCGGGAGAGATGCCGCGTCGGGAGAGATGCCGCACTGAACAAAAGTCATACATTTAGTAGTCCTGGCAAAATTTTTTTTTTTCAAATTTGTTCGTTTTACATTCGAACTAAAACGCAGCAAAAAAAAACTGCAAACATCGGACAATTAGAGGGAGTTTTTATTCTTTATTTTGTTTTACGCTCCACTTTTGACTATGGAAATTTTTCAGTCTGGTGGAATATTTCGTTGCGGAAAGTAGTGATTGCCTGTTTTTTTAAAAGTAAGTTTTTTTTGGTTTTAGTTAGTGCTTTGAGAAGTGGTTGGTGTGATTTTAGTTTGTTCTTATTTTTGTTGTTGTTGTGTAGTGTCGTGCGGCATCTCTCCCTCACAAAAGGGAGAGATGCCGCATTTTTGTTTGGAGAAGATGCCGCATTTTGTTTTTGTGTTTTTTTTGTTGTTTAGAAGCTAAAATACAGCTTAATTATGCCGCGCAAATATATCCGTTTTAATTCAAACCCAACAATTAACAGTTTTTCATCCATCATCGTCTGCAAATCAAGATAACCGACCAATAACTCAGGTTTCTGAAACTGCTCCTGTATTACTGCAACAGTATCAGAATTAACTATTCCAACCACAATTAACACTGCGCATTCCTGCAACCATTCAGAAAATGAAACCCACACTTCATCGTGCTTCAAAAACCCCTCGCCAACCAAACTTCTTCAAGAACTTTCACCACTGTCAAAGATTCCAACACCAAATTTTTCAAGACGAAGGCAGTTTGCAGAGGTCTTAGCTATCCCTACCTCAATTGCAAAAAAAAAAATCTCCAAACCTACAAAGGCAAAAAAAGCAAAAAAAGAATCTAAAAGCCCAAAAACGAATGATGAGTTCATTGAGCCAGTTGATGACCCAAACAACTGTGCCGAATGTTGGGAAAATTATTTTTCAACAAAGAAAAAAGAAGATTGGGTCCAGTGCAAAAGATGTCGGAAATGGATCCATGAAAATTGTACCCGGTACAAGAAACATGGTAACATCTTGTGCACAGACTGTGGGCGTGATGAGGAACGAAAACAACATGTTCCACACTAATGTACAAATATGAATTCAATGAATTTAATATGCGGCAACTCTCCCACACATGTAGGGAGAGTTGGCGCACTTAATGCTTTTGTATTTTTTGTTAATTGAATAAATTATTATTATTTTTTTAGGTTAAGTATTTTTTTATGGTAGAATATAAACCCATTGTTAAGTTTTGTTAAAAATAAAAAATATATTTCACGTTAACATAGTGTAAAAATTGATTTTTTAAAAACCGCGGCATCTATCCCGCAATTACCCTAGACAAAATTTATGTTGTAAAGCCTGTCCCTGAAAAAGGTGAATCCCCCCCCCCCTCCAACTATCGTCCAATGGCACTCACTTCCCTTCTTGCCAAGGTCATGAAAATGCTGATCAATTTTCAGCTTAAGAAATATCTTGAAGAATTTAAGCTTGTTAATGACCGGCAGTATGGCTTTCGTAGCAATAGATCCATTGGTGATCCCATAGTTTGTCTCATGGTGGAACAAATCTTTACATCGTTTTGGAGAAAGTAAGATCTTTGCCACTTAATATTTCAAAGGCATTTCATAGAGTTTGGCATCAGGCTCTCTTGTAGAAAATTCGAGCATTTGGTATTGATGAATCTCTTCTTTGTTGGGTTAGAAATTACCTTTCAGACCGTTCAATTCAAGTAGTTTGGACGGGTTCAAATATGATATCCACAAAATAAATGCTGGCGTGCCCAGGGATCCGTTTTGTCTCCGACACGCTTCCTTATTTTTATGAATGATCTATTTCCTGAAACTTTCAAACCACTAAATTATTTAGCTGATGACAGCCTCCCTCAGCTTTTCATATTCGTTTTAGGATTCTCATCCTTGTCCGTCGGATGTTGACTATCAATGGCAGCGTATGATAAGCTGATTAAGTTATCATCTTGACAGCATATTTATTCGATGGGGACTCAAAACCCTCGTAGAATTAAATGCTTCAAAAACCCAATACTGTCTACTGTCACAAAAGCGTAACCCTATCCCAATGTCACTATCCACGGGTGGTACTTGCATTAGCAGACTAAATAAAGTGCACGACTGGGTGGCACGAACTTGCTCCTGTATGCAAAGAGTCTGTTTAAAAAAGTATCTATATAATATTTAAAAATATACCTGTAAAATAAGTTTGTCTTCAAAGATATATATGCCATTTGATTTGACGAAAAAACCTCCATTTTTCAATTTTTTGGGGGGGGTTACATTTAATACAGTTAAAATAATTTAAAAAAAAAACTTATTTAAGATTCAAAATTTTACCTGAAAAATAAGTTTGTCTTAGAAAATTTAAATGCCATTTTATAAATCAAAAACCCCTTGATTTTTCAATTTTATTTTTTGAAAATCGTTAGAGCGGTTTTTTTTTAAATTAATTTTTTATATATAAAATTTTTCAATTTTGTTCTAAAAATATTTTTGGTATGCAGTTGTTTAGTGATTGTAAATATACGCTCTATATTTCAATTTCGTAAAAAATGTTCACCCGTTTTTGAGATATAGAATTTTGAAAAAAAAAATTCAATATTTTTTTAAAAATCCAAACAATAAAAAATTGCACTTTTGATAATCAAATTATTGAAATCGGTTCAAAAGTTGCTGAGAAAATTAAAAAACAAAAAAACGGTTCTATGAGCGGTACCTTTCCTGAGCAATACAAAAATATGTTTTTCTTATTAAAAGAAGCCAAGTTAAAAAATAAAATTTTAGAGAAAATTTAAAAAAATCTATCGGTTTGTTTTTGAGAAAATTCGAATTTTCGTTTTTTGACCAAAAAAATTGTATGGGGGCCACTGTTAGTTTTGATGTTAAAAAAAATGAAAAAAACGCCTAACGCAAATCTGCTCAAAACCTTAACTTCCAAGTTTGAACTCAATCGACCCAATGGTTTAGGCTGTAGGAGCGTGGACAGACAGACAAAATTGACCGGACGGAATCGCGGGACCCACTTTTTTCGACTTCTCTACCATCGTAATATCATGTTTGATTAAAATCTCGAGTTCGAAATTTTGCACGAATGCAAAACTTGCCATATAGTTCCTATATGTCGCAAGTAAAAACTATCAGTTCAAAGTATGTGCATCAGAAACCATCACTTGTGGAGCGAGCACATTATTTATGGAGTCACCAAAGGAACTGATAAGTGTTTTAAGTTTTTTCCACCGATAAAATAAGTTTTTACAACTTCTGCTCTGGCTATAATTTATAAAGTCTATATTCGTCCGAAACTTTAGTACAATTTCCATATCTGAGCAGGTGCTCCAATAACCCACTTGAGTCTCTTGGACAGGAAGAGAGCTCTAAAAATGATAGGTGACCGTTGTTTGCATCTCCTTTCTAATCCTATCCTCCCTTCCTAAGTGTGTTTAACCATTATCATATAAGGGTATTCACATCCCCTTGAGTTAGCGCACAATATAAAGAAATACTTCTGGAGCAATACAAAATTTTCCATTTTTGACGATGGAGACTACTGTTATTTTTCGTTTTAAAAAAATACAAAAAAACATGACTGGAATCTGCTTAAGACCCAATTCTTCGGGCTGTGGGGCGAGGACAGACAAACAGCAGACGTTCAGGGGGACCGACATTTTTTCGACTTCTCTATCATCTTAATATCATGTTTCATTAAAAACTCGAGTTCGAAATTTTTACTAATACGATACTTGTCAAATATTTTCTATACATCGTATGATGAAATGACAGATTCAAAAATGACATCGGCAAAAATAACGGTTCATTCTAATGAAACCTCCCAATGGAATACCTTTTTATAATTTTTATTTCAATTTTGTTACCTACATATATTTTATTTGTCTGCTGGTTTGTTCTCCTGTAAGCTCTTTGTCTGTCGAATACTGATTTTAAAATATAAAATTATTTTTTTAATTCTTCAACATCAAATTCAACAAATAATAATTAAAAACAATTAACACGAATTCTAACAACACAAACCAAAATCAAAATCAATTATGGAAAAAAACTCACTTTTTACTGTCAGTTCTTAAATGAAAAATAATAATTAGCAAGTTAAATTACAAAAAAAAATCTAAATTCTAAAAGTTATGAGTAAAATTAATCAAATCGAATAAAATGTACAATTTAAATGACCTGACCCCTTTTAAGTGTAATAATGTTGTCCTTGGCGCAACAGCTGTTATTGGAATAATTGGTGGTATTTACCTAATAACACAGAGCACCAGAACAACTTCTTCAAGGTAAGTACCTACGTAGAGTTAAGTAACATAAAAATTAAAGAAACAAAAACGCATTATTACAACACAGCTTGTCTGTAATTAAAAACACACTCCCTAGTCCCGTTGGCTCTCATTTTATTATATAACAAACAAAAGCTTCCGCGTGATTACGAGCATTCTTCACTGGGTATTGTATATGTAAGTTCATATAGCTAAGCCATTCGATTTAAGGCAATGCAACATATTCCGGCTAATGACTTGCCCCAAAACAGGCTATTCACGCATGCTCACTTTATTCGCTGTGCGAATACCAAACGTTGTTTTGATCCAAAAAAGGGTGGCGTAACTTAAAAGTAAATTCAAATAATTAATAAAGAAAAAAGATATATAATCGAGTTTTAAAAAGAAGTACCTATACAAATTGCGGCAGTTGACCAGTAGCAGCACAGACATTGTTGTTGTTGGTAAACGATAACTGCCACGAGTACGAGTCCACGATGACGACGATGACCAGAACGAGGGTTGGTTTCGGAATCACCTGTCATGAAATCGTAACTCCATTCAAGTGCGGCCAAAAAAGTAGTGGAACTTCATTGGGAAGAAGTTGGTATAGGTATAATAGATCCGACAACAAGAGCCTTAAACTATCTAAGCATTATCTGCCCGAATTTGTATGACGCGACGACCGACCGACGACGACGACGCGACCGGTCGATGGTGTGCCTACATACGGCTCCTTACCACACTCCGCTCCGAAACGTCACACGAATTTGAATCGAAATGTATGTGACTTCATTTGGCCGCGCGGCGCGGCAATAACCTGTCAACTGTGAAGACCAAAACACCATAGAACGGAAGTACAGAGATATAAATTGTTACCATGTGTGTTGGGGAACGAATTTAATTTGAATGTAGTTTTGTGCAGTTTTTTTATTCTTCTTTTTTAATGGAAGAATTATAATATTTATTGTTTAGGATTCTGTGCTTTGATGAAAAAAATGTGCTTCATAAAATTAAAAAGTGTGCAGAAATGTAGTGAACATGGCATAAGTTTAATGTTAACCCTTCTCTAAGATTTTTGTTTTTATTCTATTTTCCTAGATTAGTTTTAATTATTGTTTCATTTAAAATCCATTTATCACCCTGAGGTTAAATTAAAAAGTAAAACACTGGCTTTAAGGGGGTCGTCTACCTTCGCGCTCAAATTTCGGGCTTATTATTCAAGGATGGATTGCAAAAAAAACTACACATGATATTTGAACAACATTTTTTTTATTTAATTAGTCAATTCTTGAACTTTAATGAAAAAAACAAAAATCGGATGATTTTTTTAATAAAATTTTCCCTTGACGCGTCGTTGAATGCACTACTGCCGGTTCAACGGAGTAGAACGACTGGCACGATATCTCAGCTTCAAAACCTTGGAACAACAAAAAAAAATGTTTTAACTTAATTTTTAGAACGTTGATTAGGTCTCGACACAAGCTTTTTTGAATATTTGAAAATTTCACAAAATAGCAGCGATTTGAAAAAAAATTGAATTTTTTACCATGTTTTTCAATCTAAAAAAGACTGTAAAAATCGAAAAAAAAGACCTAGCGAGATGTTTTATGAATAACTAATGCTTTACAGATTAAGGATATCTTCTATAGTTTCGTCAAAATCTTGCCAACAGTTTTGAAAAACACTTCTTTTGGGAAACCGCGTTTAAAGAAAAATGTTACAATGTAAATAGGCAGGGTTTAAGGATCAATATCTCGTAAACCAGCATGCTTTTGATCAAATCCTTCACAGAGCATGTTTTTAGTTATGTCTACATTAGAAATATGCAAAAAAAAATCGATTTTTTCAAACCGCGAAAGAAGACGGCCACCTTAAACATTATAAGAGAACATCAATATTTCTATGGCATGAAACAACTTGGAAGTCAATTCTTCTTTTATTTTCAAGATATTTAACTTACAATTTATTTTCAAATACTTTTAATTGTTTTTTTCCAGTTTTTATTTTTCTCTCAATTGGTAATTACATAATACATAATAAAAATACATTTTTTAATAAATTAAGAGAAGTTGACGGCAATAATATATTTTTTTTATCAAGATAGGTACTTGAGTGGAAAATTAATTTTAATCAGTTCTTAATTGTTTTTTTTTTTTTGAAAATTTTCGCTTATGTAAAAAAAATATAAATCGAAATTTTCCAAAAAAAACTATATAAATGACTGTCAAATAATTATGAATTAAATACTCTAATTTATCTCGAGATATTCGAGTCGAAAATAATTTTTTACCAAATTTAGTATTAATTTCTTAGGTTTTTATTTTTTTGAAACAAAAACTCCCAGTTCGGTTTTTGTAAAAGTTTTACTAAATGTTTAAAACGTTATTCTTCGTTATATACAATTATTTTGGAATTGTTCCATAATTATTCTTGGAACCCACACTCAATTTTTAAAGTCATCATTTCTGCATCTTTCTATGTTATTATCTATTAAAAAAAACATGTAAATATTTAAAGTCAATATCTCTACTAGTTCTAGAGATATGGACGACGAAAAATGGTATCCCAAACGGACGTACGAACGTACGTACACTCGCACGCACAAATGTCTTTCAAAAAACCTTTGATTTAGATTTTAGGGACCATGAAACGTCGAGAAATGTCAACATTTACAATTCGACAAATCGGACCGATTGCAATAACTTTCAATAGGCAGTTAATAAGCCTCAACTTATTCGATCTGCTATCCGTTATATTTTTATGACATTTAGGGAACTAATAAATTGGACTTAAGTTATCAAGATTATTACTTCAGATTAAATGTGCATTATTTCCAATGACAACTTGTGCTTCTTGCATAATTAATAGAGCTTTGGTTGCATTAAAACATTTTCAATAGACTTGAATTAAAATTTTTAGGTTTGTTCTATTTCAGAGCTTTCAGAAAATCGAATGTCTTTCCCATCATCCCCTCTTCTCCTCATTTCGTTTTATTTTAATTATCATACCTGTATATTAAAAGTCTTTGATTTAAAATCGAAAATATAATGCAGTATCAAAATGTTGATTCATATTTATTTATTTAGAAAAAAATTATATAAAAACATATTTTTTTATGAAATGTGCTTCAACAGTATTCCTTGATGCCAAGACTCATATACTTTTTCGTTGTTTTTCCTTCTGACCAACCCTCATCGTCAATGATCAGGTGCGACTATTCTTTGAGCTCACCTTTGTTACTCTATCGCAGTTGTTAGTCAAAATTGAATTTCCGTGGTTATCGGTTTAAAAAATTGTAAAGAAAATATTTACTAAATATTCTAAGATCCTTTTTCAAAAGTGCAAACTGAAGAATCCTTTTCAATTCTCTTGTAAATAGTGAAATATTAATTAATCTGTGATTGTGATTTTTATTTTTTTTAAGTATTTTTAATATAATTTGTGTAAATATCAAATGTTAAGTGATGAGTATTGAATTCTACGCTTTTCCCAGAAGGTAGGTCAAGAAATCAAAAAGCATTTTCGTACACATATTTTCAATCTGTATGAGAATTTTTTTATATTTGTTATTTTGTTTGTTTATATTCTCAAAAGCTGTTTTTCAGATTTCATTGTTTACATTCAAAATGTATTATTAAGAACTAGGTCAACTTATGTATGTTATGTTAATGATGTTATTTTGGAAAATTCAGATAAGCAGTGATAAATAAGTTCAACACTTGCTCTTGCATACAATGATCATATGTTATTGTCAACTCAAGCGCAAATAACCTTTATAATGTTCGTTAGGGTGGTTATCAAATAAGATACAAATAATTTAAAATTTCTGTAAATTTACCACTTCAGTATCTTTTTATTATTTTTGTTTCCAAACAAGAAACATTTAGAATAAATTAATAATAATTAATTAATAATTAATAAGGAATTGTGATATAATCCTTTTGCGTTGTTGGTCATTGTATTTGTTATTGTTCTGTTTTTGTAAAAAGGTAATTTGAAATCACCCTTATGTTTATAAAACATATTAGTTTGATTAAAATGATAAAAACTGGGTTATCCAAAATTCAAGAAAACTAATTGAAAAAAAGATATATGTAAATAGTAGAACAGATAAATGAACATCGAAAACAGTATGAAAATTAACTAGCAAGAAGGAAAAATATGTTCTGAAACACGAAAATCGAAGTTCTAATGAAGCAAGCACCTTTTCTTTTATTTTCAAATTTTAGATTTCTGAGGCCTTTATACAATATTTTATAGCTAAATGATTGTTTCAGTCCTGCTCATGATACCAATATCATCAACTATGTTGAAAAAAAGTGTGCTTATGTTTCCTATCCATTGTCTTCCTTTCAACAAGTCTCTGAGATTGAGATGTTATAAGTTCGCAGATCTTTTTAAATATTCATACCTTTCTTAAAATTGAGTTACGAATTATCGTTCTACAGCGAAATTGTCTTCTATTCATAAATTGTTTACATCCCTTGTCTCTGACATAATTTCTTTTAATTGTTCAGTTATATGTATGCGCAAATCAATATTGGTATGTGAAAAAAATCTACAAATACTAATTTATTACAACTATCTACTTTTTTTTTGGATGCATTCGATTGCATCTTCACAGACTTTAGCAAAGCATTCGACAAATTAAGTAACGAAATTCTTCTTAATAAATAAGGCAAAACTGGACTAAACGACCGTTTCGGTGTGTGGATTTCGTCATAACTTAAAAAGAGGCTGGGATGCGATCCACACTGATAACTTCCCATCCCGTTTGTCGATTTGTCTTGCTTAAAAGGTTTGTAGGTTTTCGTGCTTTGTTAAAAAAGTTATCTTTTGAATTGTTCCTAAAAAATTAAAAATTACCAACAATATTTTGCAAGAGTTTGATTTCAAAATCTGTTTTGGTTAACGAGATTTTTATTCGAAAACCAATTTTTACCAATTTTAGTAGGATTTCATAAAAGTTTTTATTTCTAATATAAACAAATACAAATTGGATGAATGAAATCAATTTTAAGCCAACGTTTTCTATTATTCACGAGATATTGAGAACCGAACATTAATGTTTACCAATAATTCATACTATTTTTTGTAGATTTTATTTTTCTATGAAAAAAATAACTGTTAGATTTTTATAAAAAAAATTACTTAATGTTGAAAACAATATTTTTTTATAAAATAAAATTAATTTGAAGCCTATATCTTAAATTTTTATAAAGATATTTGAGTCAAAAATCAATTTTTAAAATTTTATTAATTTTTTTAGGTATTTATGTTTTTTTGAAAAACTGTCTATTCGATTTTTCTCAAAATTTTATCGAATGGTCAAAACAATATTTTTTATTAGATAAAATTAGTTTAAAGCCAATATCTCAAAATTTTAAAAAGATATTTAAGTCGAAAAGCAATTTTTACCAACTTTTGTTAATTTTTTTTTAGGTTTTTAATTTTTTGTAAAAAACTGTCAATTCGATTTTTCTCAAAATGTTACTGAATGTCAATATTTAAAACAAAATAAAACTAGTTCCAAGCCAATGCATTAAAGTTTTGAAAAGTTATTTGAGTCGAAATCAATTTTTACTAACTTTTATTAATTTTTTTTAGGTTTTTATTATTTGTAAAAAATCTGTCAATTCGATTTTTCTCAAAATTTTACCGCATGTTGAAAACAATATTTTTTATAAGATAAAATAAGTTGGAAGCCATAATTTCAAATTTTTGAAAACATATTTGAGTCGAAATTCAATTTTTACCAACTTTGAGTAATGTTTTTCTAGGTTTTTATTTCTTATAACAAAAACTGTCAATTTGATTTTTCTCAAAATTTTTCCAGATATCAAGAATATTATTCTTAGTTGCACAAAACTGTTTTGGAGATAAAATCATTTTTTATTCGTAAAATTTTCTAGGTGACACATTTTTTTTCAGTTTTTTTGATTTATAAAAAAAAAAAGTTAATTGGATTTTTTTCCAAAAATATACTTGTTTGGTATCACGTTACAATATATAATATAAAATTTAATTCAAGCCTCTAGCGTTATTTGTTCGTGAGATATTTAGAGTTAACCAAAATGTTCACCTTTTTTTTAAACTGCTATGGTAAAAAAAACCACCCACGCAATTTTCTTGAGAGCCATTTCTGCATCTTTTTGCATTATTATCCGTTTAACAAAATTTATTTGAAGTCGATATCTCTTCTGGTTCTTGAGCTATGGACGACGAAAAAAACGTCACGAGCGTACAGACGTACAAACGTCCGTACACAAGGACGCACAGCATCTCTCTAAAAATATTTTATTTCGACTCTAGGGACCTTTAAACGTCGAGAAATGTCAAAATTTTCAATTTGACAAATCGGACCCATTACAATAACTTCCTATGATAAGTTAAAAATAGATATTATAGCTTTATGTCATAAGGGACCCTTAATATCAATTATGGTGTACTTCAAGGTAGTCACCATGGTCCATTTCTATTTGTGTTATTTATTAATGATTTGCTATTTTAAATAATAACCAAAATAGATTTTGAAATCAAACTCTTTTACCATATTCAAAATATTGTAGGTAATTTTTAAATTTTTTAGAAAAATATAACTGATAACTTTTTTAACAAAACACGAAAACCTACAAACCTTTTAAGCAAGATAAATCGACAGACGGAATGGGAAGTTATCAGTGTGGATCGCATCCCAGCCTCTTTTTAGTTCTGTAATAGCTCATGTTAAATGTTAATTACGTTTTGTATTTTGTGCGTGTGTTAGGCTTTAATTGTATTATTTTCTTACTTAGCACTTATGATGAGCTTCTGATCATAGTTTGAAGCTTGATATAAGCTTACTATTTTCTGAAAATTCTGAAGTGTAAAAAAAAAAAAATTAGTAACGAACCTTTGGGCATATACATTTTTTTGGGTTTTATGACATATCAATCAAAAAGAATTGTTCGGTCTTACTGCCCAATAAAATAACTCCAATTTTCAAACTTAGTTTTGAAAATATGGTTTCTAAATATGGGCGTTACAACATTGTTGGTTTGGGTGATATGACATTTTATTTGGCCTTGTGACGTTCTCTTAGTGATGTTTTTTACGACCGACGACTTTTCTCTTTTTGGGCTCTTAGCCATTTATAATTTGGGTTTTATGTCGTTGGGTGATAAGATTTAAAAAACCATAGAAATCATAATTGTTGTAATGCTCAAAATAAATGTCACAAAGCCCCTATGCCATAAAACCCAACTTCAAAATTACAAATTATTTTGGGCACACTGACAACTTACAATTTGGGCGATATTTGTATTTAAAATGTATTTAAGCGATACGATATTCACTTTGGGTTTTTTGGCGTCTTTTTTAACTTTTTGGGCTTTGTGACTAATTTTGGGCCTTATAATATTTTTGGATTTGGTTTGTGGCGAAAAGACCTAAAGCCTTCTTTTGTCAGGCCGATTCTTGAATACACTTGCTTTGTATGGGAGCTATACTATTCTGTCATATTAATAAAACAGAAAGTATTCAATATTTTTTTCTTCGTTGTTCCCCTGCCCTAAAAGACTTTTATTACCTCCATACACTCTAACTCTAAGGCTTCCAATCTCCCATCTCTTCTCGGTCAAAGAGAAGATTTACAGTTCTGCTTTATAGCTGGTGGATTGACTAGAACGATTTCATTTCTATTCTTTGTCGATTGTATTTCAATCTGAGTCAGGCTAGCTTAAGAAGAAACGTACTCTTAAGAACTATTTTTAGCAGATCAAAAAGAAAGCTAAAATCCTTCATCTTTAGGAGTTTGTTCGTCGATTGTGGTCTTTTAAGCTTTATAAAATAAAATGAGTTTAAAGAAAAATTAAGTAATTAATATCGAAATTTATTCCTTTTTCATTTTTTCAAGCTCTTGGTATAGAAACAATTTAAAGTGCAGCGTCAGAGGTTTTCATAGACATTAAAATTCTTTTTTTGATTTTATGTTTGAAAAAATTAGTTAGCAGAATATTGTTATGTTTGCTTTCATTCCCTAAGAATTTGTAGATTTCGTTAAGCATTAACCATTTCTTTATTTTTTCCCTTTGTGGTTAAATGAAGTAGATTTGGTAAAATAATGAAAACAGAATCAAGATCAAGGTCGATATAATCTAATTTGCGCTTATTTAAGTTGGACTTCATCATTGGTCTATGGCTAATGTCTCGTCGTTCTCAAAGACTATAAACAATCATGCCACGAAATCAAAATCTACAGCAAACAGTAATTTGATCTAATTGCATCTCAATTTGTAGGTGTTGATCATTTCGTAAGTTTGGTTGTTGACTATTATGCTATAATAAAAATGTTATTTTTATCACTTTAACTCTTTATGTTGACTTGGATAAATGTTGTTGAATGTTGCAGACAATGGGACAGATCAACTTGAGATTCAATAATTTGTTTTTCTTTTTTTAAGAAATGCTGCTAAGATAGATAAATATTGGGTTTTGGCTAAAAATGTAAAGAACAAAACCAACAATTGAAATCAAACTTATTTAGTCATATGCAAAAGATTGTTGAATAATTCAATTGAAAACTTTTTTACAAAACATGAAAACCTACAAAAACACAAACAAACTGATAAGAAATGGGTTTCGACTCAAGTATTATGAGAACAAAGAAAGATATTGTTTTCAAATGTTTTATCTCACACAAAATATTATTATTACTCGTAGTTGAAGCTTAAGACAAATCAACAAACTAGGTGGGAAGTTATCAGTCTTGGTTGCATGTCAGCCTCTTTTTTCATTTCTTTTATCACCAACGCCCGAAATCTTTTTAAATCTCATTTTTTAACTTCTGAACCGACTGTTATATCGGTCTAAATGAATTTGAATTCTAAACGTACACCTGGCATGATCAATTTTTCTTGTGGTATACTTACAGGCGATCTAAGACATTCTTCAGCTTAGATAATAAAAAAAAAGCTTTCTGTTAACATTTATTCAAGCTTTATATTTTTTATTTTTTTTTTTGAAATTCAACGAAGCAAAAATTATATTAAGTCTCTATTTCAGTTTTTCAGTTATACAATTTATTATTACCTAATTGAAAGCTATAGGACCACCAGTCCAGTAAGACGAACCTAATGCAAGTTTGTAAGCTTAATTGTCTTTGACTAGTTCAACGAGTTATTTCTTCCGTGACGCCCCTAATATGTAAAACCTACCTTATAGATCTTTAAAAAAAAACGCGCAATTGCAGACAACGACGAACGAAGACGCGAGGCGGCGCGGCGCGCGGTGAAACGCGGCGGCGCAATTGCATTGCAACGATTTGAAAAGTACCTTTTGCGATAAACACTTTCGCTTCTAGCGTCACAGAAAGATAACTTAGCTAGACATTATTATGATGATGATATTACATCGTTAAAAATTGTAAACTCTCATATTCATATAGTTAATTATAACTTTAATAACTTGTTCGAGGCTTGATTTTTATATGAACAAAAAAAAATGTTGTTATGTTTTTCTTGTTCCTGTTTTTGTTGCTGGATACAATTTAGAAGCAAAAAACTGGTTTGCAATAAAACATTCATCACACATGAAATTAAATACATAAATCTGTGATTGATAGCAACATCAAATTATTATATTGTTCCTTGTTCATGACGATGTTTTTTTTTTTGTTTAATTTATTCAGAAATCTATAAGAATTCTAAAATTGTTAGATGATATAACTTCAATTAAATGATAATTAGACATCATAATATGTAACACAAGTATGAATACAAATGATAATATGATTATGATTTATGAATAATAACAATATTATGTATATTGTTTTTGTTTAAGAAGCATGATTATTTTGATCAGATTTAATTTACTCTTTAATAAAATACACAGAACACATCGGATGGTAACAAAATCACAAAAAGGAAAGACTTCCAAAAGGAAAAAGATATTGTAACCTCTAAGAATCGATACCAAGAATATAAAACGAAATTTAATAGCGGTTCAAGATTTGCTTATAAAAATTAGATTGTGTTCAGTCCCACTCGTCGGATATTTAAAAAAGAGGTTTTTTTAAAATAGTTATTTATGAAGCATTATTATTAACAATTTTGTTTGAAAATTCACGGACTTCAATGATCACTTTGTCAAGTTTTCTGGGCTATTTCTCTCTCTGCGACTAATAAAATCTAATATCTGCGACTGCACGAAAATATAGAACTCCAATGATCGTACTCGAACTTCATAGGTGGAAAGAAAATACTGATCAGCGGAAAGATGCTTCGCGTAGAGCGAAATGCAATGACCATCGCTTGACGGCTTTTATTTTAAAATAAAAGAGACTGACAACTTTCCATTGGTACACGCTTAAAATTTACAAATGGTACTTTTTCTATAAAGTCAATTTTATTATCAAGAGAAATTGAGATTGCAATCAAAAATTTAACTTACTTAAATGAGTACATTTTAAAAGGAAAACACTGTCTTTGTTACAAAACATTAACAACAATATTTAATCAATTCTTATTAAATATAAATAACCAAATTTTATATAAGATGAAGATAGTTTAGTCAATAACTGTTTTTAGTAGTGTTATTGGAAAATTTGTTTTGAAAAAACTGACAATTGGATGTTAACTAAACTATTACCTAATATTGATAACAGTATTTTGTACAAAATGAAGGAGTTTAAGGCAGCAATATTATTGCTTCCCGAGATATTTGAAGATTTTTTAGATTTCAATACCTTTATTTGTTCTCCTAACACTTGAGTCGAAAACCATTTCTTATCAGTTTTTTATATTGTTTTTGTAGATTTTCGAGTTGTCACTTAATTTTTCCAAAAAAAATTAACTAAAAATTACAAATAACTTTTTGCATATTATGGAATAGTTTGACTTTTTAAATCTATTTTTGTTAACGAGATTTTTAGTCGAAAACCAATTTTTAATAAATTTAGTAACATTTCTTGAAAATTTTTATTTATGATATACAAAGTTAAGATTGGATTTTCCTAAGAAAATTTAGCACAGAATGAAATAATTTTGAAGTCAATACCTTCATTTATTCACGAGATATCGAGAACCCAACATCAGTTTTTACCAATAGCACGCAAAGTATTATTTTTTGTAGATTGAAATTTGTATGAAAGAAAATAACTGTTGATTTTTTTAAATAAATAAAATGCACGACTGGGTCGCACGAACTTGCTCCTGTATTCAAAGAGTCTGTTTAAAAAAGTACCTATGTTTATAAGATTAAAAAATATACCTGTAAAATAAGTTTGTCTTCAAAGATATAAATGCCATTTGATTTGTCGAAAAAACCTCCATTTTTCAATTTTTTTGGGAGGGGGTTACATTTAATACAGTTAAAATAATTTAAAAAAAAACTAATTTAAGATTCAAAATTTTACCTGAAAAATAAGTTTGTCTTCAAAAATTTAAATGCCATTTTATAAATCAAAAAACCCTTGATTTTTCAATCAATTTTTTTTTCGAAAATCGTTAGAGTGGTTTTTTTTTAAATTAATTTTTTATATATAAAATTTTTCAATTTTGTTCTAAAAATATTTTTGATATGCAGTTGTTTAGTGATTATAAATATACGCTCTACATTTGAATTTCGTAAAAAAATGTTGACCCGTTTTTGAGATATAGAATTTTGAAAAAAAAAAAAATTCAATATTTTTTTAAAAATCCAATCAAAAAAAAAATTGCACTTTTGATAGTCAAATATTGTTAAGGCAGTATAAGAGCTCGTTAAAAAAAAATTATTGAAATCGGTTCATAAGTTACTGAGAAAATTAAAAAACAAAAAAACGGTTCTATGAGCGGTACCTTTCCTGACCAATACAAAAATATGTTTCTCTTATTAAAAGAAGCAAAGTTAAAAAATAAAATTTTAAAGAAAATTAAAAAAAAATCTATCGGTTCATTTTTGAGAAAATTCGAATTTTCGTTTTTTGACCAAAAAAATTGTATGGGGGCCACTGTTAGTTTTGATCTTAAAAAAAAAATGAAAAAACACCTATCGCGAATCTACTCAAAACCTTAACTTCCAAGTTTCAACTCAATCGGCCCAATGGTTTAGGACGTAGGAGCGTGGACAGACAGACAAAACAGACCGGACGGAATCGCGGGACCCACTACTTCTCTACCATCGTAATGTCATGTTTGATTAAAATCTCGAGTTCGAAATTTTGCACGAATACAAAACTTGCCATATATGTATGTATGTAGTTCCTATATGTCGCAAGTGAAAACACTGAATGTCGAGGAAAAAAAATATTTTGTATGAGATTAAATTATGAAATTATCTTGAAGCCAATATCCTAAATTTTTAAAAAGATGTTTTAGTAAAAAATCAATTTTTACCGACTTTCTTTAGGTTTTGATTTATTTTACAAAACCTGTCAATTTGATTTTTCTCAAAAATTTTAAGATGGCAAAAATTGTTGTATTCAATGCATACAATTCTTTTGGAGATAAGATCTATTTTTTTTTGGTAAAATATTTGAGGTGACACATATTTTTTCAGTTTTTTTGATTTATAAAAAAACCGTTGCATGAATTCTTTTTCCAAATTAAACAAGTTTTGGATCACGTCACATTTTATAATATAAAATTTTATTGAAGTCGCTAGCGTTATAGGTTTGTGAGATATTTTGGGTCAACACTTTTTTTAAATTGCTATATTTAAAAAAACACCCACCCAAATTTTTGAAAGTCCTTTTTGCATCTTTCTGAACTATTATCTGTATAATAAAATCTATTTGAAATCGATATCTCTTCTGGTTCTAGAGATATGGACGACAAAAAAAGCTTTTCGAACGTACGAACGTACGTACACGCACAAACAGAAATCTCTCTAAAAATCTTTTTATGTCAAAATTTTCAATTCCACAAATCGGACCGATTACAGTAACTTCCTGTGGGAAGTTTGGATCAGATAGTGATTCATTTTTGGCAAATAAGTCTGACATTTCATTCTCGTCAATGTCACTGTGTTTCCAATTCTCATACTTACCTTAAAATACAATGTTATAATCCAATTCTCCCTGGAATAGGGATTTCTGTTAGAGCATCTATGTTAAAATCTAAATAGTCTTTTTGAATGTCTAATTATTGCTCATTAAGGCTAAATCTGAGGAAGAATCATAAAACATTTAAGTCGAATGTACGCTTACTACAATTAAACCGAAACCAGAGTTAAAGTTCAGAAAAATTGAAACAATAGTGTTGAGAACTAAGCAATTTGTTAATAAGGCTTAAAATTGTTTTCAAGGAAAAATTTTAATTTTCAACATTTCAATCAAATTTAAACTAACATATTCAAAAGCTTAAAGTTTCATAATTTCAAAATTCTCTGAAAACCACTACTTATTGTTTTATTACCTTATTTGCTATAATAATAAATTCCAAGATATATTTTTTCTCAACTTCTAAATATGGAAAACATTTTGTAAAAAATCAATGTCACGCAATAAAACCACATTGCCTAAGTGGGTGGTATTGTATAAAATTTCGATTAAATTTATATTAAAATAAAACCTATATAGATGACTTAAATATAAAATATAGAAATAAGTTGTAGATTGATAATGTGACTTGAATTTTATACACGCAAATTTTGTATTGATTTTTGTTTTTTATAGGCGCAACGTGTTGGCCCAAAATAGATTTTACAATGAATTCATTAGAAATTCTTGACCTAGCTTCAGAGAGCAGAAATATAATAATTTGGTGCTTTATTAACTTATACGTTTAATAAAAAAAAACAATTCTTAAGAACTACGAATTATTCCATTGAAGAATTTATTTTAAGTGGAATTTAATTTTTGATACTAGTTTTTTGAAATGATAATGTTTTGAGTTGATTTAATTTAAAAATTTAAACCTAGCTTACAGTTCGAACGTGCACTTGAAAGTTTAATTTACGGCACCACTTTTTCGCAAATTTCGGGAGGTATCTCGGCCATATCTTAGTAATGTTTTCGTTTTTAATGCGTCTAGAGGGAATTGATGTCTCTAAAATGTGAAATCACGCGTTGTTGGCATTAAATATTGTCCAACCCAAGACCTTCAATCGTCGACAAAAGAATTGGTTATCATTCGATTATTGCTGCCAATATTTTGACAATTCCAATGACAGCTGAGTTTTTTCAAACCACAAACCAAATGAATAACGAATTAGATGAAAAGTGGCATTTCTTTTACTTTGATTTTTAATTAAATACCATTAAGCTTGACCTATCTCAAATTTAGGAATCTCCTCTGTCTCCAACTGTATTTAAAATAATAGCTGCTTAACTCCACACGAAAGCTTAAATATAAAAAGTCATCTAGTATTTCACAGTTAATATTATTCAAATTATAAATAAATCAGGTTAAACAACAAATTTATGGGTTCTTAGTTTGAGTTTAATCATCAATTTTTTTTAAAAAACAAGCAAATATTTTCAAAACATAAACAAACAAACAAAGATAAAAAAAACTCGTCTTTTGATTCAATTGTTCTTAAAATAACTTTTTTTGTTTTCTTACTATTTTTTGCAAATAAATGCGTTTTTCTTTTTCTATATAAAATAAATAGTTGAAGTTTAAAAGAAGAATCTTCTAAATAGAATTATTTATTTTGTTTGAATAATTGATTTATTTTTTGCTATTTTACCACCCAAGATGTTAGCTCTGAATTTCGAATCAAAATTCGATTTTAATTTTCTAGTCTTCATGTTTTTTGTTTCCTTTTGTCTTCTTAAGATTCAAAGTCCTAATTTATTGTTTTTCTTCTATCAAAGTCTGCATAGAACAGACACAAATGATACTTCTATATTTAATAAAAAAGAAGTTATCGAGATTCTACCTCTATAAAATTTAGATTTAACATGAAATGAAAATGACTCATAAAATGCAAATTAAAATAATAATTAATGGATCTATTTCAGACTGGAATTGTTTTAATAGTGCTTTTGAACTTATATTTTATCAAAACCGGTTAGAAATAGCTTTTGAAGTTATTATTTCATAGAAAAATTAGTCTTTAGAAGAAATTCGATGAACATTTTATTAAAATTTTTAAAAGTTTTCAGATGATTTGGTTTTTTTTTCTGTGCCAGTTTGTGTGAACATAATCAAAAAGAATTAGATCAAATGGTAGGGGAAGTATAGGCAAAACTGTCTTTTTGTACGGCTGTTTTTATTTGAAGCTTTCTTAATTTGTTTAAGCTCAAAATTTTTATGGTAACTTAGTAACATTGGACCACTTTACAATTTTGGCAACATTCGAACCAAAATGAAATTCCAGTTCTTGAAAAACAAAAAAGCCTATGCTGGGCCCACGAAAACTTTCACCAGTGAAGCAAAATTTTCATTTAAAAACCTACAATGCATTGTTAAGGGATGTGTTGTTCTATTGTTTGAAATGGCGTATTTTGTATTATTCAAAAAGAATCATCGTTATTGAAAAACCTTTAGTTTTTTTTTTAACAAAACCATAATAAAGTGTTCCTATTCATTCTTCTAGATTTAAAACGTCGCTCGTTCCTAGCACCTAGCATACAATTTTCCTGGAGTTTTTGTATTTTTGTATTCTTTAAATATTCGAGAATACAAATAATGTTTGTGTTTTAAGGTTTAGAGAGATTTTGCGTGTGCGAATCGTCCGTACGTTCCGGATAATTTATTTCATAACACAATATTTATAGAACGAGCAGAGATATTGATTTCAAACAAAATTATTTATATATTTATAGAAGAAATCTCGTTGGGTTCCCCTTATATATGTAGTTTTATGCGGGGACTTCAAGTGCAACTTATTGGAAACCAATTTTGTGTGTGATAGCATACGTTCGCTCATTTTAATTCCAGTAAACACCAGAAATCCTACTAATTTTTCTGATAGGGGTTCAACTTTGTTTGACTTGTTTTTCGTTAGTGATATAGACGATGAAGCCTTGTATGATCAATTTTCCGCACCCGCCTTTTGAAAACATGACCTAATTTTTTTAACAATCGAATTTAATTTTGAATATTCTGACAAAAAATTTCATGCCGTGACATTAATGGTCAGCTTTTTGAAGAACATACTGGAGTCATTAATTGTGAAAGTATATTTTATATGCCCTCCGCTAACGAACAATTGCAATTCCTAACTAAAACTAAACTAAACTAAAATTCTTAAACAAATGATAAACCATGGTTTACGCAAAATATACGAAAAAGGGATAATGCATATAGCAACGGTTGACTGAATTGCGACGCTTATTTTGTTTGTTGCTGAAATCCGTTTACCCAACTTTTTTTTTGCCAATTTTACTGCCATACATTACATACGCATTTAACACTATTTTGATACCTGGAGTTTTTTTCAGATCTTTCGAAGACATTCCGGTCTTCTTCAAGTGTCGATATTGAGTCCCCTACTATTCTGTATCTATCAGGCATATTCTGCTATTCATGGGGGCGAATTTTACTTGAATTTTCACTAACCACTTTAATTCTGCTATTCATTCGAAGTGAATCTGTGTATGTCGGTAACGTCGGTAATATTGGGCGGTATTCTTCTATTCACGTGAAAGCATTCATTCTATACAATTCAGATCCGCATATGAAATGCAGCGGATTTTTCATTTGATGTCTGGTTTGTTAATTGTTGTAAGCAAAATGTAAGTAAAAACTAATTTATTGTTAAATTTAGAATATTTGTTTTATAAATAAAAGATTATTTAAATTTTTAGGGAAAGAACGACACTTTCTAACATTTCTTCGAAGATCTCCGTTTAAGGATTCTTTTATTCCTCTGTTTAGAATTGGAATAAAAATTCCAATACTGTCCATTTCCAAAAATTAAACAAATTAAACAATTAATTCTGTTTAGGTGGATTGATTAAACTTAAGTTTTTTTATGAATAAAAACAATTTATCCAACAATCTCAAGTCAATGTCAAATTGGTTTAGGATAATGTAGTTCACCCGATGGATAGCAGAATGAAAAGGCAGTGTGAAAGGGAATCGAATGGATAAATCGAATATACGATCCACGTAAATCGTAGAATAGGGCCTGCAAAAGAATTTTATACTACGAAAATTACTTTTTATACATCTTGTAAAATCTTTAACTTAAAACTTGTAAGAAGTACAAAAAGGATTTTCCAATCAGATGTCACTTTTGAAGCTGACGTTTGACAAGGAAGAAATACATCATTATCTACTAAAAATTCAACGGTAACAACACCATTGATATATATTTGAAATTTACAACGAAAAGGGTGAGAATTTTACTGTCATGTTATTTCTTCAATAGTCGATCAGAATTGGAAACCGAAATTTTAAAACCTTTAGACTTTTTCTTTGTTAAGATCTATAATAGTCTACAATCGATTCAAGACCTTAACGATGGAATTCGTGGAGTTATTGAGATGTATAGCCCTCGTTGGTATACCAATCGAACTGGTCAGTGACAATTTAGCCACAGCTATTATGGGTAGTATTGTTAATAACATAACTTCCTCTTAACATTGAAATAAACATTAAATATAATTTTAAATACCAAAATGAAACGTCTGATTCCAAAACTCTAGATAATTTTTTATTGTAAAAACTATTGAAAGTAATATTTTGCAACTTTCTGTGGTGCCTACATGTGCATTCCACTCGATAAGAACATTCTAAAATTCCAAAAATCGATTTTGTATGTCTATTTTGGCATTCAATTTAAATTCTTTGACCTTGAGACACAATTTCATTTTTATAGAAATGCAAAATTGATTCCAGTATGCAAATTCTCCTCATTTGACTTTGATTTCATCCTCCCACTCTATCAAAACGAAATGATATAATTATTCTAATTAATCCACACTTTATGGTAAAATAAATGACAGAGCAGACGGGTTATCTTTTCTATATATATTGAAAATTATATGGAATTTATAATTAACGTGTATGGAGTTAAAACTTATTTATAGAAGATTGAATGTTATCGTTAAATTGAATTACCGGCCGGCGGATACGGTGGCGGCGCGCAAGGCAGCAGCAAACGCGTGGCAACTTAGCTAGCGGCAGTTTCGTTATTGTTTACCATAAGAATCATAAACAAAAATTGCTAAGCTCTTAAAACTCAACTATTTCCGGGGTCAAGAAAAACTTGAATAGCGATGTCATGAACAACTATATAAGAAATGCGACAAATCATTCAGCATTTTTTTTGTTTTTACGTCAATTTGTTTTGAACATTAAACTTGAATTATTCTTTAGCTCAAGAGCTCATCAAGCCTGCATAAACACTGTTTTTTTTTGTCAAAAAGTGAGAAATCGGAACGTTTTTAGGGCACTGTGTTCCTAACTCAAACTTGATTATAATTGTATTTAGAACACTTTTTTTCAAACTTAACATTTTTAAATTTTGCATTTGAATTAAAAACTATGTTAATGCGTCTTATTTTTTAAAATCCTATCATAAAAGTGACCTCATAAGGGCTAGAATCATCATCATCATCATCAAAATATGTGTCAGAATAAAATTAAAATATCTGAAGCTTTAAGATATTCAGTTTCTCTTCTAAAATTGTCTAATATATTTAAACATTTTTGTTCAATCTCATTAATATTCCAAACGAAATCTGATAAATTCATTATAATAATCTTATTTCTATAAATATCTTTTTTTGCAAAATGTATCTTTGTTCGAATGATTATTATATCAATAAATAAAAAGCGTAATCGTTGGAAAAAAAAAACTGTATCACTTTAAAATGTTCATTATTTTTGGTTTTTATCATTTCTAATAATACCTACCTTTTTTAAGGCAGATTTCTAATTAATTATGGAAATATTTAACTTAAGCAGCTTTTGCGAGTAATAAACCTATGACTTTTCATTTCTTTCAATATATACATAAGTTTTGAAAACAAATAAAACCTGATGAACATGCCCAGTAATTTTATGTAGTAAAATAGTTATGGTAAATATACCCGGAAACATTTGCTGATTTCAACAAAATTATTTATTACAAATATAAGATTTAAAACAAGTATTTTTTTTTTTGTTGATGATTTAAATTAAAATATGATGCATGATGCAGATTATGTTGAGAGCAACATAAAAAGAGAATAAATTGTATTTTTTGTATAAAGTTTAGTAAAATCGTTTTCTTCTTAAATAATCCCCAAAGCGGATTGAAAGGTTTTCTATGACGTCAAATTTATATAATTTGCATTTATTCATAATGAACATAAACAATAAACAAAAACTCATAGATTCGCTGACTCACTGTATTATTTTGGTAATCTCTCATTTTCCCACAATAAATCGACTGATGTGATGAAACTCCATTATGATTAATATAAGAATTTAAGAAAGTATGTTGCTTTGAAATTGATAGTATTTAAAAGCATTCAGTTTCAACTTACCGCATAATGAATTAGAAAATATACCTTTCAAGAACTTAAGTATTTCGGAATTTCAGTCAAATTAAAAGTGCTTGAAACTGGTACTTACACTTCTATACCGAGGTAGAAGTACTTCAAAAATGATAAGTTCTCATACTTTTTATAAAAGCACTTTTTAGCTCATTTTATATTTGTTTTAACTACAACAGCTGTTAAGAAATGTATGCATATTAAAAAAAAAAAAAGAAGAAGTGGGCAAGCAAATTCTTATCAAGCATTTTTTTAGTACCCATTGTGTAGTATCCAAGTTAACGATTAACTTTGAAATTGAAAATTTATTGTGATTGGCAGTATCCAAGCACTGAAGCACAAATAAATATCTGCAAGCAGTACTTTTATTTAATTTAAATACATATTTAATATTGAGAGATGACAAAACCACTTTTTTGGGGCTAATGAACCTTTTTAGAATATTTTTTTGTCTAAAATTTAAACTTTTATTTCATCGATCTAGAAGTATAGACCTTTATTTTACGCTCTGGCTTAAAGAAAATTCTTAACAAAGATCCCGAATTAGTCCTTAATTATTTCAAACATTTGTTTGCTTAAATGTATCTTATTTAAAATCATTACAAAAAAAATAATTATTATAAAGCTGAGTTATAATATCGGACGTTGAAGGTCGAACAGAAAACAGTCTTGACTTGTTTGTTACCTATATTTCTAATAAGTACACTATTTGAGACGGTCCTAATTCAGGATTTTTAATTGGCCAGTATGCTTCATCGATAGTGACGTTGGCGCCAGGGTTGATATGATCACAAGTTTGATTCTCCTGGGAATGATAACTTTCATTCCGAGCAATGTAAGTTTCCGTTGTTTTAAAGCCAATCCAACTGAGGAAAACCGGAATAAGTTCAAGCAAGCCAGGAAGGCCTGCAACGCCCATATTCGACGGACCAAATTTTTACATGACCAAAAATTACGGCAAAAAATACTGCAATGTCCCAAAGGCAGTACAAATTTTTGGTCATTTGTAAAAAATATGAGGAATTCTTCCTCTTCCTCGGTTCCTACGCTCGTTGTAAATGACACTCCATTTGTTAGCTCTTTAGAGAAAGCTAATCTCTTTGCTAGGCAGTTCGCCGCCAATTCAACGCTGCCAGTGAGTGTTATGACTCCGCCTGTACTTGAGCGAGTTAGTGATTCTATGGGGCAAATCTTTTTTCGCACTCGTACTGTAGCGAGAGTCCTAAAAGATCTTAATATACACAAATCCGCTGGTCCGGATGGTATCCCCGCTATTGTTCTGAAGAGGTGTTCTTCAACACTGGCAAAACCACTGCGTAAGCTTTTTCATCTGTCCTACTCCTCAGGTCTCGTTCCAAGCGGATGGAAAACCGCATTTGTCCAGCCTATTCCCAAAAAGGCGAATCTTCCTCACCGTCTAATTACCAACCGATTGCACTTACGTCCCTTCTTTCCAAGGTCATGGAAACGCTGATTAATTATCAGCTCAAGATCGAAAGCTTCTTAATGACCGACAATACGGCTTTCGAAGCAATAGGTCCACTGGTGATCTCATGGTTCATCTCACCGAACAGTGGAACAAATCTTTACATAGTTTTGGAGAAAGTAAGATTATTGCACTTGATATTTCAAAAGCATTTGATAGGGTTTGGCATCAGGCTCTCTTATCGAAAATGCGTGCTTTCGGTTTTCATGAATCCCTCCTTCATTGGATTAGTAATTACCTTTCGAATCGTTCAATACAAGTTGTATTGGATGGATTCAAGTCTGAAAACCACAAAATAAATGCTGGTGTGCCCCAGGGCTCTGTGCTATCTCCAACACTCTTTCTCATTTTTATTAATGATCTCTTGTCTGCAACTTCTAATCCAATACATTGTTTTGCTGACGATAGTACTCTTAGCTTTTCATATTCGTTTTCAGATTCACATCCCTCTTCTTCGGATGTGGAACTGCAACGACAAAATATGATAAGCTCATTAAATTCCGACCTCAACAGCATTGTACAATGGGGAATAAGAAACCGCGTGGAATTTAATGCTTCGAAAACGCAATGCTGTCTTGTATCGTTAAAGCGAGATATACCCCAATTGCCATTATCCATAGATGGCACTTGCATCGAGGAGACTGAACATCTCGATATTCTCGGTATGTGTATCACCAACCACCTTTTGTGGAACTATCACATACGCGATGTCGCTAAAAATGCCGCAAGATGTTTGGGTTTTCTAAGGCGATGCAAGAAGTTTTTCTCACCCTCTGATCTGGCTGTTATCTACAAGACTTATATACGTCCAAAGCTTGAGTATAACTCCCATCTCTAGGCTGGCGCTCCTGCAACTTACTTAAGCCTCTTGGATAGTATTGAACGTAGAGCATATAAATTGATAGGTGATAATATCATCATAAGTTCATTTACTTCGCTTGAACATCGTCGTAAGGTTTCTTGTCTCACCCTTTTTTAACGTTATTTTAACGGTTTATGCTCTAGTGAAATAGCCAGCTGCATTCCTCCCCTTAAACAGTTCAACCGTAATACTCGCGCTTCTAGGAATGCTCATTAGTTTACCCTCGAGTCCAACTTCGGCCGTAATGTCAAATACAGAGATTCGTTCTTTAGCCGTACTACGCGAATGTGGAATGCCTTACCACACTCTGTCTTTCCTAGTCATTGCAATGTTCAGGAATTCAAAACCAATGTGCACCGACATCTCCTTTTAAACCCTCTCTCCTTTTCCTAGTGCTCACACTGTGTCTCTGTATAATAAGGGTAGTAATATCCCCTAGACTGCTAGAGTGTGCGCTTTTTATAAAAAAAAAACCTATGTATGGAGAACTTTATGAGGTCACAAAGTTTAATGAAAGACCGACTCTATTCAGTACATTCATAGGATCCAACCGTCAGATTTTCATCATTGAAAAAGGTTGACACTAATTTACATTACATTTTTTTTAAAAGCTCAAATCTTTGTCAAATCTTTTCTATTGCTAAATTATTCATTTTCTTCTTTAAATTTATGTATTTTTTATGTCATTGCACTTTGCTCTTCTTTATATTTTTAACCAACATTGTATATTTAACCTAAAAGAACTTACGTTTGTAATATGTACGCACATACATCTTTATGTAAATCTAAATAAGTATAATGATGTTATTGTTGTGTCTTTAATCATAAGGGCAATGCCATACAAATGATCACGTTTCTCATCAAAATAATACAATTTAATTAATCAAAATGAATCGTACTATCCAAATATAACGAAACAAATCACATAATACTAGCACATCATTTCCCTCCCAAGTTATTTTGATATCTAAATAACCTATCTAAATTGCCTATAGGTATATTTTTGATTAATATGATTTTTATAACGTATAATTAGCCTTTAATTCAAATATAATTTGACCACCTTAAAGTCTTACAAAACCAAAGGTAAATCCTAATCATTTGATGAGGCCTACTTTGCAATCTAAGCACATTCCAATTTAATTTCTCTGATGTGATAGATAAAGTAAAACTTGTTTTTTAATTAATTTTTTATAATTTCATACTGCTATTCGTATATACATATGTATAATCATACCTATATTAAAGCAATTTCTTCGAAAGTATAAACAACAACATAAACAAAATAATAAATTTAAAAAAAAATAAACAATAAACAAAATGAGCAACAAAATAAAATAAATTAAAATAAAATATACATATGACTTACAACAACAAATATAAAAACAAAACATTCAGCATCACCACAATACGCGGTCTATCTATTGCCTTCACAGTTTAACCCAAAGTCATGATTCAAACCTCTATCACAACCAAGTCAGCTTTGGAACCGCAAAGTCGTGTGAAAGTAGATATCTCGCAGAGTTTATAATAATAATCGCTTAAAAATTGCGCTTCAAAAAAAATAATAACAATAATCCGCATCAACGAACGATTGAAAATAAGTTGAACTCTTAATCCAAGTTTATTTAAAATAGAAAAAAATATCAATTTATTCAAAAATTATTTTAATACCTCTCGTGTAAGAAAAATTAAATTTTCTTAAACAAATTAAAAAAATATTGATTAACTTGTTTTGAAAAATTATTCAAACAAATAAAAAAAAAACGGTTTATATAGTGTTTGTGTTTTGTGACGCAGATAGACCATTCAACCACAACCACAACAAAAAACAAAAACAACAAAAAATGTCATCCGTAAGCAATTATTGGCAAGAAGGACCACTTCCGTCAGATGGTTCAAATTTTGCTGTAGCCATGTTTCTCGTTATGGTCTGTACAATGGAAGTGATTTTCTTAAAACTTACCGTTGCACCAATGTTCAGTCGTGATGTGGAATATGATAATTCAAGTGAATATGAAGAAGATATTTATTATGAAGAATTATATAACAATAGCAGTTTATGGCCAAGTAGACGAAGAAATCAGGAAACAGGATATGATGATCTGGATTATAATGCTTAAATTAATTAAGATACATTTGTTTTTGTATGTGATAAAAGTTCACTCGAAAAGTGTGATAGTGACAGTGATTCGACTAACTCGTATAGAACATGAGACTGTTTGTGGTTTATATTTGTTAATGTTTATTTGGAAAAGTACATTTTAAAACAACTTATTTAACCCTACATAATATTTAATCTAAAGAACAAAACACCATCCAAATTTACAACAATTAAGTACCTTGTAAAAAACTAAAATGATCCTAAAAATTCCTGATGAAAAATTGATTAATGTTAAAGTGTGGCAGTAAAGAGTGAAACAGTTCTTCGATATTGTAATATTTTTTTAAGAAATGTTTACTACAATACTGATTTTGATTTATCAACATAAATGAACAATGAAATTAATTCAAGGTCATTTTAATTCTTTTAGTATTTGCACTTTATGCATCGGCTTCATTTTAAATAGCATCATAATGTAGAATATATTCGAAATCAATGAATCTGAACTTAAGAATTCAACACAGACACCGGTTAATAAAATTTATATTTAGTATTTTTGTTTTGACGCCGAAGGAACGAGTTTAAATTTTATTTCTGAGCAGAATTATTCGGAATTTTTAGTGTTTCAAAAGTAACAAAACAAGCACCACTTGCAAGGAAAGAAAAGAAACACCAAAATCAGTATAGAAATAATTTGATTTAAAATTGAAGAAGCTTAAGCACCTGATGAGTGGAGTACAAAAATGTTTGAGGCATCTTCTTGGGAATCGATTTAATGTATAGTGAAAAGTATGGCAGAAGAAATTAAGATGTAATATCCCTTTTTGTATGACCTGCTTTCATTAAATTAAATTAATGCTACGTAAATTAGATAAACAATATTTATCATTCTTTACGTTGTAGTTTGGCGAAAAAAAGCTAGAAAAAACAATTTCATACGAAAGCCGAGTCAAAACACTCTTTTTCTAAAGCCGCACCATCTGAACAAATTTAATATTCTACGTTTAAATTGAGATTTGCTGAAAAACGCCCATATTGCATTATTAACACAGGTAAAATGTAATTATTTCTAAAAAAAAGTTTAAATTTAAACTAACATAAAATTATTTACTTTTCTTAGCATAGAATGTTCTTGGTACAGAATGAAGACATCATCGGCTGGATTTATCAAAAATAATTAGAAGAACTATATGAACTATCTTTGAAGGCAATAATTTGAATGTTTTAAAAAAAATGCTGAATTTGAAGAGAAACAAATTGAAAAACTGTATACTTAGGTGGCAAAAACAAAAATTAAACAATTCCATTTGGTCTTAAATTATATTCACAAAGAATGACATTAAAAAAAAGATGGATTGAAGACACCGTTGTCAAAAAATCATGGTATATAATATTTTCATCTAATTGGAAACTAAAAGAATTTACTTGCATGTGTCAAAAACTCATGTGTCAAAAAACAATAATTTCGTCTATGAAAATTCGGAAATCTCTTCTGAGCCAAGTATACTAGAAATTCTTAAAAATTAAATAATCCAATAAGGAGTTTCATTTTAATATTTTAAAAGAGGAATATTTTCTTTGAGAGAAGTGAATTAATGTTTATTTCATTATAAACAAGAAGAACAATGAAAAACGGTTACAGAAATATACCATTTTCATTTTGCTCAATGACCTTGAATTGAATGTGGAGCCTTGATATTGATCTTATAAGATCTTAAGATAAAAGTCCCATTCAGTATAACAGTTGCACCAACCTCCTTTTCGAAAATTTCACAAATATTGTAGTGTATTTGAGCTTGTAGTTTCCTACTGATTGTACTTTTAACTTCTAAAATGTCAAACAATGACAGCTTCAAAATGGCAGTTGCATTAGAGGTGGAATACACAAAAACAAACCTCTTATTGGAGATCCATTTTTTTCAATATTAAATAATAAGTTTATCCTTTCCCATTTTAAAAAAGTGAAGATATTAAAATAATTAACTAAATTAAAACACAAGAAAAAATTAAAGCACATGTTCATGCTGAAATGCTGAATTTAATAAATGCTACTAAAAAAAAGCTTATTTGTGAAAAAAGACTGCGAGCATGATCTCAATATTAATCTTTTATATTTGCCAACAATTTTACTAAACATTATCAACTTATTCCTATAAATATCCTTAAGATCATTGTTTTGTACTTTTAGAATATAAGAATTCATTTTATCACAATTTTTGTCTCATCAATTATTCAAAAAAGAAAAAATACCTGTTTCTGAAAAAAATCCTAATATTTTTAAGAACATTTTATTTTTGTATTATTATTGCGATGCATACCTAATTTATTGCATTCTGATTTACATTTTTAAATATTTCGATGTCACATAAACATTAAAATGGAATATAACCCAAAAAAATTGGCATCTCAAATGTTGCCTTAAAACAACGACAGCTTAACAGTGAGGATAATATAGTTCTGTAATTTATAAGCAATTCTCTTAATGTGATTTAAACCTATTAATTTTAAGTATATTTTTTTATTTTTTCAATGTTTATCTGATAAAAAATAAATTTAAAATAAAAATTAAAAATAAAACTCTAATTGCATTTTGAAAACAAAATTAATTAAGATTGACTTTTATACATTTGTGCAAGGTTTTGTCCTCGTTAGTGCTCCGGATATCATTCAGTGATGAAGCTTTTAACTTTGTGGTAACAATGAACCTTCAACCATCACCATGTGTTAGGCACATGCATAGATATAGCCCCTGTATTTTGTATATGATGATGAAGGGCTATCATTTAAATGCATTAGTGAAAGGTTTTCACCAATGCGATGGCCGGAAAAAAAAAGAATTTTTTTTTCAAAAAGCACCGCATATGCATGTTGGTCGTGTGGTGTATAGAAAGTCTCTATCAGCTGATGCAGCGCTGTGCTGCGCTGCACTGCCTCGTGTAGCAACTAGCAACTCTGATGGCAACCGCTTAATTTCCTGAAAAACTGCTTGCGTAATATAGTTTGTATGATGTGGAAAATATATAGAAAAAAAAGGAAAAACAAAACTTTTAGCAGAAGAAGTGGCCATAGACACAAACTGAATGTGTAGATTTATACAAACTGTATGCCGCATAGTAGGTATGTGCTGCACTCATGATGCTAGTGATAGATGTTTGATGGTAAAACTACATTTTACGTTTTTCTTTTTGAAGAAAGGTACTCTCCCAATATAAGGTCATAGTAATGGAGTCATAAAAAAACTGATATTTAAATACATTCTTTTAATATTTCTGCGCAAGATTTTTTAAAGTTTGTTTATAGGCATATTCACAATATTTTTACCTTTCATGTTACCACAGTATATTAAGCCTTAGAAATGAAATTGGCACTTTCTAAGTATATACATTTTCGTACCATGACTTATTTCAACTATGTAACCTACTATAGTGACTTGATTGGATACAAATTTTTAATTAAAATTAATGAAAAATAGGCTTAAATATTGCAAATTTCAAGCGTACCAAATGCAAATTTATTAAGTTTTATAAACAAAAAACATTTCAACGACCTTTAAAACAACTTAACATCATTAATTTATAATTATTGATAATATACACTGTTAGAAAAACCTCGAAAGAAAGGTGTGCTACCATTTAAAAAATAGTACAAAGCAATTAAATTAGAGTACCTGCGTTTTTACAAATATTAAAATCTGATCTTTTTCTCTATATAACTTTCTCAACGATCGATTCTGGTAGTATTTTATAGGCTTAAATTATTTTCTATCAATCAATAAATCAATTAAAATTTAATTGGATAATGTGCCTCTATTTAAACAAAAATAATGCCATTTTAAAGTTTAAAATTGAAAACGTGATTGGTATAAAATGTGATGTAATATGTGATTTTTCGATAAGATCTTACAGCAAAATAAATGATTGTGAATGATAATTTTACGAAAAATCGATAATAAAAAAAAAGCTGTTGATCTACATTTTGAAATTTCAAAGTTTGTACGACAGTACAGAATCAAAATTTACTATGAAATTAGGGTTTTTCATTGCATGCTTTTCATTGATCTAACGTACCGGATATTACGTGACGGATATTAACGATGTTTCAAAATGAATCACGCAAGTATTTTCTTATTATTTAGTTGATAAACAATCAAGAAAATGTTTGTTTATAGATGTGCCTCAAAATAAAAAAAATGTTTCAATTGTTGAAAATGAAAGATTCTGTGGATATGCCTATATATGTGTATAAAGTAGTAGTAGCATCCGTAGCGTGATAGTTAGTGCGTAGGACTTTCATGCTAGAGGCCTTGCGGTCAATCCCTGACTTTGTCACCTATTTTTTACGGGATTTTTCCAAGAGCAATTATTGTCATACAAAGTGCTTTCTTAAATACGTTGTTCGGATACGGCATATAAATTGTAAGTCCCCTTCGTTCATGGCATTACTCACACACAGGAATGGTTGAGAGTTGTAACTCACTAAGCTCTGGTTTCTTACGAGCTGTTAAGCCTATTAACTTAAATTCATTTATATATTTATAAAACTAGAAAAAAGTACTAAAAACACGTAATTCATTGTCTTTTTTTTTGGGGTGGAATTGTAATTTAATGTTAATTTACAACTTATTTGTTTTGCGGTATAATAAAATCAAGCTTCAAACCATATAGCAAATCCATTCATCCACTAAAGTAGAAATGGTATACGAATTTTTGTCTTTATTTCATTGTCTTTTTAATAAAACTTGGTCTACTTTTACTGATGACATACCTGTTGTTCTGAAGCTTGATTTTATTATACCGCCTTATTAGGACTTCAGATATAAAGTATACAGAACACATTGTGTCACTCTTATTTCCAAAACCCTTGTTGATGGATTACTTTCATGATATTGGACTGTTTAAATTGTTTCCGGAATGTTGACATAACATGCGTCGTTCATAGTTTTCCAAGATGGCCAAAGACGCCTAATAACACGATTTGGTAAACTGCCTTCATCCTGCTTGAACTAGATATCATCTAAATCCATGTCTTCAATTTCAGTACAGCAAAAGTATAGCATGTCTCTGAAGCGTCTCAACGTCTGTCTGTTGACCAAAAAACTTAATTGTTTAGGATCTATGATGCCACTTATCTACAATAGCAATGTTATCGTAACCACAAAGACAGAAATACGCCTTATCAGAAAAGATACTGCTCTAAAATCCAAGCCAATTTGACCTTGCCGAAACCTTTGTACAGAAATCTCCTTAAGCTATTGCGTGAAACGTTTATGAAATGTTGCAATCGAAGGCTTTAGTTGATGTTTGTTAATTAAGTGTCACACTTTCGCTCGGCATAGCCACAGGGATCATGAATGTTGTT
This sequence comes from Eupeodes luniger, assembly GCA_951509635.1. Taxonomy (NCBI): domain Eukaryota; kingdom Metazoa; phylum Arthropoda; class Insecta; order Diptera; family Syrphidae; genus Eupeodes; species Eupeodes luniger. Next base: position 74,806,778 of record OX608075.1, on the reverse strand, counting down.
CACTAGCATCTTCATTTCAGCAAAAATTTCTTTTAAAGGAAAAGCACTGTTTATAATATTCACCAGCGTTGTTCAATTGTTAAACGGCTCATTTCATTCCTTAAGCTTATGATATTGACTATTTGTCAGGGTTTCAAACTAGAAACAGATGTCACTGTAAAAATAACCTATTTAAAAAGAAAGCTCGCATTCTGTCATCTCATAACAAATAAAACCCATTATATCAGCAAAATTTTGTTTAGGGTTGTTTCTATACTCTTACGACATAACATCAAATGGAACATTAAATGAAGAGTTAGGTTTGATTAAATCATCAATCTTAAACTTTTATCACTCTATAAGATGTGCAATTACATACGCCTCACATGTGGCCCTAATTTTTGCATCAGGTGAATTTTTATTTTTGATTCAATTAGTTGATGCGATAGGCACAATATTTTCTCCAATTTCTTTTTTCCTGATTGAAATGCATTCATCCTCGCGGTTGAAGATATTTTACTTGGTTTACACTTTTTACATCAAGGCACAAAAAATAAGCACAGAGATACACAACACATCACCTTCACCGCATATCAACCAAATCAAATCACAACAACAACAACAACAACAACACTAACAACTATTTTGCTTCCTTAATTAAATTTATTAATAATAGTAAGTGAAATTGTTTTTATTATTCAATTTGAGTTGAGTCTTGCAATCAATGATGGCAATGCATAGTGCGAGAGGTGAGAGTTACAAGGTAAAAATAAATTGGTAAGTGCGGCACTACCGACCGCACCGCTTCATGGCGGCGCGCAATTTTTAGTGTAGTGTGATACTATGTTTGATGTAGAGTTTACGAAGAGTGGACTTGTAAGCTTTGTAATTTTATGTTTGGAAGTTAGGTAATAAAATATGTGTTGCATTGATGAGTTGTCTTGCTACATATGGGATGAAAATTAAATCATGTTATTTATGTTTATACACATACATATATATGCATGTACATATATTTGTATTTGTATGGATTGAAATTGGTTTGAAAAGGTTTTTTAAGTTAGGTTGTTTAGTTGAGTGATTTGATGGAAATACATAGTCGTTAGTTTATGATTAAATTTGTTGGAATTTTTTTTCCTCCGATTGGTAGCTATACCTTACCTAATTGAAGGTACTATGGTTAAGATGGAGCAAAGCACCAAAGATTCACATATCTTACGACCTGAATTTATCTTAATTTGTAATTGGATTTTGAAAAAAAAAAAAAAATTAGATAATTAGTAGACAAATAATCAAGCTCGTTTTTGTAAGACAGGAAGTATATTTCATTTAATTTATTAACATTACAGCATACATCGTTTGTACATATCAGACCAATTTATTGGAGTTTTTTTTCTGGTGATATTTCTTCATTAAGTTGTTTAAGGAATTATTGTATATTAATTTTGTCACATTGACATAGTAAAAAGTTCATTGGAAGTGCATCAACAATTCATGGAATATTCAAGTCTTATAATGATCTTCAACTACGAACCATATTGATATGAGTTTTTTTATAACATGAATGCAATTGTATGTTGAGTTTGAACTGGCCGACTGGGACATGATTAAACCCTTGTTTTTATTCTTTATTTAATCTTGTTTTCGTAAACTGTTTCAGTGGATGGTAGTCCACTTAGCGTCTTATATTTGTTTCTAGATTCACACCCTTGTCCTCTGGAATTTTAACAATAAATAAGCTCATTTAATTCATATTGCGACACTGTTGACCAATTTTGATAAAATTAATCATATAAAATTGTAACGTTCAATACTTCAAGAATTCAATATTACGACAAAACCCATACTACCAACCCCGCTAACCATCCAACCAAAACATAGCTTGAAGACAATTTTGTATGTCTTTTGTTGTTTTATTCGTATTTTAACACACACAATTCTGCGTCATGCTTGAACTTCTAGAAACGCACATCAGTGATTCTTTTTTCAGCCGCACATCAAGAACATATACGAGTAGAATGTTACTCTGTTTTTCTTCCCATTTTAATATTAAACTCTTAAAGATCAATGTGCACCAATTTCCCTATTTTCCTAGCACTTCTACTGTGTTTAAAAATGATATGAATAGTAAAAATCGCTTGAGTTTGTTCAAATTATAAAAATGGTCAAATGGTAAATTATGTGTCATAATTGCTCTTCATTTTTGTTGTTGGACGTACAATACTCATACACTCCTCTTTAACAGAATACGCACAAACATTTTTGAAAATACTTTTTACATTTTATCCAAATATTGAGGGTTTTTGTGCCATCTTTTGATGCTAACTTCTCCCGCATAAAATGTTAAATAGTACAATAGTTTATAGCCAGGAGTACTGAGGCCTCTGATGATGGGGTTTGAGGCCCACGGCTCCTGTATCAAGACGATGTCTTCCTTGTTCCTATGCAATCGGAGTACCAGGTTGTTTGCGGCCATGATGGCGTGATGGAGATTAATCTGTACTAATCGCAGCATTGCTACTTTTAGTCAGATCAACCTCCACCACTGTTTTGTCGGCGTTTTCATCGTCTGAGGAGGAATGAAGTAGGTCTTCCTCACTCAGAGTGATGCCTAAGGTGGCGTCTTCAGTATCCATGTTGGAGTTGCTGTCGACTATAGGTTTAGCCTCCACGTCGAATGGCTTGTTTGGGGCTTTGGAGGTCGATGGTTCCACTTGTGGTGTTGCATCGACTTGCATTATTGATGGTAGTGAAGCGTTTACTTCCGCTGAAGGGGCTTCTGTGGGGGGCGTGTTGAGCGAATCTTCGTCTTTTTTATAGATGCGCAACATGATTTTGTCGAAACCATACCTAATCACGCCTTTGTTCGTGGCCAGTGGAGCCAGTGATTCCCTATTGATCAACACGAGAGCTGACCTATAGTGACCCACTGTCTCCTTCTCAACCTTTGGGACTTTCCAGTCGTGCGTAGGCAGGTTTGGATTACTTGCTTTGATCAATTTCATGATCATATCCGGGCAGTTGTGTAGAGCCGGAACCATTATGCGTGCTCTTGGCCGGCAAGGAATATTCTCCCTTGCAACAACCTCGAGCTTGGTACCCGGCCAGACTTCTGGCAAGCCATTGACAGCAGCCCTGTACAGATCGAAAGATCTCTGATAACCACAGGCGATGAGTTTGATACGATTTTGGTACCATCCTGCATCGGCTGTGTCTGGGAGAGGCCCCGGATTCTCCTCGATGACAGATAAAAATCTGAAACCGAGGTGAGCCTTGACGTCTGCCCATTGATCATGAGAGATGTTACCATCCACATGACTCCTGTTAATGACCGCGGCTATGATCTTGCCTTTGAGCGCGTCGCTGAAGGAAATATCTTTATTGACGGCTGTTGTGCTGTTGGAATGCACCTTCTGCCTTTTCGATTCAGGCTTATCGCCTTCGAAAGACCTATTGCGTGTGGAATTGCCGCCCTTGGGACAGCCGAGCGTCACAGCTGTTCCACTGACGGGTAATTCCTTCAAGTGAAGGTTGTGGCTGGTAGAGAGAGAAAGACTCCCGCTACTAGTGGCAACCACAGGGTTGACAACCCGTTCACACCCTGAGTTGGCTCGACAGCCTTTTCAGGAGATGTGACCGCATTGGCAGCCATGGCGCGATTTTTTTGTTTAATTCTTTTTCTGTTTGATATTGATTTTGATTTTTTCATTTTGTTCCCACGAGTAATGCGGAAAGACGGTCAGCCCCGGCAGAGCAGCTTGCTGGGATAAGGCAGAAATATGACGGACCTTGCCACAGCGTCCGAAAGAGCTCCCACAGTCTTTCATTCTTCGGCACGGTTTTTCGTACAAAGTACGCTCACACCACCACTGAAATTAAAAACCTCTAAACTATGATTGAATTGGGTTTCCGAACGTTGCACTATTGAGGAGTTACAACAATTCGGCGACCTAACTCAACCTTAGCTAATCACCATCCTGCCAAAAACGCACAGGACTACTGTGGTGATCATTGCCCGCCTGGCACCCACTTGGAGGGTTTCAATGAGGATTTTGCCAAGCAAACGAGCAGTTTAAAGTTATTAAACATTTGAATTTAAACAGCTTAAACTAAATAAACTAAAGAAAAAACTGCTCTTCTTGACGAAAAACGGATGTTATGCGATTAGAGTTTTCAAGGCTTCAATAAGCTGGAAAAAGATGGAATCACATGTTTGTTTCAGACAAAAAACAATTAAATTTCTCCGGGCTTTGTTTTTCCAATTTAAGAAAATAAAAAGGTTTTTAAAGCTTCATGAAAGTGGCGAAGGAGGTGTTGTGATATGGAAAGCTGTCAGTTGTAATGGAACAGTTAAGCTTGCGGTGCTTACATACAAAAGAATAACTAGTGGTTCTTTTTAGATAATCCTTTTGAAATTCTTTTCCCAACATGTTATGAGAGTAGTTAGCATCAACAGTTGGCACAAAAAGCCTCAAAATTTGGAAAACAAAAATCTAAAAAGTATTTTCAAAAATTTGTGTGCGTTTTCAGTTGAAAAGGAGTGTATATTTCGAGCAACGCTCTTAAAATTCGGAAACCTAACAATACCTTCTGCTATTCAGACCCATGATTATGTTTATAGTAGTAGACTCACCCCAACCTTTTAACTAGTTTCCAAAGAAAAGTCTTACGTGGAAAAATGAGACCCTGCAACTCAACTGTTTACAATTTATGTAAGTAATAAATAAACTGAAGCATACATCGTGATAGATTGAGCTCGGTAGACTGCGGTGAGGAAGTCACCTATTCTGCATTAGGAACTTTCTGAATGGTAGCCAGTATGACAGAGCATATTTACTTCGGAGAGATAGCATAGATTTAAAGTTTAAAATTTGTATTTCCAAGCTGGCAAAAAAAGAATCAAAGTCAAAGTCAAATTTAATTTTGGCTATACAAAATATCACATTTGTTGAATCAAAGTTAACTTAAATCCCAAGCTTTAACATTCAAACCCGAACTAATGACACATTTTGCTATTTTTTGAAATTAATTAGTGAGTGGTCTATTTAAGTTTCATTTAAATTTTGATTTCTTTTCATACTTTGTATTGTGTTAAGTTCAAGTGAAAGCGATTAAGTGTCAAACTATTCCACAAAAAAAATATTCTAATATATTCCTTCTTTCTTTTTATATGTTAATAAAAATTATAATTTCATCTCGAAAAACCTGAAATACTTTAAAATATTGAATTCCCTAGAATATTAAATATTCCAGTAATAAAATTTGTTAATTCATTGTATTGAATTGATCAAAGATGTTGTTTACGTTTATTATTATTATTATTATTATTATTATTATTATTATTGTTTTATAAAATTAATAGAAAATATATATTCTTGCAGACTTGCATACAGATATTTTAATTCAGTATGAACCTAATTCAGTAATAAATTAATTTTAATTAGAAACGATGCTTTAACTGATTCATCAGAAATTTATTCTTTCACAGTTAGATTTGGCAATAAAGTTGTCAATAAATTAAACAATCTAACACAAAGACATAAAATATGTCAAATAAATAAAGTTTTACTTTTATTTTAATCTGCAAATTAATATCAAAACCATTGGGGAAAGTTCCTTATATTAAATTATTCATATTTTTCACATCAAAATAAACCACCGCAGATCGTAAACAAAAACCGCTACGTAATAATCTTCAATCTTACGATATAACCAATGGAACATGAGACCTTGATCTTGACTTTCAATTATGGCAAATCAATTTAAAGTGCAGCGAACTTCATGTTCATGCTGCCACGGGCGCTAGTGTCTTTCGATTTCTATCTTTACACACAATAAACAATTTTTATTTATAGTGTCATTTCGTTTATCTTTTCTTTTCAGCCGCATCGCAGAACGCAAAATAGTCAAGAAGAAAAAAGATGGCCAATCTGTGTGCAATGTTTGCTTCACACAAATGGATACCGATGATTCAAAAACGTAAGTACTCACGCTCCAAAAATATAAAATAAATTCCAGTGATTTATGTAATTACTCCCAACTTATTCCTTTACAGATGCGTAGCATGTTATTCATGTGCCAAAAATGTTTGCCGGGGTGAAAAATGCTCCGAATGGGTCCCCCACGATGGCGAATGGAGATGTCAGTTGTGTGCCGCTCAGAGGGATTCCTATGGCAAGGCATCCACATGGGTGCAGGAACAGCAGGCTGTGAAGAGGGCCAGTTTCACGGAGTGTTCTTATCCAATGCGTGCAAGGAGTGAAATATACATTCCACTGTGTGATCCCAATGAATCAGCGTTTTTATGTAGTGAGTTAAGTCGACATTAAGATAACGGCAACTGATTGGAATTTTTGTCTTGGAATTCCTCTTTTTTGTGTCTCTAGATTTTGAAAGTGTAAGCGAAGTCGCGTCACCAATAATTAATCCCAATCAAAAACAGCACATCCGGGAGTATATTGAGGAGGTGTTGGCTGAGATGATCGGGGGATCATTGGAAAATTCAACAGTGGAGCAGATTTCTACAAATAAAGACTGTAAGTAGGCAAATAAAAAATTCAATTTAAGATACAAATAAATTTTGTTGCATATTTTTCGCTGCAAACACAGTAGAAGTGTACGACATCAGTAAATATATATGTAGCTTTTAGGCTGACAGGCAAGTTGTTTATACATCTACAGTATGTATGACAAGATACATTTTAATTTTTTTTCTTCTCAAAAACCGAAATATAAAAAGAAGTATGATATATATTAAGTTTAGTCTTAAAAAAATCATTGCACTATTAAATTTTATAATACAAAAAGTTAAGAGCATTATTTCAGTACTTTGAAAAAATATGACCGACTCAAACACAAGAAGATTTGTACGTGTTTTTTTAACAAATTTGTCTACACTTTTTTAAGCAATGAAAAGTTTATAAAAAAGTGTCCATAAAATCTCTAAAAGTTTGAGCTAACTATGTTTGAATAGATGTTTTGAGTTTTTAAACTTATATTCCAAATTGATTCAATGAAGTCTTAATTTTTTGTTTGAAAATATTATTTTTTTTTTAGTGACTTATCTTTTAATTACAAAACGGTTAAATATATCTGATAGATTTGTTTCGGTTAAAATTCTTTCAACTCTTGACCAATGTCTTCAGTTATACAGGGTAATATATGCACGGGAGGTTCCCGATGAGATCTTTGTATGCCTTCTTCATTGAATCAGTAGAAATATTTACATTAAGATTAATGTTAAGAAGTTGGACCAAAATATATACGTTTTATTATTGCTTTAAAACCTAAAGCCTAAAAAAAAAACAAAACATTCTGTACACATTTTTAAGATTCCTGAGTAAACCAGGACTTAAGTTTTGAGTAGAACGAACTACTGTGTTCAAAACTGCTCGATTTTTGTTCGAGTCGTACGTAACTAAAGCTATATGAGCAAAATAAACGAAAGCTAAAAACATGAAGCTAAATGACTAGGTAGTCTTAGCTTCTTCTTAAAAAAGCTTTTACTTGTCTATTTTTTAATCTCAAGGCACAGGTGAAAGCTTCACAGAAAACTGATGTGAAGTAATATTCAGCAAGTTATTAAGTGAATACAATCATCAGATAATGACTTATTATTTTTATGATTATATTCCAACTTGTCGAAACACTGATGAAAAAAAAACTTGTTACTTTAGGTAGAACCTTACATATACAACGTTTACAGGAATATATTATCTATAATACCAATATAAGTCATCGAAATTTTCCAAATATATAATGCCTATATCTATATTTATCACATTGATGGTACAAACAATTATTCTTCTTTTTTTTCAACTTATCTCGTTTTTATATTATTTAATTTTATAAAATTAATATTTTTTTATATATTTTTTGTATTAAAATTTGCAGACATCAGACTTTTTGATAAATTTCATGAAAATTTAAGTCGACTATTTATTGTGCTAGAACATTTTTTATATCGATCCTTTGAAGGTGAGTTTACACAGAGACTGTATGTAAAAATAATACCGCACAAAAATGCTGCATGCAACACAGCTTTACCAATAAAATAAATTATTAAATTCTAATCGTAATTATTACAATTAACACCTAACTAATTAACTTATCGAATTTATGAATACGAATATTTTCAAATAAAATAGCCCTGTTTCGTCATTAAAAATCAAATGACTGAAGGTTTATTTATTTCAATTCGTTAAATGCTTATGTGAACAATGAACAAATGTTTAAAAACTACTTAACATCTAATTTTAATCAAAACTGTTTTAAAACATTGTTTTTTTTTCTATGATTTCTCAACAAAGGAAGAGAACGGAGACAAAAACGTAAGAACCTTCACTGAATTCTCTTAATTCTCGTTTCGTGTATAGAATAATAAGATGCCCACACTACACAGGCATATTCCAGAATTGGCCAGTAAATGTAAGTTTCGAGTCTAAAACTACACCCAAGTCAGTAAAAACAGATACTTTGCTCAGTGAACAATATTCAAACATGCAATCAAAAACATTTGGGACTTTCTTGGGTGTAAAACTCATGGTTTTAGATTTGTCAACATTTAAAACGAGACTATTTTAATTGCAGTATTCCCTAAATAATATAAAGTAGGCAGTCAGATGTAGTGTTTTCATTTTGAAAAGCTTAATGTCATCAGCATTAATAAGGACAGACGAATTTTGTATGATCGAAACCAAGTTAATAAGATTGGGCCTAAATGGCTGCCCTGGGGAAAACCTAAGTTTTAAATATACGCACTCGAACATAAATTTGAAAGTATAACACTGTCTTGTCATTTTCTAAGTATGATGAAATCCAATTTATGTCGTTAAAACCTTGAAAAAAAACAGTTTAAAAATGTGTTTTATGACATAGCTTGTCAAACGCTTTATTAAGATCTGTAAATACAAAATCTACTTTTTCACGTTTCTAAAAACAAAGAGTTATATGTATATGAGGTTTTCCAGATAATTGGTAAAGGTGAACTTTTTAAAGATGTGTTACAGAGAAAACATAAATAGTACGACAGATATGATGGCACGCAATCAGACCAGAACTAAAACACTCATCTAGTTTTATAATTGCATTATATATAATCTGTTAATTGAAATACAGAAGCAAACACCAACAACTAAATCTATGATTAGACTTCTGATATTGATTAAACCTTACTCCAATACTTATTTAATAACTTTCACTTTAGTCTTTAATCGAAATGCTATTAATTATTTTAAGCACTTCTGAAATATGTATATATGAACCTTACCTAATAATGTTTTGAGCTTAATAGGGCCTCATAGCCCCTCAACTATCATCTTTTTGATTGTTTTAAAAGAAACCTACAATTGTATGCCGAATCCGAATGGCTAATCTAAGGTGCACACTTTCATAGAAGGAGCTATTTTTGTCATTGCTCTCAATTACAATTATAAGAAGCATTGCCTGTCAAAAAATAATAAGTAAAGGCTCGGAATTTACTCCGTCTATATGACTCACAATCTAGGTACATAATTTGTTATCAGGGTAATTTAATTACTCATCAAAAATTTGGTAACTATACCTTTTCAAGTTTGTCCAATTTTCTTTTTCCAACATCATGCACCACAATATGGCTACGTGATTTTTTTTTACCCGACGACGACGCGACGATAAACTATTTTTCGTGACTAGCTAATTTCATATATTAGGTCTTATGTTCTGTGTTATCATCTTATAGATTTTTGATAAAGCTAATAAGTAATAACATTGGTTTCGTCCCTGACCGTCCAAGGAGCGATAATACTCGTACATATAAATATTCCTCTAAATCTAATAAAAAACACAAAAAATGTTCGTACTATCCAATTTTGTATAGACGTTATCAAAAACAACCATAATCTACCTTATTTTCTTATAATGATTTGGTCTAATCAATAAATTTTGTTAATTAAGTTTCTAAAGACTGAAACTCCGTAAGATCAAACATTTTTTCCATCATACATCGTATTTGGCTACTTTGAAGATTTTCTCTTTTGTTTTTTGAATTTCCACACCAATGAATGTCAGTTTCACTCAAGTGGTTTTTTCATTACATAAAAATGTAAGCATATTTTTGCCTAAATGTCCAATATGGCTTCTTAAGAATCTTGCCACACTGATAAGTTAAGAAATGTCTGTGTGTTCTTTCTTTTCAAAAGAGCGCCAAAGCTCTTATCATTTTGTTACAACAGAAAATAAAACTTTTATCAAAAAGCAAACTCACAATTATTGTGCATAAAGTAACTACCTACGTCTTAAGCAATTAATCATCACAATCTGTTTTTTATTTTTTAAATAACTTATGTAGGTAAACATATCAAAATGTTATGAATTTATTTAAGGTAGGTATATATGTATGTACATACATAGACACTCGCTACTCACCTGTCACTTTCATTCTTTCCTATTTATGACGTTTTGTTTTATTTTTGGTAAATAAACAACCCTAACCTTTAATTTAAAAAAAAAAACCTCAAATTAATTTAATACCAACTTACAAGGTCATTGCTCAATTTTCTTGAATTTAAGTTAGGGCAAGACCCTCTTATTATTTGAAAATATTTTGTTTTAAGGCTTGAAACCGAAGTACCTGTAGAAATGTGGCTAATTAATCGAAATTCCTTAAGTGTTTTTCTCAATATTGATTGACCAAGTTCCTATACGAGTATTTTGGCTTTAGGTATAAATTGAAGCTATTTGATACTTGAAATTGTTATCTTTCATTGAAAATTCAACACAACAAAAAAACTATAAGAGGGTACGCGTAATGAAAACTGACATCATTTTCAAGAAAACTGTGCTAACATTCAGGGGGTTGAATAAATATTTTCTAAAATTGGTTTAATTTTTACCGAAAAAAAAAACGACTAAGGGAATTATTTTCCTCACCAGATGGCTATGTTCAAAAATGATGGTGTAGTTAAAATTCGTATACGGAATTGTATTTACCATCAATTGCATTAAAACTACTTAAGATAAACTTAAAACGTTCTGAAAGTCTGCCGACATAATGCACTTATATCACTAATATATATTAATAAGATTTTAAAATACGAGATTTCACACTGATAACTTCTCAATTACGTCCTTAAAAATGTCTAAATGATACATATTTTTTGAAAGACAAATTTTTGTTTGAGGAATTTCAATCAAATACAATCAACAAATGAAGTTTAAGCTGATTTTGGTCAAGATGATCAAAACATTAAACCATTTTAGTTATATCTTTGTCAGAATTGATTTTTTTTGTAAGAAAAATTGTCAATTTTGGGACTACCCCCTAGAAAGTTATTTTAATCAATCCCTTTTGCCGAATTGAAAACTTTGACATTTCTCGACGTTTCAAGGTACCTAGAATATAATTTAAAGATTTTAGAGAGATAACTAAACGGAAATTCGTAAGTCCGTACGTTCAGGATAATACACAGATATTAATTTCAAATAGATTTTGTTTCACTAAATATAACAAATGCAGAAGAAACATTCTAAGAAATTGAATTGGTGTTTTTTTTACTACAGCAAAAAAAAAGACAAACTTGTTTGTTATACTCGTATTATACATTGAAACGTGATACGAATAATGGATTAAATAAATTGCTGACAGTTAAAGAAGCCATTCCGTGATTTTAATTTTAACAAGACCTTTAGATATTGAGATATTAGAATCATTCAAATTTTACCAAATCATCTTCTTAGCTCAGTAAATTGGTAAAAATTGCTTTAACATTTTACTAAATCGCTTAAAAAATTTTGCACCAGTGTTTTTTTTTTAGCAGGCATGAATGGTTATTTTGGAATTATTCCAACAAATTATCAGCAGGTGGACGAATAACAAAGTAGTGGCAAAGAAAAATCAACCTGCTAAGTATTCAAAAGAAATGTCTAATATTTGTATGACCTTGCTATTTTAAATTTTATAACGAATAAAATTAAAAATGCAAACAAATTGTTCATTGACATTCATATATTTAAACATTTTTAAAAATAATTTTTTTCCCGACACTGTTGGATTTAAAAAAAAAGAAAGTCAATTTAAAATTAATATTTTGCATAAGGTAAAATTAGATTGAAGGCAATATCTTTAATATCAAAAAAGATATTCAAGTCGAAAATCAATATTTTCCAACTTTTAAAAGTGTTTTTTGGGTTTTGTATTTTTTCTTAATGCGTTACTTCAATTTCAGTCGAAATCTTACCAGTTGTAAAAACGTTGTTCTTCGTCGCATAAAACATTTATGGTTCGTAAAATATTCGAAGTGACCATTATTTTTTTTTTTTCATTTTTTGTTTTGAGTTATAAAAAACCTTTAATTGCTTGTTCCTTTAATTAAATAATTTAATTATAGTAATAATATAAACTCCCGGAAATTGCATCAATACGCCAAAAAAAGACAGAAAATTCTTTATATTAAATTTTGTTTTATTTTTCTGGAATACTTTCTCATTTTCAGGTTTTTTCCATCTATTTGTGTGTCCCTCGTGTTCATAGAAATGGCAAGAAGAACAGAATATATTATTTTTGAAAAAAGCTACGTTTCAACTTAATTTCTAACATGTACTCAAAACCCCTTTAAACTATTGTGTGTTAGCTCTTAGATAGGGCAAGATAGAAAACGTTGTCGATAAAAAAATACTAACCCGTTTCTGAGATATAGAATTTTGAAAAGAAAATTCATATTTTTTTTTAAATCCAAATGTAAAAATTGATATTTTTGATGATCAAATATTAATAGGGTTCGGTACCTTAGCCCCAAAGAAAAAATCCCAAAAACGAAATCCCCAAAACATAATCCCCGAATCTAAAATCTCCGAAACCAAAATCCCCAAAACCAAAATCCCCAAATCCAGAATTCCCAAAATCAAAATCCTTAAGCACAGGTTCACCATATTTTGAGTACATCTAAGAAATTATGTTTGGTGCCAATTTAATTTAATAATTGTCACTCTAGCCTCATTTGAAGCAGTAACCAAAAACTCGTCTATGTTATTAAGTGTAAGAACCCCCCCCCCCTGATTAAAAGTCTGTATCCGCCCTTGGTTGAAACGTCCAGAAATTTCAAAATGTTCAATTCGACAAATCGGACCGATTACAATAACTTCCTATGGGAAGTTAAAAATAATAATAAAACGAAAATTGCTTTTCAATGGTTTAATTACGATGATCTTCATTTAAACCAATTATAAAATAAAATGTGTTTGTTTAAAAACACTTCCGTCATTGATTTTCTCATTTACAAACCCTAATTTTAATTGTTCATTTCTATTCAAAATTCTTAAATATTCTTTTTAAAAACCAAGAAAAAACAAAAACATCCCTTAATTCTATACGGCACCACTGTTCTTAAAGAATGATTTCATGTTATCATTACGGTCTCATGCGCCCTATCTTGTATACATACATTCATATTATTATATACAATCTATAGTATTGTTTAAATATCGACAAAAACAACAAATGTAATGAAATATAAAAATTAAAATGAACACCAACGTTACTATTTTTCTACCTACAAACTATATACGAAACACGAGTCTAATATGAGTAATTGTTCCCCTTAATCTAAAACCTACTAGCACATCTATTACTTAATACAAATATAAAACAACAACAAAAATAACAATAACAACAATAATTTTTGCGGAAAAAAGCGAAAACGATTTGTTCAGGTGAATATTTTATCTGATTACCGAACTTTAGTTTGCTAAGAGATACGCTCACGTTAGTTAGTTAGTAAGTTTAGATAAAGGTAGTGAAGAGAAAAAATATATGAAAAAATCTTTTGAACTTTATTCTTTACCGGCTTAAAAATTAATTATCTATTATACCAAAAAAAGAATTGCTAGAATTTAAGGTTTTTAATACATCTTCGGAGTTCGAGTTCGAGGTTTCCGATTCGAATGCGACGGACGATATTTTTGATTTCGGTTTCGATTCATTCCGTTCGCAGTTACGTTCGATGCGTGCAGCATTTTGATTTGCTTGATTTGTTTGTTTGCAGTGTGATTTAATATACCAAATTAATTGGCGGGGAAAACCGTTAATTGAAATTCAAATACAACTTGCATTCGATTGTTTATAATAAATTTGTGGGTTTTGATTTCGGTCGGATTTGTCGGTAAAAAGAGCTTAATAAGAGCTATTTATAGAATTCCGAAATTGATCGAATTTTTTGCATTGTTTTCTGAAGTGTTTATGTTAATTTTTTGAAAAAGCAACAATGAATAATCATTAACTGTGTGCAAAGTGACAAGTTATTTTAACTTTGTAAACTTACGTTATGTGTCATGTTTAGGGCCTTGAACTCTACCTTATCCTCATCCTCATACGACTAAAGCTTTACCGACAGCGACAACGACGATTGTGGTGTTAACGGTGTAAATTTGATTTTTATATTGTTCAAAGTTCATGGCCTTTTAAGACCTAAGTTAATTTATGAGATGTCAATGATTTTGGAAATACTAGTTTCTGTTTGCTGTCAGAACTTTTTTGTGTAGTATATACATCAAAATGAATATGTTTGATATTAATGATCGATAAGCATTGAAATTTTATTAACTCTTCAACATTGGTAACATAAAATAATATTATGTATCGTTAGTTAGCATCAGTGAGTTTTGATTTTATTTTATTCAGGAAGACATAATCACACCTGTCAGTTTTAGCACACTATTGTTAGATGTTTAAATTATAAATAACTTAACACAAAAGTTAATTATTGCATCAAACATCGAACTATGTATCTATGTTATATAAACAGTACACTCATGAGTAAAAAAGTTCAAAGGTTCAATCGTGATATATATTTAAAATTAAAATTAAAAACAAAAACAACAATTATATTTAAAACTTAAAGTGTGTAAAATTATAAGTTCAAATGGCAGCAAAATATTTTTAAACCAGAATAATTATAATTATTTAGAATGAAACCAATTATTTTCAACTTTTTAGCTATTACAAGTTTAATAAAGTTTAAAGTCTAAGAAGTAGTGGCATCAGTAAATTTTCAAAAAGTATCTTTCGACAATTGTTATTGGTGACGTTAGACGTGATTGTTGAAGATGCAAAATATTTTGAAATGTTTCTTATATCTTACTTTCAAAAAATATTTCCTATCAAAACTTAAAGAATATTTTACACTTTTTTAATTACAACAAAATTATAGCTTGTGTTAAAAAAAAAAACAGTTAAATTTTAAAGCCTTTGATTGTGAATTTTTTGTGAACATTTTTCAATTTTCGACAAAGGTGAACTTGGTAGAGAAAGTATCCTAAGTCTAGAATAGAGCAAACGTATTTTGGGGGGGTGGGGAGGAGGAAAGTGCAATTTTATTTAAATGACTACCTTTTTTGGAAAAAAAATTGTGTGTGAATTCTACCGCATGGAATTCTATATAAAAATTAGTACACTTTTGGTGATTTTATTGAAAACCTCTTGTTAAATTTTTAGTGCTGCTTAATGTTTGAATAGGTTAATATGTTCTTTTTAAAAATATGTTCTTTTAAAAACCTAGTTATAGTATGGAAATGCCAAAAACCTAATGTTTTCTATTTTGTTTAATAACTCAGTAGAAGTTTTGTTTTTACCAAAATTCTCAAGAGACTTGAAAAGATATTTGAGTCGAAAATTAATTTTTTCATGTTTTTATTTTTTTTTTTTTTTTTTAAACTGTCAATTCGATTTTTCTCAAAATTTTACCAGATGTCAAAAACGTTATTCTTCGTTGCATTAAATTATTTTTTAGGTAAAATCATTTTGTATTCCTAAAATATTCGAGGTGGCAATTATTTTTTTTTTCAGTTTTTAATTTATAAAAAAAAACCGTTAATTTAATTTTTTTTTAATTTTACAAGTTTGGTATCACGTCACAATATATACAATTCAATTTAATTCAAGTTGCTAGCGTAATTGGTTCTTGAGATATTTTGGGTATACCAAAATTTTCACTTTTTTTAGATTGATATGGTAGAAAAACTACCCATTCAATTTTTTGAGAGTCCTTTCTGCATCTTATTGCATTATGATCTTGTAACAAAATTTACTGGTTCTTGAGATATGGACCACCAAAAAGCTACCCAAACGTACGTACACAAGCACGCACAGACTCCTCTCTAAAAATCTTTTATTTAGACTCTAGGGACCTTGAAACGTCGAGAAATGTCAAAATTTTTAATTTGACAAATCGGACCGATTACAATATCTTCCTATTGGAAGTTAAAAATTATAAGAGAATTATATTTATTTTTTTATGCTTTGAAGATCTATGACAATAATGCGTGAAATATTTCAAGGAAGTACAACAGCGTCGATCGTGGGGTTGGACCACCTTTTTAATTGCAATAATTAATATGAACATAGACACCCAAAGGGAATATCGACACTAAAAAAAAAAAAAAAAAAAAAAAAAAAAAAAATCTCATAAAATACAAAAAAAAAAAAAAATGCAAACGCATATCACAGACAATATTATAAAAATCCTTGATGGAATTACAAATAGAAGGACATAGTTGTTTTGCCGCTGTGGTTGTTCTAGTTTTAAGTAGTTTGTAGGTAGATTAGGTAATTTTAAGTTTAAGTTTTATTTTAAGGACTTTAGTATGTAAGTAAAAATCGCAAAAAATGATAAAGATTTTAGTTTTTAAACTTTTCTAAAAAAAAAAAAAAAAAAACATAAATTGAAATAAATAAAACAATCTTAGTTCGTAGGCCGAAAGGCATTAATTTTAAGAATCATGAATTTCTTAGAGCGCCCGATTAGGGCCAGTAAGTTATATTTAAGTAGAATTAATTAGGCTAGTTTCCCATTTTGTCTAGCATGTAAGTAGAGTTAAGTTTAAATGAATAAAAAAAAATGAATTTCGAAAAAAAAAAAAAATATCGACACTCACTTCAAAAGGAGTCGTACAGCTTGGCTCAGCATTTAACTTTAAACACTTTTTTAACAAAACAAACTAGTTATTTCTGAATTTTGCAATATTTGCAAAACTTCGGATGTATACAGAAAACAAAATAAATCATGATTTTGATGCCAATTTAAATGTAATAACTTGAAGAAAATCTTCCACATACAATAACTATAAATTCCCCTTATCAAATAATCTTAAAGTATAGATAACTTTTGATTAGCTTTGAAAATTATGGATTTAATTTATTCTTTTTGACTAAACTAATAATAATTTATTTTATAAGCTTTTATTTGGTATTAACATAATTGATAGTATATTATCATTTGATTTTGATTATAGAGATATATAGATATAATATAGAGATTTAAATTTATTTATGAAGGAGTAGGAATTATATTTGTTAGTATGTAAAATACTTGCTAATTCAATTTTAACCCCGAAATTTCCGCACTTTTTTTCGCTTTTTATTAAAATTTGAACTCTGAAGGACAAGTTTCTTGAATAAAATTATGTTCTATGTTTCTTTTTGTTGCTTCGATCTTGCGATTGCAAATTTAAAAATTTTCTTAAATTGTTATTTTAAAACAAATTAAGGAATTGTAGTTTGCAATAAGCGTATTGTAATTCATCAAAAGCGCAGATTTTGTTCAAAAGGTACATAACATATTACAAAATTTGAAGTCTAAATGTCAGAAATCTTTCGTTTGTTTTTTTTCTAAATGAAGTATCTTTGTTGTCAGGCATTGAAAAGAAAATGATTTCCAAACAAAACTTCTGTTTTAAACACTACTTTTGTTGTTACTTTGTTTTAATCAAATCAAACAGAAAGAAGTCAAATCTAAAAAAAATATTTCAAGACAATTTCGAGAAAGATTGAAACAACGGAATCTACTTTTCAGATGTTGACAGAATCAATTCATTTGACCTCAAGCATTTAAGGCAAATGCCCAAAAATGAACTAAAGCAAAAACCTCTCGTTTCTTCATTTATTGGTGAAATTGACTATTACTAAACTTTAAGATTTTTAGATTAGTACATTTTGTATAATGAAACCTTTTCTAATATACATAGATAAACGAGTATATACTTCATACGTACTTTATTTTAAAAAAATTAAAAAATATATGCCTTCTTTTAATGTTACTCATCATTTTTATGATGCATTTAAACGAAAACTCACTTGTTTTTGTCACCCTAGATCTTTATTGTGATTTGTGTGAATTGAAATTAATTAAAAAGACAAGAGACATATTTGAACAATAAAATAAATAAATAAATAAATACCAATGTATTTTTATATTTATCTTTTATTTAGTCAAAAAAAAATAAGTAGGTATAAGATTTCGCAAATTAGCATACATAAAATTTGATCTGTTTAAGCAATCTTCTAAGTTCAAGGTGATTAAATGAATTTAAAGAAGAAATCATACATTATAGAAATTGTTTATATAATATTTGTTCAGTTGTATATTTTTATATCAAACAAGCTCACACGGGTGCAAACTCCTATAGCACATGGAAGCAATCATCTTTCATAGCCTGGTGTCCTTGAAATTTTATATAAAAAAAAAGTTCTGCTTGAAATTTTCTTGAAAGATTGTTTCAATGACAAAAATAAAGTAGCTACCCAAAACAAGAACAATTTAAACATTTAATAAATAATGTCCAAAACTAAAACAAAAAGAAAATTAAAAACATTGGCATTTATTTAACGAACCATGACCATCAAACTAAAGTTGCACTTCATTTCACTAAATCTGTTGAATACTCACTTAATTGTTATAATCAACTTAATTATGTCATTGAATATTAAAATAAATGATGAACTAAACAAGTTTTTTATTTGTGTTTTTAAAAAGTGCACTATCTACTCATACACTAAACACGAAGTGAGAACAGAAATAAATAAATTCAAAACCAAATTGTCAACTTCATAAATTTTTTCCCACGAATGCTATTGCTCTTTTAATGCAATGATTGTGTATGTTTACCCCTTGAAAATTTAAATAGGTATTTCGTGAAACAAATATTAAAAAGTGTTTTTCATTGAATAATAATTATATATTATATACCAAAAATTATTAATTGAATATTGATAGAGTAAAATAAGTCTGTGTAGAAAGAATTAAAAACCCCCTCACACAGAATGTTGTTTAATTTAAAAAAACAATTCTAATTAAATTACAATATTCAAATTCAAATACATTTTCATTCACATGAGATGACCTTCTTCAACATCAACGAAAAATATTATTTCCTATAAAATACTTTTGAGTTAAAATTTCGAATTCAGTCAAATTTTTGAGTACAACCATCTACAAATTTGCACATAACAATGTGACCATTCTCTCATTTAGTTTTTATTCAAAAATTTTTAATTAATACTATATGGTAATTACTTAAGTGTCTTGACATTTTTTGTAAGCATTGGTATTTTATTTTCGAAGTAAAAGAAGTAAGTGTTTTTAAGACACGTCTATTTTTTTTAAATAAAACATAACAATTCAATAGATTTACCATTTTTAAGACTTTTTTGGCTCACAAATTTCTTGGCATTTAATGTTTAAAAATATTTACGTTGAAGTTATCATCTTTTATAAATTTTTGCATCACTTTTTCGAGCAAACAAATCTTATTTCGTCAATAGACCAAACAAAAGTATTCGAAAAAAGTGTCAAATCACACGAACGACTTACCCAACTTCATATTCTTGAACAAGTGTATTTCCTAAAAATGTTCCAAGAAGTGCGCGGGTAGAGATCGAGTTGCTGAGAATGGCCGGGAGTGCGCTCTATCCATGAATTCGGGACCTCTGTCACACTCATGTCCATACAGCGGTAAATAGAAGACGATAATTCACCTTTTGGAAGTAAATCTGCGCGATTTGTAAACATTGTCCTGATGTTAGTCATTGTATAGTGATTGCCCAATTATAATTAATTTAAAATTAAAAGAAAAAAATAGCTGTTCAGAGAGTCGTTATTACAAAACCTTTGCAAAGATTTACTATAGATGCCAACAAATTCAATATGTATTTCGAAAATAACGCAAAGCTTCTACAAATAATGCAAAGCTAATACAATTTTTTTTTTAAAGGTGCGTGCGTTCAAGAATTATGAATACCCTTAAATTGTTTAAACGCAGTGCGAAAAATAAGGAAAGAAAGGTAGTATTAGAAAGTAGAAACCGATGCACATTGGTTTTGAGTGCCTTACACATTGTAATGAGTGGTAAAGCATTCCACATTCCTGCTGTGCGGCTGAAAAAAGAATCTCTGTACCTAACAGTACGTCTGAAATTGGGCTTAAGGGTAAATTGATGAGGATTCCTAGAAGAACGGTTATTACAGTTGAATTGTTTGAGGGAAGGAATGCAACTGGCTATTTCACTAGAGCATTGACGATTATAGCCAGATCAAAAGAATTGAAAAACTTCTTCCATCATCGCCGGAGAAAACCTAAACACTTAGCAGTGTTTTTGGCAATTTCAAATATGTGATCACTTCACAAGAGACGGTTTGTGATGAACAAACCTTGAACTGAAATCTGTTCAGGCTCCTCGATACAAGTACCACCCATGGATATTGGTATTGGGGGGATGTTACACTTGTGCGACAGTAGACAGCACTGAGTTTTCGAATGACATACTTTGAAGAAGTTGTAATCAAAATATTACAATCTTTTGACTGCAATCATTTAAAACTTCAAGCCTTGATTTGTTTTCATTATAAGTCCTTACAACCAATTGCATTCTTTTGTAGTTTTTGCATCCCAAATATTACATTAATTCAATGCAATCTTCAAATTAAACTCTTTAAGAATAAACAAATAATAACTCAAACACAAATTGTTTTTATCTTTTTCTAAAAAAAAACAATTTCTGCTTATTGCCACTGAAATAAAATCATTTGTTTCATTTTAATCCTTTCTATGTGACTATTATATAGATATTTTAAAGCAGAGCAAATCTTTAACAAAAAAAAGATAACCTAATGTAGATATACGTTTAAAATTTATAGTATCTGCTCAGAAACAAAGATAAGTCCCACAAGTTCCAAATTGGGGCTTCTCAGATATAATTTATAGCAACTATAGAATATTATGGTTGGTAGTTTTAATTACTCACTTGTCTTATGTACACAATACGTACAAACCTGACTACCTGACCCTAATATTATGGTAAACAACAATACTAGGGCGGCAGACATTCATGGATGAAGCTCTATAAAATGTAAAATACATTTTTTCTTTATTTTATTTTCTTTTCTTTGAAGATTACTGCAAAGATTATAAAAAAATGTATTTTCTTTTATTTTTTCCTTTTTTATTTACTTTAGCATTTACAACATTTATTCTCAATGTCATTATTATGGTACTAGTATATGTATATTTGTGAATGAACTGGAAAAATAATAAATAATATCTTTTTTGTTCATATTTAACACCATTTTTGAACTTAACAATACCATATGTAGAATGGGTAATGTAATGTGTTATGACCTGATGACATTTTAAAATAGATATAATGAGATAACAATTATTATTGACAGAGTCTATTCTGTTATGTTGTGTTTATTTGCCTTTAGACCATTTTTGGGAAAATAATATGAGCGAAATATAATAAAAATGTAAATAAATGAGAAAATGAGTTGTGTACGTATAGAGGGCAGTATTTAGTATGTTATTGCTTTTGGTTTGGCCTTCCATAAGTTTTAGGGTCATCCGGTGTTTTTGTAAATAATGTTTTGTTACCTATCTGCATCATATTAAGAGCTATATAATGTAAGGTGACAATATATCATTTCGAGAGCTGCCAAATTCAGAATTTAAGAAACAAAGAGTCTGGGATGCGACTCACACTGATATCTTTCCATTGGTTTCCTCTAAAACAATTAACCAGTATATTAGTATTTGTTTACATTTTTTTTTTGTAAATAAAACGACCCTTAGTTAAAGTTGTTGTTTAATTTATCTTAAAATGTTGGGTGATCTAAAAAAAGTTCTTTTAATATAAAATATTTATTCTGAAGGTGATATTATTTTTGTTCTCATAATTTTCAAGACAAAAAATAATTTTGTTTAGTCTTTTGATTCATAAAAAACTTTCATTTGATATTTCATTAATTTATATCTATTTTAAATTACATTAAAATTTAATTTGAGTTGTTCGAATTATTTGTCCATAAAATATTTAACCAATTGAGTTTTTTAAAAGCCCTTTGTGAACATTTCGATGTTATCATCCGTAAAATCGATATCTCTGCTTGTTATTAACTCTTTTAAAGCTCTACTTCTCCAGGCTTAAAAGAAAATGAGATACAAGCAACTAAAATTTTAATTTATAACATTTTAGTACTTGTGGCGTGAGTGTGTGGTTAAATCCCTTCCTGTGCCACCTAAAGTTTGTTTTTTAAATTGTTAGGGTTCTTCATTAAGAAGGAATAGACACTAATGGTATCCTACTTAAAGACTTTTCGTTTTAACAACGACGGAGTTTGGAAAGCCCACGGCTCAGTTCTCATGTAATATATGTATGTATTATGTACAGAAGTGGAACAGGAGCTAGAAACTAAATTCGTTTGGATACTCGAGAGCTCAGTTGGTTTGAACGCTGGGACTGGCTGGTCGGCTTCAGATTGTGGCGCCATTTTAGGTTAAAACGTATTCAAACTTGGTTCAATATTATTTAGAGCTACGCGCGTTAGAACTCTGATTTAGATCACAGTCTGAGATAAAACTTCGATTTGTAAGACCCTCGAATTTAAGATGATAATATACTAGACATTTTGTTTCTTTAAATAAATCAATTCGTCTGTGCGGATGTGGACATTATGTCCTTTTAAGCAGCCATAATTTTCATTTAGTTACAAGTTTTACTGACATTTTTTGCTAGTACCCGTAGCAGAGGTCTTGGGTTCGATCCCTGCCTGTGCCATCTAAAGGTTTTTTTCACGGGTACTGCCTCTTGCGAGAAATTGACAATTTCTCCAAGAGTAATTCTTGTCATGAAAAGTGCTTTCTCAAATTATCCCTTCGGATTTGGCTTTAAACTGTAGGTCCCTTCCATCCCTGACAACATTACTCGCACACAGGAATGGTTGGGAGTTGTAAGTCATAGCGGACTGTTGCGCCACCTAACGGATGCGACCTCTTTACCCTCGCCACTGTAACGTCAATTCTGTGAACGTTCCAAGGAAGGCATAATATCCATAGAACCTATTTCAATTTCTGTAACCTAAAGGTCCATTGACATTCTAACCGCAGATATTATGTTAATCAATAATACCATAGGTCTAGTCACAGCGAGCACTTCGAAAATTTCCTAGAACCAAATAAGCAAAACATATACTCATAAAAATGTCACATGAAAGACATAGATTTCAAAATACAAAAAATAGAAAGTGTTTCTATATTTAATTTACTATAGAATTGTCCACATAAAGGACTTTTTAAGTTTTTGATTACCTAATTTCAATACGCGAATAGAAAAAATGTTGACGCTCCTACAAATTATTTTTAAACAATCTTGATTTAATTTTTGTATTATTAAAAAAAACTTTTTACCAACAATATTAACAAATTTTTTGTTACATTTGTAACACTATTAAAATACTCTTTATCGGTTTAGTTGCTTTTATCAAAAAATAATTCAACAATAATTGTGTTCATATACGTATTTAATTATAACTGTAGTAAGAAAACTTTCTGCTTTTATAATCAAATAAATATATGAATACTAACATTATATAAACGTAATCCAAAGTTGAATTAACTCATAAAATTAATAATACTGACCCAATATGTGAATTTTACTGCAATAGCAAGGAAATGACTTTTTTTGTCATCTTTTTAAACACGATTTGCATAAATAATTATTTTATTTAGAGCAAACATTAAAATACACAAAGATAAATGAAAGCAATTCAACAGGAGGCCTTAACAAGTATAACATTTTTTCCCGTGATACTTCCTCTTTTACATTTAAGCCTTGATTTTCCATTAAAATTATCATTATTATGTATATTAAATAATAATATGTTTATACTTACAAAATTGAGCGGTAGAATTTTGTGTGTGTTCATTTTGTATATAGGCTAAAGGGTATGGCCTTCTTAAGAGAATATCCCTTGAAAAATTATAGCAGTTTCATGTGTGCGTTGTCTGACATAAGAATTATATTAAAACAAATTAAGATTTGATAATCTCATCTTGGAATTTTAATTATGTACCTGAAAATATTCCTTCCAACTTTTGCGAACAAAAATATTTGAAGATTTTTTCCTATACTAAGGGATTATGAAATTTTGAAATGAAGCATTAATTTTTACGTTCATACTTGTACACATACCTCAGTTTGTCTGTGTTCAAAAGGTAGTGGCTCTTAAGTCGATTTAAGTTAAGTTAAGTCCTTTTTTTATATATTCTTTAAACAAACTTAACAACTTATGTAGAGGATGATTCGTCTTATGCACCAATTTATTTTATTTATCAGATAACAGACAAAAATGATTTTGGTAAAATATCTTAAGTTAAAAATAAAAACACTATAACTGTTTTCCGACCTAAGAACATCTTAGGATACTTGTTAATGAAAAACTGTAAGCGTTGTTTTGGTAAAAGCACTTAAGTCGAAAAAACATTAATACATTTATTGAACACTCCACCCATCAAAATTTTACAACAGGGAGATTGAGTGGGTGTTTTTTTTTACTATATCAACTTAAAAAAAAAACGAATATAATTTGGAAAAAAGTTAAAATTGCGGTTTTTTGGAAATCAAAAAACGTAGCCACCTCGAATATTTTACGAATACAAAATTATTTTAGCTCCAAAACGATTTCATGCAACGAAGAATAATGTTTCTGACATCTAGCAAGGTTTTGAGAGAAATAGCAATAACGTTTTTTTTTAAGTTGGAAAAAATGAATTTTGACTCGAATATCTTGGCAAAAAAATTAAACTATCACCTTAAAAAAAATATTGTGTTCACATTCAGCAACATTTCAATAAAAATCTAACAGCTAGTTTTTTCATACAAAGATCGACAAAAAAATACTACGCAGAATTTTTAAAAATTGATATTCGATTTTTGATTCTCCTGTAAATGAAGGTTTTGACTTCATAATGATTTTATTCTATGCTTGATTTTATTGTTTACATAAGATATTAGTCTTAGAAAAGCCCAATCGGTATTAAAATAAATAAAAACTTTAAAAATAAGCTACTAAAATAGGTAAAAATTGGATTAAGGCTAAAAATGTCGGGGACAAAAAAGATATTGGACCAAAACTTATTTTATCATAATATGTAAAATATTATTGCTACATTTTTGTTATTTTTTTAGAAACATTCAAACGACGAAGTTTTTTTTATAAAATACGAAAATCTACAAAAAACTTATAGGAAATGGTTTTTGACTCAAATATTATGGGAACAAAGAAAGGCATTGACTTAAAAGTATTGTATCTCACACAAAATATTGTTATTAACATTTTTTTAAGTTTTAGACAAATCTGCCTATAGATTTTGATGCGAAGTTATCAGTGTGGGTCGCACCCCAGCCTCGTTGTTTTTTGTTTGCATTTTAAAAAAGTATATTTCAAAAACCTGACCTTTTAGAGAAGTAAAAAAAAATAAAATTCAAATTCAAAACCCCGTGAAAAAAGTATTGTTTGGTTAGCGTGGAAGGAAAAATACACTAAATATTGTTTACTATAGTGATATCTACCTTTAGGCTGCTCCTTCTGTATTTATTTTAATTAAACAATATATGTAATATTAGAAAAAATAAAAATACATATAATAATTATATGTTCAAATAATCGTAACTTTATCAAATTAATTTTAATGCCCAACTATACTCACTTCAGACGATCAATGCTAATAAAACAAAAAAACCTTATATCAACTTATTTTCATACTTTAAAGAGTTATTTTGTAACATATACATATAAACTTATTACATAGAACAAGTACATCATTTTTACTTAATAAACAAACTGTATGTGTAACAATTTTGCACAAATTTTCTTCAGACTAAAAAAACAATAGCAATTATGACGTAATAACAAGCAAACTATATTAAATATGAACTCAAGTGAAGCATGTCATAAAACCCACCACATGTAATAAAAATAATTACAATAATTACTAATTTAGTAAAATTCCAAACTACAAATCGTTTCTAACAAACCCAGTGAACAAAAAAAAAACACTATAATCTCAAAAAAACTAACATCTATATAAAATACACTTAATAAAATAATCTTATCCATAATATTGGACTAAACGGGTATGGACTGTACCACTGCAATAATTGCCGGTGTTTATGGCGCAATTGCATTAACAATTTTCTATGTTGTTTATGTCATTGAAGAACTTAAATTAGGTAAGCACTTTTGACATGCATGATGTTATTCATACACTCACTTATAAGAGACTACAGAATTAAAAAAAAAAAACAAAACAAAAATACCCAATCCACTTAAATGTATTTATATATATTTTTAATATTTTTTTTTTCTTTTATTGTTCTTTCTTTTATTTAAAGGGGTAGTTTGTGGAATACCCTCTAATACGTCAAGTAATATGCAAATGACCTAGAGAAATTAATTCGGCATATATGTCATGTTTTTTAACTAACATTTGACCCGTTTTTGGTTCTCTTTTTAAGCTTAACAAAATCATCATTTGTCTTAGTTTAAATTTTCGGATTTTCTTTTTTTATTTTTTCTTACAGACCAACAAGTCAGAAGTGGACATGAGCTTCAGGGCGTATCAAATGTCAGGTTACGACGACTAATTGAGAGTATAATTGCTGAAACAATTCGTCAGCCACCGTTTGCATCGGCGGGGTTGATAACAACAACAACAAGTGCAATTGATTCGAGTGATATTGATCATGGTGGTGAGAGTTTACCATTGAACGGAAACGCAAATCATTGTAATGGAAATGGTGGTCAGTATTTTGAATCGAAGCAATATCACGATTTGCTGGCAACTGCTGTCCTAAATAAGGTGAGTTATTTTTTATTTGCAAAGATTTTGAAAACTTTTCCATTATTCAGAAGTCTGAAAATGTAATTGACGTTAACATGACGTACAGAAAAAAGAAGGGGAAACATTTATTTTGTACCTTACCCTCTGATTCCTATTAAATTTACTAGCCACTACTACCATATTGGCGGGAAGGAAAAAATTTTCCCACGTTTTCAGGATATTTCTACCAATACAAAAGTCGTTTCTTTGGCCTTAGATATTTCCACCTAAATCATTTCCCTACTCGAAAGTTTTCGGGAAAAAATTACCAATACTTGTTCATAATTTAAAATCATTAAAATTTAAACAAATTCATATTTTAATTGTATTCATCAAGGGAAGGAAGTGATTTCCACATTACTCTGATATACTCGTACGATGTTTAACCATTCAAAAACAAAATGTAATAACTGCGTTTGTGAATCCAAGCTTAAGGGCATGTAATTACTCGAATACGACACCTGCTCGCTCAATTCTGCCTATGCAAATTGTGAGCTTATGATTAAAAGAATACAACAAAAAAAAAACTCTTTGAAGGACATATTTTTATTTTTAAGTACAAGGGTATGGATATACATAATAGAATATAGAAAAGCAAACGGAAATGAGTAAACCTAAACGCAAATATTACCGTCATTATATGAGTATTTGCTTTCTAATTTTCAGTTTCCATTTTTCCATCCAACTGACTACTAAACGGAATAAACATACAATACATGAATACATATTTATGTGAAAGGAAATATGTAATATGTATCTTTCAGTTTTTTTTCTTTATACCTTAGGGATAAATATTTAAACTGTATATAAAGTATACATACTTATATCGCTGTTATCTTCCTCAACGGCTTTTCAATAGGTGAATAGATTGTTGCGGTTATATAATTCATTTTGTTTCCGCCATCAATTTCCGGTGCAAGGTCAATTCAGCAATTTTATGTCATCGTTAAATACACCTTCTCATTTTCTTGTTTTGTTTGTGTTTCTGGCTTAAATCTCGGAAGTTTAAATAATTTTTGTTGATAGTTAGATGTGCTTTATTGATTATTTTTATACCTAGTACGTTGACAGTTTAGTTGACAACTTTATTTTTGGCAACTGGGTCAAAAATATAATCGGATAATTTTCTACAATTGGTTGTATTCTATTATCCTTGTGACTTAATAAAGATTCAATTTTAATCGTGAAGCAATAGTTTTTAAGTAATTGGTTCGAGAACTTTTCCTTTAAAGTGAAGTGAAATCAAATCATTATGTTTTATACAGTAATGTCCAATAGGTGGTTTAATTTTGATATTTAAAAAAAGTTGTATTTTTAATCATCAATGTAATGGATGTTTATTTCATTTCCCATTAACAATGGACAACTATATTAGCCAAATGGCCTCAAGAATTTGGTTGCAGCACCATATCTTTTTCATGAAGTTTTATATGACCAGTTTCATTTATATATGCATTCATCGTCACATACAAATACCATTTTCGAATGAGTAAGGTCCATTCACAATGGTACGTTAAGGATGAAAATGTATTTAAACAATCGTTCTTGGATTTTCAAAGCCTTAAATTCAAAAATTCTACTAAATTCCAAGCTGAAAATGGGGCTTATCACTGAATTTTATTTGTTGATGAAATTCCAGATAATTTTAATGTATTTTAAAAGCCCGAAGAACAACGCAACGTTGTTGCTGAATTCTTAAAGCCTTAAAATCTGATCAAAAAATTATGTAACGTCGTTTGTGAAATACTTAATTCCAAAGACCAACGAGTAATCGAAAAACCTGGGTTTTTGTCTTTTTTTTACATTGTCCCACTACAGCTCAGATTTTTCCAATAGTGCACATTGTCGGCTGAGAAGTTGATTCACGAAAACTATGAAGTATGACTTCAAAATTTTCTTCATTTCTGTTTAAATTTTATGTGTTTTAATGGCGTTGTTTTAATTTTAAAATGCCAAAAGGTAATAGCTTTAAACGTAATATTTACCCAAAAAGCAGGCTACTCAAAATGAAACCTCTTCTTGGAAATCCCTTTACAACTTAATACGCCTCTGGGTTAAGTAACATCGCCTCTTTACACCAAAAAGTTATTTATAAGGATTATGTAATGTTGAACAGGGGGCAGAGGACATTTAAGCTTAATGTGTTTAGAAGCTGCTAAAAGTTTTGTATTTTTTTGAAACATTTATTTACGCAAAGTTAAATAGTGTTTTAGCGAGTTCTAACAAATATGACTGCTTGCATATTTTGTTTTTATATAAATAATAAAATTCAAAATCAAATAAGCAATATTAGTTTATTTATATTTACATGGCCATGTTAAAGATTAATATACACTCAATTTTTTGTATTTATTCTTTTGTTTAGCACAAGTGATGGCCCAAGGCACTTGACCTTTGATATCAAATACCCTTTTAACGTGTGTGAATAAGCAAAGAACTTCGATTGTTGACATTTGACAGTGATTTAACAATTTTTAAAGCTAAAACTTATAAATTTAAAGCTAAGCCAGTTTAATTTATTACAAGATAAATGTGTTAATATTTTTCAATATAAGTTCTTATTAAAGCTTATTAATTTTACTATACTACTTATTTTTACATACCCTTACTTATGTTATGATATATGTATGTATGTATTTTTTGATAAATTGTCGATGTTCTTATTTTAGTTGCAGGGTTATGCTACCCAACATACTTAACAACTTAACCTAATAATTTCACACACATGTTTTTTTTTGTCATCAATTTTTGTCATGGCTATGAATTTTTTATAAATAAGATATGTTTTATTTCGGTGGAAAAAAAAAGGCTGGGATGCGACCCACACTGATAACTTCCCATCCTGTCTGTCGATTTGTCTTTTAAGGAAGGTTTGTAGGTTGTCGTGATTGGTTAAAAAAGTTATCTGTTAAATTATTCTAAAAAATTTAAAAATAACCAACAATATTTGGCATATGATTAAATAGTTTGATTTCAAAATCTATTTTTGTTAACGAGATTTTTAGTCGTTAACCAATTCTTACCAATTTTAGTAGCATTTATTAAAAGTTTTTATTTCTAATATAAACAAATACAAATTAAATGAATGAAATTAATTTGAAGTCAATGTTTTCTGTTATTAACGAGATATCGAGAACCGAACATCAATTTTTACCAATTTTGCGTACTATTTTTTGTAGATTTTATTTTTTTTTATGAAAAAACTGACTGTTGGATTTTAATAAAAAATTTACTGAATGTCGAAAATTATATTTTTTGTGAGTAAGATTAGTTTGAAGCCAATATTTTTAATTTTAAAAAAGATATTTGAGTCAAAAATCAATTTGTACAAACTTTTAGTAATGCTTTTTAACGTATTTATTTTTTGTTAAAAAACTGTCGGTTTGATTTTTCTCAAAATTTTATCGAATGTTCAAAACAATATTTCTTATAAGATGAAATTAATTTCTCAAATTTGTCTCAAATTTTTGAAAAGATATTTAGGTCGAAAATCAATTTTTACCAAGTTTTGTTAATTTTGTTTAGGTTTTTAATTTTTTGTAAAAAAAACTGTCGATTCGATTTTTCTCAAAATTTTACTTAATGTTGACAACAATATTTCTTTAAAAAAATAAAATTAGTTTAAAGCCCATGCCTCAAAGTTTTGAAAAGTTATTTGAGTCGAAATCAATTTTTAATTCGATTTTTCTTAAAATCTTACCGAATGTTGAAAACAATATTTCTTAAAAGAAAAAATAAGTTGATCTCAATTTTTTGAAAAGATATTTGAGTCGAAATTTAATTTTTACCAACTTTGACTAATGTTTTTTTTAGGAATTTATTTTTTATAAAAAAAAACTGGCAACTCGATTTTTTTCATAATCTTACCGAATATTGAAAACAATATTTCTTATAAAATAAAATAAGTTGGAAGCTATAACCTCAAATTTTTGAAAATATATTTGAGTCGAAATTTAATTTTTACCAACTTTGAGTAATGTTTTTTTAGGTTTTTATTTTTTATAAAAAAAACTGTCAATTAGATTTTTCTCAAAATTTTACCAGATGTTAAAAACATTATTTTTCGTTGCACAAAATTGTTTTGGAGATAAAATCAGTTTTTATTCGTACAACTTTCAGGGTGACAATTTTTTTTCAGTTTTTTTGATTTATAAAAAAAAACGTTAATTGGATTTTTTTCAAAAAATATACTTGTTTGGTATCACGTTATAATTTATAATATAAAATTTAATTCAAGTCTCTGGTGTTATTGGTTCGTGAGATATTTAGGGTTAATCAAAATTTTCACCTTTTTTTTAAACTGTTATGTTAAAAAAAAAAACACCCACACAATTTTCTTGAGAGCCCTTTCTACATCTTTCTGCATTATTATCTGTGTAACAAAATTTATTTGAAGTCGATATCTCTTCTGGTTCTTGAGCTATGGACGACGAAAAAACGTCGCGAACGTACAGACGTACGGACGTACGGACGTACGAACGCACAGACATCTTTCTAAAAATCTTTTATTTCGACTCTAGGGACCTTGAAACGTCAAGAAATGTCAAAATTTTCAATTTGACAAATCGGACCCATTACAATAACTTCCTATGGGAAGTTAAAAAACAAAATACATTTTACAAATATTTCAAATAGATCTACGATCTTTAAGTCCATCATCATTCCTTCTTAAGACCTTAGAAAGAAGTAATAAAACGAGACTATTGTCTAAGTCTCATTATGCCTACAGTAAAAAAGGCTAATCGATGTAAACGGCGGCGTTAAATACCATCAAAACTGCCTCCACATAAAGAGGCACTATGGTTGCTTTCCCTGTAATTAACTTAAAGCTAGACGATTTCAGGAAAGCATCTTAATACCCTAGAAGAACTTATACAAAACGTCTAAGACAAACTAATACTTTGGGCTGATCGGTGTGGATTGGGTGTCAATCCACACAAAACCGAATAAGTCCAATTTTAGCGGAAACATAAAATTCCATATTTTAACCCTCCCTGTATTAAAGGTATTCAATTAAAGTTTACAGACGATACTCTGTATAAGTATCTGGGTCTTATTTTAGACAAAAAACTAAATTGGAAACGTAATATACAGGAAAGAGTCAAAATCGCTACTGTAGCTCTCTTTTCTTGCAAAAAAGCAATTGTTAATAAATGGGGCTTACAACCCCGAATTACGCATTGGTTATACAAATCGATAATAACACCGATTTTAATGTACGGTGCGACGATATGGTGGATTGCTTAAAAAACCTATAAACCGCGACAAACTAAATAAATTCCAACGTTCAGCTTGCCTTTGTATAAGCCGATCGCTTTGCACGACCCCATCTGCGGCACTGGATACCCAACACCTCATAATATACTTAGTAAACAAAAAGCTGGAAGCTCTGCTACTCGCCTCAAATCTTCATCACAGTGGGTTAACAACAACATTGGCAACTCCGTAAATCTTAAGTATTTAGAATCAATTCCAAAGCACACAATTCCCAATCCGCGTGTTCTAAGCGGAACTTTTGGCAATAAAAGAAGTCTTGTCCTGGCTTAAAGAAAACTTGGTATCAACATCGAATATCCGTATTTTCTCAGATAGTCAAATCTCTAGACTCAGTCTCTACAAACTCTTTTACAGTCCATTTCTGTCGATCGTCTCTAATGGAGATAGCACAACAGTTTAATATTCACCTTTGCTGGGTGACGAGCCATAGAGACATTCCAGGAAATCGTAAGGTAGATGAACTCGATAGAAATGGTACAGTGTAACCCATTCTACCACGTTTGTATAATGCTGGCATACCAATCTCTGAATGTAAACTTTTGCAAATGCAAGACGCTATGAAGAAGGCTAACATCAGGTGGAATAACATCCCCACGTGTCAGATCACGAAAAACATCTGGAATACACTAGATTTAAAGCGCTCAAGGTGCTTGCTATCTCTAAGCAGATTGCATATAAGCTCGATAATCGGTGTCATAGCCAGCCACTGTCTAATAGCACGCCACGTGGCTAGGTATATTTTTATAATATTTTCTAAAAACACTCAGCTAGTGCAACACCAATTAAATCAAAATGTCCATGTCAATACACCAAACATAACCAATCAATTAAATTTCCATTTAAACAACAAATTGTCAATCAATACCTAAAAATAAAAAAAAATACTACCAATCTATTGTACCTTTCTAATTATATACATATGTATGTATATATTTATGTAAATAGCTCAGAAGACTAAAAGTTACGTCGCACTTTGTATATATAGAAACGCAGTAGATATATAGACTAAACCATTTATTTCTATGACACCCTCTCTAAACACTTCATCAACTCACCCTTCACTGTCGTCAGAGGGTGTTTTGTTTTTTGTGTATTTTTTATGGGTGGATAGAACATCTCATCAACATAAATGTATGGCTTCTTTATAATATACGGCGACGAACGGCGACGATGGCGAACAACAACAACAAAATACACTGCACCTACAATGCACCGTATAGTCTCTTTAATTACAGCACCAACGTACCCCTAGCTAAATCAAATACCCATAAAGGGTGCATAAATTAGTTTGTGGTAAACTTTCAAGCTAACAGCTTTCGGTAGTTCGTGCAAATTTCAACATACAAAAATAAAATATTTAAAACATAAATTAAAATTTAACCTTAAACAATAAAAAAAGGATTGTTTTGGTAGTTGGACCAAAGAAAAAAATAAATTTAAAAAAAAAAAAACAAAAATTCAATTAAAAAGGATTTTAATTGAGTGCATTCCACAGGACATTCGGATAATGGAATAAAACACCAGAACAGCACAATGGATAATAATAATTTACACGTACGAGGATAATTCAATTTTTTTGTCTATACATATTTTGTTGCTTGGGTGATTATGGTGGGATACCTAGGAACATTCCATAGACATAAACGTATCCTTTTTTTATTTTAAATCATCCTATTCTTTGTTGAGTTCTTTAATTTATTGATTTTTAAAACGGAAACAAAAATATTGAACAAGAGGATTATCGGAGAAAATTAAAATTAATAATCCTTTAAAATTATTTTTTTTTTAATCTGAATTTAAAGTCAAAACGGAAGCGAAAAAGAAAACCTTTTTAACTACCAGGACTTTCGCATATCCTTAATTGCAATTTATCGTACGATAATTTCATGCATCAACTTACATGAATAGGTACTTCATAATATCCTTAGTAAACACATTCTACGATGATGTAAAATTGGAATATTATAATTTTTACGACGCAATTTACCCACATCGATTTTCTTTCATTGACTTACATAAGTACGTACCTATAAGGTTTTAAGTACTTAAGTTATTTTGAGTACATTTCAACGATTCGAATAAAATTTGTGTTTTTTCAGACTAACAGAGAATTTGAAATTTTAAAAGAAGATTTTATCAAAATCTCAAGTTTGATTTTTCGTTCAAACAATATTCGAGCTATTAGCTGGTAGGTTTTGTTTAGTTTGACGAATCTTATGGAGTTTGGTGCAATATTTCTTATTATAGTTTCAATACTCTAATGTTCCTTGATATCTATAAACCTTTTGTGTCCTTTCATACCGTATATCGTTGATTATTTTATATTTTATTTAAAGTCAAATCACATCGTGGTTGTACATGTACACTCAGCCGTATACGCAATTTTCTAATTATTGTTTGTAGATTTAAATTTTGTAATTTTTTCAAACGTTTGCCAGTCAGCTTGTACAAAATATAATAGTCTTTAAAGCTATAATAATTTGTTACTTATTTAGAAAAGTTTAAAAAAATACTATAGGTTAGGTAATTAAAAATTAGTTTAAGTCTTATGTCTGTTGGCGATAATGAAATTTTATATAAGTCGAAAGACAAGAAAGAGTTGCTTATAGCTATGCAATAAAGCCTCAATCTAGTTCAAAGAACATAAGTGATATCTGCTATTATTCTAATACTTTCAATTTTAGTCTACTGTTGTTGAGGATACGACTGTAACTTCACAGCTTGGTTACAATTCGATTTGGTTTTGGAAACATTATTTCGTAGCTTCCACTTTACTTTCTTATTCTTGAAAGTTTATTAAAGTCTAGTCTATCCAATGGGGTCATGTATTTTTCGGTTTCAAAAGAAAATTTTAACAAAACTCATATGCTGATACGTTTTTGATGAAAAATTTTATTTCATTATTAAGTTTAGACTTTCATATCATTTAAATGGTTACCTCGAGAAGGTTTATTCTTTTGGGGTGATTTTTAACCACTTGAGTAAAGTTGGTTTTTAATGTGCCTAGAGCTTGTGTGTTATTTGCTTAAATACAGTCATTTGCTTGTCCTCACTCAAAAAAAATATCTAGCGGTGTCAAATCGCATGATTTAAGTGGCCAACTGAGGTCATCAACACGACCCGACCAGGACACTTCTCAAGCAATAAATCCATAATTGATCGTATTGTGTAACTTATGTATTGCCCATCTTTTTGGAACAAATTATAGTATTAGTCATGCTCATGATCTTCAATTTCCTGGATGTTGATAATTTCGGGTCATCAGCATATTTTGAACTTAAAGAAGCAATTTTGGCTGAATGTGCGATGATGTCTAGACCTTACGACAAGCGTTATTTTCTTCACAATGTTTCCGAATACCTGCGTAGGTGGTTGTAATGACTAGCATAATTATCGCGTAATACGCAAAAAGTAACAAAAACTTGAATCATCACTTTTGATAATTTCCACTCTTTGTTCGACAGTTTAGGGATCCATAAGGAAAATATTCAACTAATTTAATGGCACTTTAAATGATAGCTGAGTTTGACAGGTGCCAAATTCCAACGCTATGATATCACGAAATGAATTACGCTATATTTTATTTTATATTTTATTTCCGTACGGTTTTCTGTTTAACTAAAAGTTTGAAAAAGGTGTCCAATTTATTTTTTTAAAAAGCTATCATTATGAATTTTCAGATCGATTTTGTAATGCTTTTCCTCTTGGTTATTCTACTACTAAAGTTTAAATATTCTTTTTAATTATTATTATTCCTATTTTTTGTTTGATAGATTGTCAATACTCACGGAAATGGAAGACTCTCAGAAAGCAGCCCTGACTTAACGTCCTCATCAATCTTAGATAACAATCACAATGCTATCAATCTCAATAAAACAGATGAAAGTGTTTCTTCCAGTAGCTCAGTCGAACCAAGAAGTGAAAGCAGTTCAACTGATCCCATTCGCAGTGTAAGTTAAACTCAATACTCACTTAACCTACATATATACCCAAACGAATTGTATTCAATTCACTTATCAATTTTTAACTTCGATCTGTAGATCAATAAAGATGAAGATGGTAATTTTGGTAATTTTTATCATGATGATGTTGCGAATGATAACATTGAAGCCGATAGAGAATCTGTTCTTAGTGACTTTATTTCATCGCATATGGTACCGCTGCCACATATTTCAGCTGAGCCAGCATCCGAAGAAGATGAAGACGAAGAAGGTGAGAATTCTTCAAAAGCAGAATAACATGAAGCACAATTTTTATTAAATTTTCTTTGATTTAAGATTATATATCGGTGGCATCTAGTCGTGACGCAAATTGGGAGGACAATTGGCTTTTCAAAAAGAAGAAGTCCAACAAAACTTCTTCTTCCAGCGTTGGTATGCTAGTACCAGCTCCAAAAGAAGATATCCGAGCTTTAATTGGAGACAAGCCAACCGATGAAGTTAGTGATCTATCTGAAATCGGTTCGGATACTGATGACTCGTCCCTGGAAATGATTAGTGCCAGTTTGGAACCTCTCAATGATAGACTCGTGAATAAACATTTGATTGGTGGAAAGAATACAAAAATCGTACTCGATGAACTTGTCGACCGAACAAGTATGATTTCGACGTCTTCCCTTCCTGATAATGAACCGCCATATACTGAAACCAAAAATGAATTTGTGGTAAGCAACGATGGACTCAACGAATCACAATCTTTGAAGATATCTGTAAATAATTGCAATAAAGCCATCAGCAATGAAGCAATCAACTCAAATGTTACAAAAGCTATTCCCGCAAAAGTTGAGAAACTAACGAAGGAAGGTCAAGTTACAGAAGATGAGTCAATTGTTCCGCCTCCAAATGATTTTACAGATGACGAGAAAATGCGTAACTTACTGGCTAAATTCAATGAAGAACAACACAATAAAACGGACTCAGGAGATGATAACTCTTCGTCCATGTCACCACGTTCATCGATAAGCTGTGCTTTATCAGGTAAGTCTATCAGGTTTCCAATAAGACCCCTCATTAAATAAAAACATATCATTCATTCATTTAAATGCTAACAAATGCTAACAACAACTAAATTTAGAAACTAGTCGTTCTCGGTAGCTGTTTATAAACCGTAGGTATATTTTTGAAGTAATGTAGTTAGGCTTGTATCTCTATATAAGTAGTCTCATGTAGTACTGTGATCACATCAGTCTCGTAGGTAAGTCCTGTAGAATCAAACCCTGTCCAAACCAAAAACCACTCTGTATGGGAATTGAGAGTCGTTTGTGTTTTCAGCGGGAATCGAAAGAGCTGAATTGGACGCTTACGAAGGCATTACTGATTTCTCTGTTGAAGACGAAGAAGGCCCGGCCTCTGAAATTGACCCAGAAATGGCTGAGACCTCATCTCGGCGACCATCGGTTATTGAGATTCTAGCAGCTATTGCCCTAGGACCAATGTTAGCTGTTTCAGCCTCTGATGATCGGAATATACTGACTGAGCTTGAATTGACTTCTTTAATGGAACTAAATGAGCTGGCTATGGCTCAAATGAGTGCTAAGACTAATGAAGAACGAAGGCTGGGAGTTATTGCTGAAGAATCTTTCGACATTGGTCCTGCAGATGACCATAAGATAGAATCAATTGAATGCAATGAAGAAGCTGATTTGCTGAGCTCACCTAAAATGGTTATGGATGCTATAAGGGAACTTGTAGGTAAAGATCTAATGAGATCAGAGCAAAGTGAAGAAAGGTCAATTCAAATTGAAGAAATAACCGACGATTCTATCAATACCGAAGAAATTGGCCAACAAAACATATTAAATGATCCTGCAGAATCAATTAAGAACTCTACACAAACAAACCAAGAACAGTTGCAAATCGAAGAAACTTTTGAAATCGTTCCTGTTGAACAAGAATTGAAGGAATGTATGGTGCAGACAGGTATTATTCGCCACTATCAGATAGAATCAGAAGAAGAAATGCAGCAAGGACAATCAGAAACAAAGATGGCTGATAGCGAGTTAGAACAATCTCATATACATGTAATTAAATCAAATGATGATGACAATGGTATTACAATGAACAGTCTATCCGAAGATTTTGGCTTTGAAAAAGTCATACCTGACGATACAAGCAGTATCTCAGATGAATCTTTGCATACCATTGGCTCATCGTCAGAATATTCTGAAGATCTCGATGGCGATACAACCTCCTTTTTTATTGACGAACACAAAATCTCAGTTATAGCTGAAATGTCGACTGATCAGAAATTACAGGAAAAATTTGCAGAAAATCAATCAAGTGAAAGCGACAAAACTGTGAATGAATTTATTTTACCTCCACCTACAGCATTTTGTGATAAGGAATCAAGAAAACATGATGAAGATGGTGGTGGTAGTGAAAAAGATCAAGTGATAAAAGCGCACATTAATTCTGAAACAATACAAGATATAAATCAAATTACTTCCGAAAACAGTGACAATGAAATCGAAAAAACCGCGACTGATGAAGAAACGCACAATGAAAAACCCTGTACCGAAACAGAAGTGATCAAAAATACTAAATCTATCCCAAAAATTGAAATTGTTGAAATATCAACATCAGAAACTAATAAGTCAGACGAACCACCTGATAAAGAGGCTTTAGATGACACTCTACCCAAAACTGAAGCAGAACTTGTATCTTCAATAGAAACAGTCCAAAGTGAATCCATACTAGATTCTGAAATTGAAAATGAAACAATTAGTCAAGAAAAAAAAATTACAAATATTGATGAACTAACTGAAGGGATACTACAAGAAAAATCCGAACAAATAATTGTAGAGCAAATTGCTCCCGCAGTTACAAATGAACCAGCAGCTTTAAAAACTCTATCTGAAGCTCAATTAGCTTTACTAGAATTAAATTCTAAAATATTGAATGTGGAAGAATCGATAGTACCAATTAATTCTCAACAGATTACTGGGAAGGCGTTTAATGATCCCCAAGAGGTAGAAGAAATCAAGGATGTATCAACACCAGAAGAATTGCCACATGAAAAACAAACTAATGAACAACATGTAAATAATCAAGCAAATGAAATTTCTGAAGAAACATCCTCTATCCCAGCAGATGAAATTTCTGAAGTACAACCAATCGAAGAATCAGCAAATGAGCAAAATATTATTCTTAAAGATGAAATAATTGACATTGTTAGTAAAAGTCTTAATAATAATTCTACTTCTGAAGTAATTGATTTAGTGGAATTAAAACACCAAGAAACTTCTGAAAAACAGTCTGAAGAACAGATTTTCGAAGAAACGATTCAAGAAAATGCAACAGAAACCACAACTTCTGAAGATATAAGAGTCTTGTTAGATGACACATCAAAAACTGAAATTGAAGAAAATCCCGAGGCTGAAGATCTGTCATCTGAAATAAAGTCTATTGAACCAACAGAAAATTTAAAAACTCTAGAAACTGAGTCCAAAATTATTGAAGAAAAAGGTAATGATGTTATTGTTGCAGAAATCGTTCCTTTAATAGAAACATCACCTGATTCCCGAAAAATCGGAGAACTACTTACAAATTCTTTAATTCAACCATCAGTGGAAAAAGCGTCAAAGTCAGAAGATGTAATGGTTAAAACTATCCCTGACAAAGAAGCTGAAATGTGTCCATATAAAGATCAAACTGAACCAATGAAAGAGGCACAGATAGATGATATGAATACAAAACTTTCAAATGAGCTTTCAGCTGAAGTAATTTCTATGGCTAATTCTGAATCTGAACCCAAACTAGAAGATTCGCTTGTTGGAGATAATTTGGTTCCTGAAAAATCAAATGAAGTATTTTCTAAACAACTGTTAGAAGAAATAGAAAATGAAAAATCACAGCAAGTGCAGAAAGAAGTAATGTCTCAAGATCAAGAAGCAATAAATAAAGAAATTGCGAATACTCTTGATAGTGATACTAAATTACTAGGAACTAACGTTGAAGAACCTATATCAAGTGACAGAAAAGAAGATTCTGAAAAAACATCTTCCGAGACAATTGAAAATGAAAAGAAACCAGCTGATGAAGAAACGCCTACTCAAACTGAATCTTCAAAACTTGAAGAGCCTGAAACTGCTGATATCGCTTCAGTTGAACCAGTTTTCCAGATAAAAAGTATTGATGAAACTAAGAATGAAAACAAGGATCCAACGGACGGAGGAAATATAAATGAGATTGAAAGTTTTTCAAATGATATATTGAACGACACAACTAATTTAGAAGACAATCCAGACTCACATATACAAACAATTGGTGCTGTTGTTATCGAAGAGTCACAATCTGAAACAACATTTACTGTCCAAGCTTCACTTGAACCATCAAATGAAGAGCCCTCTGAAACAAATGCAATTGAAAACTTGGAATCACATAAAGCTGAAGATGTTAACAATATTTCACAAAACGACTTAAAAGTTTCTGACAAATCTTCAGAAACTTCCATTGAAGACAAACCAAATGAAAGCCAAACTTTATTGCTAAATCAGGATGACACTATTGCTGTTACGAAGAACTCAGAACTAGAATGTACACAAAATGTTAATGATCAGCAAAGTGAATTATCAAAGGAACTTAGCACTGAAGACTTACCTGATATTGGAGTAGTAGAAAAAGAAGGCAAGGAGACATCCGAAATTGAAAATTTGCAAGTTAAACTTCATGATGTTGAAGTGGAAAAATCTCCTGTAACTCTATCAGAATCGATGAATGTTGATAAATCCAATTTAGAGAAAGATGAACAAAAGTGTGAAGAAATTTGTTTCCCAATACAAGAAAAAGAAGTCTTAAATAAGGTCCGTACTGATGCTGCAAATAATAATTTAGAAGACCAACGATTACAAAATATTCAAATAACTGATAATAAAACTGATGATGACAAACAAGTTGAAATTGAAGAATCAAATCTAACTGAAGATGAAAATATAACCGAAAATGTGACAAGTAAAGAAGAAAATCCTGATAATCAAATTCAAGGAAAGTCTGCAGTTAAAGCAGGTACTACTGATTTGCTAAGCATACCGTCTAATGAAGAAGTAATAAAAGCAGAAAAAGGTGAAAATATTGCTGAAGAAAGCTTACAAGTATCTACTACTTCCATTACTAAAAAATCGGATTCAATTACAGGAGAAGCAAATGATGAAGACGCTAATGACTTAAAAGAAGAAAATCCAATTGAAGTTTCTGAAAACTTAAAAGTTGAAGAAGAACAAATGCAACAAACTGAAATTGGCGGAGTTAAAAAGCTATTAGACGACCTTGAAAGTCAATTAAAATCTGAAACCAACACTTCAAGTCAAATAACTTATCCTGAAAAAATTGAAGCGATATCAACCGTAAACGTCTCAGATCCTGAGTCAATGAATATAGAAATAGTTCAAGGTGAAACAAAAGAAAAAGAAACACCAGACAAGCTTGTTGAAGAAATAAAAGAGTCTTCATGCAATGATATGCGAATTGAAAGTGTTGACGTTGAACAATTAGAGAAAGATGCCAAAGAGGTGGTTAACGATTTTAATGTTGATACTTTAGAAGCTTTGCCATCAAATGACGAACACGACTTGACTGAACCAAATGCTGAAAAATCAATGCTAGATAATGGTGATATATCTGCAGGACCAATTAAGATGGAATCGGTTGCCGATACCGAAGAACAATGTGTGGCTTTATCTCCTGAAGAAAAAGTTCAGAAAATTGAATCTAGTGAAAAAAATACTGAGCAAATTCAAATCAAAGTGGTTACTACGGACTCAAAAACAGAAATATCAACTCAAACAATTCCCTGTGAAGATCCTACTATTGAACCAGTGGATCTTAAATCTGATACGGTTTCAAGTGTTGAGGATAGTGTTACAGATCTGAAGATTGAAGGACCTGTACCTATGCCCAAAGTTAACAATGAAGAAACAGATACAACATCAGCTTCTGGTTCTAAATTTGAAGTAAAGGTTGAGGTACCAGAAGAAAAAGCATTTACAGGAGAAAATAAAGAAACTTTAGCAGCAGACGTTATTGCAAAAGAAACAAAAGTAGAGGACATTCAAATTG
This sequence comes from Eupeodes luniger, assembly GCA_951509635.1. Taxonomy (NCBI): domain Eukaryota; kingdom Metazoa; phylum Arthropoda; class Insecta; order Diptera; family Syrphidae; genus Eupeodes; species Eupeodes luniger. Next base: position 74,764,510 of record OX608075.1, on the reverse strand, counting down.
AATTGGTTACTACGGACTCAAAAACTGATGTATCAACTCAAACAAATGCCTGTGAAGATCCTACCATTGGACCAGTGGATCTTAAGTCTGATAAGGTTTTAAATGTTGAGAATAGTGTTACAGATCTTAAGATAGAAGAACCTGTAACAATGTCTAAAGGTTACAATGAAGAAACAGATGCAGTCAAAGTAAAGGTTGAGATACCAGAAGAAAAAGCTTTAACGGTAGAAAATAAAGAATCTTTAACAGCAGACCTTGTTACAAATGAAACAAAAGTTCACATTCAAAAGGCTGACCTTGATTCAAATCAACAAATAACTGAGCTTGAAATCCCACAGCAAAATTCTGAAGTTCAATTAGAAATTGAAAAGTCGGAAAGCACAGAAACAACAACTGAGCAAAAAACCGTTGAAAAGTCTACCTGCACCGATCCAGAAACTGTAGAACCAGAAATTGAAATACCAAAAATAAAAAATAGTCAAATTGAAGAATCTGATAAAGAAGAAAATACACCTAAATCTAACGATCGAACAATGATTTTAGAAGAAGACTCCAGGCTTACTGAAATTTCTTCGGATAAAATAGAAAGTCATGAAACGAATCAAATAAATGCTGAATTGGAGCAAGCTAAGGAAGCTGAAGAATCAAATTGTAATACGGGAACATTTATCTCAGAAGAAAAAATTTCTACCGAAGATATTTCCGAAAAGAAAAAAAATCACACTGTCAGACAAAATGCAATTGAAGAACAGCCAGAAAACAATAGCATAGAATCTAAAGTAGAAGATAACATACAAACCACTGATGACTGTGGTATCCAAACATTAACTTCGGAAGAATCTATTGCTGCTAAAGATCTTTCAGGAGAGCAAGGAAGTGAAGAAAGCAAACAAGTACATACTGAAAGTGATGAAGACGTTGAAAAAAATACAAAACATCAGGAAGAAGGAACTTTTATTCCAGTTGTTGATGAACCAAAAGAAGAGCTACCAGAAAACAAATCGGATGAAACTGTTTCTACAGATGAAATCTCGGGAAAAGAAGAACTTACTAAAGTTGAAGGAATCATAGAAGTGATAGACAAATTAAATCAAGAATCTGGACAAATATGTCAAGACCCTGGACTGCATAAAGATTTGCAAGTGCAAGATGAAATACATAACGAAGATGAAAAAGTCGTTGCAGAGGACAAATGTAGTGAGACACAGAAATCCGAAGAAACTGAAGTAAAAGTAATTGCAATGGATGCACCCGTAGAAGAATCAATATCTCTGAGCTCACCTATTGATTCTGAAGATACCTCATTATTGAAAAATGAAATTGAGAAGAAAGGAGAACTAGTGTCTGAATCAACTTCCAGTGCTGAAAACACGGAAGAAGTACTTAATGAAAATCAAAACATCAATAAAACAGTACTAGTTGAAGAAAATGCTGAAGAATCAATTTGTGAAGTAGCACATGAAATTGGATTAGAAGAAATTTGTGTAGTTGAAGATACATTAGAACGATTTACCCTAGGACAAGATACTGAAGATATCAAAGACGCACCGATACCGATCCAAGAAGTACAAAGTTCAAATAAAGAAGTTGAAGTAGAAACGCAAAATTGTGTCTTAGTTGATGACTTGACTTTGAGTACTGATGATGAAAAAATTAGATCAATTCTCAGTGAAAGTGAATTGACTCTCAAAACTGATGATGAAAAAATAGAAGATATTCTGGTTGTTAAAAGTAAATTTACTAAGGAAGAAATTGGTGGGCAAACAGCTGAAGAGGAAATAAGTTTAAATACACAAGAATCTGTACCTGTGAATAAAGCTTTGTCTGTACTTTTAGAGAGAGTAGATGATGCAACAGAAACTGCAGAAACTGTCAACTCTGAAATAGAAACGACATTATCGAGTGAAACAGAACCTCAAACAGCTATTGAAAATAATGAAGAAAAAGTAGTTCAAAATAGAGTAGATGCAGAAAAGATAGTCAAAAATGAAACTGAACCTAACATCATTTCTGATTTAGAAATGATAACATCGAATGAAACTGTACCTAAAATATCTACAAAAAGTGAAGAAGATATAATTGTTGAAAACAAAGTCCGTCCTGATGAAGAAGTAACCCTATCAAGTGAAACTGAATCTCAAATACCTACAGAAAACGTTGAAGATAAAACCGTACAAAATGAGGACAGTCCTGATGCAAGCACGACAGTCTCAAATGAAATGGAATCTGGTGTTAGTACTCAAATAGTTGAAGATAAAAAAGTTCCAAAGGAAATCATCTTAGAGGCAGAAACGATAATATCAAATGAAACCGAATCTAAAATTAAAGTCGAAAATCTTGAAGATAAAACAGTTCAAGACGAAATAAGACCTGATACAGAAGGCATATTATCAAATGAAACCAGAGATAAGGCAGTTAAATTTGAAAGTTCAAATGCAGAAACGTTATCATCAAATGATACTGGAACTGAAGTAACTACAGAAAATGTTGAAGACAAGACAACTCAAGACGAAGTCCAACCTGAAACAGAATCTCAAACAAATATAGAAAAAGTTGAAGATCAAACCATGCAAAATGAAGACAGTCCTGATGCAAGTACAAAAGTCTCAAATGAAATCGAATCTGGTGTTAATATTCAAATAGTTGAAGATAAAGAAGATCCAAAGAAAATAATCTCAGAGGCAGAAACGATAATATCAAATGAAACCGAATCCAAAATTAAAGTCGAAAATGTTGAAGATAAAACAGTTCAAGACGAAATAAGGCCTGATACAGAAAGCATACTATCAAATGAAACCAAAGATAAGGCAGTTCAATTTGAAAGCTCAAATGCAAAAACGTTATCATCAAACGATACCGAAACTGAAGTAACTACAGAACATGTTGAAAATAAGATAATTCAAGACGAAGGCCGACCTGAAACAGAATCTCAAACAAATATAGAAAAAGTTGAAGATAAAACCGTGCAAAATGAAGACAGTCCTGTAGCAAGTACAAAAGTCTCAAATGAAATCGAATCTGGTGTTAATATTCAAATAGTTGAAGATAAAGAAGATCCAAAGAAAATAATCTCAGAGGCAGAAACGATAATATCAAATGAAACCGAATCCAAAATTAAAGTCGAAAATGTTGAAGATAAAACAGTTCAAGACGAAATAAGACCTGATACAGAAAGCATAATATCAAATGAAACCAAAGATAAGGCAGTTAAATTTGAAAGTTCAAATGCAGAAACGTTATCATCAAACGATACCGAAACTGAAGTAACTACAGAACATGTTGAAAATAAGATAATTCAAGACGAAGGCCGACCTGAAACAGAATCTCAAACAAATATAGAAAAAGTTGAAGATCAAACCGTGCAAAATGAAGACAGTCCTGATGCAAGTACAAAAGTCTCAAATGAAGTCGAATCTGGTGTTAGTATTCAAATAGTTGCAGATAAAGAAGATCCAAAGGAAATAATCTCAGAGGCAGAAACGATAATATCAAATGAAACCGGATCTGAACTTAAAGACGAAAATGTTGAAGATAAAACAGTTCAGGATAAAATAAGACCTGATACAGAAAGCATATTATCAATTGAAACCAGAGATAAAGCAGTTCAAAATGAAAGTTTTAATGCAGAAACGGTTTCATCAAACGATACCGAAACTGAAGTAACTGAAGAAAATGTTAAAGATAAGTCTATTAAAGATGAAGTCCAACCTGAAACAGAATCTCAAATAAGTATAGAAAAAGTTGAAGATCACGTCGTCCAAAATGAAGGCAGTCTTGATGCAAGTACGACAGTCTCAAATGAAATCAAATCTGGTGTTAGTATTCAAATAGTTGAAGACAAAGAAGTTCAAAAGGAAATCATTTTAGAGCCAGAAACTATAATACCAAATGAGACCGAATCGGAAGTATCAGAAGAAAATGTAGAAGGTAAAGCAGTTCAAGATGACGTAAGACCTAATGCAGAAACTATATTATCAAATAAAACAGAAGATAAGGCTCCTGAAATTGAAAATCCTACAGCAGAGGCTGCATTATCAAACGATAACGAATCTGAAGTAGCCACAGAAAATAGTAATGAACAAGTTGAAGACAAAGTAGTTCCAATGGAAATCACCTCTGAGCCAGAAACTACAATATCAAATGAAACTGAGTCTAAAGTAACTTCAAATGAAAATGTTGAAGATAAAGCAGTTCAAGACGAGGGTAAACCTGATACAGAAACTACATTATCGAGTAAAACCAATGATAAGGCTTTTCCAAATGAAAGTCCCACTGCTGAAGCTACAACTTCAAACGATACCGAATCTGAAGTAACAACAGAAAATGTTGAAGATAGAGCAATTCAAGACGTAGTCAGACCTGCAACAGAACTTCAAATACATTCTAAAAAAGTTGAAGATGAAGCCATTCAAAATGAAAACAGTCCTGATGCAAGAACGACAGTCTCAAATGAAAGCGTTAATATTGAACAAGTTGAAGACAAAATAGTTCCGAAGGAAATCATTTCAAAGCCAGAAACTACAATATCAAATAAAACCGAATCTGAAGTAACTTCAGAAGAAAATGTTGAAGATAAAGCAGTTCAAGACGACTTAAGACTTGATACAGAAACTACATTTTCAAGTAAAACTGAAGATAAGGCTCTTCAAAATGAAGGTCTTTCTGCAGAAACTACGCTATCAAACGATACCGAGTCTGAACTCACTACAGAAAATGTTAAAGATAAAACTATTCAAGACGAAGTCCCACCTGAATCAGAATCTCAAATACGAACAAAAGAAATTGAAGATCAAGCCACTCAAAATAAAAATAGTCCTGATGCAAGAAGGCTGGTTTCAAATGACAGCGAATCTGATGTTAATACTGAAGAAGTTGTAGAGAAAGTAATTCCGAATGAAATTATCTCAAAGCCAGAAACTACAATATCAAATGAAACCGAATCTGAAGTTACAGAAAAAAATGTAGAAGGTAAAGCAGTCCAAGACGACGTAAGACCTAATGCAGTAACTACATTATCAAGTAAAACCGAAGATAAGGCTCTTCAAATTGAAAGTCCCACAGCAGAAGCTGCATTATCAAACGATACCGAATCTGAAGTGACTACAGAAAATGTTGAAGATAGAACCATTCAAGATGAATTCCGACCTGAAACAGAATCTCAAATACATATAAAAAAAGTTGAAGATGAAGCCGCTCAAAATGAAAATAGTCCTAATGCCAGAATGGCAGTCACAAATGAAAGCAAATCTGATGTTAGTAATGAACAAGTTGAAGGCAAAGTAGTTCCAATCGAAATCACCTGTGAACCAGAAACTACAATACCAAATAAAAATGTTGAAGATAAGGAAGTTCAAGACGACGTTAGACCTGATGCAGAAACTACTAAAACTGAAGATAAGGCTCTTCAAAATGAAAGTTCTTTTGCGGAAACTACACTATCAAACGATATCGAGTCTGAACTCACTGCAGAAAATGTTAAAGATAAAACTATTCAAGACGAAGTCCCACCTGAATCAGAATCTCAAATACGAACAAAAGAAATTGAAGATCAAGCCACTCAAAATGAAAATAATCCTGATGCAAGAACGCTGGTTTCAAATGAAAGCGAATCTGCTGTTAATACTGAAGAAGTTGTAGAGAAAGTAGTTCCGAAAGAAATTATCTCAAAGCCAAAAACTACAATATCAAATGAAACCGAATCTGAAGTAACTTCAGAAGAAAATGTTGAAAATAAAGCTGTTCAAGTCGAAGTTCAACCTGAAACAGAAACTATTTTATTAAGTAAAACAGAATCTCAAATAACTACAGAAAATACAACCGTTCAAGACGAAGTCCGCCCTGATGCAGCAACTACATTATTAAGTGAACCCACTTCCGAAGTACCTACAGAGAATGTTGAAGATAAAGCATTTCAAGCCGAAGTCCTTCCTGATTCAGAAACTACATTATTAAGTGAACCCATATCTCAAATACCTACAGAAATAGATGTTGAAATGACAGTCTCAAATCAAACTGAATCTGTAATAATTGCAGAAAATGTTGAAGATAAAACCGAATTTGTGGTAACTACAGAAAATTTCAAAGTTGAAGTAGTTGTAAAGGAAATTATCTCTGATCCAGACAACATTATATCCTCTGAAACTGTGCCTGAAATTTCTATAGAGAGTGTTGAAATCAAAGCAGAACACGAAGAACTTATTCCAGATGTAAAAACGACAGTAACAAATGAAACCGAATCTCAAATATCCACAGAAAATGTTGAAGATAAAACTGTTAAAAGCCAAGTTAGCCTTGATGTTAAAACGGTAGTATTAGGTGAAACCGAATCTGAAGTAATTAGAGAAAATGTTGAAGATAAAAATGAATATGAAGCAACTGTGGAAAATAGTGAAGATAAAACCGTTGAAAACGAAATTAGGACTGATGCACAAACGACAATATCAAGTCCAATTGAATCTGAAATTCCTACAGAAAATGTCGAAGATAAGGCAGTTCAAGAGGATAGTCCTGATATAGAAACGGTATTATCCAACAAAATCGAACATGAAAATACAGCAGTTTTAAAGAAAATGATCTCTGAGCCCGAAACAATATCAAATGAAACCGTACCTAAAATACCTCCGGAAAATGTTGAAAGTAAGATAGGTTCAGACCAAGCACGTCCTGATTCCGAAACCACTTTACAAAGAGAAAATGTAATTGAAGTAACTACAGAAAAAGTTGAAGAAGAAAAAGTTCAAAAGGAAATCATCTCTGAGCCAGAAACAATAATATCAAATGAAACTTTACCAAGAATTCCTATAGAAAATGTTGATAATAAAACTATTTTGAATGAAGAAAGTCCTGGAGCAGAAACGACCCTATCAAGTGAAACCGAATCTAAAATACTTACAGAAAATATAAAAGATACAAAAGTTTCCAATGAATCAAATTCTGATGAAACGACTGTGTTAAGTGAATCGACATCTAGAATAGGAACTGATAATGTTGAAGTGAAAACAGTTCAAAACGAAGTCAGTCTTGGAACCGAAATAATGATGTTAAATACAACGGAATCTAATATGTCTACAGACAAAAATGAAAATATTATAGCTCAAGAAGAAGTTATCCCTGATGCAGAAACAATAATATCAAACAAAAGCGAATCTCAAAAACCTACAGCTATCCAAGAAGAAAGTTCTAATATTGAAAAAGTTTCAACAATTAACGAAATACAAAGCGAAAATAATACTGAATCGATATCCACCGATTATGGTAAAATTAATGAAGATTTAGTCATTGCAAGTTCCCCTTCAAAAGATGTGACACCTTCAACAGCTGATACTCCAATACTAGAAGATAACACAGTCAAACTAACACAAGCTAAAGATGATGTCGAATCCTCGAAACCTAAGGAATCACTTTCAAAATCCGAGGTTACTGAATTAATTTCAGAAATTGTTCAATCAGATACAACTATTGAAGCATTAGATTCAAAACCTGAAATTTCAAAAGATGATTTAGATTCCAAAGATTCTTCAGTTTCAATAGAAGAAAAGCAAGATTGTTTAGAAAACGCTGAGGTACCTCTATCTGAAAAAGATGCTGAAGTATCACAGGCAAACAACTTGGAAAAACTGGAAGAAACCCAAAGTGAAACATGTGTTGAGAATCTAACAGAAAATATTGGTATTCAATGTATTGAAAAGGAAGCCGAATCGAAAGATACAAAAGAGCAAGATTCTAAACCAGACAATTTAAAAGCGGACATAATTCCAAAAGAACAGATAGATACAACTGCAACAAACCAAGTTACAAATGAATTTCAATCTTTAGATGTCAAACATTCTGAAGACACAACTACTTTAGATAGAGAGGTTTCTATAACTAAAGAATCTGAAATACCAGATGTAATAATAAGTACAACTGAAATAACTGTTGTTGATGAAAAAAATGAAATATCTAGTATTGACCACAGAAATGACTTAACTAATTCAACAACTCAAGGCGATATGAAACTAGATTTAGAGAATATTATAGCAACAGAAACTGAAACTGATAAAGCATCTTTGAAAGAAGAGGCAGAAATCACGGAGCCTGGCGTTAAAAATTATGAAAAACCTGAAACTGAAGATCTTTCCACTGCATTACAGAACCAAGTATCTGATAAAGCATCAAGTGAAGACATAAAAGAAGACTCTAAACTTTTAGATACTACTGCAGAAGCAGCCGCAGACGCAGATAACAGAGAAAATTTGTCTACAGATATTTTTGAATCACAAGAAATCCAAGCAGAAGTAATAGAAGTTCAAAATGAGCCCGTACAAAGCAGTGAAACAGTCTCAGAAAACGAAGTAAATAAAGAACCACTCCAGAGTGCTTCATTTTCCACTTCGGAAGAAATATCTGCTGAGAAAAAATTGTATACTAAAGAAGAGCAAGAAAATGAACCAATTATTGAAGAAGATTCTGAAGTCACTGAAGCAAGTAAAACTGATAAATTAAATACTCCAACAAAAATTATTAAACAAACTAAGGATTTAACACTACAATCTGAAGAACTAAATACTGACTCTAAAATTGATTCAGTTCCAGATGTATATGATATTAGCGAAACCAACTCAGAAGATTCTTTTCAATCTGCAGTTGAGGATATCGAAATCATATCAGATCTTAAAAAATGTCCTTCAATATCTAAAATCACATTAAAAGCATCTGAAGCTGTTACTCTCAAGGAATTACCAGAAGTTTGTGGAACTCCAAATGAAATAGAAAATATTGAGCCATCTATAATGACCAAAAATGAAACTGAACAAAAAACAGCACTTTCTTTAAGTCAAAATGAATGCAACAAAGAGTCAAACATTTCTGAAACTAAAACAACTGAAGGATCGTTAAGCACCTTAGATTTACAAAAATCTGATACTATTGTAACCGGTTCAATAGCTCTAGCTGAATTTAAGGATATAGAAAAAACTTCAAGTATTGAAGAAACAAATATCACCGAAGCTGTTTCCGAAGTTGAAGGCAACCAAGTCAAAGAAGAAGAAATTCAAAATCAAGAAACCTCTCTTTCCGAAATAGAGTTTGTTTCTGATGGAACAGAGAGTCTTATTTCAAAACAAACTGATAATTTGGTAGGTAATGTAGAAAATATGACAGTACATTCAAATTCTAAATTAGACCCAAAAGATTTAACAAAAGTACCAGAAGAAAAACCAGAACCAAAAGCTCAAGAAGTTCCAGAAGTTGTTGTAGCTGCAGAACCAAAAGTTCAAGAAGTTCCAGAAGCTGTTGTATCAGTACCAGAAAATCAAGTTCATAATGATTCAGTACAAGTCGAAGATTTACATACACAAATACCAATTTTGGAATCTAAAGATGCTTCAATGCTATCAGAAAGTGAAATAAGCATTAAAAAAGAAGAAAGTGCATCGAAAGAAGGGTTTTCTATGAGCCATGAAAAAATAGCAGAAGAAGTGAGTGGACCTATTCCAAACTCATCAACAGAGCTTACCATAACAAAAGACTCAACTGCCAGTTCAAATGACAAACCAAACAGTTCCATAGTTGAAGAAGTTCCAAATAAATCAATAACGCAATGCACAATTACGGAAAATAGTGAAGTAGTTATTCTGGGAATATCTGATGAAAAAAATAAGAAGGAAGACAGTGTATCAAAAGAAGAGCTTTCAGTAAGTCATGAAAAAACAGCAGAAGAAGTGAGTGGACCTATTCCAAACTTATCAACATTACTTACCATAACACAAGACGCACCTGTTAATACAAATGGTAAACCAAATGAAGAAGAAGTTCCCAATAAATCAACTACGGAAGCATTAATAGCGGAAAATAGTGAAGTAGATATTTTAGAAATATCGGATGGAACAACAAACACAATAAAAGATACAAAAGTAGCTGAAGAAACCATAGTAGTTTCAACACTTCAAGAATCAGTTTTAGATTCAAAGGAAAGATTCGAAGTGATAGAAGAAATTAAATCAAAAGAGATAACTGCTGACCTTTCCAAATCATTGGAAACAACGAATGATATTGAAGCTTTTGCAACTGTGGATACTCAGAATAAACCTTTAGAGGGAGAAATAGTTGCTGAAATTATTTCTGAGACAGAAATTCTCCAAGAAGAATCAAATAAAGTGTCTGCTAAAGCTGAAAAGATAGAAAACACAATACCAATCAAGAATAGCGATGAAGCACAAACATCTGCAGAGGTGATTTCGATTACGGAAATACCTGAATCAATAAAATCAGACGCACCCTACGAAAATATCCAAATCCAAAAGACTTTAGATACATCAGAAGAAAAATCCTTAAAATCAATTAGTGGTGACATTGCAACAGAAGATAAATTATGTGAAACCATGACCGAACAAGTTATCGAAGTTGTGGAAATACCCCCAATTGAAGAGTTGACAGCAACCTGCAAAATCATAACGCACCCACCACTGCAAAAAACAGAATCTCTAATTGAATCCGCACAATGCCTCTATGACGAAATATCACACCAAGTTCGGGAAACTAGTCCTGAAATAAATACGCCCACTCTCGCCGAGGAACTAAGAATGGCTGCTGATAGAAATGACACTAATGGATCGTCAAAATCAGAACGTGTTATCCCGCAAAGCATAGCATGTGAAAGTCGTTGCTTTACCCCCGAACCGCAACCTGACGAATCAATTGCAAGCGATTCTGTTGTTGCAACAGAACAACCGAACGCACAAGATGCCGCCCAAGGTAATCATATCAGCCAAGTTGCCAAGCAGCTTATATTTGCCGAGCAATCTGCGAAAAAATCGAAAGCAAAACACAGTGGTAGTAGCAAGTTTCGGAAATTAACACTCCGTGACAGACGCTTTTTAGCTGAATTGGAAAAACGTCGAAAACAGAGAGAACTCATTCAGAACTACTTAGATTCTTTAGATTGTACTGATACCCAAAGTTATCTTAACGAAGACTTGTACCTTTTTGAAAGTAAATGTTCCATAGAGCGATCCCCTTATAGTTTGTTTATCGAACCATCAGACTATTGCATTGTAGGCGCCACTAGTCCATCACCAATAGCCAATACGCATTTTCTAAATACTAACATTCTCTTCTCAGATCGGATTAGTTCTGAATCAAATTGTACAGACGATAGCACAACAACGGTAATCGATACATTCGGTTCGATGGAGTCCCGATCGAATTCGGACTCTTCAGGCGAAGAGTTCAGCCCAGATGATTCGACTGACCGTGATAGTTCTGCTACTGCTACCACTGCTAATAACAGTATTTTAACTACTACTAACAAAGCTACTAACCAATCGCACATTTATTCACCACCACCACCACTACCACTGCAACCACAACCTGAGCTTAGAACAGAGTCAGCATGTTCCAAGTTGCTTCAGACCCGGACTTCAACGGGGGGAAACGAGGAACATGTTGATGATGATCCATTGAAACATTTAGTACCAGGTAAAATTATTCACAGCTCGTTTAGAACAATCTTTCGTTTTTCCTAGAACTACTATACTAACTACTAACAAAAATACTAATCTTCTTAGTGCTTTGCGGTGATAATAAGAAGCTTAATGAATACTATTTCGTTTGCCTTTTTTTCCTTATTTTTGTGTTTGTGTTGAAAAATATAGGTTCGATAGCAGAACGTGAATATAAGAAATGGTACAACGCGGTTGACATGCCAAACAATCCTTATTCAGTGGAAGCTCTCAGGCGCAGACTGAGTGGAGGGCTTGATCGAACTCTGGATCTGCCCAATATCAGTCCGTGTAATGAAGACAACCCACTTCAGCTTTCTGAAAGTCCAGCTCCAGAAGCAGAAACTAAAGGACAGGAGAGGGATTATTCAAGGTAAGGTGTTATTAAACATCGGTATTTTTAGAACCAATTTTTTAGCGGCCCTTAGGCATTTATTTTAGATAACATACTAAACTAAGTTACTAACTTTAAACCGTTTCATATTTCAAGATATAGCAGAGACTACTACATCAATGATGCTAAACAGGCTAGTGGAACAACAAAGAAGAGTCCGACTTCACCGCCACAGGTTTCTTCACCAACTTCAACTGCATCATCAATCGAGGTAATTCGTAATGGATTTGAGAATAGAAATTCCAAAGATTGGACCCTATCCACTCCAGTTCGTCGAAGTACTTCTTTAAAATATCCCAAACAATTTCGCTCTAGTGTTATCCCTAAGACCCACAACGACAACACAAAAAATGACGACAATCACGATGACGACGGTGACTGTGACGATGACGACACAATGTCACAATACTCATCGCGAAGTCTTCGAACCAAATCAAATCAACGAATATCTCCTAGTCCTAGTGTTTTAACACATTTCGAGAAACAATTATTGCATAAAGATTTGAAACGCAATAGTTTTCGTGCCATTTCTTCAACGACCAAGGATTTTGTTCTGAATCCAATTTTTGATCAGAATGAATTTTTTAAAGATACAAAATTATCTATTCCCAAGGATAGTAATAATTTGTCGGATGGCGATACGGCGGATTCGGGGGTGGATAGTTGTTTAAATGGGGTAGCCGGCGATGGCACTAGAACGAATCTTGTATTTTAGAAATTAGAATAGTTTTACTTACGTATATATCAACTTATTTTGGGATAATGAATTTACATCATAAATTATTATTTATAAGTCGTATTTTTCTTCATTTGTTATTATATTATTTTTAGTTTATATAGTCATATTGTACAATTTTTGTTAATAATAATATTTAGACCAATGTAGAATCTTATTGATTTTTTAAAAATTATTATTAAAACGCTAGTTGCCATTTTACGGGAAACAAAAAATTATGTTTTCGAACAAAATTTTAAACGCATTTGTATTCTGTCCTCGGTGAATGGAGATTCATTAAAAGTTGTATTAGGTTCATACTTCTTAAAACTATAATTTTTTCTACTGAGCTGTCACATACTTATTTGAAGTTTTAATTTCATACAATGAAGTCATCACTCGCAAAAGCACGTATTTTCAGCAGTTCGGGCGCTTTTGTTAAACATTTTATGGTTAAAAAGGAGCATAGACAATGGACCTCAACCAATAAGCCAAGCACAAGCCGTGTTGGCCGGATAAGTTGGTTTCATACATTTTCTATTTTCCACTTTATTGTTCTAATTTGCATGTTCATATTCAAACTAATGAATGTGTGAATAAAAAAGGTAGTACCATTTGGCTCCGACCCTACGTTGCTCAATTATCTCAAAATTCCCCCACACTTTTGTAAGACTTCACTATTTTAATGTTACAGAAGTTACCTGTGTCTTTGTGTATAATTCTTGTCCATTTACGCTTATGCTCATGGCCCTCAAGCCTCATACAAATTTGTCATTTTAAATGACTATGAAATCAAAAAAATAAAAATCATTGCCCACAAAGTAATTTTATTCTACTTTTTTTGGAAATGAGCAAATGTCAATTAATTTATTCTGAAAATAATATGGAACATTATAATCTTATAAACTATTAAAAACAAAAGAGCTGAGGTTCAAACTTCAAAATTGTTACTCTATATTCGGTATGTTTTATTACCAGATTCGATGCACTGACTTTAAATTAAGTGGATGCACATAATATTGTAGGCTTTTTCACCTACATTATTTTTTTTCTTTCTCACTTATTGAAGTATACCTCAGTTTTTGACTAAGAGGCTGAATACAGGGTTTTCCATTTTGCGGTTTCAAAAGTAAACGTAAATAAAACACATATACAAATTTTTTTCATTTATAATTCTTTTATATTACAATGTTTGAACGTTGACATTATGTATGAAACACTACATCATTTAAATGACCACCAGGCGCATTGTTGCGAGCATCGATTCCTTTGAGCTAATTTTCGACCAATTTTCGACACATATTGGGCAGTATCTCAGATATAATTTGACGAATGATGGTTTTTAGTTGCTCAAGCATCAAAGGTTTATCTGCATACAGTCTTTCACGTAGCCCCACAAAAGAAAGTCCAACGGTGTCAAATCGCATGATCTTGGTGGCCAGTTGATATCACCACGACAAAAAATTACGCGGCCAAGAAATGTCTTTTGCTATAAAGCCATATTCGCTAGAGTTGTGTGAAATATGGCACCGTCTTGTTAAAACCACATATTCTCCAAGTCGTATTCTTTAACAGCAGGCAAAAAAAGTCAGTTATCATATGACCATAACACTCCGAATTGGCGGTGACAGTCTTCCACTGTCGTTTTCGAAGAAGTAAGGTCCAATTACACCTCCAGTCAGTTATAATATGACCATAACGCTCCGAATTGGCGGTGACAGTCGTTCCACTGTCGTTTTCGAATAAGTAAGGTCCAATTACACCTCCAGTGACTTTTTGTGGATGTAATAGCCTCTCTTCAATTATTTGAAGATTCTCAGAACCCAACATACTACAATTGTGTTTATTAACATACCCATCCGAGTGAGAAATGTGATTCGTCACTGAAGAAAATTTTGTTCGAAAAATCGCCGTCCACCGCTTGTTGTTCTGTTCAAGCAACCATTCCACGTATCTTCTTCAGTTGTTGTGTGAGCTGGACTTTATTTGGATGTGGGTGTAGATCAAAATGCAAAATACGCCATAATTCCTGAGAACGACGAGGAATCGACACATTCGGGTCTTTGGCAACACTTTTACTTACAGCAGCGATATTTTCAGTGGTACGAGTGAAACGATGATGCACAGGCCTTACAATGTCTGTAACCATTCCAGTCTGTTTAAATTTCTTCAAAATTTTGCCAATTGCTTGCGTAGTTAAACAATTATGTAAACCATAATCTCCTCTTAAAGCACGATATGTGGCTGCGGCAGAATTATCATTTCTGTAGTAGGTTTTAACAATTTTTATACGTTCGTTGTGGGATAGTTAAGCGATCCATTTTCGTTAATGGAAGACTATCAACTGAAAAAAAAAATGGTTTCTTAGTTTGACAGATGTTGAACTCCAGTCCTATACTTTATGACTTTCTTATATACCTCTCCTCTACTACCTCTACTTCCTTCGTGTATCCTTCTATTTTTGTATACTTTGGTTGATACCCTTTAAGGTTGTTTCTTTATGTTTCTCCAAAAGCTTAGATTTTTTATTTTTAAAAGCTGAACTGTTGTTTCTTTCCTGCTGATAGCTCTTCAGTTTCATGTTGCTGTTCCTGATGTTTTTCTTAATGTTCTTGGACCGGAACATTTGGCATTTATATCTCTTCTATTGGAGATATAATTTGCAGTTGGTTTTGGTATCCTCCAGCTGCTTTAATTACTTTTAATTGTTGTATACTTTCTTTTAAACTTTGAATTTCAAGTCAACCCAAACATTAAAACTGTGTGTATTCTAATGGAATAAGCAATTCAAACCTTTTGCCAACCATCTCTATCTCTTATTGGAGGACCCTTGCTTTTCAGCTGCTCAGCTATGTTATTTTATGTTTTTTTTTAAATTTTTGTAGCTATGCCCTTTAAAGAACACCTAGGCAACTGCTCATTCGTCTACATTGAAAATGGTTTAGATTTGTTAACAAAAAAGCAAATGTAATGAAATTGTTCTTGTTTTATTTATCATAAAACAAAATAACAATCAATTTCAAAAACAGTAATTTGACAAGAAGAATTACAGTTTTTCGAGCAAACTTTTGAACTAAAGATAACGTTTTTTTTCTTACTTGTCGCTTCCTTTCGTTTTACAGAATGCTGATTGAAAGTTTTCAAAGACGGCGACGTTTGACGCTTACTTACAACTGACAACAAATCAAGTGACAAAAGTTGAAAACGACTTAGGGAATGCAAATTGGCTGCGTTCAATCTCAGGCAGATAGGGTATCCGGATACCTTTTTGTTAGTGTTTTACGTTTAAAATAACAGCTGAGATGTCAAAAAAGGAATCCAAAGGTATCCAAGAATTTCTGGGGTATGTAGGTATCTGACAGAACAGCTAATTCAACACATGGTTGAATTTCAAGAAACTTGAAAATTGATTTCAGCTTTTTGTATTTGTTGGTAAACAAAAAGATACAAAATGTTAGTTGAAGCTTGAAGTTTATTTGAGGATGTTCTATACATAACATAATAGACAATGAAGAAGCTATTTGCCTCCGAGTTCATCATTGTCCGACGAATCAGTTGAATTATCCATTAAATGTTTTATCTTACAACAATTTTGACTTCGAAGCTTAAATGTTTCTCTGCTTTTTGTGAACAGCTTAAAATGTTGTTTTTATTTTTTGACAGCTATCTCAATGCAGCTATCCAACTCGTTCAACAAGGTATCTAAAAATCCACTTATCCAAGATACCTATCTCAAAATTAAAATTGAATATTTTTAATGATGAGTTTCAATGATATTCATAACTTGAGCCTTATAGTTGAAGTGAAAAACCAAAAAAAAACGCATGATATTTAAATCACATGATGACACACTCTTAACTTAATTTTTATTTCGATTTTATTTGACTTTTTCTTTCTTTTTAACTTTTTTTTTCAAAACTAAAATCTTTTTACTAAAAATTATTAATTTCATTAAGATGAAGCAAATGTTTTAGTAAAATTGCATTCAAAAGATAAGATGCTTTTTAAGGCAAGTATGTTTGAACAGTAAAAAGATTTAAAATCAAAAAGTGTTTTCAATA
The DNA here is from genome assembly GCA_951509635.1 of Eupeodes luniger. NCBI lineage: Eukaryota > Metazoa > Arthropoda > Insecta > Diptera > Syrphidae > Eupeodes > Eupeodes luniger. The sequence goes on along the minus strand of OX608075.1, from coordinate 74,747,860 downwards.
GCTAAGTTTCGTGACGCACAGAACTGCTTTAAACAAAATGTTGTTTTTATACGAAATTTTTAGATTTTAAAATGTATTCCAGAATAAATTAATTAATTAATTACAATTTTTAAAATTGCCAACACCAATTAAATCGCAGGTGAGTATACATTCTGTGTCAAATTATTTTATATGTACGTATACATATTCTATATTTTGTAGAAGAAAATATATGTATGTATGTATTTTTAGATCGTGGTATTCGTAAACATAACATAGCGGACAATTTTACTAATAACATTTGTTTCGCATTTTATTATAACAAACAATCAAAAACTAAAAAATGTGGTGGCGAGCAATTAAATACATTTTCAACCAAATCAATTAAACTAATTTTCTGCATAAATTTATACCAAAGACATTTCTTAATTCTTTAAATCTATATGAACAGTGATGAGTGGTGTAGGGAAATTTTTGGATTTTTGTTAAAATTTATTTGATTTTAGTGTTTTGAACTCCAAATTTATGTTTTATATATTCTATTATGGACAAATTGCATGGATGAAACAAAATATGCATTGGAATAAGAGCCATTTAATTTCATTACAAACCTTTCGATCCCCCTTAAGCCTTTATAATCCTTTTCCAATTGTTATCATCATAGCTTTATTCTATCTAACACAATACTCCTTGTTATGAACATTTTTATAAATATATGGACTTTCTTAGTTCTATCTTTAACCAAAATGTAAAATTTGTATATATTTCCCTGAATTTAAAAATTGAAATTATAATTTTCTCACAGTTGGATGAACGAGTAAAACACAATTCACAGACTGTAGAAACAACACCTGTGAAAGAAATGTGCCATAAACTGGAGAAACAATGCCGGATAGAAGCTGACATTTACTTAGCAACCCCAGTTCAGGTTATCGAAGATATCGACGTACCCCAAGCATTTGCCGATAAGAAACCTATTCAGACAGTTGGTAGGACGATAACAACCTTACTTACTACAGAAGCTGTAAGCAGACTTTCTAGTGACACCAGTTCAATTCTCACAAATGAGAGTCTAACACCCAGTGAAGATTCCGATACCATTCGTATTTATGATCTGAAAAAGCAAGAAACACGACTTGTGAAGGAAACAACTCAAACAACAACAATTACAGTGCCAAAATCTCCAGAAAAGAAAGTTCGTCCAACAGAACTTGATATAATGCCGACACTAGCACCACCAATTGCCACAGTATCGGCAAAGTGTTCCACACCAACTTCGTTTAAATTCTTACAGCCCAAAAGGAAGCTAATTAATCCTAGTCAAGTGCTGTCCATCGACCAAGATAGCACTCCTGTAATTTTTTGTTTTTCCTTTTCTAATGAATGTTTAGCTAACTGAGCCATCTTTTTCTTAGTTAACACCATCTACCCCAGATAAAACAGTTATTGAGGCCGAAGTTGTCCATGCAATGCCATCAGTTAAAGCCTTGGCAAAGGTCTTCCTTATGACTTCATCAACTTCATCATCGGATAACAAATGGCGCAAGGTAAGTGTGCTTAACCGGCTACAAGGACCAGAAGCAGGAATATCAAATTCTTTTGTTAAGGCCCGCGCAAAAACACCCATGCAGTTCTTCAAACCTACAACGCCAACTGCAACGGCAGCGGCAGCGGGAACAGCAGCAACAGCCAATTTCAACAGAGGCATTCAAAAGCAACCAGAACCAGTAATTCCAGATACAACTAGTCAAGGATCCGAGGACGCAACAATTGCTTCCGATTTATCGTCACTCGAAACGTAAGCTAAATATTATAATTAAATATATATTTTCTAATCCATTTGATAAATTTGTATCTTTGTTTCTAATTTTTAAAGAGATCCACCATCAAGAATTGACGGCGATACTTTAGATGAAGACAGAGTTGTTCTATCAGGATGTTTGAGAAATAATATTGCTTTCTTTGAGAATTTAAAGAATAAGTAAATATTTATGTTTATGGGATGAGGACTTATTGTTAAGTCTGAATCGGATTGGTTATAAAGCTTGTGTACTTAGGATTTATGTTTAGGTATCTTCATACAAATTCAAAACAATGAAGATATTTTGAAGCTTAAATTAAAAAAGAAGTAATATATTATTACAAGAACATCCTGTAGAAAAATTATTTTATATAAATACAAACATATATAAAAGAAAAGAAAACAATATTTATAACCAAACAAAAAATGTATTAGTGCCATTGGAATATTATTTTATGATGAATATTATAAATTATGTGCCCTATTATGTCAATTTTATATACCTTAATGTATCTAACCTATATAGATATAAACTTAAATGGAGATCATTATTTATTTTGTATACCAAAGATGATCGCCAAAAAATTATGCCTTCAAAAGGCGCCAAATAGATCAAAATGTTAAATTAATAGTCTTAAAATGTTAAACTGATACAAATAAAAACATATATATGTACCTACTATATTTGAATTATTTTTACTATTTTATTTTACTTGTTTTGATTCTGTTTAGATGAATCCGTCATAAAAATAAAATAATTTATTTAGTACGTCACCGTCGGATAAAAAGAGTTGGTGAATAATGCCCACCCTTTCTATCTCTATAAAAATGATTAAGACAGTTTCTTCCACTTTTATCGAACGTGATTTAAGCCGAGAATAACATGGAGACATTTTTACCATAGAACTGCCGCATGACCCAGTTTTCAATTAGTATTTTTTAAAGATACAGCCATTAATCTCAATAAAACCATACAAATTGTATTGTAGAGCTTCAAAGTCTTAATTATCACCATCAGTAAAAAAATTATATCAAGTCTCTTTTACGACGAATCCTCCAAATGTTTATAATCGTCCTTAATTTAATTTCATATACAGTTTCCAGTCAAAGGCTTAGGGGCCGGTTATAGCTATCAGTAAAATCCATCAGTAAAATTTTTGTTTTTAGTTTTTGAACATGTTATAGAATTATTTCTAGCAAAAGATTGATGCAATAAGATGAATCCTATATTCAAGTATTTTTTTCAAAAAGAAACAATGCATTTAAAGTTTTATTTAATTTATAAATCCATTTTAATTTTTATAATGATGAAATTTCATTTTACTGAACAGCTGACTGCCAAAAGCCAAAAAAAATCCATTTCGTTTTAGGGACCAGTTATAGCTATCATTGAAATCGATCCGGGAAAAATTTTGAATCGATATTTAATGTTGTTTCCCTTCGATTAGAAATGAAAATTATATGCTGATCGATCGGAAATCACCCAAAGAATTTTTTTGAGGAAAAAAAGTGTAATTGCGCATTTGTTTTTCTCTAAAAATGTATTTTTCTATTTTCCGGACGGAAATTCATTTTCCTGAACAGCTGATACTTGTATGTTCAAAAGTGAAACGAATCGTTCCAATGATTTGTGTTCCAATTTCACACAATTCCAATGACAGATTTCTGTTCGTAAAAATTTTTCGGTGGCTTTCAATCAGGACATTTTTTTCAATGACAGAAGTTTTTAATAAAAGCTATAAACGACCTGCCAAAAAAATTCCAATGTTTGTTTTCAATGATGAAAACCAATGATAGCTATAACTGGCGCCTTACTTTTGGTGTTCCAATTTTTTACTGTTCCGATCAAATCATTAAAAATTTTATTGATGAAAGCAACAGTAAGGCGCCAGTTATAGCTATCATTGGTTTTCATCATTGAAATTTTATTGATGGATTTTACTGATAGCTATAACCGGCCCCTTAAAGAACAATTATAAAAAGGGTTTTGCTCATTTCTGGCCAAAAGTGTACACAAACAAAATTTGTCTCATATGAAAAGAGACATATATCTTGTTATATGGATGCAATATTTTGAAAATCCTTGAAGTCCAATCTGGGATATTCTAGATTTTAAAAACATTAACTTAGAGCAGCTTCAGAGCGATGTTGCTTAAACTGACTGTAGTTTTTCTTCAAGAAAATGTTTGACAGCTTTTTACTTCAAACGTTCAGGTATAAACAAAGCAAATACATAGCAAACAAATTCTATGTATACTTTGGTTCACTATTAAAATAAAGAACTTAATAAAAAAATTACATACCCAAAGTGGAAGAGAAACAGCTCCCAGGTAAACTCCAAAATAAGGGGATTAAAACGATTATTTGATTCCAAATGACTCGATATGAAATTTCTTGGGAATGAAATCTTGAAGAATATGCGTGAACTTGGTTGTGGACGAAAAAATCTGTAGTACCTAAAAATGTTGGCATGGCACTAGTAAATTATGTAGTGATTTTACAAATATTCAATCGATGGTAACTTCAAGTGCATCTACTCATTGCAATTATAACCAGTTTGAGCCTAATGGTGATCAAACGTTGATGATTGTGATGTCTTACACGCTGTTTTGAAAAGAGAGTCTAAGTCAACCAGCTTTGACGAGATTCATCATTTTTCATTCATTAAAACTATTGTAACTTATATACATATATACTTCTTTCCTGTGTTATGGAAAGAAGCAAAATGCTTCCACTCGTCAAGAAAACAGCAACACGTAGTTCATCAGCAGAGTAGAGGCATATTTTTCAATATATTACCATATTTGTCTAAAGTGATGAAAAACTGTTGCACAAATAAGTTTCAAAATATCTTCAGAGAAATAACCTAATCAACGTATTCAATTTTGTTTCCGGGCAAAGCATAGTTGAGCTCAGGGCCGGATTTAGGGGAGGGCAACCGGTACTTTTTTTTTTGCTCTCTTACCTTTACCTACAGCGTACAGTACTTTGTACTGTACATACATGATTATTTAATTATATTTATCTTAAATAACAGAAATCATTGATCTATATTATTGTTCACATCAATCAGGCAATCGGTGAAATATCAAAATATCAAATGGCCCTGATAAGAAGGACCTATAATTGCATTGAGAATGTATTTGGTTTTGATGGTAACAAATTGCACTGGAGAGCGCTCATTTTCAAAAATGAAAATTATAAAAAATAGGCTTCGAACCACGATGGGACAAAACCGTCTATCGAAGCTTTCTCTCCTGAGCATTGAAAGCGATTTACTCCGAGAACTGGATTTCAACGAAATCATCAACGATTTTTCGGCTAAAAAAGCTGGAAAGGTTCCGTTCGTTAACCCTAAAATTAATTTCAGATAATTCTTTTTAATAATTTGGGGCGTGGGGGCCTCCACTCCTTTATTGTCCCGAGGCCTCTGGACCTCTAAATCCGGCCCTGGTTGAGCTACTTCATTGATTAAGGTAACCGAGGATATAAGAAATGCAATTGATAAGGATCAAGTAACTTTCCTAGCTTTACTAGATTTTTCAAAAGCATTTTGTATATGTAATCAACCACAAAATTTTATTACAAAATTGAAAAAAGGAATTTAGTTTTTCCTCAGGCAGGCAGATATCATACATTTGTAGGTAGAAGATCTCAAGCTGTTTTTGTAAATATATAATAAGACTTCGAATTACTTGTGGTGATCCACAGGAAACAATTTTAGGCCCCCTTTGTTTACACTTTTCATCAACAATCTGCCTCTTTGCATAATAAATATTTGTTCCAAACATTTGTATGCTGATGACTACCAGCTTTATTTTAGTTGAAAACTGACTGAAGATAGAAGATAGTTTATGTAAAATAAACGAAGATCTTGAAAGTGTTAACAAATGGTCTGCAGCAAATTAGCTCAAAATAAATTCTTCAAAATCAAGCTCCATTTGTATCTATAAAAACCAATTTCACCTAAGCTACATATATGCCTCCAGTTCTTCTTATGTTGAAAAAGTTAAAAACTTAGGTGTGTATTTTAGCGGAATTTTAAGATGGGATAAACGCATTCAACAAATTATTGGCAAAATATATGGATTACTTAGGAACCATTTATTTCATCGCAACATTTTACATCTTTTGGCTATAAATGTATGGTGGTAAAATCACTAATAGTTCCTATAATAACTTATGGTTGCGAGATTCTTTGTTATAAAAGTGCTGAAACTAAGAATAAATTAGTAATTGCTTATACGAGTATCAACATTGTAAGATACGTGTATAATATTAAGAGGAGTGATCACGAGTAGATTTTCTAGAACAATATTTGGATACACAATCCACACTTACATTAATTACAGAACACTTATTATTCTGTACAAGCTCATAACCATGAAAGAGCCCTTATATTAACATATATAACCTCTTGTCTTCTGCAAGAACATCGCGTTCTATTACATTAATACAGCCCTTATTTACTTGCCGTATAACTCAAATGTATATTTTCATCCATACCACTATATAGATTGTTTGAGTCGCTACCAGAAAGCATCTGGAGACTTTTTGACACACGTAACTTTGAGACCGTTTTGTTTGAGTCAATGGGCAGGTTCAGCCGACATAAGGGACTTAAAAGTAAGGCAAGTTTCTTGCATCTGATTGGCCAGCTGCCATAAAATTGACTTCCAATTAAGGCAACTTTATTGGAAAGTTAGGCAAGAAAAATCTCCCTTACTATCAAGTCAAGTCAACTTATGTCAAAATGACAATTGATCATGTTTTTTAATTCAACTAAAAGCTGAACTTTAGTACTCAATGATTTATTTATTTTCTGAACAACTTCATTTAATGCTTTCTGTAAAAAGGTTCCTTGTAAATTTGGAAAAGAAATAAGTAAAATTTCTTTAAAATACAAAATACAAATCATGATAGACTTGTAGCTTCCTGAGGAGTGTTTTGTAGAAAATAATGATTTTGGTAATTTTTGTACTATGAACTTGAAGTAGAAGTTTGTGAAGTAAAGTTCTGAATTTTAATTTCATGACACTTAAAAAACTATCTAGTTGCCTTGGTCAAAATTTACGTTCAAAGAATGAAGTTGACTGCAAATGAAGTCCCTTATGTTGTCTGAACTTGCCCAATGAAAACTAATTTCATAAATATAAATTTGAAATAAATTATTTTATTTAAAAGGTATAGTCTCAGAGCCGGAATCATATTTTAAGAATGGAGAGAAAACCAAAATTCCTTTGCATGAATGTGAGCGTTCGAAAATGGTAATTTTTCTGATTTTGGGGTCGACTTAACATGTGTATAATAATGGGCAGGTTCAGACAACATTAGGGACTTCATTTGCAGTCAACTTCATTCTTTGAACGTAAATTTTGACCAAGGCAAGTTTTTCAAGTGTAATGAATTTCAAATTCAGAACTTTACTTCACAAACCTCTACTTCAAGTTCATAGTACAAAAACTAACAAAATCATTATTTTCTACAAAACACTCCTCAGGCAAGCTACAAGTCCATCACGATTTGTATTTTGTATTGTAAAGAAATATTACTTATTTCTTTTCCAAATTTACAAGGAACCTTTTTACAGAAAGCATTAAATGAAGTTGTGCGGAAAATAAATAAATCATTGAGTAATAAAGTTCAGCTTTTAGTTGAATCAAAAAACATGATCAATTGTCATTTTTGACATAAGTTGACTTGACTTGATAGTCAAGATTTTTCTTGCCTAACTTTCCAGTCAACTTTCCAATAAAGTTGCCTTAATTGGAAGGCAATTTTTTGGCAGCTGGGCAATCAGATGCAAGAAACTTGCCTTACTTTCAAGTCCCTTATGTCGGCTGAACCTGCCCAATGTTTGGCCATTTCAACAGCTGATATAATATTTATAGATGTTGGTGACATTGGAACTGAACTTTTACTTGAATATTTGTTATTTGAACCGTAGAATTCAGTATTTGCACCCTGAACAACTAATCCAATTGGAACATATTCAGAGGTTGCACTACCACTAACCGTTGTACCAACATCAAATGCAGTCCTTGTTCCTAATTGTGTCACTGTACAGCTAACATGCAAAACTTTAGAGCCAGCCGGCAATGACTCCCATTCAGAATGTGATAAATAAAATGGCAGAAAATCTACCGGTATTAATGCCAGCGGTGAAGTAATTGCGTCATAAGTTGTTTGAGTTAATTTTTTAACTGCATAGCCATAAGAAAATAAAATTCTTGTTTTACTAAATTCCAAATTCACCCATTTAGATGGTCTACTCGGATGGATAAAGGTTAAATTTCCCTGTACACTGGTCGATGCGGACCCAGATGATGAAGAGCCTCCTGAACCACTGGCTCCATCTCGAAGTCCTGAATTCGGTCCCCTTGAAGTCCCACTCTCCGCAATATCCATCGGCTCCTGGCCATTATTTCGTTCTTGTGCCATATCAGGTACTTGAGACAAAAAATCGTCACTAAAATCAGCACTACGACTTTGATCCACTAGTCTGTAGTTAACGTTTCTAGATATGTTTGGATTGTCTGGAATGTATTCATCAACATCACCACATCGAATTAATTTTGTTGGATTTAATATTTCTTGTTCTTCGTCTTCGTCACCAGCACGATTACGTTTGATTGTGCCACCACTTAAACTAATACCATAGGTTCTTTCGTATCTATCGCGTAAATGTTTCCAATAATGACTGTCTTTATCGTAATGTCTTCTTAGAGCTTTACCTTCATCACTTAATTTATAATCGTTTATTCGCGGAAATTTTTGTTTTAATCTTTTCCATTCACTTTCTAAATGATTTAATTTATATTCTTCCAAATAATCTTTCCAACAAGGAATATCTTTACCCATTACGGCACCACCATCATCACCAATATTACGAGGATATTGGACTTTGAAGACACTTTCAATGCCATATTTTACACCGAGACCGAGTACTCCCACTAAATCAGCAACACGACGAGTCGCTTTGAAGTCTATCAAAAAACTACTTATTGCCTCGCGATCTGCTGCCCTTATATCTTCGGGTTTCTCTGCTAGCGCATACTCCAAATCATGTATATACGCTAAAAAATCAGTACTATTCACTATTGGCGCGTGGTCACTCAAATCATTGCCCGGCCCCAAATAATTATATCCCGGCCATGTTGCCATGATCACTACCCTTTAATACTGACAACCCTCAACAAACATAACACACTACTTATGTACTACAGAACAGAACTATTGTTGTACATATATATGTATGCATATATAGCGTTTAAATTTTACATGTGCTATGCATATATATTGAATTTTGCATGTGCGCGATTTCGAAGAAATTAGCACATGTAAAATTTATAACACTGTTGTCCGACGACGACGACGACGACAACACCACCCAGCAAAAATCGAACATGATGCATTGCTCGCGCTAGGCGCGAGCTGCATGTGATTGCTGGTGGCTGTTGTCGTCGTCGTCGTCGTCGGACAACAGTGTTATAAATTTTAATAGTTTTTTAAATGCGTTTTTAAACTTAAAACCCAAATAACTAACGGGTGATTTTTTAAGAGCTTGAGAACTTTTTTTAAAAAAAAAAACGCATTAAATTTGCAAAATCTCATCGATTCTTTATTTGAAACGTTAGATTGGTCCATGACATTTACTTTTTGAAGATAATTTCATTTAAATGTTGACCGCGGCTGCGTCTTAGGTGGTCCATTCGGAAAGTCCAATTTTGGGTAACTTTTTCGAGCATTTCGGCCGGAATAGCCCGAATTTCTTCGGAAATGTTGTCTTCCAAAGCTGGAATAGTTGCTGGCTTATTTGTGTAGACTTTAGACTTGACGTAGCCCCACAAAAAATAGTCTAAAGGCGTCAAATCGCATGATCTTGGTGGCCAACTTACCGGTCCATTCCTTGAGATGAATTGTTCTCCGAAGTTTTCCCTCAAAATGGCCATAGAATCGCGAGCTGTGTGGCATGTAGCGCCATCTTGTTGAAACCACATGTCAACCAAGTTCAGTTCTTCCATTTTTGGTAACAAAAAGTTTGTTAGCATTGAACGATAGCGATCGCCATTCACCGTAACGTTGCGTCCAACAGCATCTTTGAAAAAATACGGTCCAATGATTCCACCAGCGTACAAACCACACCAAACAGTGCATTTTTCGGGATGCATGGGCAGTTCTTGAACGGCTTCTGGTTGCTCTTCACTCCAAATGCGGCAATTTTGCTTATTTACGTAGCCATTCAACCAGAAATGAGCCTCATCGCTGAACAAAATTTGTCGATAAAAAAGCGGATTTTCTGCCAACTTTTCTAGGGCCCATTCACTGAAAATTAAACGTTGTGGCAGATCGTTCGGCTATTCATGATGAAATGTCAAGGCATACTGAGCATCTTTCTCTTTGACACCATGTCTGAAATCCCGCGTGATCTGTCAAATACTAATGCATGAAAATCCTAACCTCAAAAAAATCACCCATTATTTTCATCATCAAGAATTTGTAAAGCACGTATGAGTTGTTGTACAAAACATGCAAACCAACTTCAGACACAAATTTTAAAAACATTAAAAATTAGTTAAAAGTTTTAAATATTTCTGTAAAACCTTAAGTAAAGTACATATAGGCATAAAGTTTTCCCTATTTCCCTGTTGTTGGACATTGAAGGGCAACATTGTTTAACTGAAATGGTTTGACGAGAATATCGATATGTTAAGTCTCATTGATACAAGTGCCATACATGGATAATGGCAAGGGGAGTATACCTCACTTTAACGATACAAGACAGCACTGAGTTTTCGAAACATTAAAGCAAAAATAAGGTTTTTTATTTCGCATTATAAAATGCTGTTTAGGTCGGAATTTAATGAGTTAATTATAGAAGACGGAAGCTAAGAGTAATATCGTTAGCTTAACAATGTATTGGACTAGAAGCTGCAGACATGAGATCATCAATGAAAATAGGAAAAAGTGACGGAGATAAAACAGAGCCCTGGGGCACACCACCATTTATTTTGTGGTTTTCCACACTTGAACCCATCCAATACTACTTGTATTGAATGATCGGAAAGGTAATTACTAATCCGATGAAGAAGGGATTCATGAAAACCAAAAGCTTTCTCTAGAGAGCTAAGAAATGGAGTGCCATTGACAATGAGCGGAAATACTGTACTGTCTTTGGGAAATTGCAGTATTTTTTGCCGTAAGTTTTAGTCATGCATACATTTGATCTGTAGAATATGGGCTTTGCAGGAATTCCTGGCTTGCTTAAACTGCGTTTAAGTTTTTTAAGAACTTAAATTCAAATACTTCAAAATCTGTTCACTGGAGAGCAAAAACAATATTTTAAACTAACAAATATACCCTTCATTGCAAGGTTTTATCAGTTATTCTGCTAGAAAGAGAAATGTTATTTTCAGTTCTATTATCTCAGCTTGCCCATTAACGATTTTGGAAATATTGCCATCATATTAAAAGCTCAACTTCACCATTTATTTCATACCAAACTTAATCGTTTACGCTCTTGGTGAAGGATGCATAGTAAAATAGGAATTCCACTTCTTTAAAGAAAAAAGTTCACTCCAGTTTATGTTTAAATAATAATTTATTGTCAGATTAAAAATATAAAATTTTATTTTATTTATTTCATTTTTGTTTAAGTGGGGAATACATAATAATGTTTATAAAATCCCTAAATTCTTTTTTAATTGTTTGCCTTTATATTATGTGGCGGCTTATGTGATGATAGAATTAAAAATAAAAATACTTGTATAGATAAAAAGAAAATCAAATTAAAAAGAAATAAGAAAAAAAAAACATTGAATGCAAGAAAGGCACTGTAAAATCGCTGTAAAATCGGGAAAGAGTTCACTCTGTTATAAACATTTTCAAAAACCTATCATGGTTTTTTCTTCATTCATCAACATAGTACATTTTTTTTAATTAACTTATCAATTAAAATAAAGTTGAATAGAAAGTAGAAAAAATAATGGAAGTCCAATTACATTATTATAAATATTCTTCTAGGGAATGATTAAAACTTAATAGCTCTAGTCAAAGAGCACTGTGATGGATTTTCTTCGGATGCTCGGCAATGTAGAGGACATAGATGAGTGGAATTGCGAAACATAATGCTAAAATTAAAATAAATAAACACACCCACGACATGTCACAATCTGATCCTGACCAGTCCCAGGGACGAACAGCCGGTCCGGGAATTATTCTTGGTTGAGGTATTGAGTCATCTAGAACGCCACTCATTAGGGGCTCATAGGGATCTGAATGATTGTTACCCATTGATAGGCTGTTATCTGCAATGAAAGTAAAAACACGAAGGATAAAATCAATCATAGATATTTCATGTTTCTGTGGAAATTGTTGATACTTTCAACGTGACCACTACAATATTTTATTTTAATTTTTTACTTTTTGTAGGAAATAAGTTTTTTAAAATAATAAGATACCAAAAGGAACCATAATACTTAGTAAAGAAAATTATGTTTTTTCAGAAGTTGCCTTTCGAATTTCCTGTACAAAGACACGCTTCAGACATAGAGAAAGCCATGTATCTGTTTAGAAGCGCCGATGTAGAGGATTTTTCAATAAGAGGTTTTATTTTGAACAGCCCACTTTTTGTGCAGATGTCAATTTTAAAGCTATCATTTTTGGACATTTGATAAATAAAAACTACTTCACTAATAAGAATAGAACGAAAATTCACTATAAACATGGTATAAATACTAGACTCATAATTCGTAGAACTAAACCATTTTTGGGTCATCTTCAAGCACTTTCTTGGCCGATAATAGTAAAACTGTTGGACAATTTGAGCTGTTGGGACAAGTTAACGATGTGAAGAATCATAGCAGAATGTGTAGCCCATAGTGTTGAAGAGAGAAAGCACATAGGATATTTAATAAACGTGTTCATTCACGTGCTCGAAAAGATGATTAAATTGGCCGCCGACACATCTTGTGGATAAACATGTCTGGACTTTTTTCTTTGCTGTCTATGCCAATGCACCACAATCAATTCAAAACCTTAAGGACGGAATTCGTGAAACAAGGTATTGTGCGAATCGGCCATGGAAAACTTTATGAAGAGGACATGTTGCTGCAACCATAGCCGTAGCGCCATTTGGCTGATGTCGATTGTTAATGGCATAATTTTTTCTTTACAATGAAATAAACAGCCATTAATTAGAATATTAAAGGTATACAAAATCCTTTAAGTATGCGATTATTATAATACAAAAATCTCTTACAAAATGCTCATTTGTATAATAATCAAAATGAAACCGTCAATTGGAAAACCCTGTGAGTCTATGGCATAAGGATGGCATACAATTATTCTTTTTTGACAAAGCCCTAAGAAAGAATTGGATACAAAAATGAATATGCAGTTGTTAAATTGCGTGTAAAAAATAGCAATCTTCAATTTTTGGAGAAAATAATTATAAAAATATCCTCTTAATCAGTTTAGACACTTTCGAAAGTGTGATTGAAAGCATTCGACCCATTTGATAGACAACGCAGTCTACAAAATCCGCAAAATTGCAAAGTATATATACTTTTATTGTTTGTTGATAAATAATAATAATCTTATCACAAGAAGGGTCATCTTTAATCAACAAAAAAAGTGTTTGCTCGGAGCGTTGTCCGAATTTTGAATGAACAATTTTTAATTTAAATCTGGAGAAGAATAATTGTTTAAATTGCTTTAAAAAAAGCGATAACATTTTTAATATGTGCCAACCAAATTATACCGCACGATCTGATTGCACTTACTTGGTCCATAAAAAGTTCAAGATTATGAAGTAATTATGAAAAATAAACGCTCATATTATTATTTATTGATACAAATTAATTGATTTATTTATTGAAAGATTGAAAATTCATACATAAATATTCTTGCACGCGATTTTTTAATCAAAATCATTAAACAGTTGATTTTGTTTGATATGTTTCTTATTTGTTTTATAAATTTATGATTTAAGTATAGGTAATCTAAAGTTAACATCTATCTATCTATCAAGCCTTTGAGAACATTATAAACCGACGGATCCTATAGGAATAATAATTCTACCTACGCAGTCATCGAACTGAGAGCAAACAACGAAGAAACCATCTTTTTCAAGGCATTCTTCAAGACGCTGCGGATCACAGAATTGACAAAAGCACTTTTTTTGGCACATACCTGGACTGAAAAGACATCGACAGTTTAAGTTCTCTTACAGGAATAAAAGGTGCAACCAAAAACTGTTCCAATCGTAATTACATCATTTATGGATTCCAGGTCATGTTGGTATTAAAGGAAACTCGAAAAATTCTGTCATAGAGAACAAAACTTTCTTTGAAAACATCACGAAACACATCTTCGAATTTCTTACAACAAAACTCTAATCAGAGAAGAATGCATAACTTTATTCCAGATTAGAGTCGGAAAAACTAGTTTTTCAAGTCGTCACTATTTTACTAACGCTATCACTTTGGCACATGCTTGCCGATTGTCCGATTTCTCGCCAAACTAAAGATAAAGATTGCATAGAACTTAAGAAGAAACAGATAGCAGAAATACTTGATCCATTCGATTTCCAAACCTTTCAGCGCATTAAAATAGCCAAAAACCTACACAACAAGTCTAAAGGCATTTAAAACATTTACTATAAATACTATAACTTATCTTTAATTTGAGAAGATTGTCTAGTTGCCCTCATGTCTTCCATGTAAATAATTTTATAAAATAATTTTTCTAATTTATTTTTGATAGATATGTACAATATATCCGGCGTTTGTTGATATTTTCAGCTTCTCTAGCTTTTTTTATTCTTCGCAATGCCAGCTCCCGAATGTGGTCCCTTTCATCAAACAACATACTGATAAGCAGGTTTTCTGGATGTGCAAAATAAGCATTTCTTTCTATAACAGAATCCACAACACATCTCAAATTTTCGGGTAAATATCGAGAGTACATAATTAATTGGAAAATATGTTTGGCTCCATCCTTAAAAGACGCCTGTCGCTTGATTCGGAACCAAATTGGAGCGTATACTTTGACGACGTAGTTGACAAGCAATAGCAAATTCTCTGATGGACGAAGAGTACTAACATAAAGTCTCAGTATGCGGTTAGCTGAAGTAAGTCATCTCGAGTGCGCCATTTTTCCAGATTGACGGTTTGCCAGCTCAGGAGAACAGAAACCAGTAGATACAGCTTGACATATCTGATAAAGATATTTTTGATCCGTACTAAGTTCATCAACCACATTTTTCGGCAAGTTAGGCATATTACCAGCCAATGCACAGAAGCTCACTGTGGTTTTACTTTCGCAATCAGCTAATTGTTTCCCAATAGGTCCAGAATATTCTCTAGGACCCGAAGTGCAACCATCTAATGTCAAGAATAAATGACGAAGAGGTAACTCATTGGCGTGAAGCATGCAAATACACCATTGCAGCGGTCTCTTCAAGAACTCCTCTAATTTGAATGACGCCTCCCTTCCAACCAGTGTTAGTTGCAGTTCCGTCACATCCAATGCAAAGCACGTCATCTAAATTCCAACCTTGACTCTCTAAAAAGGTTGTGATGGAAGTAAAAATCCCTTTTGCGGTTCCACGACCTGGTGTTGTGTGTCCCAAGTAAATTGATCCAGGTTCTGCCAAAATTGAGATGTGTTCTTCAAAAATTTCTTTACGGTGATAACGCGCCCCTATTTTCTCATTTATCAGGGTCTTGTCCTTTCTTCCATCAAAGTAAATGCTTTTTATAGCAATACCTCCAATATCTTCGAAAGCTTCTTTACGAGATTTCGATACAGCTCGGTGGATCTTATTTTTGTCACATACCTTGGCAACTGTTGGCAACATCAATCTACTGCGATAAGCTCTTGAAGTCGATGGTGCCTCTGTCAAAGGGGGGTTTGTTGGGGATGCCTCTGTTACCGAATGTGTTTCTGGGGAAGATTCACGCACCAACTCTTCATTGCAGTTTCCTGAGATAATATCCGTTTCCTGCGTAGACCATTTTTTTGCTTTCTTTGGTTTTAAACACGAACAAGTTTCAAATGAAGTGCATTTACAAGCAGCAACGTCGAAAAGCTTCTCAGATGACTCTAAAAAACACTTCAGTTTGTTTTCGAAACTAGCATTTTGTTTGCTTTTGGGGTATCGCTTCACAATATTGTACCTTTCGAAACAGGATTTAAGTAATTGAATAACTCTTTCCTTAGTTACAATTGGAATCGAAGCTTTAGCCCAAATATTGTCGATTTCTTCAAAAACAATCGCATATATTTCTGAATGGGAAGGATCCTTTCCGTTGGTTGAATTTAAGTTTTAGTTCGTTCCTTACAAACAAAATGAATTTAATGACATCTCTTGTAGTTGGTAGCTTCCGATCGTCAAGTTTTTTGTATGATCCCAATATAGCACAAGTAGTCCCACTACGTCTTGAACTCATTATTTTAAAAAATCACAAAAATTGCTTTTAAAACTGTTACAACGCACTTTACACAACCCGTTGAGGATCTCGAATGAATACTAAGGACTTCAAAGTGTGGCTTTTGTATAAGATCAGGTCTACAAATTATGGAGTTCAACAACCCATTTAGTAGATATTTGTCAGGTAGAAAACAGCCTTCAGTTTTAAATCCGACTTTATTACCGGATTGAGTTGTGTATTTTACAGGTAGGAAACAGGTAAAGACCCATATCCTTAAAGGACATCAATAAATTAAGTCATTTGTGCAGGTATACCTTAAATTTATAAACAAATTTTTCTTCAAAATCGGATAGGTATAGAAACTTTAATTCAAATTGTGTCAGATTTATAGAGCAGTGATGGTTTTAAGTTCCAGGAAAATGATGATAATAGCAATATGCGCCAAAAATTAATAAAAAAATTCAATTTTGGTCACCTATTGGGGGTATTTTTAGCTTAAAACCTTATAAATTTAAAACCGCTGGAAACGTATTATTGCATGCAAATCAAAACGTCAAATATGTTCTAAACCTAATAAGATCAAAAAGTTAATATTTTATAATAAATAGTAGCTCAGGAACCGAAATTAAGGAAGGGAAAAAAAGAATAAAAAATATCAATTTGTCAAAATTTTGAGGGTCGGTACAACCCCCTAGACAAATTTTAATATTTTTTTTTATATATTTTTGTAATCTTAGTCCAATTACGCAAGTTTTGAGAGGTCTTTTGTTCGGAAAATCAAAAAAAAAATGTGTCGGGACACCCTAATGTACATATATAAATAAATAAATATATTTTTAAAATGAGCTAAATCTTTCTTAGAAAATGTACCATTTTCACTTATTTTAAAAATTCACTTGATTTTTTTTAATTTCGCAAAGTCGTTAACAATTTATAAGGCATCTTTATTTTCAAATACATATACACAATTTAAGATTAATAGATTGTTTGGATTTAAGAGCGAAGAAACTGCGAGATTCAATTTGGATTCATGGTATCAAAAACCTTCGAAAAAGTTTGGTTCGTAAAATTTTACATCGTAAAGAACGAAATCCTAGTTAAAAAATTCACGAGATGTGGAAAGGAAAAAGCACTTTTTATGACAAGAATCTATCTAGGAAGATTTGTTAAATCCTTGCAAGAGGCAGTACTTGTGTTGTGACATTCCTACGCACTAACCATCACATCACGGGTACGGTAGAGAGTGTAGCTCTTCTTTTAAAAAAAAATCACAGCATAGTAGAAATATGAAGTTATTTTTTTGAAAGTTTTATGGATGAATGAGGGCATTTTCAAACGAAATGTTTCGTCACAAAAAGCTTTTCGAAGTAGTAAACTCACAGCCAGTCGAGATGTTTTGTGGGTGGTACATTCTTTAAACTAATTTTGTTCACATTTTCACGGTTAAAATAATAATTTGTAAACAGTTATTAAATCCAGGCACACTAGAAAGCGAGTGCACAACATTTATTAGGTATTGGACGCGTTTTTCTCCAAATATTTGGTTGACGTTTATTTTTTGTACTAATAAAGAAACCTTACCTCTGGTAAGAAGGGAAGAAGAATAGCGACTGATTACTTTAATGCAAATCGTCTTCTTTTATATCTGCAGCTTTTAGTACTTTATTCAAAGCACTGAGCATATTTTGATAATAAATATGACACATTTTACTACGTGTCGGCGGCGGTTGGAAAAGATTGTCGCCAATCGTAGATCACGATTGTGATACAAATAAAATGGGTATTTAAAGAACTAAGTGTATTTGGAAAGAGTTAGAGGCTACCGAGATTTAAAGGTTTTGAAACCAGCTCTATCCAAAAAAAATAACATTAGCGTTAAGATTTAAAAATAACCTACATGCATTATAACAACAGGTATTTTTGTGCTACAAATATATACAGCACAGAATTAGAAATAGTACTAACCTTCAATAGAATCATCTCTATAAGCATTATTTCTTACTGAGGATTTGAGAATAATATCATTGATTGTATCACCCGCTGAATTAACCGACGCCACAAGCAGTTTCTCACTCAAACTGGCATTCTCTAGGGGATTTCGTTGAGCGCCCGTTTCACTGATTTGTGGGTGTTTTGGACTATTGTTTCCGCTCTTGTGCACCGCAGGAAGTGTTTCCAGCAGCACTGAGTGAACTGTGACAGGAATTTTCACAACCTTCCTTGCGTGTATTTCGTTATCTTTGTCGATTTTATTTAAGCGTTTAATGTCAGCGACCTTGACAGAGAATACAAAAAAAAAAAGAAACATAAAATAATCATCACAACAAACTCACACTTATTTGCTAATAATTGATTTGGCATTAGCATTAGCACTTACTGTGCAATGGAAACGTAAGGCAAGTGCTTGAAGGGTATCACCATCTTGTACTTGAGCTTCGATTGTGTTTTCGAATTTTTGCAGGGATTGTGGGACTCTTTGCATTGGTACGAAATCCGTTTCATCGTCGAAATGTTGGTTATATTTCCTAAACAAAACCACATTCAAAAAAAAAGTAAACATTGATTAAATTGTAAATAATGGAGTTGACACGACACAATTCTTACTTTTGTCTTTTCAATGCCATAATTTGATTATTTGGGGGGAATTCCAAGTGGGAAGTTGTTGTTTTTTTGTTTTTAGTTATTCTTGGTCGTGTATTTTAATTTTCTTAATTTACTCTATGCACTTGAGACATTATCTAAATATATTCTAGTTTTATTGTTATTTTAATAATTAAAATTTGTTGTATATTTTTATGGAAAAATGTGGAAAGCAGAATTTTATTACAGAATTATAAAAAATCTATCGAGATGTGCGAATGCGAAATGCACAAAAGCTGACAGCTACACAGATCAGATCACAGATGACAACACAACATGTAAAATGTCAAAAGAGCGGGTTCGTTCAGAAATTAAACTTTCACAATTGATAAGCTTACAATGACAAATATTGGCATTTTCTTCAGTGATGCAATAGTTGCACCGGATCGTGAATACTTTTTTATTCAATTAAGGTTTTTTTAGTCACTTTTACACTAAAATCTATAAATCTGTGATATAGAATAGCTATTTTTTAATACTAGGATATATTATAAGAAACTATTTCCTTGTACATTGGGCCCTACCAATTATTAATATTAAATCTCACTTAAATATTTAACTGGACTAAAAACATTTCTCCGTACCAAACTTGCTATAATCTTCAATCATCTTCTACATTTTGATCTTCTGCCTCTGTCGAGGCAGGTTTTTAAAATATACCCCTTTAAAAATGCTAAAAACAACCAAAACCGGGGGTTTTGAGCCATAGTAAAAACTTAAAATATCTCTTAACAATAAAATTGTATGATGATTTTGAAAAAGTCAAATCTTTCTTATCTAACTTAGTTTAATAGTTTTGGAAAACACGTTTCGGACTTAATTTTCAGTGCCGATTTTAAATCAAAATTCTAATTTTTATTATTTGTTCAAATTTTAAGAATACCCGTTTCAACATTATTTTGATATTTTTTAATAAATTTCAAAAACTTGATATAATAGAATTGTTAAGACAGATTTTTGTAAGACACGTAAAATCGAAAAATGTTTGAAGTTGTTTCGAATATTATATGAAATAATATAAATATTTCAATATTGAATTTTATTGAAAAAAAAATTACTTCATAAATTAAGATAGCCTCAAAAAGCCTTATGTATGTGTTTTCTCAAAAATCTGACGTGATACATTTGATTTGAATTAAAACCACCAAAACCCATTGGAAAAGTTCAATTTAAATGCATGTAAGAATACCTTGTCGACCAGTTATATCTTTATTTTGCAGAAATCAAATGCAGATAAAAACATGTTAAATCCATAATTTAAGCTGTAATTTTTTGACATGTAACAAGTACAAATTTCTCCATTGCTAAAACAAGAAAATTGTACGCTCTACAACGTAATGAAATGGATGCAATTCACTCCAAAACTTATAAAGTTATAAATAATTGACTGAACATTCTCTATTATCAATTACATTCATTAATTTTTACAATTAGTTAAACATTCATAGATTTCGCTTAAAAAATACTCGTTTTAATATCAAAATGAAACTTCTAATTGGAAAACCCTTCATAATATACAAATAATAATTCTAAGCTTAATTGTGACAAAAGAGTTGATGGTATGAAAACTTACTTTTTTAACTAAAAATGTCAATTACGAATGAATGGCTAAATGGAGTCAATAAATATCATAATAGAATTATTGATTATTATTATGAAAATAATTACACACAAGTGCAAAATCTTCACATTACACTCTTTTTATGCGAGTTATTTGTACGGCTTAAAGTGGATTTACTTGTATTTGCTTCTGCATAATGCAGAAAAGTAAAAGTAGGCAAATGTATATCAAAACCCAAAATTAGGAGAGAATAAACCAGAGGTAATTTTGTATGTACTTCCTATAAAATACTATAACTTTTTTACAGTACAGTGTTGCCGCAAGCCTTTACGAATGTGTATTAAATAAATCAAAAAAATTTAACAAAAGCCTAAAAACTAGTAAGATAATCGGAAAAAAATTTCAGACAACCAAAAACTATTGCCTTAAAAGAAAAGAGATGGCTATAATACTATACAGCTTGTTCTATAGTATTAAAATGACAGTTTTTTTATAGTAAAAACGTATTAAAATGCAGAAAAGTATTTCACTAATGTAAGAAAAATATTGCAATAAGTTGCATGAACTTCACAAGGAAATTTAAATGAAATTCTTGAAAAAAGGTGTAACAAAACGTAAAAAATAACAGTTACAAAATTTTAAAGTTAAAAAGGAAATGTAAAGCTTTTGTTAAACTTGCAACATTGTGGCAATGCTGATGCAAACGAAGAAGCTATAATAAAGATTAACATGTTCGTCTTCACTGAAATCTTCACCTGATCTGCAGTTTTGATTTTATCTCTCTATCCAACCTGTGCTATTTCATTACTTTACACTCTCTTTGTCTTCAGGCTTCAAACTGCAGATACATGTAAATCCACCAAAAAAAGAAATTTAATGCTTTTGCTTCACTTCCAACACTATGGCACAATGATGCAAACGAAGATGCTATAAGAGAGATGAAAATGTTCAGTTCTAAACTCTTGACTCCTACATTTCCTATAATGCAGAAATAAATATCTTCTGCAAACGAAGATGCTATAATAGAGATGAAAATGTTCAGTTCCAAACTCTTGACTCCTACATTTCCTATAATGCAGAAATAAATGGGCAGGTTCAGACAACATAAGGGACTTCATTTGCAGTCAACTTCATTCTTTGCACGTAAATTTTGACCAAGGCAACTAGATAGTTTTTCAAGTGTCATGAAATTAAAATTCAGAACTTTACTTCACAAACCTCTACTTAAAAATTACCAAAATCATTATTTTCTACAAAACACTCCTCAGGCAAGCTACAAGTCTATCATGATTTGTATTTTGTATTTTAAAGAAATATTAAGGGTATTCATGTAACGATATAATTTTCTACTTTGTAGAAAAATATAAATTTCCGCAAAGGGTTTACATGAACACCCCATAAGAAATATTTGCGGAAACGTTAGAAACAAACACAAAATTTATCCGTTTTTTTTTTCTACTATTTCTGCTTCAAATTTGAGAGATAAAATTCTATATTTTGCAGAATATTTTTCCCATACAAATTTTGACAGTTGATTTCTACCGATAGAAAATTCTACAGTTTTTAAGGTTTCTATGGGTTTTCTGTGTTTGAATGAATACCCTTATTACTTATTTCTTTTCCAAATTTACAAGGAACCTTTTTACAGAAAGCATTGAATGAAGTTGTGCAGAAAATAATTAAATCATTGAGTAATAAAGTTCAGCTTTTAGTTGAATTAAAAAACATGATCAATTGTCATTTTGACATAAGTTGACTTGACTTGATAGCATAGAGCTTGATAGTAAGGGAGATTTTTCTTGCCTAACTTTCCAGTCAACTTACCAATAAAGTTGCCTTAATTGGAAGGCAATTTTTTGGCAGCTGGCCAATCAGATGCAAGAAACTTGCCTTACTTTCAAGTCCCTTATGTCGGCTGAACCTGCCCAATATCTTCTGCATTTTGGTCTTTTCTCTCTGTCTCACAAACATGAGAACACAGTCAATAGGCGTGTACCATCAACTGAGCGCTCAGTGAGCGCTCAATGTCAGATTGACGGAGGCAGAATCGTTTTGTGGGACAAGAATCTCCGTACAAACATATTATGTTGTCAATTGTAGTTTTTGATGTGAATTTATTATTTTTTTCTATTGATAATTCTTTGTTACTTTTGGAAAAAAAACTATTAAAATGGATAACAAACAAGAACAAGTTTTGCTTCAAATTTTAAGTAGTTCATCAGATAAAATAAGAAATAAAAAAAGGAATGAGGAGCATGAAAAGATTTTGATGGAACTCCTAAAATTAAAATTATTTAAATTACGCGCCACACCAAACAAATGACAACTGAACAGCTGTTTTGGGTGAGCAAGCAAATTGAGAAATGAATCCATGAATTTTTTGTCTCAGAGATCTCCGCAAAAAATCTCAGTGCTCAGCTGAGATTTTTTGTCTCACTTAAAAAAATAGTTGAGCGCTCGGAGCGCTCAGTTGATGGTACACGCCTAATGGGTACAATCACAATATACATTCCGCTTTCGCGACAATCAATACGTTATGAGCTTTAAACATTAATTCGGAGTTGACAAATGTCACAAATCTTAGAAAATTGACAGATCATATTTTTGTTTACAAATAAAACCAAATTTAAAGGAGTAAATAATTTATTTTAAATGCATATTAAATGAATAAGTTTTGTTTTTTAATAATGTCTTTGAATACCGAAATGAACCATCATTTGCGACAAGAATATTGTCAAACCCGCCCGAGATATAGACAAGGAAAAAAGTTAACTGCTGTTAAGGTTTGTAAATAAAAATTATAATAATTCTATTTACTGTGTTTTATTAAACAAAAACTTAACATTGTTTTATAATTAAAAGGTTTATACAATTGCTAATGAATCCATACACCTATTGGTATTCGGTGTTCCTAAAGTTAATCTACAAAGCGAACTAAGACGAAAGTTCTTAAGAAACGGTCCCTTGGAATTTGTTCGATGTGTTACAAAAGAAATCAGCGAAAAAAGTTTGTTACATTTTTTTAAAATCTTTTATTGATAAGTCTTATATTGTTCAATCTTTATCCTTCTATCTAACATTTGACAAACATAATTATTACCATGATACTTTCTTTTGCAGTGGAAATCGAAATGTTCACGGATGTTTTTCATATAAAATTTGAAAAACTCGAACATGCCAGACGAGCCAAACGTTTTCTAGATGCACAACAGTTTTACGGTGGTATTTTACATATATCCTATGCACCCGAATATGAGACTTGTGATGAAATTCGTGCTAAATTGGCTAAGCGGAGAATGGAAGTGAGATATCAAATGAGAACAAACCAAATAGAAGCCAATGAAGAAAGAATTAAAACAACGAAAGAGCCTACATAGTTAAAATTTTGGTTTTTTTTTTATTAAATATGTTTTACAAATAGTAACATGTAAATAATTAAAAGAATAATTATTTTGAACTAATAACTTAAAGTTGTGTTTTTTTTTTTGTGTTTGGTTTGAACACTACCTAATGACTTGTTTTTCGCCAATCGTGGTACATGCTCAAGAACCTTACTCGCCTTTGCCAAACTTCATGACCATAGTAAGCCCAAAATCTGAAAATAAAAAACAAAAGAAATTATTTTGTTTAAATTAATTTCATTACACAAAACTTATGAGAGAATCCTAAATGAAAATAAATGCAATGCAATTCGCTTTATAAAAGGAGACAAAAAGTGAGAAAAATTGTAAACCAAACAGAAGTATGCCATAAGTTACTACTATCCTGAGTAACTTATGGAATACTGAAGGCTTTTAGATTTATTAGAGAAAGGTTTAAGGGGGTCATCCCATGTGATGGGTTCAAAAAATCGTTTTTTTTTTTATAAATTGCTAGTTTAATATGTCAGAACACGGTAGTAAAGGGAATTTTCAAAATTCGAAGTCGTTTTAAGGATACAGCTTTATTTGATTTGGACTTTTGCTCCTAAGCATCTCCATTCTGGCTCCAAGATAGTTGAAATTGCTAGCTACTTATCAGTTATCATCTTTAATGAAGGTTTTGAAGGTAATTTGAAAGTAATGTCGGTTATGGGATGCCCTATAGGCCGCGAAGCCCATACTTATGTTGAGAAACGTGATGAAAAGCGAATCTCACGTTCTGAGCGGCGCGTAAGTGATGCCGTTAAACAAGATTCAAGAGCTGAACAATCTGCTTTGAAAGAGTTTCAAGAACAAGAGGAAGGAATACTCTATGGACCAGGCATCGCTGATTGAAAGGTAAGTTGATATTTTCATAGTTAAGAGGACTTGAAACTTTAAACGAGATTTTCTCAAAACTGTGTTTTTCAAACCTTTCTCCATCGTATCTCAAAAACGGCTTGACCGAATGACTTGAAATTTGATGGGTTGGATTCAGCACATGTAAACGCATGGAATGAACTATCGACAAGCAAAAATTCCAAAAATTTCGATTTTCTTATAGCAAAAAACAAAAAAAAAAACGCAAAATTCGCGACTTTTTTTCAAATGTCTCCCAAAAGTCCAATTTTTGGTATATTCAATTGATGATAGTTCATTCCATGCATTTAGGCTCACAGATTTAAACGCCGTTTACTTTTTTTGTTTTAGATAAGCCATCAGCCGGAATCGTGGAGGAAGTGCGAGCCCATTTTTTCGACGTGGAGTTGTTCACACCGGTGTAATTCGTGTTCTTTACAATATTTTTAATTCAAATTTTTTATTTATACTGTCGAACTATGTTAATAAGTGATAATAAACTTAATAAAGTTGTATCTATTTACTGGTCGTACAAAAAAAATCCTAAAAATTCCTTAAAATACAGGCCGTCACATGGGATGACCCCCTTAAGGACAAACTGCTTATTTAGGCAACAGGCAACCACTTAATTAAAATCATTTAAAAGAGCTCAGCTTCTAACTTAATAGCCAACATTTTTCATATTGAAAAATATTCAAGCAGCTAAAAGTAGAGGAAGAAAACTTTACGTCATTGAGAACACAATTTTATGATTAAAAATTATTGTACTTACAGTTGATAAAGTTGGCAAAAATATATGACTACAGCCACAAAGAGCTATAGTGATTCTAAATTAGAAATTGGTGGACAGGAGTGGAGACCGACAAAGAATTCTTTTTTTTTTTAATAAGCGCACACTCAAGGGAATATTACTGCTTGCGGAGACAAAGTGTGAGAATTGGGAAAGGGAGATAGGATTTAAAAGGAGAAGTCGGTGCAAATTGGTTTTGAATTCGTGAAGATTAAAAAGACTAGGAAAGACAATCTTGGTAATTGACAGTAATACAAAAGGTGGGCTCGACGGTATACTGATGAAAGGGTATACTAGAAGCGCGAGTATTATGGTTGAACTGTTTAAGTCGAGGAATGCAGCTGGCTATTTCACTACAGCATAAACCGTTGAAATAACGGTAAAAAGGGTGAGATAAAGAACGACGTAAATGAACCAATGATGATATTATCACCAATCAATTTAAATGCTCTACGGTTAATTCTGTCCAAAACGCTTAGGTAAGTTGCAGGAAAATCAGCCCAGCCCAAAATCAGCGTTAGGAAACTCAAACATTTTGTGGCTTTTTTAGCCACATCGCGTATGTAATTGTTCCATCAGAGATGATTGGTAATACACATACCGAGAATATCGACATGTTTAGTCTTATTATACAAGTGCTATCCATGGATAATGGCAAGGCGAGTATATCTCGCTTTAATGATACAAGACAGCATTGGGCTTTCGAGGCATTAAATTTCACGTGGATTTTTGTTCTCCATTGTAAAATGCTGTTTGAAAACCAATATGAAAATCAAAGAGTACTATCGTCAGCTCAACAATGCATTGGCTTAGAAGTATACAGATATGAGATAATTAATAAAAATAAGAAAGAGCGATGGAGACAAAACAAAGCCCTGGGACACACCAACATCTATTTTGTTTTTTTTCAGACTAGAACCCATCCAATAACATGAAAACCAAAAGCACGCACTTTCGATAAAAAAACCTTATGCCAAACACCAGCAAATGCTTTTGAAATATCAATAATCGTACTTTCTCCAAACCGATGTAAGGATTTGCTCTACTGTTCGGTGAGATGAACAATGAGATCACCAGTGGACCTACTGCCGATCTTCGAGATATTTCTTGAGCTGATAATTAATCAGCGTTTCCATGACCTTGGAAAAAAGGGACGTAAGTGCAATCGTCAATAGTGAGGATGATTCGCCTTTTTTGAGGATGGGATGGACAAATACCTAGGGAGTCGGACAGATGAAAAAGCTTACGCAGTTGTTTTGGCAGCGTTAAACATTACCTCTTCAGAAGAATAGCGGGGATACCATCCGCATTTATGTATGTGGAGATCTCTTAGGACTCTCGCCACAGTACGAGTGCGAAAAAAGATTGGTCCCATAAAATCACCAACGCGCTGCTCAAGTATAGGCGGAGTCATAACAATCACTGCCAGCGTTGAATTGGGGGCGAATCTAGCATAGAGATAAGCTTTCTCTAGAGAGCTAACAAATGTAGTGCATTGATAACGAGCGTAGAAACCGAGGAACAGGAAAATATTTTCTTTTTTTTTTTTGCGAATGAATGATAAAGAATTTATAGAATGAATAAGTCGTGTTTGGGATAAGCTTACTACGGTTGTAAGACTTATTGAGTTCCATCATAGAACTAAGTAAGTTTGTCAATTAACGGTTTTGCTTTTGGGTTTATCTTTTTGAGAAATTAGAGCCCTTGGGAGTATCCTACAAGATTGTTTTTTTCTGCTGTTTTGTTTTTCTTATCACAACACATTTTTTCAATAAGTGGTCATGATTTTATGTTACAAAACAAACAACCAGCACTGTTTTTAAGGTAAAGAATTTTCAAGTACCTCTTCAAGTTCGTTCAGTATGCCAACACAATACCGTGCTATTTAAAAAAAAAATTGGTGGCGCAACAGTTCGTTGAGAACTAGGCCCTAGTGACTTACAACTCTCAACCATTCCTGTGTGCGAGTACTGTTGTCAGGGATGGAGAGGACCTACAGTTTTACGCCGAATCCGAACGGAAAATTTGAGAAAGCACTTTTCATGACAAGAATTACTCTTGGAGGATTTGTCAATTTACGCAAGAGGAAGTACACGTGAAAAAAACTTTAGATGACACAGACAGGGATTGAACACAAGTCCTCGGACATGCCAGTCCAACGCACTAACCGGATACTACTACCGTTGCATTTACCTCCTTCTAATAAAGATATCTGAATGCGTATTTTGCTATGGCACGTAATTCAGCATAGAAGATGCTTGTAGACGGTCCTTAAACATGATAAGTTTGGTGCTTAGAATCAAAAATCCGCCACCATTTCCCTCTAACGCCATTCCAACATTCTTCTTTTTTTTCTCCGACCCATTATTGGAATGTCGATAAGACTTGTGACATGAAGTTTTTTTTAAATAAATAATTCTAGTTTCAACCTCTAATTTTAAAAACTCACGTAATTCATCCCAAAACTATGACGCGACAAATGAAGAACCATGATATATATACTTACACTCCAAACATAGCTCCTCCTAAATGTGCAGCATGATCAAAGAACTTCCATCCCAAAATAACACCAGCCAAATCAAGTCCCATTATTACTTTTATCGCCTGGAAGAGAATACATTTTTGTTTGTTAATCCCAATATCTAGTCATGTACAATTTATTTAAATTTACCGCTCCCGCTGAAAAAGTGACCATTGGCAGAAACAGAATGCTCAATTGTGTATCCGGGTATTGTGTGCAAACATACGCTAGAATCGTCATAATCGCACCTGACTTAAGAAAATCAAATAATTTAGAATATTTTGAAAGGATTAGAGGTGTTGGTAACACATACCGCTCCAATGGACATTCCAGCTGTGGAAGTTATCGCCTTGACAACAACACTGGACAAACTCGCCACGACTCCGGCACTTAGATAAAGAGCCATGAATTGTTCTTTGCCTAATGCCAGAACCGCTCCGTTACTAAAACTATGTAAAACGTACATATTGGCGAAGATATGGAAAAAAGAATAATGACTAAAAGTAGAGAGGAACATGGGCCAACAGACAACACCTGAAACAAAAATGTACAAATCTTTGTTACTGACTGTTTTTCTTCAGTGATTATATTTATGATTTCTTACGTGCAGCAGGATTTGAACAGAAATACGTCAACATTATATTTCGCATTTGCGGAACTCTCCAGAGCCCAAACACTAACAGGTTTAAGGCACACAACGGCACAAACACCTTCTCCCCAGCAGATAATTTATCCCATAATGTTGTCAGTTCTCTTTTTATTTGACTATATTTGCTTCTTCCTTCGTCTGATCTTCTCAACCATGGAAATTTAGATTTCTTTGCCAGCTCAATCATATGATTGCGAGCTCTTTCATATTCACATATTGTGGCACCTAAAAAGCATCCTGCACTAAACTGGATAGAGGCATTATGAACGAGGTGTTATTGATGATATAAAAATGAGAATAATTACCGCGCCTGTGAATAGGAATGCTTTGACGAGATTTCTTGAAGGTACCGGTCCCGTATTCACTGGGTAATTATCGAATGGGGTTGTTTCCAAACGGGCTCGAGGTGCATTGTTATTTCGCACAGTGCTACGTATAGCTCGGGATGTGAATTGGGGAATCTTTGAATGATGCAACATAGGCATTTGTGCTATGTTGGGAGCTTGCCTAACAAAGTCGATTAAATTATTGTCATTTTGAAGTTATTTTGAACTGTTATTACCTGAGTTGAGGGGTTAACCCTCGATATATAAAGTTAATTGCTAACATTTCCCAAATTAATGTTTTTTTTTCTATTTTAAATAAGATCCAATTCGAAATAAGTTCGGTTTAGGTAGTTCAGCTTAGCTGTATCTGTTAGCTCGTCGTCGTCGGAATAGTTTGACAACTGACAGTTGACATGTTTTCATCAGCAGAAATTAAATTTACGTTTAAGGCCATGGACACAATAGACGGTAGCAATCTTGCCTTCTTAAACACTTGGCAACTTACTTATTTGCTGTCAACTTCAGATGGTCGTCTCGACAAAATAAAAACTTAACTTTAACAGCGTGTTATGGGCGTTTCAAGAAAATGGGCTTTAAAATCAAAATAAATTGCGTCCCAGTTATGTTTGTTGTTTCAAGAATTAAATAGTTATTGTTGTAACATCGATGCATTCACAATACGTCAATAAGCGAGATGAGATAATTCGGCACTGCACCTGTTACAAAAATAAATTTTATGTTCAATCCACACAAATTATAACAATTTCTATCAGAAACTTTGGTTCAAAAGTGCGAAAAGTAAACCTGATAAACTCAAAAAAGTCCAGTTACAAGAAAAGTAAAACAGCGACTATAAAATTTAAAAAAATATAACTAAAAAAATATTTAAATAATCTTACACTTCCGCAATTATTTCTTTGGGGTGTTCATTCAAACGTGCGTCTGGGGGAAAATAAAACTTGTATGCAAAACTTTGCTTGAATACAATCAGGCCTAGTTTGTTCATATTGGGGCTCCCTGAAATTACGCCATAGGAAATTACGCCAAAAACTGTTTTGGAAAAAAAGCCCAAAAAATTTTGGCGTAAAAAAATAGGAAAAAGCGCCCAAAAACAAAAAGGAAAATACGCCAAAAAGTGTGGAAATTACGCCAAACTTTTGGAAAAAGAGCCAAAATACTAAAATGGAAAAAACGCCAAAAAAATAAGAACTTTTTGGTGTAATTTCCAAATTAGTTTTGGAAATTAAGCCTTAAAAGAATAAACAGAGCTTTTTCTGGCTTAATTTCCAAAATTAATTTGTTGATATTGGCGCCTACCTGGCGACTTTACATACCCTAAGCGGAGCAACGGAGTTGCGTGAGCGGGTGTGACCCCGAAAAAGGGAGTTAAAATCCTGAGATCCCGCGAAGCGGGCCACCCACAGGTGCTTTTATTCAAAAAAGCTGTTGATATTGGCGCCTGCCTGGCGACTTCACATACCCTAAGCGGAGCAACGGAGTTGCGTGAGCGGGTGTGACCCCGAAAAAGGGAGTTAAAATCCTGAGATCCCGCGAAGCGGGCCACCCACAGGTGCTTTTATTCAAAAAAGCTGTTGATATTGGCGCCTGCCTGGCGACTTTACATACCCTAAGCGGAGCAACGGAGTTGCGTGAGCGGGTGTGAACCCCGAAAAGTGTAGTTTAAATCCTGAGATCCCGCGAAGCAGGCCACCCACAGGTGCTTTTATTGAAAGAAGTTGTTGATATAGGCGCCTGCCTGACGACTTTACTTTTTCGTTTTTGATTTTGTTTTTGATTTGGAAGAACGAACGGTTAATATTCTGGCTTTTTTTCCTTATTCGATTAGGAAAAAAAGCCAAAAAGTTTGTTTTGGGGCGTTTTTTCCTTTAATATTTGGAAAAAAAGCCAAAAAGTTTATTTTTTGGCGTTTTTTCCTTTTTTGTTTGGAAAAAAAGTCCAAAAGCAAATTTTTGGCGTTTTTTCCAAACAAAATTGTTTTGGCCTTTTTTCATTATTCTAAAAGGAAAAAACGCCAAGAAATTTTCGGAAAAAATAGCCAAAAAATCCGGAATTAACACCAAACTCTTTGGATTCTTTTTCCTAGGAAAAAAAACCAAAAAATTGTATGGAGAATTTTTGGCGTTTTTTCCATTTTATTTTTTTGGCGTAATTTCCTATGGCGTAATTTCAGGGAGCCTCATATTGGGTTTAGTTTTTCACCAAACTTTCAGAGATTCTGGTTTATTGATACTAATTAATCGACATAAGTTAATTAGCATAATCCATAATTAAGGACTTAAATTATGAATTCTTTTAATAAAATGGTAGCACAGGAACGGATTCAACCAAATACCTCTGGCTTGACAGTCCTACACACTGACCATCACGCTACGTATACTGCTCTATTTTACTTCTTATACAATATTTTAATTTGTTGACAGTACAGTTTGGCCAAAAGCCTACAAGAAAGTTGGAAAAATTGCAATTAGTTGCATGAACCTCACAATTAAATTTGAATTAAATTCTTAAAAAAAGTGTAACAAACAAAAATTTTAAAATAAAGAAGAAAAATGTATAGCTTTGGTTTTGTAACATTGTGGAAACTCTAATGCAGGCGAAGATGCTATACAGATATAATGCAGACATGAATATCTTCTGTATTTTGGTCTTTTTTCTCTATCCCACATACAATAATTTTATATGTTACATATCTTTTTTTGCAGAAATCAAATACAGATCCGTATTAATCAAATATTAAATATAAACAGCAGTGAACAAACTTTCCCAAAAACGTTAAAACAGATTAACTAAAGAAGTCAACTGCTTTGGTTGAATGGTGGAGCTTCTCGATTATGTACAACTGAATGCATCCATTCAATATGTCAAACAATGAAATGTGCCTGGTTACACGAGACGTGCGCTCGTGTAACCAGGCACAATTCAAGTCTAGGGAAAATTTGTACTTCTCTTTATTTTCATGTGCCTGGTTACACGAGCGCAAAAAAGAATTACTTTTGTGGTTACACACAGAAAAAAAAATTAAGTGGGCATGCAAGAAATAGAGGAACAGTCGGAAATTAAAACACAAAAAACTTCGTTGGATGCTCAGCCGCAGGTACAGCACGAGCAAAACAAAAGCAAATTTGGTGTACATTCTTCTTCGCCGGCAAATTAGAAATGAAAATGTTTGTCAAAAGGAGAACGTTTGAGAAAGAAACATGATTTTTAACGCAAAACTCATATCTGAAGATGAGGAAAAAGACGAAACTTGGCATTTTTTTCCATCCCTTTCCGTCTTTCTAAAAATCATCCGTTCTCTTTCGAGAATTAATTCTTTTTTGCGCTCGTGTAACCAGGCACATGAAATTGAAAAAGTTGTGCAATTTGCGACATTTCATACATAAAACTGAAAACTTGGCATTTAATTAAAAACATATAACATCCATTTCAAAATAATTAACTTCCCAAGCTTGTATTAATATAAACAAAATTATGTTGGGCTATTTAATAATTATGAATTGAAAATCGTAAAATTGTGAAATTAAAACAAAAAGAATGCAAGCATGCATCTCTAGGTGTCTCTTTCTGTTCACTTTAATCGAAATCTCATTTGTGAGATGGCAAATTTAGAGATTACAGTGGCGTATGTAAAATTTATCCCGCCCAAATGAAATGTATTTAAAAATGATCACGTCTCCAGGAAAGCGGCAGCGGCAAATGCAAAACTAAAATCATTTTGAAATTGACTGTCGATCGGCTCGTATGGTCGTGTTTAGAAAAACTTAAATCAAGAGTATTATATATATATATATTATTCTAATACTGAGAACTCCAACTTACTGGAAAATATAAAGTGCATTTTATTTTAAAACTAAAGACAAAAATCTAAAACAAAACCTCATAAAATAATGGCTTTTATTGCTGGCAAAGAAAATATCTCAGAAAATATGGAACGCTTTTCACTGAAGGTAACTGAAGGTTATATATTAACTGTTCCACGTTTAAATCGCCTAATTTTATTTCAATTTTTCCTATAGAGTCCTAGGAAAATCTTGACAGACAACGTTTCCAACGTTCGCAATGGACAAATTCCTATGTTTAACGCCGACTCTCAAATGAAAATGCAACAGCAGGTGCTGCCGTCATCAGGAACAGCACCTTCAGAGGTCACAAGTTTGGCTAACAAGGAAGCTACTCCTTTTGATCCTCAATTGGAACCATTATTGAGAGAGAATCCTCGTCGTTTTGTCATCTTTCCAATACAATATCAGGACATCTGGGAAATGTACAAGAAGGTGAGTGGTGTTTTTCTTCATTGATAGAAAAAAGTTCTTCCCGCCAATATTATCTGTGAATCATGATTGCGCGCCTAAATTACGCGGTAAAATTCACTTGAACTTTTTTGTATTTATTTTCTTGTGCTAAATATTTTTTATCGCAAAGTATTGTATTTCTTTTTCATAATCGAGAATTTCTTGCATGAACTTGTTTTCCAATTTTTGGCGGGATGTATTGTTTTATTTGTTGCTAATTTATTATTGTAAGAGGTTACATAGAAATTTATATAAAGAAATGAGTTCATGCATTTCCGTTTCTATTGTGCTACGTTGGCAAGAATTAGAAAGGTTTACGGAATTTTTCTAAACTTCAAGTGCAATGATATCAAAAAACCGGTTTTTGAGAAGATGAAGAATAGATACATGTTAAACTGAAACAAGTCCTGGATGTAAAATAAATAAACAAAGGGATGAATTCAAAGGACTTTGTTTTTGAATGGTGAAATTCGTTGTTTATGTTTATGGCTTAGGGACGCGAACATAGAGATGACGCTTCGGAATTACGAAACTATTTCACAACTACTCTTTCTTATTTACATAAAATCCAAATTTACAATTGAGGGCAGATGTGGCGGTTAACTACGATAATTATAATGGATTCCCAAAATTCATAATTAATTTTATGATTATTAAAATAATCTTGTATTGCTTTTTGGCATCGCTTGAAAAATTAACGATTGATGTTAGATAAGAACGAATCCTAGAATCAGCTTATAATTGTATTCACCTATTATTTACATATTGTAGTTAAAAGTTTTTTCAAGTTCTTGATTGAAAGCGCTTTTAAATTAAGTAAACTAATAAACAACTAATTTTGTATAATGATTACTGGAAAAAATAATGATTGCTTTTAATCGTGTATGGGGATTTCAATTATAATCATCGCTTATACCCTACTATGATTTATTCATCTCATTTCTTAAATCATAGGAACGCTTGAGAGTTGCAAGAAACTTGTGTTTTTTTTTTTTGTCGACGCAAACAATAAAATTAAATATTAAAATTACTTATTTCACCAGGCCGAGGCATCATTCTGGACAGTTGAGGAAGTAGACCTATCTAAAGACACGACTGACTGGGAAAACTTGACATCAGGAGAGCGTCACTTTATTTCGCATGTACTTGCTTTCTTTGCTGCATCCGATGGAATTGTAAATGAAAATTTAGTTGAACGTTTTAGTCAGGAAGTTCAAGTGACTGAGGCTAGATGCTTCTATGGCTTTCAAATTGCCATGGAAAATGTGCATTCTGAAATGTACAGTATTCTGATTGATACCTACATCAGGGATCCCAAAGAGAGGTTAGTTGATCAAAAATAAAATTTTTCATTTCTAAAATTACATCTTTTGTAATTCTCTTTTTTCAGAGACTATCTGTTTAATGCTATTGAAACATTGCCATGTGTTAAGAAGAAGGCCGACTGGGCAATGGCATGGATCTCAAGCAAATCGGCTAACTTCGGTGAGCGTATTATTGCCTTTGCTGCCGTTGAGGGAATCTTCTTCAGTGGTAGTTTTGCGTCGATCTTTTGGTTGAAGAAGCGTGGCCTTATGCCAGGCTTGACATTCTCCAATGAATTGATTTCCCGTGACGAAGGCCTTCATTGTGACTTTGCTTGTTTGATGTTCCGCCATTTGGTGCAGAAACCAAGCAAGGAGCGCGTAATTGAAATCATCTCCGAAGCAGTGAAAATTGAACAGGAATTCCTTACTGATGCATTGCCTGTTAATCTCATCGGCATGAACTGTGAACTTATGTCGCAATACATTGAATTTGTTGCCGATCGTCTACTTCGTGAATTGGAAGTTGGAAACGTAAGTGAAACACAAAATAGATTATTCATTAAGGTGTAAAAATAATATTTCTTACTTTTTTATTTCTTAGGTTTATAACACACCTAATCCCTTCAGCTTCATGGAATTGATTTCTCTTGAAGGCAAGACAAACTTCTTCGAGAAGAAAGTGGGAGAATACCAAAAATGGGGGGTGACAGCGAATCCATTGAACAATGTGTTTACTTTGGATGCAGACTTTTAATCCCAAATCTTTCATACCTGATTTTAGATATTTAATTTTAATTTTTAAGTTCTCTCTTCTCACATTCGTCATTTTGGGTTTTTCGAATTGGTATGTTCACATTTTCGAGTTTTTTTCTTCTTTAAACAAATTGTTTTTAAACATTTTATAATAATTAATATCAATATTTGATTTATTATTGTTTGTTTTATGAAAAAAATCTTGAATTACCTATTTTATTTTTCATTGTAAAATTTCTTTCATCACACGTCATTTGACACAAATCTATTCATGCTAAACATAGTAAATAAAATGTGCACTAACACACACATGTTGTAAATATAAATAACTATAAATAAATAAATAAATATAAATAATTACAAAATAAAAACTAAAGATTAATGTTTGTTTGTTTAGTTGGTTACCAAAGTGGAAACAGAATATTTCTATTCAGTCGAAATGATGTTTTTACTTGGATTAATTACATGAGACACGTTTTACGAGTAATAAATTTAAATGTTATATAGCCTTCATAGCTATCAACTCAACAAAATACTTGATAGATAGATATCAACAAATTAAACCTTTGTGATCGACTATGAATTTTATTACATTTTATCATATTGTAAATGGTTTCTTTCGGTAGGCATGGTATTACGGATATGAACACCACAATTGCTGTTTCGGGATTTCTAAAAGGAACGCATTTGAAAAAGGTTAAGGACTTCAATAGAATTGTTTTTTGAAGAGAGTTATGATGAAGCTAATGTAAATCAGCAAATCAAAATCCTCCGAGCATTACGAGATTCTTCAGATTGGAATAACACATGTAGTAATTAATTTTTTTTTCTTTTTTTACTTTAGCTAAACGATATCTACCTATCTAATATATAAAATATTCCTGTCACAGTGTTAGTTGCCACACTCCTCCGAAACGGCTTAACCAATTTCAATGAAATTTTGCATATACATTCGGTAGGTCTGAGAATAGGTTTTTATCTAATTTTTATATTCCTAATTGTTATGGTTTAATTGCATCAACATCGTACACGGTGCAACGATCTTACGATAGTATTCAGTGACGCTATATGTACAATGAAGCATTGATTGCTATTGAGGATCTTTGCATTATCATTGCCAACTTACCACTCAGTCATTTCGGTATGCATTCACCAAAAAAAAAAGGAATGGCAGCGATTGTTGCTCGCAATGTCCCACTAATGAATGCAGAACAAAGAACCATTTATGACCACACCATGCTCGCAGTTTCGGCAGGACAAAATGGATTCTTTTTTTTGATGTACCAGGTGGAACTGGCAAAACATTCCTTATTTCGCTAATTCTTGCTAAAAAAGTTTAAAATTATCATCGAGGATGAATGCACTATGGCATTCGCTTAAGGCGTTGAACATAGGACATTGAAAGATATACAAAACAATGACAGACTATTTGGCGGCACTCTGTTACTCCTTTCAGGTGATTTGTGACAAACACTTCCCGCTATTCCGCGTTCAACGTACGCTGATGAGATCAACGCGTGCTTAAAATCATCGCAACTGAAAGTAAATATGCGTGTTCAAATGCTTCAAGATCCATCCGCTAAAACGTTCTCAAAACAACTGTTGATATTTATAGGCGACGGAAAAGTTACTACAGATGAAACTGGATGCATAAAATTACCGGTCGATTTCTGCTAGATTATTGATTCACAAGATGTTCTCACAACGAATTAAATCTCAAGATACAACATTTGTTACCAGGAGACTTGGGATCATACAAATCTATTGAAACAGTTGGTGATACTACCGAAGCTGTAAATTATCTAGCTGAGTTTTTGAACTCATTAGATTTAACAGGCATGCCACCGCAAAATTTACAACGGAAGGTTGGATCTCCGGTCATTTTTTTGTCATTTGAACCCACCACGGTTGTGCAACGGTACGCGATTAGTTATTAAAAATGTTATCGAAGCCATAATTCTAAATGGCAAATTCCGATTCCACAGATGTGCCAATTCAATTCAAACGCCTTCAATTTCCAATTATTGGCATTTGCAATAACTATCAATAAGTCTCAAGGCCAAACGATGTCTGCCTGCGGCTTACATTTGAGCACTTCATGTTTTTCACACGGACAATTATACGTGGCGTGCTCTCAAGCGGGCAAACCATTCAGTTTGTTTGTATTGGCGAAAGATGGTATCACAAAAAATATTGTACACTCTGTTGCATTAAAGAATTGATATTGTTTTTTTGTAGTATTGTCATAATTAGCGATATCAATGGCGGATCCAGGGGGGGGGGTCGTAGGGGTCATGACCCCCCCCTGGGAGATAATTTGTTTGCTTTTTCGTAGGAATTCACTTCAATTCAAAACTAATCGTATTGCGTTTATGGATATGACCCCCATTATTTTTTGAATTATTTATTTTTTGTATATGAAAATAACATTTGTATTTTACTTCATTAAACTTTGTTCCTAAAAGTACTACTTTTGCCTGAAGATTAGACCAATAACATAATATGAAACGGATATTCAGCCCTATTCCAAAAAAAAACAACACAAATTCATCAATTTTTGACCAATGGACGATCCAAGGGGGGATCATATGAGCCATAAAGCTTAGACAGTTAAGTTGTGTAAGTTAAGATTTCATCTAAAGATTAGTAATTAGTAATTTAACGGCATTCACCAAGAAGTGGTTTGCTGTCAAAAACAACTAAAACTTTTGTTTTTACTCAATTTAGAATATGAAAACTCTAGTCATGCTTTAAATTATTTTCATAAAAATTGTTTCTAAGAAAAAGAGCAAATATTCAGGTTCTTAAAAAGAAACCTTGAATAAGAGATCATCAATTTTATATTAAGTTGCCTTTTAATTCCTTAAACTAGCCTTCAATTTTATTATTACATTTTTTTGACACACATATGTAAATAGTCATTATTGAAGTGATTTTTACTTGCGACATATAGGAACTATATAGCAAGTTTTGCATTAGTAAACAATTTCAAACTAGAGCTTTTAATCAAATATGACATTACGACGGTGGAGATCTCGAAAAAGTGGGTACCCCGATTCCTTCCGTCTGTCTGTCTTTCCTGGTCCCTACAGTCCAAACAATTGTGTTGATTGAAATTAAGATTTTCAGCCGATTAGTGTAAGACGTTTTTTTCATTTTATTAATACGAAAAATAACAGCAGTCCACATACAAATTTTTTGGTTCGAACATGTAATTTTTCTAAAACTTTCTCTAAATTGTGTGTTCTTAATTTGGCTTATTTCTACAAGAAAAACATATTTTCGTATTGCTCCAGAAGGGTAACCCTCAAACCACATTTATTTTGTTTTTAAGTTTTCTCAAGAACTAATGGACCGATTTCAAAATTCTTCTCTTTCTGTGCAACCTCTTGTCAATGATCAAATTGA
The DNA here is from genome assembly GCA_951509635.1 of Eupeodes luniger. NCBI lineage: Eukaryota > Metazoa > Arthropoda > Insecta > Diptera > Syrphidae > Eupeodes > Eupeodes luniger. The sequence goes on along the minus strand of OX608075.1, from coordinate 74,709,118 downwards.
TGATTATTTTTTATGATCAAAATTGTATTTTTTTTTATTTAAAAAAAAATACTAATTTTGTTTACAAGCCTCGATATCTCAGAAAGGGGACAACATTTTTTGACGAAATTTAAATGTAAAATGTACAAACATATATTTATAAGCTCTTTATTTAGTGCTTACCAAAAATATTTTTAAGACTAAATTTAAAATTTAAAATGATTTTCAAAAAAAAAAATAAGTTAATCTAGATTTTTTGACAAATAAAATGGCATTTAAATTTTGACAAATAAAATGGCATTTAAATTTTTAAGAAAAACTTATTTTGCAGGTACATTTTTAAATCTTAAAATATAGGAAATATTTTTAAACAGACTTTTTGGAAGAAATAAGCAAGTTCTAGCGCCCCAGTCGTGCATTTTATTACTTTCAAAATTGGTTTTCTATTGAATACAAGAGATCTTAAAAGATCTTAAAAAATTAACTATATCTACTTTTGAAGTGAATTTGCTTTGGATGCTCTAGAACTGAGATTTAAACACGAATTTCAATAATACAAATGTCCCAAAAAATCAAGTGAGACTTTTGTTAAACTAATGGCTAAGTGAAAAACATAATAAACGTTTCATATCTATTGATATAAAAGCTTTCTGCGTGAAATGCACCAAAAACCCTCTAAACTATTGTGTTTTAGCTCTTAAATATGGCATATTTGGAAAATTGTTGGAATCTTGGAATGCTTTCATATAAAGGGAGTCATCCAAATTAATTAGTTAGACCAAACCTTGCTGAACAACAGCGTTCTAAAATAATTTGATAACTAAAGTTGTCATTTTAGCAATTATTACATTTTGTTAGCCTCCTTTACAAAACATTAGAGAACATTTTTAAGCGGTGATTTAAAAGTCATCTTAGTGTGTGACCCCCCCCTGATGAAAAGTCTGGATCCGCCCTTGAGCGATATGTATATAATTTTAAAGAATTAATTTTAATAAATCAAAAAAATTTGTTTGGTGATTTTTTATTTTAATATTTTATCACCTTTTACAGTGCTCTATACCTCTCCCACTTATATATCACATCCTTACACACTTACAATAAGTTATTTATTTCCAGCAAAATATTTTCTAGAAATTATTTATATGACAACACAACGTTTGTCGGGTCAGCTAGTATATATATAAAACTGAAATCAAGCAAAAGAGTAAATCTTTGTAACGGTTTAGCTTCGAAACTTCTTATCCAATTGTCATGCAGTTTTTTTTAAATGAAAGAGGATATCACGGAGTAGGTTTTAGGCATAAATAAATTCCGATAATGTTAGTCAATAATTAGTTATCTATACATTCAAAAGCATCCATTTTGTAGTATCTCGAAACAAAGCTCACTAGCTAAAGTGCTTAAAGAAACGACGTTTATTGTGTGGGACGAATCGACTATGGTAAATAATGGTGGGCCTGAAGCTCTGGATCGTACACTTAGAGATTTAAGAGCTGATGAACGTCCGATGGGAGGTGTTGTGGTGATACTGTTCGCTGGTGATTTTCGGCAAATATTGCCAGTTGTGCCAAGAGGTACAAAAAGTGATGAAATAAATGCTTGCCTAAAATCGTCGTTTCTGTGGGCTTCTGTCAAACTTTTAAGATTGACCACAAATATGCGCGTACATTTGGGTGGTGATAATAATGCAGCACAATTTTCAAGAACTCTTTTGGATGTAGGAAATGGAAATATTTTAAATAATGATGGTGAAGTACTAATAGAACGAACATTTGCAACTAGCGTCACTGGACAAGACGAATTAATAGCTAATGTTTACCCGCAAGTCGCCCAAATTTCAGAGAAAATGGATGATTGGTTACGCGAAAGAGCGATTTTAGCACCTAAAAACGATTCTGTTACAAGTATAAATAATAAAATTCTTTCAATGATTCAGGCCCATCAACAAACTTATCTTTCTATTGATAATCTGACTGATCGAGCTATTGCTTTTGATATTCCAATTGAATTTTTGAATTCTTTGAATCCATCAGGACTTCCTCCGCATAAACTGGACTTGAAAATTGGGGCTCCAATAATACTTATGAGGAATTTAAATGCACCGAAATTATGCAATGGTACTAGATTACGGATAGTAACAATACAAAGGAACGTGATTGAAGCTAAAATTCTTTCCGGTTCAGCTGTCTATCAATAAGACACAGGGGCAGACACTGAAGGTTGCAGGCGATGTCATCACAAATCCATGTTTTACCCACGGACAATTTTATGTTGCTTGCTCCCGAATAAAATGAAACAAAAGAACAAAAAATATAAATAATATAGGTAAACATTAATAAATAAAAAAAGAACAATATAAGAAAATAATAGTTTTTTCATCCTCATTTTTTTTATATAAAATAGTTGAATACCTACCTCCCGGGTAAACCAGCTAGTTTATAATAAACTTAGACTATAATATACTTAAATTGGCAGCCGTCTTAAAACACTGCTAAAGGAAGTTGCCAATGGATCGTTGGAATGACTTTAATATTGGCATGACACCATCAACGGTGTCAGTCGTTCTAAGTGAATTACACTGGGTATTTGAGACTTATGGGTTTTCCATAAGTAAAATAAATCAATTTATTCTTGATTTAGATCTGCCAAAACACAAATTTAAACTGCTTTTGCATGTCATGGGGCAAAAAAAATTGATTTATTTTTGATTTAAGATCAAATCTGCCGACCTAGATTTTTCGGCAGATTTACCCCTCATTGCACCAATACTAATACAATTTTTAAAAAAAATGGTTAGCTGAGAATTTGACAGCTCTACTGCACTCGTAAAACGTACGTACAATGACAAAAAGAAAAATAATTCCAATGTTATTTCATAAGCCAGGAAAAAAAATCAATTTTTGAATCTTACCAAATTAACTTTCAATATTCCTAGGAAAAAAAACGTAGAACAAAAATATACCCTTTTGGAAAAATGAGGGATTCTATATGTAGTCGGAGCAGTAGATGGAACGCATTTTAAAATTATTCGACCGACAAAGGCTCTTCGGAATGTTTAATATAGTAGAAAGGGAGGATATACACTTTCACCATACCTAATTACACCAAACAAAGTTTTAAAAAGTTGATTTGATTTTGTATTGCAAACAAGACAATGGGCAGGTTTAGCCGACATAAGGGACTTGAAAGTAAGGCAAGTTTCTTGCATCTGATTGGCCAGCTGCCAAAAAATTGGGTAGGTTCAGCCGACATAAGGGACTTGAAAGTAAGGCAAGTTTCTTGCATCTGATTGGCCAGCTGCCAAAAAATTGCCTTCCAATTAAGGCAACTTTATTGGAAAGTTGACTGGAAAGTTAGGCAAGAAAAATCTCCCTTACTATCAAGTCAAGACAACTTATGTCAAAATGACAATTGATCATGTTTTTTATTTCAACTAAAAGCTGAACTTTATTACTAAATGATGTATTTATTTTCTGCACAACTTCATTTAATGCTTTCTGTAAAAGGTTCCTTGTAAATTTGGAAAAGAAATAAGTAATATTTCTTTAAAATACAAATCGTGATGGACTTGTAGCTTGCCTGAGGAGAGTTTTGTAGAAAATAATGATTTTGGCAGTTTTTGTACTATGAACTTGAAGTAGAGGTTTGTGAAGTAAAGTTCTGAATTTTAAATTCATGACACTTGAAAAACTAACTAGTTGCCTTGGTCAAAATTTACGTTCAAAGAATGAAGTTGACTGCAAATGAAGTCCCTTATGTTGTCTGAACCTGCCCATTGCCTTCCAATTAAGGCAACTTTATTGGAAAGTTGACTGGAAAGTTAGGCAAGAAAAATCTCCTTACTATCAAGTCAAGTCAACTTATGTCAAAATGACAATTGATCATGTTTTTTAATTCAACGAAAAGCTGAACTTTATTACTCAATGATTTATTTATTTTCTGCACAACTTCATTTAATGCTTTCTGTAAAAAGGTTCCTTGTAAATTTGGAAAAGAAATAAGTAATATTTCTTTAAAATACAAAATACAAATCGTGATGGACTTGTACCTTGCCTGAGGAGTGTTTTGTAGACAATAATGTTTTTGGTAATTTGTGTATTGTGAACTTAAAGCAGAGGTTTGTGAAGTAAAGTTCTGAATTTGAAATTCATGACACTTGAAAAGCTAACTAGTTGCCTTGGTCAAAATGTACGTTCATAGAATGAAGTTGACTGCAAATGAAGTCCCTTATGTTTCCTGAACCTGCCCAATTACACTTAATGGCAGAAAAGCACCTCAAATAATAAACATATGTGCAGCTCTGCATAATATTTGTAAGTACAGATTACAAAACCCTACAATGAGGGAGGAATGGGAAACCGACAACATTTTTGTAAACCATGATGTTTCACCTGATCCCCCAAATCCAACATTCAATGAAGGCAGTCGAATTAGAGACAACATTGCAAGTTTTATGCGAAAAAATGAAACGTATTCCAAAAAAATAAAAACGTCAAAACATAAAAACTCAACAACTACCTAATAACTTCTGCCATAAAAAAAAACAAATAAAATTAATTTTTAATAATTATCTAACATATTTTTTTAAGTAAATAAGGTCTTATATTATTATTTTGCTTCGCTTGCTCAATTTCAAGAGGTTGTCAATACCGTAGAAATTGGACGAATAAACGTATTGGACCGATTGTAAATTACGAGAAAAGCAGCATACGCAAAATAAAAATTCAAAAAGTTATATGCGTCAGAAGAAAATACGCGAAAAAAGCGAGAAAGTTCTTTATTTTAAATTCTGTTTTAATTTCCTAGGAAACTAGATCAAATTTTTCTGGTAAACTTTTCTAACATTCCTTGGTTAAACCCTTACCTCTACCCATACTTCTTGATTCTATCAAATTAATACTCGTATTGACTACTGAGCTCACAAACAATTAGAGTATCCTTTTATCTGATTTAAAACACGCTGATAGGTAAATTTAGATCTTGTCTCTCGGAAAAACCGCCATAAAACTTGTATTTTTTAACCAGGGTTAAAAAATATCGTTAATTTTGTCCGCCTCTTTTACAGAGAATTTTAGAACAATTCTAATCGGTGCCCGAAAACTTGACTTTATGTTAAGTGTGCGACACCTTGACGATTAGTCTGGATCCGGCCTTGGCCTAAACCAGCAAAAAATTTTTTTGTTTTTTCATGGACACTGACACTGCCTTTCGCGAGGAATTAACAAACCAGAGTAATACTTATGGTAGGAAAAAGTGTTTATCAAATAACCTTTTCGGATTCAGGAGTGGAAGCGGCCTATGATATGTATAGTTGCGCCCCTATTTGTTGTTTTATAAAACTACCGTGAATTTTAGTCAGAACTAACGATGAGAAGATATTTTGGTTGATCATCGCAATTCGTATTAATGTCCCTCCCGTATCGAGATGTCCACAAATATGGCGATAAAAAGGCAAAAAGGAATTATGCCTAAGTTTTATTAGGTATATTTAATAACAACATAAAATTAATTTTAGATTTAAGCGTAAAATCAATTTTTCCATTTTATTGATTTTGATGAACAAATTTTCTTCGCTTTGAGATCTAAATGTTTCACTTTATTATTTGCTTCCATTTATTTTTCTTGGAATTTTGACAATTTTTTAATATTTTAATTTTTAGGTTCATGCCTAAAATAAAATTTATCAGAATAAACTTTCCACCACTAAGCCATGAACAAATTGGGTCTTTAAAGAAATTGACACTAATAAATTAATATAATTCTGTCACAGGAAAACCTAGTGAACACATTTCACTTTCACTGTCTTTCAAATTTCAATGCCAAAAGCTTTAACGATTTACCCTTAACTTAAAAAGCTCAAATGAATCTACTTTCGATTTGAAACAAATATAGGGTGCAAGATTGGTTGGACTAATTCGCTGTCTCGACTAGACATGAATTTCGTTTCCTGGAAATTTTGTCCGCTGTATATAAAACTGGAACTGAATCAACCGATTTTAAAGGATGTTTAAAAAAACGGAAATTTTGGAAAATTATATAAAAAGTATTGAAGTTAAGAACGAAGACTTTAATTTTGCTTCTTGTTTTATGAGTGACGTTATAAAGGATTTTCTAACAAGATTTTTGAACAAGGTGCATTTAACAATGTCGACACATCTGCAATTGCACATGTATTGACATATCTGAAGGTAGATAAGTCGATCAGCAAATTGATTAATCAGATGCTGATAAGCAGGATTATCAATTCAAAACTGGGCGATTTTACTACTACACAAAGGGGTGTCCGCAGAGGTACGCCACAAGGTGGTGTCCTATCCCCTCTCCTCTGGAATTTAGTAATAAATGAATTACTAACTACTCTAGAAAGAGAGGGAAACAGAGGACGTTGTTGCTATTGCAATAACGGGTAAACATCCCAATATACTAAAAGAACTCTTACAAAACGCTTTAAATAAGCTCACCAGATGGGCAAATCGGCGTGGACTAGGCGTTAACCCACAAAAAACCGACCTTGTCCTCTTCACAAGGAAATACAAAGTCCCACTCATTGACTCTCCCCTCATAAACGGTGTACCACTTAAATTCTCTGAACAAGCAAAATATACTTGGGTCTCATTTTGGATAAGAAATTAAGTTGGAAACCTAATATTCAAGAGAGAATAAACAAGGCCACAGTAGCCCTGTTCTCCTGTAAAAAGACCTTTGGTAATAAATGGGGCCTACAGCCCCGCATTACACACTGGCTATATATCTCGGTCATAAGGCCGATCCTTACTTATGGAGTAGCGGTATGGTGGACGGCGCTAGATACAGCGACAAATCGCGATAAACTCAGCAAACTCCAACGAACAGCCTGCCTGTGTATGGGAGGAGCACTTCGCTCTTTCCCCTCCGCCTCACTAGATGTTCTGTTCCATCTAATACCGCTTGACATTTTCAGCAAGCAAACGGCCGCTAATACTGCCATACGGCTTCAAGCCTCCTCTCTGTGGATCAATAATGGAATTGGCCACACCACTATTTTGAACTCGTTCAGAACTATAAACAGTAATATTGACTACACCATACCCCATCCTCAATTTAATAACTATAGCTTCAAAGTGACTATACCTCCCAGGTCTTCTTGGGAGAATACATCATTTTTGAATGATGGTCCTATAAACTTTTATACAGACGGATCAAAAACGGAGGATGGGGTCGGTGGAGGCGTATACTCAGATGGACTAAACTTAAGTCTCTCCTTTCGTCTACCCTATCATTGTAGCGTGTTCCAAGCTGAAATCCTGGCTATAAAAGAAGTCCTATCCTGGCTTAGAGAAAACGTTTTATCAACTAATGATATACGCATCTTCTCGGATAGCCAAGCTGCGTTAAAGTCCCTAGACTCTGTCTCCACTAATTCACTAACAGCCCTAAATTGTCGATCATCTCTTACGGAGATGTCTACACAGTTCAACATTCACCTTTTTTTTGTGCCGGGCCATAGAGACATTCCAGGAAATTTCAAAGCTGACGAACTTGCAAAAAGCGGTACAGCTTTACCTCTGCTGGCTCACAATACTAGCATAGGTTTCCCCTTAGCTACATGTAAACTCATGCTAAAGCAATATACCATAGAGAAAACAAACTTCAGGTGGAATAACACACCACCTGTGTAGCGACAAAACTAATTTGGCCTTATCTTAGCGCCAGGCGCTCAAAAAAATTAATCTCTCTGAGTAGATTGCACATTAGCTACGTTATAGTGTCCTGACTGGGCACTGCTTAATAGGAAGGCATGCTATTCGACTTGGAGCCCCTGCAAATGACTTTTGTAGGAGTTGCATGGATGAAGAAGAAGAAGAGACAATCTCTCATCTTCTGTGCACATGCCCTGCCTTATCACAAAGACGTAGAATCCACCTTGGAGACTACTACTTATTCAACGATACCAGCGATCTAAAAAATTCTGACATTATTTGTCTCCTACGCTTCATTCGAAGCTTCAATTGGTTCAACGAGTTAAGCTGATTAACTGATCCATGTGGTATGTGGTGTTGGACTTCCCAACCAACAGCCACTTTAACCTAACCTATTTGAACAAATGTCATTGTTAAAGATGTCATCTTTTGATATTTGACTAGTGCAAACTAAAATTAATATAAAATCTTTACAATACCACAATCCGTAGAGAACTAAAGCCTACAGTGACTAATAACTTTCAACCACTCCTATGCGAAAGTCTTTTCAGGGATGGAGGGGATACCTACCTACAGTTTTTATGCCGAATCCATGACGAAAGAGGCAGTACCCGTGAAATAAACTTTAGGTGGCACAATCAGCTATTGAAGCCAAGATATTTAGCATGACAGTCCTATGCACTAATTATCACACCACGGCCCACGGGTACTAAACGGGTACATGGGTACCCCTGTGATGAAACTGCTGGAAAATTGTGCGCTTTTGCGTCGCTTATTTACAACTGAGAATGTCGCTGATAAAGAGGGAATCACAACTAGCTATCTACCGACATTTTGTGATTAAGTAAATTTTTCTTTTGGACCACGTGAAAGATAAGGTCTATTATACCAATGCTCCGCAATCTATTCAAGAAGTCGTGAAGATATCTAGGACACACAATTGTAAATCTGCGAAATGGTTATGGAAAATTTCGTGAAATGAATTGGTGCTGTAACACTAGCCGTGGCGGCTGTTTGGTTCATATCGATTACCATTATTAATTGCAAACCTTTTATCTTTACAATGAAAAAACCATTTATTTATTTCTTTTAAAAAATACTTTTTTTATTTTAAATGAAATCTCTTATTGGAAAACCCTCTATAATAACATATAACAGCTGTGTTCTGTAATTTAACCAGTAACTAAACTCATGGGTAAAAATATTTTTCATGGTTACAAGTATAAAAGCTTATTTTTAAGTAAGCTTTAAAGCCAACTACTACCTTATATTCGCTTATACCATACCACTTTCAATATACGAATACGAAGCATATCAAGCAACGTTTCCGCATCAAGTTGCAGTGCTGAAATACCTGCTATCAAAGTAGGTCTCCCGGTCAATTTAGCTCTCTTACAAATCAATTTAAACAACCCCCTTTTCCAAAAACATACACAGAACCCAATTAAAGAAAATAAAATTAATATCTAGAAACTTATTTACCTTTAAAGTGCCTGTGATTACAATATTGTTTATAAGAATTAGATCCGTCGAGTGTGAATAATAATTGAATTTCGTCAAATTTAACACAACATAATTGGTTTAGCATTATTTGGTACAAATATTTCTTTTTGGTAAACTCCCAACATACAAAATAATAATAATTCAACCTAACTCAATTATAACGATTGAGTTAAAGCTTAAAGGTCGGTCGGTCTCATAGAATTAAAAAGTGGACAAAATAGGGAGGTATGTTAATTCATTTATTTAAATAAATGTACATTACTTACATACTTTCTTAATGGTAAACAGAAAAAAGTGCATGGAATACTTTGGATTCGAAGAATGCTGATTTTGCTTTTTGACTATTTGTGTTATGGTATTGATTTTTGCATTCCTGATTCCAAAATCAAGGAAAAATCTTTGAATTAGAAGCAATTTATTTATCATCTGAGTATTTTCTATTTTTAAAACATTAAATGCATATTTAATCCATAAGCAATTAAGAAATTATCAACTGTATTTAAAGTTAAGCAGAAAATATAGGCCAATTGAAGTTCCGCAGTGACTTCGAAAATGTCCTTGACTTTGACTTTACATAACTTTCTGTGTGGTTGCCTTGACATTGCTTTAGCAGATCATATAGAATGGTACATAACGTAGATGTTTGCTTTCAATGTGCCTCTTGGTATTGAGAGAAATAATTTGATTTTCAGGAGTGCGGCTGCTTGCCAAATTTTCGGAGAACGTGTGTGAGTTATGTATGTTAGAGTTTTAGGACTAAAAATATGTCATAAAAAGGACATAGAACAAGGATACGTTCCTTTTTGTTTTTGTAGGCAAGGTAAACAAAATAATATATTGAAATTTATATCGATTCTATAAGGTAATTGGAATTTCGGTTGGATTTTATTAAATTATTGTCTTTTGAAGATATCATAGTCCCCTTTTAACTATACTATACATACATATATTCACATATAAATTAAACTTATTTTAGATTTATGAAGAACATTATGAAAAAGTCAAGAAAAATTGTAACAGAAGTCCTATTTTCACTTATGTATGTAAAAATAATAAAAACATATCTTAATAAGTATTTTTTTGAATCTTTGAACCAACAATATCAACATACAGATGTACATATGTATATGAACAGTCTGCCCACAAAAATAAGACTAAAATATTTTCACGAGATATGAGAGTTATAAAACAAAGTATTATAATCATAAAATTGTGCGAATATATTGATCAATGAAGTCATATAATGATATTTTTCAAAAGCGAATAACTTCAAAGCCTATTGATTATTACTTTTGATTAAAATACTAAATAAAAAAAATAAATAATAAAATGGAGTCAAAATATATTCAGTATGACTATGGTCAATGAACTACATATATGCTATTAACGCAGACAGCTTTTCAGAATAATAAGGAAATCAAAAAACCGACTAATTTGTAAATATTTTAAAAAATTATGAAAACAATTAGATACATTTTAGTGTTTTTGCAATTGGAAATTTGCGAATTTCATTAATTCCTTTTTACCAAAATCTGTTTTGTGTGTGAATTAGTCAAATATAATCAAGAAAAAATCAGTTTTAAATTAAAAAAAGAGGCTGGGATGCGACCCACACTGATAACTTCCCATCCCGTCTATCGATTTGTCTTGCTTAAAAGTTTGTCTAAATGTATCAATTCTTACCAAATTTGCGTTCTATTTTTTGGAGATTTTAGTTTTTTATGAAAAAACGGACTGTGGTATTTTTATAAAAAATTACTGAATATCAAAAACAATATTTTCTGTGAAATAAAATAAGTTTGAAGCCAATATTTTTAATTTTTGAAAAGCTATTTGAGTCGAAAGTAAATTTTTACCAAGTTTTAGCATTGTTTTTTTTAGGTTTTTATTTTTTTGTAAAAAAAAACTGTCTATCCAACATTTCTCAAAATTTTACCGAATGTTGAAAACAATATTATTTATAATACAAAATTAGTTTGAAGCCAATATCTCAAAGTTTTGAAAAGATATTTGAGCCGAAAATCAATTTTTACCAACTTTTATTAATTTTTTTGTTTAGGTTTTTATTTTTTGTAAAAAAACTGTCAATTCGATTTTTCTCAAAATTTTTCCTAAAGTTGAAAACAATATTTCTTATAAGTTAAAATTAGTTGGAAGCCATAATCTCAAATTTTTTAAAAGATATTTCAGTCGAAGACCAATTTTTACCAACTTTTGTTAAATTTTTTTTTCAGTTTTTAATTTTTTGTAAAAAAACTGTCAATTCGCTTTTTCTCAAAATTTTACTGAATGTTGAAAACAATATTTTTTGAAAGATAAAAGTAGTTTAAAGCAAATATCTCAAAGTCTTGAAAAGATATTTGAGTCAAAAATCAATTTTTACCAACTTTTATTAATTTTTTTTTTAGGTTTTTATTTTTTGTAAAAAAACTGTCAATTCGATTTTTCTCAAAATTTTATCAGATGTCAAAAACATTATTCTTCGTTGCACAAAATTGTTTTGGAGATGAAATCATATTTTAGTCGTAACATTTTCGAAGTGACACATTTTTTTTTCAGTTTTTTTGATTTATAAAAAAAACCGTTAATGGGATTTTTTTCCAAAAATATAATTGTTTTGTTGAATGTTTTTGAACACGTTACAAGATATAATATAAATTTTAATGCAAGTCTCTAGCGTCATTGCTTCATGAGATATTTAGGGTTAACCAAAATTTTCACCTTTTTTTAAACTGCTATGGTAAAAAAAACCACCCACGCAATTTTCTTGAGAGCCCTTTCTGCATCTTTTTGCCTTATTATCTGTATAAAAAAATTTATTTGAAGTCGATATCTCTTCTGGTTCTTGAGCTATGGACGACGAAAAAAACGTCGCGAGCGTACGGACGTACGGACATATGTACATACGTACGGACGTTCATACGTACACACGCACGCACAGACATCTTTCTAAAAATCTTTTATTTCGACTCTAGGGACCTTGAAACGTCGAGAAATGTCAAAATTTTCAATTTGACAAATCGGATCCATTACAATAACTTCCTATGGGAAGTTAAAAATGTTGTTTGGTTTTTTCAATAGTCAGAATGGCCTCCTTTATTATTTTACCGCCTTTATACGATGCGGCATGGACTTAACGTGTGTTTGGCATTTACATACTTGAATGACTTACCATTGCTTTTATACTTCAAACCATGGTGTGTTGGCTGTTGAAAACCCTCCCACAAATTATCAATTGGTTTGAGATCGGGGGAGTTTTGATGATCGCGAAGCCAAGCAGTCTCAACTTTAAAGAGTGCTTCGGATTGTTATCTTGCTAAATATGTCATCTTAGTGGCACATTGTCCTCAGTATACTCTGTCAAATTTTCTTAAACTTAAACAATATTCTTTGTTCTCCTGCTACTTGATTCGAAAACCATTTCCTACCAGTTTTTATTGTGTTTGTAGGTTTTCGTGTGCTCTAAAAAAAGTTGTTAATTGAATTTTTCTAAAAAAATTAGCTCAAAGTTATCAACAATATTTCGCATATGATAAAATAAGTTTAAGTTTAATGTTTTTGTTATTTAGATTTTTAGTCGAAAACCAATTTTTACAAAATTTAGTAGCATTTTGTATAAGTTTTTATTTCTTACATATATACAACAAAAAACAGATTGAATTTTTCTAAGACCATTATCTTACGTTAAGAACAAAATTAAGCCTAGATTGAAATCATTTTGAAGTCAAAACCTTCATTTATTCACGGGATATCCAGAGTTGAACATCATTTTTTACCAATTCTGTGCAGTATTTTTTGTAGATTTTAATTTTTATGAGACAACTGACTTTAAAACAATATTTTTTTAAAAGATGAAAATAGAAATTAGTTTGATTCTAGGAACCTTGAAACGTTGAGAAATGTTAAAATTTTCAATTCGACAAATTGGACCGAATACAAAAACTTCCTATGAGAAGTTAAAAAAAAAAGTCGTCTAACATGGCCCTGTAGCGCTTGCCGTTAATCAAAACGTTTTTCTTACTATGTTGAAAGAAAAATGGTCAAATGCTTAATCAACCACCGTACTGAGTATGTTAGACCTTGTTAGAGAATAATTCAAGATCTTTGTGCAGATTTTTCCTTCGACTAATGCGTGACATTTTGAAATCGATGGCGAGTTGATGATCGTGAATTGAGTCTAACACTTTCCTCTTAAGCAGCCTAAATCGCACTGTTTAGGATAGGCACATTGCGCTCGCTATGAAAATAAGTGTTTAATTCAAAAGCATAAAGGCGACTCATTTTGTTCCTAAGGGCCAATGATACTGACTGGTAAAAATTTTGAGCGGGACAAATTTGTTGTCCTTGTCAGTTTTAAAATCACCTATAACTTAAAAATAAAGTACTAGATGGCTCATATACATGCATCATGCTTGAACAGTTTTTCTTCCATTAAAAGGATTTAAAGTTCATTGAAATTAAATAATGTATAAAAGATAAGTACTTGTGATGGTTGTTGGTTGGAAAATTCTCCGCCAATATTTTGCTGACTTATCTAGGAAAATAAAAAGACAAACGCAAGATTATAATGTGGATAAACCTAATAAAATAGTGTTATTTTTAATCCGACAAATAACACCGCAATTGAAAAAAAAAACCACATCTTATGTATTTATTTGAATTTCAAATAGAACATTGTGTCAGAACTTTAGTACCTATCAACTTAAGTGTACGGTATATAAATCCTACACCATTAAAATTTCACAGCGAGAGCGGAAAAACGGATGAGTGTAAATTAAAAAAAAAAACAACATCCATTTCCAATCAATTGTTGTACAAACTTCCCATTGAAACATCAAATAAAAAGACTTTTATTTTTTGAAAAAATTCTCACCGTGTTACACAATGTATAGGAATTAACAAAGCAATGTGCATATTGTTTTCAGGTATACAATTTTTTTCCATTTAACTATGGCATTGTATAATATGTTTCCAAGTCCCTTCAATAAATAAAATAAAATCAATGCTCAAGAAACCATTGACCCACGTTTAGAGTATCCCTTGGCATTAAGACTTGAAAAGGCATTCAAAAATATGGATCAACTATACAAACATATGTATGTAATGTATGTATAAGTAGCATGTGAATTACATCATATTCAACATGTTAAATTTATCTATTTAAGTAATGAGGATAATAGGAAAGTTAGATTTCAATTTTGTTTTCTCTTTTTTATCTGTTCAACAGAAATTTGGTACTCATTCAGGTTTGCACTTTTGTTTAGGAATTCTATTTGAAAAAACGCAATTTGTAAATATTCTCTTTTTTTTGTTGCATTTGAAAGGAGCATAGAAACGTAAACACAAATTAATTATCATTTCCAATATTAATTTATTGCTTAAGGTTAAGATTAATTCATTATTTACAAATTCAAAAACAGTTTTGCATAATTCTCTACCGAAAGTTTACTAACAGATCAGGAGATGAACAAGTGATCGGTATTCAACCAACAAGTGAGCTTTAGTTTATTGTGAAAAATTAAACGTTTTTTTCCTTTGAATGTAGAGATTTTTGATGCAATCAATATTTCAAGTTTTAAAAGTATTTACTTATTCGTACATATGCATATTAAATATATACATACATACATATTTGAATATATAAGTTCAAAACAGAATTCTATTGTTGGCTAATTTTGTGGAAAAAATGATTACAAGAAAACTTATTCACAATTACTTGTAAATTATTTTTCCTCACACTTTTTTAATTACTTTAAAATTTAATTGAAAAATTTCAATTATGTAATGTAATTGAAAAGCGTCAACTACTTGCCATTTAATTACATAAATGTAATTGAAAACAAAAGTTATGATCAAAAAATCAGTAATTATTGCTTTTCAAATAATTAAATAACATTTTCACCATTTTCGTAAATTTCCCATAGAAAGTTATTGTAACTGTCCCGATTTGCGAAATGAAAAATGTTGGCCTTTAACGACGTTTCAAGGTCCTAAAATCTAAATCAAAGATTTTTAGGGAGATGTCTGTATGTGCGTTTGTACGTTTTGTCTTCCATATCTCAAGAACCAGTGGAGATATCAACTTCAAATAAATTTTGTTATACAGATAATAACACAGACAGATACATAAAGGCCATTCAAAACATTTAAACATTGGTTGATCCAAAACATCTCACGAACCAATAACACTAGCGACTTGAATTTAATTAACTTCCTATAGGAAGTTATTGGGCAGGTTCAGACAACATAAGGGACTTCATTTGCAGTCAACTTCATTCTTTGAACGTAAATTTTGACCAAGGCAACTAGTTAGTTTTTTAAGTGTCATAAATTTCAAATTCAGAACTTTACTTCACAAACCTATACTTCAAGTTCATAGTACAAAACTACCAAAATCATTATTGTCTACAGAACACTCCTCAGGCAAGCTACAAGTCCATCATGATTTGTATTTTGTATTGTAAAGAAATATTACTTTTTTCTTGTCCAAATTTACAAGGAAGCTTTTTACAGAAAGCATTAAATGAAGTTGTGCAGAAAATAAATAAATCATAGAGTAATAAAGTTCAGCTTTCAGTTGAATGAAAAAACATGATCAATTGTCATTTTGACATAAGTTGACTTGACTTGATAGTTAGGGAGATTTTTCTTGACTTACTTTCCAGTCAACTTTCCAATAAAGTTGCCTTAATTGGAAGGCAATTTTTTGGCAGCTGGCCAATCAAATGCTAGAAACTTGCCTTACTTTCAAGTCCCTTATGTCGTCTGAACCTGCCCATTGTAATCGGTTCGATTTGTCGAATTGAAAATGTTGACATTTCTTGACGTTTAATTGTGCCTTGAGTCGAAATAAAAGAGTTTTAGAGAGATGTCTGTGCGTGTGTGTATACGTACGTTCGTACGTCCGTACGTTCGCGAAGCTTTTTGCGTCGTCCATAGCTCAAGAATCAGTAAAGATATCGACTTCAAATAAATTTTGATAAACATATAATAATGAAGAAAGGACTCTCAAAAAAAAATTGAGTGGGTGATTTTTTCACCATAGAAATTTAAAAAAAGGATGAACATTTTGGTTGACTTAAAATATCTCACGAACCAATAACGCTAGCGACTTGAATTAAATTTTATATTATATATCGTAACGTGATACTCAACATGTATATTTTTGGAAAAAAAAATTCAATTAAAGGTTTTTTTTTATATATCAAAAAAAAAATGAAAAATATAACTGTCACCTCGAATATTCTTATTAAGAAAAAATTATTTCATCTCCAAAATAATTTTGTGCAACGAAGAATAACGTTTTTGACACCTGGTAAAATTTTGAGTAAAATCGAATTGACAGTATTTTTCATAAAAAATTAAAACCTACAAAAAATAGTACACAAATGCAACCAAAATTGGTAAAAATTGGGTTTCGGCTAGAAATCTCTTTAACAAAAATTGATTTTAAAATCAAGCTATATGCAAAATATATTTATCAATTTTATATTCTTAGAATAATTCAACTAAGAACTTTTTTAACAAAACACGGAAACCTACAAACAGCAAGACAAATCGGCAGGCGAATTGGGAAGTTATGAATGTGGGTCGCATCCCAGCCTCTTTTGTTTTATTAAATTATTTGTAATAAGTAAAATGTCGACTTAAAAATCTATTAAAACAGTTTTTTTTATAAATCAAAAATACTGAAAAAAATATCTGTGGCCTCAAATATGTGTGTATGCTATGAACAAAAACTAATTTTGTCTCAAAAGTAATTTTATGTAACGAAGAATAACGTTTTTGACATCTGGTAAAATTTTGAGAAAAATCAAGGATACGTTTAAAAAAAAGAAATAAAAACCTGAAAAAAAAACACTATTACAAGTTGGTAAAAATTGATTTTCTACTCAAATATCTTGGCAAAAATTAAAGATATTGGCTTCAAAATAATTTAATCTTACAAAAAGTATTGTTTTCAACATTCATTTAATTTTTATTAAAAAAGTTTTTTTATACAAATCTAAATCTACAAAAAATTCTACACAAAATTGGTAAAAATTGATGTTCGATTCTCGATATCTCGTGAATAAATGAAGGTATTGACTTCAAAATGATTTCATCTTGTGCTAAATTTTGTTGTTAACGTATAATGGTCATATAAAAATCCAATCAGCGTTTTTCTTATGTAAGAAATAAAAACTTTCAAAAAATATCACTAAAATTAATAAAAATGGGTTTTGACCAAAAATCTCGGAAACAAAAACAGATATCCTTAACTTTCAGTTATTTAATTACGAAAAATCAGTTAGCAGCTTTATTTCAAAACACGAAAACCTGAAAAGAAATGGTAACTGAAGTATTATGAGAACAAAAGACATTTTGTATCTCGCACAAAATATTGTTGTTAACATTTTATTAAAGTTCAAGACAAATCCACAGACGGGGTGGGTCGCATCCCAGCCTCTTTTCAAAATGTATTTTTATTTTAAATATAGTTTTGCATTTGGCCCACCCTTTACCTAGATAAAGTATACATATGCATACATACATGTTAAACCTGCTAAGTACAGACAGAATTGTGCAACAAGATAAAATAATAAAACTTATCTTATTCACAAACAAAAATAAAACTTAATTCTAGTTAAGGATAGCGGCAACCCTACAGAAGGTTAGTAATTCAAAAATTGAATTTGACCCCGCCGAATATCAATTTTGTTTTTAATAAATACTAATATTTATAAGTGTAGGAATGTAATAGGTTCTTTGTGCGTTCCATAAGCCTCCAAAAACAATTATAATTTGATATGCATACATGTGTACATTTTGTCACTAATCTCAAGAATTTAAATACAAATATTGAAAGTATAGGTATTTTCTTGTCTTCGTTATGCGCTTAGAACTTAATAATACTAAAGAGAAGAAAATAATTTTAATTGTTTCCTAATTACTCAGCATTTATTATCGAATGCATACAATAATCAATAAAAACATTTAAAAATATCCAACTATACATAAACCAACTTATTATCTATAATATTTTCTTTTTAAATAATTCACAGTTTTTTGTTTATGTTTATTTCCTCATCGTTCTAACATCATCAAACAATAATACAAAAATTATGTAATAAATAGATACAAATAGAAAAGAACCTCCAAAAAATACAAAAATAAACAATAACAACAATAATTTTATCTCAAAACATTTTAAATTGATTATTTTGAGTATTTTTTAGTTTAATGAGTGTGGAACAACGTTAGAATGATCAAAAAATGAGTATTTGAGTTTCAGTATCGTAGAAAACTTTGTAAGCACATGCTGTGCTTTTTTTTATGGTTTGAATTTTCATTTTCAATCCACCACACGACGCGACGACCAACACCGCACCGATCCGTTCACCGTAACCGTAACCGTCACCGTCACCCACCAAGTTTAATTTCGTCAAAGAGAAAATTTTTCAATTCCACTCGATTTAGTTTACGATCAACCGTGAGTCGGTGAGTGCGAATGTTAGTGCTACCAAAATCTTTGCTAAGAAGACCGGTCTTCTTAGCTACTTCATTTAATGCTGCTGCATCGACGAAAAGTGTTCGCAAGACAACAGAATGGAGCTACCCGCGCCGCGGCCGCCACCTGCCTCCAGTTCCAACCCAGACAGTTCAAAATCCATCACAAGCTGAATCACAGCTACGCTTTGACTTACGTCATAAAAGTAGCCTTTTAGCTCTTGTCTACAACGAGTAGGTTTAAAAAATGTTGTTTGTTTTTTGTATTTTATTCGTATGATTTATGTGAAAATATTTCCAACAAAAGTCAAAATAATCACGTGGACGTGGCTTCAGGAAAATGCCTTAAAACCACTCGACTAAATCATTGTTATCTTTATCAATATTACCTACGCTATACTCACCAAGCCAAGCTACAATCACTATTGCTAAAAAATGTTCCGCCGTCCATCGTCGTTTTCGTTGTCGTTTCGTTGGACTTTGTCCCCCAAACAAAAAAACTAAGTTTATTTTTATTTTTTAAACAAGTTGTGTATATTTTGTTGTTTATGAAGAAGAACGCTTTCTGGTTGTGTTATTTTTTGTGTGTAAGAATAAAATCATAACTAAAATGCTTTGCCAAGCAAACAAATTTTGGATTCTATAAATCTTTTGACAATTTCAATTAAATGATTCTTCATATTTACATATATTTACGATTTATAATTTATTACTCGTATCTTTGGAACAGAAGCTGCTGCTTAAGAGAATAGCTTCTGGTACTTGGCTACCAACTGATTCACTATAGTTTGTTCAGTGATTCGGAACTGTTCTATTATTCTGACACCTGACCGGACCGACCGTGTGTCTTCTAACTTTTGTGTTGGTAATTAATTAGAATTGCATTTGGTTTGGTTTTTATTTTATTATGGATAATTAATGAAGCTATTTAATTGAAGCATTAAATTAAATGTGTTATTTATAGCGAAGAAAAACCCTTAAATTTAATTTATACATGCAATGAGATCGTGTTTAAAAACTATACTCTTAAAAGCACTGTTATCAACTTATCAGTTTGTTGCTTTTATTTTCTTTAATTTAGTCGAAGTGAATATTGTTAAATAGTCTGCGCTTCTGCAGTTCTACTTAGACAATCGAAGTAGACAGTTGTTGTGCGAATCATCATCAATTTCATTGTGTTTAGTTTTTTTGTTTGATTATTTTAATATTAATTCATTTACAGAAGTTATAACTAACACAAGCAAATTTTTAAATTTCAATAAATTTCTGACTCATTGAACTTTCAAAACAGAAATTATTACAAATGTTAGTGATTTTGGTGATTTTTTTTAGTATTTTATATTAATTAATTATTAAAATTTTAATGAAGTCAAAAATGATCTTTTTAAATATTTTTGGGATCTAAATCATGATTAATGTACATACATTGCACTCATCGCCAGTTTAAAGGTTTAATTCATTTAGTAACAAAAACAAATGTTTTTAAATTCGAACAATGTTGAGACATACTCGTAGTAATTCATAATATATTTTAATAATTCTATAAATATCTCAACGAAAGCCGCAACTTTTTCGAGTAAGGAAATTTGTTTGGAACTCAATTTGTGAACCTTTGGACCCTTACACCTACATGTAACTTCTTGTAAAGAAAAAAACTTTTTAAGTTACTACAAGGCTTTATTATTCAAGTTTCTTTCTTTTAAACAAGATATTATTTTTATATGACTTTTTATTTTAAGACTTAATTTACATATGTATGTATATGTTATGTGTACCTTATTAAGTTTGTTAAGTATGTAGTTAAATTTTGAACTGAAAATTGAAAACTTGCTCTTAAATGTATACAATCTCTGTAGGTTGAAGATATCGAGTGATATTAAAAAATAATCAGTTTTGTGTCCACCTATCGTTTGAAAGGTTTCTAAAAATGATGGGGCGCGATCTTCATTGATTCAAATTTGATTTTCAATAAAATAACTCCAATAATTATGACTAATTTTTAAGCCGTTTAAAAATATGTCAATTTGTTGCCCCATTATAAATAAATATAAATAAATTGGGTGGCTCAACAGTCCGTTGAGAACCATTCCTGTGTGTGAGTACTGTTGTCAGAAATGGAGGGGACCTACAGTTTTAAGCCGAATCCGAACGGACAATTTAAGAAAGCACTTTTCATGAAAAGAATTACTTTTGGAGAATTTGTCAATTTCTCGCAAGAGGCAGTACCCGTGAAAAATACTTTAGATGGCATAGGCAGGGATCGAACCCAAGACCTCTGCATGACAGTCCAACGCACTTACCATCATGCCACGGGTATTATTATTTCTAAATATGTTCCAAAAGGAAAACAATTAATTTTTTAATAGTTTGTAGTTTTTTTTTTATCCGAAAAAAAAAAACCATTTTCGGAGTGATACTTTACTGAGACAAAACAACATTAATGTACAAAGAAATCATTGAAAGACAATGTTATGTTGACTAAAACTCATTGACATTTGATGTAAAGAACTTTTTTGTACCGTTAGTTTTCTTAAAGATTTTTTAAGTTTTGTAAAATCTATAAACATATAGTATATTTAAATAACTTTAAGTCTACAAATAAAATTAAAATTAGGCTTTCAAATCATATTTGATTTACGGAATATAGGATAAGAAAAATGTCAAGAATACAAATTATTGGTGATAGAATTGAATGTTATACTAAGTTGATCATTAAAAGCAAAGATGATGGTGTGACTGTAAACGAAATGAAAGACCTTTATAAAATAGATTTTGTTTCGATTCAATAATCAGATGTTCCTTGAAAATGTTATAATAATTTTAAAAAACAAAAATGAAGTGAAAGAAAAGTTTTGGGTCGAATAAAGTATATTGTTTTATTAAAACAGATTTTACAGCTCATTAATTTATTTAGTTGTGATGCAAAAACATAATAAAAATTAAAGCTTGCCTAATTGATTTTTTGATAAATAAAAAATTCCAATGGTGGCAATTAGTGATAGTGATAAATAGCCCCGAATTCAAGATTGTACATATTTTTCACTATTTTATGTGTTTTTAATGTTGACATTTCATTAATTTAATTGATTCATTAAAGGTCAACCTTTAAGAATCTCCGTTATTTCTTTAGAAGAGTAAATCAATTTAATGGAACTATAAACAAAGAATATGAACAAACAAACTTAAGTGCAGTCATAAAATACGACATTAATAGGAAAAATACAAAACCAGTTTTTGTACGTTTTCCTCGATTTTAAAAATCCCTAAAATATCATTTTAGAATGTACCTTAATTATCATATGGTCGTTCTATTTTATGTTTCTAATTAAATTAATTAATAATTCTTCATAATTTATCTGTATATCTTCATTTAAATCATTTTAATTATCTTCATCGTATTCTTCCTTCTTTACATGTTCTTTTTACATACATACATAAATTATTTTCTTCTACTTAAATCAAACATTTCAAGCATGAAGGTCGCACTGTGGCGTATGAGTAATATAATTTCGGTAAAAACTACCACGTTATAAAATTCTCTTTCATTTCTGTAAACAATAAAATGTATCTATGTAAATGTTATACTTATGTATGTACACTAATGTATTAGTGACAGAATTTTGTTTTTCTTTTTTTAATTTACACAAATCTATCCTTGAGTAAGGTCGTGTCTGTTGTAAATTAGCTTAGAAAATGTGACCGACACAAACAAATCTACCAAGCCGGAAAAAAATAAATCTTAATCAGCATAAATTTTTGTATATGTATGTATATATTATAAATAAAACAATACTAAATACTGTTTGAGATGCTTGTTATATGTTGGTATAGATAACATTTGAACTCTTTAAATAAGATAAGATATGGCTTAAAAGTGGGATACAAACAAAATCGATCGGCAAGAGGAATTGATTTTCTATTTGTAATGCCCTGAAGACGATTTCACCAAACAAGATAAAAAGCATTATACTTTGTTTTGAGGCTTGAGCTTTTTTTCCTAATTAAAAATAGTAGCACTTGAATATTTTGTATCATTGTTGCAAATAAAAAATGCAATTTTTCTAAAATTAAAATAATTTTAAACAAATTGCACTTGAAAATTGATTGCCACACGTGACACTCTTTCACGATTAACTTAATCTCAGAGCTTTTTCTTCGTGTAAATTGGCGCGAGAGAATAATAATTCATGTAGCTACATCCATATGCACTCTATACATGCATAATGATGTATTTTATGTGTTTACATATATTATACAATATACATGACGTTAAAACAAATTGAATATAATTATTTTTGCCGGCTTTTGTTGCAGATGGTTTGACGCCTTATTTAAGTGTTTACATGAAGTTAATTTATGATTGTATATTTTTTTGTATTTAAAAAATATAAACAAATCATGTAAATGAGTGCGATATTAATATTTAAATTTATTTTTCAGGAATTCTGTAATGTTCGACTACCTGTATTTCTATCTTTCGAATCTTCCGAGATGGCATGTGGTAACATTCGCTGGATTTGCGTATGTCGTTTATTATTTTATTCAAGTTGTTAAGGTGAGTAAAGCAATTAGTTAGAATTTTTGTAAAGTGTACACAACCTTGCATTTATTTAGAAATTCATTGATCAAAGTTCAATTTAAAATGAACAAAGAAATGCAATTTTTCAAGTAGAATAATTGTAATGTTTTATTATTCGGGGTAAAGAGTAAATTTCAAAAGAATTTTCTACAATAATAATAAACACTCGAACTAACGTTTACGTAGCTAAAGTACCTATATTCATGTAAATCATTTAATCATAGCAAAAACACAATTGTTGCTGACATCAGTTAGTTAGTTATATAATTTTATAAAAACAAAATAATCGTTATAATTAGTTATAAAACTAATTTAAAAAAAAAAACTTCCTTTACTCAGTGACAATTTGTTATTGGATATAATAATTTCTGAATGCAAAATTTTGCACCAAGAAAATCTCATTAAAATTTAATAGCCTTAAAAATGTATATCATATTCGTAATTAGGTTCCTAATAAGTTTTTTATTAGAGTTTAGTTGATCTCAGGTCGCAAATACCATTGATTTCAGAAAAAAAATTAGTTTAAATTACTGTTATTAAAGTATGTATAATGTAAATAATATATTGCGTATTAGAGACTTTAGTTTTCAATTAAATTAAATATAGGCAAATTTGCCCACATTTCTCTAAAACATATTTCTAATTTTTTAGAGTTACAATTGGCTTTTAAAAAGTGCTGTATAAGTGTAAATATTACAACACACAAGCATACTATATATCTATATGAATATTTTGCTTGGCTCTTCTAGCATTTTTTTAAATTAATACGAATTAGATACTTAACATTTAATCTAGATTACAAAAAAGTGCAATAAATCATAGTAAAATTTACCACAACAAGTTTCACTAGCCTATTTCATATCCTTTTTAACCTTCCTTTCGTATTTTAAGAGTTCAGTTGAATCCAGATTTTCAAAAGAGATACTTAGGACAAATTGTTGACCCATCGAGACTAGAATCGATTGGTGAGCCTTATGGTCAGTAAATAAGTAGAACTTTCCTTGGTGAATCCTGCACTTTTGTGACATAGCAGTTCTAATACTGAAAAAATACTGTACGGCTTCTGCAAAATCATTTGCATTGTGTCTAAATAATTTGAGAATTTCCTATATTGGTTTGTAGAGCTCAGCAGCTTTTAAATTTTCCTGGAATGTCCCTATGGCAAAGGTGAACATAGAACTTCTGTACCATCTCCATAACAAATGGAATGCAAATAAGTGCTGTGAGATGCATTAAAAATAAATGAAGGGGTTGGTGGGGGTGTGTACATACTCGTGATATCAACATCTAGACATCCGTATTTTCTCAGATAGTCACATGCATCGGTATCAAATCTCTAGACTCTGTCCTGTCTCTACAAACTCTATAACAGTCCATAACTGTCGAACATCTCTATTGTTTAATACTCACTACATGTAAACTATTGCTAATGCAAGGCGCTATGAAGAAGGCAAACATCAGGGGAATAACATCACCGCGTGTCAGGTCACAAAACACATCTGGCGTACATTAGATTTAAAGCGCTCAAAGTGCTTGCTATCTCTAGATTGCTATAAGCTCGATAATCGGTGTCATAACCGGGCACTGTCTAAAAGGAAAACACGGCACGCGGCTAGACGTTTTCTCAAATGACTTTTGCAAAAGATGTATGGATGAGAAAGAGGAGGAAACAGTTCTTCAATTCCTCTGTACATGCCCTGCTCTAGCTTAAAAATGCAAGAATTATCTAGGAGAATTATTCTAATGGGTGATTTTTTTGAGGTTAGGATTTTCATGCATTAGTATTTGACAGATCACGCGGGATTTCAGACATGGTGTCAAAGAGAAAGATGCTCAGTATGCTTTGACATTTCATCATGAATAGACTTACTAACGAGCAACGCTTGCAAATCATTGAATTTTATTACCAAAATCAGTGTTCGGTTCGAAATGTGTTTCGCGCTTTACGTCCGATTTATGGTCTACATAATCGACCAAGTGAGCAAACAATTAATGCGATTGTGACCAAGTTTCGCACTCAGTTTACTTTATTGGACATTAAACCAACCACACGAATGCGTACAGTGCGTACAGAAGAGAATATTGCGTCTGTTTCTGAGAGTGTTGCTGAAGACCGTGAAATGTCGATTCGTCGCCGTTCGCAGCAATTGGGTTTGTGTTATTCGACCACATGGAAGATTTTACGCAAAGATCTTGGTGTAAAACCGTACAAAATACAGCTCGTGCAAGAACTGAAGCCGAACGATCTGCCACAACGTCGAATTTTCAGTGAATGGGCCCTAGAAAAGTTGGCAGAAAATCCGCTTTTTTATCGACAAATTTTGTTCAGCGATGAGGCTCATTTCTGGTTGAATGGCTACGTAAATAAGCAAAATTGCCGCATTTGGAGTGAAGAGCAACCAGAAGCCGTTCAAGAACTGCCCATGCATCCCGAAAAATGCACTGTTTGGTGTGGTTTGTACGCTGGTGGAATCATTGGAACGGAATTTTTTCAAAGATGCTGTTGGACGCAACGTTACGGTGAATGGCGATCGCTATCGTTCAATGCTAACAAACTTTTTGTTGCCAAAAATGGAAGAACTGAACTTGGTTGACATGTGGTTTCAACAAGATGGCGCTACATGCCACACAGCTCGCGATTCTATGGCCATTTTGAGGGAAAACTTCGGAGAACAATTCATCTCAAGGAATGGACCGGTAAGTTGGCCACCAAGATCATGCGATTTGACGCCTTTAGACTATTTTTTGTGGGGCTACGTCAAGTCTAAAGTCTACACAAATAAGCCAGCAACTATTCCAGCTTTGGAAGACAACATTTCCGAAGAAATTCGGGCTATTCCGGCCGAAATGCTCGAAAAAGTTACCCAAAATTGGACTTTCCGAATGGACCACCTAAGACGCAGCCGCGGTCAACATTTAAATGAAATTATCTTCAAAAAGTTAATGTCATGGACCAATCTAACGTTTCAAATAAAGAATCGATGAGATTTTGCAAATTTTATGCGTTTTTTTTTTTTAAAGTTCTCAAGCTCTAAAAAAATCACCCGATATAACAATCTCAATCATTTTAACATAATCAGTCTTTCACGTTTCGTATGGGACTCAAACTGGTTTCATTGATCTTAGAAGAAAGCCTCAAGCTTCTTGTGGTATTACAATAGGTCATTAAACTGGCCTAAGTGTGTCCTACTCCATCACGGACAGCCACTTTAACCCAACCTAAACTAACTTAAGGACTGTGAGATAGGTTCTGGAGACAGAGTTCCTAGTATCAGATGTTGATTTTTCATAAAAAGAATCATTCTTGGAGGGTTTGTCAATTCCTCGCAAGAGGCAGTACCCGTAAAAAAAAACTTAGGTGGCACAGAAAGCGATTGAATCTAAGATCTCTGGCATGACACTAACCATCATGCCACAGGTTTAACTTCAAGTTTTCTTAGGACCACTTAAATCAACAACTTGTTTAAGTTTCATTTGGCTATGATTTTGGCTAGAAATTGTAGTAAAAGTTTTAAATAATCGAAAGAAGTACATATGTTTACAATTTGAGCAGGATTATAAGAATTATTTAAACAAACGTACACACAAAAGACGTCAAAAACGTCGAATCCATACTCATACGTACATTTTTTTGTAATAAATTAATTAAAAATTGTCTTTAAATTACTTAATACAACTAAACAAACCTTTAAAGCAGTGAATTCTAGCTTTTACTTTATAGAAAACTTTTTTAGCTAAAACATTCTAACTTAAGCTCGGTGTTCCTGCTTTCTGTTGTTTACTTTTTTGAAGGCCAGTCATAGGCTAAAGGCAATCATTGGTTTTCATCATTGAAACAAATCCCTGGAATTTTTCCACAGAAAATATCTTTTATTGATTAGAGTTGATCGTTGAAGTCAAAACTGATAGGTGTGAATACAAAGAAAATTGAAAGCCTTCGAAATTGTTAAATCAAAAACCAGCTGTTCGTTGAAAACAAACGATTTCAAATCAGCTTCATTTTGACACCAAACATAAAAAATCTGACTCTCTTAATCGCTTTTAAATGTTGAAATTAAATGTTCAATAACGAAAACCAATAATAGATATAATATTGGCCCTTAGCCTAAGTAGCTTAAGATAAAAATGGTTCTTTATTGACGAAAAAAGTAACTAAAAGGGATTTTTCTCGTTCTCGTTTAACCAGTTTCCTTAAAATTTCGCTGATTTGGACATATCCCCATATAACAATAAACGAATTATATCAAAACGAATTTGTTTATGGTTTTAACCTTGAAACTATTAAAGCTACTTTAATTAATCTATAATTTGAATTTAACTTAGAAACACAAGTTTCAGTTTCATTTTGAAACTAGTAATTGATCAATTTAGCAATTTAAAAAGTTTTTCACAAAAAGATGTTAAAATAAAAATATCTATGGTTAAAAAACAATATGTAAATATTTGCAAATCCCTTCATAATTATGTATGTATGTAGCAGACTAATCAATCAATTAGATAAGAGATAATTACCCTGTACTCAAACAGTAATTGGTTCTGCAAAAATAGTTTTGAATAAAAGTTTATGACTTGACTGTGCCAAAGTTCAATGATTATGAACTGTCTACACATAATCTTATCTCGCGTGGGAGCTGATAACATATTATAATTATGAAAACTTTACTATTTTACTTGCACAATGAGGCAAGTATAAGTTTCATTTGAGAAAATTGGATTTTTTTAAGATGTTGCAGACGATGTTCAAATCGTATTCGTATTCCAATCTCCTTTGATATATATTTCTTTAATTTTTCCTTTAGGAATTTTAACTTATTTTTTTAATCTTTAAAAAATCACTAACATTTCAGAACAATTGTTTTCTTAAAATGTGATTGTAACAAAACTTCGTTAAAAAAATTACGACGATATATGTAAAGTACATAAGTTACATAGCAACTCATAACTATTTGTCCATGTTTATTTCTTGAAACAAAATTCTTTAACAGTTTTATGTGGATTAATCTAATTTTATTATTTTGTATATTTTCAGAGACCGATATTGGCAGTATCCAATGGTCCCTTTAAAGATTTTCTCATTAAAAATGTACCCACATTAGAGATGAAATTTTGGCCAACATTTTGGTGTGTCGAAAGTCGAGCACAGACAGTTTTCGCCAGTATCATTCGTGCTTCAAATTTAGCAAATATCGATTATAGAAGGTATGTATACATATTTTCATATCATATTTTAAAAATTAATTTTAATTTCATATGTAATATATTTTTTCAGGGAGATATTAGGCTTAAAAGATGGTGGAGAAGTAGCTTTAGACTGGTTAGAAAAAGGTTGTGATGAAAAAGCTCCTGTGATAATTATTTTACCTGGTTTAACAGGTACTAAAAAACGCTAAATTTAATACATGAATATTTTAAATTAATTTTAAACACTATTCATATATGTATATTAGGTGAATCTCAAGCTGATTATATTAAATGCCTTGTTACGGCTGCCAATAATGAAGGCATCCGAGTTGTGGTGTTTAACAATCGAGGTTTGGGAGGTGTTGAGTTGAAAACACCACGTTTATATTGTGCAGCAAATTGTGAAGATTTGTCTGAAGTCGTTGATCATGTCAAAAAATCACATCCTGATGTGAAATTGGGCGCCACTGGAATATCAATGGGTGGATTAATTTTAGGTAAAATTTATTTAGAATAACTTGTATAGTATATTTGCTAATTTTGGAAATTATCACAATAGGAAATTACCTAGCAAAACACAGTGACCAGTCCAATAAAATTCTAACAGCTGCAAAGATTATTTCAGCACCTTGGGATGTCGTAAAAGGTATAAGTTCAAATAGAATATTGGTGTAACATAACATTGAAGGTATATTTTAACTTTTTTTTGGGTTACAGGTTGTGCAAGTATTGAGAAACCGATATTAAACAGTCTCTTAGGCAGGCATCTTGCGTCGAGTCTTTGTAAAACGTTGAGTAATTGTCAAATTTTTCGTGATACTGACGTTGATATTGATAAGATTATGTCGGTAAGAAAAGATTGTCATAATCAAAATCAAGGCCCAATGAAATTAATTTTAATTTGTTCTCAATTTAAGGCTCGTACAATCAAAGAGTTTGATAGTATGTTTACATCGAAGCAGTTTGGATACGCTGATGTTGACGATTATTACAGTGACGCAACATTACACAACAAACTGCATAAAATTTCTGTGCCTTTACTTTGTTTAAGTGCAGCGGATGATCCATTCCAACCCCTAGATGGTAAGACACCTTTAAACAAAATGAATTCCTCCATTTAAAAATTTTTTTGTTTGTTTTAAAATTTATAGCAATTCCAATAAAAGCAGCTGAGCAGTCAACCCACGTGGCTATAGTTGTGACAGCTCGTGGTGGTCATATTGGTTTTTTGGAAGGTTGGTGGCCATCAACGAAGGACCAATATATGGGCAGATTGTTTAGTGAGTTCTTTTCCAAAGCATTATTTGACGTGGATGGTGAATTCGATAGAATTTCACAAAATCTCATTCAAAATTACTACACAAAACAAATGCTGCCGGAAATAACTAATCCTAAATATAAGCTTATTGAACCTGAAGTCAAGTCTCTAGAAAAGTAAGGAATAGCAAAAAAACACAAAAAGCTAAAATCTTTTTAAACAAACAACGATGTAATAAGCAATAATAGTTACATAGAAATATTTATGTTTTTCTTCCTCAAGACTTTTTCAAAAAATACATATAATGCCTAGATTAGTTAGTTAAGTTCTGAATTTTATAATGCTAAGATATTGACTAAAACCTTTTGAACAAAAATAAATATTTAAGAAAAACGTGCTCGAAAATGTGTTAATTACAGAGTAAAGAAACGTGAAATGGCTTTTAGTCAAAGTCCAAAGGCTAAGAAGTCATATGTTAATGATTAAGGAAAGTGACTCTTATATTGCTGCATTAAGAACATCGTTTGTTTCTTTTATGAATTTATTGTTAAAAAAAAGTACTTATGAACTCAAATTTAAGAAAACAATAATTAAATATTGCTTATAAAATATTTTCACATAATAATATCTACTTTGTACCTAAAGAAATGGAACTTTGTCTTAAATATATAAAACAAAAAATAATTATAATTTTTTGCATCTATGTAAAAAAGAAAAACAGTTCGAGACTACTTGGCTATGATTCGAAAGTAACTTTTAAAAAATGTCATGTGCCGAAAGTGCCTAATTTGGAAATGGTTATGTACATTTGACATTTTGCGTGACTTTGTCCAGTATTTCAATAAACAATGCAAAGCGTGGCGTGGCAATTAAATGTAACATAAAATTATAAATGAATTCAATGTAAAATGGGTCCAAAGTCTGAAAGTAGGTTTTTGTTACAAAATTAATAAAAAATTAAATGTTATCCCAGTTACATTAGAGTAATTTTAATTTGGGAATTTTAATTTTAGTTGTTATTAATAAAAAAAAATTATTTGTAAAATTATTTTATTTTGTTCAATTTTTACTTATTTAATAAAATTTATCAAAATCATTTTAAAATTTGAATCCACTTATTTGTACCAATAACCTACAATTTTGTAAAAATTGAAAAAGCTTTTTTGGAAAATATGTGATTATTTTTACAACAACATTACCTTTTAACACTTGCTTAGTAAGTTTTTTTTTTTTTTTTGAAAAATGCAGACAAGATATTCAAAAGCTTTAAAACAATAAATGGAATAGTTAAGCAAATTACATAGATTCTTCCTTAATTAATGATAATGAATAAGAAATAACTGAAAATTCTACCATCAAAAAACCATAATATAGTTATGCTTACTAGAGCTCTTGATTAGCACTGAAAAATTGCCTAGGCCGGTGGTTAATTCTATAAAGGGTCAAAGTAGCCAAAAACAAACAAGACATTTTGACTCCTCACATTTATTTTTGGCCGAGTAGTTTTTTTAATTTTGGGCTCTGCCTATTCAAGTATAAATAGTTCCAAATGACTTCATCTAGCCCAAACATACAATGCAATTAGCATAGCATCTTTGATCGAGTATAGCAATCTCAAGACAAGAACTTTGATCGTCAAAACGACAATATTCGATGGTTGTAATTTTGCAAGGAAACCCACTGTTTTACCGCATAGTTTAGTATTTGGTATAAAATACTTGTGGACAGTATATTTGAAATTCAATATAACGTTAAATTTTAAATAATTCAATACAAAATATGTACATAAGAGTTTTTCAAAATCTTCCAAGTTTTGGAATTGAACTAGAACTAGAGTTGCCATTTAAAATTTTATAAGTTAACTCAAGTTAAACCTTAAAATCATTGAGGAAAACAAAACCTTAGTAAAATAAACTCAAATATATAAAATATGTTTATGAATTCATTATTAATATTTTTAAAAAAATATGAAAAAAAACTAATATGTACTAGATTTTAGATATATTCGAAACTAAACCTCTGGATATTGTACCCAAAAACATGCGGTTGACCGGATGAAAGGTAATCAAGAGCTCTTATTCACGTGCATTAGGTTTAATTTATTTAAAAATAATAATGCAAAATTAAATCGTCCTAGAACATATCATTATAAAAGAAAACAAAAAAAAAAAACATTTTACAAGAATAATTGTTACTTTTCAGAAAGGAATTCCACAAATTTGTTGTTGCATATTTTTATTAAAACAAAAATTTTAATGAAATTATATTTAATAAAAACAATTTTAAAAAACTAACTAACTATTGGGGTTTATGTTAGTACCTACACAAAAATATTTAATACAAACACTAAAAAGAGCATTTGTATAAATGCAAGTAAGTATATAACTTAAAAGTCCTTCAAGTTAGTAAAAATACAAAAGACTCGATAAAGAGAAATCACAAGGCACAGTTCTTGCCATCACAACTAGTTGGTATGGATTTTAAGAGCTGAAGTCTCTTGTAAGTTGTAAGTAATCAGAATTGTGGAATAGTGTACACAAACAAAATTAAATAGGTTGATATTTTTGACAAGAACATGGCCAAACATATTTTACAGCTGTTTATGGTTAGAATTTAATGTTTTATTAATATTACAAATTAAATATTAATAAAACAAAGTTGTCGTCAATAATTTTATAATTGGTTTGAGATCGAAATATTGTTTTCAAAATACTGTATACCATAATACTGTATAACAAAATACTATCTGTACAAAATACTGTATTGTCAAAATTCGGTCTGTAAGCCAAAGATCTGTATTTCTTAATTCTTAAAATTCAAAAAGCTTTCTAAATTGAGATAGGCTAAAACATTACTCTGGAATTCAAAACAACAGCACTTCAAATACTGCATGCTAAAGGTTGTAACAAACCTAGATACCCTTGGTCTTACAGAGAGTGCCGGTTGTAGATTTTGTATTCTTTTTCCATGCGATATTATCAGGTGAGAGATAACAATCTACCCTTTCTGGTATTCAAAATGCTTAAGTTTCCTAAAAAATATAAGCTCAAAGGAAAAATTGTAAAAAAGAAAACCTCAAACTGTTTTAGACCGGAGACAACAGATTTCTAGGTCGCAGTGCATTAATACCAAACCAATCATAATAGTGTTTGCTTTAAAAATCTTGAAAAATAAAACCACCTAGGGTACTACCTTTTCTATCGATTTTAAAGCTAAAAGTTGTTTTTTTAAATTATTGATTTAAGACCCAACCGCAACCCAAACCCATACCCAACCTTACAGAATTAAATTGAGCGAATTTTTGGCGGCTCTATAACTTCAAGCTCGAGATATTTGCTTAGATAGTGACCGACATCCATTCTTCCAAATTTGAACTATATAGTACAAATGAAGCACTATTAAAAATCGTAAGGACCGTGAGTAAATGACCAAACCGACATACATATAAACAAAATTGTGAAGCACTTCAAAATGTAGGTTGTGTGTCGTGAACATAATTGTTTTATGGCTCACGGTATTAAGCTTCTTTCTTGTAACATAATATAATAAACTTTCTGTCATTATTTTGAATTCACTTGAAACTGAAGCTATTTTAAGATTTTACAAGTTTTTCTGTAAATAAGAGATCACTATAATAATAAAACTTTATAAAAAAAACTTCAAGGCACCTCATACTCGCACAAAAATCACTTAATTATCTTTTTATGTGTAATATTTGATAATTTGACAATACTTGTTTTGACTTTGAAATATATATAGAAAATAATCCCTTATGGAAGGGCTTATTTGCATAACATGTTAAGCCATAATTTCAATTTTAGGTTAAGACAACAAATTTTAAGTTGATTTTATATAACAACACGATAAGCTACTAAAACTAAAATATTAATTTCGCACATACCTCAGCAATTTCTGATGATTTATTAACATCTCGTGGTCTAAAATCAGCATCAACAATACTTTTATTGTAATCTTCCGAAAAATCTTCCCTATTGATAGTTTCTTCAAAAAAAACATTTGTGGCTTATCACGTTATAACTGAATAATTCACCCTGATCTGGGTTCCGGGCCATAGTGGTATCGTGGGAAATGAACGGGCTGACGAGTTAGCCAGGCAAGGATCGGCCCTTCATAGCTCTCTTGCGGAAATGGTTAACATTCCTCTTGGTGCTATGAAGGGTAAAATCTTTTCCATATACCAAACTAAATCAAACCGAAGGTGGAGCAATTTACCCAACTGCATTATATCTAGGAAGATATGGCCCACCTATAATAAAACCCGTACAAACGATCTTCTACGCAGGCCAAGGCAAGACATAGCCAGGATTGTTGCGGTTTGTACCGGACACTGGCCCATTGGAGTTCATGCAGAGAAGTTGGGTATCTCTTACAACACTTTTTGCCGTAGTTGCTGCGACCAAAGAGAAAGTGAAACGATAATCCATTTCCTCTGCAAATGTCCTGCCTTGGCAAGCACTAGAATGAAATGCTTTGGGAAAGCATTCTTTCACGACTTGGATGAGCTATCTGAGACAAAGATTAGAGACCTAATCTCTTTTCTCAATGCGACAAAATGGCTCTAAATTAATCGCTATAAATCTTCTCCTTTATTTCACAGGTCAAACGAGTTTTGGTATCAAAACGGCGCACTACACGGCCAATTGGATCTCAGGCTAGGTCTGCCCTGGGATCGCCATTTCTACCTACCTACCTACCTACCTAATTCAACGAAAATTCTTACGGGAAAAGTCACTCAAGTAAATACCAAAGACCTTACTAGTGGAATAACCATAAATTTAAAAGCCTATGTAGATAGATTAAGCTAAATAACGAAGTTTTAGAAAATGTGTGACTTATCAAGTTATTCAAATAAGCCCTTCAATGGTACCTTGCACCTTTTATTCAATCTGTTATAATTTTGTGTCTGCCCAAGTTTTCATACCATAACCAGAAGATATCACCTGTAGGCCCACCATTAACCCGACACTTTCATACTCCATTCTCCCCTATCAAGAAATCATATGATTTTGACATTTCCTTTTTAAATGTCAACTTTGTTTTTCATGTAATCAGGAAAAAAAATATCAAAAGAACACAAAGAGAGGTGCTGATAAAAATATAGTAAAAATTGCCTTTTCTGCAACTCTATTTTTTATTTATTTAACTTAATTTTCAAAATCCTCCTTCCCTTAATATTTCGGTTTGAATTTATACAAATAAAATCGCCTGTTATCTTCCATATTCTGCACTCGAAAGTCGAAGATCTAGTGAAATTATTTTACCCTAATCTCATCTGTTACGCAGTGCACTATTTTTTTTTTATTATTTTGTATTTGGAAGAAAATCCCATAGTTGCCAAAAACTCCAAGAACAAAAAGAAACAAACGCTTTGAAAACATGGGAAATGCAGGGAGTGCAAACATTGCCCGAGAACGCCACAAGTCTGCCGATAGTACTACACCAAGTTCACCCTTTCGCGACAACTCCGGCGGTGTCCTTGGGGGTGGTGCTGGTGGCGTTGCTAACAACAACGTAATAGGCGGTGGTGTGGGCGGGCAGGCGTTTGTTTTTGACAAGAAACCAGACACGCGCCTAGTACTCCATGGAACGTCACAGGACGACGAAGAACAGCCATACTATACAAAGCCAGTATCGTCGTCAATTCACGACGACTCTGAATTTGCCACGCCAGCTCCGAGGCAACGTTCTAGCACCGTATCAGAGGGAACAACTCCAACGGCAATGTCAGGTAGTTTAGCTGAAGCTGAGGACGACCCCAATAAGCCAGCACTGCCAACTGTTTTACGTTGGGATGGCGGTGGTAAGCAAGTTCTCATCAGTGGTACTTTTACAAATTGGAAAACATTGCCAATGGTCAGGAGTCATGGGAATTTTGTGACTATTATTGATCTGCCCGAGGGTGATCATCAGTATAAGTTTTGTGTGGACGGCGAATGGAAACATGATCCCAAATTGGTGAGTTTGAGTGAAAGAATTTTGTATTCTTTTTTCGGTAGAATAGAAAGTGAGTCATTGGTGGAATACAATATATGGGAAAATCAATAATAAAGGAGATGTCAGCGGAGTTCTTTTGCTTTTAGTTGTTTCATGTCTCCTCTAAAGTAATAATAATAACAAAAGAGAGGATATCTAAGCTATCTATGGTTTTGTGTTTTTAAACTTAATCAAAAAACTAAACTGCTTATAACCTTATATCGAGTCGTAAAAATGTTCCCTTAATAAAAAAGAGGGAACTAACTCAAGAAAAAAATAAAATCTTTTATTTGGTAATGAACATTCAAATTAAACCCACCCGACGAAATACTTCAGACTAAAAATGATTCCCTCATGTGGATACGCTTTTTTAAATATTTACCATGGTCGAATTAATAAAATTATTATTTATAATCTTTTAATCATGCATGTTTTATCGCACTGTTCCATTTTTTTAAAAGTATTTTTCATTCAAAAACTTATTGCGTATTATTGTTTGTTTTTTACTTTTTAAGTGTTTAAAAACACATAAAGAATTTTCTTTTTAAAATCATAGAAAAGCATTGATGATCCCAGTGGAATAAAGAACAATCTAGTTTCCGTTCGCCAATCGGACTTTGAAGTTTTCCAAGCTCTCGCTAAGGATAGCGAAAACGTCATAAATTATGCCGAAAGAGAATACTCTCAAGAGGTGCCCCAAGCAAAGCCATGGGAAAAAGTATCCGGACCGCCAGTTTTGCCGCCACATCTACTCCAAGTTATTCTAAACAAGGATACTCCAGTATCTGTGAGTATAAAATTGTAGAATATAAATTTAGAACGTACATTTCAATATATTATGTATATATATTTTTTATTTAAATCATAGTGCGAGCCAACTTTGCTTCCTGAACCAAATCATGTGATGTTAAATCACCTGTACGCTCTCTCCATAAAAGACGGTGTCATGGTACTTAGTGCTACACATCGCTATCGAAAGAAATACGTTACGACACTCCTATATAAGCCAATCTAAGAGAAGTTCATTACTTTTATGTTTTTCTTTTAACTTTAATGAGTCTAGCAAAACCAAATTGTTTGCAATTCGCATTAAGGCGAAGTTATACCTTACGTATCTAAAAATAACTAATCATAGATCATAACGAGTATTTTCTGAATAAAACAAAAATTAAAAATTGCCTTTGCCAGCAATTCCTTAAATGCTTAAAATGTAAAATAGATTGAACATAATAACAGAATGCGCTTCGATAAAATGATTAAAAAATGTTCTTTCGACGAAATTGATCATTTTAAATTATACAATCTGTATGAAACCATTTGAAGTGCAATTGAAATGTATTGTTTTATTTTTGTTTAATATTATTTAAAAAAATATGCCCTCTCCAATAAAAATTAATAAATATGTATTTTAAAATATAAATGACAATTTGTGATGAAGTTTTATTTTCTGCATTTGAAAGAATATTTTCTTATGTTTTCAAACACAGTTCGGAACTCTTATAAAAATATTCTAATCATTTGTCATTAAATAATAAAGATTGAATCTACTGTTTCCCTTCGTTTTTAGAGTTGAATATAATTAATTATGTGTCAATAATTAATCAAATTAACTGCCTAATGGTAGCCACATATTTTTAAGTGCTATCAGAGTTTCATTTAGTATAAGTTGAATTTTAATCAACGATGACAGCAGTTTTACCAAAATCTTTTCTATTCAATCTACTCTCGTTGTGTCTATCAATTTCACCATTTGGAGTTGAAATAGGCAAATCTGTTTTAATAATCACCGTTAATTTAGTAATTATTCTAACTGAAATCACAATGGAACTCATTCTACATAAACAAATATTCGCCTTCGTTGGTCAACCGGTCCTTATGGTTTTGGATTGTGCTGCAATAACAGGTCCAATTTTAGTACATATTTTAATGGTTTCGGAATCATTGATAAAAAAGAAATGCGATGTAAAAATTTGGAATCAAATCAACGAAATCAATAGTAAATTGGGCCCCGAGTCAAGCTCTCTTCAAAAGGTTTTTCAAAGGGATTCCCTCCTGATAACATTCATACCGTCGATTTTGTATATTGCGGCTATGCTGGCTACTTATCGAACTCAACCTAATTGGGCATTGGGTATCATCTGTAATCACTTGTCTGGAATTATTTTCCGATGGGGAATACTCATGTTTATATACTATATCCGATATCTAAGTGACAAACTTAACTTAATGGCTCAAGAAATTGAACATCTTAATACATTGATGGAGACATACAAATTTTCTTGGAATACAGCAGTTGAGAGACTTCTACAAATGAAGAGTTTATTTAACATGGTATGGTATCTTCATGGCCTCGTGAATAAAAGATTCGAAATCTTTTTCGTATTTTATGTAATCCTAAGCTTGTGCGGACTTACAACTTCTATGTACTTTTTGGGCGTAAGATTAATTGCAAGAAATTTTTCATATGCATTCGGTAAGAGATATGGAAATATATACATAAAGTTTATATTAACATTTTTTATTAAACTGAATAACCCCATTAATTATGTTTTTATTGTTAGAATCCGCAATTTGTGTAGTCCCGTATGTTTATATAAATGTCCACATAAGTCATGTTGCAGCGGATTTCTCTCTTAAAGTGATTTTTTCGCTAACTTACTATTTCAATATTATGAAAGTTTTTTTTTCAAGGTTGAAAAACTATTTAATGGACTACAATTGCTGTCTGACCAGAATTGGAACTGCCCTGAAATGGTATCAGCAGTTAAATCGTTTAAATATCAACTTATCTCTGCAAAGTTAACAACAGACGTTGGAGGTCATTTAAAGGTCGATTATTCAAATATTGTGTTACGCGTATTTTCGATTTGTACAACTAACATATTTATATTTTTATTTTTTTATTAATTTTGTAAGCAAAATAAATAAAAGTTCTTCAGCTTTTTGTAGCTAACCAAAAAGTGAATGTCCACATAGATTACAAAATTTGATGTCAAATTTGACATTTCTACCATAGAAAACTTGTCAAAAATTCACTTCTATCCGCAATTCATTCATAAAATTTTGTAATTATCCATATTAAACTAAGGCCCTTTGTTTAAGCGAACTACAGGGATTTTAGTTTCTTTGGAATTCTGCTATCTGGGTTTAGTTTATTTAGTTATAAAATTTGTTTTTCAACTGAATAGCGGTTAGGTGAGCATTTTATAATGGGAAACTAGTGCGAGTTATAGTATACAAATTAAATAGGAAAATGATGAAAAATAACCAAAACATCAGAAGAACTCCGGTAAATATAAAATCATCCATTAGGTATACTTACATTTGCATTGATATCATTTTATTGTTGCTGCTTTAACAACGAAAATTATGTGCAATTCTAATAGGAATAGATGTATGCCAAAAACTCGAATGTGCAAAAGGGTATGTCTTATCTTCCTTATAGTATTTCCTTTAATATGCGTATACGAAGACCTCTTCATTTTTGACATACAACCTCTATCTATTTTATGTGATATGAAATTCTTCATGCTTTATAGTAGCGGGGCGACTTTCCATTACCGCAGCACGAATTTCCTTCTGATTTTTTTTTTACAGTTAGGTAGGGGTCTCAATAGAACATGTTTTAAATCTTAAGGCGAGGAAACACCTTTAAGTCATAGGAAAAAATATTTTCTTTTTCGGACTTAACCCTACTTTTTTTATGTTTCATTTTTTGAGCCTAAAACAAGTTTTTTTGAATTGATAGCACGGCGTACTAACAGCTAGGTATGCAACCCTCTGCTTGGGATCACTATAGGATTTAGGGTGGGTGCGAGTTTGGGTATATGCAAAGTACTTTTAGCATCATGATACAACTAATAAGATAGCGCATTGCGCATGTAAGGTTTTGGCTGTCAAACTATCGTGACGTCACCAGCACTCAATTAATTGAAGAGAGCTAGTATATTTGGCGCAATTTCAATCTATTTTTTGTTGTGAATGTTAACGGAAGTGAATTTAAAATATTTTTAAATCAATAAAGTTATTTAAAGTGATATTGTTCATAATTTATACAAAAAAAAAACATTTACTAATAAACATGGGTGTTTGTTCTTTTTTTGACTGCAACAATAACGAAAGAAATAAGATAACGAAAGATTTATATCAATAGGATTCACACGGTGTGGGATTTTGAAACCAGATGCAGTTCCTACGGTTTACCCAAAGCAACTGTCTGTAGCGTCTGAACCTGACACAACAAAGCGCTCGAAAAGAATGGAGCTGAAAAAGCAAAAAGAAGTAGTGAGTGGGTTGCTGGAAGTTCCCATTGAGCTCGAGCATGACAATTTGCCTGAACAGCAATGCAAAAATGATAGCTTGATGGAAAATATTTCACATCCACAATTAGAACAAGCTCAATTTGATGTGTTAACTGAAGAGTTGTAAGTACCTTATAATATTTGTATGCATTTATGATAGGAACAAAATCTTAATCGTACTATCCATGCATTCTGAAATTGTATAAAATAATTTGTTTTTATAAACTTATTAGAAAAACCTTACGCGAAGAAAATGAGAAACTCAAAGCAGAGTTAATGACTAAGACCAGGAGGATAAATAAGTTGAAGACTGAAGTGAAAAAAGCCAAGTTTAACCAGTCCAACTTAGAAGAAAAGCTTCTAACAATTTTCACTCCTGGTCAAATAAAAAAAATTCGAATGGGCGTAAAAAGATTAACTTGGTCTGAAGTGAATGAATGAAGGTGCAATTTTTGACAACGGAAATGTTGGTGTGGATAATACACCAGACTTATGTTTGGAAGAAACTTCTTTGACAGGTTTGATCTCACAATCTAATAATCGATTCATCTTAACAATATTCGCTTTTTCAGGAAGGATTTTTGTCGTTGTCAAAGTCGACAATAGTATGCCTATTGCTTCTGAGCCAGAAGAAAATCTCCCATTTACTTACGATGGTTTGGAAAACTTGGCTGGCTACATTTGCCATCGTTTTAAAAACACTATACCAAACCTGGAACAAATTGAACCAGACGAAAGCTCTTGGGTAAATCATTTGGAGGAGGAGGCTTGTCTAAAGCAAATCCCACAATGATGGCTCACTTTGCTGCATTAGAAAATGTTTTTAATGCCGTAAATGGAGAAGGTGAAGGCATTTACATCTGTCCAAACTACATCCAGCATTTACTTGAAGTTGCCGAGAAAGCAAAGATCAAATGCGATGAGAAGATTATGAAGCTTTTCTTTCGTTGTCGCATGTACTTCCGAATGCGAAAACTAAACAGACAAATCACTGAAAGCAAACTGGCCAGAAAAAGAAAATACAAAAAAATTATTAATTAAATAAAAGGTTGAAAAACCACTGACTAAAAAAGACCATCATATCTTTTATTTAACCATTTATCACTATTTAAACAATCTTTCCAGGTAATTCTATGAAGAAAAATGCATCCGAATGAAAATGAAAAAAAATACACCATACTCCTCTTCATTTACTTCGATTTTTTATTAATTTCTTTCACTCAAACACACAAATTTTCTTTAACTTACGAATAAACACAAATATTAACTATTTAAAACCATTTATCTAAATGAAAAATATTAGAAATATTAACATTTTATTATAAAAACAAAATATTCAAACAAATTAATGCCATTGTTTTGTTTTGATTTTACATACTGAATAATAAACGTCAAACTCGTTGAGTGCTTGTGACGTAGATGCGCAGAACGAAACAAAAATAGAAACGCGAATGCGCTATCTGTTTTAGTTGTATCATGTTTTAGCATTTGAGCACGAAATCCGTGCTGCAGTAATGGAAAGTTGAGCCAATAGGCGTGTACCATCAACTGAGCGCTCAGTGAGCGCTCA
The DNA here is from genome assembly GCA_951509635.1 of Eupeodes luniger. Taxonomy (NCBI): domain Eukaryota; kingdom Metazoa; phylum Arthropoda; class Insecta; order Diptera; family Syrphidae; genus Eupeodes; species Eupeodes luniger. The sequence continues at coordinate 74,667,585 of OX608075.1, read as the reverse complement.
ATGTCAGATTGACGGAGGCAGAATCGTTTTGTGGGACAAGAATCTCCGTACAAACATATGCTGTCAAAAACATATGTTGTCAATTGTAGTTTTTGATGTGAATTTATTATTTTTTTCTATTGATAATTCTTTGTTACTTTTGGAAAAAAAACTATTAAAATGGATAACAAACAAGAACAAGTTTTGCGTCAAATTTTAAGTAGTTCATCAGATAAAATAAGAAATAAAAAAAGGAATGAGGAGCATGAAAAGATTTTGATGGAACTCCTAAAATTAAAATTATTTAAATTACGCGCCACACCAGACAAATGACAACTGAACAGCTGTTTTGGGTGAGCAAGCAAATTGAGAAATGAATCCATGAATTTTTTGTCTCAGAGATCTCCGCAAAAAATCTCAGTGCTCAGCTGAGATTTTTTGTCTCACTTAAAAAAATAGTTGAGCGCTCGGAGCGCTCAGTTGATGGTACACGCCTAATAACTATATACTCTATTTACTGCGAACTAATACCTTTTTTGAAAAGACAAACTTTAATATTTATTAAATTAATATGTTTACCTTGTTAAAAACGAAGAAATTATTGTTTCTTCAAACTTTGTAGTGCTGAATGCTGCAGCTTCAAACTTTGTAGTGCTGAATGCTGCAGTTTACATTCAAAATTCATAAAGAACTGAACATTGTCATTTTCTGACATTTCATTATCTCTATTTCATCACCTTGTCAAAAGTTGACAAGTAAACACAACACTATTTTTGCTAACACAAAAATCGCATGTTATAAATAAAATATTTTATAAATATTCTTTTACAAGTTTAACCCACAATGCCCGTGAGTTGCAAATCTAACTGTGGTAAAAATGCTTCTATGAAGGTAAAAATAATGAAAAAATGAATAATTCAAGTACTTAAGCAACATTCTCTCTTGTAGCGTCCAAAAACTGGAGATGCCCTTTGCAAGGAATGTTTCTTTGCTGCCTTCGAAGCTGAAATCCACAACACAATTCAAGACAGTGCGTTATTTAAAAAGGGAGAAAAAGTAGCTGTAGCTGCGAGTGGGGGCAAAGACTCCACTGTCCTTGCCCACGTCCTTAAACTCCTCAACGACAAGTATGATTATGGTCTCGATTTGGTACTCCTTTCAATTGACGAAGGCATAACTGGCTATCGGGATGATAGTCTGGAAACAGTCAAACAAAATCGAGATGACTACAAAATGCCCCTGAAAATTCTCTCATACGAAGAACTATATGGTTGGACAATGGATCGAATTGTAGGTCAAATCGGTCGTTCAAATAATTGTACATTCTGTGGGGTTTTTCGTCGCCAAGCTCTGGACAGAGGAGCGAAACTGCTTGAAGTTGATTGTATAGCAACTGGACATAATGCAGACGATATAGCCGAAACTGTGTTGATGAATATTCTGAGGGGAGACACTGCCAGGCTCCGAAGGTGTACTGACATTAAAACCGGAGGTGGTGAGGATACCATACCTCGCGTCAAGCCTCTGAAATATGCCTATGAAAAAGAAATCGTGATGTATGCTCACTACAAAAAACTAGTTTACTTCTCCACCGAATGTGTATTCGCTCCAAATGCATATCGAGGTCATGCGAGGGCGTTCCTTAAGGACTTGGAAAAAATACGACCATCTGTGATCATGGATATAATTTATTCCGGAGAACAATTGGAATTTAAAGACACAGTTAAAAAACCTGTACGGGGGACATGTGAACGTTGTGGATTTGTGTCATCTCAGCAACCGTGCAAGGCTTGCGTGCTATTGGAGGGACTCAATCGAGGATTACCCAAATTGGGTATAGGCAAGAAATCCAAAGGCGATCGGATGATTGCAAATCAGGATAAGGAGATTGCATTGCGAGAGAGAGCAAACTTGGTGAAGAATGATTTTTAAGTTTATGTGCAATAAAGTATTTTTTTTTATACACAAAAACAAGAGGGCCTTTTATTTTTAATGCTTTTAGCTACATATATGCAGACTAAGTAAGCCTTGAGTTTTCAAAGTGAGATATTTTAATTTTGCTGAAATTGTGATAAAGATAAACTATCCCAAAGACTTGATTTTTGGATTATCTTGAATATATTTACTCTTCGACGATGTCGGATATTTTGGATTGAATACAAATAGTCTATGTGGCATTAAATATACGACCATTTTAGAGGCAAGGAAACAGACATTGATGCCCCATTTCTTTAAATATTGATATTATCCGAAAATCTTTGGTTCATAAAGATTCTTATATTTTAACGACATTTTATTTAAGTTTCAGTTACTCCGCTTGAGCTATTTATTTTTCTGCTACAAAGGACTTTCGAGCCTGTTTAAATTCCTCAAGTTTTGAGTTTTGTTAGAAAAACTTCTTTCGAACGTGGCTAAGAGGAAGGAATTCTTCCATCTAATCTTGGACTTATGTGAGTACTAGCAGAATCATGGTCACAACGAAAGATTGGTTAGATCTCTGGATTTAAAGAGCTTTGACTCACTACCGAATTTCTCGTGACTTTCTTATATATATAATATGCACATACATATATTCAACAGGACGCGCGATCACTTCAAAATTATCAAAAATGTGATTTTATCTCCTTCCGGTGGTGTAGAAAACCGTTTTTCAAATTTTTTTTTTTGTTTGGGAACAAGAAAAAGTTGTTAGATGTAATATCTAGACTCCTGAGTCGATGGCCTACAAATGATAAAGAAGAGTTTTGATTTTGATGTCTTTTATTGGTTTGTGCTGTGCAGTTTCATAGTTATTGGCATAGATCCATGCTTCCATGACTATTCTACCCGGATTTTGAGCGCGTGTTAAAATATTTGGACTGGAAAATTAATATATCTCTTTCACAAATAAGAGTTAATGCAATCAGTAATATCACGTACGAGGTGTGTTCAAAAAGTACCCGGAATTTTTAAATGTCTCGGGTCTGGACTGGAGAGTCCGAAGTTCAACATTTTTTTTTTATTGTGTTGGTATACATGCCCTTAAAGTATGATGCAATTTTCTTCAGCTATATTCACTGTTTACTTTGTCTGTGGTAGTTGCTAAGGTTCGACGTTCGACCTGTTTTTATGAGCTCGTCGATTTTTGCTGAAACTGCTGAATTTTGACCACAAAAACAATCGCATGAACATCGCTCAGGAGCTGTTAAAAGACGTCAACGTTGGTGCAAGTTTGCTTGAAAGGGTCATAACTGGTGATGAAACATGGGTGTACGGTTATGATGTCGAAATCAAAGCACAATCGTCCACCTGGAAGCATCCAACGTCACCAAGAGCGAAAAAGCACGTCAAGTTCGATCAAATGTGAAGGTTTTGCTTACTGTTTCTTCGATTATAATGGCATAGTGCATCAAGAGTTCTTACCACAAGGTCGTACGACTAATAAGGATTATTACCTTGAAGTTATGGGACGTTTGCGTGAAGCAATCCGAAAAAACGCTCAGATTTATGGAAAAACAATTCATGGCTTTTGCACCACGATAACGCACCTGTTCACTCGTCGTTGCTTGTTCGTAATTTTTTGGCCAAAAACAATACCGTAGTCATGCCCCAGCCTCCATATTCACCAGATATGGCTCCGTGTGACTTTTTCCTGTTTCCAAATTTGAAGAGACCCATGAAAGGACGGCGTATTTCCTCGATTGAAGAAATAAAGGCCGAATCGCTGTGAATGCTCAAGGACATATCAAAAAGTGAATATCAAGAGTGCTTCCAAGATTGGAAAAAACGCTGGCATAAGTTTATTATATCTGGGAGGGACTACTTTGAAGGGGACCACGTTGATGTAAACGAATCTATACTAATAATATAATATAATATTATAAATGCGAATGTAAGTTTGTTTGTTACGCTTTCACGCAAAAACTACTTAACCGATCACCATGAAACTTTGCACATACACTCTTGAAGGTATTAGAAGTAACATAGGATACTTTTTATTAAAAAAAAATAAAAAAATTTTACGAAAAATAAGAAAATTGTTTGTAGCTAAATTTGACGATATTTTGACAAACAATTTTCTTATTTTTCGTAAATTTTTTTTATTTTTTTTAATAAAAAGTATCCTATGTTACTCCAATACCTTCAAGAGTGGATGTGCAGAGTAAACGTTTTTGCTTAACTTATTATTAATGTCTGTCAGAAAAACCTCGACTGAATATAACCACTTAGATTATTCTGCCTGGCTACGGCCAGTATTTGACAGGAGTATGGTTAACCAATTTTTATTTTACTTCCGTTTGTTGCCTCTGCCATTTTCAATTTCTCACTCATACACCCTTAAATACATATGTGTCTATTTACATACATTTGTAATTTGCGGATAACGGACTAAGTTTTAGAATTCTGCATTTTTGAATAACGGCGGCGTCGAAGACAGCACGAAATTGAATTTTGAGAGAGAATAAAACCAAAATTTAAGCCAACTGGCAAATTATCTTTTCTTTTATAAAATTAAATTAATAAAAGTACATATTAGTAAAGTTGTAAGAAGCTTTAAGTTTTTTTTATTTAGTTGTGTGAAAGTTTCACAACATTCTTAAATTTTGTTTGAATAAATTCGTGCTCAAAAATATGCCCATCAATAGAACGCCACCGCCTGTGTCTCAAGGAAATGATAATGAGGCAGGCCACCCAATTCAAGATGATGACCAAAACGAGCTGCAACAACACCAGCAGCACAAGGAGCTGCAACAACATCAGCAGAACCAGGAGCTGCAACAACATCAGCCGCAGCAGGAGCAGCAACACCATCAGGCGCCACGAAATAAGACACCAAAGGCCAGAAGGAATCCAGCAAAGTGCAGGATTTGTGGAGAAGGGTATAACCAGGAAATGGTGTTCTGCGACGGGGTATGTAAACATTGGTATCACTATATTTGTGTGGATATAAGTCGTAGTCAGGCAGAAATTATTTCTAAGTGGTTTTGCGAGGAGTGCTCAATATTAAATTTGAGGAAAATTGATGCACTACATATAAAACTAATAGATCAGATGAAGGTAGTAGAAAAAAATGTTCTTGAGAAAAAACGTAAAATAGTTATAAATAATTCTTATAAGAAATGGTTAGGGTTTAAAGAGGATTACATAAATTTGAAAGGATCATTTGTAGATAGCCAGGGTGCTCCGCTTCCTGAGCCCAGGTTAGTTTCTGTTGGTACGACAGGCTTGCACAATGAATCCGATAGACGTTCAGTGTCCTCCATAAGCAGTTCGTCAACACAAAGAAATTTGCGTCTGAATCTTATTCAACAACGACGTGACATACTAAGGGAACAGCGAGACAATCTACAAAAAGAGCAAGAACTTTTGAAACGCCAAGAAGAACTCATTGACGAAATGACAGAAAGCGAGGACGATGTGGGATGGATCAACGACGACGTGCCCATCCGTAGTAGTAGGAACCAAGTTATGAACCCATCGGCACCTGCTTTCAAACCATCATCTACGACTGCCTTTAAGCGAATACCTACACCACCAATGCTGCATCAACCAAACGTATTTGAACTTCCAACACCACTGAGCCAGAGGGAATTAGCTGCCAGGAAGGTTTATAGGGAACTTCCAACCTTTACTGGCAATCCTGAGGAGTGGCCACTCTTCAAGAGAATGTTCGACCAGTCCACTCAAGCTTGTGGTTACAGCATTGACGAAAATCTTATGCGTCTCCAACAAGCGCTAAAAGGAAGGGCACGGAACCTGGTTTCCGGCCAATTAGCAGAGCCATCGTGTGTACCACAAATTATAAAATCTTTAGAAATAGCGTTCGGCCAACCAAACGTCATTTTAGAAAGTCAATTAGAAAAATTCGCTAAACTTTCTGTAGTCAAACCCGATAAATTAGAATCCATCCTAGAGTTTTCCACTGCCGTAACAAATCTCAATGCGGTGATGAAGGCTTCGGGACTCGCGAGCCAGTATGATAACCCACTTCTTCTTAAAGAGTTACTCAAGAAACTTACAAACGATATGAAGATGAAGTGGGCTACGTTCTCTATGGACAGGGAAGTTAAAGGTGTTATTGCGTTCGGTTCCTGGTTAGAGTTGGAAGCAAAAAAGGTGTATGAAGTACTTCCAATTTCTGAGTTAAGTATTAGTAGGAGGGAAGTTGTTCATAACGAAAAGTCGAATAGCAAGAGTAGGGTCAATGTTCACGTCCAAGCTAAACCATATTTAACCTGTTTAGTATGTGCAAGCCAGTGTAAGAGTCTAGAGGCATGTGATGTTTTTAAACAAATGTCTTCTTTAGCCAGGTGGGAAAAAGTTAAGGAGTTAAGACTCTGTCGCCAGTGTTTGACTGCACATGTACTTAAATATCCTTTTGTTTGTAAGAAGGCAGTCAAATGTAGTTTCACCGGTTGTACGAGAAAACATCATCCGTTAATGCATCAAGATGTCATCAGTACCACACCAGCAATAGTAGTAACATCACAGAACAGTCATACCAATGAGGGTGACTGTTTTCAGTTCCAGTATATACCAGTCACACTTCGTAAGGGTGACAAAAGGGTTACTACATTGGCGTTCCTCGATGGTGGTTCTAGTGGAACAAGAATAGAAGAAAGTGTTGCAAATGAACTGGGATTAAATGGACCTAAAGTTGTATTGCACCTTAAATGGACAGCAGGCGTACGTCGACAGGAGGATTCTACTAAGGTCTCGATGGTTATTTCAGGGGTACACGAAGGTGCCAAGGAATTCGAAATACCTGTTGCTCATACAATAAAGGAGCTAGGTTTACCAAGGCAAACCCTAAAATATGATGACCTTGCCAGAGTACATCCTCATCTACGTGGGCTTCCAGTTAATTCTTATATTCAAGAACAACCAAGGATAATGATAGGCCTAAGCGATTGGCATCTTGCTGTTCCTAGTAGGACTCGACTAGCTGAGTGGAATGATCCTGTGGCAACAAAGTGTAAGCTGGGATGGTCAGTGTTTGGTTCAAGTAGCTCATCCAAAAGCCAGAATATAAATTACCACATTGAAGAGTATTCACAGCCAGACGATGAAAACTTGGACGAGATGATGAGGCATTTCTTCTCCGTGGATAGTTTGGGAGTAAAAATACCAACATATGACCTGATATCTAAAGAGGAAAGTCGTGCTAAGATGATAATGGAAGAGACAACAAAATTCGATAAAAATCGTTTCGAAACCGGCTTACTTTGGCGATACGATGATCCTGTACTTCCAGACAGTAGACCCATGGCCAAGTTCAGACTTTTGTCACTCAATCGTAGGCTGCAGAAGAATCCAAAACTGAAAAGCGATATGCAAAATCAAATCGATGATTACATCAAGAAAGGATACGTCCGTAAGCTGTCCGCTGAAGAGTTACGACAAAACCACAAGCGAATTTGGTATCTTCCATTGTTTCCAGTGGTTAATCCGAACAAGCCCGAAAGATTGAGAGTGGTATGGGATGCAGCGGCGAAAGTAAATGGAGTATCATTAAATTCACTTTTACTTAAAGGTCCCGATGAGCTTCCATCACTACTAGGCATTCTTATGAGATTCAGGGAGAATGCAGTCGCTATTAGTGGAGACATTTCTGAAATGTTTCATCAGATCAAAATTTTACCTGAAGACCAACATGCCTGCAGATTTTTATGGGATGACGGAAATGGAGAAGCCGTATACATCACACAAGTTATGACATTCGGAGCAACGTGTTCACCGAGTAGCGCTCAGTTTGTCAAAAACCTAAATGCCAAAAAATATGAAAAAGATTATCCAAGAGCAGTTGAAGCGATCATCAAGAACCATTATGTGGACGACTTGCTCGATAGTCTTAGAACACCAGAAGAGGCAATTGCACTAGCCAAAGATGTCAAAATGATTCATACAGCCGGAGGATTCCACATCAGGAAGTGGAAATCTAACTCAAGAGAAGTGATGACTGCCTTAGGAGAAGAATCTTCGGAGGTTAGTGACAATTTTGATCTAGATAAGGAAACTGTTTATTATACCGAAAAAGTATTAGGAATGTGGTGGGATACCAAAACTGATTCACTTACATATTCCTTAAAGTTTAACAAAGTCAACAAAGACGTTCTTAGCGGTGATCGTAAACCAACAAAAAGAGAAGTATTACGGGTGATGATGTCCATTTTCGATCCTCTCGGCTTAATAGGTCACTTCACCAGCTACTTGAAGGTTCTCATGCAAGAGGTTTGGCGGTCTGGAGTTCATTGGGATGATGAAATTGAAGACGATCATCATGAAAGCTGGCTTCGATGGTTAAATGAATTGAAGCAAGTTGAATCAGTCCTCATCCCAAGATGTTACTTAGCTGAATCAACATGGGATCTCGCAGAAACAGAACTTCACGTCTTTGTTGATGCTAGTAACACCTGTAGTGCTTCAGTGGCATACCTTCGCATACAGTCAAAAGATAATATTACTTGTTCATTGTTAGGTTCAAAAACAAAAGTAGCGCCCATTAAACTTATGTCGATTCCACGACTGGAATTAGTTGCTGCATTGATTGGAGCAAGATTCGCCAATAGCATTCGTCAATCTCTAGCAATCCGTATTCATCGCGTGGTGTTCTGGTCGGATTCAGTAACAGTTCTGAGCTGGTTAAGAACCGATGCAAAATCAGTGAAAGGGCAATTCGTAGCCTTCAGAATAGCAGAAGTGCAAGAGATATCTAACATTGCCAATTGGAGATACGTGCCGTCAGAAATTAATCCAGCAGATGACGCGACTAAGTGGAAAAAGGGACCATCATTGAACATGACTGATCGTTGGATGCAAGCACCGCAGTTTCTTTATGAATCCGAATTAGAATGGCCTGAAGATATATCTTTACATCAGGAACGCCATCATACAGCTGTCGAAACATTACATCAAACAACAGAGCCAGTGATTTCAATAAAAAGATTTGAGAATTGGAACAAGATGTTAAGAGTTACGGCATTTGTCTGCAGATACATAGATGCCCTAGGGGGTAAGACAAGAGGAAACAATTCCTTTTCATCACAAGAGTATCAGCGAGCAGAACGTGTGATTTTCAGAATAATTCAACTTGAGGGATTGTCTTCCGAAGTTAATTATCTTTCAAAGCCCGAAAACCTTATATCAAAAAAGAAACGTCCCCATAGTGCCAGTAACATATTCTCAATGAAACCATATTTGGATGAGAATAGAGTGATGAGATCACTAAGCCGTCTAGACAACGCAAGTTGTTTAAGCTTTAACTCGAGGCGGCCAATAATTCTTCCACATGATCATCATGGGACGTTGCTGCTGGTACGAAACTATCACGAAATATTCCGTCATATTAATCATGAAACGGTGGTGAATCAATTAAGAAAAAAGTACTATATTCCGAGAATACGACAGGTTTTAAAACGAGCTAGAAAACTTTGTAACCGTTGCAAGATAAGAATGGCCAATTCTACTCCACCTGAAATGGCTGTTTTACCAGAAGTACGAGTTGAAGCATTTACACCTCCCTTTTCTAACACTGCAGTGGACTATGGAGGCCCATTTGAAATAGTAAATAGCCGAAAAGTAGAAAAGAGGTGGATCTGTCTATTTACATGTCTGGTAACTAGAGCTATCCATATCGAAATTGCCTACAGTTGCAGCGCTGACTCATTTATACTTTGCTACAGGAACTTTTTATGTCGAAGAGGGTCAGTGAGAAAAATGTTTAGCGACCGAGGCACCAACTTTATCGGAGCTGAAAAATTACTAAAAACTAGCTTAAAATCAGTCGATCATCAACTTATTGCGGAAAAGTTTGTGAATTCAGAACTGGAATGGCATTTTCATCCTCCAGCATCACCTCACATGAATGGATGTTGTGAAAGGCTTATAAAATCTGTTAAGATCGCCTTATACGCGGTGAGCAACGTCACATTATATAAACCTAACAATGAGCTTTTTCGTAGTTTTTTGATGGAGGTTGAGGACATGATCAACTCTCGGCCACTTACTTATCTACCACTCGACAGCGAACAGTCCGAAGCCATAACACCTAACCATTTTCTTCGTCAGTCACCTGGAGGGATGATACCACTTGGCAACTTCAATGATGATACAAAGCTACTTAAATCAAATCTGCTTATGTCACAGCTTCACGCGAGACATTTTTGGAAACGTTGGATCGCCGAGTATCTACCTACACTAACTAGGCGAGAAAAGTGGGACATGCAGACTGAACCATTAGCAATTGGAGACATCGTACTAATAATTGATGAAAGGAGCCCTCGCAACCAATGGCAAAAGGGAAGAATCATAAAGGTCAACGCCACTAAAGACGGTCAGGTACGCAGTGCAACCGTACAAACCGAATCCGGAATCTACCAAAGACCTTCAGTAAAGCTTGCTAAGTTGAATATATCAGCGAAGGAAGAGGTACATTTGTGAGAAGCCTAGAGAAATGTACCGAGGGGGAGAATGTCAGAAAAACCTCGACTGAATATAACCACTTAGATTATTCTGCCTGGCTACGGCCAGTATTTGACAGGAGTATGGTTAACCAATTTTTATTTTACTTCCGTTTGTTGCCTCTGCCATTTTCAATTTCTCACTCATACACCCTTAAATACATATGTGTCTATTTACATACATTTGTAATTTGCGGATAACGGACTAAGTTTTAGAATTCTGCATTTTTGAATAACGGCGGCGTCGAAGACAGCACGAAATTGAATTTTGAGAGAGAATAAAACCAAAATTTAAGCCAACTGGCAAATTATCTTTTCTTTTATAAAATTAAATTAATAAAAGTACATATTAGTAAAGTTGTAAGAAGCTTTAAGTTTTTTTTATTTAGTTGTGTGAAAGTTTCACAACAATGTCCGTCAGAAAAGACCAAAAAATAGCAGTTGCTGTAGCTTCGTCAGGTATTGCCGCGACGCTATTAAAGGGCGGTCGTACGGCACATTCCGTTTTAAAATTACCATTGAATTTGGCACAGGAAGATTCGCCCATCTGTAATTTTAGTAAAAATTGTTCACGAGACTGCAAGCTTTTAGTGTGAGATGAAAGTACAATGTCTCACAAGAAGGCTATAGAAGCTTTAAACCGGACCCTCCAGGACTTGCGAGATAGTACAGATATAATTGGAGGCATGGTAGTTTTATTGGCTGGTGATTTCCGTCAAACCCTCCCAGTGATTCAAAGGGGGACACCAGCAGATGAAATTCAAGCGTGCATTAAATCATCAAGCTTATGGCCGACAGTTGAAAAACTCCGCCTGAAAACGAATATGAGAGTGCATCTTCATAATGACGTGGATTCAGGACTTTACGCAGAAATGTTGTTGAAAATTGGTGATGGTTGTTTAGACGTTGACGCTGAAGGCTACATATCACTGTCAAGAGAATTTTGTAATTTAGTAGAAAGTGATGTGGATCTCATTGCTAATGTTTTTCCGGAATTGCAAAATTTGTGTAGTGATCAGTGGTTGTGTGCAAGAGCAATATTAGCACCAAGAAATGAAATTGTAAATAGGATCAACACTGACATTTTAAACGAGGTTCAAGGAGAAATGAAGGAATATTTGTCAATGGATACAATTATGGATACGGAACTAAGTACTTCATATGAATTCACTTGAACTATCGGGTGTACCGTCACATAAACTTCAATTGAAACTAAATGTACCAGTAATGCTTATGCGAAATCTAGATGCTCCTCGGCTATGTAATGGAACAAAGCTTCGGATAACAAAATTGGGACAGAACATACTTGGTGCTACTATTTTAACAGGTGTCGGTAAGGGAAATAGTGTTATAATACCTCGGATACCAATTATTCCCACTGACCTTCCATTCCAATTTAAAAAGGTTCAGTTTCCCGTCAAGCTTAGCTTTGCTGTTACTATAAACAAGGCACAAGGACAAACATTGCAGGTAGCAGGAGTGCATTTAGAAAACCCATGCTTCTCTCATGGTCAACTTTATGTAGCCTCTTCACGTGTATCTAATGCCCGGAATTTACACATATTTGCACCCGACGGGAAAACTTATAACATAACATTGTCTATGAAAATATCTTAAATTAATACTTTGTATTTTATTTTTTTAAATTGTTGAATTCAGAATTATTTATTTTTGTTACGGTGAAATATTTAACATTTGTTGTTGCATTTCAATAAGCATATATTAAGGTGTTGAAACTTCATTGTCTGTAGTAATTTTTAAAAATTGTTGATCTCGGCCAAGCAACAAAATTTAGTTATTATATTGACTCATTTCTATTATTATACCCTTACCCTTTATCTCTCATACTTATTTAATTTCTCCACTGCGGGCGAAGCCGCGGGTAAAAAGCTAGTAAATTAATATTTGTTTAAAAAAACGAAAATTCCGGGTACTTTTTGAACACACCTCGTAATTCCATCGTAATCGGAAACCATTACAAATTCCAATAAAAACAATCACCAAATCCGTTAGTAATGGAAAATTGTAAGAAATTTCCCATACCATGGATATGTATGTTTTTCAAGATTCGGTAACTATCTTGTTTATATTTGTCGAACGAAAGTTTAAGTTAGCTCCGATAAGATCCTTCATTGCCAGTCATTTCACATGATCCACTCGTTTCTGGTACAAGTTTTGAATGATATCCACAAATTTCGTTAGTCAATTCGTCCAGAATTGAATGCGTTATTCCCGGATTTAAATTGATCAATTCACGTAAATGAACTACTGAATTTCATATGAAGACAAAACTTTTAGCCAGCTACTAGCAAAATATATTGCGCACAGATATCAATCAAACATCCAGGATAGTAGCTCCGAAAAATACTTTGTAGGTAATGTCAAGAAACATTTAAAATGTGAATGTGCGAAGGCTGGACACACAGCATATAATAAGCAACCTACGTATTTGTTATTTGAAATTTAAGGGATTTTCTAAGGATTACTTACTATTATCCTTGCAAATTTCTGATTCTTTGGGATGAATCTTCTTTCACATTCTTGAAATTCACTTATCCGCCGGGCCGTACAGGATTCCCGCTACTGTTCTGAAGAGGTGTTCTTCAACGCTGACAAAATCGCTGCGTAAGCTTTTCCATTAGTCCTATTCTACAGGTCTCTTTCCGAGTCGATGGAAGACAGCGTTTGTCCGTCCCTATAAGAAGCGAATTATCGTCCGATTGCACTTACGTTTCTTTTTTCCAAGGTCATGGAAACGCTGATTAATTTTCAGCTTAAGAAATATCTTGAAGAAGAAAAGCTTCTTATAACTGGCATTATAGCTTTCATAGCATTAGGTGATCTCATGGTTTATCTCACCAACCAGTTGCAACAAATCTTTACATCATTTTTGAGAAAGTAAGATCATTGAATTTGATATGTCAAAGGCATTTGGTATTGATTAATCTCTTCTTTGTTGGGTGATATATTACCTCTCTAACCGTTCAATTCAAGTAGTATAAGACAGGTTCATATCTGATATCCACAATATAAACGCTAGTGTGCCCCAAGGCTCCGTTTTGTCTCCGACACTGTTCTTTATTTTTCTAAGTTATCTTTTGTTTGAAATTTCTAACCCACTAAATTGTTTCGCTGAGAGTACTGCCTCTCAGCTTTTCATATTCGTTTCCCATTCTTGTTATTCGGATGTGAACTATCAACGGCAGCGTATTAAAAGCTCATCAAATTCTTTTAACAGCATTTTCCAATGGGGAACCAAAAACCGTGTAGAATTTAATGCTTCGAAAACTCAATGCCGTCTACTGTCGCAAAAGCGTAACCCTCCCTCATCCGAAACTCGAGTATAATTCTTATATTTTGGTACCTCAGACTTACTCGAGTGTTTTGGACGGAATTAAAAAAAAAAAAACAATTATGATAGGTGATCGTTCTCTTACTGAGACATATTTGCTACTCTTGAACGTGGTATTCATTGCTATCAGTTTACCCTTGAGCCCAATTTCGGACGTAAATAGTCACCTTTATTGTGAAGATCAACTATCAATTAATAATTGAAATTTTTCAATCAATTTTATTAAATGGTATTGTGAGTGTCAACTGTCTATGAATTGTTGATACATTGTGGATTTGTATCAATAACCTATTGTGAATGGAAAAAATTGGTATTGCGAAAAAAAAATTCATCGACTTTCTTGTCAGCTGGCAATTTTTTTTCAATCGTAAATTTGTAGTTGATGAGTTCGTTTTGCTGAAAAAATAACAAAAAAATGTGAGTTTCAAATTATAAAAATTTATAAAATCGTTAATTTTGTAGGTATTTTAAAGGTCTCAAAAAGTTATTAGTAACAAAAAACAGATATGCAAATTAGTCCAGTTGATGGAACAAAATATTGAACTCATTAAGGGATTCTGCACAAAAGCTGGAGCACATTCAAAATAGGAAAACATTTCTGTAGAGCTGAATAGCTTAGGGCCCCCAAAACGTACTTCAGAGAAGTGGCAAAGAGTATGGGTCGACTTAAAATGCAAAACAAACTTGTCCTCTATTTCTTGGAAAAGATCATGAAATGCATCCTTGGATAGCCGAAAGTTTTTTAAAAAACTGAAAACGGAGGAGAGCAGGTACAGATTAAGTTATTTGTGTCTGAAAATCAAAACCTTTATACTCACATTTGGCTTTCCAGTTCCAAAGGATTGGATTTCAATGAGTTCAGAATCATTTGAATCCTCATCATCATCAAAAAATAATTCAGTCGAAGTCATTTTTTATTTTGTTTTTAATTTTTTTATTTGCTTTCAAAACTTCTGTCAGTTGCAAGAATAATAAAATAATTATTTTGAAGGCATTCACAATAGCGCAATATTTTGTCAATTGATTTTCACAATACCGATTTTGATTTGAATTGATATATTCTATCAACCGTCAATCGGTTGATAGTTGATCTTCGCAATAAGGCTGAGTGATTCTTTTTTTAGCAGCACTACACGAACGTGGAATTTCCCACTCATTACAATGTGCATCGGTTTCTCCTTTCTAATCCTATCCTTTCCTAATTGCTCGCACCATGTTTAACCCTACATTAAGGGTATTCATAACCCATTGAGTGCGCACACAATATAAAAAAGCCCATTCTTTAGTTATTTACCTAGGGAGCTTGAAGTTCAAGACGCAATTTTAAAGTATTTCCCAAGAAAAAAAAAAAAAAACACAATTTAGTTCATTACAATTTTTATTTAATTTTAATTTTACAAAATATTAAATTGTTATTCCATCTTCAGGAGCATCAGCTTATCCCTTTTCACATCGTTTCAGCATATACGATGATTTATCTACAAATAAAAGAAAGTTCTTTGAGTAAAGGATAAATCCATGGCAATTTTTCTATAGTCAATCTTTTAAATTAAAAATGAAGAACATCAGATTTTATATTCACTTTGGAATCACATTGATTCATATGAGGTGTCAGAAATTGTGTTTCATCAGTGTCTTGTCTTCAATTTATTTAAAATGGTTGATTTTTAATTTATTTAGAATAATTACCATTTCGTTTCCTTTGCACGAAATTTGAAATCGACCATTTAGTGAAGTACTTTCATCATTCATTCAATCTGAAAGAAAAAATAAAACAAATTAGTGATTTCATACATTGATTAATTTATTAAGAATGGAATTTGATCTAATTCTGTGATGGTTGTGTTGTAATTTCCGCGAAAAAAATATGCACCGCAAAACATGTGAAGATGAATTTGGGTTATGCTTGGGCGGGAATCTTTAATCTACGAGCAGGTAAAAGCACTAGCAAAAGTGGGTTAATTTTCTTTGAACCAGCGACTCATGCTCGAGAAGTCTTTTATGTTATACAAGCCATAGGCTTCAAATTTATTTAGAACTTACTTTCTCGGAACAGCCACACACCATTTCCGCTTCGATCATTCAAATTTCTCGGAGGAAGACTTTTAAGTGGTTACCTACCTGAAAATAGGAATA
The DNA here is from genome assembly GCA_951509635.1 of Eupeodes luniger. Lineage (NCBI taxonomy): Eukaryota > Metazoa > Arthropoda > Insecta > Diptera > Syrphidae > Eupeodes > Eupeodes luniger. The sequence goes on along the minus strand of OX608075.1, from coordinate 74,651,679 downwards.
AAGTATTATTTATCAATTCAAACAAAGTTCTGATGAATTAATATGTAGCTTGAAGATTCACCCATTTTAGGGCTTAAATTACCACTAAATGGTTCAAGTCACGCATTTTTATTGCAGAACGTTTGTTCTACGGTTAACAAATACGTTAAATCCGTAGTTATATATACTCTGCTTAGTGGCATAAAATTTTATAATAATTATTATAAATAAAACTACAAACACACGAGGTGCAAATTATTCCCACTTAACATATAAAAATATGAATAATTTTGAAAACTTACATTGCGATCCAATTTTTGAGAAAAGATTTAGTTTATTTTAGCCACATTTTACATTTGATTTAAGAAGTTTTGAGTTCATTTAATAATTTTATTTTCAACATGAAAGAACACAACCTTTCGCAATGAAACTTAATCAGAAAATGGATATAATTTTTGAGGTTCAACTTGAAGCGGAAGGAAATAGATTTTGATGTTTAGAAAAAGATGGTGGTATTTTTTCTAAACACTTAGTTCAACTAGGTGATTACAGGGGGCCAGAATTGTTAAGGTTGTAGCACAAGAATTATGTTGGATTAAGGTATATCTGCACTTCTAAAAATGCAAACAAAGAGGCATAGAGGAAATATATTATCTAGAGTCCCGACTGGTACCCGTCTTGCCTGAAACACCCTCAAATTTTATTTGAGGTAACTCTCTTAAAAGCCCGTAACAACTACATTGAATCTGCATTTTCCCATAAGAAATGCACGGGACAACTAACACATGCTTATGCTAATTTGCAAAATTTGCTCAATTTAGTTTGTAGGCCGAAAGAGAGTAAACCCATTAAGTCGGGACTCTAGATAATATATTTCCTCTATGCAAAGAGGATGGAATCTAATGAAATCAAACTATTTGGATAGAGAGAGAAAGATACAAAATTCCAACGTCTTCAAGAATACAGATTATAGGAAACCGGATGAAGATAATAGTGAAGCCGAAATACTCATCCACGATCATCTTTTTAAGCTCAGAGCAAAGCACGAGCAGAGTCCGAGCACACTAACTGACTGACTAATTTATGAAACAGACCAAAAACACTCTAGTAAAGATATAAATCCTCGGTAGCCATATTGGTTTGCCTACAAGCTAAACCGGAAACTGGCCTCATAAAGTATTTCTTAGTGTGCGTGTAATTTCTCCTCTAATTCATGAAATTTCCCCTAAAAACTCAGGAATTGTGTCTATGTATGCGTGAAAACACGTCAATTTTTCTCGTTGAATTCGTCCAAATTACAAATACAACAATGTAAACAAATTGGTTTTGGAGGGTGATACGTACGAAAGATTTATATCTTCATATAGAGTGTTTTTGAAACAGACTGGAGAAATGAACTGTCAATAGCTTAAGAACTTTAGACCTGTCTCTTTCATAACACACGAAACAAATGTAAAGTCAGCAACCAAAAACACTCTAGTAAAGATATAAATCCTCGGTAGCCATATTGGTTTGCCTACAAGCTAAACCGGAAACTGGCTTCATAAAGTATTTCTTAGTGTGCGTGTAATTTCTCCTCTAATTCATGAAATTTCTCCTAAAAACTCAGGAATTGTGTCTATGTATGCGAGAAAACACGTCAATTTTTCTCGTTGAATTCTTCCACATTACAAATACAACAATGTAATCAAATGGGTTTTGGGGGGTGATACGTACGAAAGATTTATATCTTCATATAGGGTGTTTTTGTCAGCAGCGCTCAGCTTTTTACTCCATTTGCTCGGTCATTACATTCAAATCCCATAGGGAGCACTCCGGGCTAGCTCTGATTGAAAAAAGAAACACAGATCAAGCGTTCTAATATCTTTGAGAGAAAAAAGAAACACAGAACTTTCTTGCAGTTCAGTTTTCTGCTCTGTGTTTAAAAAGAAAAATGCCTAATGTGGTTTTCCATTGAACCAAAACATTGATGTGCCGTCGACGGGCCGGCAATATTTTTTTCTTAAACGTTTTCCAATGGGAAAAGTATTGATGTTTTTTTTTCCCGACGAATTGATTCGTTTTTTTCACACTCATTTTAACACATACTAAAAACTTGACAGTTTTGCAAACGTCAAATTAAATTATTGTTTGTGGAAAAAATAATTGAAGAGAATTCGGCTTCGTTCTGTTGTAATTATAAATAATTAATTTTCTGTGAAAACAATACAAAATTTGATTAATTTCTCGGCAATATTATTGTTGTGCTTTCAGGATCAGGTAATTATAAATGTAATATTGAATACTTGAGATGGTTGAAGCATAATTATTTCATTTTCAGGGCATGGACTACAGAATGCTGGATTTGCTCCTAGATTCGTCTTCGTCCGAGGACGAAGATATCCTGACAATTTTCAATTGGACGACTTCGACTATTGTTCAAGCTAATGCATTTTTATCCAGGAATGAAAGAAATTCCATTAAAAATTTTTTAAATATTTTATTATGCTTCTGACAGCTGCTACACTAACACACTTACAAAAGATATTGCTACGTTTTTTCTTTCCATTGGAACCAAAAAATATTGATTTTTAGTAGCGACGGGCCGTCTATTTCATGTGGTTCAATAGAAATCGACATAATGTTGCAAGTGAAACAAAAGCTTTACATTTCTTATCTATTTTTATATTTTGATACTTTGTTACTTTTTTACGTTTTGTTACACCTCTTTGCAAGATCAACGCATACCTCTCCACTTAGCTGTATTTTGGTAAACAATATATTTTATCACGATAACTGTACACAAATTGGCGAGTTTAATTTGTTACCTCAAGTTTGGAAGATTGTGTATGTTTTTCAAAAAAGTGGCATTATGTTTTTACGAAAAAAGAAAGGTAATAAGAGTCAATCCTTTGAATATGCTAAATGAAATGCTGGAGGTTTTGAAAATAATCGAATTTTAATTTCTTGTAGTGATCGATAGAAAGAAGCATAGTTTAGGATCTGCATTAATTCATTATTAAAATTCTTTGAATGCATTCAATTTTTTTTGCCGGCCATGTGTCAAATTTGACATCTCCCTTTGTCATCAGTCCCACGTGTTGTTGGTGCTGCTCAAGTTTAAAAATCAAAAAGTGTGGCACACGTTTTTGATTAAAAAATATCTGATTTTTTCAATAAAGAAAAACATAATTTTAAAAATACAAAATGGGACGCAAAGCCCAATATTCTGAAAAACCTAAGAAAGGTCCTGGCCGTAAAGCCAGAAAACAAAAACCGCCAACATTCACTAAAGCAAGTTTCGGTAAGTTTATTTTGTGTTTTTAAAAATGTTTCCTGAATTTTTTTTATAAATTGAAATATTACTTGCAGCTCCAATGGTAGACACTGATAAAAAGCTATCCCACCATCAAAAACAGCGATTAGCAAAGCGAGTTGCCAAAAAAGATGAACAAAAGAAGAAGCAGCAGCAAAAGAAACTTCAACCCAAGAAGCAGCAACATTATGAGAGTGAAAGTGAAGAAGAGGTTAACGCTTCGGCCGAGGAGCAAGAGGAATCAATGGAAGAAAGTTCAGGTGAAGAAACTGCAGCTCCAGTCAAAGGCTTTACAGACGAGAACAAATCGTGGTTGACTCCTAAGCAGAAGACACAGAAGAAATCAGTCGTTCCTCAGGGAAGCGATGGAGAGAGTGACGTTGAAGAGGAAGAAGATGAGGATGAGGAAGACGATGAAGGTGATGAGGAAATTGATGGAAGTGATAGCGAAGAAGAAATTGGGGACGAAGAAGAGGAGGACGAAGATGATGATGATGAAGAAGGAGAAGAATCCGAAGATGAATCGATGGATAAACTAAAAGTTGGAAAACTAGACGACTTATCAGGAGATGAAGCGAACTCTGATGATGATTTTGATGTCTCTGACAAAGAAGATGAAGATGAGGACGATGACGATGACGACGACGATGATGATGATAGTGATGACGATGACAAACTTCCAATTGAAAAAGCCAACAAGAAGCTGAAGAAGAAGAAGGAAAAGGAAGCCAAAGAAGCTCAGGCTGAAATGCAAATGTCCGTCGATAATCAGGAAATCTTTCGATTCCCCGAAGAAGACGACGAGGAGAAGGAAATAACCCTGCAAGATATCCAACAGAGAATAAAGGACATTACCCTGGTTCTCTCCGACTTTAAAAAATACCGCCAAGAGGGCAGAAGCCGTCCAGAGTACATTGAAATTCTTAAGAAAGATCTATGTATGTACTACAGCTACAACGAGTTCTTAATGAACAAGCTTATGGACATGTTTCCCCTCAATGAACTTATGGAGTATTTGGAGACATCTGAGGTGAGTTTTTAGAATTCAAATTGTGCGGCATTTATTCTTAACCTGATGAAAAAGTTCTTCTCCACAAAACTTGGTAACTTATAGTTCCTAATTAATATTTATTTCTATTTCAGGTCGCTCGTCCACTCACTATACGAACGAACAGTCTCAAAACCCGGCGTCGTGATCTTGCTGCTGCTCTCATCAACCGTGGAGTCAATTTGGATCCTCTTGGTAAATGGACAAAAGTCGGTTTGGTAGTGTACAGTTCCCAGGTGCCTCTGGGAGCAACTCCAGAATACCTAGCGGGTCACTATATGATTCAGGGTGCATCAAGTATGCTGCCAGTCATGGCTCTAGCTCCACAAGAAAACGAACGAATTTTGGATATGTGTTCGGCTCCAGGCGGCAAAGGTTCGCATATTGCGGCCATCATGAAGAATACGGGAGTTCTCTTCGCCAACGATGCCAATCGCGACCGAATCAAGGCCGTCGTCGCTAATTTCCATCGTTTGGGAGTGATAAATGCCGTCGTTAGTTGCGAAGATGGTTGCAAGTTCCCTAAAATTATGACTGGATTTGACAGAATTCTATTGGATGCTCCTTGTACCGGAACCGGAGTGGTGTCGAAGGATCCCAGTGTGAAGACATCAAAGTCCGAAACCGATGTACAGAGGTGTTACAATTTACAAAGGAAGCTCCTGCTTACTGCAATCGATTGTGTCGATGCCAAATCAACCACTGGAGGATACATTGTCTATTCGACATGTTCGATTCTTCCTGAGGAGAACGAATGGGTCATTGATTACGCTTTGAAAAAACGTAACGTTAAACTCGTTCCAACTGGATTAGATTTCGGAACTGAGGGCTTTGTCAACTACAGACAGTTCAGATTCCATCCGAGCATGAATTTGACTAGACGCTACTACCCACACACACATAACATGGATGGATTCTATGTGGCAAAATTGAAGAAGTTCTCCAATCAAATTCCGATAAGTAAGGAAGAGCAAGAGGAGGATGAAAAGGAACTATCTAAGGAAATCGTAGAGGAAAAGCCTGAGGGTGAAGATGCCGAAGATGAGGAGCCCAAACCCTTGAAGAAACTTGGCAAACGTGCTGGCCATCCTAATTTGTCTGAAGCTGAAATACAACTTAAGAAGAAAAAGTTGAAGGAGAGTTCAAAGAAATATGTGGCCAATGTGTTTGAGAAACCCGTCAAAGTGGAAAAAGTAAAAAAAGCTGAGGAAGAGAAGCCAAAAGAAGATGGAAAGAAAAACGGACAACAAAACCAAGAAAAGAAGGGTGCAAGTAAAGTAGCTGGTGGTGTAGGTAATGGTGCAACACCCCATCAAGGAAAGAAGAACAAAAACCAGAAGAATTTTGACAATCAGGTAAAATCAAAAGAAGCACTTCTGCAGGGTAAGAAGGGCAAAAATCATCCAGCAAAACAAAATAATATTGGGGAGTCTTTGGCTACAAATGAAACATCGGCGTCACAAGGAAAGCTAAACAAGAACAAGAACAAGAACCAACAACCAAACCAGAAACCCAACAAGAATCTGCAACAACAACAGAATCAAAACAAGAATCAAAGTCAAAACATGAATCAGAATCAAAATAAGAATCAAAATCAAAACAAGAACCAGAATCAGAACAAAAACCAAAATCAAAACAAGAACCCACAACAACAACAAAAACAGAAGCAGCAAGAACAGCCAAAACGATCTCCACAAAACGGAACTGCTGTCCAAAAGAATAACAAGAACCAACACAAAAAGAACAAGTCAGATAAAAACGTGAAAACGACATCCCCCAGTGTGCACCAAAATAAGCCCTCGCCTCAGAAAAAGCCAACCCCAAATTCAAATGACAAAGTGCAACCTCAAAATGGCCAAACCTCTAAGCCCAACAAGCATAAAAAAGAAAAAAAAATTGAATCAGAAAAGCCCCAAAACGGATCACCTGCAAAACAACAAAATCAACAGAAACAACAAAAACTAAAGGAAATCGTGCAGAACAAGAAAAAGATCGATATCGATGATTTACCTGTGCTAGAGGGTAAACCAATTAAACTTAATAAAAATAAGAAATTCGAAACGAAGAAAATAGGACAATTGAAAAAGGATAAGAAAGATTTTAATAAAAATAAACAATTCAAAGGAAAACCAGGAAAACAAGGCCAGAAACAGAAATAGAGAAAAATAAATATTGCCTTGTTAGATATTTAACTGTATAAATATTAATTATTTACTTCACTTTTTAGAAAGCAAAACTATTTTCTAGATTTTGACTTAATTTTTTTATTATAACACTAGATTTTATTGAAGAAAATAAAAAGATACGCTGATGTTAATGATAATGATAAATATTTGTGTCATTTTTGAGTTTACGCAATTATTGGTTTGATCTTAAAAAGAAGAAGACATTTTAGATAAAACAAGCATAGCGATGATGTTGCTTTTGGAAAATATTGGTTTCCCCACATTACTCTTTGTTGTTTACATTTATGTATGTATTTCATTTGACTATTACACTTATTGAATTCAGTTAAAAATTATCAAAATTATTAACGGACAATACTTCAGCCAGTTACGGCTACACAACAGATCTATTGAAGATTGTCAATGAAAATACCGCCATGAGGGAAATTCATTTAATTATCCGAATGTTGCAGAGCTTCTATATTTTATAAAGGGTGTTTTTGTAGACATGTGCTTCCATTCAAGAAAAACGCACATAATTTAATGTTATGGCCAAGGAAATCAGTTTTATTATAAAGATAAGTGCCATTATGTTTTTAAAACGATTTCGGGCAAGTGGGAAGCTGGCTCGAACAAAATACAACCGAAAAATACCAATTTCGACCACTTTTTTCAGCGATTGGGACTGTATGTCGGCAGTAACGCGCTGAATATTCTCTTACAAGGCATAGTCAAGCCACTTCACACAACCCCACAAAAAATAGTCCAGCGGTTGTTTAGTTGGCTGTATGACACGCAGGACGTTTAATTGAAACCGAAGCGCGTCCATAACAACATCCACCAATTTAGACACAAAAACGTCGTTAATAATGGCTCAATAGCGTTCTCCATTGACTGCAATATTATGGCCGGCTTCATTTTTGAAGAAATACGGACCAATGAAAATGAATTCGTTTTGTAAATGTATGTATTTTAAAAAGACTTGCAAAGTGCCTTTCATTTCATTGCCTCTCTTTGCTACGCCCCAACTGTGTTGAAGTTCATAGGACCCATACAGAGCCTTAGATAATTTTAAGACAAATTATAACTGGTTATTTAAGGAATATTTAAATTTCAAGCTTATTAAAAAATATTCACACAATTGTACACTATTTATTAAGGGGGGAAGCGAATTCTTTAAAATATTTATCACCTCACTTGAAAAATTAAACCTAAAAAGAGGCTTCGATGCGACCCACACCTACAGTTTTAAGCGGATTCAAAACGGCTAATTTGAGAAATTTCTTTTCATGACAAGAATAACTAACTTGCCAATTCTTCGCAGGAGGCAGTACCCATGAAAAAAAAAAATAGATGGCACAGGCAGTCCAACGCACTAACCATCACGCCACGCTTACTACAGAAAATAACTTAGATTTATTTCGTAAAAAGTTATGAAAATAAGTCCATTAGTGTTAAAGTTTCCAATAACTGAAAAAAAAACAGCAACTTCACAAACAGCTCCGAACAAATTGTGACCGACAAGATCATTGAATGAATAAATTTTAGAAAATTTCGCGTTTTTTTTTTTAGATTTTTGGCCATGTTGCATTCGGAACTGTATGTAGGAAACTTGGATTTTGGATAATTTTTTTTCCGAATCTATGGATAGAAAAAACTTTATTTAAAGATAAAGATCAATCAACAATGGATTTATGCTTTAAAAAAATGTTGCATTATAATAATATACTCGTACATTGCCAACAACTAGGATGAGGCCACAAATTTTGGAATCATTTTCGATTTTTATAGCTTCTATATTTCACCATTACAAATTCATAAAATTAACGGGCAAATTAGATACGAGCGTTGGAATTTTCCCAATATCAAATAATGAACTACTAAAAAAGCGTTTTAAATGGTGCTTCACTTGGATAAGAGAATTTCGAATATTTCCGTGCAGGAGTTTACATGTGCGATCTTTTAAAAACTTTTGTGTTGAATATCCAAAAGAGTGTTGGAAATAACTATTTTATTTTAATTTGAAATACACATGAGCCCTGGAAAGACTTTCACGGCTACAGAAAGACCAAAAATAGAGGCTTTTAAGGGTTTAGGACTCAGGACGTAAAATAGCAAGGAGACTTAACAGAAGCTAGAAAGTTGTAATCATATTGCTGATTCACAGAAGAAACAACAACATGAGAAGAGCTGTTAATTCTACGGCTTGTCTCAAATTCCACTCTACCAACGAGACTAAAATAAGGGCCAAAAGCTAAGTATCAGTCAGAATAATAACGGTTCAAAAGATAATACAAAAAAGTGATACTCCACTGAAAAGAAAACCAAAAAAAACCTGTTTTGAGGCAAGTATACAAGTTACTTGGAGCAGTGAATAGAAGCGCGTTGTCTTTTTGGGGTGAAAAAAAGTTTAGCCTTGACGGCCCGTTGGTTATAACTTGTATTTCCATGATACATCAGGTGTAATGGTGTGGGGAGCTACTATGGCACAATAGACTTTAAGTTTTTTCCACAAAAATGAACGGGAACAACTATACATTTTTTCTGGAACGGTCATTTCCAAAAATCATAAAAGCAGAACTGAATGTTTCTATTCCAAATCGTCTTATAGAGGCTATATCCTAAAATGGCGGACATAGTCATTAAATAAAATGTAAATATTTCATTTATTTTGTAGTTTTTTTTTCTGAAATTTTTAAACCCTTTTTAAGTAGTTTATTTTTTGGTCTTGGGGAATTTCAACGCTCGTTTCCAATTTACCATTTAATTTAATAAATTTGTAATTATGAAGCACGTACCTACCTATTCGCAGGTAGTAAGTGTTTCCTGGTACATTACTCCCACTCTCGCTTTGATTATGAGTGTAAGATAATTATTCGTACGCTCAAGCGAAAGAGATATATAATACGTGCGCCTATTTCCTCCTTTGTCGGTATACTCTGTGTAATATTCAGTCGTATTTATTTCGTTCAGTGCAGCTTTTCGGCTACAAAGTGTATTGAAATAGTTTCCAAAATATCATGTATTCTGCTCCTTCTGTTGATAGAATAAAAGTCTCAATGAATAGCGATCTATCTATTTTGGCAAACTGGTTTAAGTGTGATCAGATGGTGCTGAGTAGCAAATCCAAGATTATGTACTTTTCCTTGTCAAATGAGATTTCTATTGAAAATGTTGGTCTTCATGACGCAAGCTGTGATCATTCTAGTTGTACCGTCTCTTGCATGCCACTTGAATGTGTAACAGAATTTAAATACCTTGGCATAATACTAGACTCAAAACTGAACTGGAAGTCACACATTATGAGTGTTAAAAAAAATATGTATATTGTTTTGAACAAAATCTTTCTCTTGCGAAAAATAGTACCAGCAAACCTACTAACATCTATTTATTATGCATTAGCTAACTCTCGCTTAGAATATGGTATTTCCTGCTGGGGTAGTGCATTTGTCAGCAATCTACAGCCTTTAATCACAGCCCAGAAAAAGATCATTAGAGTAATGCTTCACAAACCTAGATGGGAACCATCATTTCCGTTGTTTAAATCACTCAATATATTACCACTTCGGCATCTTTATGTTTATAAGGTATTGAGACTGTTCTATCTGCGGGGTGGTCAAAATACAGTAAGAAGAAATGCCATAAATCGTTCGTTGAGATCATCAGCGTCTACTGTGACTATCCAAAGAACTAGAACAGAGCATCTTAGACGCTTCTGTACTGTCATAGCTCCATTTATATATAATAAACTTCCAGCAGATATATGCAACAGCAATAGCCAATGCCACAGGTTCTTAAAAAATCTTAGAATTTGGCTCTTTTCTAAATCAGATGTGGAAGACTTAATGCGTGTAGTAGCTTGACCTCTTATACATACCACGACAACCTAAACCATAAAAAAGATAGTTTTACTTGCTTTATTTAAATTAATTGCCATCCATAATTTTTAAATTCATATCTCATTATAAATTTATATTCTCTCTCACATATTCCTTGCCCAATCCTAAAATCTTCATCTGATGCAAAAATATATCTCTTTTTTTTTTTGTAGTGTTCTCTCACTCTCTTACAACAATAACTTCGACGCGGTTTTTCATCTAAATTAAAAGTATATCTAATGAAAACGCACTCTACACTGGTATCCTTACCACAAAGTGCATGATACCCTTTCATTTTATAATTCATGGTCAAACACTCTTTTGTCTTCTATAGTTTTCATAATTTTAATTTAATGAGTAATGATTTGTATAATACATTATGTATAATTAAATACTGTTAACCTTTAAATAATTTATTTGTTAATACTTTATGTACAAAATATAATTAAATGCTTATTGTTAACTTTATGCTATTAATCATTATAATTAAACATTATCTTGCTAAGACAATAATTGTAAACATGAAATGGAAATAAATCTTAAATCTTAAAAAAAAAAAAAAATAAAGACTCAGACTCTAAGAAAACTTACCTCATTTCTTCGCAAACTTTAAAGTGTCTGGCGGAAATTACCGCCGACGAAAACTGTCTGGCAATATTGATTTTAAATTTTGTATGAAATTGTGTAAAATATATACAAAAATTATCACTCAGACTTTAAGAAAAGTAAGAGATTTTTGTTTTTACCTTTAGTACATGGTACAAGTAAATTGGCCGCCGGCCCAAGCTAGCAAGTATGTATACCTTCATAGTATACACTAACACTATTCTGTACGATACATTTTGTTACTCAGAAAATAAGTAACGTCTGGCGACCCTGGGCTCTTACTCTATTAGTTATCTTACTATACACATTCTATCAATTAAGCCAATATTTGGATAACTATAACTTAAAAAAACCCTGCTTATTACTTCAGAAACAATCATAGAATAAAATTTAAAAAGTGTCCTTCTTGGAAACTTGGATTATCTATTAGATCAAAATCACAGATTTGTCACCGAAAAACCAAAAAATCCCTCTTTGACGGAAGGTTCCATATGTAATTACTGGAATTAAATATAAAATAGGTATATGTATTATGTATACAAATATTCAGACAAGAATAGGGGAGAGTACGATAACTCAGGCGACAAAGTGTAATGACGGATTTGTATAAAACAGTTAAAAACAAGCAATTTTTACTATGGGAGGGGGCGTCTATCTCCCCCCGTTTAGGCAGTTGGGACAACTTAAAAAAATATGTACGTTAAATGGAAACAAAAAAATATTGGCAATATTTACAACTAATTTTTATACATTTTTTTAAAGCCAATACTGTTGTCTATTAGCTTGTTTTTAAATCAAGTCAATGGATAGTTTTTGAAAAAAATTGTTTCAAACTCAAAATTTGTGCAAAAAAAGTTAATAAAAAGGTTTAAAGTGTACTTTTTCAAAAATTTAAGATTATCTACTATTGTTTTTTCTAGAATTCATTGCTCTTATTTGTTTTTGATCAAAAACTGAAAACTAGATGATTTTATGTCTTCTAGTTCTTGAGAAAATTGAAAATTACCAAAAAAAACATTTTAATTAAATTACTTTTTCCTTGCTTGAGTATTAAGGTAGTCTTATTTTGATAGTAATAATCGAATATGGATTAAAATATACCTAGGGTAAATTAATTTGTCTTAAATCCAGCTTATTTAAATGCAAAAGAAACTTTGCATACACCCCATCTTGCACCCACCGCACCTTGCACCCACTCCACCTTGCACCTACCCAAATCCTATAGTGTTCCCAAGCAAGGGGGTTGCAGAGAGGCAGCATGCCCCCCCATACACATCCCACTGTTGCATACACCCAAACTCGCACCCACCTTATTGTTGCATACACCCAAACTCGCACCGACCATTATTACTATCAAAATAAGACCACTCAAGCAAAAAAAAATAATTAAATTAAAATAGTAGTTGTGGTTATTTTCAATTTTCTCAAAAAATAAAAGACATATAAAATCATCCAGTTTTCAGTTTTTCATCAAAAACAAATTTTGAGTTTAAAATTATTTTTTTTTTCAAAAATTACGCATAGTTTTGATTTGGTTTAAAAACCGGCTAATAGAATAGAATGTTGGCTTTACAAAAATGTATAATACTTAATTGTAAGTATAACCGTTATTTTTTAACTATTTTTTCCATTTTAAATAATAATTTTTTTAAATTGCCCCTCCCGCCTAAACGGGGGGAGATAGACCCCCTTTGTTTTTAACTGTTCTTAAAAAATCCGTTACAATATCTTGTCGCCTGAGTTATCGTACTCTTGCCCAAGAATACATTTAATAAAACAAATGTATTTATTTAAAATTCATTTAAGGAAAATACATACATATGTACATATCTATAGATACTAAATCTAAAACATACATTCTTAGATATGTATATTTTTAATGATATTAAGACTATGTCCAGTGTTCGTTCATATTGTGATTGTTTAAAATATAAGAATCTACTTTTAACGCTTATAGTCATTCCCATCGTCCATCAGAATATAACATCACTTTTCCAATTTATTTAAAATAAAACAAACAAGAAAGACCCAAAAAGTTCCAAGATTAAAAGAAATTCAATGAAGTTAAGCCCTCAATTCACCACATAAACATTAAATCTCAACAAAACGTAATCATATACGCATATATACCACATATCCACATCACAATGTACCTATTACTCTCTTTGCATACTTATGTCATTAATAAATTGAAAACATAAACCGGCCGGACCGTCCATTCAGAGCTCCGACGACGACGACGACGCATTTCCAGTTCCAATTCAAACAACTCAATAAAACCCCACTCTAATTACAAGAAAAAATGTATACAACACCCTTCCGATGTAAACAACTTTCCATTGCTGATAAAGCGTCTAAAGCGAGCTCCAGGCTCTCATGAATACAGGTGAATCTCCATTTTCCACCCTCTCATAGCAAAGCTATAGCCATTTCACCACGAACACACTATCGCCATTCAAAACTCACCAGAGCATATTTTAAATTCCATTGGAAAAACTAAATCTTCTCTGAGTGATGGATGAGAACAATTTTCTGGGAAAGTCGGAAAGTTCTCTGTAAATAGAGAAACACGCCGCCGTTTTGTGGAGCATGGACATGGAGCACAAACTCCACCGGAAATACAAAATAGAGGAGATGACGTTGGACGACTTTGACCGATAGACGCTGCAGCGCATAGCCAATCGGAAGAATATCTACTCTCTACATGACAACTCTATCTGTGTATCTACTATCAGCAAACAAAGCTAGCAGCGGTGGCAGCTGCGGCTGCGGGCGGTCCAAGTCCATATCCAAATCTAAACCCCAACAAAATCGTGTGTATCTTCCGTTGGATTCCACCGTCACTGATGCCAATGCGAGCCGACTACGCTACGAGTTCGACACCGAGCACAGACAGATTCGAGATTCTATTCCAGTTCCAGTTGTAAATGTTAACTCGAAGTGGTCGCTTGTGCCAACGGTGAATTGTGTTCGTTATTTCGCCCCGGAAATCCTCTCAGTATATTATTTGAAAAAATTGATTTCGAGCTATATTCCCCTTTATACAGGATATTGTGTTTGGCTCGGGATTATTACTAATTCGACAGATAAAGTGGTCTACTATTTCATTTGGAGAACACCTCTTTGCATCTTAATTGAGTTTAGTGCGGTCAGCATTGGTGTTTGGTGTTTCGGGTTTGGTGTTTCTGGCAAGGATTCTCTGTTCGAGCGATAAGGCAGAATTTAAACTTTCGGTTCGAGGGTTGATGAAATTGGAGCGTTTTATGCATCAGCAGCGTTTCTATTTCTGTATGTGTTTTTGTGTGTTGGTGTAATTGGGTATACTCGTATATATTATAAAAGCTACCGCCCTAATTTTTAAGGATTTTTTCTTATCGTGGTCATAGAAATAAAACCAACCGACCGACTTCGTCCTTTACATCCGTTGCTCCGTCTCCAGCTCCTTCTCCTTCTTTGTCTATATCAAAGTGAAGTTTTTGAGTGAAAAGTGATTTTTGCGGTGGTGCTCGTTCGGTTATCAAATAACGGTTTTTCGGCTTGTCGGCTTGTTAGCTTGTTGGCTTGTGGGTGGAATATAATTAAAAGAGGTACTTTTGAGCGCGGAAAGGCAAATCTAATTGGAATAACGGTTTTTATATTCATAAAGTAAGTATCACTTTTGTTTTATGATTAGTTAAAATTTTTAATGTGCTTAGGTACCTACTCTTAGTTTTCTTTTGAAAATTTCTTACACATTTAAAATACCTCGTTAGTAGAGGGGTGTTGAAGAGATATTCTTGTAACACTTTCTTTTCCTTTCTGTGTTGATATTTTTCAGCTTTGTGTTCTTTATATAGGTTCTTAAGAAAGATTAAATCTACTAAAGGGTCGCGTTAAACTGCTTAAATATTTTGAGCTTCAAATATACCGTAAATTGTCTTTAAATTATTACCGTTTTTTCGTATATAAATTTGGTTTTAATTTTTTAAAAATTTTATAAACCTTTTTTAATTTCCTACACGATTTTAAAATGGCTTAGTTCAAAATACTTTACTACGAAATCCTGTATGCTGTATGGACAAAATGCTGTATTTTCTAAATAATGTTAGACAAAATTTTGTATTTAAAACTGCGGTTGGTAGATAATCTGAATTTTCAAGTTCTGAAATGAGCTTGAAAAGAAAAATCTTTAAACAAATCATAAAAAAAACAACTATTTTTTTGGAAGTTCTACTTTAGAGACCCCTTAAATATGTACTACACATGTTTGTATAACATTTTCTAAAGCTGTGAAGAAGTGAAAAAAGAATGATGCTCATTTAGGATTTTACATCCTTTAATGGAGCGGAAGTGGCATCTTCAAAATTTCCTTTTGGGTTACTTTTAAAAGTCATGCTTGTAGGTGATAAGGGTTGCCGTGTTGGGTTATCATTTATAAATGTACGGATATACCTTAAGTATAGTGTATGTATGGATATGTGCATTCAAAGTAATAAAAGAGTAATTCTTTGGTTTTCATTTTAAAAATGGTACTGGATCCTTAACCCATTAGGAATGACAGATATGAATGGGTTGAAATAAATCTTATTAAAAGTTCAAGGGATTGCAAGTAACTATTTTTGTTTTAGCTGTGCGAGTAAATTATTTTAAGGTAAATGGCTACAGATGGAGGGGCCTGGTTTGTAGATGGGGTAATATATACTACCCCACCGACAAAGAGTAGAAGGCGGTACATTAAAGTTTAAAAACTAGTAGTAGAATTATGTGGAAGAATTAAATCCTGTTTTTCTTTTGATAGGTATATCCAATTTTGTCTTAAAAACGAATTTTTAAAAATGCCCTTTTTTCTTTGTAGTTTCTTTATTGTAGTTTCCAAGATATTCTCATATAAAATTTGATTTCCGCTTCCGCTCCATTATGAAACAAACTTTAAGCAAGCAAAGTTATATAGCTAAGTAGTTCATTAAGTGATATTTAAAAACTTTAAAGCATAACGATTATAATACATATGTATATCAATCAAGTCATATAAAAGTTTCAATTCGATATTTGGTATCATTTATTGCAAAAATAATTAAACACAAATCGTTGTTAATTTATACAAATAAGTAGAACAAAATAAAATATTTTGTTGTTGTTTTTTATTTGGGATCAAAAATTGTTTGAAAATTTGCAAAAATGTTTGCTCTTTTATAACATAACTATATGTAAAGTTATACTAATTAAATTAACATTCTACAATCAAACGTGTTTGATAATAAATTGTTAGGTAGTAAAAAAAGTTAAAAACGAAAGTATTTAAACTTGATTGTGTTGTCATTTTTTGTGGAAATTGCGAAAAATCACAATAATTTTAACATAGAAATGTCACATGGTAACAACACAAATATCGAGTGTGGCGATCAACTTAAATCAATTGTAGTATAGTAAGATATTATCTATTCAAATTGGTTTCTTAAAATTAAAATACACAACGATTAAATGACTAAAATGTTGAATTTATTAGCTTATAAATTTTATTAAATTTGATGTTAAAAATAATTTCTGTCATATAGCTTAGTGTACACGATTGCCAGGTCTGACAATCATTGTCAGATCTGCAAACGTCTGACAATGTGTGAAAATGAGCTGACAATGAGCTGAAAACTTAATTTGTGTGTACACCGTTGCAGATATCTACAAACATCTGCAAATCTGTTGCCAAATATTTGTCTGACAATGTCGACAAACTAATTTGGCCAAATAGCTAGCAATAGATTTGCTAACATTTGTAGATTTTCTGCCAACCGTGTACACACCAAATCAAATTTTGGATCTGCAAATTTATTTTCAGCTCATTGTCACACATCGCATCAGTCAGAAAATTTGTCTGCCAATGAATAAATTTGCAAATGTTCCTCAAACGGCATCTGCAAATTTATTCATTGTCAGACGTTTGCAGAAACGTCAGAAAATGAAAAAAATTTGGTGATCTCCCAATGAATTTTGTGTACACACGATTGCCACATCTGCAAATTTATTTGTCTTCAAAATGATTGATGAACAAATTTTTCTGCAAATCAATTTGGTGTGTACACGGTTGTCAGCTTGCGTGTATACGATTGCCAGATATCTACAAATTAATTGGCAGATATTTGTCTGTAAATTAGGAGCCAAACCATTTGTCTGGAAATTAATTTGGTGTGTACACGATTGTCAGCCATTCGAGACAAATTTTTCAGTGACAGATCTGGCAATATTTGCAGATCTGGCAATCGTGTACACTTAGCTTATGTCTGTGACTGTGCTTGATAAATGAAACCCTAGTAGTGAAATTTTGGTTAATAGTGTGACGGATGTTGGCTTCTTACTTATCAATCGTTGTTTTATCAGCATAGATATAGGAATTTGATGTACCTCCACAAATAGTAATCGAAAGGTGTTAAATCACACTAAAAAGGTCGGGTATATATAGATCCATTTTTTGTGATAATTTGGCGACCAAACTTAAAGCGCAAAAAAGTGGTGGTTGTTGGAACCACTCCTCCTCTCCAAATGATTTACAATAACATAAGGAATAGAAGAAGATTTTCTTCATTTCAAAAGAAACTTAAGTAATTTATTTTTTAAAATAAAACTATAGTTGTTATATAATGATATTCATTATTACTTAAAAAAACACTGATAACTTCCCATCGGTGCCCGTCTTTCGATTTCTCTAAAACTCTATAATAAAATATTTATAATACCTACAATTTAAAGTCAATATCTTTCTTTTTTCTCATAATACTTGAGGTGAAAACCATTTCTTATTAGTTGTTTCTTATTTTTGTATGCAGTCGAATTTTGTAAAAAACGTCGTAAATTGAATTTTTGTAACATATTTACTCAAAGTTAGCAACAATATTTTGCATATGAAAGAATAAGTCTGATTTCAAGATCTGTTTTTGTAAATTTAGTAAATCGTTAATAATAAGATAAAATTAGTTTGAAGGCAATTTCTTCAAAATGTTGACAGGTTACATTATAAAGGGTGATATTTTAGCTATTTTCTTTTTGGAAACACTGATTTAAACAGCTGACACACGTTTCGTGTTTTGTTTCATTTTAAAAAAATCTTCAGTTTGGTCTATAATTTAACCATGAATCGTCTCACAAACGAACAACGCTTGCAAATTATTTAATTTTATTATCAAAATGCGTGCTCTGTTAAGAAAGTTCATCGCGCACTTCTTCCATTTTATGGTCAGTTTAATCGACCCACTGAAGCGGCTATTCGGACTATTGTGACTAAATTTCGCTCCAAATTTACATTGTTGGACATTAAACCACCAACACGCTTAAATAGAGTGCGAACTGAAGAAAATATCGCAGCTGTATCGGCCAATGATGACCATCAATTATCGATTCATCGCCGTTCGCAGCAATTGGGCCTCTGTTACTCAACAACGTGGAAAATTTTGAGGAAGGATTTAGATGTGATGCCTTTCAAAATACAGCTCGTGCAAGAATTGAAGCCGAACGACCTACTGCAACGTAAAATTTTTGGTGAATGGGGTCTTGAAAAGTTGGTCGAAGATCCATTGTGTTCAGCGACGAAACTCATTTTTGGCTCAATGAGTACGTAAATAAGCAGAATTGTCGATTTTGGAGTGAATATCAGACAGAAGCATTGCAAGAGCTACTAATGCATCCAGAAAAAGTCACTTCTTCAAAAATGATGCGAATCGTAACGTAACTGTGAATGGTGAGCACTACCGTGAGATGATATTCAACTTTTTTTTTGCCCAAAATGCAAGAGCTTTCAACAAGACGGTGCCACATGCCACACAGCACGTGCAACAATGGACTTATTGAGAGGCGAGTTCGGTGAACATTTTATTTCCCGTTCGGGACCGGTCAATTGGCCTCCCTCCTAGATCGTGCGATTTAACGCCTTTAGACTATTTTTTGTGGGGCTATGTTAAAGCTCATGTCTATACAGACAAGCCCGCTTCAATTGACGCATTGGAAGACAACATTGAAGCATTTATTCGTGAGATACCGGCCGAAATGTTGGAAAGAGAATGCCAAAATTGGACTAAGGGGACGGACAATTTGAGACGCATTCAAGGTCAACATTTGCATAAAATAATCTTTAATCATTAAATTATATGGACCATACTATCGATTCAAATAAAGATTTCATCCATTTTTCTGAATTTTATGTTTTTTTTTTTTAAACTTATCTATAGCTTTTAAAAAATCATCCTTCATAATATAAAATAAAATTAAAGTTGGTAGCGTTATTGGTTCGTTAGTTATTTGGGGTTAACCAAAATTCTTCCTTTTTTTAAATCTTTGATTAAGATTCTAGTGGGATCTTGAAACGTGGAGAAATGTCAAAATTTTCAAATTGACAATTTTGACTGATTACAATAACTTCTTATGAGAATTTTAAAAACATTTGACATTTTATCGGTGAAAATGCAAAAAAGATATTTTTATAAATGGCTCAATACAAATTAAATATGTCACAATTATGTTTACTGACATTTGTTGTTTTTGTCTTCATTCATAAAATTTAAATTAAAAAGTTCTTTCATAAATATTTGTTTTCATTTAATTTTTTACTCATAATCTATTCTGTTTAAGAAACTGAATTCATATTTTCTTTTTTGCTGTCATCATTTTTGGTGAAATTTTTCGTTTTCCTTCTGAACCCTTATGTTACTTTTTAAAGCTTATACGTAAATACGTACATACATATATGCTTTATGCAACTCAATCATAATGCTTGCACCCCAGGAATACTTAGCAGCATTTTCTGGAGCCCAACTTCGGTCGCACTGCCGAGTACAGAGACTCTTTCTTTAGCCGTACAACTCGTATCTCAAGAACCAGTAGAGATATTGATTTTTAACAATATCACTTAAAGATGCAGAAAGGATTTTCAACAAAATTTAGTGGGTATTTTATTCCTATAGCAATTTAAAAAATAAAGCAATTGAAAATCTCGTTAATAAAAACCAGATTTTGAAATCAAACTTACGCAGACTTTTGGGGGCGCTGGGCCCAATAGGATTTGGGGGCCAAAAGAAGGAGGTATAATATATTATTTTTTTTTAATTCCTTAGGTTAAAAAAATCATTTTAAAATGAACTTGTGTTTTTTTTTAAGTATTTTTACTTTTTAAAAAGAACTTATTATTATTATTATTATTATTATAAGCTTTTATTTGCCATTATTGATATTTTTTACAATATTTATTTAAACTTTCGCCGAGTTCTTTATTATCTGTTCTAATGAATCATATGTATTTTGAAAGTTTTCGTTTATTCTATTTGTAGTTATATTAAGTCTTATTTCTTTCTTAAGTATGTCATTATATTTTTCAATATTTTCGGTTGGTATCATTCTAGGAATACTGAGTGTTTGTTTGTTTCTTTTCAACGTATTATGGTCCACTTTTATATTTGCTCTAACTAGCCTATGGTCACTATCAAATTTAAAATTATTCAATACGGAGATGTCATTAATAGTTTTCAGTTTATTTGTTAGAACTAAGTCAATTTCGTTCTTTGTTATCCCATTCGGGTGAATCCAGGTCCATTTTCGTGTTTCTCTCTTTTTGAAGAAAGAATTTGCAAATCTGAGATTCGTCTCTTCCAGCCACTTTATAAGTAGGTCTCCTCTTTCGTTTCTTCGTCCGTATCCAAATGGTCCCATTACTTCTTCATCGTTGTCAATCTGTTTCCCTAACTTGGCGTTGAAGTCTCCTATAACATACATTATCTCCGTTTTTGTTTCATTATATACTTTGTCCAATAAATTGTAGAAGTTTGAAACTTCTTCGTCAGTTGCTGTTTTGGTCGGGGCATAAACCTGAATTATCGTCATTTTTGTGTTTTGTATTTTTAAACATAGGCTACAAATCCTTTCACTAAAAAATCGTACATTTATTATTCTGTCCTTTAAATTCTTTTTGATGAGAAATCCAACTCCATGCAAGCCTTTTGTCTCACCAATGTAACAGAATATATCATTCTGGTTTTCAATAATGTTTTGTCCAAAAATTCTTAGCTCGGATAGTCCCAGTATATCCCAGTTGATAGTTGATAATGCTTGTCTTAGTTCTGATTGTTTTGCTTCTGTAGCTAATGTTCTTACATTGTATGTACAAATGTCTAGAGTGTTTTTGGATTGGTCTTGGTTTGATGGGTAGTTTGGAGGGTATTGGCCGTCATTCCCCACGATGGCTAATCGGCTTGGGGTAGAGTCATTATTATTCAAAATTTGCTTATTTTGTTGCTAGTTGCTGTGTTGGTTACTGTTGATATTATTAATTTCTTTTTGGTTTGATTGTAGAAATCTATGAATGCTGTTGTTTCTTGTTTTGTTATGTTTGTCATTTTGGACTTTTTCATTTGTTTTTGGTCTTTTTAATTTTGTTGAACATGTTGGTTCATTTTCATTTGGATCGTTGTCATATTGTCGATTTCTTTTAGGCATTCGTTGTTGTTTCTTGTCAATGTCGCTTCTTGATGTCAATTTTTTATTATTTTGAGGTTTGGAAAATGGTTTATTTTCTTGGACTGTCGTATTGAAATCTTCTTTTATGTAGTCTTCTTTTATGTATATAATATCCTCTTTATAATGTCTCAGTTTAGTTTTGTTTTTCATTATAGTATCTTTTTTTATTTGTGTTGTCAATCCAAGTAAAATAGGTCTTATTTTGTCTCCTTTATTTCCTAGCCGTCTTGCAAAATCGATTTCAAAATATTCAGTTTTTATTTCGAGAATAGTGTTCAAAAGGTGTAAAATGATGTCTACTAATTCTTCGTTGCTTTTTTCAGTTTCTTTTATATTGTAAATAACAAGATTTTTTCTCTTTATACATCTCTCTAAATATTTTATTT
This sequence comes from Eupeodes luniger, assembly GCA_951509635.1. Classification (NCBI taxonomy): domain Eukaryota; kingdom Metazoa; phylum Arthropoda; class Insecta; order Diptera; family Syrphidae; genus Eupeodes; species Eupeodes luniger. Next base: position 74,629,852 of record OX608075.1, on the reverse strand, counting down.
TCCTTTCTAGGTGTTCCTGTTTCTCTTCAATTGTGTTGTTTCTGTCTATTATTGAGTTTAATTTTTGTTCTAAGGTTTCAGTTTGTTCTTTAATTTCTTTCCTTAAGTTTGTCCCAAGGTTTTCAATAGCAGTCAAAAGTTTGTCCAATTTATTATCGACTTGACTGTCCTCCATATTGGTCTTTTTAATTAAGGACGCTACTGTTATTTCAGCTGTCAGTGTGGTGTCAGAAGTTTATGTCAAAGTGAAGTGTGTTTGTTTGGATATTTGTGTTGTTTATATATTTTGTGTGCTAATTTCTAGTATTATAAATAATAGTAGTATAGCAATCTTTATTTTAATTAATTAATCTATAATAATAAAGTGCAAATGTTTGCAGTTTTATATAAAATCGAGTTTATTTTTCTTTTTTGTTTTGTTTTGTTTTTTACTCACCTCGGCTGTGTTTTCAAAGACAGGAGGGAATATTTTTTGTTGTTTTAAGAGAGAGATACAAACTCTCTTAAACAGCACTTACAACGGTTGTAAACAAAACGGATAGGTTTTTGTTTAAAACTTTTTATTTATTGTGTTAACTTTTTCACTTTTTTATTTTCTTTGGTGTTATTTTGTTGTTTTGTTTTTCGTATGTAATGTTCAACTTTCCGAACCTTGAACAAAAATATTTTCACTCAGTGATTAAATTTCAGTTTGTTTCTTTATGTTTTCTTCTTATTTTGTTGTTTTCTTTAAGAGCACTTTATAGACACGACTATCACCTTCAGCGTTGCCAAACACAAGAACTTAAAATACATAAAACAGATATTTTTTATACTTTTATATTTTTTTTTAATTTACCTTCAATAGTTGAACATTTTTCTTTATAGTTGATTTTTGATAATTTTTATTGTTTTTTTGGTTGATTTCTAATGTTTTTATGATTTTGTTTTTAAATTTTATGTAAGTTCCTGACTTTGTCAGTTGCAAAATCATGAATTAAGTCATCAAATTCAATTTCCTTCAGTAATTCATTTTCAATTGATAAAATTGACAAGCTGTTTAGTCTATTGTGTGCATTGTGCTTCGAAGTTCATTTTGTATCCGGTTCAATTTCATCATCAAAGATAAAACAAATTCTACAGGCAGTTTGTACATTTGGAAATGTGTTCCCAATTTCATCCACTGTAATTAGACTGTACAATTTTGATATTGTAATAAGATCTTCATTTACATTTTCATTGAATTCTTTTAAATACTGTACGAGGTGTAGGCATTCTTCCTCAAGTTCTTCCGCATTAAAATCTCTATGGTATTTTTTTGAAAGCTGTTCGCAAGAATTTTGCAACTCCACTGAAGTCAAATATTGCAATCGACAAAAAAAGCCAAACAATGCATTAATTTCTTGATAGCAATTGGATCGTATTTTTAATTGCAAAGTAATAGTGTCAATAATTGGAAAAATAGTTGATATTTAAAACTTTTCTTTCCCAATTAGCTGGACAGATGGTGCGGGACCATCAAAATATGTGGCACGCGAACTTCGTACTATTTTTCGTTGCATTAAGTCTTTATAATTAGCATCCGGATTCTGAATTTTGGCACACGCTTCAAATTTATCAAAATTCTCCCTTATATCATTTATGAAAGAACATAGTCAACAAAGCAAATTGGTAGCAACGTCCAGTTTTGACATTTTCTAAGACAGGCTTAGAGCTTCGCTTTTTGTGTCTGGAGCTTGCTCTGAATCTCTAAAGATAGATGTCAAGGCTTCAGTAATTTGCTTATAACCATGATGGAGCGCGTTAACTGCATCAGTTCGTGCAGACCATCTTGTTTCAGAAAGGCTTTTAAGAACTCTATGTGAACCTAAACATTCATTCAATTTATTCCAGCGATGGGTAGAAGCAGAAAAAAAGTTGCATATTTTTTGAACCACTTAAAAGAAACTTGTTGCCTCCTGCACACAACCAGCCGAATGAAGGCCTACTAAGTTAAGAGAATGTGCTGCACAAGGTACAAAGGTAGCAAATTCGCACTTCTCCTTTAACCTTGCTGCAAACCAGAATATTTTCCCGACATATTAGACGCATTATCATAGCTTTGTCCTCTACAATCCTCTATTGAAATATCATGATTTTCCAGAAATGTCAAGATTGTGTCAGCCAAATATTCAAAATTGTTCTATCGGACTCATCATGGTACAACTCATCATTTCGCAACTCATCATGGGACAACTTTGTGTTTGTTTATGGAGTGAGTTGAAAAGCCAACATGTGTGCAGAACTGTAGAATAGAACGAAAGCAGAGTTGTTAAAATAATGTTGACAGCGTGTGCAGGTGTATGATTAAAGATTCATGTTGCCAGAAGTTTTAGATGTTGAGTAGGAGAATTTCAACGGAACGGAGAGTAAAATAAAACTTGTTCTTCTGTTACTGTCTACTAACCTTATTTCGTTTTCTATATAATTCTTGTATAGATTCATTAATTTTGAGTTGGTGGATTTGGGGGCCAAATAATTGCGGGGCCCTGGCCATGTTCATGAAATAAAAATCCCTCTTTATAATTAATTTTCCATTTTCCTCAAAATTCACAAAACCATTGTTTTTATTGTGCTTGAAACAACCAGATTAACACTTTCGAGCAATAAAAAACACATTTATAAACCCTTACCCAATTCTAAATCCAGCAGTTCTAATAACTTGCCACTTGTATGTATTATTTCACTGTACTTACCTTCTTGTTATAAATATGTAAGATACGTAGAATATATGTATGAACATACCTACATACCTACATTTTGATGTTATTATCGTCCATTTTATATTTTTCTTCTTTTACCACAAACTTAAATCGACCTAGTTTCCTATGTGTAATAATAATGACAAGAGAACACACGACGACGCACTCAAAAGGACATTGACGCTTTGACCCAGAATCCCAGAATGCATAATCATTTGAAATTTGTTTTCTGGGATTCTGTTACGACTGTACGAGCCTTCTGCCAAAAGCACTCTCATATAAACAGGGACAGCATCACAAAAAAAAGAACTAAGCTTGAAAAGATGTGAATTTATTATTAAATATTTATGTCCAGCTCCTGCCTTTAGGGATTTCATTTATAGTATGTACCTTCTATAAGCATGTACGTAGGTATCTAGGTTTAATCCACCAAGAGAGGAGATGAACGAATACTTTTTACTTATAGAATACAACACCATCTGGAATAAGAATGAACAATAGAGACCCATATGATGGGGCGAGCGACGGGTGAGTCCTTAAGCTAGCATGCCTCGAAGGGCTGAAGAGCCCTGTCGGTCGTCGTCGTCGTGGGATGGGATGAAGCTGCTGTGGAAGTTTCATATAGAGTAGGATAAGGAAATGCCGTGATTCACATATGGCTTCCAAACGAGGGTGTGTTGGGATAAGTCCTCGGGATATAAATATAAATGCAACATTCTCTGAAACTGGGTGAGGGTGGAGTAGAAATTTTCCCAGGTGGGAAAAATTCCCACATCAGGTATAAAGAACCTACATCTGGAGTAGATCCTTGTAACACAATCAGGGAGAAAAATATATGCTGTGCATGATGCGAAGATAAGGATATCTAGGTACAAAAAGTATGGTTTTCTTGTCGAGTGTTGTATTCTATTTCCAGGAGATATATGAGCAAGCATGTTCGCTTGAGGCACACTCTGCCACCAAGCCATTTTCTCAAAATTCTCTGGATATTTCAAATACGTTTTTACATTTAAAAGACTTCAATTGTGTGTTGGTTAAAGTATCATAAACTGTTTATTTAGACAATTTTTAATATTGACTGTGGATAAGGTTACGAGAGAATTGGTTGAACATGCAAAATGCTACAAAAAAAAGTCTTTTTATTTTTGTATATGTTTTGTTGTTTGCCCGAGTTTTTCCATCGTAAATGAGTCAAATATTATTCGAACTTAAGGTGTAGTATTACTGAACTTTTATTTTTAGATATGTCTGCAAGATTTGTAATGTTTGTTGATTTGAAGAATATTCACGATTCTAATGATGAAGCTCTTTTTGAAAACGTTTTTGTGAATTGTTGTGTCTGGTATTTAAATATCAACTAAAGTATCTATATTTGCGTAATTTCATAAGGTTATTAATAATGTTTACTCATCTGGAAATATGTTGTTGAAATTTTGTATCATAGTTAGTACATGTATATGGCTTTTGAAATTCGGCTTTTATATCTTTACCAAAATGACACTTGGTTCCAGGATTTTGTTCAGTTAGAAAATCTTGAAACGGCTTTTTAAACGCCAATAGTGACTTATCTGTTGATGTAGATTTACCTCAGGGCATGTCCACGGATGCGATAACGTCACAAAGAGAAACACATCTCAACAGATGTACTTGTCATTTGAAGCGTATCAAGGATAATCATAAGACTTTGGATTATAATACTAAAAAAGAGGCTGGGATGCGACCCACATTGATAACATCCCATTCGTGCCCATCTGTCAATTTGTCTAAAACTTTAACAAAATATTTATAACAATATTTTGTGTGAGATACAAAATTGTAGGTCAATCTTTCTTTGTTCTCGTAATACTTGGGTTGAAAACCATTTCTTATCAATTTGTTGTTGAGAAAGCACTTTTCATGACAAGAGTTAGTCTTGGAGGATTAGTCAATTCCTACCAAGAGGCAGTACCCGTGAAAAAGAATTTTAGATGGCACAGGCAGTGATTGGACCCAAGACCTCCGGCATGACAGTCCAACACACTAACCATCACGTCACGGGTACTGTTTGTCTTAACGAGTCGAAAATCATTTTTTGTTCGTAAAATATTGGAGGTGTGAATTTATTCTTTTATATATTTTGGTTAATAAAAAACTGTTATATTGATTTTGAATATACATACTTGTTTTGGTATAACTTCTCATTATATAAAGGGTGGGTAGATGTTGAAATGGAATAAAACAAGCTGTGTGTGAGGTATTAACAAAATTATTTTTTTATTTGAAAGGCTCATGTATGCCATTGAGTGTGGAATATGACATAATTTAAATACCCGCCTCGGCTTCTTACGGTGGCACGGATCCGAGTGCTCCAATTCTCAATGACTCTTCCTTATACATATATCCGGCTGAATTTGAGCGATGGCCTGTGTTATGTTCACTTTAGGGCATCGGTCGATTGTGGTTTATTTGCAGAGACCTGCGACTTCAAGACATTTCACAGGAAAAAGTCTAGCGGGTCAAATCGCATGACCTTGGTAGCCAATTCACATCACCCTTGCGAGAGATAACCAGCTTACCCTCAAATCTTTCATGCAAAATGTCAATCATGGCGTTTGCTGTGTGGCACGTAGCGCCGCGCCGTCCTGCTGGAACCACATGTCGTCTAGGTCCTTATGGTTCAATTTGGGCCATAAGAAATCAGTTATCATCGTTATGTAGCGCTCGCTGTAGACGGTGACCGACTCACTAACGTCGTTTTCAAAAAAGTACGGACCAATTACGCTGCCGCGTTTGCCCAAAATCCACACCAAACTGTAACTTTTTGAGGATGCATTATTACCTGGAGAACCTCGCTTGGGATGGTGTCGTCCCATATGCGGCAATTTTGCTTGTTAACACAGCCATTCATCCAAAAATGCACCTTGTCACTAAAGATGATTTTTCGGCCAAAATTGGGGTCCTCTTGCAAACGATTCGAAGCCCAGTCAGCGAACAAACGGCGTTGTCTTTGGTCATGAACTTTGAGCTCCTGGATCAGTTGGATCTTGTACGGGTGTGGGCCCAAGTCCAGACGCAAAATTCGCCAAGTTGAAGTCTGCAGAAGGCCAAGTTCTTGTGCACGGCGAAGAATGGACTGCCTCGGTTTCTGCTGTACACTTTCACGGACAGCTACGATCTTCTTGGCCGATCCTGCGTTCCTTGAACGTACGGGTGTTGGCTGATTTTTTATTGAACCGGTTGTCTCAAATTTGGCCACCAAACGTTGAAGAGTCGACTGTGAAGGGCCACCACGTCTACCTAAATGGGCGCAATGCGCGCAACGTTTGCGTTAACGAACACTCATTTTGATAATAAAGTTGTATCATATGAACGTGCTGTTCAATCGTGTAACTTGCCATGACGATTTGGCATAAGCAACTGAATAATAAACAAAAGATTTGATAGATGTCACCAAAACAAAATGGCCGCCACGGGGGCCAAAATCTACCCGAACCAATTGAAAAACCCTTTAATATAAAAATTAACTGAAGTCGGTTGTGGTATTAGCTCGTGAGATATTTTGGGTAGACCAAAAATTTCATTAGTTTTTAAATTGATATATTAAAAAAAAAAACCAACCACTCAGATAGTCCTTTCTGCATCTTTCTATGTTATTACATATCTGTAAAACAAGATTTATTTGAAGTCAATATCTCTACAGGTTCTTGAGATATGCACAATGATAAATGAACGTACGTACGAACGTACAAACATACGTACACATGCACACACAGACACCTCTCTAAAAATGTTTGATTTAGATTCTAGGGACCTTGAAACTCCGAGAAATGTCAATACTTTAATTCGACAAATCGGACCGATTACAATTACTTTTTTATGGGAAGTTAATAAACATCAAGATCAGTTATGGCAAATTCATTTCTTAACTTGTTTTTAATAATTATACAAAATTATTAGGGTCTGCACTTATCTATACCTTTGCGCATCCTACCAGACGTTACTAAAACTAGAACCCTGTTGTGTGCAATAAGAAAAGTATGTACAATTGTGTTTTTAACTCGCATAGTCGCTGCCATTTACCCTTGAGTTAAATTTTAGACGTACTGTCAGGTATAGATATTCTTTTTTCAGTCGCACATCAAGAATGTGGAATAATTATATAAGCAAATCTTGATACTTAAGGTCTGATCATAAGTATTTTGAAAATGCACTCTCTTTAAGAACAAACTTAGAACAATTGTACTTATTCTATATTTTCACATCATTTGTATCTTCTCTAGAATCAAAGATAAAGATATTTCTTGATAAGTTCAAGATGTATCCCTTAAGATGTGTCTTTTAAGATTATCACACTCATTTTCTCACTTTACCAGAGACGTAAAGATTATTGCTCAACCAATTAGTTAAATTTGATTCTTGACACTTACAGGACAAAACAGGAGCACGGGAAAGTAGTTGAATAATATAATTAAGTTAAGCAACGAAAAAGAACATAAAATAGTATCAAGGTTACATTTAAATCGTTTAATACTCTAAATCCCTGTGCCTTATGCGTGTAGGATATGAGCTGGTAGGTGTACCTACATAGAAGAAAAACTTCGTCACTATTAATTTTCTTAATGCTACAAATTAAATCCACAGCACATTAACAAAAAATCATCCATGGGAATGCATACATCACCGCACCAGGTCCCAAAATGTGTCATAAAACACACACAATCGTCGAGTTGTCGTTGTCGTTGTCGTCACAACAAACAGTTACAACACCCTCACCCGCAGGTCTTTTTAATAGCATAAAACCAGCATTAAAGGTTTTACAAGAAATTAATTGCCCATCCGCAGGGTTGGGCTCTCAAGTTGTTGGCATTTTGCTTCTGCGTTTTATTTGAACTCAACTCTCAAACGTTGTGCGTTGTGACACTTTGGGGATTATTTCATTGAAATGGTTTATGCTTCTGTCAAAAGGTGTTCGTTCTCCCATCATCGCCAAACACTCAACATTAGAACCTCCGCACTTTTCACATTTCACTTCTATTTAATATATGGTCTGTCTTGTAAAGGTACATACATATATCTTCTACATGCTCTATTAATTCATTGCCACCCTTCAAAATATGGCTGCTTCCGTTTCCCTACATGAGCATAATTTCATTTGGAGCTTGAAGGGTTCTTCTATGCGAGTAAGTTGTGTAGGGATTTAATTTTATATTTCTATATTTTTTGCTATGAGAATTATGGAGAAGAAAAATATAATTATGGAAACTGTTGTGGGATTCGATTAAAAATTGAGAGGTGTTGGAGTGTATAGCGCAATGTGATGATGTTTTTTCCTCAGTATCGCTTCTGATCCGCTCCTTCCATAAGGTGTAGGTACTCCCATTTTATTATGAGTTGGCAATATTCCCTTTAGCCAGTGTATCATGCTTGGGAGTACAATGGCCCCGCTCTGAAGATTTCACTAATAAAAAAATCTCTGCTCGTTCCCAGATTCACCTCCGCCGCCGCCGCCGTTCGTCGGGTTTTCAAATGCACTTTTTCCGATCCGAGTATTATTTTTTTTTAAAATCTGATTCGCCTCCCTTGAACATGAGCAACTACGACGACGTCGACGACGACGACTACGACGCTTGTCATCGTCGTGCACTACATCTAGTTTTTATAGCGAATTGGTAATTTGAAGTCTGCTGGGGTAACATTATCCGTATCCATGATATAAAATTGTACACGCGGAGTTGGAATTGAGTCGAATTCGGGTAAGATAGATTCTGAAGTGCGACTTTAAAATATTATTGCTTGCAACAACGACGACGACAGCTTTAGCATTGCTGGCAGTGGGGGTGCTAGATTGAATAATACCGACAACAACACAAATGACGGCGGCGGCGGATGAGATGCAATTTTTGAACTAATTTATATATTTTTTTTTTTATAGAGTGTGAGAAGTGTTTTGGGGATTATGAAAATTGTTTTTTAGTAATCTTCTCTGGGAAGATGTTGGATTTCGAGAGCAAAGGAACTGTAGAAATACTGCACGAAATGCTTATGGAACAAATTATAAGTGGCTTGTCCATAATTTAGTTAATATATTCAAAGTGTATGCAAATAGTGTTTGAATTTGTATTTTAGTCCAATTAAAGGAAATAAAAGCAGCTTCGTTGCTAATAATTTGGTATTTTGTGTGAAAAAAATGAAATCAAACATATTTCAAGATATGAATTGTGTGATATTTTAAAAGTTTTATTATCACATCTCGTTTAACAGAATTCTTGTAATTTGAATAAAGTTTCAAATTCATTAATTGCTCGTGAATGAAATATTTCAATTGTTTTTTTGTTTGATTTTTGTTATACGACAGACGTTATTGCAATCTTCAAACTATAAAAAAAAATTATGGAACATTTTTAGAAACCCCAATAAGGTTTATAGGGCGTATTCGCCTAGTGTGAGATATTATCGTTTTAAGAAAAACAAAGAAAGAAATGTTAGCTCATGGAAAACAATTCTTTAGTATCAGCTTTAAGAGTTCTTTCAATTGAAAATTGTTGTAATCGGTCCATTTTGTCGAACTAGAAATGTTGACAACTGTCCACGTTTTAAGGTCCCTTGATTCTACATAAAAAAGAGGTTGGGATGTGACCCACACTGATAACTTCCCATCCTGTCTGTCAATTTGTCTTGCTTAAAAGGTTTGTAGTTTTTCGTGTTTTGTTAAAAAAGTTGTCAGTTGAATTATTGTAAAAAAATTTAAAATTAACAACAATATTTTGCATATGATCAAATAGTTTGATTTCAAAATCTATTTTTGTTAACAAGATTTTTAGTCGAAAATCAATTTTTACCAATTTTAGTAGAATTTCATAAAAAGTTTGTATTTCTTATATAAACAGATACATATACATATACATATATATAAACAAAAATGTCGAAAACAATATTTTTTGGGAGAAAAAATTAGTTTGAAGCCAATGTTTTTAATATTTGAAAAGATATTTGAGTCGAAGGTAAATTTTCACCAAGTTTTAGTCTTGTTTTTTTTTTAGGTTTTTATTTTTTGTAAAAAACCTGTCAGTTTGATTTTTCTCAAAATTTTATCGAATGTTGAAAACAATATTTCTTATAAGACAAAATTAGTTTTAAGCCATAATCTCAAATTTTTGAAAAGAAATTTGAGTAGTAAATCAAATTTTTACCAACTTTTAGTAATGTGTTTTTTTAGGTTTTTTTTTTATAAAAAAACTGTCTATTCGATTTTTTTCAAAATTTTACCGAATGTTGAAAAGAATATTTTTTATAAAATAAAATTAATTTAAAGCCAATATCTCAAAGTTTTGAAAAGATATTTGTGTCGAAAATCAATTTTTACGAATTTTGAGTAATTTATTGTTTAGGTTTTTATTTTTTATAAAAAAACTGTCAATTCGTTTTTTTTTTTTAATATTACAGAAAGTTGAAAAAAATATTTCTCATAAGTTTAAATTCGTTATAAGCCATAATCTCAAATTTTTGAAAAGATATTTGAGTCGAAAATCAATTTTTACCAACTTATATTCATTTTTTTTTAGGTTTTTTTTTGTAAAAAAAAACTGTCAATTCGATTATTCTTAAAATTTTACTAGATGTAAAAAACGTTATTCTTTATTGCACAAAATTATTTTGGAGATAAAATCATTTTTGGTTCGTAAAATTTTCTAGGTGACAAATATTTTGTTGTCAGTTTTTTTTGATTTAGAAAAAAACGTTAATTGGATTTTTTTCCAAAAATATATTTGTTTGGTATCACGGAAGAGTACATAATATATTCGATTTAATTCAAGTCTGTAGCGTTATTGGTTCGTGAGATATTTTGGGTTAGCCAAAATGTTCCCCTTTTTTTAAACTGCTATGGTAAGAAAACCGCCCACACAATTTTGTTGAGTCCTTTCTGCATGTTTCTGCATTATTATCTTTTTAACAAAATTTATTTGAAGTTATTTTGAAATTTGGACGACGAAAAAAACGTCGCGAACGTACGGACGTACGGACTCAAATGTCTTTAAGCTTTAAATAATGATTTTTTAAGGTTTTTATTTTTTGTATTATTTCGTTATTTCGATTGTTCTCTATAATGCACTAAATGTCAAAAACGTTATTGAAGTCTCTAGCAAAATGGGTTCGTGAGATATTTTTAGTCAACCTAAATTTTCACTTTTTGTTTAAATTACTGTAGTAAAAAAAAAAACAAAATCTCAAGTTTTTTGAAATACATGTCTCCATTTTTTGTGTTGTTACCTGTATAACAAAATTTACTTGAAGTTTATATCTCTAATGGTTCTTTAGATAAGGAAGATGAAAAATGGTAACCCAAAATATTTCTAAGAATCTTTGATTTAGATTCTAGCAAACGTCGAGAAATTACAAAATGTTCAATTCGAAAAATCCTACCGATTAAAATAACTTCCCATGTGAAGTTAAAAGAAAGTTATAACTGGAAAATGAAGCGGAAACTTTACTTAAAAAGTTTTTTGCCTTAACATGACATCAAAAACCCATGCTTGTCTTCTGTGGCGAGGACAGTACCCTGTATACATATGTACAAACATTATACAATTCCAAAACCTAAAAAAATGTTTAAGTAATCATAAAAACACTTCCTGACTTAACAGCCGTGCACACAGAAATAGTAGTTCTAGTCATACTCATAGTCATATGCACTTATAAAACGCTTATAGCATTTCAGTCTAACATCATGACATTTCTGAGTGCAATTTCTCTTAATTAATTTGGCGGGACTTTTAATGTTTTAATGCATTCATATGTATACACACATGTATAAATCTACACATAAACTAAACATATTCAAAAAGCACAACCAGGCGCAAATCCAAAGGAAAATGAAAAATAATTATTATTAAAGGAACAAAAAATAAAAATAAAAAATTGCACACAAAAAATATTGAAATTGAATACTTGCCAAGTAGCAGCCGCAAGCGTAGAGTTGGCAAATTAAACTTCAGATCTCATATTCTTTTCTGCCATTATCCATTTTACTCCTTTTTCTATGCCCAACCGTGCGCCTATTTGTCAACTAGGAATTTATTCTCATTGAAGGAAGGAATCATCATTTATACATACATACTCGTACATACTGAAAATATAATATCCTCAGGGGATTTAAAAAAGTTGGTAGTTCTTGCTCTGCCACATATAAAATACACCGATATGTACAAACACAGCTTGGTTGGGCTGCGGGTCAATAACTTGTTAGAGTTGCAATATTTTCATTGGGAAATCAGCATCAATTGACATATTTATGTACACGTACAGTCCGATTTAATCAGTTTGACATACTCATTAATGTTAGCACAAAACAATAAGATTACAATTACAATAGCATATCTCACCATCTGAGAATCAAAAAGAACAGACGAATCTTAAATGTTTGAGATTATAGTGTATGCAGCTCTGTTTAACAAAGATAAAACTTGAAAATAAGGATCTGTTATTTTTCTTATGTTTGAAAAAAAACAATGTTATTTATCTTAATTATTTAGCGTCGTGAGAATTTATGTGTCTTTGAAAATGTCAGCTACGAAATGTGTATTTAAAGGATTTTCTAAAGGGTGATTTTTTTGAGGTTAGGATTTTCATGCATTAGTATTTGACAGATCACGCGGGATTTCAGACATGGTGTCAAAGAGAAAGATGCTCAGTATGCTTTGACATTTTATCATGAATAGACTTACTAACGAGCAACGCTTGCAAATCATTGAATTTTATTACCAAAATCAGTGTTCGGTTCGAAATGTGTTTCGCGCTTTACGTCCGTTCAGCGATGAGGCTCATTTCTGGTTGAATGGCTACGTAAATAAGCAAAATTGCCGCATTTGGAGTGAAGAGCAACCAGAAGCCGTTCAAGAACTGCCCATGCATCCCAAAAAATGCACTGTTTGGTGTAGTTTGTATGCTGGTGGAATCATTGGACCGTATTTTTTCAAAGATGCTGTTGGACGCAACGTTACGGTGAATGGCGATCGCTATCGTTCAATGCTAACAAACTTTTTGTTGCCAAAAATGGAAGAACTGAACTTGGTTGACATGTGGTTTCAACAAGATGGCGCTACATGCCACACAGCTCGCGATTCTATGGCCATTTTGAGGGAAAACTTCGGAGAACAATTCATCTCGAGGAATGGACCGGTAAGTTGGCCACCAAGATCATGCGATTTGACGCCTTTAGACTATTTTTTGTGGGGCTACGTCAAGTCTAAAGTCTACACAAATAAGCCAGCAACTATTCCAGCTTTGGAAGACAACATTTCCGAAGAAATTCGGGCTATTCCGGCCGAAATGCTCGAAAAAGTTACCCAAAATTGGACTTTCCGAATGGACCACCTAAGACGCAGCCGCGGTCAACATTTAAATGAAATTATCTTCAAAAAGTAAATGTCATGGACCAATCTAACGTTTCAAATAAAGAATCGATGAGATTTTGCAAATTTTATGCGTTTTTTTTTTTTTAAAAGTTCTCAAGCTCTTAAAAAATCACCCGATAGTAATAAAAGATTTAATTTTAAATAGGCTGCTAGTTGGGAAGCTGTAAGTTTTGAAGCTGCTGTCTTCTAGTATTAAAATTATTAAAATTCACAAAAAAATGGTGAACATTTTGCACTCACTGTTCGCAAAACTAAAGTAGTTTTGGATCGTCCTGTTTCGTAAAGAATCTTCTCAACAGACGTAGTAAAACTGGGTGAAAAATTGAGGTGTTTGGACAAGTTAGTATAATGTCAGAAATTACAAATTTGTACGTCGTTCAAGTATTATAATTAATATTGCTTCTACAGCTTGTAGTGCTGACGGTGTTCCAAAAACGTATTTTGCGTGAAGACTTAGGTCCTTTTAGGCTTTCAAAGTTCAGTTAACACAAGAACTCAACCTGGTTGATCACCATCAGCAAAATTGTATCTTTGTTGATTGGGTTTCTGGGAATGAATCAAATCTTGAAGAAGATATTGATATCATCTTATTAAGAAACAATGGCTTAATTGCCGACATTTCAAAAGTCGATATATTCAAAATCGACTATTGAAGAATCGGCAAAATAATCAGTCTATTATTAATTCGATATTTTTAAAATCTGTTAATCGTACTCAACCCGGCTAACACGTTTTCAAGAAGACTGTGTAGACGGCTACGTGTCACTCAATCAACGAAACAATAGAAATTTAGCAAGAAAAGTTTCTTGACCGTGTTATTTCTCGAAGAAGTGATCATAATTGGACATCGAGATAATTTTACACATTCAAAATAAGGTCTGTGCAAATGCTCTACAATCGTTTCAAGACCTTAAAAGTTGGAACTCGAGATGTTTATGAGCCTAAGCATCTGACAATATACAAATTAAAAATATTATTGAAAAATTATATATTTGAAACTGAAAACATAATATTTGGTAATTTATTAAAATGCACCTAACCAAGTGAACTGCATTGTATGAAATATGCAAAAGTTGAAGTAGGGCCCTAGAGAGAGAGAGTGAATCAAATCATTTGCAGTGCAAACATAACATAACACATGTGCTTATATTCTATTGAAGTTTACTTTGAATCGGTTACGCTTGAGTGCATGTCTCCACTTTGGGTGATCAGAAATCAATCAAACGTAATGGCAGACATGCTGATGTGAAAATTCAGGGAGAAAGAATAAATGTATCTAAGTAAGTACACATTTTTCTTTGCACTGAAAAGTTAAGCCGTCTCTGAAAAAAAAAAAAAAAAATATGCACAGACATCATCGGCTTCAACGACATCAACAGAGAAGTACCGCGGTTCGATGGCAAGTAATTTTATCAGTTTTATACAAACAGATGCATTTTCAATCGGTAGACATCAGGAAGGATGACATGTGGGGGTGCATCACTGCAGCTCCAGTATGACAGGGAAAAGGAATAGGAAAAATGCTTCTGGCGTAGATTGCACGATTGAATGAATGAGAACGGAGTGCTTCAATATCCATGAAGGGAAACAATGATGGATTAAATTTCATGAGACGGACATTGCAAAAGAAAATTAAATAATCTGTGGATTGGACGGTTTATAGACAAGTGATTGGAAGTTTTTATTTTATTTTCTAAGTGAAAAGGGGTTGATGAATCTGTCCTTGACATCTTTATTAACAATAATTTTATAAATTTATTTTAGAGGTAAAATTGAAATGAATTGACAGCGCAGGATGTAATTTTAAACGAATAAAATGATTTGACAAATTAATTAAAAGAAAAAAGAAAATGAAATGAAAAGTAAGTACCCGCCTTGGGTAACTGAATGAAATTATAGATCGAAAATTTTTTGGTGTGAACAGTTTAAAGGTTTAGAAACAAGCAAATGATAATATATAGTACAATATATCATGTAAATAGTATGCGCAATAAATAAATAAATCCTGAATGAGGCAGTAAATTGTGATATGTGAAATAGATTCATAGTTTTTTGTGGACATTTATGTTTTACTGATTAGTCTGATCGATTTTTATTGAATTTGGCGGAAAGAAGTATTGTCAACATTGCTAAATCTGTCTGCCTATTCTTTTATAAACATAAATTGGAAGCTCATTATGTTAATAATTAATTTAAAAAAAAAATCGTACAAGCGACACTATTTACATGACGGCGGTTGTTTTTTTAGACGCGTGGTTTTTAGAAGAAAAAATAAACCGCATACAAATAAATGTTATGGCCAAGCTTTTAACTTTATTATAAAGATAAGCGTTAATTTTAAAAATGATTTCGGACAAGTGTCCGTCGCGGCTAGCTCTAATTAATTCCTGTAGAGATGCCCAATTTTCTTATACTTTTTGCAGCAATTGAATCCGTATGTGAGCAATTACTAGCCCAATATTCTCTTCGAAGATAATGCGCTCAACAACAGCGAAACAATTTAGCGGGTTAGAAGTTTCAAACAAAAGATCATTTATAAAAATAAAATAAGATCATTTATAAAATAATAATATCAGCGTTTCCATGACCTTGGAAAGAAAGGTCGTAACTGCAATTGGAATATAGTTAGAGGGTGAGGAAGATTCGCCTTTTCTAAGGACAGGCTGGACAAATGCTGTTTTCTATCTACTCGGAAAGAGACCAGTAAAGTAGACAAGATGGAAAAGCTTACGCAGTGGTTTTGCCAGCGAAGAAGAAGACCGTTTTAGAACATAAGCAGAAATACTATCTTGGCCAGCGGATTTTTGAATGTCAAGCAGGCCCGTAGCCAGGATTTCGGTTCGGGGGGGGGGGGCTTGTTCAATTTCGAAGAAGTAATTCTATATAAAAAAAATTAAAAAAAAACTACATAATGTAAATGTTTTATTTTTGTTTGTATTTTTTTTTTTATTTAATTAAATAAATAGTTTGGATTTTTACAGCAATAAACGCCTTGTCTTTTTTTTAGACATAATGTCGATCACTTCATCTGGATCCACATCAATACCTGAGTGAACAGACAGCATTGCAAGTGCGCTTAGTTTTGGATGGCCCATAACGCTTCGGGATACTGTTTTGATCCTTTTCATCGTTGAAAAGGTTCTTTCAACGCTAGCTGTTGTATCTGGTAGTGTGGCCAAAATTGTAAGCAAGTAGCTTATGCTCCTGAAGTAGGTCTTGTCACATATATCTAGCAGTTTCAGAACATCGGAAGAGGGATCCATCGATGAAATTTTTTCGCACCAGAGTATGTACTCCGCTTTAACAGCTGACAAGGATATTGCGTTATCGAAGTAGAGTGTTAGATTTTCCATTTCATTTACTCGATTGGCGTCATCAAAACCTGGAAGCAGAGCTTGAAACGATAGTAAAACGTCCTCGTTGACCATAAATCTGTCAGTAAGATTTTGTATAAGAGAATCTAGACAGGGAATAAGTATAGAAACTCTAAAATAGTCTTCTGGACATGATGTTTCTGCGTTGTTTGTTTCAAAGAAAGCCTTGGAATTGTTATGCTGACTTCAAATAAATCCCTGGCAAGTTGTGATGCGGATTGAAAAGCGTCTCTGAAAAAGTCTCTGGCAGTTTCTCTTATGTTCTTAAGAGAACTTAAGACTTGTTTCGTGTGATTTATTGCAGACACGAAATTTAAAGATTCATTTTAAAGCAAAATTGATAAGGGTAGCGTTAAACTAAAAAGTTTTTCGCATACCATGAGGCTTAACAGAAAATCACTTCTTTGAATTGCTGCTAACAGAGTTGATGCTTTTGAAGACATTGCCCACGTCTTGGTGGATATTTCTTCAAGACTAATAGCAATACATTTGAAGAGCTCTACAAATGAAAGAATGCTGTCATGCCTTTCAATAAACCTTGTTTCACAAAGGCGCAAAAGTAGTTTTTTTTCTGCTTTCTGGTGCGTATTTTTGGATGGCGATTTGGAAAGTCTTATTTGCATTTGAATGGTTTCGGAAGAAATTAGCTATTTCGCTTACTACACCAAGACAATTGCGAATCGAGGGTGTTGACATGGCATTAGACAGAGCCAGGTTCAAGCGATGACTTGCACAGTGAACATATCTGGCATTTGGATACTGTTGCCTTATCCTACTCTGTACTCCACTTAAGTGGCCTGACATATTTTCCGCTCCGTCATAACCTTGGCCAACACACTTGTTCATATCTAGATGTAGTTCCTCACATCGCTGCAATATGGTTTTAGTCAGGTTTTCAGAAGTTTGGTCATCAACAGGAATAAAACCTACAAAATCTTCCCAAAGCATACTTTTCGTGGGCTCTGTACAGCAGTCAACATATCGGACACACATTGAAAGTTGCTCAGCGCCAGAAACATCCATTGTTTCATCAACCAGAATGCTAAAACAACTCGATCTTATAACCCGGTTATATATTTTTCTGGTGACAATATCAGAGCATATATCTAAGATTTCGTTTTGGATATCTGAGCTTATATAGGTTACATTTTTTGACTAGATAGTCTCTTAACATTAATGTGTATTTGTCTTTATTAAATAATAGTACCTAAATAGTCTCCTTTTGATGAAAAAAAAGAGTCTTTTGCAACCAGATTGCTAAGAGTTATTTTTAAACACAATTCGAACTTAAATAGTATGTACTCTTATTTATACCTACTTGCATTAAAAAAATGCATTTATGCATATAGCAAAAGCATGAAATCTGCCGGATAGTAGCTCTGCTTTTCTGATGTGGCGTATGATAGATAATGCTCCGTCGTTTTTGACGGGTTTCCAGCTAGTTTATAATATTTGTGGGATAACCATTTATTAAAGCAACATGATTTCAGAACAATATACATAAGTAGTGAGGAACTAATAAGAGAATATACAAACTTTTGTTCAAATATTTTTTTTTTTAAATAATTTCGGGGGGGGGGGCTTGAGCCCCTCTAGCCCCTCCTCTGGCTACGTGCCTGATGTCAAGGTCTTTAAGTACTCTAGCAACTGAACTAGTGTGAAAAAATATTTGTCAAATAGAATCGCTTACACTGAAACAAGTACACTTTCAAATACAGGAGGAGTCGTGGCAGCTTTTAATTAACAGCCCGAGTCGAAATTTTTGCCCTATTTTCGTCCCAAAAAATTCAGGTTCTCTGAGGTTCAAAGAGTTTGAAAAGAGGATCACTTTCTGTTAAAATGTTGCTCCTCATTTAAACCTAATAATGGCAGTTATCGGACAAAATACGATGTTTAGGATCAAATGAGGACGACAGCAAAAAGCCTCAAATGAACCTTTTTCATCTTGACCATAGCTTTTTTCTTTGTTCATTTACTCTATCTCTCTTTCCTTCTCTTTCTCTGATACTACTTTATTATACTCTCTCTCACTCTCTTTCTTATTTTCTTTTCTTTATCTCTCTTACTCTTTCCTACTTGCTTTTTCCTTTCTCTCTCACTCTCTTTCATTTTATTTATTAGGAATCTTTTTAAAATAAAATAATTTATAGTTTAATTTTATCCTTTTTTTTATTCATTAAACAAAACAGTTTTTATTAACATTAGTGATTAATTTAAAAGTAATAATTCTTCGTCGAAATCGTCTTCTTCGTCGTCGTTGTCGTCATCGTTGCTGTCCTCGTCGTTGGTGTCGTCGACTTTACTAGCTCCATCGTTACCATTTTCACTATCACCAGCTCCATCCTTGTCATTTCCACCATCATTGTTGTCATTGTCATCATCTGTTGTGACAACAACAGTGACAACAAAAAAAAAGCAGGTACACAACCAGGTAGGCTTATGGAAAGAGGACGATATCTATTTTCTATGTTGATAAACCTTTATTTAGGACGAAATGAGGTTCACAAAATATGCGTAGAAAAACGGAAAGAATCCTAAAGATTCATGTAGGATAAAATGAGGACGATGAAAAATCGTTAAGGATGATATGAAGTTCATTTTTCTGTATGTAGGAGAAAATGAGGAGAAAAGATCCTTTTAAGAATCAGAATAGGGCCAAAATTTCGACTCGGGAGCAAACTAAATTTAAAACATTTTTTTTAAATGTATCTACTTAGGATCACGGCTGTCATTAACCGTTGCTCTTTATTGAAAAATATTCTTATTACCTCTCGTATTCAACAACAATCTATTAAGCAAAGTTACTAACTCTATTAATTTTTCCTATAAGTTAAGATTTTTCATTTATTCATTGTATATTCCTTAATGTACTCTCACTGCTTTGTACCAATTGTTTTCTATGGAACTGAAAGCTAAAATAAAACTTTGTAAAGTTCTGCCTTTTAATATCGATAAATTGTATACTTCCATTTTTTACAAAAGATTTGTGTTCGAGTATTGTTTCTTTTCGAATAAAGAAGAAGAAAAAAACAAACATTTCTTCTGAAAGAAAAAGTAAATTCATACTGAGTGTTGGTCCAATTAACATGATCTCAATTTTTGATATCGTGTCTATTAATGTTTTCCCTGAAAATATAAGCAGTAGCGTGATATAGAGCTAGATCTAAGCCCCTTTCTTAATGAATTTGTTTGCGTGTTGAGAAGATTACTTTCGATCAAAACATAATGTATAAATGCTTCTAGAGCTGTGCTGACTTTTCAGCATATTTTAATTATAAAATGTATGCAATGCATGTATGCATATTGCGCTGGAATATTGTTAGCAAATTAAAATTATAGTATGAAATGTCTTATGAAAAATGTGATGTGAGAAAATGTGCATTTGAAATGATGATGTTACTCATGGTCTTTTTCGTGTGGTTTAAAAAAACTTAGGTATTCTTTGCCAAACTACACACAAACAGAAACCATTAATCAGCTTAACCAACAACATTTTATATATTTTTTTAAAAATATTTTCAATTTAATAATTTGAGTGTAAGACATTTAAAAATAAGTATTCACAAACTTAAATATTGTTAGTTATTGTTCTTACACGGTTATTGAGTATGGAATCGAAATATTTTCATTCAATAAGTGAAAACATTTCACGGTTTTCCAGATTTCGACCACGTCGTGTTTGGTGCTTAAGGTAAACACTTAGATTATAAACTCAACAATTAATTCGATTCAGCTAAAAATCAGAATACCAATACTGGATGTAAATCTTTTCAATTAAGTTAAAAAGTTTTTTTTTTTTTCAAAAGTATAGAATGAATCCAAGTCCCAAATGAATGAAGTTCAGATTTGTAAAATTTCAAATTTAGTTTCATTCTCATTTTTTGACGTATCAATCTCCTTAGAATCTTAATAATTAAAATTATATATGCATAATAAAAAAAAACTTAAAATATAAATTTACAAAAATCACCTCGAATATTTTATAGAGCAAAACGTTCTTGAGACCTAATCAAATTTTTAGAAAAATCTAAAGGACATTTGTTTATAAGAAAATTTCTAGTATTTTCGACTTGAACATCTCAAGAAAAAATAAAGATATTAACTAATTATTTTTGAATTTCATCTTATAAATAAAGTGCACGAATGGTCGCACGAAATTTCTGCTGAATCAAAAGACTCTGTTAACAAATAGTGCTTATATTTTTAAAAGTCAAAATTTATCTATAAAATAAGTTTGTCTTAAAAAATTTAAATTCCATTTAATCAATCAAAAAACCTTGATTTATTGAATCTTTTTTCGACAATCGAAAGAACGGTTGTTTTTAAAATTATTTGTATGTACGTATATAAAATTTTTCAATTTGATCTTAAACATATTTTTGGCATGCAGTTTTGCAATGCTTATATATAAACGTTTTACGTTGGAATTTCCTTACAAAATGTTGACCAATTTTCTCGATATCGAATTTTGAATAATAATATGTATGTACTAAATTTTTTTTTTCTAAATCTTCAAAAAAAATTTCGATATTTTTAATCATCAACATTATTAGAGCTTCTCCACAAAAAAAATTGTTGAAATCGCTTTATGAGTTCCTGAGAAAATTAAAAAAAAAAATATCGGTTCTATTGGAAGTACCCTTTTCAAGCAATAAAAACATATTTTGTTTGTATTGAAAGAAGCTAAGGTAAAAAAGAAAATTAAAGAGAAAATTTAATGAAAATCGATCGGTTCTTTTTTGACCAAAAAATTTTTATGTTATTTTTAGTCTTAAAAAAATATGGAACAATACCTAACGTGAATCTGCTTAAAACTTTGGTTTCCAAGTTTGAACTCAATCAGCCCGATGATTTAGGCTGCAGGGGCGAGGACATACAGACAGACGGAAGGAATCGAGGGACCCACTTTTTTCGACTTCTCTAAAATCATAATGTCATGTTTGATTAAAATCTCAAATTTGATAGTTTTAACGAATGGAATACTTGTCATATATAGTTCCTATATTTCACAAGTAAAAATATTGTTAACATTTTGTAAATTTTGTTTACAAAAATTCATTTGACAGTATTTTTTACAAACAATAAGATCTTCTACTAAAATGGTTGGACACCTCGAATATTTTGACATAAAGTAGCTAAATCTTCAATAACCGATTGCATATTTTTTTTAAGTTCTCATCAGAGTGATTCGCATTAGCATCTTACACTCACATTTTCTGTTTGAATCGGGTGCCGTTGACCACTAAGCTTGAGAATTTAAACATTTCATGTCTATAGCCTAAAGTTTGTAAGCCTTTGTTATACTTTCAGTTTGTTGTCAACATCAACTTTATGTATGTTTTAAAAACACTTTTTGTACACATTTTTATATTACTCAACTTCACTTATAGCTCAAAACTCTTATTCATGTTCAATGTTCCTACATCGAGAAAAAACTGCCCTCAAGTCGAATTTTGTTGATCTGTATCCTTTTGTCAGAAATCGCATGCCTGAGGATTCACGAAATATTTATAAAACTTAACCCTTAGGAAACTCAAGAGGACAACAACAACAACAACAACTAAGAAAAAATTCTCCCAAAACTAAGTTTTCAACAACTTCCGCAATTATCTTGCCCTCACAACAAATCCAAGTCCAAATTATAAACTTTTCCATCCACTGGAACCACAAAATGCAGCACTTAGGAAACAAAAGTGCCATGCAGCACACACAAAACAAAATGTCGTTGACCTGCTTAAAGAGCTAAGTATTCGGCAACTTGGAGTTCTGTACACGAGTGACAAAACAAAAAACAAAATTCCAAAAAAAGATGCTATCCGAAATTCCCTTCCAAATCAGGATGACTCCTTCCATCATCATGCCAATATATGTTTGTAGGTGTACAAGAAAGCTGAACGACAGCTAACAAAGTCTAAAGGATTTAGAAAATACAGAAAAATAGTACGTCTATTTGTGTGTGGATAGGTAAAGCGATATACAACGCGCGTATAGTATAGGATAGGGTATGCATACCTATAAAAAGCAAATGATAAACGAAGCAGAATTTTTCATTGCAAAAGGAAAAAACTTGCTATCTTTGTCCTATTGGAAGTTGTTTTTTTTTTGTATCCTTTGGAACATTTTTGCTGCTCCTTGTTCAGATTTGGAATCTTATCCATTTCTTACTTCCTGCAAAAGAAAATTTTCATTTTCTTGAGAAAACTTTTAATGTACACTGTACAGTGGGGTAAATTTTTTAAGAATGGAACTAAACCTAGTTCGAATAAAATAAATTTTGTTGAGTTGGTTTTAAACAACAACTTAAGGACAGGTTTTTGGTATTTGAATTTCTTAAGTACAAGCTCACTTTCTTTGTAAAGGGTTTTCACATAGGTTTCATTATGAATACCCATCTTTTTGGGAAGCCGTCACTCTTGAAGCTCCCTTTTGCAAAATCACATTGTTTTTTTTTTTTTTTTTTTTTTTTTTTTTTTTTTTTCGCAGGAAGGTGAGAAATCTTCAGAGACACTATAAGCCCGATGCTTATAGTAGTGTCAGATTTTTACTGACTAAAACTCACCTCCCTTATCTTCTATATTATTACTACAACTAAGTCCAGCTTAACAAGTAGTTTTAGCGTCATTTTGTTCGCGTTTTGTCAGGAAGCTCCCCAACGAGAGGACCTGAAGATTCCACAAAATTCGAGTGGAGAGATTAATTTGTTTGCGCTAGATCAGAAGGTCTTGTTCGGTGCAGACGCCGAAAAACGAACGCCTCGCTAACAGATTGTTGGATTAAGTTATTACTATGATTTCTAAGTCGTGATCTTAGCTCTGTAGCAAATTTTTTAATTTCGTTTTCTACATATTTTATATTTAAATCTCTATGTAAGTCGCTATTTCTTACATACCATGGAGCATTTACTATTATTTTAAGTACTTTGTTTTGGTATGTTTGCAAAATTTGTATATTTCTTTCGTTGGTACAACCCCAAAGTTGTATACCGTACGTCCAAACTGGTTTCAGTACTTGCTTATAAATAAGAAGCTTGTTATAAACGCTTAGATTGGAATATCTTCCAATAAGCCATGTCAATTCGCGGAGTTTATTTTCGAGTTCATCGCGTTTCTTTTTTACATGAACTTTCCATTTAAGTTTCGCGTCTAGAGTCATGCCTAGATACTTCGCTTCATTAGCGTATGGAATTTGCACAGAATTTATATAAATAGGTAAGTTATATACTTTTTTATACGTAAAATTTGTGTGCGTCGATTTCGTTTCATTAAGAGCAATTCGCCATTTCTTTGTCCAATCTGAAATGCTATTTAATGCCTTTTGAAGCTTAGAGGTTGCCGTTTCTATTGAATCCGATATTGCGAGTACAGCTGTATCATCGGCAAAAGTGCCTAAAGTTGTGCCTTCTGTTTGGGGTATATCTCGGGTATAAAGAACAAACAAAATCGGTCCAAGGACGCTACCCTGGGGAACCCCAGCGTTTATTTCTTTAAACTCCGAATACTCCGTTCCTTGCTTAACTCGAAAGAATCTATTTTCTAGGTACGATTCAAGAATGTTATATATTTGCTCTGGAAAGACTTTTAATTTATATTTTAGCCCGTCATGCCAAACTTTGTCAAAAGCTTGAGAAACGTCAAGAAATGCAGTTGAGCAAATCTTTTTTTCTTCAAATGCTTTTTCAATTTCGTTAGTTATTCGGTAAACCTGATCAATTGTCGAGTGATTATTCCGGAAACCGAATTGGTGGTCGGGAATTAAACGTTTTTCTTCAATAATTGGTAGCATTCGTTTAAGAAGCAATTTTTCAAATATTTTAGATATAATTGGTAAGAGAGAAATTGGTCTATACGATTTTTTCTCATTCGGTGGCTTACCCGGTTTGGGGATCATTATTACTTCGGCGACTTTCCATTGCGTGGGTACGTAAGCAAGTCTTAAAGCAGCGTTAGTGAGCTGTAAGAGCTTAACCATTGCTTTTTTAGGCAACTCTTTGAGGACACGACCGTTAATCAGGTCGTAGCCAGGAGCTTTATTATTTTTCTGCCGTTTTATTTCCTGGACAAGTTCAGTCAAAGTAATATTCCTGATAGAAAAATTTTCCGGCGCTGGTTGGAGCTCTCCGTCATTAGTCAGAAACTCTTGACCATCGAAAGGTTTGAACGTTTCCTCAAGGTGCTTAGCAAATAAATCCGCCTTTTCCTTATCAGTTTTTGCCCATTCAGAATTATTTTTTCGAATAGGTGCCGACATTATTTGAGGCTTTTTAATACCTTTTATCGTCTTCCAAAGAGAATAATTCGTTTTTTTGTCTGCTGTTAGGCTTTCAAGATAGGCAGAATTCTCGCTGTTTTTAAAATTTCGTAACAAATTTTTAATCTTGTTTGATAAAAAGTTGACGACACTTTTATGCTGAGGAGCACGTGATTGCTGCCATACTTTTCGAGCTTTTCGTTTTTCGCGTATCAATTCTTTTATATCTTCTGGAATTTTTTCTTCGTATTGCCTTGACTTTTTACTACAGATCGGAGTATTATTCCAAGCTGCTTCTTGAACAATATTTATAAATTTTTCTGTTTCATCTTCTAACTCAAACGGAGTTTGCAAAGAGACGTTCAGTATAATTCTATTTTCGCAATCTTCTTTGAATTTATCCCAATTTGTGTTATTATTTGTTAAGATTAGGGGCTTTTCTTTTTCGATTACGTTACTGTTTATTGTTAAGATAACGGCCGAGTGATCCGTAGAAAAATCGAAGTTATCATCTACTGTCATATATTTTCTGTTCATTCCTCTTGCGATGAAAAAGTCAACAAGATCGGGTGTTTTCGCTGTATCGGTTGGCCAATACGTTGGTTTTCCTGATGAGAAAAATTCAACGTTACATTCAATACCCGCTTTGTAGAGTTGTCTACCCTTCGTCGAAATGCAACGTGATCCCCAAAATGAATGTTTCGAATTGAAGTCGCCGCCAATAATAAATTTTGGACCTAAAGCGTTGAAAAGATCTTTAAAATCGTTTTTGTCTATCTTGGACCGAGGAGGACAGTAAATAGACGCAATATTAAAAAATACGTGTCTAACTTTTATGCTAACGGAAGTAACTTGCATTGTATCGAGCTCGATATTTATCTCAAACGAATGATTGATATTTTCTCTAATAAATACTGAAGAACCACCCCTTGCTCTTTCGGATGGATGGCATGCGTGGTAAGCCGAATAACCTTTAATACTTAAATTTGATTCTTTTTTCAAATGAGTTTCAGAGATCAAACAAATATCTATTCTTTCGTTAAGTAGAACCGTTTCTAGTTCTTCGATTTTTGCGGTAAGTCCGTTCGCGTTCCATGTTATTATTTTGAGTTGTTGGGACAACTGATCCATGTTTACGGTAAATTTGGTGTTTTAAGAGCCGCCGACTCAAATTTGTCCAATTTCTCAAGAATAATTGTGTTAATTCTCCCTTGTTCTTCTAATCGTTCAAGTATAAGGGAAAATACATTTTGAACGGAGTCAGGTTTAATAGTTTTTGGTTTTTCGGGCGCCGTGACTTGAGCGTACGTGTTCGTCTTTTTTGTTTTTATGTTTTCTGAGGGTAAAACGTTTTCATTATTTTTCCCGTCCGTTTTACTCGACGCTTGAGTATTAGTCTTGGTTTTTAATTTTAATTCTTTGTTTTGCTTTGAGGTATTTTTTTTAGTTTTCTTACTAAATTCTTCGCGCCTCTTTAACATTTCCTTTGCGACCTCACAGCCACGGTAATTTGCTGGATGATTACCTTTGCAATTCGCGCATGTAGCCGGAGTTTCTTTTTTAAGACGGCATACATCAGTCATGTGCTTTCCCGCGCATTTAACGCAAACGGGGTCCTTCTGACAATAAGCTGCTGTATGGTTAAAACCTTGACATCGCTTGCACTGAGGAATAAGGCGTTTGTTCTTTCTTAGTGGTTCGATTTTTACAACAATATTCATTATAGTTTTAATATTATAAACATTGTCTACATTTTCATTTTTATCGAAACTTAGAATAAAAAGCGGAAGAGCGCGTTTTATATAAGCGGTTTCGATTCCTTTTTCTCGCTTCAAAAGATTTGTTGCGTCAAGAATCTTAAATCCTTTGGTTTTTAAGTCCGAAAGGATGTCTTCTTTTGAACAAGAGGGATGAAGTCCTCTAGCAACTACACGTAGAGGTCTTTCTTCTTTAATTGAATAACTATACCATTCAATTTTTTCATCGCTGAGTTTTTTCGACAGTTTTCTATAAGAATCTGAATCATTTACGTTAATTTTCCACGTATTATTGTGAGTGGATGTAGCTTTGAAATTCTTTTGCGCCGTTTCTTTCAGAATAGGAAGAATTTTGTTATAATCCGCTTGACCAACGATGTTTATCGGTGGAGGAAGTTTCTTATTCGCAGAAAACTGATCTTTCCGTGTAATTTTATTTGGTTTTGGCTGATTTTGAGACTTAGGCGAATGTTCAGCCTTCCGTTTTTTACAAGGTCTACTTTTTTCAGTTTCCCGAGCAAGTTCATCTTCATCAGTTTCATATTCGTGCCGATCTCGATGTTGTGGACTTAGAGTATTTACTTTCATGTTTTCAGAAGTTTTTAACATCTTGTTCTCTTCACGAAGACTTTCGACTTCTTTTTTAAGCTCTTCGTAGAGTCTTATCATTTCGTTCAGCTTCTTTTGCAGTTCACAATTGTCCTGCTCAAAACTGTTTGTTTTCGGTGAGTCGCTTTTAGTGCCTTTTGGCACAACCGGTGGACTCTTTCTGCCGGTAACTCTCGGTACAGATGGAGGTGATCGAGGGACCTTATGCGCTTTCGCGAAAGGATTTATCAAATGCAATAAATGGCTCTCCCCAGAATCCGTAGAGCCTGCCTCCGAAGAGGATGGATTTGCCAGAGAAACTGGCTTTCCACCTGGGGTAATTAATCTATTTGTTTTTTCCATTGCATATTTTGTATACTTATGTAGTTCTCAGTATACGGAGATTGGATTTTAGTCGCCTTTTACGACAAGCATACCTTACTTCGGGTAAATTCTTAACCCCTACCCGAAGGGGGGGATCACATTGTGATCGTTAAAACATTTGGCATTCACCAGTTTGCACCTTCTCAGTCGGCAACTGGAAGTTTTTGGGACAAGTAAATTATGTGAGAAATCGAAACCGGTATGCGTCATTCAGGTTTGTTAAATCCTCGTTGAGCTATGTAATTAATCATTCCACAAACAACATTACACCTTGATTTGCATAAAGACATACACTTCGTGTCACATGAATAGGGAGAAGCTTTTTTCGTTTTTTATTTTGAGATTCTTTTAAAACCTTTAATTTTTTTTTTGGGAAAATCCAAATGTGGAATAAATGAGGTGTGTATTTAGTTTATATTGCAAACAAAAATGTTGGATTAAGTTTATAAATACAAGTTTTATGGCGGTTTTTCTGAAGAAGGTCATAAAAAGTACTTGTTTTTTTATGTCAATAAATAGGGACAAGATCTAAATTTACATATTAGCATGTTTTAAATCAGATAAAAGGATGATCTGATTGTTTGGAAGTATAGTACGAGTATTAATTTGATAGAATCAAGAAGTATGGGTAGAGGTAAGGGTCTAACCAAGGGGGAAATAGGCCAAATTCGAGCTTACCGGGATCTCGGCAAAATTAGAAGAAGTTTAAACTTTGTATGCAACTTCCTCACAAGCACCCAAAAAAGTATGAACAAAACTACAAAGGAAGAGTCAAGAAAGCCACATCATTTCAGGAAAGTAGGGCGATAGTAAGAGCTGCTTCAAATTCAAGGCTTTCCATTAGAAAAATCAAGGCAGAAGCTGGGGTAAATGCTAGTAGATCGACTGTTGCTCGGGTGATACAGAAGGCAGACCATATATGACACCAAAAAATGAAGACAAAAAAATACCATCGAATACTGCACACAAGAGCCAACGCCTTAATTTTGCAACAAATCACATCAGGTGGAATCAAGCTTGGCATACCTTCGTCTTTTCCTATGAACAAATTTAATTTGTACGGACCTGATGGATATAGCTGCTATTTCTATGATTGAAGAAAGGAATAGATTTATTTTGAAAAACGGCACAGCAATGGAAGCGGTGTAATGATATGGGGAGCAATCACCTATTATGGGACCGTGGAGCTGTATTCTCAAAGCTCTAAAATGACGGTAACCACTTACAAATCGATTTTAAAACGAGATTTTCCACAGTTTTCTGAATTATTTGGTGGACAACAATGGACTTTCGAAAAAGATAATGCACGAATAAAAGCCTGGATTCAGAGGCAAAATGTAAACCTATTACTATGACCCCCATATTCTCCTGGCCTGAACATCATGAAAAACGTGTGGGGATGGCTTTCAAGAAAAGTCTACCAAGGAGGACGGAAATACCAAAAAACCGAAGAAATTATTAAAGCCGTAAAATGGTCCTGGGCCCGAATTTCGATCAATTATCAGACAGCACTTTATGAATCCATACACCACAGGTTACTTGAAGTAATTCAGAAATAAGGAGGGATCACACATTACTAAAACTTATTTTAATCCATTCAATAAAGCCAGTATGTACCTAAACCATAAGATTTTTTGTTATTTTCTTAACTTTAAAGGATTTTCAGGTAAAAATTTAGATCTTGTACCTATTCATGTAGCACTGTTTGCGGTTTGAAGTGGTTTTTGAGCTAGTTAAACCGGTGTGATTGTACCGTAATTGTACGAAAATGAGGCTTTTAAAAGTGTTACTGTGAATGGATGGCTATGATTAATGAATATTTATGATCGGAAGTAGATTTTGTTAATATCAAAGTTAAACCTCTTATTGGAAAACGTTGTACTTGAAAAATTTAGAATACCTCTTTAAGTATTTCAATTTCAATTCCATTCCTCAATTTTCTAATTTTTGAATACTTAAAGAAATTGAAATATAGAATTAAAGCACAAAAGTAATTGAAAGCGCATGGGTTAAACTATAGAATAAGTATAAGTCTCAGTATTGGTACTTATTATTTTTAAGTACATGTTGAAAGCATACAAAATTAAGTATCAATGAATTGTGCTCTGACTTAACTATTAAGTAAATATGTACGTTAAGTTTTCATCTTTTCATATTTCTTGTTCAATACAAATTTTCCTGACCATGCTCATGTACGCTTTGGTCTACTGTAATCTTTTCTTATTTTCCTGTTTCAAAAAACTTTTAGCATGATTTATTTGCGTCTGTCAAAATACAAGCGATGTACATAATAAAAAATGTAAATGCCATCTAATATATTTACTTTTCTTTTTTTGTTGTTGTTCTTGAAGTGTTGTCTCTTTAAATTTCTTATTCTAATAACAAAATTATACAAAAATCATGTTCATGAAATGAAATAAGATTCCTTAATTTCTGACATTAATTGGTAATTCAAATTTTAACGGCTTATTTTTTCTTGACAAGGACATTTTATAAGTTTGGTAAGGTGGATGAAGGAGGGAGATTTAGGATTGTTTTTTTTTTTTGTATTTGCATATAATTTTCATTGGTTATTATTTTTGTGTGTTTTTTTTTTGATAGGTTATTAAATTTAATAGTTAATAAAAGACAATTTCTGTTTTTAGGTATACTTAAGGAGTATTTTACTTCATATTCTTATTACAATTTTTTTTTTAATTCAAAAGAGCTGAGGGGAATTGAACTTTAAACCGGAAGCTGTTTGGGTCATAAGAAGATGGCGTTTCCTTAATGTTTCTATTTATTTTGTTGATAAGGACAACCACAATAAAACACCTAAGGAAAGACATTATGGATATATGTATATATATTTTAAAAGGGGCATCACTTCCTGACAAATATAGTAATTGATACAACTTTTCCGCATTACCTATGTACCTATACGTTATTTTCTTAAACTGATATCAATTTCTAGATTCAACAACAATTCAACTTACATATATAAGGGACAAATAATATAATAGTTAACTTGATAATATTGAACCCTTGAGCTTTAGGACATTCTGCCACATCCTCTCACAAAAAGTATAAAAGAAAATTTCTTATAAGATGTTATCTATAAACACAAGCCATTTCTATAAACATTTTCTTGACTTGAATTTGTATGTTTTTGACAAAACTTCGTATTTTCAAAGCAATATCAACAACAAACAAAAAGAAAACTAAAACATAATAAAAGTTATATAAATAAATAGCACTTTCCTAAGGGATAACTTACAATAAGAATGAATAGATTGGATAATGGATATACTCTTCGTATACACAAACATACATACATAAATAAACACGTGCTAAGATGTTTTGTTTGTTGTATGACAGTACCCTTTAGTATATATATAAGGCTTAAAAGTCACCATGATCCTTTTTGATAATACAAATTTAATGTCTGCTAAGTTCATGATATCGAAAAGTGAACAAGGTTTTTGGTAAATTTAAGTAAGTACTATAAACGAAACTGTTAAACAAGCGAAAATGCGAATACATATTTTTTGGGAACTAAAAGGATTCTATTTAAGACGGTTATATATTTTATAAATAAATGGGTTTCCAACATACTATATACGTATGTATGAACATTGTACATTTTATGTACATATATAGTGTTTAGAATATATTTGGTTTAAGTGTCTGTACTACATTTTGTATAGTTTCTTGATTTTTTCGTAAAAGGAATCCAACAGAGTTTTGTTGGTCCCTATCAACATTTATACATGTGAATAATTCAGAAAAATATTGAAAACTTGATATAACAGCTACGAGGGTAAAATTAATATGAAGGACAAACTTGAAGATACAGATTTTTGTCAAGGTCATAGTAAAACAAAACATTCACACTGATAACTTCCCATTAGTGACGTCTATCGATTTTTCTTAAACTTTAACAAAATATCAATACCTAATAATATTTTGTGTAAAATAAACACATTTTAAGTTAGTATCTTTCTTCTCATTCTCATAGAACTTGAATCGAAAAAATTTTCTAATTAGTTTTTTGTTGTTGTAGATTTTGGTGTTTTGTGAAAAAAGTTGTCAATTGAATTTTTCAACAACATTTTAATATTATGCAAACAATTTTTGTATATAAAAAGTTTTAACTCAAATATCTGAAATAAGATAAATAATTCTGACATTTAAGAACTAAGCCATTGAACGCTTTCCAATTGTCAGTGCTCGAATTGTTTACAATGCACTGAAAATGAGCAGTAATGCCAAAGTAAGCAACAACAGCGTTGTAAACACTGCCGCTCGAACATCCGAAACTTCTCCATCTGGGAAGGGGCAACGTTGAACCACACAGGACAACCATAAACGATCATCGGCCGTATGAGGGCCATGTAGCAAATTACCTTCACTCTGGGGTCAAGCCAACTGCTGTAAAACAGCCGTTTCGTCAGAGCGAAGGCTCCTCTGGCCCTGGTGAGAGCAGCATTTATATGTCTGTCGAAATATAAATACTGATCCAACCAGATACCGAGGTACTTCACTACAATTTTGCTCGATAATCGCTGCCTGTGAAGATCAACGATGACCATCTTGCGCCAATTCTTGCACGTATCCCTCGTGGTCCTAGCCAATGGAGTCCGGAACAGAATTGTCTCCGACTTCTGGACATTTATTTTCAGTTTCCAGCCGTCGTAATATTGCTGAATCTTGTCGAAATCACGCTGCAAGAGAATTCTATTAACCTCAACCTTTCGGGCCATTCTCTATGCAATAAGATCGTTGGCGTACGCAATTGCCTTTGTAAGACTACCTATCAGATCGCTGCTGGTGTAAATGTTGAAGAGAATCGGCGAATTCACCGCTCCCTGTTGAAGGCCATTTTTAATTAGGAATTTTGTAGTAGAAGTTTCATTACCACTTTTGACAACAAACTTTCTACTGTTAAGCATATCAAGAAGTATATACTACAATGGTTTGCTTATGCCAAGCTTGCTCAGTTTTAGGTAAAGACCCTTTAACCATACTGTGCCAAAGGCCTTTTTCAAATCAACCAGAACAGCAAATGTGCATTTTTGTTTTGATTAATTCCATTGGATATCAGAAACGAGTTTAGACGCAGCATGAATTGTGTCATAGCCCGCCTTGAACCAGAACTGTTTATCCGGAATTATTTTGTTGTCCGCAGCCCACTTAGTCAGAGCCCGATTGATGATCTTTTCGAAAGCTTTGCTGATGCTAGGAAGAAGACTTATCGACCGAAGATTTGACGGGTTGAAGTTGTCCTTTCCCTTTTTTCGGGAGAGGATGAACCACAGCGGTCTTCCAATACACTGGATAATATGCATTATTCAGTGCATTATTGAAGAGTGTGGTATAAATGTCAATTGCCTCCATAGGTAAATGTCTTAGTACAACGTTGGATATACCATCGACACCTGCTGACTTTTTGTTTTTTATTTAATTGAAGATGAGCTGAAGCTCAACCTTCGTTACTTACAAGGACAGTCCAACGCACTAACCATCATGCCCCGCGGTACCACTACTAATAACATGTTAAGATGCGCAAAAATTACTTTCAAGAAACTTCAGTGAAAAAATGTTTTTGTTATCGCTAATATTACGAACATTAACTTCTAAATGCAGTACTCGTGGCGTGATGATTAGTGCGAAGGACTGCCATGCCAAAGGTATTCGGTTCAATCCCTGCCTGTGCCATCTAAAGATTTTTCATGGGTACTGCCTTTTGCGAGGAATTGACAAATCCTCCAAGAGTAATTCTTGTCATGAAAAGTTCTTTCTCGAATTAGCCATTCGGATGCGGCTATAGGCGCCCTTCATCCCTAACAACACAACTCGCACACAGGAATGGTTTAGAGTTGTTAGTTACTAGGCGCTAGTTCTCAACGGACTGTTGCGGGACCTAATTTAATTATTTTTTTAACTTCTAAATATTCTAATACCGCGAAAAATAAAATTTTGTACATGTCTTAATTTTTTAGAAACCAACAACTTACATTTTCTTACTAAATAATAATACCTACACAAAATATTACTTAAAATAATTGATCATTGTGTTTCCGTAAACTAAAAATACTATTGAATCGTAATTGATTGCATAGTTCTGAAAATTCTTATTAAAAAAAATGCATTGGGAATTTTTTTTGAAGGCACCAATGGGAAGTTATCAGTGTGGGTCGAATTCCAGCTTCTTTTTCTTTTTTAAACCTCCTTTCTTAGACATTCCCGTGTAATATTTTTGTATCGGTCGATATAAGTTCACAGCTTAGGAAACGCAAAGTCAATACTCAATTATGATATACATAAGTCAAATTAAAGAGTAAAAATTGTACATTTAATCTCAGTAATATCAAAGTATTTGCATAACTGTTTTAATACATAAAACACACCTTTTTTTCTTGCATACAAACATGACATGGTTTTATATTTCCGATTACTGTATATTTTCTGGGATATAGATGACACAATACTACTTATAGTTTAGAACGGTCTGTTGTATTATTAGTTTTTTTTTTTTTTTTTTGAAGTTTGCATCATAAAATCAATTATTATTAAATAGAGAAGCAAACAATTCAGTAGCTTTAAAACACCCCAATATTCCTGATTGCGGGGTAAGAAAAAACAACTATGTTTTGACAAGTTCAAGACTTACATTTTGTTTTAAATTTATTTATTCCTTCTGAAAGAAATACCTATAAATGATGATCTCCTTTTGTATTAAATTCAACGATTGATTTAAAAAAGTCACTGCTATTGACTTGTACATATATGTATATGTAAAACAAAAATGGAGTAACATTTGTAGAAGTTTCCATGAAAAAAGGGCGTATACGCCCAAGTGAACCAATAGGAATATACTCACTTAAATACATATTATGGCTACATTTTAGTAAAATTTACATTAAGTCAAGTTTACATTAACAAACATTTAAATTAGTTAATTTTTTTTTGAAAACTTCAATTTATTTTATATCTCAACCGATATTAATAAAATGTATGTAAAACAAAACTTCTCAGACTATAAGTTTATCAAATACGAGCAAAGCAAACAGGCACACAATTTCCTACTGCCTTCTGATTTTGAATAAGCGTCAGATTGAAAATTCAATTATACGGGCCACCCAACGAGAAAAATGATTTTGAAATGGATTTTAAATTTCCACTCGTTTTTGTATCCTTTGACATTTTATGACAAGATCGTGCTAATAAATTTCACAAAACCATCATGTGTCATCGTTGTCATCAGCCATCAGAGATGATGGAGGTGGTAGGATTAACTTAATTTTATTTTTTGTTGAAAGTTTCTTAGTAAAAAGCGTCCTATTAGATCCATTTTTCATCGTTATTTTACTCTCACTAAGAAGTTGATTTTAATTGAATATGAAATGAATGAGATTATAACTTCTTTGTTTTTATTCTTATAGAAACCGACGCGACCGAGTGACGACGAGAACGAGAGCGAGAACGACAACGAGCAAGGAAACGGGAAGCCAGGAAGTTTTAGTGAATTTTTCAATCTTACCCGGTTATACAAAAATCCATCAAAATTTTCACACTAAGAATGGACACGAACTCAGTGAGTCCACTGCCACCGCCTGAAGCGCCATTAGCTATGATGGAAAATGAAAAAACACCACCTGGGAGTCCCTCGGCCAATGATATGCCACCACCTCCTGATGAAAAGTAAGTATTCCATATGCTACAGATCTTTGTCTTGTCTATATTTGATTGAGTGAACTTTGAGTACACAGAAGGTACATTTTACTAAGTCCATATTATATGGCTACAGCTCCAGTGTTTAATATTCCACATCAGTTATGTTATGATAAAGTAAGTTTCAATGATGTGTATCTACTGTCTAAATATGAGGAAACTTTCCGACATGGTTTTGCTTTTGTTTAAGTTTTCCTCAAGGAAGTTAGATTTTGGGTGGGCTTGGGTTGGTTAAGGTTGGTTTAGGTTGGAGGTGGATTTTCGAAGAATATAAATCTACATTTAAATGAATTACAAATCAACTTATACATGTATCACAGAGGTTGTTCTATTGTTTCCACAATTGAAGTGGAATGACATGTGAAATAGAAGGAAACATGATGCATTTTGAGAAGGAAGTGAATCGGAAGAAGAACACTCTTCCTGTCGATCACGTTTTTGTTCTATGTCCTACGATGAATTGTCTGTTCTTTTGTACATGAGGCGATGTGTTGTATTTCAAAATATTCTGTACATGGAAGCTTAACGGGAAAACGTGTAACATTAAGGATAACTACACATACTCTTACTTCAAATAAATAAAGTTTCACATCTGCATGCAAAGACAAAGGTGGATGTACTTTTTTAAAAAAACATTAGCTTAAGTTTTAAGTTTTCAAAATTAAATTATACTTATTTTATTTTGCATTTTTATAATTTTATAATTTAGTTTGGCGCAATATTATGAATTGGCTTTTATTATTATTTATTTTTAGCCTGGACGATTCGATTTCAACAAAAAGGATAGTAAAAAGAAAAGGGTATGTATGATAAAAATTGATCAAAAATAATATTCAAAGGTATTTTTTTAATAGTAACGCTTTTTAATAAATAAATTTAACAAAAACAAAAAATCTCAACTTATTATTATGTAAATGATTATAGTTTTGCTTTCAATAAAATTTTGATGTTGATGAAATTTCATAATAAGGTAATAATAAGGGTTTAACAATTGGCTTCCTTGTTAAAGTTGTTCCAAAATTAACTCAATTTGGTTTTGTCGTGAATTGTGTATTAAGTCTTCTCAAAGTTCTGTTGCTGCACAAAACATTCTATAATATTAAACTTTAATTTTTTTAGTGGAATACAGAAATGTCAATATGGTTTTGGTTTTGCTTCTAAGCAAATTGACTATCAATCGAGAAAGTGCATATTTTACAATCAATTTTGAACACTAGTATTTTGTTTATTCATAAGCTCAAAGTTAAATGTATAGTTATAATTTACCGTTTAAAGGATGAGCTAGGACAAAAATATTAATCAGCGATCAAAGAAGGGGATCTGCTCAGATACTTTGTTAATTTTGAAACAAGTACATTTTGAAATATGATAACTGTGACTAAACTTTTAAGTTTAATTTTAAATGGTGATGAATAGCGGACGGTGTGAGCAGTACCATACCATGCGTCCTTGTGGGTTGTTGTTGGGTGGGTTTCTGGAATGGATCCCGAGAGGGATCAGCCTCTTTTCTGCCGCGGGTCGCGGTTATGTAAAAGGTGTCGAAGCTTTCATTGTTCGATATTCCAAGAGAGAGGTCCGTTATGGACAGCACATTTGGATTAACGACGTCGTCTGGTGTTAAATTAACATGAGGTTTGGGATGGCTTAATATTTTCTTTAACATGATAGTGCTAAGGAGGTGGAGGTATCGATTGGGATGATGTCAGCAGCTTCTTAGAGTCGCCTATTGTTATTATAGCGGAAGGAATTTGATTTAGTATAGAGTAAAGTGCAGGCTTAAAGAACCTTACGTTCAAGGACTTGAATCCTCTTCATGTAGGTGGGATTTATTGTGTACCATAAAATGAAACAATAAAGTAGGTTAGAATAGTACAATGAGTTGCTCATAAATCAAGAGCTTATTCCGGGTTTGAAGACCACCTCTTTTGGGTATAAGGGGCGTTTGAGTGAAAGGGCCCCATTTGCCTTTTGAAGGGTTAATTTAGCGTGTTGGTGAAATCAAATCTCTCAGAAAAGTGGATTT
Source organism: Eupeodes luniger (assembly GCA_951509635.1). Lineage (NCBI taxonomy): Eukaryota > Metazoa > Arthropoda > Insecta > Diptera > Syrphidae > Eupeodes > Eupeodes luniger. The sequence continues at coordinate 74,592,655 of OX608075.1, read as the reverse complement.
CAAGATATTTCACAATTTGTTTGGGTCCTACTACTGTATTGTCAGGAATAAAAGCTTACATTTTGTTGCTGAACCATTCTTTGAGGCTGTTGTGAGACACGTTATTTCGGTATTGTAGGGGTTGATCTTAATTTGAAATTGGAGGTAATACACCCAGAGTATAAAAATGTGTTCTTTTATTCTACGGAGAGCTATTTCAGGGCTTCTTGACGCACAAAAAGTTACTGAATCGTCAGCGAATAGCAGTGTCATTGTTTGTGGTTTATCGAAAAAATAGAGACTGAAAAAATCAGGCCCAAGGATCGATCCTTGAGAAACCCTCGCTGGGACATTTTTAAGAGTGGAGTCGGTGTTTCCTACCGAAACGTAAAACTTACTATTTGAAAGGAAACTGTGTATAATGCGGACAAGGTGGACAGGAAATTGACCTTCTTTCGAAACGGAATCAAATGCTTTGCTAATGTTAAGCACGCAGGCTATTGTCGTTTCGTTTTTCTTAAGACCAAAAGTTGCGTCAGCGTGAAGCTTCAGCAATGCGTTGAGTGTGGAATGTTTGGCTTTGACGTCGAACTAGTTATGCTTGACTAGACCCAGTGACTGGCTAAGTGAGCGAAGTTTTTTAAGGATAAACATTTCCTTACGACCAAAAACAAAAAAATAACAGTTCCTTGAACATGTGAGAAACAAAAAGAACAAACTTTGATTTATATTTTTTTTTGACAAAGAAATCAATTAACTCCCCTTTTTTCAGAAAACGGAAATATTAAACAAAATGCTAACTATGTAATTATGCATTTTATATCATATACCTACCTTAGGTAGACTGTACCCAAAAGTCATGCCATTACTAGTACATACCTACCTAAATTCAAAATGGTGACGCTAATGATGATAAATTATGCCTTTATTTGCATTTTGTGCGAATTAGAGAAAGAAAGAATAATTTTGCTCCTAAGTCATTTAACTCAAAGGAATTTCTTCCTCTCTCAAAAAGAAAAAAAAATAATAGCCTCACTTATTCACTCATCCAACTAACGCTCCATATATGAGGGTTTATAATACATATTACAAACTTACTCCAGAACATCACATTCAATTCCTTGACCTGGTTCTACATACCTTTCCATAATGCCTCTAAACGCTGCCATTTTTTATAGTAGCTAAACATAAATGACGAGCCATATTGTCTTGTACTCATATGTCTTAAAGAACGAACAAACGCTTATGTTTTTCAATTTCATAAATTCCCCTAAGCCACCCTGAACTAAAAAACAAAAATAAAAAGAAACAAAAACAAAAACAAAAACAAAATAAATATCTTCGTCAAAGTATAGCCCCAATGGCCGTTTGCGGTACGGACGCACAATGGTGGTGGCGGCGGTGGTGGCGGGTGTTGGCGGTACCGGAGGAGCTTAGGGTGCTTTATCATTCAATCAACAAAGATTACCCCCAAAACATTCTACACCCTCAAAGACCTCATCTCGTTTGTCTTTCTTGTACATATCTTGAGAGAAAGATTGCGTTCCCCATGCGAGTAAATATCTGCCAGGCGGGGTAAAGGCGGATGGTTGTTTGTAGTTCTTTTTTCGACTTATAGTCAGCAAATACATTTTTTTTGGAATTCAGAGACGTACAAGCGCTCATATATTATTTATTACATCATGTATTTTGAAGTTAAGAAATAAATATTTCGTTCTTTCTTTTAAGCTCAGCATCAGCTCAGTACAAAGTTGCAATAAGTGAATTTGACGATCTATAAAATAAACAAAGTTCCTTCTCTATCCTCCCACGCCCACATCTAGTGTCTGTGCCTGTTAGTAATACCAAACGTTTTATGTGCGCGAACTGCGAACTCTTGGCAACCCCCAAATGCAAAATATGATTTTGTCAAGCTGATTTTATTCATTTGCTTTCCCAGCTAGACACTTTTCTCGTCATTGTTGTTGTTGTTGGCACAAATATTTGCATAAACGGGATGCAAATATTTTTTGTTTGTGTTTTTCTCGTTTAGAAAATTTAAGTGTTTATAAAGATACTAGCGACCCGCCCCGGCTTCGCACGGGTGCAATGCTGATATACTAAATACGCTACAGAAAAACTGTGAACGTTGTTTATAAAAAAACATAGCGGCCCGCTCCGGCTTTGCACGGGTTTAAAATATGTAACTCACTGAAAAAATGATAAAATCAATCCAGTAGATTTGATTTATTCATTTACTGGCCGTAGCCCGCACGCGTTTTTGGAGTACTTAAAACAATTCCCCTTTCCTTATCTTTGGAATATCTTTTATACACAATTCTCTGTCCCTCTGCACTGTATGCCTATCTCGATCCCGACGGCGGCTAATCTCACGCTCTGCTGAAGATTCTCTCTCTCTCTCAGCTCTATAATTATCCCGAAGCTGACTGAGTCGAGCCTCACGTTCCGTTGATTGTTATTTTCCTCGCTACAAAACTCCGATAACGCGTCCGATCGCTGCTAAATTCAATGTGCTATAAGGAAATCCGCGGCCTCCGACGCGCTATTTATAGGCACGCTGCCGCCGCGCCGCGTCGCCGTAAACGCTACGTTCCGCAATTTTTAAATCTGTACATCTTCAAAAATATTGATTTAAATCAGATGCTGTAAAAGGCCAAATAGATCTATATTAAATCAACAATGTATTTAAGGTATTTAATTGGATAAGGATTAATGCTGTATTGGTTAAAATCGCTTCGAATATTAGTCATTATTTGTCGTAAAAAGTAAATGACAAAAAAATGTTATTGTTTGATATCCATAAGAGATAGACATATACCATCGCGGAGTTTTCTGTAGACCTTTTCATTGTGTACAATACTTAGTACATTATTATTTTGATAAATCTCGTAGGATTCAGCCTTCGTTTGCAATGTAAGCGGAAAAAATGTAATTATTTGCGACATCACATTAGAAACCTCAAAAATAACAGTATTTGTCCACTATTTAATGGATGATATTATACATAAAAACCTTCCTCATGAGTTACTCTATCTATTAAAAAAAACCGCATCAAAATCCGTTGCGTAGTTTTAAAGATTTAAGCGTTCATAGGGACATACAACATACATGACAGAAAAAGCGACTTTGTTTTATACTATGTAGTGATATACAGTGATGTGGACATATATTTGACATTAAAAATGTAATTCTTTAAATCATTTTTTTTCTCGTGCATATAATGGGGAAAGAGATAACCGTGTTCATAAGTTTTTAGGAAACCTTAAAATAGCAGTCTTTTTAGAAATGCAATATAAATTTTAAAATAAAGGAAAATATTTGAAGGTACTTTTTTTAAGCAAACATGATAGAATTTGAAGTTGTACATAAATATTAAAATGAAGATGTAAAGCTTTCAATTGAGGAAGCCACACAATTTGACAGAGTTGAAAAATCTATAAATTATTCGTACTTGTCTGAAGAAATGTTTAGTTTGTAAAATGTTAAAAGCTGTTTTTTTTAATGCAGTTGTCAAATAAATTTCATGTATTTGGACTTGGAAGATATGTGCTCCTCCAACTCCTTCAATAAGGCATCTAATAATTTACCTATTCGGGATAACCTGTCCAACACGATTTTGCACGCAGATTGGATCATTGAGCTCTTTTAAAGCGGCTCTTATTGACTTTTATCTATCTGCTCTCTAAGGGCCCTTTCACACCAAAGGAATCCGAATCAATCTGGATCACTCCGAATCAAGTTGAATCTGATTCGTCATCTCCACTCCTTCACACCAGCTGAATCAACCTGAATCTATAAAAATCCTTTCATCTTCTTTTTGTTTTCCTTCTTTTAGTTGCTCTCTCTCTCGTATGGTTGTTGATTCAAGACTGACCGGACGAGGAATCTGACAGGTTGAATCAAGTGCGACCTCGAATCAAACCTGATTGAACCAGATTCGTCCGGTCTGAAGGCAGGAAAAAAATCCCTTCACATTTAAACGGAGCGCTCGAAGCCGAATCTTGGTCAATCAGATTCAACTTGATTCGGAGTGATTCTGATTGATTCGGATTCGTTTGGTGTGAAAGGGCCCTAAAGCAGTTATTTTAGTAGAAATAAGATGAAATGTCAAAATGAATTAATTCAAAAAAGACCAATGTAAATACCTTCAAAGAATGTAATTTGAACACCGTACAAGATTTGTCAATTGATTTTAAACTATAAAAGTGACAAATTAATAACCTCCACACAAGGATAGGTATTGTTATATTAAAATACCGATTATGTGTATGTACATCGAATCAAGTTGAATAAATAAATAAATTAGGTGGCGCAACAGTCCGTTGAGAACTAGAGCCTAGTGACTTACAACTCTCAACCATTCTTGCGTGCGAGTACTGTTGTCAGAGATGGAAGGGACCTACAGTTTTAAGCCTAATCCGAATGGCTAATTTGAGAAAACACTTTTCATGACAAGAATTACTCTTGGAGGATTTGTCAATTTCTCGCAAGAGTCAGTACCCGTGAAAAAAACTTAAGAAGGCACAGGCAGGGACCGAACCCATGACTCCAACGCATTAACCATCATGCCACGGGTAATATCGAGTAGTTTATAATAACCCATTAAGCAAAACAGTGTCGTAATGTTACACTAGAATTTATTTAAGACTTGATGTGTAAAAAATTGATTGTCAGATAAACTTTACACAGCACTATTTATGTTCCCATACAGAAAAGCCGCGAACAGGAAGGGATGAGTGCGTGTATTTTCATACACATTATAAAGTTACTTTATAAAACTCTCGTTTAATTCAGCGGTTACTTTGGTAAAAAAAATGAATCGCGTTGCATTTAAAAAGCAAACAATGACATCCGAGACGAGAACCAACAGTGACTGCTTTCCGTTTGCGGTAAGAGCCACATAAAGGATATTAATAATTTATTTTTCTTTTTTTTATACATCTAATAAATGATATAAAGTCGTTGTGCATAATTTGTTTGTTTGTAATGCATAAAATAAACGAATAAACGTAAGTTTTAAAATTTCATTATGGATAAAGGACTATAATTGAAAGCAAATGTTTGTGTTTTCACCGAGTTTAAATTAAAAGCTTTTGTGTAAATACTAAACAGATTTTACTATAGAATTTATATTTGGTTCAGGTAAAATCTTAGTAAAAAATTACGGTCAAAGTCAACAATGATCTATATGATAGCTAAATACCTGATACTTTTCAACATAATGCAGTTTCTGATGCAATATGAATAAAGCTGCTATGACGCTTAAGCAAACAATCAAACATTTTCTCAATTTCCTTTGTTTCCTTTCAAAAAAAGTAGGATTATTATCACAGGACAGCCAATTTAATACTTTTATATCGATCTTTTACAGAAACAACTCCAAAATTTCACCATGACAACTCGACAATTGGAAATTATGGTCAATACTCTTATTTTTAAATTAGCTAAAATCTTTTTTGGCATATTGGTCATAAGATTTTCCACTCGCAATTGAAAATTATTGTAGTCGGGCAACGTTTAAAATCCGAAAAACTAAATCCATGATTTTTAAAAAAATGTCCGTTTGTGTGAACGCACGTACATACGTACCGAAGTTCAGGATACGTTTTAATACCTCTTTAATAATGCTATCGACTACAATTAAACCTTATATTTTACTTTGCGACGTCAATCAGAATACGTTTGATCTTATCAAACATTTAACAAGCTGTTTTTTTTGTAATATCTAACGATCAGAAAATGATGTTAAACTTCGGCAGTACAGTGAAGTAAAGATATTCCTTCTTTCCCTGTTTTTGCAATGTTCAACAATTCACAATCAGTGTGTTATTAATTTAATTATTAATTATTGCAACTTATTTGAAGTCGTTACATCGACAATTAGGTTTAATATCATTTTAAAGGTCATAAATATAAAGTAATCAGTTTGGGTTGCATCCCGGCCTCTTTCTTACATTGAATCGTTTAAGAAGTTCCATATACATATGCAATCAAGGGCGGATCCAGGCTTTTAATTAGAGGGGGGGGGTACACACTTAACAAACAGACTATTGTTTGAGCACCGCTTAAAACTTTTCTTTACTGTTCTGTAAATGAGGGTGACAAAATTTAAATAATAAGCAGGCAACGGCCTAGTCACTGATAAAGCATCGGTTCATGGCCCTCATACGGCCGATGATCGTTTATGGTTGTCCTGTGTGGTTCAACGTTGCCCCTTCCCAGATGGAGGAGTTTCGGGTGTTCGAGCGGCAGTGTTTACGACGCTGTACCGGCTTATATCGAACAGCCGAATCTTCTTACATGCACTATTATTCCAACGAAGTCCTATACAACGGGGCTCGAATCAACAGAATTGACAATTTCGTGATAAAACTCGTTCGAGGTCACATTGCAAGAGCTATGTCTTCGACCAACAATTTAATTTTCGGGGCGTTCTATCCGAACGACGAGTATTTAGAGAGTGCACGCTTGAGCGGCTTCATTTCACCAGAGGCATTCCTCTTTTTAGATAGATGCGGTCTGATACAGCATAGATTGGCAGTTCCGCTAATCTGGTGTCACGCCAACCTATCATACCCAACCCATCATCTCGCAACTGGTCACAAGCCAACTAATCTACCCGTCAGACGAAGAACCGTGGATAGGCGACTCCTGTACAATCGGGACGTCATGGCACAAGGCGGAGCAGAGCTCCTTCGGTTCAGTAGGACTGTGTCCGAACGGGCCCAACCTGTTAGGGTGAAGCAGGAGAACCAGTTTTGGTGGCTTCAATCGGCACTTGATAGTGGGTAGTCGGGATGGGGTTTTAAGCCTTGGCCGGCTTACATCCTTGTTTATAGTTTTAGGGTTTAGTTTTAAGTAGAATAGGCATGGTGGCACAAATCAAAAAAAAAATAATAATTTAAAAAAAAATAATAATAAAAAAATACAAAAAAAAATAAAAAAACATGGAATAAGAAAAAAAAAATTAAAAACGAAAAACAAAAAATGTTAGATAGTTAGATTTGTTTTTGTTCTAGTTTTAAGTAGTTTATAGGTAGAATAGGTAGTTTAAGTTAGTTTTAAGTTTTATTTGAGGACCTAATTTTAAGTAGTTTTTAAGTAAAAATGAAAAAGGATATTGATATAAGTTTTTTTTTAATTTTCTAATGAATACAAAAATAAATAAATTGAATTGAAGTTAAATAGATCTTAGGGCCGAAAGGCATTAGCATTCAGTAATATTGTTTAACTTAGAGTGTCCGTATGGGACCAGTAAGTTAGTTGTAAGTTATGGATAATTAGGCTAGTTTTATGAATTTTTGTCTAGCTTTAAGATAGTCTAATAGTACGTTTCCACCAACAAATAATCCGAGATTTAAGGCAAGTGATTTAAAATAAATCATGAGGTGTTTCCACCAAAGAAAAGGAGATTAATTTGACGCTTGGTTAATGTCATAACAACCAAACTTCAAATTATTCTCCTTTCGAAAAGAAAAAAAATATGTATTTGCTCATGCTCACTCATCATCTGTAAGTAATTAGTTTTATTATATTCTTGTACATATTTATTATTTTTGTTTACTTACATTTTATTTCGTCTGTGATTTCTTGAAAGTTGTTTATTGTTTTGAATTTGAATCATATGGAAGTGAGACATATAGTTTTTGTTGACATTTCCCTCTGTCAATAAACGAAATTGGAGTTTGAATGGGTCGGTTCAACAATTATTCTCCGAAAAAAAAGTTTGTTTGATTTGACAAACTAATGTTTCCACGTAGTTTTCAATGAGTTTTATTTGAAATCTTCATTTGATGAGATTAAAATTTGTAAATCTTCGAGATTTCAAGGAGATTTGTGACAAATCTAGCTAAATCTCGGTTTAGTGCCCGGTGGAAACGTAGTATAAGGAATGAATTAATAAAAATGAATTTGGAAAAAAAAGCATCGGTTCCCATCGACCACCGAAATCAAGCATCAGTGAGCGTGGTTATACTCTGTCCAACAAAAATAGTCAGTACAGAGAAGATAGGACGTTTACCTCTCACTCTGACTGAAGTGAAATCTCGTTAAGCTGTGAGAGAGAGCAAATATTACAGGGTTTCCGTAGTGCCCATTATAAATTTCGAAAAAGCTCTGATAAATATTAGTAGGGATACCAACTTTTGATTTTAAATTGAAAGTTAAAAATAAATTCCGTTTAAGAAAATTTATAAATTATGTACATAATCTCAAATTCAAAAACCCCTTTGTGAAAACTAAGAGTAACATAAATTCAATTATGAAAAAATAATAATAATAATTTCGATTTTGTATCACATAATATTCACAAATACACAATTTATAAACAACACAGCACAGATTAATAATAAAATAAAAGCAGTTCTTTTTTTGGCACTGATTATAAAACACCGTATAAATAAACACTTTTTCAAAGAATATTTTTTTTATGAACAAAATCACTATTTTTCACCATCTATAATTACACCATGTATTATAAATAATTTTCGCTTAAACTCAACCCTTTGCTTCCTAGTGGTTTCGCAATTAAACCAAATACTCTATATTTGTTCTTTATATTGCTACTGGTTTTTTTTTTAATTTTTAGTGAATATTATTTTTTTGTATTTAAATGCATTATTCATTATACACATTCTATATAAATTTTAAGTTTTTATACAAATATTTGAAAAAGTTGACATCTCCGGGAACAAAGGGTTAATTTACGAAGAATAATAAATAAACTTCACTTACCGAAAAACAGCAAGCGACAACACCATTCCCATATTTGTTCTCAAAAGCTTTTAAAAAAGCACACATTCTGAAAGCTCCCAAACAAAATCATAAGAAAAATCCACCATGATTTGCATTAACGTGGAAATGGTAACTCTAATAACAATCTGCTTATTTTCAATACATACGAAGGGGGTTGTTTGTGAACACATTATTTATCAGTGTCAGTGTGGCTTTGGCTGCGCATGGTAAAGGTTGTGGGGATGTACGCTCGTCGAAGCGTAATTACAACAACAATTTATGTGTAAGTTAGTGGTTGAATTTTCTTTTTCAGTAGGTAAAAAGGGAATAAAAACACTGACTGGCACCATTTGCAAGAAAAAAGCTCTCCCATAAGACGTGTACTGACCAGCGTTACCACTTCTCAAAAAAAAGTGGAAGTAGATTTTAGGAAAAAAGTGAAGTAGATTGAGAAAAATGGAAGTAGATTTTCAAAAATCAACTTTTTGATATTATTCTACATATTTTTAAATTACATTATTTCAATAAAAAAAATTTAAAAAAAATTAGAATTATTTAAGTACATCAACAAACCTTTTATCTTTGTTTTTGGACAACTTGAAAATATCTTTTCATATTGAAAACAAAAAATCAAATCCAAAATAACAATAGAGCACAACTTAACACAAATAACATTAACAAACAGAAAAGAAATAAAATGCACGACGGGTTTGCATGAACTCGCTCATGTATCCAAAAAAGTCTCTTTAAAACTATTCCTGTATTTTAAGAATTAAAATGTACCTGCAAAAAAGTTTGTTTTCAAAAATGTAAATGCCATTTGATTTTTCAAGAAAACCTTAATTTTTTTAAATTTGTATTTGATAACCGTTTTCGAATTTTATTATTATTATTCGAAAAATATTATTGGTATATATGTAGTTTTGAACTTATTATAAGACGTCTTGCATTTCAATTTTGTAAAAAATGATGACCCATTTTCAAGATATCAAATTTCGAAAAAAAAAATAATTATTGTTTTTAAATTAAAAATAAAAACAATTACATTTTTGGCAGAAAAAAATAGTTTAGTTCTTGAGAAAACTTAAAAACAAAATAAAGGTTCTATCTGGGGTACCCTTCTGAAGCAATACAAACATATTTTTTTATATTGAAAGAAGCCAAACTAAGAACACAAATTTTAGCAAGAATTTTAAAAAAATCTATCGGTTTGTTTTTGAAAAAATTCGAATTATCGATTTTGGACCGTACAAATTTGTATTGGGACTACTGTTATTTTTAGTTTGGAAAAAAAAACAGGAAAGACATACAAATATCGATTTCGAATTTGTTTACGAATGCAAAACTTGCCATACTGGTCCTATATGTCAAAAGTAAAAGTGACAAAAGGGTTAAACTAGAATACATTAGATAAAACGGAACCTCACCGCAAATGCAAATACTCAAAAGCGACTTTTAATTCTCTAGAAAATTTTGAGACTACATACAAGAGTGATAAGGAGAAAAAAGGAGTAGATTCAGTCTATTTCTATTAAAATTGAAGTAGGTAGAAACACAGATCTTAAAAATGAAGTAGATTTCAATATTTTGATGATGGTGCGAAGTAGGAAGTAGATTTTTAAATTATTTGAAAAAAAGAAGTAGATCTACTTCAATTGAAGTAAAGTGGTAACGCTGGTACTGACTATTTTTGTTGGACAGAGTATAGTAGAAAGATGGGTGACCGTGCTCATGTGCTCTTTCTGTTTGTTCTTTCTCTTTTGTCCTTCTGTCTTGTATTAATGTCTTGTGTTGTCATCACCTTACATAGTCTAGTCGCTCAAGGTGCTGTGTTCTCTACTCTGAACATTTATGTGCAGAACTGCAGAGTAGTGTGAAATGTAATTTAATGTAATGTAAAATTTAAATAACATGATGTGTATCTTAACCTTACATTTACATATTTCAAGGGCTTAAGTGACAACTTTAGTTATTCGATTATTTTAGGACACTGTTGTCCAGCAAGATATGGTTTAACTATTTAATTTCGACGACTCCCTATATATGGAAGCATTCTAAGTTTAAAATACAATAGTTTCGATGGTTTTGGCGTATTTCACGCAGAAATTGTGCTGAAACGTGTTTTTTTTTTCCCAAAAATAATATATTCTATTCATGTTTTGCATTTCTATAAATGCGAAGAACGCTTCAAAAATATTGATGCAAAAACTAAGAAAATGATTAAGTTTGTCAGAAAAATGTGATCTTTTTCCCTATGAAAATAAAAGAGAATCTGATATGAAAAATCGTATGACTATTGTTACTATAGTTACTATTTTGCGTGAACATTTTAAAAATATTAGGATTAATAGAAGTCAACTTAAAAGTTGTAAGGAGAAAAATGTTTGGTTCTTGAATTTAAGGAAGTACATAGGTGCATTAAAGTATATAATTTCTCTAAAAATTAAATAACAACAAATCAAGGTAAACCAAGTTGGGAAGAAACTTTAGTATGGCACTTACAGATTACAAGTTGTAGAATATCTTTTCACTTCAGTTTACGAGAGATTTAAAGCTTTTATATTAAATTAATAAATATGAAACGTTAATTGTTTTTCAATTAGCCATTAGTTAAACCAAAGTGTCATTTTTGGTGTTTTTGGGACATTTTAACTTTTAAAATTCATGTTTAAATCTCAATTCAACAACATCCAAGGCAAGTTCATTTCAAAAAGTAAATTTATTTAGTTTTTTAAGTACTTAAAAGTGTTTGTATTTAATAGAAAATCAATTTTGAAAAAAAAAAACATTTATGAAAGCCTTAGCCTTATACACTATTTATGTGTTCCAAAAAAAAAATAACATGGAATTTAAGACTAGTTTCGGGAATTTAAGGGTAGCTTGATATCAAATTGTCGATCTCTTATTCAAGGTTTCTTCTTAATCTCATACATATTTGATATTTCTCTTAGAAACAAATCTTATGAAAATAATTTAAAACAATACTAGTTTTTCAAATTCCCAATTGCGAGAAAACAAAGTTTTTAGTTATTTTTGACAGCAAACTAAAGTTAAATTACTAACAAATCTTTAGATGAAATCTTTACTTATACAACTTAACTGTATGAGCTTTATGGCTCATACGACCCCCCAACCCCTGGCATCGTCCATTGGTGAAAAGTTGATGAATTTGTGCTTCGCGATTGGAATAGGGTTGGATTTCGGATTCAAATTATGTTCTAAGTCTAGTCCTCAGTTAAAAGTGATACTTTAAGCAATAAATTTTAAAGAAGTAAAATTCAAATTTTATTTTCATATATAAAAATACGATAAATCTTGAATACAAGCGAATTTCTACGAAAATAAAAAAAATAATCTGCCAAGGGGGACATGACTCCTACGACCCTCCCCCATCCAAAAATCGGAATCTTCTAATCGCGTTTATATGTACTCGCCTTTACATATATTCATTGGAACTATTTCGGATATTGTAGATACTTTCAAGAGGGTGGACTGTCACGCCACCTAATTTATTTATTTATTTTAAGAGATTACATTACTGACATGAAAAAAAATCGAAGAATAACAGAATGTGTGCTATTATTTTATCTAGATGCAATTATGTACTCAATCTATGCATAACATAAGCTTTTATTTCCTTAAAAAGCTTGCCACATTTTCAGAATATTTAAAGAAGTTGCACTTTTTATGATTTAATTATCCAGAAGTGTGCATTTTCGAAGTCATGTCTTCTTAAACCATAACTCAAAATCCAGCATTTTAAACATTAAATCCATTAGCTATGTGTGATTTTAAATTTCGATATTGTGTGGCTGATTCAGCCTTTTTATCTATCATTTACATTTAGCCTCATTTCCTCATAACCTCAAATTTCAGTATAAATCCTTAGAAAACCTTAAAACCCCAAAAAGAAGGAATGTTCTTATAATGGCATACTCAACTCACTGCATAGCGAATGCCTACAAATGTTTTTTATATCACTCTAAAGCACAACGCCATATCAAAAAAGTGCCACTTTTAACAACCCAGCTCGGCTCGGCTTAGGAATTCCTTATAAAACATATTGTATAGTGAATTGGTGCCACATTAGAAATAAGGTTGAATTGTCAATCGTAAAACTGTCGACTAAGGAATAAAACGGAAAAGTTTTGGTTGCCAATTTGGTTTTTTTTTGTTCCTTTTTTCTTTACTAAGTATGAATTGAAGAAAGTTTAAGGACATCGTATCGTTTTCATATATGTATGTATGTATGTGCATTAAAGAACGAAAGCTAGTCCTTGTAGGATTCACCTTTAAATACAAAACATGTGCATAAATATTATCAAATAACTTTGAACAGAAGAAAAAAGTTATGTAGTACCTACTTCAATAAACTTACATACACATACCTATACGAAGAAGCTTGATACTTTTGGAAGAACGATTCTTGAACTACATACCTATACGTGTGATAAAGGAAAAACTATTTTTAATCGAGTTTGTCCTTTTAATAAAGTTTTCTTTTTGCAAATAGACTAAAACCTTCTCTTACTACAGAGAGAGCAAATATTGTGAGGGTAAAGTTCGAAAGCGATGATTTACTTATGTAAGTTCGCCGGGTGACAAGTTGTAAAATATATTCAAAAAGTTTGTCTACGAAATGTTTTAAGAGGAAAAATACGTGAGACAGTGAGCCTTAACATTCAAAAGTTGTTATGGATGAAGTTGAAGGAGCAATAACCGTATAAGATTTCATAGTTTTGCTGAAAGACATTTTTGTTCGTAGGAACCCGTACTTGAATGAAGAATCAAAAAGTTCCTTAGCTAATTTTTTTTTTAGATGAGTAAAACAAATTTGGAGAAGTTGTATCTAAAGAAGAGTAAGCTTTATAATTGGCATATCACAACATTTTTCATAATACGATAACTATGAAATGGCACCGTTCCTCATCTTAGAACCACATCCTCTTTAGGCATAATTGTTTTAATTTCGGCACAAAAGATTGGGTTTAAATGTTGTATTATATTTATTATAGGATTTTTTTTCTTTTTCGATAAGATGCTTACGTAGAAACGCGACTAAATGTCAAATTTTAATCACGTAAAAATGACAACTTAATCAAATCGAATTTAAACAAATCTATCTGCTGTATATTATGGAAATATCTGATTTAATTTTTAATTGTAAACGCCTTCCCTATAAAAGGTTTTATTTTGAATAGCTCGCTTTTGACATTTGACAAGAACAAACTACGCCATTACTAAAAACGGAACGATAAGATCTTCAAAAAACGGAATGAAATTGTTAAAATTCGCAAAAACTAAAGCACTTCTGGGTCAACGTGATTGTAAAAAAAAAGCATCTTGTATCTGTAATTTTTCGTAGGGGTGATCACAATCTTCCACCGATATTTTGGTTTCAAACACTTTTAGACTTGAAACATAACATCTATGCTAATGTTCCAAAACGATCGATCTAAGGATGGAATTCGTAAAGTTGTTTTGGATTGTAATATGTACGAAGGTTGGGTATCTTCATAAAGAGTGTTTGGTTGAGAGTTCATACGGGATAGGGAAGTGGTTGCGGTAATCCACCACTTCGTCAGCCGTAGGACTTTAGGCTCAGACTGAGAACTCCTTTAGACATTTTCGCAATAGACCGAGCCGAGTGCTTTCTGTTCAGAAGAAGTGTGCCAGGGACATCTATGGAGCAATAAATTGTTTAGATCTCAAAACTCACAAGATACGAGTAGGTACATCTGTGGGTAATTTGTTATTAGCCTTATTAAGTTATATCTCATTGAAAGCACTGTACTGTATTTATAAATAAAATGCACGACTGGGTCTTACGAACTTGCTCCTGTATGCAAAGAGTCTGTTTAAAAAATACATATACTCTTTTGCCCCGTTTCTTTAACTTGTACTAAGTATTTATTCTTCTATTTAGTCGAAGGCAAGTAAAAGAATAATATTTTAAAATCATATATACAAAGGTACCAAGATATTACTTCTTGATAGACTCTTTAAAATAGATTGTTGATTAAATAATATATCATATTCGTTAATCCGATGCAGTGGCGCTACACGGCCATCGTTGGTATTTACAATAGTTATAGTATAAAATACATAAATATGTACCAAATGCATTAATTTGGATAAATGATAGGAATGTAATTAAAATTTTGTCAAAATAATGCGCTCTTTCGGGTTCATGCATAGGATTTGATCTGGTGAGATGGGAGGAGGTTACATTTAATACAGTTAAAATAATTAAAAAAAAAAAACTATTTTAAGATTCAAAATTTTACCTGAAAAACAAGTTTGTCTTCAAAAATTTAAATGCCATTTTATAAATGAAAAAATCTTTGATTTTTCAATTTTTTTTTTTGAAAATCGTTAGAGCGGTTTTTTTAAATTAATTTTTTATATATAAAATTTTTCAATTTTGTTCTAAGAATATTTTTGATATGCAGTTGTTTAGTGATTGTAAATATACGCTCTACATTTGAATTTCGTAAGAAAATATTAACCCGTTTTTGAGATATAGAATTTTGAAAAAAAAAAATTCAATATTTTTTTAAAAATCCAAACAAAAAAAAATGCACTTTTGATAATCAAATATTGTTAAAGCAATATAAGAGCTTATTCACAAAAAAAATTATTGAAATCAGTACATACAGTAAGTTGCTGAGAAAATTAAAAAAACAAAATAACGGTTCAATGAGCGGTACCTTTCCTGAGCAATACAAAAATATGTTTTTCTTACTAAAAGAAGCCAAGTTAAAAAATAAAATTTTAGAGAAAATTTAAAAAAAATCTATCGGTTTGTTTTTGAGAAAATTCGAATTTTCGTTTTTTGACCAAAAAAATTGTATGGGGGCCACTGTTAGTTTTGATCTTAAAAAAAAAATGAAAAAAACGCCTAACGCAAATCTGCTCAAAACCTTAACTTCCAAGTTTGAACTCAATCGACCCAATGGTTTAGGCTGTAGGAGCGTGGACAGACAGACAAAATTGACCGGACGGAATCGCGGGACCCACTTTTTTCGACTTCTCTACCATCGTAATTTCATGTTTGATTAAAATCTCGAGTTCGAAATTTTGCACGAATGCAAAACTTGCCATATATGTATGTACATAGTTCCTATATGTCGCAAGTAAAAATAAATAATGACAAAAATGTTACACCCAGCAATGAAGGTGTCAACCATCACTCCAATAAGTAATAAAGTAATGCATGCGATCAAGTCGTGCTGTTTTCCTAAAAAATAAGTACGACATGACTGGATATTCTTTATTCAAACAATTCTGGCCTTGTTAAGCTTGACATTTTTGCCGCCGAAAAATTACTTTAGCAATTTAGGTGAACATTTTTCTTCTATGTAATTTGACCTTTCTTCTTTAACTAACTTATAAAATCCAACAAAGAGGTTTGTAAAAGTTCATGTTCTACTGCCAGTTTTATTGCTATACTTTTGTAAAACATTAAGTATTCCATCCTGGACACAGTAAAATATTTGATGAGAAATTAATGGAAACTCATCGCGGCGCGGCGTCCGCGTCGTCGTCGTTGGCACGCTATCAACTGTTGAATAGGCTTTTTATATAAGCTTTGTCCTAAAAAGTCCACAGTCCACACCTCCTTCTCACCGAAACATTACTATTAAAAACAAAAATAATAATAATAATAAGAACACGATTAAGTTAGACACCAAAAAACCCACAAAATAGTTCAGAAAGAAAGACCAGCAGGTGAGTGACTTGTCGTGTTGACGCGGCTCGGTAACTTTCCACTAGGACACTATTATAAACATAGGTAAGGATTTGACATTGAGGGGTTGTATTAGCTTAGTCTTGCTTGCCTTTGCCAACTATCCAACCCTTGGCGTTTTAGGGTAGTGAATTTTGAATTTGTTTGATTAATTTTATAGAAAGGATGGTCTGGTCGTGCTCAGTTTTGTTGGTTTTGGCACCACGATAGTGTTATCCCTTTAAACAAAGATATTCCAGGACACGCAAACGAAAGTTGAAGTTTAATGATTCAAGGTTTTAATGTTGCACGCAATAGACATGCCTACACCCATGGCACGTTTTTTCTTTGGATCGAGTGGGTGAGTTTACATATAAAATATATAGTTGAGCCAGCTAAGTATTGAAATTAGGAAATTGTGTTTTTGGAACAAATAACACAAAGACGTCAACAAGTAGCTAAGGAAGTAAGGAAGAAAATAAAAAGTAAACGTTTGATGTTTTGTGTTTCCTTCCAGCATGAATTTAAGTTAGCAGAATTACCAACATAAATTTATAAAGTGAAGACGGAAGTAATATGTATAAGTAATCGGAGGGTGGTTCTATCGTTGTTCAACAATTTCGAATAAGGGTCCGGCCACGCAATGAGCGACGAGCGACTGAGCGACCGAGCGACGAGTCGCTGAGCGACGCAAAAAAATTAGAACACATGAGATCGTATGGAGGTGGCCACATAAACCCTAAGCGACTGAGCGATTTATTAAGCGACAGAGCGACGTCGCTCTGTAATCAAATCTGTTTTAATTTTTCAATCGATCGCTGAGCGACGCACGTAGAAAAAAGATGTGTACAATAAACACTGAAAGTTTAATTTCAGCTGTCCAAAAGCTGTTAAATTTTTCTCAAAATTTTACCAGATGTTGAAAACGTTATTCTTCGTTATACAAAATTGTTTTGGAGATAAAATCATTTTTTGTTCGTAAAATTCTCGAGGTGACACATTTTTTTTTCAGTTTATTTTTATTTAAAAAAAAAACCGTTTATTGAAATATTTTCCAAAAATTTATTTGTTTGGTATCACGTTACAATAAATAATACAAAATTGATTTCAAGGGTTAACCAAAATGTTCACCTTTTTTTTTAAATTGCTATGGTAAGAAAACCACCCTTTCTACATTATCATCTGTATAACAAAATTTATTTGAAGTCGATATCTCTACTATTTCTTGAACTATGTACGACTAAAAAACGTCGCGAACGTACGGACGTATAAACGTACGTACACACACAGACATCTCTCTTAAAATCTTTTATTTAGACTCTAGGGACCTTGAAACGTCGAGAAATGTCAAAATTTTTAATTCGAAAAATCGGACCGATTACAATAACTTTCTATGGGAATATAAAAATGTCACCGATAAATAGTGGGAATAAATTGGACAAATTTGTAATTGTTTTGTTAAGTTTTTATTTATTTAATCTTTAATTACAAATAGTGTTTTTTGTTCAAAAGATGGTACTGACATACGACAATATTGCAAAATCGATCTGGAAATCTACGAAGATTCAGAAATAAATGATGAAATTCACCATAATTTTCCCTTTCACGATTTATGGGGTGTACACCAAATCTACGGAATCTCGATCTTATTACAGATCTATTTTTTCCAACTAATCGCTCAGCGACGTGTCGTTTAGTAAATGGCCACCCATCGCTCACATTGGTCGCTCAGCGACTCGTCGCTCGGTCGCTCAGTCGCTCGTCGCTCATTGCGTGGCCGGACCCTAAGGCTTCAAATTACATTGTTTATTGATAAAATCTTTTAGTTACCCACATGAATCCAGGAAATGGACAATAAACATATAAAGAATAGTTAGCGTGTCGCGTGTTCGATGTACTTAAGGCATTGAGTGTGAAACAATTTGATTTTTGTTTTATTCTGTTCAAATTATCTTTTGAAGCGATTTAATATAACTGAAGACCCGCAGGGACTTGATTTATGTTTAGTTGAAAGCTGGAAGGTATGTATAGTTTTATTTTAGAATAATAATAATAATTGAAGTATTTAAGTTTTAAGAACTAACATTAAGTATTATCAAAAGGAAAATAAATTTGAACTTATTAATCTTTATTTGGTTGAGAATTATGTTTTAAGATTATTTGTTTTTTAAGAGTTAAAAAAAAATTGTTTTTAATTCATATACTCGTAGATTTTCTAATCTAATTTCTAAAAATCTCTGCAACCTGGAAATGAGTAAGAAATACATTGATACACTGAATATTCAAACGCATATGAAGGATTAAATGGGAGTGGCAATCTTCTTTTTTTTAACCCTTAGATAAATCTGAAATTTTGAATCTGTTTACTGAGATATTTTTTTTTTCGTTCTTAGACATCTTTAGGTAAATAAACTTGGTTGTTAAATACCTTATGAATGATTTTATTCAAATTATACTTTTCTGAAAAGTTGAAAAGACACTAATGCAGAAAAGGCTGTCAAAATAATTTAGTTGGTGTTTCTTTTTACTATATTAATATATAAAAAAGTAAAAATTTTGGTTGATCCCAAGTATGTCACGAACCAATAACTCTAGCGACTCCGATTAAATTTTATATTACGCAATGTGACGTAATACCAAAAAAATATAATTTTGAAAAAAATCAATTCACGCTTAAAAACTGATGTTTGTCACCTCGAATATTTTACAAAAAAAAAGGCATTGACTCCAAAATAATTTTAAAGGGCGAATAATAACGTTTTTGACATGTGGTAAAATTTTGAGATAAATCGAAGTAACACTTTTTTCACAAAAAATAAAAAGCAAAAAAAAAACATTACTAAAAGTTCGTAAAAATTAATTTTATACTTGGCAACATTTAAAGATATTGCCTTCAAACTAATTAATAGAATTATTTTTTTGAACATTTATTGAAATTTTATGGAAAAATTAAATTTTTTATAAAAAATAAGAACCTAGATAAAAATATTAAGCGAAATTGGTAAATACTGATGTTCGATTCAAATATTTCGAGAATGAATTAAGGTATTGACTTGAAATTTATTTCATTCTGTACTAAATTTCAATTCGACTTTATATAAACTGAAATGAAGACTCATCCGTTATCTCATAGGAAACGAAATCTCATAAGTAACTTCAGAAGATAAAGATTCGTATTTTTATTCAATAAATTGATGAGATCTGCTTTATGTTACCTTGAAAACACGTTTTTTCAAAAAAAAAATTAAAAGGCGTTTTTTAAAAACCTAATGTGGACTTAAGAGGATAAATTATAACTTAGCCGAACATTTTTTGTAAAAGTAATTAAACTTAAAAAGAAATCCAAATTTGTAACAAAAAATTAGTTCGTATCGGGTTTTTTAATAAGAGCGCTACAAAAAGTTTTTTTTTTTAAATAAAACAAAAACGATTTTCTTGTATTCCTGTGAAAGTACGTTTGATGCCATTATGTATGAAACTCGATTTCTTTTGCATGGCCACTACGGGCACGCTTGCAGATGTCCAGACGCTGAACCCAATTTTCTTCGGTTTTCAAGCATAAATCGGCTGATACTGCAATTTCACGTTCGATATTCAAACGAAGTTCATCAATCGTCACTGGCACATTGATATAGACCATAGACTTGATGTAGTCTCACAGGAAATAGTCTAACGGCATCAAGTCGCACGACCGAAGCGGCCAAGCGACTGGACCATTTCTTGAGATAACACGTTCTCCAAACTTGGTTTCCAATAAATTGATTGTGACATTCGCTGTGTGGCTTGTGGCCCCGTCCTGTTGGAACCACATGTCCTCCAAGTCCATATCATCCAATTGGGGCCAAAAATATTCGGTTATCATTGAACGGTAGCGATCCCCATTGACAGTAACGTGCCGGTCTTGATCATGACTGGAGAAGTACGGTCCGATGACGCCGCCGCCCCATAAACCACACCAAACCGTAATTTTGTCGGGATGCAATGATGACTCATGGAGTATGTGTGGATTGCTGCCTGACCAATACCCCATATTTTGTTAGTTGACGAAGAAATTCAGCCAGAAATGAGCCTTATCGCTGAAGATGATTTTTCGATGAAAATCCGAATCATTTTCAAGTTGTTGCTCAGCCCAATTCACGCACAAGATCTTTTCGCAAAATTCGCCACAACGACGTCACAGAAATGCCCAACGCTTGAGAACGACGTGTGAGAGACACATTTGGGCTTTCTGTAACTGCACTTCTTTGTCCCACTGGCACGGGAACATTTTGTACTGTGCCTGTGGACTCAAATTTGTCCATTACACACTCAATTGTTGATGTGCTAGGACGATTATGACGATCATAAATTGGACGTAGCGCTCTTAACGGTGAGGCCACTGACTCCGAATTTCGATAGTAAATTTTAATAACATCGACTTGATGTTGGCTCGTATATCTTTTTATCAAGAAATGGCAAACCTTACTGAAGACAAAGAGAAATATCAAATCGCTCGTCCCTGTCGCTCTACTTTTGTAGCGTCCCTGTTGAAAAACCCGATATTTATTGTAGGTTTGGGTTTTTCTAAAAATTTAACAAGATGTAATTAAAGTCATTTTTCAAAGTATAAAATTATTTAAAAGGTTAAATTATTACATTCTCGTAAAAACTTAAGCTTCACAAATATTCTGTTTGAAATTAAAAACATTTAAAAAATTTACTAGTTGCTTTGGTCTTGTTTTGCGTTCAAAGCATGCGTTTGACTGCAAATTAAGTCACTTATGTTGCCTGAACCTGTAGATTGGTTTAATGGGCAGGTTCAAAAAACATAAGGGACTTCATTTGCACTCAACTGAACTCTTTGAACGTAAATATTTACCAAGGGGCCGTTCATAAAATACGTCACGCTAAAATCAGCTTTTTCTGACCCCCTCCCCCCCATTGTCACGCTGTGTCACGCTTTCTGTGACCCCCCTAGAAATATTTCGTCACAAAAATGAAGCCCCCCCCCTGAATTATGATAAATTTCAAATGATACTACCCAAATTTTGAGAATGTAAATATTTATTTACTTTTATAATAAAATTTAAATAAAGGAATAAATATCTTTTAAAACGAATAAATAAATATTATTTAAACATGTTAAACATTTTTATTAATCAGAAGTCCAAGGATATTTCAAAAATAGTCAAAAGAAATACCCCCTTGTCACACCTTGTCACACTCAGCAAGAGCCCTCCCCCCGCCTTGTGTGCGAACGTATTTTATGAACGGCCCCAAAGGGTGAACTGTCAAGTGTCATAAATTTCAAACTCAGAACTTTACTTCACTAACCTCTACCTTCAGTTTATCGTATAAAAACTATCAAAAACATTATCTTCTACAAAACACCTTTCAGACAAGCTAGAAGTCCTTCACGATTTGTATTTTGTATTGTAAAATACAATATTACTTATTTCATTTCAAATTTGACAAGGAACCTTTTTACAAAAAAACATTAAATGAAATTGTGCAGAAACTAAATAAATCACAGAATAATTAAGTTCAGCTTTCAGTTGAATGAAAAAAACATGATCAACTGTCATTTTGACATAAGTAGACTTGAATTGATAGTTGGGAGATTTTTCTTGACGAACTTTCCAGTCAACTTTCCAATAAAGTTGCTTTAACTAGAAGGCAATTTCTTGACACCTTGGGCAATCAGATACTAGAAACGTGATTTACTCTTAAGTCCCAAAATTAAACCATTAATTAAACCTGCTTTACTCTTAAGCCCCTTATGTTGATTGTTGCCTGAACCTGAACCTGCCCAGTGCCCATTAATTAATGTTTATCTTCAACTTTCCAGGCAAACGTCATGATACTGCACTCCTTCCAGTTCTCTTTAAATCAAATTTTAATCATTTCTTGCTCAAATATAGTAACGGCATAAACCATATTTGAATATAAAATCAGTTACGAATTTTACGATCTTTCCCGCATCCATTCGAACTTACGTTATTGTTGCCTTGCAACCAAAACAAAAACCGATCTCATCAAACATTCCATCAAACTCCAACATCAAACATGTTTGATTTAATTAATTCTTTTCTTTTGTATTTATATCAATACATTTAAACTTGTGATTCGTTTACGTCGTTCGTCCTCGTCTGTCAGTGTTTTGTTTTGCTTTTGAATTCTGATTATCCAGAGCTCTTCAAACTTAGCAACCGCAAACCAGTCTACAAACCAACCACAAACAATTCGTAACTCGTAAGACGTGAGGCTCTTTTCGCTCTTTTATCATTTGTTTGAACACTTGTTGTCAGTACGCCAGTGGACTCGTGATCGTAAACATTAATTCCGATTGATGATTGGTTTTGGTGGTTGACGTTGAATGCATTTTTCTCAACGATAACGTTGCTTGGTTCCTACAAAATTTGTATCTTTTTGACAAAAGTTACAATAAATTCTTTCAATTGAAATTATAAATAAAATGTGTTGAATAAAACTGGAGTTTTCGTAACTACAATTATATCTGAATAGTGCGCCCGTATTTTCCTGTTATTTCTGAAGTATAAAGCAAACAAAAAAGTGGAAAAAATTTCAATTTAAATATAATTAAATTTATTTGGATCTTCCCGGATATTATCAGTCTGATGTGAATTCTCTGATGTGATTGCTAATTGATTTTATCGAATTGAATAAAAATTGTTGTCACAGAGACCAAAGACCCAATCACGCACGGTCCATCTATATCGATCTAATTTTGGATTATAAAACGACAAGAGAATATAACAAAATAGTGCACAAGCGGATTATCTAATTTGTTGATACTAAAAAACAAATATTGAAATATACCCTAACTATTTGATGCGAGAACGCAGAAACAGAATGCCGCGTGGTGGAACAACAACTGCGTAAGTAGACACGTTAGATATTTTATATTCATGTACATACATAAACATTCAAAGTCAAATAAAAGATACAATTTTTATCTACGAAAAGTACATTATAACTAATTTAGGTAAAGTAATGTGTTTTTGGGAAAAGATACAATAAAATTCAGAGTCAGACACAAGGGTTGGTCCCAAAAGAAAAAAAAACAGAAAGAAAACAAATAAGCAAAATAATTAGAAAAACATTTTATGTAGCAAAACACTCCTTGCTAAAATGAGAATAAAATTACCCAAAATTAGAGGTAGTCAATCTCAATTGTTCTTTTGCAAATTAGTCTATGTTAAATAAATTTGTACAGTGTGCCTTTATATCTTAAATCTGGGTACAATAAAGTCTACCAACCCGACAGGCAAACAAAAACGATGAGGGTCGCCCTGTTCTGTTCCTTAATTTTCTTCACTCGTTTACTTCTTATACTTTTATTTTTTCTCTCTTTTACTGCACTAAGTTATTATTAAATGATAGCCAAGCCAAGGCAAATAAAATGCCTCTATGACAGCAGAAATTCCAGCTTATAGTTAGGGAGGTAGAGTTTTAGTAATATGTATAACAAAACATTTACATAAATAATTAAATGTTTGTAAATTAATTTTATGTGATTATAAATCTAGTTCTCAGAAATGCATTCACTTATTAACTCAGACTAATAGTCTGTTTAAAGCTAACTTTCCTTTGTGTACGTGACTAGATAGCAAATCTTTTTTGGCACGAATTGGATTTTTACTTAAAATAGTTTAATGATAATTATATACTTAAATATGTTCAAATATTCTTGAATATATTTCGCAAGTATAGAGTATAGACTCCCTATTACGTAATTCATTAAAAACGTATTGAATCAATTCAACATAATGTCATTCACTTTGCCCTTAAGGGTATTCCTTTGGATGATCCTTATTATCTCTCCATCAAAGGCGTGTTAATAATGATTTAATATTTCTTCATCAACTCATTAATGGTGAAATTGATGCACATTATTTGCTCTCCTGTGTACATTTGAATTACCGAGGTGGAACTCTTTACCTGAGAGCATTTGATTTTATACACACATATAGACTTCAATAGAACTAACTATGGGAAGAATGAAGCTTTAACTCGAATGAGCATTTTATATAACTTAAACTGTTCATCGATAGATTAAAATCATTGTTTAGAACCATTGCTTCACTATCGTAATAGTTCATGTTAAATGAATTTATGTTTTGTATTTTGTGCGTGTGTTAGGCTATAATTGTATCATTCTCTTACTAACAACTAACACATGTACTTATGATGTAATAGCTTCTTAAGAACTCAATTATAAGTGTATGGTCCTGATCGCGGTCAGACAAAAATTATCCAATTTCACATCCTAAGACTTCGGGCATCCCTTTAAAGTGAAAGCCTAGCCGTTTTGCCTCCTATACAATGTAAATATACTAAAAGGATTTGCAATTCATTTAAATTAGCCGGCTATCGGGCAGCTGTCATGATGTTAAATCTACGCCATTTCTTCAGCAACACATTGATATCGCTTACCATTGTTAATAATAATAACTTTCCTCTGAATTTAATAAATAAAAATCGATTGATTTCTTCTTAAAAACATTCGTTTTCTTTGTATTCAAATGAATCCTTTTATTGAAACCTTGTCCAAAATCCTGGAGGAGTTTTTTCTTGTGCCTAATCTAGGAGCTCAATTCTGTGTATAGTTTTTCAGGAAGTGGATTTTGACGTTTGAATCTTTGTTTTAAAAAAAGTAAGGATATGATGATACAGTTTGCAGTAATTTTGAATTTATATATACAATTATATAAATAGTAAAATAAATTTTGATAAGAGTGTAGTATTTAATACATTTCTTAATATTTTTTGCCTTAAGTGCTTTTACCAAAACCACGTTTTTCAATTACTAAATATCCTAAGATGTTCTAAGGTCGCGCGGTCGGTTAAATCGTTATTGTGTTTTTATTTTTATTCTTTTTTATATTTATTTAATTTGGCTAAACAACTTATGTCAATATAAGAAATGTGGAAATTTTTTTTGGCAAAATATTTTAAGTTGATATAAGCGATTTTACTTTTTAAATTAATATCGAACATAAAAACAACTTAAGATATTTTACCAAAACTATTTCTGCCTATTATCTACTGATTAAAATAAATTGATACATAAGACATATCATCCTCTACCTACATATGTTGTTTTACCTCTTGCAAAATCCAAAAAAAAATTAACTTAAGCTTTTTAAAAAAAGGTCATAACTTTTCTGTATTAATGGATTTATCAACAAAGTTAGAAAAAATAGTTTGTATAGAGGATATATAAAAGAAAGGATAAAAAACCAAAAACCCTTAAGTCGACTTAAGAGCGTTTACCTTTTGAGCACAGAATAATTTATGATTTCAGTGTCTTCAGAATAGTCTTTCATAACATATGGGGCATACAATCTTGACAGTCTGGTAGTGGTCTTAGGAAACTTGACTGTCTAGGTATTCAGTCGCATATTTCTTCATATTATTATACTTATTAGTTACTGAACCAAGATATCTGAAGGATTTTCGCTTCACTAACCCTTTTTGTTTTCAACATTACAGTTTAGACTATAACTAAAACACACAAATTTCCATTAAACACAAAAATTCAAGGCACAACCCCATGCTGGCTCTATGTGTCGCATTTATACGGTGTATTGTATGTACATACAATGGTACATCTACATCACAGAACCTATATGAATCTAGAGAAAAAGATATGCATCAATAAAAAGTGACCCAACTGAGAAAATGGTCGGTCGGGTCAACGAGTTGCTTGCTTTTGTTCTTTAAACGACTAACTAGTCGTTTTTCGAGTGTGTGTTTGTGCAGCACTTCAGGCTAATTGAATTTTTCCTCCAATTTATGTTTCAATTCAAGTCGTCCTATCCTAACTCACGAGCCCCAGAAGCAAAGCCCAGCCCAACCCAATGCAATACAGATGAACGTAGGACGACATCAGCGACAACCAACGACGACGACGTAGAAAATAAAATTCAGATTTGATTGAAATTATGAGATGCACAGCATCTCACACATTATAAAATATAAGAAAACAAACCTATAACTTCTTATATACGAGTATGTACATAGGTAGAAAAATGAAGGAAATGTCTAATTTAATCAAAATCTGTTTTGTTGTTTCCTTAACGAGTTTCATTTTTTTTCTTTGGATTAATTTTCCAGACAAAGAGTTTTTCTGAAATTATCATAGTACAACGGATTATAGGGCACGCATGTACCTATCCTCTAATGCCTAGGGTTTATTTAAGTTCATTTGAAAATAGAATAATTATATTTAATTATTCACTATAGGGTTTTGCACACAATAATCGTCATATGTATAAAATTCAAATACAAAAGATGACATAACTTGTGAGTACTGCGCCTGATATTGCTTTAAATGAAAATTGAAGTCAATTTAAAAGAATTACAAAATGTTTACACTTTTTTTTTGAGTCATCTGTTGACAAGAAGATTTCAAGGCATTCAATTAAAAAAAAAACGAAAGAAAATTTGTACAAGAGAATAATTGTGTTTATTTGGGTTAGGTATGAATTTATGACTTAAGTTTTTTTTTGTGTTAATTTGATTCAATATTTTTCTTTTATTTAATTTGTATTAATGTTTTGATTTTGAGACTCGATATGATAAAATGTGTGTCTTCTACTCCCTACGATTTCAAAATCCCTTATGTCATTCATATTAGGTGCTCTATCATCTGCAATTCCTTCCTTTAAACCGAAGGCTAAGTTGGTATAGATAAAGCTTTGCTTCGTAATCCAATTAGCGCTGGAATGCCCTGTTGTGATACTATTAAAATAAATGGGTTTTTATGAATGAGCAAAATATGATAAACTTATATTATCGCTAGAACCATTTCGTCGAGTTCAGACTGCTCCACCTGAGGTTAGATTCTTCATAGCATGAAGAGAAATTTCAACTCTTTATGCAAGTTAGCCATAAATGGCCAATGTGGTTCAAATTCGTCAACCCGTTCCTTACTCTAATTGCCACTATGACTTGTAAGGCGTATAAGAGTGACCTACAGGTTAATTTAGATCGTTTCAATATTGTTAACCAATGTCAGTATCAGAGAATGACGTAGCCAAATTAATAGCCTCAACTACTGCTTGGGGCTGGTATTCGAAACTTTTCTTGATTGTTGCACCTGTATGTGCCACTTGAGTTTACATAGGTCTTCCTCTACTGCAACACTATACAACCCTCGGGATTAGAATCAAAGACTTTAAAAAAAGATTCTTATGGGTTCTATTCGCTCTACATGACGAAAGCTATACCTAAATCGCAAATTTTATTATTGAGGGTTGTTCAAAAAAGGGTTTTTCATTAAATTATATCTTAAGTCTGTTGAGCATAGGTTTAGACATTTTATTCTTTTGCAATGTTGAAAGACACAAAACTAATTAATAAATAAAATGCACGACTGGTTCGCACTTGCTCATGTATCCAAAGAGTGTTTAAAAATATTTCCTGCATTTTAAAATTTAAAAATTTACATACCTGCAAAAAAGGTTGTTTTCAAAAATTTAAATGCCTTTTGATTTCTCAAAAAAACCTTAATTTTTCAAAATTTTTATTTGAAAATCGTTAAAACTGGTTTTTTTAAAACTCAGTTTACAAATATTTGTAGTATGCAGTTATTAAGAGCTTATTAATATAAGTTTTACATTTCAATTTCGTAAAAAAAAGAGGCTGGGATGCGACCCACACTGATAACTTCCCATCCCGTCTATCGATTTGTCTTGCTTAAAAGTTTGTCTAAATGTATCAATTCTTACCAAATTTGCGTTCTATTTGTTGGAGATTTTATTTTTTTTATGAAAAAACGGACAGTTGTATTTTTATAAAAAAATTACTGAATATCAAAAACAATATTTTCTGTGAAATAAAATAAGTTTGAAGCCAATATTTTTAATTTTTGAAAAGCTATTTGAGTCGAAAGTAAATTTTTACCAAGTTTTAGTATTGTTTTTTTTTTTTATGTTTTTATTTTTTGTAAAAAAAACTGTCAATTCGAATTTTCTGAAAATTTTTCCTAAAGTTGAAAACAATATTTCTTATAAGTTAAAATTAGTTGGAAGCCATAATCTCAAATTTTTGAAAAGATATTTTAGTCGAAAACCAATTTTTTACCAACTTTTGTTAAATTTTTTTTTCAGTTTTTAATTTTTTGTAAAAAAACTGTCTATTCGATTTTTTTCAAAATTTTACTGAATGTTGAAAACAATATTTTTTGAAAGATAAAAGTAGTTTAAAGCAAATATCTCAAAGTCTTGAAAAGATATTTGAGTCAAAAATCAATTTTTACCTACGGTAATTAATTTTTTTTTTAGGTTTTTATTTTTTGTAAAAAAAACTGTCAATTCGATTTTTATCAAAATTTTATCAGATGTCAAAAACATTATTCTTCGTTGCACAAAATTGTTTTGGAGATGAAATCATATTTTACTCGTAAAATTTTCGAAGTGACAAATTTTTGTTTCAGTTTTTTTTGATTTATAAAAAAAACCGTTAATTGGATTTTTTTCCAAAAATATAATTGTTTTGTATCACATTACAATATATAATATAAAATTTAATTCAAGACTCTAGCGTTATTGGTTCATGAGATATTTAGGGTTAACCAAAATTTTCACCTTTTTTTTAAACTGCTATGGTAAAATAACCACCCACGCAATTTTCTTGAGAGCCCTTTCTGTATCTTTCTGCCTTATTATCTGTATAACAAAATTTGTTTGAAGTCGATATCTCTTCTGGTTCTTGAGCTATGGACGACGAAAAAAACGTCGCGAACGTACGGACATACGTCCGTACGGACGTACGTACACACGCACGCACAGCCATCTTTCTAAAAATCTTTTATTTCGACTCTAGGGACCTTGAAACGTCGAGAAATGTCAAAATTTTCAATTTGACAAATCGGACCCATTACAATAACTTCCTATGGGAAGTTAATAACAACCCGTTTTTTAAGGTATCGAATTTTCTTAAAAATCTAAAATAAAAAAATTAAGTTTTTGATCATCAAATATTTTTATAGCGGTTCTTTGGGGGTACCCTTCTGGAGCAATACAAAAATATATTTTTTATATTGAAAGAAGCCAAATTAAGAAAAAAAATTAAAAAAAGCAAAATTAAAACAAATATATCGGTTAATTTTTGAGAAATTTCGAATTGATTTATGACCTATAAATTTGTATGGGGACTTTTCTTATTTTTCGTTTAAAACAAAAAATGAAAAAAAACCGCTAACGCGAATCAACTCAAAACCTTGATTTTCAAATTTGAAATCAATCGACCCAATGGTTTGGGCTAAAGGGGCCAGAACAGACAGACAGACGGACGGAATTGGGGGACGCACTTTTTTCGACTTCTCTACCATCATGTTTTAATAAAATCTCGAGTTCGACATTTTTTACGAATGCAAAACTTGCAATATAATTCCTATATGTTGCAAGTAAAAAGCAATAGCTTAATTGTTGGCTTACAAGTCTGAAGAATGGACTAAGACAACAAACTGCAAATCGGGCTAGGTCCATATTTTTAGCCTAAGGTGCAGATCCAAACCTTAAAAAATCACAAGGTTTTTATTATTTATTTAACTTAGAAAATCTTTTGATACTGTTGCATTAATTTTTCATTACAATTATTGAATCTTTGAATGATTTGCGGATGGAGTTGGATTGATTTTTTGACATTTTTACTATGTTTCAGATGTCAAAATTGGTATTTGATTCCTTACGCAGACTATTCGTCGTGTTTTGTGATCAGCGTGATTACTGATTTCCTGACCTGATTCCTAAGTCATTTTCTCATTGATCTTCCCGAAAACAAACCAATTTTATATTTTTCGTTATCCAAGAAATGTATGGTATTTTATTCCAACTAACTGCTTTAAAAAAGGTTTGAAAAAATTAAGTTCAAACATTTCTTTATCAAATTTTTCATCTTGTGACAAAAAGAAATTAATTATCATCTTAACGTCTTCTTTGTAGCATCATGCAAACAAAAAACGCCGTTAAAAAAAGTTTCCCTTTTTTTATTTACCAACAACACCACAGGTTTCCGTCAAAAGAAAACTAATTGCACATACTTTTCCTTTTGCCACCACCCAAATGTCAAACTCACGCTCTCTGTGAGGCATGTTAAATGCATTATTTACAACTGCACTACAGATACAAACATATAGTTTGTATATTTAACATCTTAGAAGGAGAAAATTTCTGAATTCATCTTCTTTGTACACAAAATAAAAAGAAAAATTTCAGAAAAACAATACCACCTCTCGATGTTATAGCGGCAATGGCAAACAGTCGCAGTGATAAAGCAGTTATAGCCGCAACTAACTTTATCAAACTAACAATACAACACCTGGATTGGGTATTCAACTTGCATCTTGATGCAAAATAAGATTTGGTGATATGGTGAGAAGATGCTCTTGGTAGTTTCTTGCACTCAAGAGCAAGAGTTAACCCCATGATGCAGGTGCAAATAGTGTACAATGTATCCCGCAATTTTTCCCACAATTTATGCTTGTTTGGAAATTGTATGAAGCTTTAGGTAAATATAGGTATATAAATATATATATTTTTTTCACAGCAATAATAATGAATTTATTTTCTATTGTATATGTATATAGAAAGTTTAAGACTTTTCACTCTTATTTGTGGTAAGATTGAACACTTTAAAATGCCCGGAACAATTGAAAACTTAAAGTGTAATTATAAGTTTAGAAAATAACAATATTTTTTTGTTTCTCCTATTGAATGCTCTCCTATTGAATGCTTGGGTTGCAAGTTCTTATATGAGAAATTTAAATATTTCTAAAAGATTAATAAATAAAACTAGTGACAGTTAATGTTACTAATGCTTCGAAGTAAAATTTTAAAAAGAGAGTAGGTTTCGGTTGTTTTAAAGCCAATCCAACTGAGGAAAACCGGAATAAGTTCAAGCAAGCCAGGAAGGCCTGCAACCCATATTCGACGGACCAAATTTGTACATGACCAAAAATTACGGTTAAAAAATACTGCAATGTCCCAAAGGCAGTAAACATTTTTGGTCATTTGTAAAAAAACATGAGGAATTCTTCCTCTTCCTCGGTTCCTACGCCCGTTGTCAATGACACTCCATTTGTTAGCTCTTTAGAGAAAGCAAATCTCTTTGTTTGGCAGTTTGCCGCCAATTAAACGCTGCCAGCGAGTGTTATGACCTCGCCTGTTATCGAGCGCGTTAGTGATTCTATGGGGCCAATTTTTTTTCGCACTCGTACTGTGCCGAGAGTCCTAAAAGATCTTAACATACATAAATCTGCTGGTCCGGATGGTATCCCCACTATTGTTCTGAAGAGGGGTTCTTTAACGCTGGCAAAACCACTGCGTAAGCTTTTTTATCTGTCCTACTTCTAAGGTCTCGTTCCGAGCGGATGGAAAACCGCATTTGTCCAGCCTATTCCCAAAAAAAGCGAATCTTCCTCACCCTCACCCAGGGCTCTGTTCTATCTCCAACACTCTTTCTCATTTTTATTAATGATCTCCTGTCTGCAACTTCTAATCCAATACATTGTTTCGCTCACGACAGTACTCTTAGCTTTTCATATTGGTTTTCAGATTTACATCCTCTTCTTCGGATGTGGAACTGGAACGCCAAAATATGATAAGCTCATTAAATTCCGACATAAACAGCTTTGTACATTGTACAATGGGGAATAAAAAACCGCGTGGAATTTAATGCTTCGAAAACTCAATGCTGTCTTGTATCGTTAAACCGAGATATACCCCCTTGCCGTTATCCATGGATGGCACTTGCATCAATGAGACTGAACATCTCGATATTCTCGGTATGTGTGTCATCAACCATCTCTTGTGGAACACATACATCATCATACGCGATGTCGCCAAAAATGCTGCAATATGTTTGGGTTTTCTGAGGCGACGCAAGAAGTTTTTCTCCCCCTCTGATCTGGCTGTTATCTACAAGACTTATGTATATATGTCCAAAGCTTGAGTATAACTCCTATATCTGGGCTGGTGCTCCTGCAACTTACTTAAGCCTCTTGGAAAGTATTGAACGGAGAGCTTTTAGATTTATTGGTGATAATACCATTATAGAATCATTTACGTCGCTTGAACATCGTCGTAAAGTTTCTTGTCTCACCCTCTTTTACCGTTATTTTAACGGTTTATGCTCTAGAAAAATAGCCAGTTCCATTCCTCCCCTTAAAAAGTTCAACCGTAATACTAGTGCTTCTAGGAATGCTCATCAGTCGAGGTAATTGAGATCAATTCATTCGGATTCGGAAAAAACTTTTTATTGAATTTGTTTTTTTTAATTTTACCAAATATTATAAAAAATGATTTTGTAAAAATATTTGTGTATCAAGACGTTCGAGCCGAAAATTAATTTTTATCAATTTTTAGTATTCACAATTTTTGTAGGCCTTTATTTGCGAAATAAAATACCGATTACATTTTTATAAAAATGACACGCTTTTTTCTCATTATAAAGCTATCTTTTGATTTATAAAAATTGCTTGTTTAATTATAAAGTATGTAAGTAATTTTGAAAATCAGTTACTTACTTATGCCATTCACTGTGGTGTATACGTATTTTTTTATATTGCAAAATAATATGTTTAAGTTCAATCTATGCGTTTGTTTAAGTTAAGGAAAATTTGTCAAACAGGAAATTTTCAATTCCATTCTTCCTTATTTTTGAAATCAGAGAATATAAATATTATTATAAAAAGATATTACAACGCATATTTTTACATTGAAAAAGAAATTTAATAATTTGTGCTAAGTTAATAAAATAACTACAATTTAAATACTATATAAACTTTTGTGAATTGAGTTTAGTTAAAACAAAACAAGATAATTGATATAATTTAAATGATTTAATTTAAATTACTATTACAATCATTTTTATTTGTATATAATAATTTCTGGGCCAGATTAATAATATTGACTTTAGTTAAAACAATAGGATAAGGTTATTGTTTTTTGTTTATAACTTGTTAAAAATAGAAAAGTATCTGTATTTTTTGAATGTTTTGAAAAGCAAGCTTCCAGGAACGCTATGGTCTCACATGTAATCCAGATTCTTTTTGACCTTTTAATAAATGTGACACTTAAATAATTTAATTTAGAGATTACTTACAATTTATGTATTTGAACTACTTTTATCCCATTTGTGCTGCAGCTTTCTCGATTTTATTTATATTTTTTGACATTTAAAGCAGGGTTGCCCAAAGAACATTTTGCTCAATGATTTTTTTTTTGTTCCCTTTTTTTGGGGAAAAGAATACGCATAAATTATGTCAAATATACATTTTTTTGAACTTAATTATTTTAATTTCACCAATTAATATCTAGTTTTGTTAAAATCTCTAATTATTTCATGGATTATATACCAAATAAATAAATATAAAGCTTCTCGCTTTCTATTTAAAAAATATTTTATTTCAGTCAAATGGAAATGTTTATATGGCAATACAGGTTTTACTTAATTTGTTTGCAATGATACCAACATTTACATGTGAAATTACAATGATAAAGCGCTCCTTGTTGTGAAAAAAAGAATTAAATTTTATATCTCAAATTGAGATCCATACACAAAGCAGGATCTTGTGTTGTTGTTGTAGTGCATGTAAATTCAAGATCCGGATCAGATCATGGTGATAATAAAACGCGGCTATTGTTGAAACTTGTTAATATGTAGTTGTAGAGTGAATGGGTTATCAGACAAGATAACTAAATAGTCTTCGTAAAGGAGAATTTTGACAGTACCATCATTTATCCTAACTCATTATCAAATGGTTTAATTTTTTAAAGCTAAAGATAATTGAAACCGATTTTTTTTCCTAAGAGTTGCACAGTCTTGGAAAAGTATGACTGATATACGAAAATAGTTAACAGCGAAATGCTGGATAAAATATTGTCCAGAGTTTTATCCCTTACTTTTTAAATATTTTGCTTCGTTTTTTTTTTATTGATTTTTAAAACGAAAAACTAATAATAATTTAAACGAAACAAAAATGGTAATGTTTTATCAAACCATATTTAGCTGCAATGTCCTTAGTATTTTTATATTTTTACAAAGCGTTTTTAGTCATGGAACACTTAATTTTGAAATGAACACATTTCAACATCTTATAGTTAAATAATATCCCTAAAAGTTAACAATTTAGTTGAAGTTCGTTACAAAAACGGAAAATGTATACAACGATCTTCAATTTAAGTTTAAATGATGTTATCTGAAGCAACAAACACAAAATGATAATAGAAAAACCACCAATATCAATATTTTGTATACTTTGGGCAATTTATTCACAATCTCATTCAACTACTAAGCCTACTATTACTTATTATACACAAAAAACTTCTGAAAAATAATCCAAAAATTAATACAACATCTGATATCAATAAACACTTCCAAGCTGTTTACACTTCATATCCCTAATAGCACATTTCAAAAACAAAAAGCAAAAACAAAACTCATAAACATCAACACTGCTTAAGTGGCACAATTTCGGAGAAATCCCAAGATGGAAAACATATTCACCCAAAAATGACGAAAAAAAGCTTACATTATACAAAAATCCCACGAAATAGAAAAAACAACATCATGATATTAGAATTTAATCGTCTATACCTCCCAAAAGATCAACGAGCCATCGATTCGAATTCAACAACATTCCTTCCATCATCGTTGTTGTTTTGTGTTGCTGACCCAAATCTCAGCAGCTGCATTTCCAAAATACGAGAGCACAAAAATCCAAAACATATCAGCTAAACCATACGATG
Organism: Eupeodes luniger; assembly: GCA_951509635.1. Taxonomy (NCBI): domain Eukaryota; kingdom Metazoa; phylum Arthropoda; class Insecta; order Diptera; family Syrphidae; genus Eupeodes; species Eupeodes luniger. Next base: position 74,557,456 of record OX608075.1, on the reverse strand, counting down.
GTGATACAAGCAATCAATTTCAAAACTCCCCATGCATTGCCCCATCGACTTTAGCCCTTCGGATTTCGGTGATTGTTATTGAAAGTTCCATATTGTCGGTACAGCCAGCGCAGCGGTACAGCCTCTTATCGATCTTAACGATATGAGGGACTGACCCACTAAATAAAAGTCGACCGGAATGAGATTTCTTGCCCAAAAATGGGTCCCTCTGTGTGTACTCACAATCAGCTATGCACTGGCAGTGGCACATGTTTGTTTGCCGCCTTCGAAGGCTTGTTGAAAGTTAAACACCTTGTAGTTGTGTCTCATAAGAACCATCAGCATCACGATACCAATTCCATCGTGATCATCATCGCGTCCGTCGTCGTTGTCAGTCGTCCAATGAACACTTGACTTGTGTGTTGTGTCACTTGTGATCCATTCGCCACGTTAAGATACCCGATTTGAGTTGCACATGACACAGCCAAAGCTACAGCTTTACTGCGTCAGCACCACAGCACTAGATTTTGTATGAAGAAGCTAAAAGAAAAGTGAAAGATACAGGCATACCATAGATCTTGGCAGCAGAGTGGTAGTGTGGTAGCTATATATATATAACGCAGAAACCAAACCCGCTGCTCTCGAACGGGCTATAAACATGGTGAGAGATTTATCGGATTGCGCTGGCTGCCATACCGGCCGCGGCCTGGCCGCCAACCGCCAACTTGCCGCTCACTGCACTGCACCGGATACATATGACCATATGTGCTCAAGCTGTAGAGGTCGATGACTTTGTAGACCATTAGGTTAGGTCGCCGGATTTATTGTTGCAAACTATTATAGCTGGCGATTAATTCCTCAAAGTAAATTGTACGCGGGAGACCGAATGCTGCATGCCTCATGCAGGAAACTGGTAGTACAAGCCGTGATGGTCGTGGTAGTCGAAAGTTCATTTGGCACGGTGAATATGGCGATGGTAGCGCGTTGCAGTTGCATTTGCTTGCATTGATCAATGAAACAACTCTTGATGCTAGAGTTGTAAATGATGCGGCCGGCGGATGATGATGATGGTGCCTCTTCCACTGCCTCGTCTTCCTCGTCATACATCTCTTAAGACTACACAAGCTACATATCTGTTAGATTACTGCGGTGCATATATGTATAAATTTTAATTTATTTTTGTTTTTGTGAAATATTTTGTTTCACTTTGTTGTGGTAATTGATTTTTGTTTTTACAAGTACTCAGCACCAAAGAAAGTTTTATTGGTTTTCAAGACAGGGAAGAAGAAGCAGTTGTATATTAAGAGTTATTCAATGGCGGGGAGCACGTTGATGAATTAATCGGAAATTGTATCTTGTTGTACGGAGTGTTGATAGAGTATTTAATTATAATTTTAATAATGATTGTATAACTTGCATTTTTGTTTTAAACAAAAAAAATATGTAATAACAAAAAAAATGCTTTTGAGATAATGCGATAATGAAAAACTTTCTTTTATTTAAATGTACATTATTATTATGTAATTATTATTTGGATTAAATTTAGCTTTGAGATTAAATCTGTTTAAATTCAAACCATTAAGCTCGAAAAGTATTATTTTTATTTATTTCATCAAATAATGTATACTCTTGTAATATTGAATACAATGTAAGCAATTAGAAACGGTTTATTGACAGCACATTAAAACATTTTGAAAATACTAAAAAATGCTTCATAAAGTTTAATTGATTTAATTGGGTGATTTTTTAAGAGCTTGAGAACTTTTTTTAAAAAAAAAACGCATAAAATTTGCAAAATATCATCGATTCTTTATTTGAAACGTTAGATTGGTCCATGACATTTACTTTTTGAAGATAATTTCATTTAAATATTGACCGCGGCTGCGTCTTAGGTGGTCCATTCGGAAAGTCCAATTTTGGGTAACTTTTTCGAGCATTTCGGCCGGAATAGCCCGAATTTCTTCGGAAATGTTGTCTTCCAAAGCTGGAATAGTTGCTGGCTTATTTGTGTAGACTTTAGACTTGACGTAGCCCCACAAAAAATAGTCTAAAGGCGTCAAATCGCATGATCTTGGTGGCCAACTTACCGGTCCATTCCTTGAGATGAATTGTTCTCCGAAGTTTTCCCTCAAAATGGCCATAGAATCGCGAGCTGTGTGGCATGTAGCGCCATCTTGTTGAAACCACATGTCAACCAAGTTCAGTTCTTCCATTTTTGGCAACAAAAAGTTTGTTAGCATTGAACGATAGCGATCGCCATTCACCGTAACGTTGCGTCCAACAGCATCTTTGAAAAAATACGGTCCAATTATTCCACCAGCGTACAAACCACACCAAACAGTGCATTTTTCGGGATGCATGGGCAGTTCTTGAACGGCTTCTGGTTGCTCTTCACTCCAAATGCGGCAATTTTGCTTATTTACGTAGCCATTCAACCAGAAATGAGCCTCATCGCTGAACGGACGTAAAGCGCGAAACACATTTCGAACCGAACACTGATTTTGGTAATAAAATTCAATGATTTGCAAGCGTTGCTCGTTAGTAAGTCTATTCATGATGAAATGTCAAAGCATACTGAGCATCTTTCTCTTTGACACCATGTCTGAAATCCCGCGTGATCTGTCAAATACTAATGCATGAAAATCATAACCTCAAAAAAATCACCCATTATTAATGGAATCAATAAACATTTTGATTGTAAAAATTATAAAATAAAATTCACTTTTCAACGATTAGTTTTACAATAAAAATCAAGTACAAATATTCAATCTGAGTTTTGTGGCAAGTTTGTAATTTATTGAATTATTTTTTTCTTAAACTGGGGAAAAAGTAAAAACTTCTCAAACTTGAGGTTGTCGTTTTGAAAATCACATATGTTTGTGCAGTTGTCACTTTTGAAGTTGTCATTATTTAATAAATAAAAAGAGGCTGGGATGCGACCCACACTGATAACTTCCCATCCTGTCGATTTTTCTTGCTTAATACTTACAAAGTGTTCATAACAATATTTTGTGTCAGATGAATAATTTTAAGTCAATATTTGTCTTTGTTTTCTTAATACTTGAGTCGAAAATCATTTCTTATCAGTTTTGTGTTGTTTTTGTGTTTTGTTAAAAAAGTTTTCAGTTAAATTCTTCTAAGAAATGCATAGATGAAACAGTTTGATTTAATGAGATTTTTAGTCGAAAACCATAGTCTACCAATTTTAGTTGCATTTCTTGAAAGTTTTTATTTCTTATAAAGGATGATTTTTTAAAAGCTATAGAAAAGTTTTTCAAAAAAAAAAACACATAAAATCCAAAAAAATTCATGAAATCTTTATTTGAATCGATAGTACGGCCTCAAATGGCCCATCCGTTTAGTCCAATTTTGGTATACTCTTTCCAACATTTCGGCCGGAATCTCACGAATAAATGCTTCAATGTTGTCTTCCAATGCGTCAATTGAAGCGGGCTTGTCTGTATAGACATGAGCTTTAACATTTTTTTTTTTTTTTTTTTTTTTTTTTTTTTTTTTTTTATCCGATGGAAATCTTCAAAAGACACTCGGTAAGAATCGGTACCGAGTAGTGTGGGACTCTTACCGCACTAAAACCACCGGTGAATCAGGACCAATCTATGAAAGATCGTCAAATGATTTTTATTTCTTAAATTTTTAAATCGCATTGGGGGAAGTTTAAGGTTATAACACTTTCCCGTAGCTTTTAGACCATCAGCTCATGAGGCTTGGTTCTTCTTAATCTCCGAACATTGTCTCGTACATTTAATACGGTCCCCATTTCGGAGTTAGTATGACTTTGCAGTCGCTGATTGTGTGATACAGCGTGTTTCTTGACCACTTCTGTAACCATTTCAATTTGAAGGTCACGATGTAGATCGCTATTTCTTATATACCAAGGGGCATTTATTATTCCACGAAGGACCTTGCTTTGGAATTTTTGGATGGGTTCAGCATTTGTTTTCTTTGTACAGCCCCATAGTTGGATGCCATATGTCCAAACGGGTTTAAATACTTGCTTATATAACATTAGTTTGTTCTGGATAGATAGGTCAGAGTTCTTTCCTATTAACCAGTACATTTTTCTGTACTTCAAGTTTAGTTCATCTCTTTTCTTTCTGATGTGTTCTTTCCATTTAAGCTTTGCATCCAAATTCATTCCAAGGTATTTGGCGGTATTGGAGTAAGGTACTTCTGTACTGTTTATAAATATTGGAACATTGTTTATGTTTTTGTTTGTAAAGTTTATATGCGTCGATTTTGTTTCGTTTAATTTGATACGCCATTTGTGCGTCCAATCACTAACTTTATCGACTGCATTTTGCAATTTTTGTGTAGCCTTCGTAACGGATTTATCTGGCACCAATATTGCAGTATCATCAGCAAAGGTGGCCATGATAGCGTTGGTGTCCACTGGAATATCCCTTGTATATAACAGATACAGGGTTGGTCCTAGGACACTTCCTTGTGGTACACCGGCTTCAATTTTCTTAAGTTCCGAGTAATTTTGGTCGTACCGTACTCTAAAGAGTCGGTTCGTAACGTAGGATTTCAGTATTTCGTAGTACTGCCTGGGGAGGTCCCTATGCAGTTTGTACTCAAGTCCCAAGTGCCAAACCTTGTCAAAAGCTTGAGCAACATCTAAGAATACAGACGAGCATACTTGTTTTTCTTCAAGTGCCTTTTCCACAACATCCGTAATTCGATGCACTTGGTCTATCGTGGAATGTTTATTTCTAAATCCAAACTGATGGCTCGGAATTAGTCTTCTTTCTTCAATTATTTTGCTAAGCCTTTTCAGTAGCAGTTTTTCAAAAACTTTTGCCATGATTGGTATAAGCGATATTGGTCTGTAAGATGTAACTTCTGTTGGTGGCTTACCTTGTTTAGGTATAACAATGACTTCTGCAATTTTCCAATGATGTGGCACATATCTTAGTTTAAGGCATGCGTTTATTATAAATTGGAGTTTCTTGAAGGCTATAAGAGGCATTTCTTTCAGAACCTGAGCAGTTATAAGATCGTACCCTGGTGATTTTTTGTTTGACAACTTATGTTGACACATGCTTCTTAGTTCTTTGAGCGTGACAAAAGGTATTTCACATTCGTCGTTTCTGTCAACAAACTGTAAGGGATCTGTAGCTGTGCTTGCTGGGAATGGCTTGAAAACATTCGCGAGATGTTCAGCGAAGAGATCAGCCTTTTGTTTCGGGTTTCCGATCCATTTACCATCTTGAGATTTTATCGGCGGGTTTTGTGTCTGAGGTCTTTTTAGGCGCTTAGCTGCTTTCCATAAGGAGTATTCTGTAGAAGCATCCGTCGTTAGACTTTTCAGGAATCTACTTAGTGAATCATTTTTAAACTCACAGATTCTTTTTTTTAATTCGTTGTTAAGACGGTTAAAAACTACCTTATCATCTGGGAATCTCGTGGATTGCCATTTTCTTCTAGCTCTTCTTTTTTCCAAAATCAACTCCTTTATTTCGATAGGATATTTTATTTCTTTTTCTCTCGCATTCGAAATAGTTGGAGTACTTTCTTCTGCAGCCTGCTGCACATCAGCAATAAATTGTTCTACTTCATGATCAATTTGTTCAATTGTTTGCATAGGGGATCTTAGGTTTATAAAATTTTCAAGTTTGTCTCTGAATTCGTTCCAGTTTGTTCTGTTATTCACGAGCTTGAGATTACTTTTTTCTATTATTTCTGTTTCGCTCAGTGATAAAATTACTGGAGTATGATCTGATGATAAATCGTAATTACCTTCGACACTTATATGATTTCGTTTAATACCTTTAACTACGAAAAAGTCTATAAGGTCTGGTATTTTGTTAGTATCAGATGGCCAATATGTTGGCGAACCAGAAGAATAAAATTCGCAGTTGTATTTTCGGCCTGCTTGGTATAGCCGTTTACCTTTTGTTGTTATGAGCCTAGATCCCCATTGGGTGTGTTTAGCATTGAAGTCGCCACCAACAAGGAAGTTATGTCCTAAAAAATGTAGGAGTTCTGCATAGTCTTCTTCAGTTGGAGAGCGCCTCGGAGGGCAGTATATAGCTGCTATTTTAAATTCTTTCTTTTTTATACCAATACTAATTGTTGTTACTTGCATGTTTTCATTAGTAAACTTTGGTTCTTCATAGTGCGTTAAGCACTTTTTTATAAGTATTGCTGATCCTCCCCTAGCTTTGTCAGCTGGGTGCGGAGCGTGATAACATGTATAGTTTGGTAATTTATTATCAAGACTTTGTTCAAAAGCGAGGTGGGTTTCGGACACCAAACAAATGTCTATATGCTCTATGTCTAAAAAGATGTTTAGTTCTGATACATGCTGTAAAAGACCGTTTGCATTCCATGTTGCGATTTTGAGTGTTCTGTCCATCATTGTTTTTTAAGAGCGACTTCTTCGCTTAGCTGTTTTATGTTTAAATCTTGTTGGTCAATCCTTTTCAGGATGAGTTCCAGCATTTCTTTTATAGAAGTTTCCTCATTCTTCCGCACTTTTGCTTAGTGCAATTGCTTTTCCCGGTTGATTTTTAGTAATGTTATCGACCGTTACTTTTTTGTTTTCAACTACTGGTTTTGTGTTGGTTGAGTTTCTAAGCTTGTTCCCAGTTTTGTTTTTTCTTTTTGTGTCTTGGAACTTTTTTGCTACTGGACATCCTCTGTAACTTGCAGGATGATTGCCTTGACAGTTAACACATTTCGCTTTCTGTTCTCTGCCCATGGGACAGTTTTTAGTTGCATGTCTGCCTTCGCATTTAACACAAGCGAACTCGCGATTGCAGTATTTTTGTGTATGCCCAAAGGCTTGACAGCGCTTACATTGTGGAACAGTTTTCGACTTTCGCAGTGGTTCAATTTTGACAACTATGCCCATAATTGATTTAATACTGTAAATCTTATCGAGACTTTCTTTATTTTCAAACGTGAGCATAAATAAAGGTAGAGATCTCTTTTTTGTCTTTGATACCCCAGTGGAGTCTTTTACTATCTCATTTTTAATAAGATTATTGGCATCGAGAGCTTGAAAGCCTTTTTGTATAAGGTCTTCGACAATTTCTTTGGCAACACATGAAGAGTGAAGGCCTCTTGCTACTACTTTTATCGATCTTGTAGCTTTATTTTCGTACGAGTGCCACTGAATTTTCTTTTTGTTCAATTCTTCAGTGACAGATCTATACGCATCGGCGTCTTCAACAATGACTTTCCAATTGTCTTTATTGTATGATGTATATTTACATGCCTTATTCGTGCATTTTTCTACTATGCTCTTTAGCTCGCCAAACATTGCCAATCCGGAGATCATAATTGGAGGTGGGGCAGTTTGCCTGATACCTTTAACGTGAGACTTATTTTGGGGTAAATCTCTTATTTCTTTATTGGATGCTCTCATTATTGTAGCAGTATCTGATTTTGAACCTGTTTGCTGACATTTTATAACAGCCTCTGGGCTACTCTCTGCTTTACGTTTCTTTGACTTACGTTTATTTCGGTTTCCTTCAGTTTCAAGGAGGAGCTCTTCCTCATCAGTATGAAACTCATTAGCAGTTTTTTGTGGGCTTTTCACTACTGGTGACTTTTGTCTTGATATGTTGTCTTTCACGGACTTTTTGTCGAGCAAGCTGACTTTTTCTTCGAGTCTCTTCACTTGTTGCTGAAGACTTTCAACAAGGGCTTCAAGTTGTTTTCTGGCTAAGATTTCTATTTGCCATTTATCGAAATAATTTTCGGATTCAACTTGGTGGATCTCGTTGTTTTTTGTGGAACACTGCTGATCTTTTGTTTCGATCTTTTCATAGATGGTTCCTTTTTCGTTAATGACTTCTATGTCATTTGATTTTTGCGTTGGGGTTTTCGATGGCATAACCCTTGGTGATATTTTTGGTGGAGTTCTTAGTGTTTTTGAACTCCGTCTATTTCCTATAAGCAATAATTGGTCCTCCCCAGAATCCGTAGGACCGATCTCCGAAGAGAGTGGATTTACCAGTTTATCTGGATTGCCACCTGGGGTATTATATCTATTTGTTTTACTCATTGCCATATTTGTTTTTGTTTTTGTAACTTTTGTTTAGTCCCATAAATAGCTCAGTTACCTCTTCTATTTAGGTTTCTTGGAGAGCTGGTTCTTCAGAGCGATTATCTTATCTTTTGCTCCTAATTCCTGAGAAGGTAGCTCAGGTGTCTCAGCTCTTGGATTCAATAGATCCAACGCTCGTCGTTAGTTCACCTTACGGTTATCCAGCGGGCACCACTTGGAGGTGACGATGCGATTTTGCTCCGCTTTAACATAGCCCCACAAAAAATAGTGTAAAGGCGTTAAATCGCGGCCGAGTGACCGGTCCCGAACGTGAAATAAAATATTGACCGAACTCGCCTCTCAATAAGTTCATTGTTGCGCGTGCTGTGTGGCATGTGGCACCGCCTTGTTGAAACCACATGTCATACAAGTCAAGCTCTTGCATTTTGGTTGGATATCATCTCACGGTAGCGTTTACCATTCACAGTTACGTTACGATTCGCACCATCTTTGAAGAAGTACGGTCCAATGATGCCACCAGCCCATAAACCGCACCAAACTGTGAGTTTTTCTGGATGCATTGGTAGCTCTTGCAATGCTTCTGGCTGACATTTACTCCAAAATCGACAATTCTGCTTATTTACGTACCCATTAAGACAAAAATGAGCTTCGGCGCTGAACACAATTTTCCGGTAAAAAGTGGATCTTCGACCAACTTTCCAAAAAGCCATTCACCAAAAATTTTACGTTGCAGTAGGTCGTTCGACTTCAATTCTTGCACCAGCTGTATTTTGAAAGGCATCACATCTAAATCCTTCCGCAAAATTTTCCACGTTGTTGAGTAACAGGGGCCCAATTGCTGCGAACGGCGACGAATCGATAATTGATGGTCATCATCATCATTAACACTGGCCGATACAGCTGCGATATTTTCTTCAGTTCGCAATCTACGTAAGCGTGTTGGTGGTTAAATGTCCAACAATGTAAATTTGGTGCGAAATTTAGTCACAATAGCCCAAATAGCCGCTTCAGTGGGTCGATTAAACTGACCATAAAATGGAAGAAGCGCGCGATGAAATTCAATATTTTGCAAGCGTTGTTCGTTTGTAAGACGATTCATGGTTAAATTATAGACCAAACTGAAGATGTTTGACAGTGAAACAAAACACGAAACGTGCGTCAGCCGTTTGAACTAGTGTTGCCAAAAAGATAATAGCTACAAAATCACCCTTTATAAACAAATACAGACTGGATTTGCCCAGAATGAAATCATTTTGAGAGTCTAACATCAATGTTTACCAATTTTGCGTACTATTTTTTGTAGAACTTAATTTTTATAAAAAAACTGACTGTCCGTTTTTATGCAAATTTTATCGAACACAACATTTTCTATAAGATGAAATTAGTTTGGAGACAATATCTTAAATTTTTGAAAAGATATTTGGGGCGAAAATCATTTTTACCAACTTTTAGTAATGTATTTTTTTTTTTGGTTTTATTTTTTTGTAAATAAACAGTCAATTCGATTTTTCTCAAAATTTTAGCAGATGTCAAAAACGTCATTTTCCGCTGCATGAAATTATTTTGGAGATAAAATCGTTTTTTGATCGTAAAATATTCGAGGTGACAATTTGTTTTCCAGTTATTTGATTTATAAAAAAAACTGTTAGTTGATTTTTTTTTCAAAACTTATTTATTTTGGTATCACGTCACAATATATAATATAAACTTTAAATCAAATTGCTATCGTTACTGGTTCGTGAGATATTTTGGGTTAGCCAAAAAATCACCCACTCAATATTTTTGAGAGTCTTTTCTGCATCTTTTTGCATTATTATCTGTATACAAAATTGTATTTGAAGTCAATATCTCTACTGGTTCTTGAGATATGGATGATAAAAACTCTAGGGACCTTGAAACGTCGAGAAGTGTCAAAATTTGCTATTCGGCAAATCGGACCGATTACAATAACTTTCTATGGGAATTTAAAAATACACCACTACTAAAAATAGAATGACACACGCTTCAATTAAGTATTAAAATAGTTACGATTCACTAAAAAAATGGTGAAATGTTTGACGTCATATTTCGAAAACAAGTAAAACTGGCATTAGGTATTTTACAACCGACAAAACAAGCATTTTTCATAGAAACTAAGGTCTAAAGGCTTTTAAAATGCAATTAATACAAGAACTTAAACCGTTGCATTGCCTGATGTGATGGGTCCTTGAAATACAGCAAAGTGATCCCAGTCAGTGACAAAGTGACAAGGCCCACAACTGTAGCATTTGGAGAAACGCCTATCCTCACCGTGTGAATGTTTGATGCAGTTTTTGGGATGACATTTGATGATTGGACCTTACCTATCCGAAAATGAGGCTGGCAACTCTTACGGCAAATGGATTTCACTATGTTTAATTTTTAACTATATAGTGCTATGTGCCACATAAGAAACGAAACCAGCGCAATTTTGAAACCGTGTTATTTTCTGAAGGGGTGATTGCAGTTGGCAACCGAATCTTGCGATTTAGTTCCTTTACACTTTTTTCTTTGGGATAAGATAAGGTCCTTGACAATGCCGTACGACCGATTGAAAGACCTGAAGTGGAATTAATTTATCGAATTCATTCATCCGCAAATTTTCTAGACTTCTTAAAGAAAATTCAAGAAAATTAAATTCAAAAAATGTATGTTTGAAGATAATTAAATGCAAATGCTGGCCAAGGCTCCGAATCAAATGTTTCAACCGCTTAGTCCAATTTTGTCATACTCTTTCTCACATTTCGGAAGGTATTTCAAGAATAAATTCTTCAATATTGACTATCCATTTGGCGTTTAATGGCACCATATAGGTCACGAATTGACCGGTCCAAAAACATGAAATAAACTGTTCACCGAACTCACTTCTCTATTGGTCTATTGTTACGCGTGCTGTGTGGCATGTGGCATATTTAAAGAAATACGGCCCAATGATACCGCCAGCCCATGACCAAAAGAAAACTGTGACTTTTTCTGGTTACATTGCTAGCTCTTTCAATGCCCTTCACTCTAAATAGAATTTTGAGTGTAGTCTTAGGTTTCAAAAACATGTATGTAATATGTATATGAAAAAGCCTGCTGAAATTATCCCTTTTGAACCGCAATATTTTAGCCAATTCATTTTGCATATTGTTTATTTTGGACACATCCAACGCTTGAGTCACATTACAATCATTACCCTAATAAGCTGAATGATTTAAATTCCAATTAATTAGGGACAAACAAATCCAAAAAAAAAAAAGAGTTAGTACAATTTCATTATTTCAGTAAGTTTTTTTTTATCATCAACATTTTATCAGTATTTCGTTAAAAAAATATTATGAAATATTATTCAAACAACAAAAATGATAATTAGTTGCACAACTTTATATATTACTAATTATAATGTTCTATCCTAAAATCATAGTAGAGGTAGAGATATCTTCCCACTAAATTTTCCTATGTTTGTTTAAAACAAACATTATTAAAACATCGTTTTATTTGAAGTAGAACAATGCAACCAAATTCCCATTACAATTTAAATATACACTCCAAGTCATAAGGATAGAAGCAGGCAGTGTTGACAAGTAAAATTGATATTGCCACTGATTTATGTAAGATCGCTGAGAAAAAGTTATGCAGTGAAAGAAAGTAAAGGAAGAGGTTGAAAGATTTAAGTTAAAAGGATTAAGAACAAGAATAACAGCAGTACAAGTATAAACGTTTTATGTTAAGGTTTATTCACACCAAAGATATATTTAAGGAAACATTGGTTATACTCGTAAAACTTTTCAAATGTTTTCAATTTGTTTAAAAATCATTTCAAAAAGCATAGAGGAAATATATTATCTAGAGTCCCGACTTAATGGGTTTGCTCTCTTTCGGCCTACAAACTAAATTGAGCGAATTTTGCCCATTAGCATAAGCATGTGTTAGTTGTCCCGTGCATTTCTTATGGGAAAATGCAGATTCTATGTAGTTGTTACGGGCTTTTAAGAGAGTTACCTCAAATAAAATTTGAGGGTGTTTCAGGCAAGACGGGTACCAGTCGGGACTCTAGATAATATATTTCCTCTATGTCAAAAAGTTTGCACATATGTACATTACAGAAATGTTTCTGTTTTTTTCTTGGTGTGAACGCTTTGATAGACATTTCTGAAATATTTCTTTGTTTCTCTCTGATTAAGTTTTTTGAATGTTTATGAAATGTTTCTTTGGTCTTGACGAACCTTTAAGCAGTAAAATCTTGTTCGCTTTTACACACACTTTAATTGTTCAGCACTACAGAAAACACAAAACAAATATTTAATAAACTTGCCCAACCTCTTCCTTATCCCTTATACTCGTATATTCTGCAAACTTTTCGAGTTTTTTAAGGCGATAGGGACAAATTAATGTTTCCCTCTTAATTTATCTCGCAGGCTGATGAAAATGTGATCACTGCTTTTGGTTTCGGGAGCCATAGAGCGCTTCGGAATACTTTTATCATAGTTAACATCGATTTTGGGTAGCTCTTCTTATGTCAAATATTATTTTCTATTTAGTCAATCTTGTTTTGCGTCTATGCTTATGACTTGGAGTGTAGTATAGTGTGGATAACATCATCATCACAACAGTACTATTACATACACTGTTCCATACACTTTCACAAAGAACATTTCAAGTGCATGTTCTGATAGAATCTTCAATATTATATAGCATACTCGTAGCATCTACGTTTGATTGCATTAGCTGGTAATTCCGATTATATTCATCACCTAATTGCTTGAAAATCATGCACAAAGTGATAATTTCAATAGACACTATCACTTAAAATACTTACAGAATATTTTGTGTGTTGTTTGAATGGTCTTTTCAAATGGTTATATTCATTATAGTCACTATACACATCCACTGTGGGTTGGTTATTCAAGTTGAGCACTCCTGGCCTTTTTACATACGAGTACATGTTTCCATGCCTAAAATCCTATACGTTATTTCATGTTGTGTTTGTTTTTTTTCTTATTTTTGTATTTCGTATTGAAAATGGTAAACCAGGGTGTGTAGATAATGTCTGGGCTTATTGTAGCTCGTATAGTACACACAACATGTAGAAATGTTCAATTTTTGATATCAAAGAGAAATGGACGTATGTATATACGAGTATAATAGTCAAGAGTGCATTTCGGGTTCAAGTATTTTCATCACGTATATCTCATTCAATATGAATACGAATAACGAACAAAATAAATAAAATAAGAGTATTAACCACCTTTGAAAAATACGAAACATTAACTAATTGAAGAATTGTTCGATAAAATATATGTACTATTTGGTGTATGCAGGAAATGTGTCAAATATATAAAAAGCTTCCTTCCACTTAAAATTGATGTTTACTAAGCACACAAAGTGCAAAAGTGGACTCAAACAATTTAAACATAAATTTGATGTTATTCAAAATTGTTAATGTCTTCTATGTCGTTTGTCAAAGACTTTTGCATAAATTTTGAAACAAAGTTATATTATAAATATTATCAAAATCTCAACATATTCATTTCTTAAATTAAAATTTTCACATTTTGATAATTTGTTTTCAAACTTGATGTTATTTCAGTTGTACACTTTCAAAAGAAACTAGACAGTAATGTTTTATTTATTTAATTGGATTTTTTATTGTCTTCGGTTTTTATTTGCTAAACTGATTGTACATATAATTTAATTATGTAAATAAATAATCCATACATTCCGTTAAAATAACATTTGAATCAATAAATTTTGTATTTACAAACAGTATTGATTCAAACAGAAATAGTGGTTGACAGAAAAAATCGTTCAAATATTGGAATAGAATTAATTAAAAAGTCTTAAGGAATAAGATGAAAATATTTCCTGAGCTTGGTTTAAAAAAGACAAATCTGGAAAGACAACGTAGCCTGGGAAGAATAACAAGAAAAAAAATAGAAACCTTTAAATCACTTTGTGATGTCTAAACAATTGTGTTGTCACAATTGGTATGGTTAAAAAAAAATTAAGCCATAATTTTTCTTATAAACAAAATAAAAAAAAAAAACAGAAATATTTGTTACAATAACTTTATACCCTATGCAGTATTAAATTCTTGACATCCAGTAAAACCTTCCGAAAAAATCCATTTGACGGTATGTTTTTTACAAAAATTAAAAACCTACAAAATTAATTAAATTGAATTGAAGAGAAAATTATTAATTATTAAATTTAGTGCAATAGCTTAGAAATGGAATTATTTTTGTTTATTTACTTAACATCACATTGCGAGAGTATTTCTTAGATTTAAGGGAGGATCTAAAATAACATAATCTAATATTATATCTTAACTTAATATTTACTTAAGTAAAAATGTGTGTTTTAGATTTTCCTAGAACACTGTTGTCCAGCAAGACTTGGTCTAACTATTTAATTTCGACGACTCCCTACATATGAAAGCATTCCAAGATTACAGCAGTTTTCTAATTATACCCTATTTAAGAGCTAAAATACAATAGTTTAAAAAGGGTTTTGAGTGCAAAAAGCCAGAAAATTAGAAAGTTTGCCAGAACAATTTAATTTCTCTTCCTAGGGAAATAAAACGGAATTCAATATGAAGAATTTTCTGCCTTCTTTGGCTTATTTTGAAAAATGTCCAAAGGGGGGTGATATTTATCAATATTAGTAATTCCTGATACAGATTCTAGAACAAGAGTACTAATAGCGTCAGAAGAAAATACTAAATCGAGAATTAGATTTTTTGAGTTTTAAATACAGCTTGTTTGCTGTAAGTCAGTTAGAAGGATTTTATCGAGGAAATATAGTTCCAATTGTGCAGAAGAAAGAGAGGCTTCAAGGCAAGATTCGTCTTCAGATGGAATCAATTAAATGTGTGGTAAATTAACATCACCTATAAGTAAAATATTGGTGCCAGAACAGGACAAATTAATAAGAAAGTCTAATGCCAAGGAGAGTTCGCTATAAACAGACTCCAAACTTTTTGGAGGAATGTAAGCGTTTAAAGTGAAAATGGTCTTTGTCTGTACCATTATCCTAACTCAGAGCAGTTCCATTGATAGTTCAAACGGAAAAGCTACAGAAGAAGAGAAATGTGTATTTTTTTTTTACCGAAATGAGAACACCTCCACCTAAATCCTTTGCATTACCAACATGACGATCGTTTCTGTAAGCTTCGGAAAAGCTTGAACTAAGTCAAGTTTCTGTCAAAACGAATACGTCATGTGGAAATGATTGGGAGTTAAGAAAAATGTCAGCAGTCTTACTACGAACTCCCCTTACGTTTTGGTAGAAGAGGGCAATCCTGTTGAGTTTTTTGGTTTGGTGTTTAAAGAAACAACTCGTTTTTGACTCTGTTGTGCAAGTTCTTTGACTAAAGTCTCTGCAGGCCATAAATGTATTTGTATTGCAAATAGAATCGAAGAACGTGGGAAGAAACAAAGCTATTTCGTTTACTGATCTTAGTACACCTAATGGATGAGCTACAAGGTATGCTCTTGGTAGATAATAAGTGAGAAGTTATATCTTCTGGCGTTGTAACTGGGTCCAGACGAGATATACTAATAATTTTTGGTTTCAAGACAGCTTTAATAGGGATGGAATTGTTTATTACTGTTCCAGTAACGGAGTCACTATTAGAAGCTGAATTTGAGTCAAAATTTGGAGATATATGAGGGGTTTCTGTGGGATCCGTAAGGGGATACCGACATAATACCCAAGTTCAAAATTTCCAAAAACAAAATCCCCACACTTTAAAAAATCCACAAATTCGTTATCCCCAAGTACAAAATCTCCAAAAACAAAATCCATAGGATCTAAATCCCCATGCACATAATCCACAAACGAAATTCCCAAATCTAAATCGACGTAAATGCGTAGGTCTTGATACTATGTGGTGCATTTTCTTAAAAATATTTTTAATTTTAAAGAAGTAGTTTTACTTCGGTATAGAATCTTCTTCGCTTTTCAAGTTCTACTTCTTTTTTGTATTGAAAAAAATAGTCAATCAATACATGGAAATCGACAGGTAAACTACAGCGTATGTGTAAAAGACAGCACCATTGTTTCTAACAAACTTTAAACGTCAGTAATTACGATATGAAACGAATGTATTTTCTTCGTTTGTTTAGTATTAATGTGATAATGTGTGTGTTTTCGAGTTTATGATTGGGATAAAATTTTCTTATAAAATTACTGTTTCTTTAATTTATAAATATGTACTTCGCAAATTTGGATCTGCTTCGTTTTTTTCAAAATTTTTAATCAGAAGTCCGAACCTTGGTCATCATTCTACTCATCACAAGTCTTAAAGCATGGACTCACCATATTTCGAGTATATCTAAGAAATTACGTTTGGTGCCAAACATAAGTTCTTAGATATTCTCGAAATATGGTGGATCTGTACTTAATTATTAATTACTGAATTTGGGGATATTGGTTTTAGGGATTTTGGTTTTTAAGATTTTAGATTTGGGGATTTTGTTTTGGGGATTTCGTGTTGGGGATTTCGTTTTAGGGATTTTTGCTTTGGGGCTAGGGTACCCAACTCAAATCGGGTATAGGGGTGATGTTGACATTAGTTCGTTTTAAGGGGGGTAGAATTTTCTTCTGACGCAATATTGCTACCATTTTTAGTCTGCTTACTCGTAGATTGTAGCTGATGCTAGAAGACAAATTCCAAAAAAATACTGTTTTGCGTGAACTTGAAAATATGTTGATACAAAAATTGAGAATTGAAGAAAGAAAAATGTTTAGTTCTTGAATTTAAAGAAATTGAAAAAGTGTGGCCCTCACAAATTACACGTTGGAGAATCTTTTATCACTTTAATTTTTAAGAGATTCAAAGCTTTTTATGTTTTTAATTAATAGATATGAAACATACACAGTGTATTTTAATTAGATATTAGTTTGATGAGAATGCCACTTTTGCTGTTTTTGGAACATTTATATCCTTGAAATTCAAGTTTAAATCTCAATTCTAGAGCATCAAAAGCAAATTCACCTCAAAAAGTAGTTTTCTTCAATTTATTAAGGTCTTTCAAAAGTTTTGTATTTAATAGATAATCAATTAGTAGTACCCGTGGTGGTTAGTGTGTTGGATTTAACTTAGAATGTCCGTATGGTACCAGTAAGTTTTGTATAATTAGCCTATGAATTTTTGCCTAGCTTTAAGATAGGTTTAAAAATGAACTAATAACAATGAATTTAAGAAAAGAAAAAAAGTGTGTTGGACTGTCACACCAGAGGTCTTGGGTTCAATCCCTGCATGTGCCATTTTAAGTTTTTTTTTGTCACCGGGTACTGCTTCTTGTGAGGAATTCACAAATCCTCCAAGATTAAATCTTGTCGTGAAAAGTGCTTTCTTAAATTAGCCGTTCTGATTCGGCTTTAAGTTGTAGGTCCCCTCCATCCCTGACAATAGTACTCGCACACAATAATGGTTGAGAGTTTTAAGTCACTAGGCCCTAGTTCTAACGGGCTGTTGCGCCACATAATTTATTTATTTTAGATAATCTATTTTCAAAGAAAAAAAAAACAGTTTAGAAAAGCCTAGCCTTACACTCTTAATGTGCGTCAAATAAAATAAGATGGAATTGAAGACGAGATTCAGGAATTAAAGGTATTTCAATGTTTTTTCTTAAGAACCTCAATATTAGTCCCTAAGATCTTCTTAGTCCCTTATAAGATCTTATAAAAATAATTTAAAGCATTACTAAAGTTTTTCCAAATTTCAGATTATTACAAATATTTTAGTTGGTTTTGGCAGACAAACCACTTTTTTCTAAATATTTTTAAATTACTAACAAATCTGAAGATGAAATCTTTGCTTAAACAATTAAACTATATGAGCTTTATGGCCCCCCACTAAATAGTCATTATTTAGAAGTTAATGAATTTGTTTATCATTATTGGAATAGGGCTGAATTTCTGATTCATATTATGTGCCTAGTCCAGTTCTCAGATCAAAGTACTTCTTTTGCAATTAAGTGGAATAAAATACAAATTTTAGTTTTATAAAAAAAAATTAATAATTCAAAATTTAAGAGAGGTCATTAACGCAATACGATTAGTTTTTAATTCAAAGCAATTCCTACGATAATTTAGGGGGGGGGGGGTGGTTGTCATGACGTTGCTTAAATCCATATTCTTATCTTACAATTCCGTTTAATATTGTTTTGGAAAGTCATTTCAGTTGAACAAAAATAAATATTTACAACCGTCTATACTAAAAATGTGCCCATATTTAACAAAGTGTAATAAAAAATATTTTATTTTGTCGACTACAAAAAAGACAAAAAAAAATTATCGAAAAATGATTTTATTACAGTGAAAAAAGCCAAAAGGTCACATAAAATTTTTCACTATGATAAAAATTGAAGTCAATATTTTTAAACATCAAATACAAATTAAATTCTTAGAAAATAATATTTTGGAATTTTTCATTAAACTTTTACACTTAATTTAACATGCACAATAAAGTCAATTTATACTCCAATTTTTCTCGGAATCAAAACGTTTTTCCCCTGATGGAATCTTCATACGTATACATAATATTATATCAAAGAGCAACAATATTCTAAATTCAAAAAGCCCGACTCATGTAGAAAGGTGATAAATAAAATTCCTTTCAATAAATATTTCTACCTTAAAATTAATGTTTCTTAAAATTTGTTCCCATATATTAAAAAAAAAGGTGCATGTATAATTTTCTAAAATGTATCTTTCTCAATTTTTCAATACCTAACCTGCCTACCTATGTTTTGAATTTTTAAACTTAATTTACATAAATAAGGTACACCAAAAAAAAAAAACTATCAACATTTAGAATTGATTTTTGGTGTAGATCATCATATTGATGAAGCCATAATAGGGCTATATATGCTTATACAATCAATATCTATACCTAAAACATTAGACATGCCAGGTGGTGCGGTTCATGCAATCATTCTATGAATAATCAAAGTTCTGATAAGAGAAACACACTCTATCTATTTGCATTCTGAATTGAACCTGCCCACAGATGGATATTGAATTACTAGAAGAGAATTTTAAAATGTCCAATTCTCTATATTTGAGAGTTGTTGATTTGATATAAATAATTCAGAATGCATAAAGCGATGAATATTTTACACTCTGGAAGGACTTTATACGACGGAATACGAGTATTTAAACATTTCAGAAAATGTCTTTTTTTTATTGAACACAATTATGGCCAATATTAACAAATTGAGTTTCATCTGGGTTGTCGAAATACTGCCTGAGTAAATCATTTATTTTATTTCTCAATGAAACTATTTTAGTAAGATAAAAGTACATTCATTCTGATTGAACCCTCTTATTATGAGTTGTCAAAAAAACGAAGGGTTGAAAAGAACTCAAAGTAATCCATATTTCGACAGAAACACCATTTTTTAAACGAATTTAACACAGGTATTTCCGGCTGAGGGGGATGTAAAAGAATCGCGACACAAATATTATTATAGACCCTGTGTTTTAGTAGTGCGCCGCGACAGTACCGGCTTCTCCTGATGCATTTCTGCTTCTGTTTCTATGGACATCAACAATTAAAATGCAAGTAACACATATCATCAAGCGGTTGATTGCACTTTAAACCAATTCAAGGCAGGAGCCGCATCGTGTGACGGTGTTTTGCAAACTGCAATTTCAATTGCAATTATTTACTGCAGAACATCAGATACTCGTAAATCCCTTACATATTTTACGTCAACCCCTTCTTCATATAAATATCTACTTTTGTGAGTCTGTGAATTATTGAAACAGTTTCGCGCGACAATAATTATCCAACACATTTTGTGTGAAACGACATAAAGGAGATAGAGATGTTAGCATGTTTGATAAATTGATATAAATTAAAAATGAACATTTTGTATTTATTATTCATAATAATAATATTAATGGGAAAGCACGAAGAACATGTGGTTGCAGCCGCTAAGCCTTAAAGTCTATAAAAAAAACTCGAACGAAAAATGACACTTTATAAACTTATATACAGTTTTTGGAATCTAATTTCATGTGACCCATAAAACTTATTCTGATTATTCTCCATCTACCATATGTATTTTTAAAATGGAAATTAGAAAGATTTTCTTTTTATTTTATGATAATAACGATGACACATTTTAATTAAGTATATGGAGTGCATACATTCAAAATCTAGGATAGTCCAGACTCTAGAAGTGAATCCGTTTCTGTTATGCAAATACATTCAAAGTAAACAAAAGTAATTATTAAGTTTTATATAGACTTAAGTTAAAATCTGACACAGTTTTCAAAAATAAAACCATGAGATATTAAGGTTAATTAGCATTTTAACTGCATAGAAGAATTAAAAAACTTTTTTCTTTGCACTTTTTCTCTGCCAGTTGTTTAATGGCAACTATTTGACTGACTAAATTTGTTTAATAAATCATAGAAATTTATTGTATATGTTATCCATTTTACATTTAAATGACATTAGAAACTTTTAGACGTGTAATTTCTTAATATGTACAAAATGATTGTTTTGCAATTCATCTTTTCAATGGATGTAAATTTGAGATCAATGACTTGTACTTGGGATTTCCCCAACTATTTGCGTACAATAATAAGCTTGGAGAGAAAATTATTGTGTCTCGCTTGAAAACACAATACATCTGATGATTGGGGGAAAATTGGTAAATTATTTCCTTGGATCTAATTTGATAAAATTATATGGTTATGGGTACTTCATTTTAAATCAATTAATTAGTTTTTTTGCTATAAGAAATATATTTGTTTTCAAATTAAATCTGTTCATATTCTATGCCTTCATTAGTAAGAGCATATTTCAACTAATTTATTTAACACAACGTTGTTCAAGTGGCTATCTCGGCTGGTTTGGCAGTAGCGCACTCTGTCATTGTAATTTTCCAAGATTTTGTTAACAGTTTCGAGCTGTAGCTTCATTAAGTACTTAAACCGATTTCAAATTGTTGGAATTACATCGGTCATTCATATAAAATCTCAGCTCCAAGGCGGTCAGTTGACATTTCCAAGACGGCTTATAACATGATTTGGGAATAATCTGATATCTGATTTGAGCTATTGAGATCAATGGTAACTGAGTTTCTAGTTTTCAATTCAAAATGCTCAAAGCAATTCAGAAAAGGATCTATATGGAATAGCTTGTTTCAACTCCAATTAGCTACTTTACAAATCCTCTGCTGAGATACTGATTTTAAGTGCCTTTTTTTTCAAGTTTCAGTACAAATAAAAACAAAAATTATCATTTTCAAATTTTTGTTTTATTTTGATTTGATCTAATAAAACACTTTTGTTGTGTGTGTTTGGGTTTATTTTGCCACTTTCGTACTCGTGGTGAACCATTTCAATTATGGAATAACGCCAATACTCCTCCTAAGGTGGTTTGATTGATTGTGTTGATAAAAGACACATAAAAACCGCAGTTCTTAGTGAAAAAATGTTAACCTCAGGAATACGTTTAAAAGGACTGCTCCATATTTTATGTTTTTAGCCAAAAAATGTTTAAAAAAAAAGAAAGGAGCTGATCCGTAGATGACGAAAACTAGAACTACCAAAGCAGCGAATGTATCTTTTTAATTTTTGTTTGTATCACCATGATTTTTCTACCTAAAACTAAACCATAAAACTATAACTACTAAACCCTAAAACTGGAAAACGCTTAAAATCCCATCCCGACTACATATTGTTAAATCCCCTGCTTCAGCCTATCATTTTTATCCCGTTCGGACACAGCCCTATTGAACCGAAGGACCCTCAACTGTGAAGGAGCAGCTGTTGTTCCATGGTACTTAGTCTAACGTGATAGATAAGTGGAACTGACAATGTGTCCTGTATCAGAGGGTCTAACAAGAAAAAAGTAGAATGAAGCTGCTAAAGAGTGCACTTGGTGAAATTGTTAGTCGAAGTCAAAGATCTCGCAATGTGATCTCGAACAATTATAATTACGAAATTATCAATTCTATTGATTCAAGCCACGTTGTATAGGACCTCGTTTGAATAATAATGCAGGTACAGCGTCGAGGCTTGTACACCCGAATTGTCTCCATCTAAGACGGGTCAACGTTGAAAAGTAGAACTATAAACGATCATATCAGCCGTATGAGGGCCATGCAGCAAATTAAATTCAGTTTGGGGTCAAGTCAACTGCTGTGAATCAGCCGTTTCGTCAGACCGAAGGCTTCTCTAGCTCTGGTCAGGTCAGAGCAGCATTTATATGCCTGTCGAAATAAAAAAACTGATCTTACCAGATACTCAGGTGCTTCACTAAGCTTTTGCTCGTTAATCACTGCCTGTGAAGATCAACGATGATCTTCTTGCGTCAATTTCTGCACGTATTCCTCGTGGCAATAGTCAATGGTGTCCGCAACAGATTTGTCTTCGACTTCCTACCCACGAACCATCCCGTGTTAGCAAGAACATTATACTGCCAAAAAAAACAAGAATCAAAAGGGTGCATAAAAATATCTAATGTAACCTTTCACCTTTTTTCCTTTTATTTTCAATGGTTTTAGACCACCCACAAGGAGTTTTATTTTGTACACTATCTTAACAATAAGCTGACCGAATTCAATGTTAAATAAATAAATGTGTGAACACTTTATTCCTTGCAACCTGCAATTTAAACAAAATTTCAATTTTATACAAATTAATTTTCATCCTGAGTCCTTATAACCTTATAGCTATTTATGAACAGTCAATGAATCCGTTTGTTTGAACAATATGATAAAAATAATTGTCTCTAATACGTCTCAAAATTATTAATTGAACTCTCTCTAAGCCCTCGCCACTGCACCGTCTATAATTCTACTGATTTTTTGAACGATAATAAACTGGAACGTTTAGCATTTGAAAAACTGTATGCCTATAATCGCTAAACTATTGCCTTGGGCATCATCACAAAATCAAAAAGCAGGTAATCGAAATGTTTACCTTGCTTTAGTTTAATATCACGTTTACTCACGAGGATAGTTTATTATGGAATCCAAACATGTGCTCTATCCAGGTTTGTACTGTATACATACGTAATCGTAGTTGAAATTCTCAATCCCCCAAAGACCATTCTTCCCTCCATAATTACGAAGAGCAAACAAACGAAATGGGCATCCGATTGCATGCGGTGTATAAGTTTAGCTTCCTACCTTTTCACAAAGTTCATTAGACATTCAAAAATGAAGCTCATAACTGTGACGTTCGTAACGCTCGTCTTGACTATTGGAATTTGTGAAAAATATTTTCACTCACCTGCAGTTGAACTCATTGAAAAAGTTCACGAAGAAAGTTTTGCGGAGGCGATTTGTTTCGTTTGCGTTGACGGTGCATTTTTAAGTTTGTTTTTGAAAATACATTCCAATATTCCAGTGGTCATTTTTGATTCGCATTCACCGAATATCTCTTCGAATGCTAGTAAAAGTCTCTACGGACACGTTATGATAGTGGTTGAAGCTGTCAGCGAGGATCCAAATGATATCGAAGTCCTGCACGAATTAATACTCCAACTTGGAGTTCGAAATTTTGCAACCATCATTGCAGAGGATCTTGATAGATTACGACGGTATTTCTCGTTCCTTTGGGAGAAGAAATTTAGGAGGACTTTTGGAATTGTCAATGGAACCTTCTATGCATACTTTCCGTATGCAGATTCAACACTTCTTCGGTTTACCAAATTGAATCCTCTCCCCAATGCACAGATGAACCTAAACGGACACGTTATACGTACTGCTGTCAAATTGGACCTGCCTCGGTCATTTTGGTATACTGACAATCGTGGTGTTCGAAAGGTGGGGGGCTTTGTTGCCCAAGTGCTGACGCACTTTCTTGAAAAGTACAATGGAACTTTCGTCGATGCTCTGAAGAATAATTTTGAAAAAATGAAGGAAATGGACGCAGTTGTAAAGGGTAACATGGATGTCACTATGAACCCTTACATTCCTACCGAGGGCATTCAACTAAGTTATCCTGTTAAACTGAGCAGATGGACGATAATAGTTCCACTAAGGGGCTTCTTAGATCCAAATGAGTACTTCTTAAGGCCGTTTTCACCGACACTCTGGGTTTCCATCGGACTGACTTGCTTGTACATTATCCTTATGCACATGCTGATGAACATTTTGTTGGGTCTGCCACCAAACATTTGGCATTCATTTAGCCAAATGTATTTAACAATGTTGAACATGTCTCTGGATCAGGAATACTTCAGGGCCTATCGTTTCCAGTTCATTCAAAAAATGTTCGCCTTCATCATTGTGAATTTCTATCTGGTGTTTCTGACATCATTTTTGACAGTCTACATAAAAGTGAAGGAGTACGATTCGATTGAAGAGCTCATCGATGATGGTTTTCCTGTGATGATGGCCGAATACTCTTGGAACAACACTGACCATAAAATATTCCCAAAGGACTTTGAGAAAATCCTTTTAATTGTTCCGGCAGCTGAGCTGGTTAAGACGCGTAATTCTGTGCAAAATACAACCTATGCCTATGGCGGAGGCATAGATTCTTTTAACTTTCTACAAAGTGTGGTCGCGAGATATTCGAGGCCAAAGTTCAAGTCGTTAAGTGCAAGTTTGAATCAGGCCTTGTATGCATTTCTTTGGGCCCAAAATGCTCCACTTCAGGAAGTTTTGAGTCAATTTATAATAAGAATTTCTGATTATGGATTAATAATAAAATGGACGCAGGACGCAGTAATGCAGGGATCTCAAATTGTGAAGAAATATATGACGATTAAGCCTGAGTCTTCGGATATTTTGTTCCCTCTGACGGTTAAACAGTTGCGGTTTGCTTGGACTTGTCTTTTGTCGGGATTGACAGTTGCTTCTGCTGTTTTCTTGGGAGAAAAATTTGGTGTTGCTTTGTGGAAGTCGTTTTCGTTTAATTTTTAAAAAAGAATTTGAAACACCAATATTACAAGAAAAAATGTAGTTCTTTTACTTTTTAAGCCTTCAGAATAATATTTCATTTGTATAAATAATATGAATAAATTTGGACAGGAACAAAAGTTTGACGATGATAGAGAAATGTAAAGTTACTAGTTTTGGTGAGTTCTGTAAATTATTATTCGTAGCTTTGCCTTGAAATATGTTTGCAGAAAAATCAAGCAAACTGAAAGAAATCGTCACCATTACAAAAGTGAAACACTCTTCAGTATTAAAATTGTAGAAATTCACTTCAAAAACTGTGCTACGTGCCACTCAAGCAACGAAAAAAGTGCAATCACAGTCACAGATGTGATCACAATATTGGCCACTGATATCTTGTAATTTAACATACCTTTATATTTATCTTTAAAGCAACGTGAAAGGTGAGGCCTCAACCATTGTTTCTTTATCGATTCAAGAACTTTAAGATGGAATTCGTGGAATTATCGAGGTGAAAATATTATGAAAAGAGTTGTTGCTGCAAATGACATTGTGTTTCATTGTTAATGGCGTAACTTCCTCTTTGCAATTAAATAAATATCTATTAATTTCCTATTTTTTTCGTTTAAAATTTTTGTTTTGATTGGAAATGAGATGTCAAAGACATTTGCCCATTTTTGACAGCTGTTTATTGATATGACAACTGTCGCATATTTTGAAATTTAATTATTAATGGGGCAGACATTTAATAAGTTGTCATTTTACTATTTGTCACCTGTCACACTTGTCAATTTTTGTTTAAAATAGGGCCCATTGTAGGTCATCCTTCGCATGTTCAAAAATAGTTTAAGATTGGGCTTATACCAAACTTTTATTGGATGGGAATATCTATACAAAAATGGAAACAATTGAATTGTGCATGCAGTTTACAATTAAAATCGCGCGATTAAACTAGAATTAGAGTAGCCTGATGGATGTCTTATTTGTTAGGGAAAATACAGCAGAATAACCAAACTATACACTGTGAATATATGTATAGCTCGTAGCTATCACTTTGAGGAAGAGTTCCTAAAAAGTAATTCCGTATAATTCATCTTCAATGATGATGGTTTTTAGTACAGTATAAATTGATTTACATGTTAACCTTCTAATACAGGTGTACCTACACCTACATATGTATAGGTATACATATTTGTAGCCAAATCATCAAAGTATAACACGTAATCTTAATTGTATAATAATCCAGTGTCCTGAAGTTTGTTTGTTTCTGAATGTATTCTTAGTGAACTCTTAGCCAAGTCTACCAATTATTCTGAAAGTTGACATTTATACGTAGTAAATGGTCGCAATATATATTATTATAATTTCTGTAAGTCTGAACCCTGCTTTTTCTGTATCATCAGAGTTGGAATCAGAGATTAATTTATTAACTTCCCATAGGAAGTTATTGTAATGGTCCGATTTGTCGAACTGAAAATTTTGACATTTCTTGACGTTTCAAGGTCCCTAAAATCGAAATAAAAGATTTGTAAGGGATGTATGTATGTGCGTGCGTGTGTACGTACGTCCTTACGTTTGCGACGTTTTTTTCGTTGTCCATACCTCAAGAACCAGTAGAGATATCGACTTCGAATAAATTTTGTTCTACAGATAATAATGCAGAAAGGGCTCTCAAGAAAATTGCGGGGGTGGTTTTTTTTTACCATAGCAATTTAAAAAAAAGGTGAACATTTTGATTAACCCCAAATAACTCACGAACCAATAACGCTAGAGACTTGAATTTAATTTTATATTATATATTGTAACGCGATACTAAATAAATATATTTTTGGAAAAAAATTCCAATTATAAATAAAAATAAATTAGGTGGCACAACAGTCTGTTGAGAACTAGGGCCTAGTGACTTACAACTCTCAACCATTCCTGTGTGCGAGTACTGTTATCAGGGATGGAGGGGACCTACAGCTTTAAGCCGAACTCGAACTGCTTATTTGAGAAAGCACTTTTCATGACAAGAATTACACTTGGAGGATTTGTCAATTCCTCTTAAGAGGCAGTAGCCGTGAAAAAACTTTAGATAGTACAGGCAAGGATTGAACCCAAAACCTCTGGCATCACAATCCAACGTACTAACCATCATGCCACGGGTACTACATACATCCAATTAATGGTTTTTTACAAACAAAAAATGATTTTATCTCCAAAACTATTTTGTGCAACGATAAATAACATTTTTAATATCTGGCAAAATTTTCAGAAAAATCGAATTGACAGTTTTTTTTTACAAAAAAAACTAAAAAAAATAAAATTAATAAAAGTTGATAAAAATTGATTTTCGACTCAAATATCTTTTCAAAACTTTGAGATATTGGCTTTAAACTAATTTTATCTTTTACTAGATAGATAGAAATATTGTTGTCAACATTCAGTAAAATTCTGAGAAAAATCGAATTGACAGTTTTTTTTCAAAAAATAAAAACCTAAAAAAAAAATACTAAAACTTGGTGAAAATTTACCTTCGACTCAAATACCTTTTCAAATATTGAAAACATTGGCTTCAAACTAATTTTTTCTCCCAAAAAATATTGTTTTCGACATTTTTGTTCATATACATATACATATATAGGTATATATATGTTTATATAAGAAATACAAACTTTTTAAGAAATTCTACTAAAATTGGTAAAAATTGGTTTCGACTGAAAATCTCGTTAACAAAATAGATTTTGAAATCAAACTATTTCATTATATGCAAAATATTGATGGTAATTTTAAAATTTTTAAGAATAATTCAACTGGCAACTTTTTTAACAAAACACGAAAACCTATATACACTTTTAAGCAAGAGAAATCGACAGACAGGATGGGAAGTTATCAGTGTGGGTCGTAATTTTTTTTCAAAGCGTATATAATATACAATTTAATTCAAGTTACAATGGTTTTTGGTTCGTAAAATGTTTTTGGTAAACCAAAAAATGTTCACTTTTTTTTAAATTACTATGGTAAAAAAAAACCACCCACTCAATTTTTTGAGAGCCCTTTCTGCAATATTATCTGAATAATAAAATTTATTTGAAGTCGATATCCCTACTGGTTCTTGAGATATGGACGAGGAAAAAAGCTCTCCGAAAGTACGGACACACGCATGCGCAGACATCTCCCTAAAAACTTTTAGTATTCTAGGGACCTTGAAACGCCAAAAAATGTCAAAATTTTCAATTCGAGAAATCGGAACAATTACAATAACTTCCTATGAAAAGTAAAAAATGCTAACGCTAATTAAACACCTTAAATACAAATTTGCAGGTTTTTAGGATAATTTTTCAGTGTGGACCGCATAAAAGACTAGTTTTTCATTTACATTACATTCAATAAGAAAAATTATTTAAAACTAAAACTAAAATTAAAATTATTTAAAATTAAATTTAAATTTTTGAAAATTTTATAAAATGAAATGTGCATAGGTAGGTAGTACAACCAAAGCGTAAAAAAACGTTTAATTCAAACGTTAAATTTACAATATTTACAAGATTAAGATATGCCATTAACAATTAAAAACAATATCAGCACAATTATCATTATGGATGCGTTTGAAGCACAATGTCGTTATTTATCATGACAGTTCGTGAGGTTCAGGTGAAGTAAGAATAATTCTTGGATTTTTCTTGCCCTCAATATGGAACCTCTAATGTTAAAATGGGAAGATGATTTTTCTATAAAAATACGGTTCATTTTGATGTATTTCACGAAAAAAATCAGTAAAGATAACACAATGCTGGTGATCGACCGTTTTGAGTTCTTGTGTTAACTAAACTTTAAAAGTTTTAATTCATAAGTCTTAATGCAAATTACGATGTAATGTAATTTTTGAAATGCCAAAGATCGACAGTTAATCTTCATTACCACAACTGGGTTATATTCTCAGTTGTTTTTGATCACCACCCACGTTTTCCTTTCTTCACATTACGAACTTGTCTCAACAGCTCAAATCTTTCCACTTGTTTAACTATTTACGGTCGAGAAGGTGCTTCTCGACGAAATACGAAATTTTCACCACGTCTTCCCTTTTTAAGTAATAACATTGAACAAATGTTAAAAGATGACGGTTTGAT
Source organism: Eupeodes luniger (assembly GCA_951509635.1). Lineage (NCBI taxonomy): Eukaryota > Metazoa > Arthropoda > Insecta > Diptera > Syrphidae > Eupeodes > Eupeodes luniger. Next base: position 74,528,450 of record OX608075.1, on the reverse strand, counting down.
AATTGATAGTTGTCCAAATAATGCACTATTCATAATAAAACCTCTTATTCAAAAATCTTTTCTTTATGAGATTTTTGGACAAAAAAGTTGTATTTAAAAATTCGATCTACATATGTACAGGTTTCTTTCTTATTTTATTGAAATGTCGTCTATAAAACTTATTATTCATTCATAAAACTAACAGAAATTAAAAAAAAATGATTTGAACTTAAAGGAGAATAATATCAAAAAGCCTTCTAAGAGTCATCTAAATAGAAACAGATTGAATTCCCAATAACCTCTTGATATTCACAAGTAAAGACATGAGCCATGACAATGCACAGCCACAAATAATATAACCACATGGTCAAATATTAATTATACAGAGCACACATTTATTGAAGAATTTATCGTTTATCTTCACTTCAAATAAAGTCAGATCATTGTGGCAATTAATACATGACAAATGAATTCCCTCCTCATACCTAGGTTCTTTTTTTTTTCTTGCAAAAGGCAGATCTTGGGTCTTTATTAAATTTGTGTCTCTTATTTAAATTAAACATGAATTAAGGGTAAACGATTTTTAACATAAATAAACTGTAACTTTTGACACAGCTTATTTTTTTTTTGTCTTGGAAATTTTCCAAGAGTATTGAAAGTTTAAATGAAACAGAAATATAAAATTAAGTGTGATTTTATCAAGTTGGAACAAAACCAACTCGTAAATTATTGTGAACTGCTAAAGATTTCAATGCAGTTTAAATCCAAATTAATTTAAATATGTAACCATGGTCATCGAATTCTGAAAACCTCGATTTTAAAAAAAGAAGAAACTATTCAAATAAAACAAAAATACTTTCTGGCAACTCTTGCTGCAAAATTATGCAAAAGAATCTGGCGCCAATTTTCATCCACAGTCAATTGGTTGATAAATTACTTCCAATGCAAAACAGTCTTCAACTTTGTCTAAGTTTTGAATAAATTTTTCAAGCGTACTTCTCATCTTCATCTCATCCGAAGAGTCTGTTTTTCACAATTTTACATCAGATTCTAGCCAAGGCAAAAAAGATGGAGGCGGTCGGGCTTTCGAGGCAGAGCTGTCCACGATCTTTTAATCTTCTGGATAAAGGAGATTATTAGTAATACAAATTCTGTTGGGGTTCTACAGATTTATTATCTACAAGTCAAATTGTTTTTCGAGATTTTTTTTTTCTTTCTCGTTTATTATGGAATCTCTTAATTTTAAAACACCACCCAGACCCAGAAGTTTTTTGTTTGCTCTGTTTTTTGGTGCGGTTTTGAATGCAAACAAAAAAAGCTGAATTCAGGAACATTCTTCTATTCTTTTATTAACTGTTCTGCACTGCATTAAATTAAAACAGCACTATGCATAAAAGACCTAGAATCTGCATAATGATGGGGGAGATGGAGAATGGTCATTGACTGCATGCAGGGATTTACGGGTGTTTTTGTATTCGTTGTTTTTTTTACAGGACGGACTGTGAATCTTTTTTAACGGTATAGTATACATATGTAGGTATACTATTTTTTTTTGTATTTCTTTTAGTGAAAAAGGGTTTTTTTTATTGATAGCCCGAAGCTATTTCACAGCGGTTTATGCTTTTGTTCTCATTTATTTTGCAGTTGAAATCCACCTCCTCCTCCTCTGTGAAGATTAAAAGGATGTTTTCTTTTAAAATAATGCGAGAATGACCATGGCGTGGACGCAATTAATTTTTCACAACTATTTCTCATTGTTGAGATTATTTTTTTTATTTGTAAAAAAAAAGTGAAATAATGGAGACACGAGATACTCGTAGCTTTAGGTGGTACTTCACAATGGTCTTAAAAACTGGGTTTAGGTCTCAGCACATCGACGAAGGGTGATAAATTCCTTTCTTCTTTTTCAGTAGCATCAGAATACTTGAAATAGGGGGGTTCGGAAAGAAATCTGAAATAAACGTGCGTCACCTTAAAGTACTTTAGTGTACATAAAAAGGTTTGTTCGGTTAAAAATTGTGGCAGGTTGATTCTTTCTTGGAAAATTCCTCTTTTTAAAATAATACCGCTTTTTAACTTTACAAAAATAAGAAAGGCTTTTAAAGTTTAAAAAAGGCGTGTGTATATAAGCAGACTGCATTTTAATGTCAAACCTATTCACCAGGATTCATCAATAATCAGAATCAGGTAGAAATAATTGTTAAGTTAGATTAAAAATAACGAATATATTGAGTAACCTCAGGATCTGAATTGCTTAAAAATAATATTATCAGATGTTTCCAAGCAGGTTTCTAAGCCAAACTTTTCGACGGTGGATTAATTATTGCCTTAACTACAGTGGAACGACATTTTTTAGACAAAAAAAAACTTTATTTGTAGTTTTGTATTGATTTTAAGGTGGTATTTGACTCTATAAACAGAAGGTCTTTATTATATAAACTCGAAGTAATCGGTGTGTTAACAAAGTTTATTAGTATCTATGAGCAATTGCTACTGAATATGTCTGCAGTGGTATGTACGTACGTTCGCAAAGTTTTTTGTCGTCCATATAGCTCAAGAACCAGTAGCGATATCGACTTCAAATAAATTTTGTTATACAGATAATAATGCACTTAGATGCAGAAAGGACTCTCAAAAAAATTGCGTGCGTGAGTTTTTTACCATAGCAATTTTAAAAAAAGACAAAAATTTGGGTTAACCCAAAATATCTCACGAACCAATAACCCTAGAGACTTGAATTAAATTTTATATTATATATTGTAACGTGATACCAAACAAATAAAGATTTTATCACCAAAATAATTTTATGCAACGAGAAATAACGTTTTTAACATCTGGTAAAATTTTGAGAAAAATCGAATTGACATTTTTTTTACAAAAATATAAAAAAGCTAAAAATTAATAAAAGTTGGTTAAAATTGATTTTCGACTCAAATATCTTTTCAAAAATTTGAGATAAATAAAAATATTGTTTTCGAAATTCAGTAAATTTTTTATAAAAATCCAACAGTCGATTTTTAACTTCCCATAGGAAGTTATTGTAATGGGTCCGATTTGTCAAATTGAAAATTTTGACATTTCTCGACGTTTCAAGGCCCCTAGAGTCGAAATAAAAGATTTTTAGAAAGATGTCTCTGCGTGCGTGTGTACGTACGTCCGTGTTCCGTATGTCCGTACGTTCGCGACGTTTTTTTCGTCGTCCATAGCTCAAGAACCAGAAGAGATATCGACTTCAAATAAATTTTGTTCTACAGATAATAAGGCAGAAAGATGCAGAAAGGGCTCTCAAGAAAATTGAGTGGGTGGTTTTTTTACCATAGCAGTTTAAAAAAGGTGAACATTTTGGTTAACCCTAAATATCTCATGAACCAATGACGCTAGAGACTTGAATTAAATTGTATATTATATATTGTAATGTAATACAAAACAAGTATATTTTTGGAAAAAAATCCAATTTGTCACCTCGAAAATTTTACGACCAAAATATGATTTCATCTCCAAAACAAAGAAAAATCTAATTGACAGTTTTTTTTATAAAAAATAAAAACCTAAAAAAAACATAACTCAAAGTTGGTAAAAATTGAATTTCGACTCAAATATCTTTTCAAAAACTTGAGACTAAGGCTTCAAACTTATTTTATCTTATAAGAAATATTGTTTTCAACATTCAGTAAAATTTTGACAAAAATCGAATTGACAGTTTTCTTACAAAATATAAAAACCTAAAAAAAAAATTGATAAAAGTTGGTAAAAATTGATTTTCGATCTTTTCAAAACTTTGAGATATTGGCTTTAAACTTCTTTTATCTTTCAAAAAATATTGTTGTCAACATTCAGTCAAATTTTGAAAAAAATCGAATTGACAGTTTTTGTACAAAAAATTAAAAACCTAAAAAAAATTTAACAAAAGTTGGTAAAAATTGATTTTTGACTAAAATTGCTTTTCAAAAATTTGAGATAATGGCTTGTTACTAATTTTAACTTATAAGAAATATTGTTTTCAACATTCATTAAAATTTTGAGAAAAATCGAATTGACAGTTTTTTTTACAAAAAAAAAAAACCTAAAAAAAAAACAATACTAAAACTTGGTAAAAATTTACTTTCGACTCAAATAGCTTTTCAAAAATTAAAAATATTGGCTTCAAACTTATTTTATTTCACAGAAAATATTGTTTTCGATATTCAGTAATTTTTTTTTATAAAAATCCAACAGTCCGTTTTTTCATAAAAAAATAAAATCTACAAAAAATAGTACGCAAATTTGGTAAAAATTGATACATATAGACATACTTTTAAGCAAGACAAATCGACAGAAGGGATGGGAAGTTATCAGTGTGGGTCGCATCCCAGCCTCTTTTTTCATAAAAAATTGAAATCTACAAAAAACAGTACGCAAAGTTGTTAAAAATGGATGTTCGGTTCTCGATATCTCGTGAACAATAGAAGATATTGGCTTCGAATTATTTCCATTCATCTAATTTGTATTTGTTTATATAAGAAATAAAAACTTTCAAGAAATGCTACTAAAATTGGTAAAAATTGGTTTTCGACTAAGAATCTCGTTAGCAAAAATAGATTTTGAAATCAAACTATTCCATTATATGCAAAATATTGTTGGTAATTTTTAATGTTTTAAGAATAATTCAACTGATAACTTTTTTTAACAAAACACGAAAACCATCAAAATTTAAAGCAAGACAAATCGACAGACGCACGGGATGGGAAGTTATGAGTGTGGGTCGCATCCCAGCCTTTATTTTTGCTTAGAAACTGGTGTCCCACGGGGATGTGTTTTAAGTCCGTCAATGTTCGCCTTGTTTATAAACGATATCGAGAATCGTATACCAGGGGGAGTTTCTTTTGGCGATATATTTGTAGAAATGTTATTTTATGCTGATGACCTTGTTATTTTTGCACCAGCATCGAAGTTGTCAACGGATTTAAACACCTAGGTTTAGTTATTTCGAGTAATTTGAGTATCAGTGCTCGTACAAAAGAAAAACTGGCTGAAGCCAAGTCAGCAGTTAATTCAATGTGGTCACAATTTTTTTCGAAGTCTTTTGTCGACGAAACGTCCAAATTCAAAGTGTTCAACGCCACACTTAACTCCTGTTTCTGCTATGGTAACGAAGTCTACGGCAAAGGATATTGAAAATATGCAAAGAAATGAAGGCTATTGCTGACTTTTTAACCAAAGTTATAAAGAACTGACAACAACTTATACAAAAGAATACTTCTTGTTTCCCTTCGATGCGGTTATACTCCTTTTAAGAATTGCCAAGCATTTTGCTTTGGAACTTTCAATTTAAGTACAATCAATATAGCAGAATGGCAAAAGTAAAGTGAGTGCTGTAGACGAACAAAGGTATCTAATGCATATTGATAAGGCTAGTCTACCTCTAGGGCTATACATAAAACTTTAAATTTTAATCTAGGTGAAAATAATTATGTTAGAAGGTTCTTTTCTGCCTCTGATATGAGCCTTATATCGAACTGATATTAACCCTATTTGTGGCTTATGTAACTTTACTCAAAATAAAGAGCTCTATCTTTTCTTAGCGATATGTCCCATTTTGCAAGATATTCGCAGACTTCATTACAATAAAAATTATCTTTCGTATGACGAATTTTTGAGTGTCCTCAATGGAGAGATGGATGGAAGTTGCTGGTTCGTTTTATTTCTCAAGCGAATATTTACAGATGTACATATGCATATGAATTTTTCGTGAGTAGTACACAACGGAAAAAAATTTGTTTTAACTAAAGTAAAAGCGCCTAAGATTTGAAGAATTTTTCACATTTTTCCTTTTAGCTAAACTGTCTAACTATCATTTTTAAAATAACAAATGTAACAAATATATAAAACAGTCAAATTTTTAATATTTCCTTCACATAAAAAGAATATTAAGTAAAAATTGAAATAGTCCTTTTTTTCTTTTTTTACATTATAATTTATAATTCCATTCTTTAATTATTTTTTTAAAAGCCATCCTTTATAATCTTTACTACAAAATTGTACTTATTTATTATTATTTGAATCAATAATCAATATTAAAAAAATGGTTTAAAAAAAAACATATTTGAGGAGTTAACCTGTATGAAGCCATTAAACTAGGATGACCTTGCACAAAAATTTAGCTCAGTAGCCCCAGCGAAATGAAAGTTGAATCTGAGTTAGGTCAACAAATTTGCTAAGAGTTCAAGTACTGCAAATCATCTTTTTTTTGACAACTGGCCTTGTTAAACGAATTACTCAATTTTCCTTAATCTTGATTTTTCCATCAAAACGTTCAAACTGATAATTTCAATTTGTCACAATTAAACTCCATTTAGATACGATTAATTGAACTGAAATTTATAGGAACAAAAAAAAAACAAACAACTTTCAAGAAAATTCAAAACTTTGTATTCTCCTGTTCCTTGTATAATAACCAATAAATTTTCTAATTTTGTTCCCAAAGTTTTGCTTGTTTTTGCTACGATACAACTTTCATTGATTGCTTTATAAGTTCTGATTCCATCCAAGTAAAATATTGTACTTACACTTTTTTTCTTTGTTTCCATTTATAGCACCAAATTGCACTGAGATAGGATAACAGTAAATTCATAAGCTTCTTAAAGTACAGATGTTAGGTATTTATAGTATAGAAATCATGATAGTTTATACAATTAAATTGAAATAGAATCAAACAGTTGTGGATTTGGCTTTATAAAGGCGCTATTTAATGGAATTTAAAATGATATAATTTAAGTTCTTGAATTGTTCTTGACTAATTGATGAACACTCTTTCTTTGAAATACCCTCAAAGTTACAAAAAATTCAATGTTAAAGTAACTGTCATTATGGTTTGCCAAGTTGAAATTTCGATTTACACGCACACTTCCAAAGCTAATATCAACTTTCCACGACAGTGTTCAAAGAGTATGAAAATGAGAACAACGAATTTGAAAGTGCTTACCTAACCTTAAATGGACAAGTTTTGGCAACAATTAGTTGATAAGAGAAAATGTATTAAATCTGATTCAGAATGTGGGGATTATAAACTAAATCGGAATGGTTGAAACTTTCTGTTTCATTCTGTGTGGTTTTTTGATTTTTAGGTTTTTTCTATCTACATCTAAAAAATCGTTTTCATTATGACCGGTAGATGGCTATTTTGTGTTTGAAATGGTAACGTTGTGTGAACTGTAGTTGAAAGAAAAGAGGAAGGATAACTTATATGGGCCATTGGCCATAGTAAAATGCAGCTTTTGTTTATTTAAAAAAAATGTTTGATTAAGAAAGCTTTTGACTTTAAAATCAAATAAGAAATATCATAATCACATGGCAGATAGTTAGGTACTTCTATTTCGTTATATTATTAGAATCACTTGAACATTTCAATTTAACAACCAACGCTAATTATAAATTGTTCGAAATGAGTTGAATCACTTTGGTGTACCACCAAGCATTTAACTATCAAAAAATTAACTATCACTATCAGTTATCACATAATCCGATTCCATGTAGAAATATGATAATAATTTATTACTATAACTTTAATATTGATATAAACTTTTATTTTAATAACTTTAATAATTGTTCGCAAAAAGTGCTATTCGTAGTTAAGACGACTCAATTATTGGTTTCGTCACAAATTCGTGTACCTATTCAAAATACGTTTTATTTTAATAATGTTGCAACTGATCAATTCCAAACGAAAATAAAATTCAATTTTTCCATTTATAAAGTGTGTCTGCACCATAACAATCGAACATTTTAAAACAAATCCTTCGTGCATTTTTCTAATGTCAATGCTGAAAATTCAAGAAATTGATGTATATTTTTATTAATGAAATACTCATAGTAAGAATAAATTGTGCATGTCTAACAAAGGTTTTATTTTTGAAGTGGTTTATTCTTGAGATGACAGTAGCAAAATTATAGTTAAAATTTTTATATTTAAGCGAAAATTTTCTATTGCAAAATCTGCAATCGATGAAAAGCTCCGACTGGAAAAAAATCAGCTGTCAAAACGAAACCACAATACCCGTTTTGTTATTGTTTTCATCAAAGTTGCCATTTTTGTTCAGTTCTTTTTATCTGTCAAAACGTCATTTTCCAATATTTTTCTAGAGTACCCACGGTTAACAACTCACAATTTCCATAATTTTCCAATCACTCTCCAACGTGCTCTTGTCCTTTTTTTTATTCTGACCCAAAACAGCCAAAAAGGGTCTCGGTCCCATAAATGAATATATCTTAAAGGTTTCACTGAAAATCCTTCCCTGGGGCATCAGGCAATAGTAGACGAAAAGTTTTTGCACTTTATGCGTTATGGTGTTGTTTTGTGTTCCATTGAACTTTGCTTGTTGAAGAAAACTATGAAACAAAATGAATAAAAGTACAAAACTTTCTTTCATTATTCCACCTGAAATATAACTTATACTTAATTCCAAACTATTTAAATGGAAGACAAGATGGGATTTCCGCAGCTTTTTGTTTTTGCTCATGAAAGAGAAGATAATAATATTTTCTGGAGATTACGGTAATGAGTATTATGTTGTCGATTTTAGAGAATTGGGTTCTCTGGGTGTAAATCTGTAAGGGTCTTTCTATGGAAATATGTACCATAATTCTCGGATTTAGTTTCTTTTTTATTAGCTTGCAATGAGTCGGTTATAGTACACTAAATATAAATATCCGTTTTATAACCATATATAACTATAAAAATCTTAAGATTCAAGGACTTCATTTGGAAAACTATAATTGCATTTTATTTACTACACCATACGTATACACGAACATTAGTGCAAAAGTTGATCCTTTCCGGTACTGGTTTTTGTTTGCTTTTTATTTTTGTGTAATTTTACTTTCTGTGTGATGTAAGAATTCCTTTTGATATTATTGAAAGTACATACTTATTTTGCAGGACTGCAATTGAGGCAAATGCTTAATTATTGCTTGGAGAACTTAAGATAAATCAGACTGAGAGTTGTGAAAATAATAATTATAGTGTTGAAGTGGTTTGCTCTGGAATGCCAATATTTTGTTTTACTTTTCAATGTTTATATTCAACCTTAATTACACATTCGTTACTGCAGCCAGTGGTTTAATTAACTTTTGAAGGCTATACACTATTAAGCTTTATGTGCTTTAGGTATTCCTTACTTTGGCGAAAACAAAACCTTTTTTCTATTAAATTTTAGCTAATTAAAAGATTTTTTTTCGAAACCCGAAAAGTTTTAGTTGGTCAAGTTTTTTAGTTATTTTTAAAAAGAATTTCCGAATGTAGTTAATAAAGGGTGATTTTTTAAAAGCTATAGAAAAGTTTTTCAAAAAAAAAAACACATAAAATTCAGAAAAATTGATGAAATCTTTATTTGAATCGATGTTGACCTTATCTGCACCTCAAATGGTCCATTCGCTTAGTCCAATTTTGGCATACTCTTTCCAACACTTCGGCCGGTATCTCACGAATAAATACCAAAAACACTCCATTACCAAGACCGGAATCTTTCGTACGTTTCACTCTCCAAAACCCGTTTGTTTACATTGTTGTATTTGTAATTTTGACAATTAGTCCATGAATAGATGTGAGCACAAACAAAAACAAAACGATGCCGTGGGCTAGCGGCACTTTGCACAGCAAAAACAAAATGGGGTGGTTAATAAGTTTTTTTCAGGTTTTTCTTTTTACTTTTTTTCGATGAAAAAGTCAGTTTTAAGCTTTAATTTTGCAGGCATTTTGTGGATAGTGAACCAATGTACCTTTTTGTCTTGAAAAAAGCATGTTCAACATCAGTTTATTATAATTAATTCACTAATTTACAGTAATCACTACGAAATTCTTTAAATTTCATAATAAACCTCGGATTTTTGTATCAAAGATGCGTTCGAAGAACCATCAATTTAAGGGTGCGAGTGCAATTTTTGTATTGAATTCTAATAAATTTTCGTTAACGAACGGCCCAAATATTTTGTTTGCAAGTAATTAAAATCTGTATCAATTTAATTAATCCAAGTATATTTATAGTTTGTATATTTAAAAAAAGAGTTATAATCGAAAAATATTTTATCCATAACATTCTTGATTGATGGAAGCACACATGTATTTGCTATCAAAAAAAAACTATGCATCAAAGGAACACAAATGTTTTAAAAAAGTAATCAGAAAGATTATAGCGAACCTGTTGAATAAATGCAGAGCAAATAAAATGTAAATTTTGACATATATCACAAAATGAAAACGTCTTAAAATCGTTCTGAATTCATGCACAACTAATTCAATAGAACATGTAATCGTCATGAATGTTTATTGTTGACGTACAGAAGTTTTTTTAATGAATTTCCACAGTTTAACGCAAAATATAATTTTCATTCATTCCTTAAAAATGTTCAAGTTTACTTATTATTGTTTGAAAAGTATGTTTAGTAAAAATGCTGCTAATAATGAAAAAAAAATAATGAGTTTTACGTATATGTTTTTGTTTTTCGTAATATAATAAATACTACCGTAGATTACATTTTATAAATGCAGAACATAGAAGAAAATATACATAAACAATAGTTTTCAGATATAAAGCAGAGGTTAGTGTAGAAAAATATTTTTAAGAAAGCCAATAATATTTTGAGTATGTTCTTTAAAGAAATTTCCGCTTCGTTTAACCTTCATCAACTTTTTAGAAAAAAAAAAATTAGCATTAATAGCAGCCAATTATTTCATAGCATATTTAATTGTTCACATTGTAAAATGTCTAGAAATGTTCATATGCTACAAAATTCGTAATTTTATGCATAAGCATAGAAGATAACATTATTAAGCAAGAAGTATGCATTTTGGCGCGTTCACCGATTTTTTTCTATTGGGTGTTCGGTTTCCGCATACTGGAATAAAAAAAGTTGCTTAACTCTATTTATTGCACTCATTTAGTTGGTATTGTGTGCAACCATATTGCCTATTTTTCTATGCCTTAAAGATGCTTTAGACAAAGCAACTTATTTTTAAAACATGGTTCCCTCAAATTTATATTCCAAAATCTAACTACAAACAAAATTCTAACTTTAACATAATCCCTCAAAAAGAAACTTTCAGGAATATTTCTGCAACAAACAAAACTAAAATTTGGTCTTGCATTTGTCGAATTTCTTAAATGATGAAAATACTAATCTAATTGACGAATCTGAACTAGCTAAAGTTGGCAATGGAACTTCACAAGTATGCTTCTCGTAGCATTTTCTGTACAAACAAATACGGATGCACCCCGCCTATTGTTTCCACCTGAACTTCTAACGTCGGTCGCCAAAAAAATGCTCTAAGCTTACTTAACCAGTTGCAGCGCATGGTGCGTTCGCAAATAATTTAAGTAAACAAAATAAAGCACTAATAAATCATTAAATAATTTGTATTTGGTCAATTTTATTTTATTTAATATACATTTACAACATTTATTTGGATGGAAATTAAAAAGCTATACAAATCTTCCAATTTAAGACCATGTCAGCACTTCAGATTCTGTTGGTTAGGATTGTTTAGTTTTTGAACGAGGCCATGAAACATTCAAAATGAAGCATTTACATGGGGCTGATTACTATAATGAAGCGTTTTGATGGGCCGAAGCACTAAATGTGAGAATGTGTTTGGTTTTTTGCATCATTTCACGCACACTTTCTCACATTTAGTGCTTTCTAGCTTGTAGGCAAACCGAAATGTCAGTCTGAGATTCCGGTCTTGGTAATGGAGGGAGTGTTTTTGATAAATACTTTAATGATGTCTTCCAATGCGTCAAATGAAGTGGGCTTGTCTTTATAGACATAAGCTTTAACATAGTCCCACAAAAAATAGTCTAAAGGTGTTAAATCGCACGATCTAGGCGAACTCACCGAACTCGCCTCTCAATAAGTCCATTGTTGCGGGTGCTGTGTGGCATGTGGCACCGTCTTGTTGAAACCACATGTCATGCAAGTCAAGCTCTTGCATTTTGGGCAAAAAAAGTTGGATATCATCTCACGGTAGCGCTACTATACACAGGTACGTTACGATTAGCATCATCTTTGAAGAAGTACGGTCCAATGATGCCACCAGCCCATTAACCGCACCAAACTGACTTTTTGTGGATGCATTGGTGGCTCTTGCAATGCTTCTTGCTGATATTCACTCCAAAATCGACAATTCTGCTTATTTACGTACCCATGGAGTCAAAAATGAGCTTCGTCGCTCACTGGAAAAAGCGCGCGATGAACTTTCTTAACAGAGCACGCATTTTTATAATAAAATTCAATAATTTGCAAGCGTTGTTCGTTTGTAAGACGATTCATGGTAAAATTATAGACCAAACTGAAGATTTTTGACAGTGAAACAAAACACGAAACGTGAGTCAGCTGTTTAAACCAGTGTTGCCAAAAAGATAATAGCTTAAAAATCACCCTTTATTTAGGTTAACAAAAAATTATATAAAATAAACAAAATGTTAGATTTTCATATTATTTTAAAACAATTAGAGTCCCATAACAGTTATTTATCTAGTAATCTCAGATCTAAAGAACTTTAAAAAAATTGTTGTTTCACTTCACCTCATTATAACGAAGCCAAATTTAAATATTAATGATACTTTTTAGCCTTTCATACATTTTTAAAACTTTTGAAAAATATTTTTAATAGAAGAAATTGTACAGGGTTTTCCGATAAGAGGTTTCAAATTGTTATTGAAAGATTTTTTTTAAAGAGAAATCAATGGATGTTTATTTCATTATGAAGAAGAAAGCATGCCATTAACAATGAAAAACTATGTCAACTGTCACTTCTTTAAGAAAAAATACGGTTAGGAAGATTCTTTCGCAAAATTGCGATCGTTGAAAGTAAACGTACATACATATGTAGTCTAGATCAATACCTTCCAATTCCGTAAATTCTGATTTATTCTTGAATTTCCCATTCAAAAATTCTGCGTATTAACGTAATTCCCGTGGCGTAGTCGCTAGTGCATGGGACTTTCATCTAGAGGTCTTGGGTTCAATCCCTAACAGTTCCACTTAAAGGTCTTTTCACGGATACTGCCTCTTGCGAGGAATTGACTTATTTTGTGAGAGTAATTCTTCTAAACAAAAGTTCTTTTTCAAATTCGAAAAATAAACTGTATGTTATAGGATTGGTTGAAAGTTGTAAGTCACTAGAGCCTGGTTCTCTACGAGCTTTTGCGCCACCTTATTAATATTATTTGACGTAGTCCCCTAGGTGAAAATGAGTATCATCATTGGAATTGACCCAAGCAGCTTGTATTTGACCGGCTTAGTTCTTTCTGTTTAATGACTTAGAAAGCCTGAAGAGATAAGTATTTATAATAAATTCGTTGTAGTATCGTTTTGGAATATAGAATTCTAAAGATCGACCAACCTTATTCTGTACAATATTTTTATGAGTTCTTGAACTACGCACATGGTTTTGATTCCTTACATCATTTATATTTGTGCCGACATCTCTAATTTGTCCACTAGTTTCACTATTGTCATGATTATGATTCACGATGACTCAAAGGTTCTTTAGTTTTTTCAAAGCAATTTTTAATGTGGGGTTGAAGAGTGTATATTTTTATTATTAGTAATGTAAGTCAAAAGATGATAACTTCAAAGGTCTATTCAAAATAAAACCTTTTGTTGGAAATCTCTATATACAATATCTTTGCTTAACTACAAAGTATACAGATCTGTATTGGGAGATGTTTTTAGAATAATTCTAATAACATAATAGAAGCGAGTCTTCAACTCAAAGGAAACGATCTTTTAATCAAATTAAATACCTGTGATTTTGTTTTGATTGTGATAAAACTGTAGTTCTAAAAATAAACAACGGCGAATTAACCAACTTTCCTATTTTCTTGCAGGCGCTACGAAGACGATGTAGAAAATGCATGGAACTGTGGATCATGGTTCGAATACCTGATGATAGTAATTCTCTCAACAATCTTGCTCGTTGGAGTCTTGGTCCTGACGCTATTCTGGATTATGTTCTATCGGGGAGGATTCGCGTGGTCAGATGATCCCACACTACAATTCAATTTGCATCCAGTTCTCATGATTGCAGGATTTGTCACATTCTCAGGATTCTGTAAGAAAAACAAAGCCATAAATAATAAGGCAAAAAAACCTCTCACCAGGCACTTTTTTAAATTATCTTATTTTTTTTCAGCAATTCTTCTCTACAGACTGTGCAGATGTCTGAAACACATCTATGTAAAACTTGCCCACATGTTTTTCCATGCTTGTGCCATTCCATGTGTAGCTTTAGGATTTTTATCCGTTTTCGATTCCCACAATCTATCCGAACCGCCAAGGGAAAACTTTTATTCATTACATTCGTGGTTGGGATTTGTGACAATGGGTCTGTTTGTTATGCAATTTGTTGTTGGTTTTTTCAGGTAAGTTGATTTTGGTTTTTATTTTTTTTTTTTTTTAACTATATAGGGATGGAATACGACTTATTGATTTATTTTTTTTGATTTAGTTTTTTGGTGCTATTGTGCTGTGAGAATGCAACTTATGGATGCAGAGCGACTATGGTGCCAATTCATGCTAGTTTTGGTTTGGTTAACTTTATGCTAGCAATTGCAACTTGTGTGACTGGTTTGGTGGAGAAAGAACGGGAATTGACCGAAATAAAGGACTTGAGGTTTGTAAAGAGTTTTTTTTTTCTTTCAAGTTTTGGAAATGGATTCGAAGAAGTTGTGAAGCAATAATTCGATTTGGCATTAAGTTTTATAGTGTTTCGATTAATTTGATTTCTGTTTTTGTAATGGGTGATTTTTTTGAGGTTAGGATTTTCATGCATTAGTATTTGACAGATCACGCGGGATTTCAGACATGGTGTCAAAGAGAAAGATGCTCAGTATGCTTTGACATTTCATCATGAATAGACTTACTAACGAGCAACGCTTGCAAATCATTGAATTTTATTACCAAAATCAGTGTTCGGTTCGAAATGTGTTTCGCGCTTTACGTCCGATTTATGGTCTACATAATCGACCAAGTGAGCAAACAATTAATGCGATTGTGACCAAGTTTCGCACTCAGTTTACTTTATTGGACATTAAACCAACCACACGAATGCGTACAGTGCGTACAGAAGAGAATATTGCGTCTGTTTCTGAGAGTGTTGCTGAAGACCGTGAAATGTCGATTCGTCGCCGCCGTTCGCAGCAATTGGGTTTGTGTTATTCGACCACATGGAAGATTTTACGCAAAGATCTTGTTGTAAGACCGTATAAAATACAGCTCGTGCAAGAACTGAAGCCGAACGATCTGCCACAACGTCGAATTTTCAGTGAATGGGCCCTAGAAAAGTTGGCAGAAAATCCGCTTTTTTATCGACAAATTTTGTTCAGCGATGAGGCTCATTTCTGGTTGAATGGCTACGTAAATAAGCAAAATTGCCGCATTTGGAGTGAAGAGCAACCAGAAGCCGTTCAAGAACTGCCCATGCATCCCGAAAAATGCACTGTTTGGTGTGGTTTGTACGCTGGTGGAATCATTGGACCGTATTTTTTCAAAGATGCTGTTGGACGCAACGTTACGGTGAATGGCGATCGCTATCGTTCAATGCTAACAAACTTTTTGTTGCCAAAAATGGAAGAACTGAACTTGGTTGACATGATGGCGCTACATGCCACACAGCTCGCGATTCTATGGCCATTTTGAGGGAAAACTTCGGAGAACAATTCATCTCAAGGAATGGACCGGTAAGTTGGCCACCAAGATCATGCGATTTGACGCCTTTAGACTATTTTTTGTGGGGCTACGTCAAGTCTAAAGTCTACACAAATAAGCCAGCAACTATTCCAGCTTTGGAAGACAACATTTCCGAAGAAATTCGGGCTATTCCGGCCGAAATGCTCGAAAAAGTTACCCAAAATTGGACTTTCCGAATGGACCACCTAAGACGCAGCCGCGGTCAACATTTAAATGAAATTATCTTCAAAAAGTAAATGTCATGGACCAATCTAACGTTTCAAATAAAGAATCGATGAGATTTTGCAAATTTTATGCGTTTTTTTTTTTTAAAAAGTTCTCAAGCTCTTAAAAAATCACCCGATAGAAAATCATCCTTCCAAATAGAAGGTAGTTATTTTCTTTTTATATTTAAAGATCCTGATACATTTTAAAACAAAATTTAAGAAGAATTATTTATTTCATCACTCTTTGGAACTATAAGAATATTCTACTTTTTCCTGCATCAAAATATTTGATATAGAAATAAAAACAACTATTATCAATTCTTTAATTAAGTTTAGTTTATTAGTTTATTTTTATATGATAAGTAATACTCCAAATTTAGTAGTAAACGTATGCATTCTACTAAATATTCGGCAAAGTTTTCCAACTATTGGCATAATTAAATCCAATGATTAGTGCGTTAAATTGTTCGATTAAAAATTTTATATGAAATGTTAATGTTTAAAGTGCTCAAAAACTGATGATATGACACTTTTAATAATAATTGCCCAGAAATACAAGTACCATAATATTTTAGCTGGAATAAAAAAATAAAATGAAATTAAAATATGTATATGTCCAGTATATATTTTTATAATACATTATAAACACTTTTAAACTTTAGCTCATCACTTTTCTTATATAAAAGTAAAGAGTTTGATAATGTTGCAAATTTAAATACATTTTTGACAATTTTATTTTACAATGCTGTATCTATTCTGTAAATTTTATTATTTAAAATGTTTTAAACCTTTAGCGCAAGTTATTGGAAAATGCCAACAATAAGGCTGTTTACCCTATGCATTTGTTATATATATATATAGTTGTAACAAGCTTATTTACGCTAAATTCTTGTTTGGAAGGTCAGTACTTCAAATACGAAATGATAATGTTGATTTATAAAAGAAAATAACTCGTTTGGGTACTGGAACTGGTGTGTTTCTCTAAATATAGATGTAAGAAACATTGATGGTTTTTAGGAATGCATTTGGTTAGCTTAATATTGGTATCACAATTGATTGTAAGAATTCTATAAACATCTTTCAAGGCAAGGAAGGTGTTTGGAAGGGAAAACAGCTAAGCGGTAGCAGGTTCATGTTTATGTACAAGAAGAAACTCCAATTTTCCTACAAAGGCTTTGTTCAGCTAAAATGGCTTAGCTGACTGAAAAAGACAACACACTTAAGCAAGCTGTTGGTCTGTAGTAATAAAACATTGCATGAAATGATCTTACCTAATCGTTAAATCATTGGGAAATAATTATGAACCGTTTGACACAAATGATATCAGAATTTATTAGATCGCTGGGAAAATTAAAGAAGAAGTCTTCGTCTTTGTGATTAGTCAGGGCATGAACATAGATGATGAGATGTTGACGGGTCTCACTCTTATCCAGGAGTTCCATGTCAAAAAGCTAATTTGCAAACTATCAAGAGAAATGAGTTGAATTAAACATTTAGTACCAAGCTTTGGCTGAACTAGCTTTGTTGACAGGCAAGTGGTGGTGTTAGTCAATTTATGGTTCACTTAATTTCATTATGTCATGTTTGGGCATAAGTTTACGCATGTAGCTAATTGTATACTGATTTTAGATCTTTTTGCAGACAATGGTAAAGTAGCTCCAATTTTTCAAATTCGTCAGCTTTATAGTTTCCTACAGTGCCTCTATATGGCTGGGTGTGTACCCATCGAAGTTGAATATTAAACTGTTTTGCCATCTCCACAAGTGATGATCAAAAATGTATTTATATTGACAAGAGTCCAATAATTGTATGGTATCTTGTCTGTCTTAAAAGATACGGACAGCGGTAGTTTATATACGATTTTGTTAAGCTAAGAGAGGACTTCTTTGGTGGCCAGGAGCTATTCCTGGAACACGATACAGTGATACCCAACCAAACGAAATGAGACACATGTATTAATTCTGTCGGAATATATTCCTCAAACCACCCTTTCATCGGTTTTCGACAGATCTGTTTAGAAGTGAATCGCTTGTTTACCAAAACTGACTCATTCTCCCAGGTAAACCTTGATGGAATGGGCACTTAGAAGTTTTTGTTAAGATCTGAGTAAGTTTAGAATAGTGTATGGTCAATATAATGTTGACACTGTTAGGAGCCCACTAGCTGTAATTGCACTAAAGCGGTATTAGATGAAACAGAATATCCTCCATTATTGCATATAAGAGGGTTGTTCTTCAACGCAATCCACCATAATGTTACTTTATATAAAGGGATCGATCTCATGAACAAGATGTACGCATTTGAAGACCAATCTGTATTTTGTAAGAGTTCCTTAATTGTGTTACGATGCTTCCTGGAAACCACTATTTAAACTTAGTCACCAATAACTTTTTACGCTTTACTTTCTAGAATTATTTGAAGTTCATTTACTCTAAAAAGGAGAAGAACACCGCGTAGCGCAGTACCTATACTGATAGTTCTTCAAGTAGTGAAATCGTAAAGTTTTGAGTTTGCAATCGTGCTTATAGATTGATTTATCTACTTTCAGATGCGTTTGCGGATGTATCAACATATTTTAAAAAAATCTTCTTTCTATGTCTAAAGCGAACTCCTTGTGATAAAGTCAAAGTTCAAACGTGCAAACTATTGCATGTAGGGCGGTTTCTACCGATTTCCCTTTCTTTAGGGCATGTTGAGCATTAGATTTTAGGAAAGACTAATAAATGTTGGGGCATTGAATGCACAACATTTTTTGTAGAAAGAAAATCTTTTGCAAATGCAATCATTCACAAATTTTAATCAATGACACTGGTCGACAAAAATGTGTCTGTCCACACAAACATAACAATACTTTTTGAAATGATAAAGATGTCCTAAATTCAAATCTTACCATTAAATTAGTCTTTCATATCAGGTATTTGAAATATACCCCTTTAAAAATGCTAAAAACAACAAAAAACAATAATTGGTATGATGATTTTGGAAAGTACAAATCTTTGTCTTCAAGATACAATTTAAATTATTTAAGAATCTTACTTAATTTCTGAATATTGTCGATAGTTATGACGCTTTATTTGACTTTATATGAAGTTCTGAGAAAACCTTTATTTTGGTGGTTTCATAGTTTTGGAAAATAAATTTTGGACTTCATTTTTAGTGCTGATTTTGAATCCAAACTTTAATTGTAACTATTTGATCAAGTTTTAAATTACCTGTTTTCAACATTATTTTTATATATTTTAATACATTTCAAAAACTTGATATAAGAGAATTGTGTAGACAACAGATTCTTTACAACAATAAAATTAACATTCAAACAACTGAAAACCGTTTTAGTATACATGGCATAAATAAATAAATAGAACTTTTTCCCCAGCCTGATAATAGGTACGATCCGTAAAAAGAACTTCTGATTTAATTATTTTGTAAGCCAAGAAAAAAATAATTTAAATTTAGTCATATGTGTGACACTATCTTAAAACAATATTTGAAAATATAAACAAACATTTTTAAACATAAACCATTATGATTAAATAGTTAACAAATGTAAAACAATAATACATTAATCTTTTTATATTTTCAGCGTCAGCAACTCAAAAATTGAACATTACATTATGAACTCATTGGGCATCGTTCTAGTTGCAATTGGAATAATTGTATCATTTGCTGTACGAAGATCCAATGCCCCAGCTACTGCCAAAGTTTATGTTACTGAACGTATTTAAATATAAGTTAATAAAAAATTTAAAAAAATAGAAACAAAAAAAAAACAAATCAAATCAAAAACTCGAAAGCAATTTGTGTAATAAGATTAATAAAAACAATTTAAAAAATAGTATAATACTTCATTTAAATTTTTACTACAAATTATAAAACAAAGAGAAGAAAAAAAAAATATATATATCTATGTTTATTAAGTAAAATTAAATATTATAAAATATACATAATTGTATATGTATGAATTTAAAAAAAAAAAATAATAAAATTGAGCCAAAAAGAATAGTAAAAATCTTACGCAAAAATTAATCAAATAAAATTTTGTACGTCTTAAGCACAAAAAAAACAAAAATCTGAAAATTTCCATTTTATTGTTTTATTTTTCGAAACACCTTAATATTGTAGAAAGAATCGTTAAATTAAGAAAACTCATACATTTGTTACAAAAAAAAATAATAAATAATGTAAAGTATTGTATTAATATAACTTTATATATTTGTTTTCACTCGTAAACGCGTGTACCTATTTTTAATAAGTATATTAAATTCGTTTTGAATTGTCAAATTAAAAAAAAAAATGAAATAAATATTTTTCTTTATATAAATATTTTGTTTGTTTTTATTTTGTTTTAAACTTTTATTTTTAAACATTATGTTTTGTGTTTCCTCGACTAAAAAGGCTTTTGAATATTCAGATATTGAGGTACTTTTTCACGTTTCTGACATACATAAGTCAAAAACTAAGCCCACATATTTTATTAAAAAAGAACAGGCTCCAATTTTTGGTAAAGCCAAACTATTACTGCTGGTTACGTCTGACGACAGTATTTGAAAATATTAACAGCACCTTAGATATCACATTGAAAGTTTTAGGTATTACACAAAAAAAACGTAATAGTTAATTTTTATTGTTTTATTAATAATGTTGCTTACGATAGAATTTCGGAAATTTGGAAACAAATCCAAGAAAACATGACCGTATTTCAATCCTCATAAATTACAATACGTTTGTACTAAAAATGTGGTATCTTTACATTCTGTAGAAAACTCATAAATATAGGCCCTGTTGCTTACTATCGCTGCTAACTTTAATTTTAAGGCAGTATTTTTTTTAGAAAATTTCTATAATAATTAAAGAACACAAACCCTTAAAAGCAATTATTGATTCTTATAAAAATGATATATTCAGAAGCCTAGGAGAGGATTCACAAATAAAGAAGACCAAAAACCTGAGTTTCAAAAAATCTACAAAACACAGTAGATAAAGGAAATAAATGCATAATTATATATATACTATATTAACATACATAGATAATATAAAAAAATACTTACCAATATTGATATAATGAAAATGAAATAACCTTACATAACACAATGATGAACCACCGAATTTTCCAGTAAAAGAAAAAATAATAATAATCTATTCGACATACATAAAAATGAAGAATTTCGTAGAAAATCATATTTAATATTCCTTACCGAATAAATTAAAAGACCTCTATTTAAAACTCATTGAATAAAAATACAAAAATAGAAAATATTTAGAAGATCTAATTAAAAAAACATATTAGATCAGTTTTATATCCATAAATTGGTTAAGTTGGTGAGTATTCAATTTATCTTGATCCTTATTGAATGAAGACAAATTGAGTTTTCTTTAATTAATTTTATTCATTTGAAGTGGATTTTTTTGTATAAACTTATTTAAGAAACTATACAACAATCAGCTGTGTTAATTTAAACGGGCGATTAAATTGTAAACAGAAGTTCAATTAAATTTAAATTCAATTGATTGAAGGAAGATTTGATGCAGTTTGGAATAAATTAATTTTTTGTTGTTGTTTCTATTTAAATAAATTTTAACGAAATATTTGTATTTTACGTTATTTAAAATTAATTTTAAAGTTAAAGTTATACAAAATGTTTGTGTCAATATAGTACATAGTAAAAGTAAATATAGTTAAACAATTTCTTATTTCTTAAAGAAATCCAACATTTGTCTAAAAATGCTTCATCTAAAGACATCCATTTCTTGCTATGGTGACAAAAACAAATAACATGTTAAACAACATCTTCGGCTCTAAATAGGATTACATACACACATATTAATATATTGAAACTAAGGAAATCTATTGGTCTTTTTTTGAAGAATGGGGGATCTCGAAAAATGCCTTTTTACGAAAATTTTAATTTGTTGATCATGCACTCTCTTTTAAGATATTTAACCCGTATAAATGTTAAAATATTTCGTAAAAATGTTAGCTTACAAACAAAAACTTCAACAACCTCTTGGACTAGCATGTGGCTTGCTCAATGTCAAGAATTTGACAGATTGAAAAAAAACATTAGTTATAATTTGGGAGTATATAAACAGCATTTAATAATGACCCCAAATACCCGTGACGTGATGGTTAGTGCGTTGGACTGTCATGACAGTTTTTTTTTACGAGTACTACCTCGTGCGAGGAGTTGAGAAATCCTCCAAGGGAAGTTCTTAAATTAGGCGTTTTGATGTGGCTTAAAACTGTAGGTGTCCTCCATCTCTGACAACATTACTCGCACCACACAGGAATGTGTTGCAAACTAAAAAATAAAATTCAAAAGTCTTCTTTTAATATTTTAAGTTTGAATATCTCAGCTTGAAAATGCGAGTATTGAGATAGATTTGATTTTCCTTTTTGAAATGTTAATCATATGAAAGCCTTAAAGCTAATATTATCAGCAAATTAAAAAAGGACCAATTTTCAAGAGTTTTTGAAGTGTCGTTTTAATATCTAGACAATATTTAGACTTTTGTAATTGTTGATTTTACATAATTTTAAAGATTTTTGCAATCTATGAACGTAGGTATAAAGTTATAAGCTTATGCTGTGTAGGAACTGTGTACTATACCTATAACTGCGCTCCACCAATTCAACTTTTTAATGTGAATTCTTTTATTATCTAATGAATATTTCTTGCAACATTTAACAATTATTTTTTAATCAAATACTCAAATCTTCCTAAAAATTAAAAAGAGAAAAAACATTAATCAATGATAGCGAAAATACATATTTGCCAAACCACTGCCAAAACATAAAAACAGTTACATTCATGATTCTAAAAAAAACATTTAAAGCACCATAACAACAACAAAAATACTGAAAGTGTGTATTTATTAATATCAAGCAACTTTCGAATTATAAACAAATACTTTTTTCTTACAACTTATTACATTTACACTGCCAAATATTTATAAATCGTGTCACTATTAATATTGCTTATACATTTGTTCGAAATAAAACTATGTAATTTTTTTATGTTTATAAATAACAACAACAATCTATTTAAATGTAATGTAAAGATTAAAGAATATTTTATACCTATAGAACTTTTCTTAAATCAAAGTTGATCGCAACGTGTTTTTTTATTAAACAAAATATTATTATTATACATAAGTAGAAATAATTTTTTATTCTAATTAAAAAAAAAGAAAATAAATATTTATCAAAAGTAAAACAATTATATACTGTAGGTTAAAACTAAATGTTAGGAATGAATGTAATGTTGTAGAACATGAATAAAATAAATATAAGATAAACATTTACAAACGAAAAGTTGTTTTAGTATTGAACCTATAGCTATATTAGTGTTATTAATGTTTATATTAATACTTTTTTCAAAGATGAAAAATGTTTAAAGCAACCGGTGACGTAATCGACAAATTATTCTCTTTTTAAGATTGCATTAATATCAATAATAATAATAGTAGTACCCGTAGCGTGATGGTTAGTGCGTTGGACTGTCATGCAAGGGGTCTTGGGTTCAATCCCTGCCTGTGCCACCTAACTTTTTTCACGGGTACTGCCTCTTGCGAGGAATTGACAAATTCTCCAAGAGTAATTCTTGTCATGAAAAGTGCTTTCTCAAATTAGCCGTTCGGATTCGGCGTAAAACTGTAGGTCCTCTCCATCCCTGACAACAGTACTCGCACACAGGAATGGTTGAGAGTTGTAAGTCACTAGGCCCTGGTTCTTCGTGGACTGTTGCGCCACCTAATTTATTTATTTTATTTATTAATATCAATAAGGTCACATCAAGATGAAAGAGTAGTATAATCTAGGCCAATCAACTTTATACCCCTTAGACCTTCTATGGAATATTATGACTTTCGTGATGTTTCTGGAATATATGAATTTTATCTTGAAATAAATGTTTATTTCTTTTTGCAAGTCTCTTTATTAAATACAGTTAAATAATGGTTTCAACTCAGAATGAGAGATAGTAAGCTGGAAAACCATTTCAAGCTTACTCTTTTAATTTCACTAGACTATATTTCTGATCGAATAATTCGATCTTAAATGTAATTTTTTTATTTTCCAAAATTTTCTCTATGATCATCAATACACTCTTCCATCTGTTTGAAAAACTTTTTTATCACTCTGCATGAGAGACCTCTAAAACATGGCTTCAGCTGGGTAAGAAATCGTGGTCCACGAAATTTATTTTTGGTGTTTGGAAACAAGAAAAATTCGTTAGATTCAGTTTTTTTTAACTGGTTTTCGTTTTCATGGTGAAGAATGAATCAAAGACTTTCATTAATTTTTCCCATTTTGCAAAAGACTTCTGACAAAGAATGCTATTCCAAATTGATCGTTATAAGTTCCTCAAGTGGAATGGTGACCATATGCACGGTAATGGCAAAGAAACATAGAGACACCACAGACAAGTTTTGTTAGATTTGAGTAGGAATGGGGGCACTTTGGGCTGGGAATTCGGCGTAAGAAAGAGACAGCACTATGTTTGAGTAAGAGAGGTGATTAAGAATACTTACATTTTTAAATAGTTGTAGTTAACGTTTGCGGTTATAGTTTGAAAATCAATCAATCCACAAACATAGTCTTTGTCCAAGTTCAGCGGTGGAAAATATTCAGCTGATAGAAGGGAAGTTCTCCCGCTCAGTGTAAGTGTCATTGCCATGATGATGAAAAACATAATGAAAGCCATTGTATATAAAACTCTTTATTTATTGAAAATAACATTCATATAAAAATCTTAAACATAAATGACCACAGTTAAAAGAGTCATAATCTTGGTATTTTGTATAATTATAATTAATTTTTTCACCCAAATAATTAATAATTTCAATAGGAGGTTGAAGATTTCCAAAACTATCAAAATATTTAATTTGGTTGCCTTTTTTATAAAACGCTACCCAGTGTGTTCCAGGACCAATTGATGAGTCTAGATTTACAATTCCACACTCGTTTTTCAAAGGTTTAGTTTTTGGTAAATTATCTCTCATGAAAACTCCTCGAAAATTCGGAATGAATTTCCTTGCAAAATTTCTCAAATCTATTTCATTTAATGCACGATTGGGTAGCGAACTTAGAAGTTTTTTGGCTGTGGATTTAAATAAAGTCCAAAACCTTTTCTATAAGGTTTAAGGTATAAGCCCTGGCCTACTGCAATGGATTCCATTTGTTGATTATGACGCTTTTTCTCCTCTAAATCTTTTTTAGCAATGCTAATATCGTTGACAGCTTTTGCTACGTCTGCAGCACCTCCCGTTAAAGCTCCAAGAGCTGAAAGTCCAGCAAACAACGGTACAAGAAATGGAATTACACCACCAATTTTCGGTACAGAAATAACTCTGGGTGTCTTAATGTTATTACTGTTTTTTCTTACTGTTTTCTTAGCAGATGATATGGCTATTTGGATTGCCTTTTCCAGATTGAAGGGTCTTTTACGTTTAATATTATTTCCAATAACTGTTATTATTTTTCTAAATGAGAGTTGCTTAGCATTTTTACCTAAATTTGACTTATAGTCGTTTTCTTTTTTATTTTTCGCTTTTTTCTTAGGCTTTTTGTCTTTATTCTTAGAACAACCCATACCGAATTTTGTTTTTGCCTTCAAAAGATTGGTAACCAATAGTGCGTTTGCCTTTTCACCTATACTAGCGCCTCCAGATTGAACTCGTTGCCAAGCTTTTTCAGTTAAAATCCTATCGGTAATGTGTCGATCAGATGTATTTTTAAATTTAGAATAAGATATATCGTGTTCCTTGCACGCTTGATCAAGCAAATTAATTCCCGGATCCCCTCGAGCTAGACGTTGTCGGAGTTTTGTTCTAGGTCCACAGTATTGATAACCAGGTAAATGTAGTTCAAGAGGTAGTTTGTTTATTAAAGTATTTATAATAAACCTTTTCCTTTCACAATGTTTCGTCGACTGATAGATTTTTTGGAATAATCAAGCATTTTAAATGATTATCTAAGCGTAAGAATGGTTGGATGTCATATGACACTTTTTAAAATATAAACTTGTCATTTATAGGAAATCATTTAGTTTTAATAACTATGCGTTTCGTTAAACAACAATGCCAGTTATACCAGTAATAAATATGGAACTGGCTAACAATATTGAAAGAAAAAAACATGGTAAACTATTCCCTCATAGTATAAGAGGGTTAATTACTGGTCCCTCAAATTGCGGAAAAACAAATGTCATGATGAGTTTGTTACAACATCCAAATGGATTAAAATTTGAAAATATCTATATATATTCTAAATCCTTACATCAGCCGAAGTATGAGTTTTTACGAAAAGCCATAAAACCTATTAAAAATATGGGTTTCTTCACTTTTGCCAATAACAGTGATGTTATTTCACCCGAAGAGGCTAAACCAAATTCTATATTTATTTTTGACGATATTGCCTGTGAAAAACAAGACACAGTTCGAGTTTACTTCAGTATGGGACGGCATCATCATATTGATAGTTTTTACTTATGCCAAACTTATACAAGAATACCCAAACACTTAATTCGAGACAATGCAAATTTACTAATCATCTTCAAACAGGATGATATGAATCTAAAACATTTATATAATGATCATGTTAATTCAGATATGACATTTAATACATTCCGAATAGTTTGTGCAGAATGTTGGAAGACAAATTACGGATTTGTGGTAATTGACAAGGATAGTCCTTTGAATGAAGGTCGTTATGGAAAAGGCTTTGACTGTTTTCTTAAGTTATAAAACAAATAACACTTTTGATTTAATACCATATGTATAGAAATGTTCTATGAGAACAGTACAGAGCAGTACAGCGAGCAGATAGTAGCAGTAAAAAGCAGTTCCACCCAGATTGAGACCCAGTATTCTTCAGTTAAGACCAGTAATCTCAATATCAAATTCAGTTTAAAAACTTTTGAACGATTCTTTCAACAACTTCGAAACTTATTAACCACTTGCTTCTGTAGGAAGAAATAAATGTTTACATTATGATGAATATAGATGTAAAACTAACAAAGGAATTAATTAAAACTACAGATGCTCTACGAAAGAAATACAAAGCTCTTAAGATCGGTAGGGAAGCTTACGAAACTCAAATTGAAGACACTCTTAAACCTCTTACGAAACCACTAAACGAATTAGTAAAAAAATAAAATATCAAACAAGATCAACATAACCTTATAGATGGTCCTTTAAAGAAAATAAAACTCAATTTTGAACATCCTCAATCACAAGAAAATGATTATGATAAGAAGAAACATTTTCATGAAGAATTCACCACCCCCAAAACTTCTATTGATGATGATGATGATGATTCAACAATTTTTTCCGTCGATAGTAATACTACTCCAAAAAGAACAAAGAACAAGTCAAGTCATAGTAGCTTTGCAGAACGCTTGTCACAAGAACAATTTCATGACACACCTAAAAAATATATAGATTTATTTCTAAATAATTCCAACACCCTTGATAAAACGTATGGTATACATTCAAAAGATAGAAAAATGTACATCGGTAATAGTGAGTTAAACCTTATCGGAAAAGATATAGAAATTAAAAATAAAACCTTCGAAGGAACAATTCAAATCTTTTAATGAAATGAGTGAAGAAGAAAAGAAAGACATTTTATTTTTATTTTTTTTAAATATTTTTATTTATTTTTTATTACATTTTTATATTTAAAAATATATATATGATGTCTGGTAGGGGCTTATATCAAACCTCTCCTTTAAAACCCTTTATTTGTAGAGAATAGAGCAGGTGGGCCACTGCTCTAAGGCTATCAATATTGGTAGTGTCCACACTACCAATCTCCTCCCAGGCGGCATCCTGCAATTGCTGGAACTCCCAGCATTGACAGCTATACTGCTTCATCCAGTTCTGCATCTCTAGTAAAATGTTTGGCTGCTTGTTTTCCATGGTAGTTCTTCTAACAGCGATTTTGTTTAAAATTGAAGACATTTTTTTAGTTTTTAAAAATTTTTTTTTTAAAGTTTAACTTCCCTTATTTACTTTGTCAAGAGTGACTGAATTCAATAGTTGAGTATGCCCTGATTTTATACTTACGAAAAAGTATAGACATTTAGCTTAATCTCTATTTATGTATGTGTTTTTTTTTTGATAAAATGTTACTCTAACATTCATAATTATTTTCTTTAATCTGTGAAATTCCCATACATATTTTTATGAAACCACAGTTTCTATTTATGACAAAATATAGAACAACTGCGCGTCCGAAAAAATATGTTTCCAGCGGACATTAGATTTTTTTCTTTTTTTTACTGATAAGCCATACACAACATTCAAAGGCTGCCGACCGTCATACACAACATTCAAAGGCTGCCGACCGCCATACACAACATTCAAAGGTTGCCGACCTCTTTACCACGCGCTCCTAACCGCAAAACATCAATACTGATAAGCCATACACAACCATTCTTTAAGTATTTTAATCCGCAGAATTATTTTCTTTAATCTGTGAAATTCCCATACATATTTTTATGAAACCACAGTTTCTATTTATGACAAAATATATAACAACTGCGCGTCCGAAAAAATATGTTTCCAGCGGACATTAGATTTTTTTCTTTTTTTTACTGATAAGCCATACACAACATTCAAAGGTTTGCCGACCTCTTTACCACGCGCTCCTAAACATTTCTTATCATCTATCCACGCGCCACAACAACAACAAACACATATATATATATTCAAACTATAACCGCAAACGTTAACCACAACTATTTAAAAATGTAAGTATTCTTAATCACCTCTCTCACTCAAACATAGTGCTGTCTCTTTCTTACGCCGAATTCCCAGCCCAAAGTGCCCCCATTCCTACTGATTTGGTTTATTTTGAAACACTCAAACATTCGACTTTTCAGAGTTATTGGCCTTAATTCATTAAAACACTGCTTTTGAGCCACAATGAAATATATATGTGATTTCCAACCTGGAAAAAACTGATTCTGGAAGACCTTCACTGCCGCCGCCGCCGGCCGTGAGTCAGAAATAGCACGCCGAATATTCTCTTACAATACGTCATTCGCCTCGGGCTTATCTGCGCTAGACACGCGACACATAACCCCAAGAAAAGTAGCCCAGCGGTGTTAAATCGCTCGATATAGGAAGCCACGCCACAGACCCAAGACGTTAGTTAATGCGCTCACTAAAAGTTTCCTTCAAAAAATTGATTGGTTGTTATATGACAACTGTCAAATAACAACAAACGGGTCTTAAACAACTCGTTACTCATTAAAAAAATTTGAGCTTTCAATTTCCAACATTTTAGTTTAGAATGTTCAAATGAATACCATAAAGTCCCGAATGATTTCAATCGTTTGATTGTAGTCAAATGATTTAAAAAAAAGAGGCTGGGATGCGACCCACACTGATAACTTCCCATCCCGTCTGTCAATTTATCTTGCTCAAAACCTTAACAAAATGTTCATAACAATATTTTGTGTGAGATAAATAGTTTGAAGTCAATATATTTCTTTATTCTCTTAATACTTGAGTCGAAACCCATTTGTTATCAGTTTTTTGTGGTTTTTGTAGGTTTTGTTAAAAAAGTTGTAATTCGAATTTTTCTAAGAAATTAACTAAAAATTACCAACAATATTTTGCATATACGTTAACGAGATTTTTTGTGGAAACGAATTTCTACCAATTTTAGTAACATTAACATTAGTCAGATTTTTATAAACATTTAAGTAAACACAATATTGTCATTAAGATGATATTAGTTTGAAGCCAATATTTTTTATTTTTCAAAAGATATTTGAGTCGAAAATCAATTTTTACCAACTTTTAGTAATGTGTTTTCTAGGTTTTAATTTTTTGTACAAAAACTGTCAATTCGATTTTTCTCAAAATTTTACCAGATAACAAAAACGTTTTTTTCGCTGCATACAAATATTTTGGAGATGCAATCATTTTCTTTTCGTAAAATATTTGGGGTGACAATTTTTTTTTTCAGTTTATTATAAAAAAAAAACTGTTAATTGTTTTTTTTCTTGTCAGTTTTTATATAATATAAAAATGAATTTAAGTCTCCAGTGGTATTAGTTCGTAAGATTTTTTGGGTTAACCAAAATTTTCACTTTTTTTTTAATTGCTTCGGTAAAAAAACAACCTTCTCATATTTTTTGGAAGTCCTTACTAATTGAAGTCGATATCTCTTATGGTTTTTGAGATATGGACGACGAAAAGAGCTTCCCGAAAGTACTCAGAAAAATCGAGAAATGTCATAATTTTCAATTCGACAAATCGGACCGATTACAATAACTTCCTATGGGAAGTTAAAAATTATTGAAATCTGTTTTAAGCTTAAATTATTGTTGTTTGCAAAATTTGAAGTGAAAATTTCCAGGTGAATTAAATGAATTCAATTTTATGTTTATAAAAGATTTCATTTACAAAAGATTGCGCTCTCCTTCAAGAATGTCGTAATTCATCCATAAAATCAAGTCTAAGTATTTTGCTTATTTAAGTTGGCAACCGTGTTATACAAAAGCTTAAAAGAAAAGCTTGAAAATACTAAATATAGAGTTTTGTTCAACGAAGGAACCTAAAAGATAATAAATCCATTATATTTCCATTTCCATCTTCATCGGTTCACAAAGTCCACATAAAAACTTACCCATCGCTATCACTTACTCTTCGTCTTCTATATGTAATTCAAACAACAACAAAAATGTCTCTTAAATAGCCCCTGCCATAGTGAAATCTAAAACACACATTCAGTTTACTTTACATCAAGTTGCCGAACGGTCAGGTTTATCTACGAACGGACGGTTGATATCTAAGCAAACAGCATAATTTTTTAAATCTTCAACATTCACGAATTTGAATATCTTACTTGAATCTTGAACTTTAAAGTTGGCCTCGATTCAGGTTCATTGTAAAACAATCTTGTGTGTTTTTTTCCTTACAAAAAAAAAGATCTTATAACTATCCCCACTAAGCCCGATATAACTCATTTAAAAAGACTGCATTTGAAAGTATTTTGACCCCCGGTCTTCCTGAATTCATCATCTCATTATTACGGTCTCGGTTTCGGTTTAGTTCCTAACCTGCTTCTGGCTTCTGCTTCCACTTCCCGAAGTGCATTTTTGCTACCACTTCCACTTCGAGTACGTGCATTGTTTAATCAATTTATTCATTCAAGTACAAGTTGGTAAGGGGCAGTTTAACTGGCGGCAATTGGAATCTTGGAACTTGTATATTATCTTCGTCAGGCGTGTAATTTGCACGGAACGAAGTTACTAGAGCCCGTCCCGTCTTCGTCTTCGTCTTTGGTCAGTCGAAGTCAGCCTGTTAGTAGTGGACGTTATATAACGTGTGTTTTGAGCTAAAATTGCAAGTCAAGTTGCCTTCCGTGCGTCCATCGCGTCGTTCGTCGTCATCGTGTGTGTTGCAACAACAGTGGTTATTCCCCATTATTTCTATTGCAACAAATTGCAACTTGATCGATATTTATGTAGAGATACTATTTTATAATAATTATTTGTTTTCGTCTGGTTTATTTATTAATGACACGTTGATGGAATAACAATAATTTAAAGAGCCATCGACACCTTTTAATTTTAATTTTGTTTTGCTTACAAGAACGTGAATGTAGCGTTTGTGTTTACAGATTAATACTCATAGTCGCAACGGTATAATTTATTTGATCTGTCAAAATAAACAAATAGTGTAACTTGGGCTTTATTTACTTTGAAAGTTTTATAATACAAATAACTCATTTGGCACACGTCCATTTTCATTAAAAATTAAACAAAATAATAATAATTTATTGTGAAACTTATTCGATTTAAATATTTTAATTTGTGAAAACAAATAAATAAACCAAAAATAAAAATGACAAAGTTTCACCAAACGTCAATTGTTATTTTGTTAACATTTTGGATTGCCTCCGTAGCTGGTTATGGATTCGGAAGGTGTCCCAAATACCCTTCGATGCCTAGATTCAATATGACACGAGTGAGTAACATTTATTTTTATGAAATTTCAAATCGAACGCAAATGGGAATATTTTTGTAATTTTCGTGACCGTTATTTTGTATGTTTAAACATTGATAACTTGTTTATATTTATTAAACAACTCTGGGTGAGGTTTCATTATTATTTTTGTTTGATTTTTTAAAATTGACTACTTTTACTTTTTCGGCTTTAGGTATTCCTCATATGTTTTTATCAGGGGTAAAAGTTTAAAGTGTATCTGATGTTTTTGATATTTTTTTTTTTAAATTAAAGTTGATGACGCATTTTTAGATTATTTAATTTATTAACCAATTTACCACTTAACTTAATAAAAACAATTTATGCGATATGTTTCTTCGTGTTACGAGTTT
Source organism: Eupeodes luniger (assembly GCA_951509635.1). Taxonomy (NCBI): domain Eukaryota; kingdom Metazoa; phylum Arthropoda; class Insecta; order Diptera; family Syrphidae; genus Eupeodes; species Eupeodes luniger. The sequence continues at coordinate 74,496,187 of OX608075.1, read as the reverse complement.
ATTAATTGAATTGAATACCGAGAAATTGAAGACAATGATGACGAGGTGATGGCAATGAATTTAGTATATTGCCTAAGATGTTTTGACTAAAGTGAATTTACATTTTACGAGCTGCTAAGCTTTTTAATGGCAAAATTTAAAACTATTTATGTAGTGAAAATATTTGCTTATTTTCTAGCCGACGAGTAAGTATGAAGGCATCAGTAGGTTGTTTATTTTTGTCTTCATTTTTTTTTATCAATAATAAGATGTAATCAACAAAAAAAAGTTAGGGACTATCATGGAATTATATACTCTTAGCATGCGAAATAATTTTTGAATGACAAACATCAGCCTTTTTAAATCATAACAAGTTTTAAAAAATGAAAAGTTATTGTATGCGAAATAATTTTTGAATGACAAACATCAGCCTTTTTAAATCATAGCAAGTTTTAACAAATCAAAAGTTATTTTGTGTGGTAATTATTTACCTAACTAACTATTCTATAAACAATGCAATGTTCTTACTTAATAACTTTGTTTTTGGCGACAGTAACTTGAAGCTTTACTGATTGATATGTTAAGGGATCACATCGGTCCTTGACATACTGTTAATACGTGTAAAATAACTTACTTTCTTACTTAAGGTAAGAACCAACATGCGTCTCCAGCATGCTCGGTCACTAGCTAACTGTTTCTAGTTTCACACGCCAAGTTTATTAAGTTCCTCTTCCACCTGCTTGGGACACCTGAGTAGCGGTCCCTCTACTGCGCCGCCGTCCCTCGAAATTGAATTCGAAGACCATCTGGGCTGGAGCGTTGATATCTATTCGCCCTAAATGACGCAGCCATCTAAGTCGTTTCACTTTTATGCTTCTGACTAGATCAGTAGTCAATTCTTTTAACGATGTTGAAAAAGTCGCATGACAGTGCATCACCTTGTCTTAAAACTTTTTTGACATCAAAAGCATCAGTGAGATCATTTTAGTCCTTTATAGAAAAGTATGCATTCTTCATCATCATTTTGCACAAACTGACAAGTTTGACAGGGATGCCAAAACTAAACATTGCTCTGTAAAGTTCTTCCCCTTAGGGCCCCCACAGACTGCAGACTTTTTATCGGCCGAAAGTTTGGTCGGCTTCTTAATCAGTATGGAGAGGAATGCATATGCACACACTACAGCGATTCAGTATCGGCCGATAAAAAAGTTTGATGGTCTACCCGATTACATTCAAACTAATCTGTCGGCCAACTTTCGGCCGACTGTTTAATCAGTATTGGCGCATGAACGCCTGCGCATACATGACGATTGTTTAGTCGCCGATAGTTCAGTTCGCTCTGTGATTTAGCGTCGTGTGCGTGTATTTTGAATATGGCGTCGCCCAAATCACAATTGTTGATTGTAGAAAGTTGGATAGTCTGCGCCCTGTTCACCAACCAAACTGTTTAGTTGGCTAGGCGTGCGTACTTTCAGCCCAACCCGACTAAACTATCGGCCGATAAAAATTCTGCAGTCTGCGGGGGCCCTTAGAAACTGTCTTTCGTTTGCTTGGTTTGTCATCATCAGTAAATCCTTCCATATCTGAGGCTTGCTGGATAACAGCTGATAGAAAACAGCTGGACTGTATAAAGAGAAATTTAAAGATATCTACGATTTTCTGGCGCTTGTAATAATTTTGACTTAAATATTTGACAATCGTCTATACTTAGCTTTAATATATAATCTTAAATTGATATTTTGTATTCATTCTGATGCAATAAGTTAAAGACAACATATTGTACCAACTTCAAATTATATTTCTTTTTCCATTAAATAGTCAGAAATATCGATTCCAAGTAACCAATACAAAATACCAATTATTAAATTTAATGATTTTTCTTTTCCAACACATGGGCTATTAACATACATTTTAAGTGCCCACATTTACTTAGTCACGTACTGGACATTTTAGTAAAACTTTCATTAGTTTAAAAGTGTTAACGATAGATTACTGTGTGTTTATATTTTTGTTTTGAATAGCATACAGAATTAATTTTTAATATAAACAAATTTGTATTAAGTATTAAATACTCATGCTTTAGCGATGCCACTGTGATCGTTTAACCCATCAGATATTTTCATTTTTTAAAGTTGAATTTTTAACTCATAAATACAAGTTATAACATTCTCCTATTTTCCAGTCACGACTCACGAACTTAATGTCAGCATCAGTGCAGGAAACTTAAATTAGACACACACATTTTATATCGTGACGTTAATAAAGGGATCTTCTAAAGACTGAATTGTTCAGTACTTGCACCTGAATATTATTTGTTAAGTTCTCACGTAAAACTTAAAAGAAACTTCAATAGTTGCGCTTTCAATCTTTATTATAGTTGTAAATCAAACTTCAATATTTCTTCATGTTTGAAATACAAGAATGTAGCCATGAAAATGCACATTCACCAGCTTCAATCTGAATCTCATTGATCACCTGTCCTAAAGTGCATTATGCACAAGACATCACATCTAAAGTTAAATAATGAATAAAATAAACATCATCATCATCAGTAAACCAGTTTACGTACCTACATATAAATATACTTTGTATTATAGCCTTGCATGAAAACAACATCTTTATAATGGACTCGAAAACTTAGGGTCCATGGTTAACTTGTCTGTCCTCATTTATTATTGACATATGTATCGTATGACACATAAACTTATTCTAGAGAGCCAATAAGAAGTATTAAATCCATATATGTACATATAAGTAGAAGTACATTATGTGAAGAATAGAATTGTTGTAATTGTTAACAATGGTATCTGTTTATTTTCTGAGGAGTCTGCACTGTACTTGGAAAAAAAAAAACATCTTAAGGAATAAAATCAAGTTCCGACACAAAGTGAATTAATCTTTTTTGTAAATCTTAATTCTTCGAATTGTGTCTTTTTAAATCATACATAGGTAATTCTGACACTGACAGATGTTGCCCGCTTGAAATCTTGACAGAAAGTCAGTATTATACCTCCGCAGAACGAACCTAGCCGCCTTAGGCTTAAAAAATGGTTGGTGATTTTGAATTCTTAATTTTAAAGTGAATGTCAAATGCTGTGTATGGCAAACAGTTGTATATCATACAAAATTTTATTCCTTTTTCCAATTCGTCACTCTTATCTGCATGAATATCCGCTTGATAATTGGACAGACGATAAAAATGGACTGCACTCAAAAACCATTATTGTGGGTGCCAAACAAACTCAATACGTATACGAATACAAAGTACGACCCAGATGTGAACAATACTTTTCTAAATCATTTTATCCAAGTACACATTCATGACTTTTATGTGATGTTTTCTTCTTAATAAATTATAAATTAATTATTTTTTTTATCTCATTTGAATTTGAATCTCTATGATTATGATTGACGTAAACAATCTTTATTTGCATTCAAGACTAACAAAAGCAGATCGGTACCACCAACAATATCTCTCAGAGAAATCTTTAAGTCAATGAATGTTGGTTATTTGCTTAAAAGATTGTCGCAGGCTATTTTTCTATTTGATAAATCCATTTTCTCTTGATATGAAATTTGTTGGCGGCCAGTTGTTGAAGTTGAACAAATTCAAAGTCCATTTTAATTACAATTAAACTGAAGATGTAGTTGTAAGTTTTGTATCATATAATATATATAGTATGTAATTTTTTAATTAAGTTTTACAACCAATTGTTGATAAATGAAGTCAAGTATTCAAGAAATCAGAATGTATTTAATTAAGATCAACAACTATTATATGCGTATGTGTTTTTATCTCGTTTAAACAATTGAAGAAGTTCATTATTAAAAAAATCTATAATGTAGGTTTGTTATGCATCTTTATAAACAATTTTTTATTTGGGTAAAGGCTTTATTCAAAGGAAGTAATATTATAAAATACATTTTTAAGAAGCATTGAATCTTATCGATCTATGCGCTGGCCATCGAATCACTTATCGAAAAATATAGAGCTGCTTTGTTTAGAGCGATCGCATAATCTTAGCAACCTTTATTAAATAACTGATTTTGTACTTGCGACCTCTGTAAGAACTACAAATATGTATGGCAAGTACTGCATTCCTACAAAATCTCGAACTTAAGATTTTAATCAAACATCATTACAAACCGAAAACCCCCATTCCATCCGTCTGTCGGTCTTCGCCCCTATAGCCCAAACCATTCGATCAATTGAGTTAAAACTTAGACATTTTTAAAGGGTTTAAGCAGATTCGCCTTAGGGTTTTTTTTAATTTCTTTAAGATTTAAAATAACAGTAGCCCCCATACAAATTTGTATTTCAAAAAATGAAAATTAAAATTTTCTCAAAAACTAACCGATAGATTTTTATTAAATTTTCTCTTAATATTTCTTTCTTAACTTGGCTTCGTTCAATAAAAAAAGTATATTTGTGTATTGTTCCAGAAGGGTACTAACCATAGAACCGTTATTTTGTTTTTAAGTTTTCTCAAAGAACAAATTTCAATAGATTAAACAATTTTGCAAAATTGCGGGTAGATGTTGAAATGGAATAAAACAAGTTGTGTGTGAGGAATTAAGAAAATTATTTTTTATTTGAAAGGCGCATGTATGCCATTAAGTGGGGAATATGACATCATTCAAATGCCCGCCTCGGCTTCTTACGGTGGCACGGATCTAAATGGTCCAATTTTCAATGACTTTTCCGCATAGATCCGGCTGAATTTAAGCGATGGATTGTGTTATGTTCACCCTTAGGGCTTGGATTGTGGTTTATTTGCATACACCTGCGACTTCAAGAAACCCCACAGGAAAAAGTCTAGCGGGGTCAAATCGCATGACCTTGGTGGCCAATTCACGTCACCCTTGCGAGAGATAACCTTACCCTCAAATCGTTCATGCAAAATGTCCATCGTCGTCTAGGTCCATATTGTTCAATTTGGGCCATAAGAAATTAGTTATCATCGTTATGTAGCGCTCGCTGTTGACGGTGACCGCCTCACTAATGTCGTTTTCAAAAAAGTATGGACCAATTACTCCGCCATCTCAAAATCAACAAACGGCGTTGTCTATGGTCAGTTGGCCCTTGTACTGGTGTAGGCCCAAGTCCCAAGTTGAAGTCTGCGAAAGACCGAGTTCTTGTGAACGGCGATGAATAGACTGCCTCGGGTTCTGCTGTACACTTTCACGGACCGCGGCGATATTCTCGTCCGATCCTGCGTTCCTTCAACGTACGGGTGTTGGCTGATTGTTTATTGAACCGGTCGTTTTAAATTTGGCCACCAAACGTTGAAGAGTCGACTGTGAAGGGCCACCACTTCTACCGTAAAATGGGCGCAATGCTCGCAACGAACGTTTGCGTTAACGCACACTCATTTTGATAACAAAGTTTAATTATTTGAACGTGCTGTTCAATCGTGTTACTTGCCATGATGATTTGGCATAAGCAACTGAATAATAAACAAAAGATTTGACAGATGTCACCAAAACAAAATGGCCGGCAGGGGTTGGCAAAATCTACCAGCACCAATTGAGAAACCCTTTACTGTCTTAATAACATTTGATGATCAAAAATGTAATTGTTTTTTTTTATTTTTAAGAAATACTAAATTTTTAATGAGAAATAAATGTAAAATTTGTATTAATAAGCTCTTAATAACAGCATACTAAAAATATTTTTAAACTGAAATTGAAACATTTTATATAGGTACCTATGCAAAATTAATTTAAAAAAAATACTCAAAACTTCAATGATTTTCGAAAAAAATGTATAAATCAAGATTTTTTGATTAATTAAATGGCATTTACATTTTTGAAGAAAAAGTTATTTATACGTAAATTTTTAGATTTTATAAGTACATATACAATTTTTGGAAACAGAGTATTACGAAACAGGATCAACTTCTTATTTTGCGACGCACACAGTTTTGATTATTCACATAACTAACTTGTCCTAAAATTTGTCCATCAGTTTCACTATTTCCAGTCGACAAAAAGCTTGACAACGGTCTAAAAGTGTTTTAGTTTTGACTAGTAACTTTGCATTGTTAGTATTGGCGTAGTTTTAACTTATCGAGTGCCAAAACATGACACAGCATCGAAATAAGAGCATCAATTACGAATGAAACTTCTTATTGGAAAACCCCAACGATAATAAATTTCAAGTTTACTTTTAAAAAACTTGTGACATATTCAAACCTTAAACATTATTATAATAAGCTTTTATTGATTCAGTTTGTTGATTACATTTATTGATATTTACAATTTTATTAACTATATACATAATTTAAAGCGTTGAAATTTAAAAACTTACAATATTAAAATTATGCAATTATAAATCTAAAACTCGTGTACATATATTGAATTTATAAATAAAATAGTTAGGTAAAATTTTAAAAGTAAATAATGTTGGCTATTGACATAAGGCTTCCCCAAGACTATCCATATGTGTCTATATTTTTGGCTTCGTTGTACCAATTTGTGCTTATTTGTGATAGATCGTCACTCCATCTTTTATTGGGTCGTCCTTCTGTTCTATTGTTCTCTGGTCTCCATTTTGTGGTCATTATACCGCCCAGCCCAGGGTTCAAACCTCACTTCGATCGAAGCAAATCTACTCCAGTTTTGAGGGAGAAAACAAATCTACTTCCTTTTTTCCACACTTAAAAATTGTTAAGCCAAACCAAATGAAATTAAATGACAGCACTGTGTATTATCTAAACAATTCTGCTCTGACTCTCTGTCTCTGAACGGAATCATATTTTTTCTTACTTTTCTTATTTAATTTAGTGTAGGTATGAGATATTAAGTTTAAGGTATTCAAGTCCGAATGAATTTATGTAATTTGTTTGTTAAAAATACCTATTTATTTCCGTTAAATAAATTTTTGTTAAAAATATAGTTTTTGAAAACTTGAGTTTTTCTTTCATTTTCAAATCTACTTCGGAAATTTTTGATTTACTTCACTTTTGCTGCAAATCTGCTCCGAAATTTTGTTACTGAGGTTCGAACCCTGGCCCAGCCCCATTTCGTTTTATTAATGACTTCAATAATTCTGATTCTATTGCGAATATCTTCATATCGTACCCTTTGACTTGGTTCCATGTTTAGAATTTTCCTTTCCATTTTGGTCTGACATATCCTTAGCGGGTCAAGTGTTTTTACAGTCAAGCTCATTTTTTGTAGTCCATAAGTAGGGATCGGTAGAATAGCACACTCGAAGATATATTTCATTTTGTTTCCACCTTGCCAATTGTAAAAGGCTCCAGAATTGTGATGCGTTTGTTAATTATAATTATTTTCTTGGTTCTTAAATGATTTTAGCTGTCCCAAATATATATAATCTTCTACGTACTCAATTTTTTCTTTGTCCAACGTTGTATCGTCTTTTGTGTGATTTTTCATGACTTTAGTTTTCGATTTGTTTATTTGAAGTCCATAATTTTTACAAAAGGTAGTTAGTTCCGTCAACATGTCTTGAATGTGTGTGTAGCTTTGTAACTGTCCACATATCCTTATTCCATATTTTGTCTACCAGTTAGTTTTTTGGAAAGTGTCTTCCAGGACTGAACTGAATAGAGGTGGTGAAAGCGGATCTCCTTGTCTAACTTCACTTGTTATATTAAATTTGCGTCCTACATTCTCTGATTTTTTGTTCGTGCTATGTTATTTTTAAATATGCTTCTCATGGTTTGTACTATATTTGGGTTTATATTTTGATTTTTCAGGGAGGACCATATCAAAAGCTTTACTAAAGTCAATAAATACAAAATAAATCGGTAGTCTAAATTCATTGCATTTTTCTATGAGCTGATTCTTTGTCTACAAGTGATCTGTTGTAGTTCTCTAAATCCAGCTTGATGTCTTAGTTGCTTATTATTAAAGTCTTCTTTGCCGGTCCTGTAAAACGTTTTTTAGAATGGCTTGTAAATTGTCGAAATGTAACTAAAAGGTCTTTTGTTATAGATATCGTCCTTCTTTCCTTTTGTGTATGAATGTTATCGTTGTTCCTTTCCATTGTTCAGGGATTTGTTTTGTCTGTACTATTTCCTTAAATATTTTTGTTAAAATATTGGAAAGGGAATTTTGTCCATATATTAACAATTCTGATGATATTCCATCATTTCCGGTATCTTTCTTTTTGTCTTTGTTCAGATCATCTAAGATCCTTTCGATAATTTCTTTACTGAACATAGGGGTGTATGTCAGTATTGAATCTATGTTGTCTATTGTAAACTCTATTGAAACATACAAAACATTTAATTATTCTATGTTCTATGTATAAAAAACACCAATATACCTTCTCAATTCAACTCAGCACAATTCAATTGAGAATGTAATCTCAAGTTCACTTTAACTCAAGGACTGGTGAAAAGAACTTTTATATCTGTTATAGAGTTGCATTAAATGATAAGGTCAACAAAAAATGTTTTAAACATTAAAGTTTTTATAATTTTTCATGAATGTTCAAACTGCATGATTATTAAACTAAACACATAAACTTAGCATTAAATTAAATCAAATTAAATTTATAAGAGGCTCGTGTATTAAAACAAAAGTGAACCAATTAATCTTTAGCTTAATTGGACTTATTTTCACCTTCAATCGAAACAATCGAAACACTGAAGAAAAATAACAATTTTATGGACAAAAAATTCCATGAACAAAAATAACAAAACAAAAACCAAATTATTGCAAAAGTGTCGATGTAAATGAATAATTCAAATTTGTTGTCTTTATTTCATTGTTATTTTTTCTTTCGCGCTAAGTCAATTTAAAATAATTTTTGTGGCATTAAATGCTCGGCTCGCTGCCTCTGCGTGCAACACCAACTGAATAAATTTATTGCGTTGGCTTCAAATCTAAATTTAGGTAAATTTATTCGGAGGTTTCTTTCTTAAATGAAAAAAAAAAAAACAATCTTCATAACTTTTCTTTAATTTTTTTTTTTTCAAAGGTGAAATGTGTGAAGTAGCTAAAATTGGTATCCGAAAATTAAAATAACATCACTATAGCGATGACTAATCGCCATCTTCATCATTGGTAACGGGTTTTTACAAGGTGTCAATTTCTATTGTTCGTTTTGATAATGAATTTTAAATTCGTATTGTGACTGGATAAAGACTGTTGACCCAATGACCTTCAAATGGTCAAATTAATGCTTTAAGTTATTATACATACTTTGTTACTCGATCATGCCCTTTTTTTATGTTGTAAGATGAATATCATAATCGTTATCATTTGATGGTAAGAAGACGAAAGCCATAAACTTGTTGACCAATTTGACCTTGACTTTGTGTTCTGGTTTATTTTTTTTTTTGTCTATTTAATAGTGTTTACAACTTTTGTGTTAAATAAGGTCAAACTATTGACAGTTTTTTTAATTATGAAGATCGAAATCTTCCATGGAAGATTGTTTTCTTAAATCATTCAAAGTTCGTAAAGAATTAGCGGCCTACAACCTACAATCTTAATTCTTGTGTTAATTCTTCTTCTTAAGGTAAAGAGGGCATACAATTGAATGTCGAAAGGCTAATAGGAATTATAAATTTAAAAAAAAATACTTTTATTTATTACTAATTGACTCGACAGACGTTTTAATTTCTATTCAATTTTTGTTTGTACTTTCAAAAAAGTGACTGAGTTTAAGTTCTCGGGTGAAATTTAAGTACAAGTACCAGTTCAGCTAGTTTAACTTAAAATGTTTAATTATACAAAATTGAAATACAAAATAATTGTACTTAAGGAACCACACATGTCAAGTTTCAGTTATATTGAAATAGTAGAGTTTTTAAATAGCTAGCTAGTCGTTAGCTCTAGAAGTGTGCCATTGGACTCTCAATAGAACAATTGAAGCAGTAATAACTTAAGTCAGGTAACTGAAAATCAAGAACATACAGACTGGGCAATCTAGCAGTTTCTTTTTCAATCATTAGTTATTTGGACACTGACAACTATTTTTATGCTCAAAATGTTGACATAAAGAGAATTCTGCACAAAGATGTCGGATTATCCGCTTTCAAGTTCCAGTTGAATGAACATGTTAATGAAGGGAATACAACCACAGAGAGTGAAAGTTTGGGGCAGATTGTGTAGTTGTGGTATCATTCCACCAATTGTCTTAGAAAATTCTGCTGGTAACAACGTTTTAGTAAATGATGGCGTTATCCATTTTAACCGATTTTTTGTGAAATTGAAATTGAAGTCACCCTATGCCACACAGCCCATTGCGTATACAATTTACAAATTATTGAATAATGTGAATTTATCAATCCGATTGCTCCTCTTCAAATTTATTTTTGTGGGGAACCGATGTTATATCAACAATCCAGAAACGCTCTCAACTATGCTTTTGAATATTTTAGGTTTAGAGAGACTTCAAGTGACTTCTTCGACATCGTTTTGGAAAGAATTGTGCAAAACTCAACCGTCAATACTAGAAGCTCAATCTGCCAAAGGCCTGTACAATTACATAGATACGCCGCCGTTGACATGACATGGGGTAGATAAAGACTGGAGGAGAAGGTACAACTACGACCTGAACAACGACAGTAATTAGGTCAAAAGAATCAAAGTCCAACCACTTAGATGGCTGAATTAACATCTGAATTAACCCTCTAGCCCGGAAAGTCTTTGCATCCAAATTTGAGGGACGGCGGCGGCGTAGTACAGGAAAACCGCAACTCTGGTTACGCATGCCGGTAGAAGTGGTCAATTTTAACGTCCAAATGTGCGTACAATCGGAAAAATCGTGCAAAAATTTTAGCTAACCGGGTCTGTAGGAGATGAGAAAACAGCAGTGCATGCTCGTTCAGCTTGTACTGCAAAAAATATTTCTGCTGTTAGCGATAGTGTGGCCCAACAAATACAGATCCGATGGAACCAATTTTCGAAGAAAATCATCTCCAGTCATGAGGCACATTTTCACCTCAGTGAATTCGTCAACGAGCAGAAGTGATTGATACCCCAAGAGTGATTATCGAAAGTTTGGACTATCGGCGGCTATTTATCCGATATTTTCTCTCGTAAAAAATCGGACCATACCAATATTATCATAATAAAAAGAAATTAAACTTATTGTTTAAATGATTTGTGTTTTATTCAAAATCAACATCGGCCCTTAAAATTTAACCACCCTTTATAAAATGTCTTCATTTTATAAACAAAAAACTTCTGTTTAGACCACCCTATATTTAGTTCCATTCTGCAAAATGACACACATTTTTTTAAAGAAGAATATAGATGTTTGCAATCCAAATTAGTTTAAATTAATATGTAAATCTTATTCGGGGAAAGTTAGGGAATCAGAAATAGCAATATATAGTTTTATTTAAACACACAATAAATGAGAATAAAGATACAAAATAAGTCACGGTCTTACATAAATATTCATGCACTTGACAAATAATTTTTAAAATTCTCTTCATAACCTTGTTCTATAAAATTCGGTCATTAAAATTCTGCAAAAAATCTGAAGTTATCTCCAATCACTGTTTGTTTTAACAAACGTCACATATCTATTCCGAAAACTACTAAAGTTGGACAATGTCGTTTGTTCAATAAAATTTAAGACTATTTAAACGCTAATAATTTTTAAATCCATAATTTTATATCGCAAATATAGTTTCCGCTAAAACTAAAGCTAAGCCTTCAAGGACCCTTTTGTCCTTAAATCTCTATTTAACTCCTTTGTTAGATCAAACTTAGAATACTGTTGTGTGATTTGGAATCCTTACTACAATATTTATTCAAATAGAATTGAAATGATCCAAAAAAAATTTACAAGGTTTATAATTCAGAAATTAGGTTGGAACATCGAAATCCCGTCGTACTCGTAAACTTCTTGGAACTCAGTCACTTGAAAATAGAAGGAAAATGTTTTCAGTAATGTTTATAAGTGACATTTTGTCGCATCATATCAAATGCCCTTTCCTTTTATCGTTGATAGATTTGTATGCTCCCTCGCGTCAAATAAGAGAACGTTGCTTATTCCGAGAAAAGGAACATAGGGTAAACTATGCTCGTAATGAACCTTTAACTCGCTGTGTTAGAGAAACTAATCTCATTTCAAATCATATTGATTTTAATTTTCATATAAACAGATACACTTTGAAAAATAATATACTTTTGTTCTATTCGAATTAATTAATCAAATCATGTTTATACAATTGTTATTTTAAACACTTAATGTAATATATTATTACGCCTATTTTTTTTTGTTATAAAGGATTATTTATCTCTCGACCTTTTGTAATCTAATTGTAGATGTTAAGATCTCTAATTGATGTGAATAAATAAATAAATAAATAAATAAAACAGTTGAAGTTGGCCCAACGCATCATCACATACATTATACAAATACATATTTAATAAATATTTTGAATGCATAAAATGTTTCTTAAAAATTTGAAAACCTACAATATGGGACAATAAAATTCACTTAATTTTAAATACTTTTTTTTTACATTCAATTCCCATTAATTTGAGTTCTATATTATTTTATTCCAAAATTAAAACTTGAAAAATAAAATAGTGATATTTTATAAATTGGTAAAAATAATGTAAGCTCTTGAGCTAAAAAACGTGTCATGTTATTTTTTAAGTGAAACAACAGTAATTACGCTCATATAGTAAAAGAGGTATACTGGGCGTATGAGTACTTTTTTATTTCTCTGAAAACACAATAATTCGCGAACACCGATGTTTTCTCTTCCAATTGCTTTAAGACTCGATGAACACAAAATTATTATAAGACCAGTTAAACCAATGATCTTACTATACTTAATTTATGTTATGCATACGAGTACAACTAAATAATTTTTATAATAAAATTAAAACTTCTATGCCAAATCTTATATCGATAGCCTTAAACATCTGTATCACTTCCTTATTGGTGCTTCCGTACATTTTTCGAACATTTTAATAAAAACATATTAATATTCCACTTAAATCGTTTCCATTGGTGGTGCATATAATTTGTTGTTTAATATTTTCGTTTATCTCTCTCAAAGGCAGTATGTCAAATATCCGCAGTTTTTTAGTTTTTGTTAATTTATGATATTTTGTTATACACAGACAACAAAACAATGGCTGAGGCTTAAATTAAAAGAAAAAGTATTTATAAGCCTATGTTGCTAAAAATACCTTCAATATTTTTGTAGCTCTCTCAAGTCAGTTTAATAAATTGGTTATAAGAGTGGTATTGAGTTTAAGTTATGTGTATGCAATTAGCATGCAAATTCCTTGCTTGAATATTAACATTAACTTCCTTAATTATTGTTTTTATCTTCGCTATGTGTTATATTATGACAACGAGCGAATGGACGGCTTCATTTGATATATGGGTGCCTATAAGCTCATGGTGTACTCAAGTGAGTTAATAGCTTTTAGCTTGATAAATTTTAAACTTAATTAGGTATTTGTGCCATTTACAACAACTGCTTATTTTTTTCTTTTGATTATTTATATTCTTCACGGGTGCAAACTGAGAAGTAACTAAGAATAGCATTTTCTTTATGGCTGGGTATTGTGTTTAAATTTTAGTTCGAAATTTAATTTTTTAACTTTTTAGAAAGGGACATATCTCAATAGAAACATTTCAAAGGTTATTGTTTTTAACGAGTAACGTCTGATGTGGTGAAATAAGAAAAAAAAAAAAAACTTTAATGTTTTTTTTTGCTCACCCGGTCCACAAATGATTTTTGTTTTTTTTTTTTAATGCTATTTGAATTTAAAAATTATCATTCTAAAGGAACAAATAATTTTTATTGAAAAATTGACTTGCGATGCCATTTCGGTAAAAATTATTTAATACATTGAGAATTAAATCAAACCCAATTTTACACTTTAATCTTTAAGGATCCTGACAAAAAATGGTATGAAGTGATATTGGTTGTAAAATTTACACTACCACCAGCGTTACCACTTCACTTCAATTGAAGTAGATCTACTTCCTTTTTTCAAAAAAAATTTAAAATCTACTTCCTACTTCGCACCATCATCAAATTATTGAAATCTACTTCATTTTTAAGGTCTGTGTTCCTACCTACTACTAGACTGAATCTACTCTTTTTTCTCCTTATCACTATTTTATATAGTCTCAAAATTTCCTAGAGAATTCAAAATCGCTTGTGTTTGCATTTGTAGTGAGGTTCCGTTTTATCAAATGTATTCTAGTTTAACCCTTTTGTCACTTTTACTTGCGACATATAGGACCTGTATGGCAAGTTTTGCATTCGTAAACAAATTTGAACTCGAGATTTTAATCAAACATCGGGGTCCCCCGATTTCGTCGGTTTGTTTGTCTGTATGTCCTTAATGTTTTTTTTTTTAAACTAAAAATAACAGTAGTCCCAAAACAAATTTGTACCGTCAAAAATCGATAATTCGAATTTTCTCCAAAACAAACCGATAGATTTTTTTAATTTGTGCTAAATTTGTTTGTTCTTAGTTTGGCTTCTTTCAATATAAAAAAATATTTTTGTATTGCTCGAGAAGGGTACCCCCCTAGAACCTTTATTTTGGTTTTAAGTTTTCTCAAGAACTAAACTACTTTTTTCTGCAAAAGCCCTTATACTGCCTCAATAATATTTGATGACCAAAAATGCCACTGTTTTTTTTAATTTAAAAAAAATACTAATTTTTTTTTCGAAATTTGATATCTTTGATATCTTTCAAGTTGTCAAAAAAAAAAGATAAAAGGTTTGTTGATGTACTGAAATTGTATTATGCTTACAATAACTATTTCTTGTAGAACTCGTCCTTTGCAATCAAAACATTCTAGTCATTAATAAGAAATGTTACATTAAACATATTGAATTATATGATATGAAGGCTTAAATAATTATAGTTTTTTTTTTTAATTTTTTCATTGAAATAATGTAATTTAAAAATATAATAATATGAAAAAATTCATTTTTAAAATCTACTTCCATTTTTTTAAATCTACTTCTCTTTTTTCCTAAAACCTACTTCCACTTTTTTTTGAGAAGTGGTAGGTAACGCTGACTACCACTCATCGGAACGGAATAGGTTTGCTAAAAGACTCTCTGCATGCAATGAAAGAGCATTATTATACTCTTAGTTTGGAAGAAAAAATCTACTGTTAAAGCTTAGCGTGATTCGCACTGACCAGCTAAACTTAATTCCTTACAAAAAACTTAATTCAAAATCAAAAAATGGAAGAAAACAAGAAAAATAACGGTAATTAAATAATTTATTTTTAAATAGGTAGAGACACAAAAATTAATAATGTCTTTAAAACTGTTTCAAAAATTTGAACTATACTCATACTCATAGAGTGTTTTTATGTATAGGTATTGTAGAGAAATCTCTGTCCAAGCTTTCTTAATTCCCTTGATTAAGGACTCCTGGTTTTTATATTGCCTCCCCGACACATATACCTTACGAGCATGAAGTGCAGTATGGTGCGAATTTAAAGCAGCTTTGATGGTTGCACGTCTATCATTGATGTGGCCCTATAATTTCCACCTCTTATATTTGCCCCGTTTTTTATGTTTCGGAAATAATTACCCACTAAATTCTGACTTCTTTCAATTTTGTTTGCGATTTTTCTTTGGCTTAACCTTAATGACATGACATGCTTTTATTTTTCTCTATCTTCCTCGTTTTAGGGTTTGGCGGACCCATTTTTTTTTTTTTTGTTAAACGCTTTCAAACCAGCTAGTCAGTGAGAATAACGGTAAGATTTAATAAAATATAGTGGTAGTAGTTTTTTCATTACAAATGTATATAACACAGAAATGTCATGGAAATACATATCCAGAGGTTCTTGGAGTAAGGTACGAAAAACAGTGAACCTATTCAGATGAGCTGCAGTGTATATTTCAAAAAGTTGTTTTGTCTTCAAACGTTCTTTAAAGGTGTGTGTTTTTTTTTAATTTCACTGAAACAGCCGTTAGTTAGTTGCTGTACAAACTAGTTACAGGACATTTTTGACAAGTCTGTGAGGACATGGCCTGAACTTTTATCATATTTATATTTCACAATTCATTATGAAAAATCGTGTATAAGTTCTCCATTTTAAAAATAGGAAAAATTCCAATGGCCATTTTATTCACGATGATTTCAAAAGCTTTTTTGACCCTGCAACTTGAATCAAAAATATCGCTTTCATCTACAGTAAACAATATCTTGATAAATAACGATAAATACGATCTGATTTGAAAACTTGACTAGAGTTTTTACAAAAAAATCAGGTATTTGTTGAAAAATATCTTTTTCAACCATTCCACATAAACTTCGAATTTAAACGTGTCTTTTGTTAAGTCTTCTACATATTGTCTAGCTAAGCTAGATACCAAACTTCTTCTCGTTGTAAGATTTTTATTTTTATTCTTCTTTTTAAACCTTTGAACTATTTTGCACATCAATGCGAATTGAAATCATAATATGCATGAAAATGAAACAACACCAATATTTTGTTGATGACAAATATAAATTTCTATTTTCCTTAAAGTATAAAATAGGCTTTAGTTCCTAAAAATATTTAAAAAAAAAAAACATTTTATTAATCAGTTAATGTATACAGACAATTATTTAATCTTAAATCTTTACAGATGTGACGGTAAGAAAATTGTCTCAAATGTCTTAGGGGCCAGTTATAGCTATCATTGAAATCGATCCGGAAATTTTTTTGAATCGATATTTGAAGGTGTTTCCCTTTGATTAGAAATGAAAATTATATACCGATCGATCGGAAATCACACAAAGATTTTTTTTTGAGAAAAAAAAGTTTAGTTGCACATTTATTTTTCTCTAAAAATGTATTTTTCTATTTTCCGGACGGAAATTCATTTTCCTGAACAGCTGATACTTTTATGTCCAAAAGTGAAACGAATCATCCTCTGATTTGTGTTCCAATTTCACACAATTCCAATGACAGATTTCTGTCAGTAAAAATTTTTCGGTGGATTTCAATCAGGAAAATTTTTTCAATGACAGAAATTTTTAATGATAGCTATAAACGGCCTGTCAAAAAAATTCCAATGTTTGCTTTCAATGATGAAAACCAATGATAGCTATAACTGGCGCCTTAAGCTGTCCATACACGACAGAGCCAAAGATCCAAATGGACCCAAGCCGATCTTAAATCTACAGTGTGTGGGTAAACTAAAGCAGAAAAATACATAAAGAACCCGAATTTATTTTCAACAACAAAACATGTCCGACCTAATAAAAATGCAAGTCTATCATCGCACTTGATAAACATAAAAAGCTGCATTGGGAGGACATCAATCAATCAGATGCGGTGGCGTGATGAGTAGGGTATCAGCTCCGTAAGCTAATTGGCTATGGTTTGAATTTCAGTGACGGTATAAAGTTTTTCAATTAATATGAACGAATCAAAGACTAAGTACTAAGGCAACCGTGAAACATATGTGATTTCAGCTTTGGGTACCACTTAATCAAATGGTTGTTGTAGTATTTAAACTCTACTAATGTTCTAGAGATGAGCCCGGTCATTGCCGAAATCGGTGTCCAATTAGACTGGGTCCAAATAGCTCGAAGCCAATTGGCTTGGTAGTGTATGTGTAGCTTAACAATTGTGTAAAGCTTCAATTTTTTGACAGTATTTGGCCAGTTTATATTTCGGAGATCTCAGAGATTTCTATATTCTCAGAAATGTAAACAAAACGGGCAGGTTCAGGCAACATTAGAAACTTAATTAGAATTCAACTGAAATTGAACGCAAAATAAAACCAAGACAGCTAGTTAATTTTTCAGATGCCATTCATTTCAAACCTGCAACTTTACTTGACTATCTTTTACTTGCAGAAAGTACCAAAAACGTTATTATTTATTCATTTCTTTTCCAAAATGACAAGTAACTCTTTTACGAGGTGTGTTCAAAAAGTACCCGGAATTTTTAAATTTCGCGGGTCTGGAGAGTTCGAAGGTCAAAATTTTTGTTGTATTGTGTTGGTATACATGCCCCTAAAGTATGATGCAATTTTCACCTATATTCACTGTTTACTTTGTCTGTGGTAGTTGCTAAGGTTCGACGTGTTATTATGAGCTCGGCGATTTTTGCTGAAACTGCTGCATTTTGACCAAAAAAAACAATCGCATGAACATCGCTCAAGAGCTGTTAAATGAAGTCAACGACGAAAGGGTCATAACTGGTTATGAAACATGGGTGTACGGTTATGTTTGTCGAAACCAAAGCACTATCGTCCACCTGGAAGCATCTAACGTCAAGAACGAAAAAAGCACGTCAAGTTCGATCAAATGTGAAGGTTTTGCTTACTGTTTTCTTCGATTATAATGGTATAGTGCATCAAGAGTTTTTACCACAAGTATTACCTTGAAGTTATGCGACGTTTGCGTAAAGCAATCTGAAAAAACACTCAGATTTATGGAAAAATAGTTCATGGCTTTTGCACCACGATAACGCACCTGCTCACTCGTCGTTGCTTGTTCGTAATTTTTTGGCCAAAAACAATACCGTAGTCATGACCCAACCTCCCTATTCACCAGATATGGCTTCGTGTGACTTTTTCCTGTTTCCAAAGTTGAAGAGACTCATGAAAGGACGGCGTTTTTCCTCGATTGAAGAAATAAAGGCAAAATCGCTGAGAATGCTCAATGACATATCAAAAAGTGAATATCAAGAGTTCTTCGAAGATTGGAAAAAACGCTTGCATAAGTGTATTATATCTGGGACTACTTTGAAGGGGGCCATATCGATGTAAACGAACAAATAAATATTTTTTTGAAAAAACGAAAATTCCGGGTACTTTTTGAACACACCTCGTACATAAAACATCCAACAAAAATTGTTCACTTAATAAATTAATCACTGAAAAACATTATCGGCTGACATTTTTACATACGTACATGAATAAATATGTATGTTAGTTGACTTGACTTGATAGTAAGGGATATTTGTCTTGATACTAACTTTCCAGTCAAAGTTCCATTAATTAGAATGCAATGCACCTAGCCAATCAAATACTTAAAACTTGCCTTACTATCATCTGAACCTTCTAAATATCTACTACAAATTTTTCACTTTTGCTGTAGAATCTTTATGATTCAATCTCTCAAGAATTCAATATCGCTCAACTCAAGAAGGTTACATTTCATTTTCCTACACTGTCAATCTGACTGAGAAAATTCTCTAAAAACGTCATTATCAGCCTTTGTCCCATGACTTTTGAAATTGTCAAGCATTCTTAAGAAATCTGACCATTGCAGGCAATTTTTACACGTTTTAAATGACAAATCATAAATGCATAGACGCAAAATCGAATCATAAAACCATCTGAATGTGAAGATTTTAAACTTTGGTACAAAATCTGCCAACCGTTTCTCATTGAAAGGTATTTGGCCATTGTCAGATCAATGACTGATATGAAAATTTTGTACTACACTCAACTCTTCTTAGTTTTCGTATTTATGTTTATTATGTAAACATATTTGTTTCAATAAAATATTATTAAATAACAAAATATAAACATATTTTTTATCAAGGGTTTAGAATTTTCTAAAAAATGTTTGACTTTTTCCAAAGAAAGCTCTTATTTTCAAAAATTATCCTTAGTATAAAAGTTATATCCTTTTTTTTATTAATTCATTAAATACTTAATCAATAAAAACAAAACACCAAATTTAATTTATTTTAATATTTTACTTTATAGGTTCTAGGACAATGGTTTGAAGTAGAGCGCTCATTCTATTTGCCTGAAATTGCATCAGGTTGTACAACTTTAACATTCCAACCAGCAATTTCCAATCGAGAAGATGATCCAAGTCTCAATAGTGTCTATAAACTGGAAGTTGCTATTAAGACTGTAAATAGATTGTAAGTTGTTTTATTTATTTTTCTACAAAATCATTCAATATTTTAATGATACATAAATAATTTCAGAACTGGAAATCCCTCTGTTAATTTGGGTTATGCAACTCCAGAATCCCGCAAGTCATCCATAATGGACTTTAAGGTTTGTAAACAAATATGAAAACAAAATTAGAATTGTGTAGTAAAATTTTCTTCTCATCCTTAGTTCAACACTCGCTTCCCAGATGTCATAGCAAGACTTTTACCAGGTTCAGGAAAATATCAAGTTCTTTATACAGATTATGAAAACTTTGCAATTCTTTGGTCATGTTCGAGTCTCGGTTCGATTGGATATTCAGATCAAATATGGATTTTCGGAAGAGATCGTGATTTTCCAGCCGAAATTCGTGTCAAAATCTATGATGCTTTAAAAAAACTTAGTTTAGAACCAGATAGATTAGTTTTAAGTAAAAATAAAAATTGTCCTTCTACACTTTAAAAAAAATAATTTATTTTTAAAAATACAACTATTTAAATACACTATAATATGGTACTGAATTATATAAGATAGGCATACTACATACATACAAATAAAATCATTCTCAGTTTTATTTTAAATACATGCATATTATCCAAATCAGATCAAAGTTATATTATAATATAATATTATTGTATTTAAGATTGTAAGGGCCTGTGATAGTCAATCGTTATTAGATTTAAATTTAATTATATAAATATATTTTTGTTAATATTTAATGAGTGTCTAATATAATTATATCTGATTAAACCTTTTGTTTTTATTTAAATTTTATTTTAAAAATCGATGAACAACAATTTTTTGACGAAATCTTTTTCTGAATCTTTCAGCCTTTTATGATGAATCATCGATTCCGCATCTTTCCTTCAAACCAGGAAGTGATGATCGTTGGTTCCTTACTTGGATGGTTGAAGAGGTTGAATTACAATTTAAAACGTTAAATAGTTCAATTGTTGAATGGCTGGCAAAATAAATGGCTTGATATTTGAAAAGTTCTATTATTGAATGATTAAAAGTTTGAAAAATCAATGGTTGTATTCTTTGACGTTAGGCAAAAAGGTATTAAGTCCGAAACTGGTCACACAGACTTAATGAACTTAAGACTTTAATATAAAAAAATTGCGTTTTTCTGTTTTATTGTCTAAAGAACAAATTAATAGCATATTTAGCAGATGTTCTAGACTCACGTTTTTAGTATTAAACGATATAGACAAACAAACAAAATAGCCGCTACACCGATTTACCTAATCCCAAAGAATTGTTTAAAAGATCAAAAGTAGAGTAGTGGTATTGCTGTTAGATTGTTGACAGCTTGAAAAGTCATATACTTGAAAGTTGGAAAAGTCAAATTTATAAAAAGCTAAATGGTTTAATAGTTGAATGGTTGCTTGAGCAATTTCTAGTTAAACGGGTCTTAAGGCTATTTGCGGTTTTTTTTTTTTTTTTGACTTATTCTTTTGGTATAGTAGAGAATGCCTTTCTGGAATTTTTTTTCTGAAATTGATTGGCTATTGAAACTCCAAAAATACTTCAGATTAGTGTAAATAAATTTCTTGCCAAGTAGACACGAGAGTCTGTGAGCAGTTATTAGGGCAAACACATTAATTTTAATCTACTTGGTTTTTCTTAAACCACAATAGTTGACATTATATTTCAAAACAAAAATTTGTAATTCATAATTTGATAACACTTCTGCTGGTAGCAAACCCGCAACGACTATGAATTGTATGACATAGAAATGGTGTAGCTAGATTATTTTAATTGATATTTGAATTTATAGTAAGTCATACCACTTTCGCATTGGTTTCAAATTGGGTCTTCTGCACTTAAATAACTTAACTTCTCAAAGAGTTTTATAGTAACGATTTTTTTAGTGAATCTATCATAATTGACAAGCCGTTAAATATTTTGACCAATTGCACGCAAATTTAAAAACGTAATTAATAATAATAATTCAATCTATACAGTAACAAGCCAATATATGCAAACAAAATATTATGTCTTAGCAATTTTACATGAAAATATTTTTTACTTTTTCTTAAATTTTTGAAAAAAAAACAATCGCTTTTTATCGGAAATAACTCAAAAATTATAATTAGATTTTAATCTATGTTTGGAGAGCACTAGCTTTCTGCCATAAAGTAAAAAACGGCTAAAGTCGAAAAACATTTTTTAGTTGTGCTTGTAGGTTTTTTTTTTTAATACAAATTACGTTAATAAACAGAGTTGTCGCAAATCCG
Organism: Eupeodes luniger; assembly: GCA_951509635.1. Lineage (NCBI taxonomy): Eukaryota > Metazoa > Arthropoda > Insecta > Diptera > Syrphidae > Eupeodes > Eupeodes luniger. Next base: position 74,474,133 of record OX608075.1, on the reverse strand, counting down.
CTGGCCCTCCTATTGTTCTGAAAAGGTGTTCTTCAACGCTGGTAAGGCCACAGCGTAACCTCTTCCATATGTTCTACTCTATAGGTCTCTTTCCGAGTGGATGAAAAATAACATTTGTCCAGCCTGTGCCTAAAAAAGGCGAAACCTCCTCACCCTTATCTTATCGAAAATGCGTACATTTTGTTGTTTGTTGGGTTAGAAATTATCTTTCGGAACCTTCAATTCAAGTAGTATTGGACGGGTTTAAATCTGATACTCCAGGGCTCTGTTTTGTCTCCGATGCTTTTAATTATTTTTATATATTGTAATATTCGGCTTGGTCCGACAGTTAAAACTTATTCAAACTTCGTAAATAAAAACACAAATTCACTTTCTTTTAAATTAATCACAAAAATTCTTTATTCAACACTTTCAATTATTACTTTTAAAACACAGTCTTTACTTTTCAAACACAGTCTTTTCTTTATAGCAATTCACAATCCATAATGAACCGCTTCGCTTCCAAGCGCCTATTTATATACCTCAAATCGGTTCGAGAATCTACGAGGTTGTTCTCGATGCTTAACGAAGTTCTCCACTTTATCACTAGATGCTTACCCCTTTCGAGGTTCTTGTATGCGCTGAATGAGTTCCCCTCTAAGCCACTAGATGTTTCTCGATGCTTAACGAAGTTCTCCACTTTATCACTAGATGCTTACCCCTTTCGAGGTTCTTGTATGCGCTGAATGAGTTCCCCTCTAAGCCACTAGATGTTTCTCGATGCTTTAGAAGCGAGTTCTCCTATTAGCCACTAGATGTTTCTCGATGCTTAAAGAAGCGAGTTCTCCTATTACTACCACTAGATGTTGCCCCTTATTATTGAAAGAGTGTATACACATTACATTGCCCCCTCCTTAGGATTGATCGTCCCGAACAAATCCATCGTTCTCATCACCACTGTAGCGATGTAGCCGATCACGATGTACAACTTTAGGTTTTCCTCTGACTCCCTTTTGTATCCGGTACACGACATCGTTGATTTTTGTAATGACTGTATATGGACCTTCCCAGTCCCGTTGAAGTTTCGGTGACAATCCTTTTTGTCGATGGGGATTGTAAAGCCACACCCGATCTCCTGCTTGGAACTCTGTGGTTGTCGCTCGTATATCGTAGCGTGTCTTCATTCGGTCACTGAACGTCTTTATTTTCAACCTGGTATTGTCGTGGATCTGAAGAAGTCTTTCTCTGAGGTCATCAATGTAGTCATCCTCGGCTTGCAGCTCCGATGTGGGGCATCCAAATTTTATTTCGCTCGGCAGTCTGATGTTCCTTCCCATCAAAATCTCAGACGGTGTATGGCCAGTTGAGCTATGCCTTGCACTTCGATACGCCATCAAAAACAGTGAAATGTGTCGATCCCAATCTCGCTGGTTGTCGTCCACAACTTTGCAAAGATGTTCCTTCAGGGTTCGGTTGAATCGTTCGACCATGCCATCAGATTGTGGGTGAAGTGGTGTTGTTCTTGTCTTCTTAATGTTAAGAAGCCCACAAACTTCCTGAAATATGTTTGATTCAAAATTCCTTCCCTGGTCGGAATGCAGTTCTAATGGAACGCCGAATCTGCTCACCCAGTTGAAGACAATTTGGTCTGCGACTGTTTTGGCTTCTTGGTTTGGAATGGCGTATGCTTCAGGCCACTTGCTGAAGTAATCCATGACGACCAGAATATAACGATTTCCATTATTTGTTTCCGGAAATGGACCCGCCACATCTACTGCAATCCTTTCGAAGGGTGCTCCAACATTATACTGCTGCATTTGGCTGTGGTTCTTTTTGTTCGGACCTTTGGTGGCAGCACAGGTATCGCATTTTCGGCACCACTTCTCGACATCTTCCCTTGCATGTAGCCAGTAAAATCGTTGTCGAACCTTTTCTAGCGTCTTGTTCACTCCTAGATGGCCTCCCGAAACTCCACCATGCATCTCTCGCAGAACGTCCATAACCTTCGATCTCGGTAAGACTAGCTGCATTACATAAGACTTTCCATCTGCTGATTCCCATTTACGTTGAAGGACACCCTCTTGGACATGAAACGAGTCCCACTGTGCCCAATAGGCCTTTAGAGTCGGACTTCTATCGGAGATATCAGCCCATTCTGGTTTTTCCTGGTGTTCCTTCCAAGCGAGGATGGGTTCGATATCTGAGTCTTCTTGTTGAGCCTTCCTCAACTCGTCGTTGCTCCAGCCATCAATGGGATCGGCTCTGGTTCGTTTGACAGTAACCACTTCTTTTTCTTCTTGTCGTCTGCAATGCTTACAGTCTTGCTTGCATGGTCTCCGAGACAGTGCATCTGCATTTGAGTGAAGCTTCCCCTTCCGATGTTGAATTTCGTAATCGTACGTCTGCAGCCTCTCAATCCACCTTGCCACTTGACCCTCTGGATTCTTGAAATTCAAAAGCCAGTTAAGTGCTCCATGGTCAGTTCGGAGAAGAAACTTCTGTCCATAGAGATACTTATGGAAGTGCTTTGTTGCCAAAATCAGTGCAAGAAGTTCTCTTCTGGTCACACAATAATTTCTTTCCGACTTCGAGAGTACCCTGCTGTAATAGGCAATCACCTTTTCTTCGCCATTATGCACCTGCGATAGTACAGCACCTATCCCGACGTTGCTGGCATCAGCATCAATTATGAACGGCTTTCCTGGAGTTGGGTAGGTCAGCACTGGTGCATTACACAAGCGTTGCTTGAGCTCTTGAAAGCTGCGCTCGCACTCACCTGACCATTTAAACTGCTTTCCCTTTTCCGTTAGCTGATGGAGACTCTTGGCAATTCCAGCAAAGTCCTTCACAAAGCGCCTATAGTAGGTGGCTAGACCCAGAAAGCTTCGGAGTTGATGTTTGTCCTGTGGTGTTGGCCAATTCTTCACGGTGTCAACCTTATCAGGATCCGTTTTTACTCCTTGGGATGAGATGATATGTCCCAGATATTTCACTTCGGTCTTGAAGAGTGAACACTTTTCTGGGTTAAGCTTGAGGTGGGCTTCTCGAAGTCTTTGAAACACGGCTCTCAGATTTGTACAGTGTTCGTCAAATGTTTTCCCGTATACTATGACGTCATCTAAATAGACCAGGCAAGATTTCCATGTGAGTCCTTGCAGGACGCATTCCATTAGGCGCTCAAAAGTCGCTGGAGCATTGCAAAGTCCAAAAGGCATCACTTTGAACTGCCACAATCCGTTTCCTGTTGAGAATGCTGTCTTTTCTTTGTCTTCAGGATGGATTTCGACTTGCCAGTAACCACTTTTTAAGTCCAAAGTTGAGAACCATTGTGCTCCTTCCATTGCGTCCAGAGTATCACTGATCCTAGGCAGAGGGTAGCTATCCTTCTTAGTCACATCATTCAACCTTCGATAGTCCACGCAAAAGCGGGTTGATCCGTCTTTCTTCTTTACCAGGACCACTGGAGACGCCCAAGGGCTTTTAGAGTTTTCGATCAGCCCTTCTTCCTTCATGGTGGTTATCAGTTCTTCAACCTCACCTTGTTTGGCTAGTGGAAGGCGTCTTGCAGGTTGACGAATCGGTCTTGCATCCCCGGTATTGATTCGATGTTGCACCAGTTGCGTTCTGCCATATTTCCTTTTCGATGACGAAAAAATGTCTGCAAATTTTTCGAGGAGACCTTCTGCAGTTCTTCGTTGTTGGTGGCCAAGATTAGATGACTTGAGAATGTTCGTCTTTATGGAGTTCAGCTCTTCGGACTTCAAGGATTGCCTTGACTCTTCTTCGTTGATCCTTGTTATCGCTGATACAGATTCGCATTGTCCGACAATCTCACCTTTTCTTAGCTTAACTTCATACGGCTTGATGTTCAGTATTCGTACCGGAACCATGTTCTTTAATGGTCTCACAAGAGTCTTCCCAATGGTGACGTTTTGGGAGGACTTTACAGATGCTGGTTCGACCATGAGGTATCGATGGCTGCCAGGCTTACCCTTCAATTTCGTCCACACGAATACCTCTGAAGAAGCAGGCAAAGTGAGATCTTCTTTGATGACGGCTTTCACAGATGGCGAGGTCTCATACGAGTTAGTCCCATAGATCATCGGAATCTCGATGTTTCCATATTTCAGGACTTGGTTCCCGATGTCCAATATCACTCCGTGATCTTTCATGAAATCGACGCCAACAATGCACTCGTCGCATATATCTGCTACCAGGAACAGGTGAGAGAATTCCAACTCTGCCATCCGGATCTTAAGACGTACCTCACCATAAACTTTTGCGGCCTCTCCAGTTGCAGTCCTTAGACGATAGCTATTAGTGTTGTGGAGCCATGCCTTCTTGACGAGGTCTTGCCGTACGATGGACGCCGTGGCACCGGTGTCAATGGTAGCCACACATTTGTTGCCGTTTATACTTGCTTCCACGGTCAGGCTCTTGTTGTCACGTTTCGTTTGAGAAACCTGGATGTTGTTTCTGGGGCCATCGATACCAGAAACCAGCTTCTGCCCCTTGAAGTTGGTTCTTATTCGTTTCCCGGGTGGGAAACAACTTCGGAAGCAACGTTGTTGGTGTTGTTTTGACCAGTTGCATTACTTCTGTTTCCACAGTGTTGGCATGTGGTTCCTCTTCGCGGTAATCTGCACTGTCGCTGTAGATGCCCAGTCTTATTGCAGTTCCAGCATCGTGCTGGTCCGTCTCGCTGACTCCTTTCCATAGTAGCCTTCTGACAAGAACATTCTTGGACTTCTATTTCTCTTACGCGATGCACGTTTTGGGAAGCTTGTTCTGCAGCTTCCATCGTCAGAGCGAAAGCTAATGCTTCTGGTAGTGTTCGCTTTCCGGCAGTGCGGATAGCCCTTTGGAGATTTATATCGCCCACAGCTCTCACAAAGGCTTCAACAGCAAGTTGATTTATTATTTCGTTACCAGCTGTTGGATATGCCAGGTGAACCAATCGCTCGATATCTGCCTGAAGCTGCTGCAGAGTTTCACCTCTTTTCTGTGTCCTATTGTTAAGCTGAACTCGGAAGACTTCTGTCATGTGGCTATCCCCAAACCGCTGTTCGATTGCGTTTACCAGAACTGTGAAGTCACCACTCTTCTCTGCTGGGATGGTTTGTAGCAGTTCAGCAGCAGATCCTCTTAAAGCAAGCGTAAGAGCAATGTATTTTTCGTGATCGTCCCAGCCGTTTGTTAACGCTGCTGCTTCAAACTGTTTCTTGTAGATTGACCACGGAATCTGCCCATCAAAGCTTGGAGGATTTACTTCTCTTTTCCTTGAGCACTCACCAGAAGGTTCTCGAGCTTTCATCTTTCGCACTTTTTCAAGTTCATTTGTAATGGTTTCGATTCGTTCGTCCATTTTCTCGATACGTGCGTTTTGTTTTTCGACACGCTCGACGCGCTCGTCAAGAGTGTTGATTTTTCCTTCGAAGACCGCAAACCTGCCTTCTAAAAGGTTTCTCTGTTCGTCGAACCGCTCTAGAATATTCTGCTGTTCTTGCTTTTGGTCGCTTCTTTGGGCTTCTAGTTGTTTCAGGACATCATTCCTTTGAGTTTCTAGTTGTTTGAGAACATTCTGTTGTTCTTGCTTTTGGTCGCTTCGCTGGGCTTCTAGTTGTTTCAGGACATCATTTTTATTTTCTTCAAATTTGGCTAAAAGAACCGACATCATGTTAGATAAGGCAACATTTGCATTTACCTCTTCCACTTTTGCTTCTAATTCGAAAGCAAACGTATCTGGGTCTTCATTTTGCTGCTCCAGATATTCCTGCAGCCGTTTAACGAGTTCGGTTTTTACTCCTGTCCCGCTTAAGCCACGTTTGCTTAGTTCGGCTTTTAGCTCAGGGACAGTTAAGTCTTTCAAAACTTTACTCATTTTTTTATTTTTTTTTTTTTTTTTTTATTTTTAACTTCACTACTTTACACAAAATTCAGTCACTGTTTTTATTCTCAATAAGTTTTAATCCCTTATTCTGACACCAATGTAATATTCGGCTTGGTCCGACAGTTAAAACTTATTCAAACTTCGTAAATAAAAACACAAATTCACTTTCTTTTAAATTAATCACAAAAATTCTTTATTCAACACTTTCAATTATTACTTTTAAAACACAGTCTTTACTTTTCAAACACAGTCTTTTCTTTATAGCAATTCACAATCCATAATGAACCGCTTCGCTTCCAAGCGCCTATTTATATACCTCAAATCGGTTCGAGAATCTACGAGGTTGTTCTCGATGCTTAACGAAGTTCTCCACTTTATCACTAGATGCTTACCCCTTTCGAGGTTCTTGTATGCGCTGAATGAGTTCCCCTCTAAGCCACTAGATGTTTCTCGATGCTTAACGAAGTTCTCCACTTTATCACTAGATGCTTACCCCTTTCGAGGTTCTTGTATGCGCTGAATGAGTTCCCCTCTAAGCCACTAGATGTTTCTCGATGCTTTAGAAGCGAGTTCTCCTATTAGCCACTAGATGTTTCTCGATGCTTAAAGAAGCGAGTTCTCCTATTACTACCACTAGATGTTGCCCCTTATTATTGAAAGAGTGTATACACATTACAATATGATCTTTTGTGTGAAACTTCTAACCCACTTAATTGTTTCGCTGATGACAGTACCCTCAGCTTTTCATATTCGTTTCTAGATTCTCATCCTTGTTCTTCGGACAGCAGCGTATGATCAGTTCATTAAATCCCGATCTTGACAACATTGTCCAATGGGGAATCAAAAACCGTGTAGAATTTAATGCTTCGAAAACTCAATGCTGTCTACTGTCGCAAAAGCGTAACCCTCCCCCAATACCACTATCCATGTTTGGTACTGAACAGCTTTCAGTTCTAGGTATTTGCATCACAAAACGTCTCTTGTGGAGCGAGTACAATTCCCATATCTGGACAGGTGCTCCAATAATGCACTTGGGTCTCTTAAACAGAATTCAAAAGAGAGCTTTACAAATTATAGGTGACCGTTTTCTAACTGAAAATTTTGTATCTCTTGAGCAGCGTCGAAAGGTTTCATGTCTGTCATAATTTGATCGCTATTTTAATTAATAAACAATGCTCTAATGAAATAGCCAGTTGCATTCCTCCCCTCAAACAATTCAACCGTAATACCCGTTCTTCTAAGAATACTCATCAGTTTACCCTTGAGCCTAATTTCGGTCGTACTGTAAAGTACAAAGATTCTTTTTTTTTAGTCGCACTATACGAATGTGGAATACTTTACCGGACTCGATAGTTGATTACAATGTGCAGACATTAAAGATCAATGTGCATCGGTATCTCATTTCTAGTAATGTCCCCCTTCCTAATTGCTCGCACTGTGTTTAATCATTAAAGGGTATTCATATACCCTTAAGTGCCCGCACAATATAATCATTGAGTCGTAGATATATCGTAAGGAATAGCTAATTTAGAAATGTTTGGATGGCAACAATTTTAGATGGTATTGAATTCCCTTTTTAAAACAAAACAAACCACGCAGATCTTTAACTTGTTTTAAATAAATTTCGAAACCTTGCTGATAGCAACACCAACGCAGGCTATAATGGATTTAAGTCGTCATAACGTCGCTCCCATCGCCATCGTATGAATGATACAAAACCAATACAAAATTATTCAACGCTAATTGTTAAAATAATTTTACAGCTTATATTCTAATTAATTTTACTATATTCTTAAATTAAACATGATGCTTAGTAAGATATTTTATCAGAATCCATAACAGTTTGCTTTGAGACTTTCAGTTGCAATCATTCTAATTGATTTATTTTGAATTTCATCTACAATGAAAATAGTAAGCTTTCTTGTTAACGAACACCAAACTTTTTTCAAAAAATGTTGTACCTTTTCCAGATATTATTGTTGTTTCTAATTATTGCTGCAATGGTGACTTGTGCAAGTGCAGGAGGAGGAGGTGGCGGTGGTCATGGTGGAGGAGGTGGAGGTCGTGGTGGTGGATTTGGTGGAGGTGGAAGGGGCGGTTTTGGTGGTGGAGGCAGAGGATTTGGTGGAGGGCGTGGAGGATTTGGAGGTGGAAGAGGATTTGGAGGAGGTCGAGGATTTGGAGGAGGTCGAGGATATGGAGGAGGTGCTCCTTTTTTCGGAGGTGGTGGTGGAGTTTTTGTGCCCCCATTTAGACAACCCTACTTTTAATCACATGGATATTAATATGACGATTAGATATAAGTCAATATATATTTATGTATCGCTATGGCTTTCTTTATTCTCCTTCTTTTTATTTTTTAAATTATTTGTTTAAATAAATGCGTAAAGAAAACCAAATTGTTTCGAGATGTAATAATTATAATATGTTAACGAATTACTTTCCTAAGAATTGTTGTCATAGCAGAACTTAGGTCGGGGTTTTGTTAATCAATCAATCAATTTCGCCAAATAATTAAATTTCTAAACAAAGTTCAGGGTCGAGCTAACGTTGAATATGTTTCGAGTTGCCTCCTTATTTAAAACACACTTTAATAAGGATCCATACTTTAGGTGTCATTGAACTAACACATTCTGAGTTAATTTATTTTATTTGTTTAAGAAAAAACACCACTTTTAAACTATTTGAAATGCAATCGGGTTGGAATAATACTTTTGAAAATTTCAAGGCAATGCCAAAAAATACAAATAGTCACGCGAACATTTAGAACTGTATGACTAAAAACTACACGGTAACTCCCCGAAAAATAAGTCGTCATTATACAGAACCATTCATATTTTCCAACTTAAATTCAATCAATGTGCTAATTGTTTAAATAATTCTAACAATAATACTTATTTATAAATATCATACATTCACCCAGAGTGGATTCAGTTCAATTTGAGAATCGCAGTGCATCCTCATCATTTGCCTTAGCCGAGAATAAATTGCATCCATCATGAATAAAGTGAGCTCTTAAAACTAATTCTTAATTTTTTTTTAATTAATTCTAAGCCTGTTAAAGATCTTGTTCTTCTTTTTGGTTGTTTTTGTGATGACGAGTTATGGGGGTAGGGGTTTTGGAGGTGGTGGCCGAGGACTTGGAGTTGGTCGAGGATTTGGAGGTTTTCGAGGATACGGCAGGGGTAGAGGTTTTGTACCTTTTCGACGTCCCTATTACGGAGGATATGGATATGGGCGCTATGGATATGGCTACAGATATGGGGGATATGTTCCCATTCCAGTGCCATTGCCTGTTCCTGTTCCCGTTTTATTATAAATATTAAAATTGGTTAGTTTTATTGAATAAATGTTTTTTTTTATTGTTCATTTTGGTGGATAAAAACTTGTACATTAAAGTACTTTTTTTTTTTGTTGATATTACATTGTATAATTAAACAAGAAAAGAATATAAATCAATTCGAAGGTTTTACAAGTAAATACAAATACATTTACAAATTTTGTATGACTTAAAATTAAGAGATCCACTGCAATAACAATTTGTGGAATGTTTGCATTTTTTGTTTGTTTTAAAATATTAAATACAAAAATTCTTATTTTTAAAGTTTGGAATAATACCAAACGACTAGATGATAATTTTTTAATAATGAGTGAGAATCATTCGATGAGATCGATGTTTGTTTTGGTTTTGATTTTTTGGTTTAATTTATTTTATTATTAGTGTGACTAGATTCAAAAAATATTTTTAATTTTTTTGTTTGGAATTTTAAGGGAACAGATTTAAGTGATTAATAAATATTCCCTTCGGCTTATGAAAGTTACTAAAAATATAATATTGAAGCGGATATTTTATCAGACAAAAATGTTTTAAACAAAGATTATTTAAAAATGTTTTCATAAAAAAGTATTTTTCAGACAATCCTGCATTTCTTAAATTAATCATTGGTGTTTAGAATTAAATTGTACCGTATTTCCATCTTTGCTAATTTAGGTAAGGGGGAGTTAACATTGAGAGAATATATCAACAACTACTACTTGCCAAAAAATGTAAACTATAGTGAACTTCTAGAAAATGTTAAATATGAACACAAGGAAAATCAACCCGTCTTCAATTCCTGAAAAAATCAGAAAATGGGGCAATTTATGTTTTAGAATTGATATTGATACAGGTATAGGCGGCCCATGGAGATAAGCAATGTAGTCAATAAGTACACTCGATATACTGTCGTTTATTAGTTGCTTAATCACAAGTCAGAAATCATCATGTCAAATTATAAGCTGATAGAAGCAGAGCTTGGAAAGGAGTTTTGTGGAAAACGCCATTTTGACTTACTTTCAAAACAGAGTACCTTCAAGAGCAATTCTGACTCCTTTTGAGATGTGAAACGTTATTAAAACACGTTTGAAAGAACTTCTTCGAACATTTCGAGAAAGAAGCTATGTTCATATTCCAAAAATAAACTGAGGAAATGGGATAGAAATTTTATTAAATACTAATGATAAAAAGATTCTCGAAAAGGTATGGTTTCCAACCAAGCACAGATTATTTTATAAAAACTGCAAAACCAATAAAATGGAAATTGTTGATGGAATGAAAGAAATAAAACAAGCGTAATGGGTGCTTAACAGGATGATGCAGAATATTTTTCTGGTGAGAATGTGGAATCTTTTTCTGAATCTCAATTCTTTGGATTCGATGAAAAGGAAGTTAAAAAGTCTCAGGGCTTAAAATGTACGCCAAACAATCAAACCATCTTCAAGATTAGTTAACGAGATACTTGCAGTAAAGTACGATAGGGAAAGGCGACGAATCGGAACACCCTAAATGCGATATGAAAGAAGAAATGAACTCATTGCAACAAAACAATACATTATATATAATAGCTGCGTTCAATCTCAGACAGATAGGGTAAAATAACAGCTGATGAAAAACAGCTGAGATGTCAAAAAAGGAATCCAAAGGTATCCAAGAATTTCTGGGGTATGTAGGTATCTGACAGAACAGCTGATTCAACACATGGTTGTATTTCAAGAAACTTGAAAATTGATTTCAGGTTTTTGTATTTGTTGGTAAACAAAAAGATACAAAATGTTAGTTGAAGTTGTATTTGAGGATGTTCTGTACATAATAGACGATGAAGAAGCTATTTGCCTCCGAATTTAAGAAGGTAATTATGACCTATTTTTTTAAACTTCAAAATTGATTTATTTTGTTCTCGTTTTGTAGATGACCAATTTGCTAGGTCTTACCTCCAGTCTAGTGGACTTAAATTGTTACGCACCTATCAATTCATCATCGCCCGACGAATCAGTTGAATTATCCATTAAATGTTTTATCTTACAATAATTCTGACTTCGAAGCTTAAATGTTTCTCTGATTTTTGTGAACAGCTGTTCAGTTGTAAAGTTGTTTTTATTTATTGACAGCTATCTCAATACAGCTATCCAACTCGTTCAACAACGTATCTAAAAATCCACCTTTCCAAGATACCCTATCCAACACGAGATTGAACGTAACCAATCCAGCTATCCAACTCGTTCAACAAGGTATCTAAAAATCCACCTTAACCAAAATACCCTATCCAACACGAGATTGAACGCAGACAATGCCATTGCCTTCTGATAGAAAAACAGTAGGTAGTTAAGGGGGTATTCTAGTGTAGAATTTTGAAAAAATCAAACATTTTTTTTTTTATATTTCCAAAGTTCAGACATTCAAGAATATGCGTTTAAAAGGATTTTCTAATATTCCTATTAAGTAAGTAAGTAATTCATTTATTAGAACAATTATTTGGTTACAAAGTTTAAGTAGGTATTATGGTTACATTCCTATTATTTCACAAGTTAATTGAAGGTCATAGAAACTGGTTTTGAAGGTCATAGAAACTCGGAAGGTCTAGCGCTCGGAATTCCGAACTTCAGAGGCGTCAAAGGAGGGTAGAACTGCTCGTCTTCATCAGAGAACATCGAATCAGTATTTTGAAGTAGAGGAAAGATTTTTATATGGATTAAAAATATGTACGTATTCTGTATCATTCTATAAGTAAAATTGACGAAAACTTGTCTCAAAACTCTGGACGCGTTTTTCTCGAAACTACTTTTTTCGAGCTGGCGGTAAGGATGTATCGAGTTCTAATAAACCGATTTACTTCAAATTTGGAGAGGATGTTCTTTATACATCTCTTTATCGTGTGGTCTTTGCCCAAAAATATAACTTCTCATTTAGTATTTTTAAAAAATTCGGAATTGTTGAAAAATATGCAACAAGAACATTTTTTTTTTCAAACTGCTGCCATTTTGTTAAAAAGTTTTTTTTTAACTTATCCAAGGGTCAAACGTTGCGACATCTATAATAATTAATAATCCGTCTGGTTTTTGTTTTTCAGATCACCAGGAGGGTTGGTAGGATGCACGCCAAGACACCCTCTTTTATTTAGACCCCCCACTTTGACTGCTTGTAACTTTGTTAATTTTAATTTTTTTTTTTTATTAATTTTTTTATGTATGAACAACAAATCAATAAACAAATGATAAAAAAATTTATAGTAAAAATATTTGTTGTTTCCTTTATACAACGCTTCAAAAACCGGGCGAAATTCATGTCTCTACACTAGAATACCCCCTTAAAAGACGTTTGGAGGAACTTCTTCGAACATTTCGAGAAAGAAGCTATGTTCATATTCCAAAAATAAACTGAGGAAATGAGATAGAAATTTTAACAAATACTAATGATAAAAGATTCTTGAAAAAGTATGGTTTCCGATCATGCACAGATTATTTTATATGAACTGCAAAGCAATAAAATGGAAATTGTTGATGGAATAAATGAAACAAGCGTAATGGGTACTTAACAGGATGATGCAGAATATTTTTCTGGTGAGAATGTCGAATCTTTTTCTGAATCTCAATTCTTTGGATTCGATAAAAAGAAAGTTAAAAAGTCTCAGGGCTTAGAATATAGGTACGCCAAACAATCATACCATCTTCAAGATTATTTAACGAGATACTTGCAGTAAAGTACGATTGGGAAAAATGAGGCGAAGAATCGGAACACAATAAATGCGCTATGAAAGAAGAGATGAACTCATTGCAACAAAACAATACATGATATATAATGCCATTACCTTCTGATAGAAAAAAAATAGGTAGTAAATGGTTTTATTAGCGGAAAACAGATGATGGAGGAGATAAATGTATTTACAAGGCTCACAAGGTTTTTCTCAGCGGTATGGTGTATATTGTGACGAAACGTTACAACATTAAGGGTTCTTTTGGCAGTTGCTTGGCATCTTTGGCTATGGATGCAAACTGGTCAGAAGATCGCATTTAAAGAAAATCTTCAAATTCTTTGGTAGAAAAAAATCAATTGGTATTACAGAGGTAGCTCATTCATCCCCTGTTCAAGCAGAGGCTAGCGGGAAGTATTTTAGCTTAAAAGGCCAATAGATACTATCAACGAACGAAAAGTTAGAAGAAATCTTCCTTATTTCTAAGTCTTTTAGACTAGGAAGCTATTTAAAATTAATCTCAAGCAAAAAGTTGCAAAATCGGTCTAAACATATAGTAGATACAAAATATCATTTTTTCAAGGATAATAAGATCCAAGTCCTTGAAATTACCAACATGGTTGCGGACTAGTTGGGCAGTTTTGAGTAAGAGTGTTAAGGTTTCAAACGCACTCATCGAACCCATCTTCTAGTTTACTTACTTGACAGCATACATGACTAATAACACTAGTAGACAAAATTGCGTTTTTGTTTTTTGGCGCACAAACAAAATTATACTTTTTTAAAGGATTAAGATCTCCTTAATTTGAATCTAACCTTCAAATCTGTCTACCACATCAGGTTTTTTAAACACAACATATCCCTTAACAATATATCGTATGATTTGATGATTTTGCAAAGTACAAATCTTTATCTTCTGAATTCATTTTAAATCAGTATCAGTATAAATTAGTATCTCACTTAGTATTCGTAATTTCTCATTAGTTATTAGTTATTATTTAATTGACAGAAATTCTTACAAGAAAAATGAACCTATTACTTGAATCAAACGGTCTTTCGTTTTCATATTAGAAGCTTTTGCTCGAAGTTTAACTCTACTTTTCCCGTTAAATACACATTATTTTTCAAATTCTCTGTTCATTAAAATAGCAGTGCCTTAGCTTTTATAGTTAAAAAGTGCCAAAAATTCTATTTTTATATTTTTCGGTAAGTAAATATTTGACTATTTGAAGTTTTTATATTCGCAAGATAACAGCTATGCAAAATTATAAAATATTAGCTCAAAAATAAACAATGGGACGGTGCACCGTAGAAACTCGAAATTTGATTAGAAAACTGGGTTTGGAGGGAGAACTTACCAAAATAACATGACAAGAACTCCTGTTGTGCAAAAATGTATCGCTTTGAAATGAAAAAATAATCCCGAAACGCGAAGTCCAATAAGGATGAGAACTTTAAAAACTGACAGAAAAATTGTTCAGTTAGCTAAACAGATCCCTTCAATAAGATTTAGAGCAACAAAAAATGGTCTTCAACTAGCTGTTGGAAGCAAAATTACCAGCCCGAAGTCCACGCAAGGTACCATTCTTCACAAAAAGGCATGTGGCAAAGAGAATGGAATTAACCAAAATGCATCGAGATTAGCCAAAAAAGAAATGGAGGAATATTCTGTGGACCAAGGGTCGTCGAGAATATGTGAGAAGACGCCAAAATTCAGCAAACGATCCACGGTACACTTTAAAAACAGTGAAACATGGTGGAGGCAAAATAACGACATGGGCTTGCTTTTCATACTACAAAGTTGGACCCATTTATCTAATTGTGGGTATAATGGATGCAATTAAAGATGTGAAAATTCTCGAGGAGGTTATGTTACCATATGCTGAAGAGAAAATGCCGTTGCTTTGAGAATACCAACAAGACATTAGACAATGACCCAAAGCATACTTCAAAAAGGGCAAAATAATGGTTTGAGGAGAAGAAGTTATGTGTAATGGAGAGGCCGCTCCCCCGACCTAAACCCCATTGAAAATTTTGGGAAGGATGTTAAGAATGCCGTCCATTAAACGAAACCTAAGAATTCGAAAGAGTTGTGGGATTTACTGCAGGATTTGTGGGACGCAGTCGAGAGGTGTGAGAATTTAGTGGACTCAATGTCACGATGGTTATGCAATAAAGGACTAATGGTAAGCTAATATTATTAATATAGTTTCACATAAATTATTTTAGTTTTTCTTACTTTTTACGTTATACGTAGTCGTGCCATAAATACTGTTACAACTATTTGAACCTGTATAATTTGACATTCAGCTGCATGCAACAAGTCACATTAATTGTTTTTAATAACTACTGTTATATAGGTTTAAAATAAAGTATAGTCTTAGTTCTACTTTACAAGTGCAAAGATGGAGTCCTCAAAAGAAGAAAAGAGAATTGCAGTTGTTGCGCTGCATAAAGCTGGAAAATCCAATTCTTTTATTTGCAAGTTGTTAAAAAACCTCGGTATTAATCGAATGTTTGTGTGGCGTACAATTAAACGTTATATGGATACCTTAAGCGTAAAAGATAAGCCTCAGCCTGGTCGTCCACGAAGTGTGAGGACAAAAAATGCCGTACGCGCAGTGGCAGCTCGAATTCGCCGAAATCCCCTTCGTAAGCAGAAAATCATGTCACGAGAGATGGATATTTCAAGAAGAAATATGTAAAAACAAAAGCAAAAACTACCAAGAAGGCGTTTTAGAGAAAGTGGTGAAACCACTCAACAATACTCTATTCAATAAAAAGCATTGGGTGTTCCAGCAGGACTCAGCTCCAGCCCACAAAGCCAAATCGACCCAGTTGTGGCTGGAAAAGAATGTTCCTGAGTTCATCAAGGCATCAGATTGGCCCTCAGGCAGTCCCGATCTCAATCCTCTGGATAATTCTTTTTGGACAGAGCTAGAGCTGATGGCTTGCCACAGAGGACATCCGAATTTGAAAAGTCTGAAATCAAATCTTGTCCGAGCAGTGGGGAATTTTCCTGAGGAAAAGGTGCGTGCTGCCATAGACGATTGGCCGAAGCCTGTGTTGGCCTGTGTTAAGGCTAATAGTGGCCACTTTGAGTAGCAAGTCGAAAATATTATTTTTAATTCTATTTTATATCATACTTAATAAAATTTATAACATATTTGATATTTGTCTTCTTTATTTTCAAAGAAAAATGTGTAACAGTATTTATGGCACGACTACGTAGATGTAGAACTATGTGTTGCACTGCTATTTTAGTGAACACAGCTGTATAATGTGCTCAAATACTCAGAAATACTCGTTTATAACATTATTTTTATATTTTTCTCAATATATTACAAAAACTTGATGTTATAACCTTAAGACTACGAATTCGTAATGAGATCAAAAATTGTTCTTATACCGTTTTGCGTTTTTCTGTTAAGAACCGTTTTAGCAACATTCTTTTAACGTTAATGTATGGCAGTTGATGACAACTAATGAGGATTTTTTGAAAAATAAGAAAGAACGAAAGAATTGAATATTTTTAAACTGAATATTGAAGTAACGGATTAATGAATTTACATTGCCTTAAAAGGCCTAATATACGTTCTTTTTTAAATTATAAAAGGTTTTATCTTAAAAACCTGACGTGATAGATTGATTTTAAAGTCAGTGTGTTGACAGTGACAGTCCGAGTAAGGACTAATATTGAAGTTTAGAATAATGGCACCCCAAACAGAGACCTTGGACTGTGAAAAGGTCTCATGGAGCTCTTGTTGGTTTTCAGAGCCTCAATAATGGAAGTTTTGTTTATTAACCACTCCTGATAATTGAAAGTGGGTTTTATCGCTCATTATCACAACAGCGTCTTCTGTCAAGATTTCCAACATTCCTTCAGCAAACCTCATATGGCATACATATGCTGCAATTCTCGGACAACCATTATCTTGTGTGTGCATAATTCGCGGAACTGAGCGGTCTGACATCCGTAGAGCCCGAGCGTGACATACAGCTGATCGACGAGGGCTGGCTTCAACTGCTTAACGCACTCTTTCAATATTTTCTGGAGTCCTTACAGTTAGATCACCTCTTAGCACAATTCCAAGTCTCAAAGAACCAGTTCTCTCACTTCAGAATCGTATTAAACTTTGGAACACGACCGTGGTGGACAATAATAAATAAATGATTTCGGAATCGTCTCGTTGTTTCAATGACCGAACGTTCCGTTTCAATGAACGTGTTGTAAACAAACACACAATGCGCAATCGATCACGGCTCCATGGTTACTGAAATGGCATCATACCTCCCTGCTGGACCCCACATTACACTAGTCTAAAAATCAAATTATACTTTTTCAAAGATTTTAAAGGACTGTCACTGTCAACACAGATCGACAGATTAGAAGACGACGACGAATCAACTTGAATACTGTATGGATTCAACAAGATGAAAAATGATGAACAAGAAACTCCACTTCTTAAAATCTGGAAAGGACCAAAACTCTATCCAAAAGGGTAGGACAGGAAAAATAATGATTATGCATGTCGTAAGGAACCTTTGTGGTCAGAAGAAGAAGCAAATTAAATCAACTTTTATAGCAATCCAATAATAAAGTTAACATTTGAAGGATCGATAGCATTTAACCGGTAAAAAATTTCGATTGATACAAAATAAGGACTTTAAACAACAAGTAAAGCATTCAACCAAATATAAAAGTAAGTCCCAATTTCTTTTCGTATAGAAACGGAATTTTACGAATTCGAGGTAGACTTTAAAACCACAAAACATACGTATGAAAATGGGAATAAAATACAAAATAAAAATCAAGATAAATCTGTTCCCTTAAACCTAAACTAACTTACCATACAAAAAAAAAGGAAGTCCCACGTACGAGTATACTGATAAATAATTTTAAAAATAAGGAACGTAGAAAAAGAATAATTCTTCGGTTGGTTTGGGTTTCGTTGCTTACAGCATTGACTTACATTCGAACTCTACAATGCTATGCTGAATGCAGTGAGTGATTTCACCGAAACTTGGTCGCTCACATGGTTTGCGATTCCAACAGCGACGCATCAGGGCATACACCGACAACGGCGTATTGTCCGGACAACTAAGTACATTACCTTCTTGGACATACTTGATGACTTCCTCATGCGTAAGCCCATAGTAGGGCTGGAGGGCGTACGAAAATATCTCCCACAAACACACTCCAAAGGCCCATACATCCGACTCGATGGTGTATTTGTTGTAGAGAATGCTCTCCAGAGGCATCCAACGTATGGGAATGACATCGTTTTCGTCGCCTTTATAGTAGTCTTGCAGATAGATTTTGTGTGATAGGCCAAAGTCGGCAATTTTGACAACCATCTGTTCGTTGATGAGACAATTGCGGGTAGCCAAATCCCTATGAACGAATTTCCTCTCCGAGAGATAGACCATTCCGGCGGCGATTTGTTCAGCGATTCTCAGGAGATCAGCATCGTTGAGATCGGTTCGAGTGCGATTGGCTTGATGGGTGGCAAATGGTGAACACGCCCGCAGAAACTCACTTAAGTCACCCGGCGACATGAATTCGAAGAGAAGACACATCGGACGACCCAGAGCACACACGCCAAGGAGTTTAACAATATTCGGGTGGTCGAATTCGGCCAGCAGACAGGCTTCTCTCTCAAAGTCAGATTGCATTGCTTCGCTGGCATCGTCTTTGAGCATTTTCACTGCCACCAACATCTCTTCGTCCCCGGGTATCAAACCGGGCGCTTTGGCTTGAAACACCCGGCCAAAGGCTCCCTGACCTAAGCTCCGCACGTAGATGATATCGCCTCGAGGATATTCTAGCTTCTCTAGCTTTGTGTTCAACTTTGGTTTGGGCTCGTGAATTGTGGCAGTGCTGCGAATAGTTCCCGTATGGGTGCTTCGTAATGTTCCGCATTTGTGATTGCTGGAAGTGTCCAAGGTGTGATGACTGGAAGAGAGATTGCAATCGCGACTAACAGACATATTGCATTCGGATGGCGGTTGCTGGGGAAGCTGTTGATGGACGTCCTTGTGTTTGGCTACTTTATGAATGAGCAGAATAATCAGATGGAAGGCTACAATTCCTACGAAGCCTATGCCAGCTAAAAGGAAGATCATCGATGGTGTGAAGAATGTTTCCATTTTGATGGGAGTTGTGGTGTCTTTGCTAGTGATGTCAACCGAGTCGGCTAAAAGAGAATATAAGCATAGATTAAATCTCCAAAAGGAAACCATTCAATCAGGGGAAAAGTGGGAAGTTGGAAGATGGTGCAAATAAAAACTAATTCGAAAAACCTATCGCCTATTTGAGTTAGAAATAAAGGTATAGGTTGCATTGGGTTTTTAAATAAAACTTACGACAAAGCGGGACATCACAGTGCTGCCACCGCACAGACTCATCCGTTGTGTAGCACCATGGATATGGTTCTTCTCCACCAGCATTTCGGCAGTAGTTTTCTCCCTCGGCGATTTGGGGGAACACAAGTGGCGGTTGGATATGTTTATGTGGATGTTGCGAATCCCAACGTTGACAAGGGATTCCAGTCTTTGATATGTTAACATGACCAAGGTAATATCTTCCATTACCATTTCGACAGTCATCTTTAAATTGAAGAGACAAGAAAAAAATGAACAATAAGAAATAGTAAAAAGAAAAAAAGGATTATTCTTACAAGAAACTTCAGATTCGTTAATCTTCGTCAGTCCAATATATGAGCAGTTCGGTTTCTTGGCAGTTTGGTTGTATTTAGGCAGAACCGAACAATTAGGCAGGCGGAAGTGTCCTCGGGACTTAAAGAATATTCCGCGTTCTTTCTTTTCTTCGATTAATACCCAATCGTTGTAACAATATTGCAAGTGCGTCGCAACACAGTCTTCATAGCACAGAGGAACTTTAACAGGCTGACCGTTCTCTGTTTGGCATTGGGGGAATGCATAGGAGCATAGCATTTTCTGCAAATTCGAACATTAGAAACTAGAAGAACTTTACTCCGTTCATTCGATAAATCCAAAACTTACTTCAGCTGCAATACGACATTGTCCGGTAAGATCGGAAATCAACTCCTCAAACAACGCCGTTGTTATCTGCTCGTTCTTCCAACCTCCATTCGGATCTTCCCGGCTATACCACACCTGACCACGGATAAATGACTTACAAATCTTTCCATTGTACGGAGCACAATAGCCTTTTTCTTTGTGATTTGGTGCTCCGTCGAATTGGTCGATATTTTTCATGGAGCTGCCATCGATTCCGGTTGTAAACAGAAGAACATTGAACACAAGGATTTTGTGAAGCATATTTTTCGTTTAACAAACTCGCAATTATATTGAATGGATTTATAGCATATTTTATATTTAATCAAATGTCAAATTTTTAATAAATCATTTGCGAATGTTTAAATAAATTACAATGAACAATTAAAATGGAAAAACTACGTTTAATTGTGGTACAAAAGTTTTTCGCTTGTATTTTGATTTATGACACTTTGCGGAGACGACGCCTTTCATCAGTCAACAGAACTGAACAGGTATGTTAGTGAGGAGGGATAGGTTCTGTTTGTTTTGGAAATGAGTTGGGTATGTACAGTGCAGCCTAATTATATTCAGGATCAAATTAAGATACTGATTTTTAATTATACATTCTATTTAAACGATTTTGTATCTCTAATAACTCTTCCTGAGAAGGAATGATAAAATTTTGGGATGATAAAAATGTTCTGTTATCATTTTTTCATTTTGAATTAATTCTTGTTTCAATTAGAACCTAAGGACTTTCGTTTACTTTAAGGACCTTCTAGAAATCATTATTTAATTATAACTAATAACGATTACTGAGTAAATCCGATGAATGGGATCCTGGTGCATACGGAGTGATTTTGTGGTACTATAACTTTGGTTGAAGTGTCAAAATGTATTCCCTTGCTTTCCTTAGGGACAGGATTCTGTAATTTATTATAAATTTCTGCTTACAACAAAGATGTTCAATTTTGTTAACTTTATAATGTGGACAAATTAATTTAACTTCCTCAAGCCAAGATTCTTATAACAATGGAAGATTTACGCAAGATTTAGCCTTATCCGTGCCAAGTAACGCTTTGGTTAAACTGATGATTGAAAATCATGATTTTCAGTCATTACCGGCAAGTGCCAATAATTAGGGTTGTCTATTTTTGAAGTGTTCTAAGTTTATAGAGGTTGAACATCAAATATTCATACTGGTTACAGAATCTGATAAGTAGTCTCCTGATGGAATTAAATGTCAATTTTGACAACCTCGTTGGGCAGATTTGAAAGTCCAAAACTGTGTGAATTCCCATAAAAAGTGCACACTCAAGGGGATTTGTGTTGTCCTTAGCATTCCTAGATACAGTTTGATGGTTAGGAGAGGAAGAGAAGGTTTGATATGAGCTATCGATGCACACTGGTTTTTATTTCCTGAATATCACATTCGTGTAGTCCGACTAAAGAACGAATCTCTGTACTTGAGAGTAAACTGATGAGAATTCCCGGAGGCTCGAATCACAGCCCTATCGGAACCACAGTTTTTATCAAATCAATAAATAATAAATACCACGATATTGTGAACATTTGGCTGTCTCATGCAAATACGTTCATGCAATGACCAACTAGTCTCCAAAAGGGTGCTTTAAACTGCAACATCAGTGAATTTTTTATCTATAATCTTTTAGAGGTATATTTGGTTTTCTAAATGGTTGAAAATCCAAAGTATTTAAACAAACTCAATCATAAAATGGTTTGCAGAGCTACTTCGATTTACAGACATTTAGAAATATACCGAGGCAAATATTGGCTTGAAGTCAAATCGCTCTTTAATATATGACCGACTTAATAATACTTTGAAAGCCCAGCCCTTTTCATAGCGTGGATTAGCAAATTTGGCAAATCATTAAAACTACCGGAAGCTTTCATCAATCTTCAAAAGCGATAATTTAATAGCGTCGAGTTAAGAGTTATTTTATTATAAACAAGAATTTTGAAACCTGAACAAAAATATTAGCTAAAAGACCTCCACGGCTACTGTTTGGAAGCCATAAATATGCTTGTGACAAAAGCAAAGTTCCAACACTTCAACATACAACATAAACAATTACAAAGCTTTTTGGAGTCTAACAACTTCTTGAGTGACTATCAATCGCTATCGACAACAACACAGCAGGGAACAGCTTTTAAATCTGGGGTGGAATCGGCTAAGGTGATTTTTGATTGTCACCTTTGTGATCATAAAAAGTGATCAAACTAATTTTTGCGTCTGTGTAAGGTGATCACCAAATTTTGTTTAGAATTTGGTATCACATTAAAAGAAATTCACTGACGTTTGTTACAATTTCAGTGGTTGTATTCAAAAACCGATCTGAAGCTATCCGGATAAGTTTGTGTTGTAATACTATGTAAAAACACAGCTGTTGTAATAACAACTCAAAGGAATCTGAAAAATTTGTTGACCGCATTCCAGCTGGCAAATCAGAAGCGGTAGGATATGTAAAAATGTTTCCTTATTCAATCGAAAGTTTTTTAAGAATCTATTTAATTCAGAATATTAATTATAATTAAAAAAAACAAGTTATAATAAATAGGTATTTATATGTGAACAAATATAAAGCACATAAGCGTACTTACTTTGGACTTGGAAGATCAAGAATGTTTATTTTATTGCGGAGGTTAATCCTCAAGAGCCGGACATTTCTATTATGATTAATATTTTCATTTTCAGAAGGTAAAATCAAAGGCACAAACACATTCATATTGGGCGCATTCATAAAGCTAGTGGCTACGTAGTCGAAATTCAACTAGATTTGTGAATGCAAAACTTCACTACAAAGCTAGTCAATCCGGAACTGTCATATCAATAACAAATGTAAATATATAATACAGGAAACATTTGTGTTTTCAGTACTTTAAATAGTTTGTTTTGTTTTTAAATTCAATAAAAACGAATATAAGATATAATATGAGTGATTTTTATTTGTATTTAAATACTAAATGATTAATTTCATTTTGAATTCTTGTGTCCTTACCGAGCAGCTGATTGTGAAACGTCAAAACCAGTGTGCACTAACTTTGTAGCCGAAAATTTTACACTACGTCGGAGGGGAAATTTTGCTGCAAACATGGAGGTAGTGACATTTAAAATTTATGAATGTGTGAGTGATTCTGCTTCTGATTCTGTTTTTAAAACCAGAAGGGAAATTCTCTTCTTTTCAGAATCAGAACTGTCACTTTTGCCCAATTGAACGCATTCAGAATGGGCAGGTTCAGACAACATAAGGGACTTCATTTGCAGTCAACTTCATTCTTTGAACGTAAATTTTGACCAAGGCAACTAGATAGTTTTTCAAGTGTCATGAAATTAAAATTCAGAACTTTAATCACAAACCTCTACTTCAAGTTCATAGTACAAAAATTACCAAAATCATTATTTTCTACAAAACACTCCTCAGGCAAGCTACAAGTCTATCATGATTTGTATTTTGTATTTTAAAGAAATATTACTTATTTCTTTTCCAAATTTACAAGGAACCTTTTTACAGAAAGCATTAAATGAAGTTGTGCAGAAAATAAATAAATCATTGAGTAATAAAGTTAAGCTTTTAGTTGAATTAAAAAACATGATCAATTGTCATTTTGACATAAGTTGACTTGACTTGATAGTAAGGGAGATTTTTCTTGCCTAACTTTCCAGTCAACTTTCCAATAAAGTTGCCTTAATTGGAAGGCAATTTTTTGGCAGCTGGCCAATCAGATGCAAGAAACTTGCCTTACTTTCAAGTCCCTTATGCCGGCTGAACCTGCCCAATGCTTTTTTTCACTTCCGTATTGCCAATTGAAAACGACGTAAAAATAAAAATCAATTTCCAATGAAAGTGACAACTAAAGAGCTGTCACCAGAAAAAGTCACCAAATCGTGATTGTCACCGGTGACTATCACCTTACACAGACCGAATTTGTTGATTGTGACTGTCACCTATCACAAATCACCTTACCCGATTCCACCCCTGGTTTAGGAGTCAAAAATTCAAAAGTGGCGAACGAAATTTCCGAAGATATAGAGCTGAGACTGGGAGTACCTCAAGGTGCATTTCTGGAAACGCTTCTTTTCATAGTTTACATCAATGGCCTGGAGAACGAAAAATTAAAATTGTTATTGGATTGGAATAAAACAAGTTTGATAGTTGGTACTTCCACCTTTACTTCTAATTATTTCGCAAATTAGTTCCGGTACAAGTCCTACAGCCTTTTGATATATGTAGTTCAACGATATTTCGCTCCACGCTAACTAAATTGCAGAAATTAATGATTCTTTGTTTTTAAACTGACGAACACTCCCATAAACAGTGGGTACTAACCATCGCCAAGTATATTTGATAGTATTTAGATCAGATGAGTACGGAAGTTATTGAAGGAAGTTTAAATGTAGCTCCTCTGCTCTGTCCAAGCTTTTATTATGCGCACCAAGTGAGTAGGCGCGTTATCATGTTGGTAGGTAAGCCAAGGTTATTGGTCAAAAAATTTAAGATTATTTAGGAAAATTTCTGCAGTAATTTTTGATGTAACGACCTCAACCTTAACTGTTACATAATAACATTCAGCTTTCCATATAACAACACCTCCTTCACAGTTGTGATGAAGTTTTACAACCTTTTTATTTCTCAAATCATGAAAATAAAGGATTGGCTCATCAGGCCCATAGAAATATAGTTTTATCTTCTGACAAAAAAAAAACTCTATACCATTCTTTTTCCAGATCATTTAAGTTTTGAAAAACACTAATCGCATAATTCTACGTTGTTAGTCAAGTAGCGGGTTTTTCTTAAGTTTGATCAATTTAAGATGGATCAAACAGTTGATAACTCTTAAATCTGTTGAGCGACTTACATCTATCTACACCAGCTTTTTGTTTAATTTTAGAATCAGAAGAATCTGATGCACACCTTAAAACTAGTCGTCTTCAAGATGCTGTTGTTCGTGTTTGTTTTCTATACGAATACGAATTTTTTAAGTAAGAATAAAAGCCATTAAAACTTCGGTCAATTTTATCAGCTGCTTAAAGTCTGGTTTGGTCTTGATGTCTTATCAAATCAATTTTAGCTTTTGAAACACTGCATGTAGATCTACCCACTGGTCTTAAAATTTTGGATCACAAATTTGATTTCACTAAAAACTTAAACTATCCAGTACCTGAAAACCTATTCAGTTGACTCAAAGAAACGTATTCTTTACGTATGAAACACTTTGCATGATTTTTTTCGTAACATATAAGGGAATAAATAGGTAGCATTAACACAGCAACCCTCAATATTTGGAAAAAAAAGTTAAAAATCATTTTAGAAAATATTTGTGGGTATTCAGTTGAAGCGGAGTGTATGTCTGTTTCGGGAAACACAGGAGGGGGGGGGGGGGGTAGGAATAACCAATCATCTTAATGCTGATCTAGAAAAAAACTTTAATTTTACTTCAAAATTAATGAATTATAACATAATGTTAACAAAACAAAAGCAATGATATACAATTGTGATTCATCTGAAAATAAATACCAAATGAATTAAAAGTAGAAAATAATGGAATAATAT
Organism: Eupeodes luniger; assembly: GCA_951509635.1. Lineage (NCBI taxonomy): Eukaryota > Metazoa > Arthropoda > Insecta > Diptera > Syrphidae > Eupeodes > Eupeodes luniger. The sequence continues at coordinate 74,448,661 of OX608075.1, read as the reverse complement.
TTAAAAAGTGTTAATCTCATTTATGTAAAATCTAATTATAGTTAACGAGTCTATAAGTTCTTTTCTCAATATTAATTTTTAACAAAATATTGTAAATAATATCTGAAGGTAAATAAAGAATATAATAATAAGAAAAATATCCATTGGCCATTGTGATTACTTGCAAAATTAGGATTGCTTGAATGCATTTGAATCCATTTTAGTAATGGCGTAGTTTTTACTTATTAAACTTAATAAAAAACAGAATAAATCACAAGTTTTTATTTTGAGAATAAATCAAATATATATTATCTTAAATCTTTTAATTTTGTAACAAATTTCATTCTCCTTTCTCGTCTTTAATCGATTCCAATCCCTGAAAATAGTAAAATTTAAATATGTTAATTAAGGTTATGTACATATTTTATTTTCATAACATAGTAATACTACTGAGAATGAAAACTTTTAAAATTGTATTTGAAAACATTATAATGATTGCAAAAAGAAATAGATATTAGAACAACTGCCAGGTTTGGCCCTGCGAACTAACTTCCATCAAATTTTTAGTTCATTATGTACTTAAGCCGTTTAAATAAAAACTCAAAACAAAAAAAGTGTTGTTCGCTTATTTACATTTATTTTTTTGAAATTTTTAGCAGACTTCAGAAGAAAATTTGATAACCTTTATTCGACAGCTTAGGTTTACATTTTCCGGCGTATAAACATTGAAGTATTTTTTTTAGTGTATGACACCCTGTGTCATTTTATGTTGGGCTATAGTAGCGAAAAATAATGGGAATAGATTCATATGGAGTGATTCAAAAATTAAGTGGGACTTAGTAAATTGGGAGTTGACTTCTTCGGGAGTTAAATCGAATGGCCTCGTGCTCAAAAGACAAAGTGGTTCCTAAAATATGCGAAAGAATTGAGCAAATAAGTGACTCTGAACATCAGTATTTTCGAAGTTGAAAAGAACTATTAAGTAAAAGCAAAATTGATTTGGTACTAGGAATTAACATATAAGTGTTATGTACGTGTGTACGTACGTCCGTACGTTCGCGAAGTTTTTTTCGTCATCCATACCTCAAAAACCAGTAGAGATATTGACTTCGAATAAATTTTTATAATAATGCAGAAAGATGGAGAAAGAACTCTCAAAAAAATTGCGTGGGTGGTTTTTTTACCATAGCAATTTAAAAAAAGGTGAACATTTTGTTTTACCCAAAATATCTGACGAACCAATAACGCTAGCGAGTTGAATAAAATTTTATATTATATAGTATGACGTGATACCAAACAAATATATTTTTGAAAAAAATATTCTAACTAAATAACGGTTTTTTTTATAAATAAAAAAAAACTAAAAAAAAAATATTTTTCACCTCGAAAATTTTATGAACAAAAATGATTTTATCTCTAAAAGAATTTTGTGCAACAAAGATTAATGTTGTTAACATCTTTTAAAATTTTAAGAAAAAACGAATGAACAGTTTTTTTTATAAAAAACTAGCGGCCCGTCCCGGCTTGACAAAAATAGGTACAGATATTTAAGTTATAAGCATGCTAATTAAAACGACCATGAATCACTAAATTAGAAAACATTTTTTTGTCCCATCATTAATACTCTTCGCAGCGTATGCGATGAAAGACATTTTATGGCTAATTTTTTTACATCTTCGGTTTGTTTTAATAGGAATTTCTAAAGATTTCTATAGTAATCTAGTACTAAATATAGCCTATGTTACTCAGTGATAAAAAGAATTATTAAAATCGGTCCAGTACTTCTTGAGTTTATTCGTTACATACAAAAATACAAATCTTTCCTCTTTATAATATTAGTGTAGATACAAATCTAAAAAAAACATTACTTAAAATTGGTAAAAATTAATTTTCGACTCAAATATCTTTAAACTAATTTTGTCTTTTAAAAAATATTGTTGTCAACATTTAGTAACATTTTAAGAAAAATCAAATTGACAGTTATTTTACAAAAAATTAAAAACCTAAACAAAAATGAATTAATTAGTTTCATTAATCCAATTTGTATTTGTTTATAGAAGAAATGCTACTAAAATTGCTAAAAACTGGTTTTCGACTAAAAATCTCGTTTACAAAATTATATTTTCAAATCAAACTATTTCATCAATTGCAAAATATTGTTTTTAATTTTTAAATTGTTTAGAATAATTCAGCTGATAACTTTTTTAACAAAACACGAAACCTACAATCCTTTTAAGCAAGACAAATTGACAGACGGGATGGAAAGTTATCAGTGTGGGTCGCATCCCAGCCTCTTTTTTATTTTCCAATTTGGAGCCCTTTTACAGAAAGCATTAAATGAAGTTGTGCATAAAATAAAAAATCATAAAGTAATAAAGTTCAGTTTTCAGTTGAATGAAAAAATATGACCAACTGTCATTTTGATAGAAGTAGACTTGACTTAATAGTTAGGGAGATTTTGCTTGACTTAGACCCTGATTACACGGGATGTTTTTTCGTTCGTTTTCGTCTTTTTGACAGGTACCTACCCTCGTGATTACACCTTTCCTTTTTTCGTTCCTTTCGTTATTCCTCTTTTTGACGTTTGTGACCGAATTGTTTTTATTTTACTTTTTATATCCGAAATTGTAACACCCGGTTTGATTTTTAAAATCTCTTTTCGAATAATTTCAAGTGCCTCAATTCTTTTATTTCTATTTTTATAATTTTTGTTCAGCTTGTTATACAAATTGGGCCAACTTTGAAACAGCGTTAATAATACTTCGTTTGAGTTTTTGTCCACATTTCTTAAATCGTTTAAATAAATAATTAAATTTACTTTATTTCACCTTTATATTTGCCTTTACTACACCGTACTCTGGAAAACTGAACTTATAGCTGTAAATTATGCATTTTGTTTTTTTTTTTTATTGGTTGTCAAAGCATAAACGTCAAAGTTCAACCAAAAAAAGTCCATAAATTTTCAGGACTCTTTTCACGACTTCTTTCCTCCTACGTTTCTACACCCCTCACCCGATCTGTCAAAAAGACGAAAGAGGAAACAACCGAAAAAACATCTCGTGTAATCGGGCACTTACTTTCCAATAAAGTTGCCTTTTTTTGGCAGCTGGCCGATCAGGTACTAGAAACTTGCCTTATTTTCAAGTCCCTTACATCGCCTGAAAATTTATTTTAGAAGTGAAAACAACAGATTTCGCAAAAACAATAACGTCGAGGAAATAACGACTATATTGTAAAATATGTTCATGCTTTTCAACCTTTTTTTGTATACTTTCTTTTTCGTTATTTTTCAAAATGGTGATTTAATATTTCTTTCGATTTTTGTAGTCTTAAAATTCTTTCCTGTACAAATTTGTTGTTGTTCAATGCTAAACATTTTTCTGTCAATTAAAAATTGGATGATGTTGTTTGGAAAGAACATCTTCCAATATCTAATTAGTGGACAATCGTCCAAGTCCAAATATTTGAAAATACAAAAAATTTCTTTTCTGTCACGTTTGACAGATAAAATAGGGTGTTTACATGGTTGATAGAAAATTGTTAAAATGTTTTGCGAAAAATCTGCCAATTTTGCAAGATCTTCCAAGTGTGTATTCTTAGCTTTTCGATTTTTTAAAATTTTTATTTAAATTTTAAAAGCGTTATTTTTTTTTGGATACAATTATTTTGAAGGTAAAGTCATTTTTGTTCGTAAGATATTCGAGGTTACAAATATTTTTGTATAGTTTTTTTTTTTATTTATAAAAAAACCGTTAATGTATCTTTTTTTCCAAAATTATAGTTATTTAATATCTTATATAAAATGTATTTGGAGTCGCTAGCGTTATTGGTTCATGAGATATTTGGGTTAACCAAAATTTGTACTTTCTTTTAAAAGTCATTTTTGCATCTTATTGTGTTTTCTATAATAATAAATAATATTATAATAATATAATAAAATTTATTTGAACTCGATATTTTTACTGGTCCTTGAGATATGGACGACGAGAAATTGTATCCCGAACGAACGGACGTACACAAAATGTTTCGTTCTTCATATAGGTACGTACGCACAGACGTAGTACTTTATAATGTTTGTCGTTTATAAAACTAATAAATACAAAAGTAAAAAGTCCTACGTTCTTCACGAGCTTTTCTATGATTTAAGACAATACTTGTCGTTTGTTTCGATCTTTCTGTTTTTTTTAAATGTTACTACCGTATACAAAATTTCTAGGAGAATGGTACGCATACTTGATAGACAAAATACCGAAGCTGAAATAGTTAGAAATGTCAATGGTTGAGCGTGAATCTTTCTTTGATGTGCACTTAATTTGTTTTTTGACCTTACGAGTTCTTTTTTTATCTTTCAAACAATTTTACAAAAAATGTACCTAACTCCATTTCATAAATCTTGAAAACTTTTACTAATAAAAAGTGTTTTGTTTTTATCAACATTAACAATCAAAATATACTCATTTAAAGATATTATGCTCAGCTGTTTGTGAAGCTGTCAACTTACGCTCATTATGTAGGGGTTGTCCATTATTCTGCGATCACGTTGATACATAACACGGTCGAAACGTTCGTCCATGTTCCTACGGTATGCCTGAAAGTTTAATTAATTCTTATTTTATAAATTTATAATCATGATAGTAATTTAAAGAATGTGAAGTTAGTGTTTGTGAAATAATCAAAAGAAGTGTATAAAGTTTAAATTAAAGTGAAATGTTTTCTATTGGAAAATCATTACGATTATGTAAGGTGATTCGGAATAGCTACGGAGGCAAATATTCAAACTATCAGACGATACTTACATTTCCAAGGGTCAACTTGTGTATTCCGTACATGGCATATGTTGGAATGGACAGGGCAACTGTAATGATTGCTGCCGATGGTATGATTTCGAACCACATTTTGTTTTTTTTTTGAAAATCTTTAGTTTCCAAATCGAGTTTTGTTTTCCTCCTGCGGTTCGGTTCGGTTTTGGTGGGAGCAAAAATTTGTCACTACGAAAATTTGGATGGTGACAGTAATGGCAGCTAATAGTTGTCATGTGTCATTTTTGAAGGGTGTCAAAGTTTTTAGTACATTCCATTTGGATTTACATATGTAAGTTACATTTAAGGCTCTCGTTACACTAGATTATTGCCACAAAATAAAATCTTTGAGTTCTGAGAGATATTAATTTGTTTAAAGTTGGTCAACTTTAATCCATGATTTTTCTAGATCTTATATTCTATATAATTTGTGTGAACCATATTTTATAAAAAAGAATCCCTGCTTTAATGGATTAAGGTTACTTCGATTGACAATTGACATTAAAACAAGATCTATCAAACTGTTGTGAGAATTAGCTCTTAAAATATTCATGTAAAAAGATAAATTTTCTCTTTGCAGATGAAAGCATGAACTTCACTGAGAAATAATTAATGAAATTAGAGAATTCATATGCTCATATTTTGTTCATTTGGTTTAAATTTTTTTCTTCGTAAAGTTTAAAACTTGACTTTGCTTTGGTTTAAAATGTTACATCAGATACAGATATGACTTTTATAATTTCTATCAGGTTTAAAGCGGATTTACATGTTTCTGCATCTGCATTATGCAGAAAAGTAAAGGGAGGCATATATATGTTGAAACCTGAAAGTTGCGGAGGGTACAGCAGTTTTTACACTTTTTTTACTTCCTATAAAATTTGCTCACGGTAAACCAGTTTAAACACTTCCATACTTCCTATAAAATCAATAAAACAGCCAAAAAACTGTAAGAAAGTTGAAAAATATTTTGGAAAAAAAAAAACACATTGCTTTAAAACTAAATGTGACTATAATTAGGTACACAGGGCTTTTCCATAGTCTTTAAATGAGAATTAAACCGTACTTTGAATTCTTTATACAGTAACAACGCATTAGAACTCGGAGAAGTATCTCACTAATGTAAGAAAAATATTGCAATTAATTGCATGAACCTCACAATTAAAAGGAAATAACAATGAAATTCTGAAAAAAGCGTAACAAAACTTAGAAAAGTAACATAGAAACAAAATTAAAAGTAAAATAGAAGAAATGTAAAGCTTTTGTTACACTTGCAACATTTTGACAACATAACAAAGATGAACATCATCTATAATCTGCAGATGTCGCTTCGGCATATTTGATCATCTTTCTCTATCTAACCAGTGTGATTTCATTATTTTGCATCATCTTTGTTTACAGTGCTCGAAGTGCAGATACATGTCAATCCACCATTTCAGTTTCCACATCAAATTCGTGAAATAAATGTATCTAATTTGCAAAAAAAAATGTCATACAATTTTTGATACTCGTAGTTCGTTTTTGTGGTTTTCTAACGTAACACAAATATACATTTTTTTAAATTGTTTTATGTGTACAAATTCTGCAATTTGGTTTGAGATTTCGGTCGGAGTGTTCTGAGAAAACGTTTCATCGGATTCTTATCCCTTAAAAAGAAAATTTGTTTGATAAGCTTGTTGTGCAAAATTCGAAAACATTCGCAACTACTACAGAATCCGATAATTAGTCTGCGGTAAATGAAAATATAAATTTTAGAATTTACATTACACTTAAGGCTAGGCGCGCACATGCAACTTTTTCGAAACCAAATAGTTCGATCATTAGTTGCCCAAACATCGCGCAAATAAGCAACTCCGAAAGTAATCAACGAAATAAACCAATACACAGGAAACATTTATTCACCTTGACTAAATTTTTCTGTCTCTTGCACTTACAGAAAATTATTCAACGATTTAGTTGAATGTCCGCGCAGTTACCTATAATTCCTTGTAACACAAACTAAGGAATTGGTTCGAGGTGATCGTCTAGTTTGTGTCAAAACACAAACTAAAAAGTTGCTCGAATGGGCGACAGAATGGTTTCTGCATGTGCGCGGACTATCATATAAGTCTATAGTGCTCATGCTAAGTTTAGAAACCAAACAGTTTCGAAACTAAAAGTTGCATGTGCGCGCCTAGCCTAAAAGTTAATCAATAGCAATTACAAACCTTAAAACCTCGTTTAGCAATTGAAATCGATGATTTAAATTCCTGAACCATGAATTAAATTATTTATTCACAGTTTGTGCAAATGGCCTTAATTTTAAAATTTAGTAGTACCACGTACGATATGGAGTTTGAACCCATAATATGTTCTTAAATTTGTGGAATGCTCAGCAATTTTCAATAATTATTTTTCATAATTTTCGAAATTTATTAAAACTTTTATAAGAAATTTTACTTGCGAAATAGAAATAAAAATAAAGTCAAATGGACTTCATTTTATGTACCCGATAGTCACATCACATTAAATAATATGTTTGTACTAAAAATTACTACGCCCTCTATAAGTGAAATAAAACAATCAACTGACAGCTGATGTATTTTTGTTCTTTTCCACAGCAAAAAATTGCCTGACAACGTCGTCGCTGCCCCTGTCAGTAGTGTCAGTTCAAGAAGAACATTCAAAGAAAATGGCAAGTGGTGCTATAGTTGATACGGCTTTTCCAGCTATTTCTCTGGTCCCAAAAACCGAAACAGGAGTCTTAAATTTCCTCCAAAAGTATCCGGAATACGATGGACGAGATACCATAATTGCAGTATTTGACTCTGGAGTCGATCCCAAGGCAGCAGGTCTCCAAGTAAGTGCGACAATGACGATGGACTACTTCTAACGAAATCAATGTCGATGTCCATCGTCATCCGGTTTCTATTGTGTGCATTGTGTCTGGCAGGTAGTGGCAGGAACATATTCTATTGTCTTGTTTGTTGTTTGTTAAGAATATTTGAGAAGCAAATAGAAAAACAAAAACCAGCTGCGCATGGGTTTTTTCTGTATTGTTTTAAAAAAGACTTCCTTCACCTCAAGCCCCAACCCATCTCGATGGTCGTGGGGTCTATCTACTTTTTTTTGTATGCATTTTTAATTTGTGCTTTTGTGTTTCTTCCATAGACTTTATGCGATGGCTCTGTAAAGGTCATTGAACGTTTCGATTGTTCAGGCTGTGGCGACACTGATGTCTCGAAGAAGGTCACCGTCGATACAAAAGGATGCATCACGGGTTTATCTGGCCGATCGCTGAAGGTAACCTTATTGACCTAATTTGAATCTCATCATTTTCCTCTCAATTGACTGTGTCTTGTGTGCTTATGGAATGGAATTAATTGCGTGATGGAGTGAATTGCTTTTTATCACACAACAACGCAGTTGTTATCCTTTTCTTTAGCTCTTTGTTTTATTTTATGTTTTCAATACGGCGAACGGCCACTGTTGTTTGTTTACAGTTGACGCCGCAAATGCTGGCCAACAATACCGCCAATGGGGAGTTTCGAGTTGGATTGAAAGGCGTCGGGGACATGTATCCCTCGAAAATTCGTGATTCGGTGGTGAACAATAAAAAGTTAAAGATCTGGGACAAGCCTCATAAGACGGCCATTGCTGATGTGCTTCGTAAAATAAACGAATTTGAGGTTCAAAATGGCGGTAAATACTAGATAAACCTTTTATTTTTCCATTAAAATGATGTTTTATTGTTTTATGATGTATTCAGATACGACTAAACTATCATGGGACAAAAAGCTGGAGAAGGAAAATCTTGACTTTGAACTAGAGTTTCTCAACAACTACGAGAAGATGTACTCGGACATCAAGACTACGTACGACATCGTTGTTTATCCAACTGAGAGTGGATATCAGGCTGTTATTGATACTTCTCTTAAGGTTTTGTTATTTTTGTTTCTCTTTTCGTTCTTAGATAATTTTTTTTTTTTTTTTTTTTTTTGATTTACAGGGTGATCTGGAAAATGCAGTGCATATCGGAGAATACAGCAAAACTCATGAAATTAAGAATCTTGATAGTTATCTTTCGGTTTCAATGAACATCCACGATGAGGGAAATATTGTAGAACTTGTTGGAATGTGCTGTGAGTTTTATTTTTTAAAGACATTTATTTTAAGTTTTTATGTTTCCCCGGTTTCTAATGCAATTGCGTCTCGTAGACGCCTAGTTCAAAAGAACGTCTGTAATTTAAAAGTTTATTTTATCGTTTTTCAATCACAAATGAGAAAATAGTATTTTTATTTCATTTGATCGATTTACTGGAGTCTCAATAAACAGTCTTCGGTTTGGACTGATTTATGTGCTTAAATCGAGTCGAAAGATTTTCCGGATCTTAGCATTTGTTCTATGGACTCATCTCAGTCGATTGATTTTTTTTTGACCAGGTCGGTGTCCCTGTACAGCACGTTATCGAAAATTATTCCACAATCACAGACGGGCTAAAATTTACATTCTATAGTATTCTTATCCACTTTTGTCAGTGTTCATGTCTCCTAAGTCTAAAGAAGCAGGGATTGGCAATTCTGCGTTTAAAATACAAAATCTTTAACTACTCCAACGTTTGACCTGTCTAGAATGACCTTCTGTCCAAGGCATCATCGGTATTGGGGAAGTCCTTTCTTATTTATATCATGTACTTGGCCTTGCACTCATTGATCACCTAACCCAACTTCTGTTTTTCCAATAATTGTGTCTTTTAACCTTTTTTTTGCTTTAAATGATGGGTCAGATTGTTGCCGACTTTCATGGAGGATCATACGTTCCTTAGTTACGAAGGGACTACAAAACTAGATAAAGCGTTTTTTAGTTTGCACCTTTTAGGTGAATATGCATTACTTACATACATCTTTGACAAGGTGGGTGTCGATGTAATGATCCCAATTTTTCTACAAACTATTCTACTATTCTGGGACTTTTTTTGACTACTCCTCTGACGTAGACCTACTTGTCTTTTTGACGAAAATCTGACTGATGAATTCGTAACTGGAAACTGGTAAAATGTAGAAAATCTCTTTTCTTACGAATAGGAAAAACAATGTTAAAGTTCCTTACTCCAGGGTCACTCTATACTAAGTCTGTTACAAAACTTCATGACCTTATTACTCAAGACATCCATTTGATATAAAATGGTTACCTTATTTTTTCTAAATATTTCTATAGGTTAGGTTAGGTTGAATGGGCTGACGGTTGATGTTGTTACCATCACACTTAGATCAATGTAGATCCATTGTGGTACCCCGAAGTGTTGGAAACTTCCTGAAAAGATATAAAAACCTATGAATCATGTGGTTCGTTAAACCATTTAGAGGCCTTGACAAAATTTAGTAAGCTTTTGCCTGGCAGTTCTGATAGTTCCTCCAGTTCATTAAAGAAAAAGTTGCCTAGAGTTTTCTTCCTAGCAAGACAGAGCGAAGGACAGTGGCAGAGAAAATGAGTAGTGTCTTCATGTTCGTTTTCATCACCACAGCCTCTGCAAAGGTCATCAGTACTGAGCCCCATCTTCTTCTTATGGTAGCCGAGTAGGTTGTGACCTGTAATGATGCCGATAAGGGATCTTAGGGAGGGTTTATTAAGAGTTAAGATCCAGTCAGATCTTTTCTTATCGTATCTAGGCCATAGCTTCCTGGTGTTAACACAGGTTTCTAGGAGATTCCATCTGTCATTTGATTTTTGAATGATGGTTTTACTGACGTTATGTTTCAGTTCACATAACGGTATCCCTATATGATGGTCTATCAGAGAGGGTTCCAGTGTGGAGCCCTCCCTGGCAAGTTCATCCGCCTTTTCGTTGCCTGGTACATCACTGTGGCCAGAAACCCAGCAGAGTCTTACGTTATGCTGTGTGTCAAGAACCTTTAGCTCTTCGCGACAGCAAGAGACAAGCTTCGAGTTGATTTGGGTGGCAGAGATAGCTTTTATTGCTGCTTGGCTATCAATGAAAAAAGTGATGTCCGCGTGTGATATCGCCATCATGGATATATGTTTAGCAGCGTTTTTCACTGCCAAGATCTCAGCTTGGAAGACGCTGCTATAGTCGGGGAGCCTGAATGCTTTGGCAAGGTTGAGGCTTTCAGAGTAAAAGCCTGCACCTACTCTATTATCCATTTTAGAGCCATCGGTGTAGATGGTCATGGTTGAGTCGTTGGTGTAGGGCACACTATTTTCCCAATCTAGTCTATTGGGGAACCTAGTACTAAAAGATTTGTTGAAATCTAAATAGGGGCTCATATAATCTGTGCAGATATTGTTGTCTACGTATTTCGTAAGAATAGCTGCGTGGCCACTCTGGCTAGTTTTCCAGATGTTAGTTTGACTGAGCCTGAGGGCGCTGTTTGCTGCTGATTCTTGGACGAATAGATCTATTGGGGGGAGATTGAGGATCGTTTCTAAATCCGCAGTTGGGGTAGTCCTCATTACACCACTAGTACAGATGCAAGCCATTCTCTGTACTTTGGTAAGTGTTTTTAGATTCGTGGATTTCTCCAGCGCTTTCCACCAGACCAAGCCGCCATAAGTTAGAATCGGTCTGACAATGGCAGTGTACATCCACATTACTATTTTGGGATTCGGTCCCCAATTTCTACCCAGAATCTTGTTACATGAGTAGAGTGCGATTGTGGCCTTCTTATATCTTTCTTGGATATTTGGACCCCAATTTAGTTTTTTATCCAATATAACTCCGAGGTATCTAGCTCGGTCGGATTTTTAGTGTTGTATTATCTATTTTTGGTATTACAAACTGAGGGATTTTCCTCCTGTTTGTAAAAAGAACCAGTTCCTTTTTAAGGGGGTTTACATTAAGACCGCATTTCTTGGTCCAGTTGCTGACCCTTGATAATGCGCTTTGTAATTGTTCGCTAATAGTGGTAAGGTATTTACCCGTCGCCAAAAGCGCTAAGTCATCAGCGTAGGCTACCACTACTATACCGTAGTTCCTAAGTTTTATTAGGATCTCGTTCATCACTAAGATCCATAATAATGGTGAGAGAATTCCACCTTGCGGGGTTCCTCTAGATGCGTACATCTCTAAATGTGCGTTACCAAGCTCGCTATGTGACGTAGACCTGCTTGTCTTTTTGACAAAAATCTGACTCATGCATTTGTAACTGAAGACTGGTAAAATGTAGAAAATGTCTTTCCTTAAGAAAAGGAAAAACAATGTTAAAGTTCCTTACTCCAGGGTCACTCTATACTAAGTCGTGCCATAAATTCTGTTACAAAACTTCATGACCTTATTACTCAAGACATCCATTCGATATAAAATGGTTATCTTATTTTTTCTAAATATTTATAAAAGTAGCAGTGAATAAATGTCAATTTGGTTTCCGTTTCGATTCTTTTAATATGAAGTGGAGTGGCGCTAGTAGTAGTAGTAGTAGTAATTTTATTGAGTTTTCATTTTCATAACATTTGTATTATATATAAGTCTAATTCATGAACGTTACTTAAAGATACTATATTCTATTTGCCGACTTAGAAGTGGTCTGGCTATACCAATTTTTAATATTATTTTTTTTGTTTCACAACACAAAACTGAAATGTTTTAGGCTTTATATACCACAGGGATTAATTATTAAAATGCGTCCACTCAACAAGACGATACAATGAGAATTAACTTAACCTAAAAATAGATGGAAGAAGAAGAAAGAAAAAGGGATAACAATAAATGCAAACATGAGACAGAAATATAAAATAATATATGTCTGTCTCTTACACTGTTTACGTGTACTAGTGAAAAAGATTGAGTAGATGAGGCTATAGATACATTCAAAATACATTGATTTGACATTTAGCTAACCATTTACCAACATGTTTGTTTAATAATTTTTCTCATCTAGTGTTTATGGTTTATTTCAGTTTTGTTTACAAATTGTATTTAAGTTTAATTTGATTTTTCTATTCCATAAGGAAGTTTTAACTATTTCTTAGTTACAGTAGCTTTTGGATAATTTATCTTATTTATATAAAGTAAAATAATTTCACAACCATTTTAGGTATTCAAAAGAAAGCCTATTTGAGTCTTATTTTAATGTGTTACACTAGGAATTGTACTTTAATTGGGATTGAGTGTGTCAAAGAAAACTTATACTTAATATTACATTAGAATTATATAACTTAGATAACTTAGATAACTTAGATGTACTTGTTTCAATAATTTCACAGCTTGTTTAGTAGGTATTCAAAGGAATGCCTTTTTAAGTCTTGTTTTAACAGGTAGGTATTTCATTGTTTCAAATTGAACTTACTTATTGTAATAACATTAGGTTTTAGGTAACTTAAATCTAATAGTAACTATAAATTCACAGCATATTTTGTAGGTATTTAAAAGAATACCTTTTTCAGTTTTGTTTTAGTAGGTATTTAAGAAATTTTGGTAATATCTAGATCCCCTTGGAGGGGTCGAAAGGTACGAGTGTTTTCATCTTTAAATATACATTTTTGTTTTGTTTCTTTTTTTTTTTTTTACTTTTTTATTTTCATTTATTGTGTACGAATACATTTCATATATCTTTTTTTTTTCTTTTTCACTTGGGATGTTGAGTGTACTTATTATATTAGCCTCTATAGCTATTGGTTGAGCGCTTCTTATAGAAAGGAGCTAGGAATACGTTGTCATCCTCTTGGATTTGAAGAGCAAGGTTGGAACCCTCATTCAAAATGCAGATTGGTGATGAATAAAATCTATCATTAATAGAGAAATCGATGTTTTCCGAAAATATGTCCCGGAGGATAGGGTTGTCATGATTTTGAATAGCTGAAATTCTTCTTTTCGCTAGTTGTGTTAGATAGCTTAATAGAGGAGGAATTCCAGAGGTATCGTAAAGTGATTTGTTACTATACCATTTCCCAGATGGCTTACGCCGTTTGGAAATGCAGTTTCTGATTATTTTCCTTTCGAACTTCTGCAGCTCAGCAGCTACACTAGGTGTTATTTGATACCATAATAGAAAGCCATAGGCCATTAGAGGGCGGATTAAGGTTTTATACATCAAGTTTTTGGTTTTGGCTTCGACATGTTTAGAATTCAAAAGTAGTTTGAGCATTGCTGCAGCTGTTTTGCTTTTAGCCAAGGCCCTCCTAGCGTGGAAGTTCATTTTAAGTCTTTCGTGCATAAGTACACCAAGGTATTTGATGTTTTGCTTCAAAGGAATTAGGTTTCCTTCAATGTTGAGTTTGAGGTTTTTACTTTCGCGCACTGCGAGATGGTGGCCTCTGCCAGAGGCATTTCTAAAGCAGATTAGTTCGCATTTGTCATAATTTAAGTGTATGCCCCATTTTTTGTAAAACTCAGTCACAACATTGAGATGACATTTTAGGTTGTTGAGGGCTTCGTGAGGCCTTTCATGGGAGCTGAATAGAACAGTGTCATCTGCATAAAGTAGAGATTCAGAATTATTGAAAGTGATTGGGAAATCGTATAGGTAGAGATTGAAGAGGAATGGTCCAAGGATCGAACCTTGGGGGACTCCCGACCGTATTGGAACAGGTGATGAGTTCAAATTGCCAAAGTTAACGGATAGATATCTATTTGAAAGGAAGCTTTGTATAATTTTGATAAAACAGGGAGGAAAATTAAGTAAGTTTAATTTGTATAGTAGACCGTTGTGCCAAACTGCATCGAAGGCCTTCGCAAGATCTAGGAAGCATGCAACAGTGCATCTTTTTTCTCTTAAATTTTTGAAAATACTGTTGTGAATTGCAAGGAGGGCGTGCTCCGTGGAGTGACCTCGTTTAAAACCAAATTGTTGGGCTTGAGTGAGTTCTTCATTAAAGAAAGACTGAATTTTGGAAAGAATCACTTTTTCCAGGATCTTACCTAGGTTTGAAAGGAGCGAAATTGGTCTAAAATTGGAAAGAGTATTGGCACTATTATTTTTTTTTATGGGGATTAAATTTGCATTTTTCCACGACGCAGGGAAGTAGCAGTTATTAATGCAGTTATTTATTAACGGAGTTATGAATTTAGCTAGAGTGATCTTAGATTTTCTCAAAATAAAGTTGGAGATTTTGTCAGGACCGGTTGACTTTTTATTGTTTAAAGCTGCTATTAGAGATTCGATAAGGTTAGTCGAAGCAAAAAATTCATTGGCAACCGAGTTAGATTTAGACTCAGGAGAAAAGTTTGTGATTGTGAGGTTGTTGTTCCAAGAGGAAAATGCATTACAAAAGGTGTTAACTTCAAGTAGGTTCACCTCATCTGCATCAGGTACTTTGAGCGAGTAGAGTTCAGTGTAAAAAGTTTTAAACCCCTCTAGTTTTTCACTAGTTGTAGAGAAGATCCTATCATCATGGGATAAATTGGGAAGGGAGGAACATTTGTTCTTGCGACCCGTGATCTGATTTATCACTCTAAAGACATTAGATGAAGGCTTAAGGTTACTGAGTTTGAGTCTAAACTCTTCGTTGACTTCCAATCTCACCCTATCTCTTATAATTTTGCTGAGACAGCTCACCCGTGACGATAACTCCGCGTATACATATCCAGTACGGTCCCCAAATCTGTGAAAAATTCGTTTGAGTTTGACTTTCCAGGCTTTTCTGATTTTAAACAGTCTTAGAGTTTCGGCAGAAATTCTTAGATGATTGTGATGCCTTGGATTATACTGACTAAATGAATCAGCACAATTAACGATTATCGATGAAACCAAACTGATGTATTCATCGATTTCTGTATTCGACAAATTTCTTGTAGTAGGAATGTTTAAGTTATCTAATTGACTGTTAAGAGAACGGTTGAAGTTTACCCAGTTTGTGTTTTTAAAGCTAACACACGGTTGAGGAATTGTGGGAAGAGTGAAATCATTTAGAAGTTGTATATTTAAAAGTACCAAGAAGTGATCAGAAATCAAGTCTAAGGTTAAACATCGGATATTATTGTTGGATCTGAGATTAGCAGATATCATAAAGAAGTCAATGTGCGAACCCGAAGATGGGCGGGTGGGACCTGGGGCAGCAACTAGGTCAAAGTCCAAGAAGTGATCATCTAAGTACCATTGTGCAAAGTGGGAGCCGTTGAGATTAGTTTTTGAGTCACCCCAAAGAGTGTGGCGCGAGTTAAAGTCACCACCTATGATGATATAATCGTAATTGTGCAGCGAGGAGAGAAGGTTGTCCAAAGCCGGAATGAGATTAGAACCGATGTTACAAGGGATGTAAATGGAAACGAGAGCAAGTTGTTTACAAGTATTATGTGAATAAATGGGTATAGCAGCTATTGTAGCAGAGATTACTTGACATGAAAAGTGTATTTGTGAGGATTGGAAGGAATTTTTCAAAAAGATTCCGGTTCCTCTCCCATCGTTGTTTCTTATGAAGTCATAATGCTCATTGAAACGCAATTTTGGTTTGTTTTTTTGTAAACAGGTTTCCTGCACTAGTATAGCAGATGGTAATGTATCTTTTAGAAGAAGATCGATTTCTATTTGTTTGTCATATGAAATAAAAGAGTTTATATTGGCTGTTATAAAATTTAAATTCATGGTGAAGGGGGGGTGAGGGAAGCAATAAAACACAGGTAAGCACCTGGTTTTTTGTGTTCTTCTAGCTTAACATAATTAGGCCAGAATTCTCTGATTTTGGAAATTAATTGGTGAATGGGTACACCAAACAGTTTTTGAGATTCTTCAACGAAGTCAGACATCTCACTTTTATTAAAAGTGTTTGAAACATTCTGCACCTGCACAACCGGAGCAGAAACCTTACCACCTCTTATTGCATCAGCATAAGAGAAAGAATGTTTGGGCACTTTGTTAACCATGTTCACAATCGCATTTTTAATACCCTCATTTCGGGTTTTAGCTGCATATACCGTGGCTTCTTTCTTTTTCAACATTTCCAATCTTTTTGGGCAGCCTTTATAGCTGGCCGGATGACCCGACAAACCACAGTTAACACAAGCTACCGAGTCATTTTCTTTTTTTGAGTTTAACTCACATTTTCCGCGCTCATGGTCGTTCAGACACTTTACACATCTAGGCGCAAACGAGCAGTACTCAGATACGTGACCGTAACGTTGGCACTTGTAGCATTGCCTAGTGCCCGAATTTCTGATTGAGTCCCATTTGATGCTATGTCTAAACAACATCTTAAAACTTTTTATTTTTACTAAACTTTCCCTATCCCCCAGGACACATTGGAAAAGATCTAGTGGAAATTCATTTTCTTTTGACCATTTGGTCTCAAATTTTTTAACAATTAAGTTAAGTGAGGGGTCCAACCTTAGGAGCTCATCTTGGACTTCAAGAGGAGAGAAATTTCCCGATAACCCTCTCAAAATAACGTTGTGTTTTTTTAATTGCTTAGGAGTGAAGGAGAAAGCTTCAATCTTACACTCCGAGAAGTGTTTCATAAAAAAGGAATGTAACTCAACATCCCTTACAAAAATTTTTAATTTACCAAAACCAGTTGAAATAAACTTAATATTATCTAAACTAAACTTAGACTTACTTATAAAATCCATTAGAGTTTTTGAAGATACGCCTTTGGTGAAGATTGGTGGGCACCAGGTCTTGCTTTCATCTTTTTTGTTGCTTCCGTCCTTCACTGCTTCAGCCGAGACATTAGCAGCATGGATGAACTTCTTAGCCGTCGGATTACCCCGGGAACTTTTCATTTTAGCGTCGTTCTCCTCCTCTATGTCCAGAGGAGTAAAGAAATTAGAAGTGTTTGGCTCAACAGCCATTTTTTTTGCACCCTTGACTGGAGCGACATGTCTCCTCTTTCGAGCGATAATGTTGGAGTACATATCCTTGTCGTTAGAAAGGAGCTCATTGAGCACATTTTCGTTTGCTGATTTAGCATCCATTTTACTCGCAGCCGTTGAAGCCCCGTTGGTCCTACCAATATGCACGCAGTTGAAGCGCGGCATGGGTATTGTCACATTAGACACTATTTTTTCGGTCATACCCTTGCCGAAGACATAGGGTGCCGGAACTGTCTCGCTCACACTTACTGCAGCGGTACTTAATTGGTGTGTGTGTGGTGTTTCAACGGCGACGCCGCCGACATCAAATTCATCGTCATCCCAGCTAACGGATCTTTGGATTTCAGAAATATCATCACTATTTAGCATTTGCGATGGAAGCACTAAATTTGTCCTCATAAACTTATCTGGCGGCACAGATGGCCGCAAGGAAGGAATGATATCTTCCTCCATTTCGAGAACCTACTCGAACTTTTACTTTTTTTTTTATATTTTTTATAGGTTAAAAATCGGAAACTTTCAGAGCACAGTCTTGATACGTCTTAACACGACGAGAGCACAAACCAGAATCCAGTGGAGTGGCGCTAAAGAAAATAGAATCGTAATAATTGCCTAATATAGTTAAAAAAATAATTTTTGGAGAAATTTTCTTATTCTAATAACCATTGGGAACTAGAAATAATGTTTGGGAATCGGGTTCTCCGCTAGTTTCCTAAATATTCAAGAGTAGGTGACATCGCAAAAAGTAGTTGTTCACGCATTGTCCACATTTGTACGCTTATGAAAGCAGTATGGGCACGAACACCACTAAAAACCCTTCGGAAGAGAAAGATAATGTCCAGAGAATTGGTTATATTCACCAGAACCATTTCAATGCTTATTAGAGAGAATCTACACATAAAGGGCTATAGAACGCTCTACAGATCATTTGTTAATATTCGACTCTTAAACAGTTATTGTGGAAAGAGTGAAAGGGCTTTTACTGTCGCTCGCGAGAAAAAGGCATGAAACAACTCTTTTTTTTTTCGAATAAAAAATATTTTTACTGTTAAAGAAGTTTATAACAAAGAAGACGATACAATTTATACGACATCATTATATCATATTAAAACCGTTGTTCTAAGGTTCAAACAAATATCCTTTTCAATGAAGATAGATGGATTTTTTTACAGGATTTTGGTGAGACAATCAAAGCCAAGACAACAAGTGCCTTATGATCAAGATAGATTGGCTCTCTGGGACTCTATATTTAAATCCTTAAGATTAATTTTTGCGAATGTTTAATTTTAAATGATTTTATTTTTATCAACATATTATCAATGCACATATCCCAGGCGTTTCCAACAAACCATATGATACCTCATAACCATGATTTTAGCTTCTTTAATTTTATTCTTCCAAGAAAATTTAAATTAACAAAATTTATTTTTGGGAACACATTGCGGTTAAATTTGTTTGGGGTTCAGGAGCGGATTAGCTTCAATTTACCATTAAGGCATAACACTAATGGTAAATTGTAACTGAGAAGTTTTGGTGCCCAATGCTGTGTGTCAAGAACCTTTAGCTCTTCGCGACAGCAAGAGACAAGCTTCGAGTTGATTTGGGTGGCAGAGATAGCTTTTATTGCTGCTTGGCTATCAATGAAAAAAGTGATGTCCGCGTGTGATATCGCCATCATGGATATATGTTTAGCAGCGTTTTTCACTGCCAAGATCTCAGCTTGGAAGACGCTGCTATAGTCGGGGAGCCTGAATGCTTTGGCAAGGTTGAGGCTTTCAGAGTAAAAGCCTGCACCTACTCTATTATCCATTTTAGAGCCATCGGTGTAGATGGTCATGGTTGAGTCGTTGGTGTAGGGCACACTATTTTCCCAATCTAGTCTATTGGGGAACCTAGTACTAAAAGATTTGTTGAAATCTAAATAGGGGCTCATATAATCTGTGCAGATATTGTTGTCTACGTATTTCGTAAGAATAGCTGCGTGGCCACTCTGGCTAGTTTTCCAGATGTTAGTTTGACTGAGCCTGAGGGCGCTGTTTGCTGCTGATTCTTGGACGAATAGATCTATTGGGGGGAGATTGAGGATCGTTTCTAAATCCGCAGTTGGGGTAGTCCTCATTACACCACTAGTACAGATGCAAGCCATTCTCTGTACTTTGGTAAGTGTTTTTAGATTCGTGGATTTCTCCAGCGCTTTCCACCAGACCAAGCCGCCATAAGTTAGAATCGGTCTGACAATGGCAGTGTACATCCACATTACTATTTTGGGATTCGGTCCCCAATTTCTACCCAGAATCTTGTTACATGAGTAGAGTGCGATTGTGGCCTTCTTATATCTTTCTTGGATATTTGGACCCCAATTTAGTTTTTTATCCAATATAACTCCGAGGTATCTAGCTCGGTCGGATTTTTAGTGTTGTATTATCTATTTTTGGTATTACAAACTGAGGGATTTTCCTCCTGTTTGTAAAAAGAACCAGTTCCTTTTTAAGGGGGTTTACATTAAGACCGCATTTCTTGGTCCAGTTGCTGACCCTTGATAATGCGCTTTGTAATTGTTCGCTAATAGTGGTAAGGTATTTACCCGTCGCCAAAAGCGCTAAGTCATCAGCGTAGGCTACCACTACTATACCGTAGTTCCTAAGTTTTATTAGGATCTCGTTCATCACTAAGATCCATAATAATGGTGAGAGAATTCCACCTTGCGGGGTTCCTCTAGATGCGTACATCTCTAAATGTGCGTTACCAAGCTCGCTATGTGACGTAGACCTGCTTGTCTTTTTGACAAAAATCTGACTCATGCATTTGTAACTGAAGACTGGTAAAATGTAGAAAATGTCTTTCCTTAAGAAAAGGAAAAACAATGTTAAAGTTCCTTACTCCAGGGTCACTCTATACTAAGTCGTGCCATAAATTCTGTTACAAAACTTCATGACCTTATTACTCAAGACATCCATTCGATATAAAATGGTTATCTTATTTTTTCTAAATATTTATAAAAGTAGCAGTGAATAAATGTCAATTTGGTTTCCGTTTCGATTCTTTTAATATGAAGTGGAGTGGCGCTAAAGAAAATAGAATCGTAATAATTGCCTAATATAGTTAAAAAATAATTTTTGGAGAAATTTTCTTATTCTAATAACCATTGGGAACTAGAAATAATGTTTGGGAATCGGGTTCTCCGCTAGTTTCCTAAATATTCAAGAGTAGGTGACATCGCAAAAAGTAGTTGTTCACGCATTGTCCACATTTGTACGCTTATGAAAGCAGTATGGGCACGAACACCACTAAAAACCCTTCGGAAGAGAAAGATAATGTCCAGAGAATTGGTTATATTCACCAGAACCATTTCAATGCTTATTAGAGAGAATCTACACATAAAGGGCTATAGAACGCTCTACAGATCATTTGTTAATATTCGACTCTTAAACAGTTATTGTGGAAAGAGTGAAAGGGCTTTTACTGTCGCTCGCGAGAAAAAGGCATGAAACAACTCTTTTTTTTTTCGAATAAAAAATATTTTTACTGTTAAAGAAGTTTATAACAAAGAAGACGATACAATTTATACGACATCATTATATCATATTAAAACCGTTGTTCTAAGGTTCAAACAAATATCCTTTTCAATGAAGATAGATGGATTTTTTTACAGGATTTTGGTGAGACAATCAAAGCCAAGACAACAAGTGCCTTATGATCAAGATAGATTGGCTCTCTGGGACTCTATATTTAAATCCTTAAGATTAATTTTTGCGAATGTTTAATTTTAAATGATTTTATTTTTATCAACATATTATCAATGCACATATCCCAGGCGTTTCCAACAAACCATATGATACCTCATAACCATGATTTTAGCTTCTTTAATTTTATTCTTCCAAGAAAATTTAAATTAACAAAATTTATTTTTGGGAACACATTGCGGTTAAATTTGTTTGGGGTTCAGGAGCGGATTAGCTTCAATTTACCATTAAGGCATAACACTAATGGTAAATTGTAACTGAGAAGTTTTGGTGCCCAAAACAAATTTCTACATAGATAACTGTCTTGTTTTGGTTTTTTTTTGTGTTTTTGTGTATTGTGATGGCTGGTAAGTTTTGTGTTCAGTATAGCAACATTCGTGGGCTTAGAAAAAATTTCAATGCTGCATACGTTCATACTGTTTTGAACAGGCCAGCTGTTTTGGCACTAAGCGAAACTCAGGTTGGTGAAACCACCGATCACTCTGAGTTTAACCTCTTCGGTTATAGCTTAGTGCCCTTATTCTTTTCTCACCATGGTCTAGCCGTATATGTACGGAATGATGTTGCCTATCAACTTCTTCCACATTATGGTCAGTGCACCATCACAAATTTTAATTATATGTGGTTTAAATTCACCGTCCAAAGGCGCATCATTCACACGTGTTTTATTTATCGCAGCCCAAGTCTGGATAGCAATTCGACTTCTAACGAATTCGATACGCTGTCCGACTCTATCCAGAGAATTGTATCCCATTTTCCGCACAGTGAGATCGTTGTTACGGGCGATTTCAATGTACACAATTCTTCGTGGCTGCGCTATTCTGGTCAGACAACATCCGAAGGAAAGTATGTCGAGATTTTTGCTGAGTTAAACCACCTGACTCAGTTAGTTGACGAGCCAACTCGGATTCCTGACGTTGCAGGTCAATCCGCTAACACTCTAGACTTGTTTCTTACTTCTGATCCTAATAAATATACTGTCAGTGTATTATCGCCCCTAGGCACATCAGACCATTGTGTCATATCTGCAAATTTCTCATGCCAAAAAAACCCAGTTAAAGTTAAAACACCTACGAGAACCGTTTGGCAATATGAGAAAGCCAACTGGGACGGTCTCAATGAATTCTTCAGGAACTTTAACTGGTCACTATGCTTCCTCGATAGTGACGTAGATTCCAGTGCAGATATAATTACAAACTTGATTCTTTGTGGAATGAGAAATTTTATCCCCGATAGGGTAAAATCTATCAAACCCAAAGAAAACTCATGGTTTGATTCGAGCTGTAAAGAGGTTATGAGGACCAAAAATGTAAGTTTCCGGAATTACAAAGCCAACCCAACTGAGGAAAACCGGAATAAGTTCAAACAAGTTAGAAAGACCTGTAACGGACATATACGACGCATTAAATTTTTGCATGATCAGAAATTACGGCAAAAAATACTACAATGTCCCAATGGTAGTAAAAATTTCTGGTCATTCGTAAAAATTGTGCGCAACACTACGTCATCGTTAGTTCCTACGCTAGTTTCCAATGACACTTACTACGTAAGCTCGATTGATAAAGCCAATTTGCTTGCAGCACAGTTTGCTGTTAATTCGATGCTGCCAATGAGTGACATGACTCCGCCTGTACTTGAAAGCGTAAACGATTCTATGGGACAAATCTTCTTTCGCACCCGTTCAGTTACTAGAGTCCTTAAAAATCTTGACATTCACAAATCCGCTGGCCCGGATAGTATCCCCGCTATTGTTCTGAAGAGGTGTTCTTCAACGCTGGCAAAACCACTGCGTAAGCTTTTCCATCTGTCCTATTCTACAGGTCTCTTTCCGAGTGGATGGAAAACTGCATTTGTCCAGCCTGTCCCTAAAAAAGGCGAATCCTCCTCACCATCTACATAACTATCGTCCAATTGCACTTTCATCCCTTCTTTCCAAGGTCATGGAAACGCTGATCAATTTTCAGCTTAAGAAATATCTTGAAGAACGGAAGCTTCTTAATGACCGGCAGTATGTCTTTCGTTGCAATAGGTCCACTGGTGATCTTATGGTTTATCTCACCGAACAGTGGAACAAATCTTTACATCGTTTTGGAGAAAGTAAGATTATTGCACTTGATATTTCAAAAGCATTTGATAGAGTTTGGCACCAAGCTCTCTTATCGAAAATGCGTGCATTTGGTATTGATGAGTCCCTTCTTCGTTGGGTTAGAAATTACCTTTCTGTTCAAATTTGATATTCACAAAATAAACGCTGGTGTGCCCCAGGACTCCGTTTTGCCTCCGAAACTTTTCCTTATTTTTATAAATGATCTTTTGTCTGAAACTTTTAACCCACTTAATTGTTTCGCTGATGACAGTACCCTCAGCTTCTCATATTCGTTTTTAGATTCTCATCCTTGTTCTTCGGATGTGGACTACCAACGGCAGCGTATGATAAGCTCATTAAATTCTGATCTTGACAGCATTGTCCAATGGGGAATCAAAAACCGTGTAGAATTTAATGCTTCGAAAACTCAATGATGTCTACTGTCACAAAAGCGTAACCTTCCCCCAATGCCACTATCTATGAGTGGTACTTGCATCGAGGAGACTGAACAGCTATCAGTCCTAGGTATGTGCATTACAAACCACTTGTTATGGAGTGATCACATATTTGACATCGCCAAAAATGCTGCTAAGTGTTTAGGTTTTCTCCGAAGATGCAAGAAGTTTTTACCCCTTCTGATCTGGCTATAATTTATAAAGTTTATATTCGCCCGAAACTCGAGTACAATTCCCATATCTGGGCAGGTGCTCCTATAACCTACTTGAGTCTCCTAGACAGAATTCAAAAGAGAGCTCTAAAAATGATAGGTGACCGTTGTCTAACTGAAACTTTTGTATCTCTCGAACACCGTCGTAAGGTTTCATGCCTGTCATTATTTTATCGCTACTTTCATAAACAATGCTCTAATGAAATAGCCAGTTGCATTCCTCCCCTCAAACAATTCAACCGTAATACCCGTTCTTCTAGGAATGCTCATCAGTTTACCCTTGAGCCCAATTTCGGACGTACTGTAAAGTACAGAGATTATTTCTTTAGTCGCACTACACGAATGTGAAATGCTTTACCAGACTCAATGTTTCCCACTCATTACAGTGTGCAGACATTCAAAACCAATGTGCATCGGTATCTCCTTTCTAATCCTATCCTCCCTTCCTAATTGCTCGCACTGTGTTTAATCATCATAAGGGTATTCATATCCCCTTGAGTGCGCATATAATATAAAAAAAAACAAGAAAAAGTCGTTAGTTGTTAACAAATCAAGACTGTTCGATGGGGAACACATCAATTAGAGTCGAACTTTCGAGTCTTCAAAAATTCATTTGTTTAAATTGGTTTGCATTTTTCTGTTTACCTATTTTTCGAAAGACTTTCCAAAGTATTCCAAAATAATAATTTTAGGTTCGTCAAGTGATAGTAGGAATGTCATGTTAGAGGTATTGGAAATTGGATCCAAGACTGCCACCTAAAGTTGACAAATCCTCCAAGAGTAATTCTTGTCATGAAAAGTGCTTTCACAAATTTGCCGTTCGGATTCGGCATATTAACCTTAGGTCCCCTCCATCCATGACCGTTACTCGCTCAGAAATAGTTGAGAGTTGTAACAATAGTCCCTAGTTCTGTACGGACTGTTGAGCCACCTAATTTATATGTACATTTAAGTGGTATGGTTTTGAAGTGCTTTGAACAATTTTCTTGAATTTGGTTTAACTAAGAACCTTATATTGTCGACAGCTTTTTGGTTATTATTTTTATTGGCATTGATCCATGAATCCAGACCAATGACGATATTTTACACGGCTTTTGAGACACCATCATTGAATTTCTTGGTCACTACCTTACTTCAATCTAGACTAGTTTTTTTTGAGCGAGCATTAAAATATGTTGCTTCACAAATAAGTGTAAATGCAATTCCTTTTTAAAGCTATACAAACTACAGTTTAAGGTAGGTCATATATCCCGGTATGTCACATTTCGATCCTGCAATACCAGATTTTGCACAGGCAATCCATTGTTTCTGGCGCAACAATTAATTTTCGGCGACCTTCACGAATTTCATACCTGAGCAAAAGGACTGTTCTTGTTTATATTACAAATTATTTTACAAAAAATTGATAAGCATGGCTTTGCCGTCTGCCTGATTGACATTAAAATAAACATTTAGTATTAAGTTTGTTTCTATTTGTTAGAACATAATGTATAAAAAAAATAATTGTGGTAAAAAAATACAAATTTGTTTTGTTGTTAAAACTTTTCATTGATAATTTAATTGCGATAGTTCATAGCATATTTATAAAAATAAAAATAGACTGAATTTGTCATACTAAGATATAACAGTGCTACAGGATGGAGCTGCAAGTAAAATGTGGATTATAAAGCTTGTCATTACTAGTCCTAATATCAACGTTGAAAGTCGTAAAAAATCAGTTCACGAAAATAAAATGTTTTTAATTCTATTTTTTGTATGAAGGCAAAACTTTCAATTTGCTGTAGCACCTAAAGTATATATTTCCGTCAAGGCCGGAAATGTAAAGATCAGAGTATTTATTTTTAAAGATGAACCGGTGTATGTATACTCGCAACCAGTTTAGCGGAAGCGTCACCAGCTTTGTTAGACTTAAGCTAAGATATATGTACGTAGCTATCTTCGGAGATGCTATAATTACCTTGCAGGTAACTTTTTGCAATAAAAAGTTAATAAATACTTAAACAATCATCTAAAGTCATAAACACGAAATTGCAAAGATGGTATTGATTCCCTACTATTTGCAAGGTATTCCCCTAACACTAAATCACTAAATACTGCCCAACATACATAATATTTCACCGCTGTGCTATGGACAGTTTCTGATGTTCTGCTCATTTCAATTAAAGGCATTAATACCAATAGACCAATCTGTTGGTCAATAATTAGGAAAGAAAAATGCTTCGGACAGAGTAGTAAACTTTAATGATTTCATTATAAAAAAAAACTTGTTATGTATGCCAATGTACACGTTATGTAGATTCCATGCCTCGGGATTATCAGGTTTGATAAATTGTGCAAAGTACTGATGCAATGATTCATTCTTTGTTTTTAATTGCATATTTTAATTTTTGGTAATTTATTTACATACTAATGTTATCTTTGACGTTTTAATGTCTTTTCTTGTTTCATTTTTATAAATGCAATTTCATAAAAAAAATTTATTTCATTTAAAATAAAATGCACGACTGGGTCGCACGAACTTGCTCCTGTATGCAAAGAATCTGTTTGAAAAATACATATACTCTTTCTGCCCCGTTTCTTTAACTTGTTCTAAGTCATTATTCTTCTATTTAGTCGAAGGCAAGTAAAAGAATAATATTTTAAAATCATATATACAAAGGTACCAAGATATTACTTCTTGATAGACTCTTTAAAATTGATTGTTGATTAAATATATCATATTCGTTAATCCGATGCAGTGGCGCTACACGGCCATCGTTGGTATTTACAATAGTTATAGTATAAAATACATAAATATGTACCAAATGCATTAATTTGGATAAATGATAGGAATGTTATTAAAATTTTGTCAAAATAATGCGCTCTTTCGGGCTCATGCATAGGATTTGATCCGGTGAGATGGGAGGAGGTTACATTTAATACAGTTAAAATAATTTAAAAAAAAAAAATATTTTAAGATTCAAAATTTTACCTGAAAAATAAGTTTGTCTTCAAAAATTTAAATGCCATTTTATAAATGAAAAAATCTTTGATTTTTCAAATTTTTTTTTTGAAAATCGTTTTTTTTTAAATTAATTTTTTATATATAAAATTTTTCAATTTTGTTCTAAAAATATTTTTGGTATGCAGTTGTTTAGTGATTGTAAATATACGCTCTACATTTGAATTTCGTAAAAAAATATTAACCCATTTTTGAGATATAGAATTTTGAAAAAAAAAATTCAATATTTTTTTAAAAATCCAAACAAAAAAAAATTGCACTTTTGATAATCAAATATTGTTAAAGCAATATAAGAGCTTATTCACAAAAAAAATTATTGAAATCAGTACATAAGTTGCTGAGAAAATTAAAAAAACAAAATAACGGTTCTATGAGCGGTACCTTTCCTGAGCAATACAAAAATATGTTTTTCCTATTAAAAGAAGCCAAGTTAAAAAATAAAATTTTAGAGAAAATTAAAAAAAATCTATCGGTTTGTTTTTGAGAAAATTCGAATTATCGTTTTTTGACCAAAAAAATTGTATGGGGGCCACTGTTAGTTTTGATGTTAAAAAAAAAGTGAAAAAAACGCCTAACGCGAATCTGCTCAAAACCTTAACTTCCAAGTTTGAACTCAATCGACCCAATTGTTTAGGCTGTAGGAGCGTGGACAGACAGACAAAATTTTGCACGAATGCAAAACTTGCCATATAGTTCCTATATGTCGCAAGTAAAAAACATTAGTTCAAGAATGTTTCAGTATTTTAAGTAAATTGCAAGGGTAGATGGATGATAATACTTTGTTTGATGAATCGTTAAAGTATTGTTTACAAAGAATTTATGTATAGAAAAATGATTACTTTACATTTCCAAGAAAATTTATTACCTCCATTAATTTCTAATGATTTTACTGAAATAAGTCATTATAGTCATGTTTGCAAAATATTTAGTAGAATTCTGCATCAGGTGGACAAAAAGCAAAAATCAACGAATCAATCTTTTTGTACAAACAATTTTATATCGAAAAAAAATCATTCCAAAAATCAGAAACAGGAGTAACCATTCGTAAGACACATATTAATAGACATGGAACTGGCTAATTACATAATGATTTATGGTTTCCTGGACAATTAATTGTCCAACAATTATAATTTAGAATTTTTGTGTAGAGAGACCAATTTTAAAGAATATTTAATGTGGATGGTCATGTCAATTTTAGTCAATATTTGTTTTTTGTTTAAGTTTTGTTTATTTATTATTAAACAAAACAATCACTACTTAGGCAACTAAAGGAAATGCAAAAACCTTATAAATTGTAATGAAAATGCATATAGGCATATCCACAGAATCTTTCATTTTCAACAATTGAAAAAATTTTTTTTTTAATTTGAGGCACATCTATAAACAAACATTTTCTTGATTGTTTATCATCTAAATAACAAGGAAATACTAGCGTGATTCATTTTGAAACATCGTTAATATCCGTCACGTAATATCCGGTACGTTAGATCAATGAAAAGCATTCAATGAAAAACCCTAATTTCATAGTAAATTTTGATTCTGTACTGTCGTACAAACTTTGAAATTCCAAAATTTAGATCAACAGCTTTTTTTTTATTATCGATTATTCGTAAAATTATCATTCACAATCATTTATTTTGCTGTAAGATCTTATCGATAGGTGTGCCGCTAAAAAATTCACATATTACATCACATTTTATACCAATCACGTTTTTAATTTTAAACTTTAAAATGGCATTATTTTTGTTTAAATAGAGGCACATTATCCAATTAAATTTTAATAGATTTATTGATTGATAGAAAATAATTTAAGCCTATAAAATACTACCAGAATCGATCGTTGAGAAAGTTACATAGAGAAAAAGATCAGATTTTAATAGTTGTAAAAACGCAGGTACTCTAATTTAATTGCTTTGTACTATTTTTGTAAATGGTACTTGGTAGCACACCTTTCTTTCGAGGTTTTTCTATCAGTGTATATTATAATTAATTATATATTAATGATGTTAAGTTGTTTCAAAGGTCGTTGAAATGTTTTTTGTTTATAAAACTTAATAAATTTGCATCTGGTACGCTTGAAATTTGCAATATTTAAGCCTATTTTTTATTAATTTTAATTAAAAATGTTTATCCAATCAAGTCACAAGTAGGTTACATAGTCGAAATAAGTCATGGTACGAAAATCTATCCACTTAGAAAGTGCCAATTTCATTTCTAAGGCTTAATATAATAATGGTAACATGAAAGCTAAAAATACTGTGGATATGCCTATATACACGAACCTTTCATAATTACCCAAATTTGTTTATACTATCAACTATTTGTATTTATTCAATAGTTTTATCCACTTAAAATTATTTGGACTTCGACGTAAAGTAAACAAATATTGAAGAAATCAAGACGCCTTCGACTTAACCAAAAAAATACTCAGTCGTGCCATAAGTTCTGTTGCAAGCATTAAACACCATAAGACAAGAACTATATAATATTTTATATTTATTGTAGTTTTATTTATATTGCCATAATATATATTAGTTTCACTCAAAATGACCGACCTCAGCTTTAATGTCAGCCTGATATTTTTGACACTGCCTCTTTGTATTATATCTTAAGAGTTTTAAAATTCCATATTCGCTCGAGTTGTGGAGCATGTGGGAGCGTCTTGTTGAAACCACATATTCTCGAAGTCGTATTCTTCAATAGTCGGCAAAAAAAGTCGGTTATCATATGACCATAACTCTCCAAATTGACGGTGACAGTCGTTCCATTATCGTTTTTGAAGAAGTAAAGTCCAATCACACCTCCGGACCAAAGAGCGCACCAAACAGTGACTTTTGTGGATGTAAGGCCTCTCTTCAATTACTTGAGGATTCTGAGAACCCCTAATACGACAATTTTGTTTATTAACATACCCACCGAGTGAGAAATGTAATTCGTTCCTGAAGAAAATTTTGTTCGAAAAATCGATGTACACCGCCTGTTGTTCAAGCACCCATTCAACGTATCTACGACGTTGTGAATGGTCAGCTGGCTTCAGTTGTTGTGTGAGCTGAACTTTATATGGATGTAGGTGTAGATCCAAATGTAAAATACATATGTCATAATGTTCCGTAAGGCAGTCCTAATTCCTGAGAACGACGGGGAATCGACACATTCGGGTCTTCGGCAACACTTTCACTTACAGCAGAGAGATGCACAGGCCTTACAAAGGACTTCAAATTTCTTCACAATTTTTCCAATTGCTTGCGTAGTTGGACGATTATGTAAACCATAATCTCCTCTCAAAGCACGATATATGGCTGTGTCAGAGCACTATTTTTGTAGTAGGTTTTAAAAATTTTAATGCGTTGTGCGATAGTTAAGCGATTTATTTTCGTAAATGTCAGACTTTCAACTGAAAACAAAAATAGGTGTAACAACTAAGTTTGACAGATGTCGAATTTCAGCCCCATATAATTCTATAATTCTGACTACAAAAAACAATCTTAAGTATTAAAATATGATTTTTCCAAAAGTCGAATCTTAAGCTTCTCTAAAACCTACGATATTGACCCTAAGGCATTTTTGTGTTGTCTTGGCTTTGTTTTTCTTACCAGAACCCTATAAAGCAATCATCTATCTCGATTGCAGAGGGTATTTTTGAAACCCTTTGCTAAACCCTCTACCACTTCTCTATGGTACAATTTTACACATTCCTTCCCAAAAATGCGAGATGGTACACTTTGGAGTGAGACTTAGAACAAAGGTTTTAATTTGATAAAATGATGTTGCATAAATTGAATTGTTTTCTTTGTCATAATCATAAACTTCTTCAACGGTACAAATGTTTTTCATTGGAAAAAAAAACAGAATTATTTCCGATTCCCGAACTATATTTCGACTCCTAATGGCTTTTAAAATGTAAATATTTAAAAATGTAAGATAACCATTTTATATCAAATAGATGTTTTGAGCAACAAAGTCTTGTTTTTCTCTGGCAAAATATATTGTATTTTTTGTATACATACCTTTATGCATTTTTGGCGGGGGGATTGATTTTTAAATTAAAAAAATTATTATAAGTTAGGTAACTTTTGAGGATACTTTGTTTACGACAGTTATTTAATCAAACTTCTACAAATTCGGGAGTATATGATGGCTAATCTAATTAATATATTGTTCCAAATAGGGCCAGTCACTTTTTTGAGTACATTGTAAGATATTTAAAAATTTCAGAATTTGACTGCCAGAGGACTGACGAGGTAACGTAGTACTAATAAAGGACACAGTTGTGAAAGTATTATAATGAAATTCTATAAAAATTAGTAAAAATCTCTTAGGATTTAATAATGGCACATGTCTTTTAAAAGTATTAAAATCACTTAGTAACAATTAGAAATAATTATTAATATGTTATACTGGGAGAAAATACTATATCAGTTTTCAAAATAGCCTTTTGACATTTAACGTAACGTTATTCTTTTATCTTTTACTACTTTCACATAGTTTTATTAAATATTTCTAAGTAATCAACAAACAATATAAACAAAATGTAACAATATTCATCTTAAAAGTACTAATGATCATGAAATGAAGGACAATAACGATTGAATACTACGAAAGTTAATTATCTTAGTCTTCATAACAGCCTCTTAACATTTTTATATTATAATGTTATAATACTTAACTTTTGTATTCTTTTGAGGTAATTTTACTTAACAGTGCATATTTTTCTAATTAATCAAGTAAATATAATAAACTATGTCTTAAAAGAATCTAAAGAGATAGTAATACTTAAAATAAAATAAGATCTTTTTCTCCGCAAAAAACGTATTGCAAAAATATAGAATTAATTTTCGAAAACATCAATTTTTTCCTTAAATTGGTAAGAATACTCTCTTTCGTTTTTTAATAAGGTTTGGTACGGGTAGTTTTTTTTTATTATTTTATTCATGGGAACATCTGACACATCTTTTTCGTCTTTTTCTGACACAGGGCTGACGCCAACGAACTGACGAAAAAGACAAAATTTGAGGTTATAATCAGGACTAATGTTTTTTTGTAATTTCGAATATCAACAAACTACATTTTAACAAATCATAGTGTAATATGTATAATTAAAAATAAACTTTAGATTAACAAAAAAATAACGACTCACCATAGGACTGACATGTTGACTGGCTTAACGCGGCTATAGACAACAAACATAACCCCAACTCTTGTGCAGTTAAGCTTAGTGTACACGATTGCCAGGTCTGACAATCATTGTCAGATCTGCAAACGTCTGACAATGTGTGAAAATGAGCTGACAATGAGCTTAAAATTTAATTTGTGTGTACACGGTTTGCATATATCTACAAACATCTGCAAATCTGTTGCCCAATATTTGTCTGACAATGTCGACAAACTAATTTGGCCAAATAGCTAGCAATAGATTTGCAAACATTTGTAGATTTTCTGTCAACCGTGTACACACAACAAATTTACCTTGTAGTTTTCGCCAAATTTGTCTGCCAATGAATAAATTTGCAAATGTTCCTCAAACGGCATCTGCAAATTTATTCATTGTCAGACGTTTGCAGAAACGTCAGAAAATGAAAGAAATTTGGTGATCTCCCAATGAATTTTGTGTACACACGATTGCCACATCTGCAAATTCATTTGTCTTCAAAATTTTTCTGCAAATCAATTTGGTGTGTACACGGTTGTCAGCTTGCGTGTAGACGATTGCCAGATATCTACAAATTAATTGGCAGATATTTGTCTGCAAATTAGGAGCCAAACCATTTGTCTGCAAATTAATTTGGTGTGTACACGATTGTCAGCCATTCGAGACAAATTTTTCAGTGACAGATCTGACAATATTTGCAGATCTACCAATCGTGTACACTTAGCTTTATGGTGGCCGTCAAATTGTGCGACCCGCAACTAACTTTATTAATAAATACATAAATTAGGTGGCGCAACAGTCCGTAGAGAACCAGGGCCTAGTGACTTACAACTCTCAACCATTCCTGTGTGCGAGTACTGTTGTCAGGGATGGAGGGGACCTACAGTTTAATGCCGAATCCGAACGGCTAACTAACTAACTTTATTACCAACATTAAAATTCAAAGTGGGATTTGACGTTGAGTCGGCGATATTTCGCACGAATTTCAAATTTAAATAACACACAACGGACTGACGAATGAAACTGAACACAAAATTTCTTATTTTTTTAAATAAAGTGGAGAACACTGCATTATGAAAGTTGTAGTATATATTTAACTATATACATCACAGATTGTAGTAAATAGATAAGTTTTCTCAAATCAATGATAATGTTTAATAAGTTGTGTTCACCGAGGTTTTGTCTAGATCAGAACAGCACAGGACAGCACAGTTTCGTGAGAAACGTCAGATCAAGTTAGAACAGTCAGTTAAACGTCAGTTGTCAAAAAAAAAAAAACAAAACAAATTGCAAATTGTGTGAATTTTTTGTTTCTCGCTTATTTTTTTTTCATTTTTTGTGTTTTTACTGTGAAAAATATTATTAAAAATTATTGAAATGGAAAATCAAGTGATTGCTAAGATAATACTAAATGAAAATTTTATTTTAATTTTTTTAAATCATGAGAAAAAAAAACAGAAAGCACAGCCAAATCAAAACGTAAACAAAAAAAATGACAACTTCGATTTTGACATTTCTCACGAGTCTGTTCTAACCTGATCTGACTCAAAAGCAAGAACAGAAAATCCTGTTCTAAACTGTTCTAGGTTTGTCAATGAACAGGAAAGTAGAACAGTTCAGCACAGAAAAAACCTTATAGTACGTTTCCACCAAAAAATAATCCGAGATTTAAGGCAAGTGATTTAAAATAAATCATGAGGTGATTCCACCAAAGAAAAGGAGATTAATTTGACGTTTGGTTTATGTCATAACAACCAAACTTCAAATTATTCTCCTTTCGAAAAGAAAAAAAAATATGTATTTGTTAACTCGTCATCTGTAAGTAATTAGTTTTATTATATTCTTGTACATATTTATTATTTTTGTATACTTACATTTTATTTCGGATTTCTTGAAAGTTGTTTATTGTTTTGAATTTAAGTCATATGGAAGTGAGACAGATAGTTTTTGTTGACATTTCCATCTGTCAATAAACGAAATTGGCGTTTAAATGGGCCGGTTCAACAATTATTCTCCGAAAAAAAAGTTTGTTTGATTTGACAAACTAATGTTTCCAAGTAGATTTCAATGAGTTTTATTTGAAATCTTCATTTAAGAAGATTAAAATTTGTATGGTAAATCTTCGAGATTTCAAGGAGATTTGTGACAAATCTAGCTAAATCTCGGTTTAGTGCCCGGTGGAAACGTAGTATTAAATGAACAGCAAAAAGCTGTACTTTTCTGTCTAGAACAGTCAGTCACTTAATTGTTGGTGTTCGGGGTTGTGACATGCCAAAAGACTGACGTTTTAAGAACTATACATACATATGTGTTTTTTTAATAACTTGTATTCAAAATGAAGAACTAAAATTGGGTGACTAAATAAAGGTCTTTCCATTGTTTTAAAACAAATTTTAATCTCAATAAAATATAATAAAGCTTTGTATATATTGGTTGATGACATCGAGTTACCCAACTTTTGTATAATCACCCATATCACGTATATACCTACTTCAATTTTTTATTAATTTTTATCAAATTTTCAACATTTGGAAAAATTATGAATAACATCCTGTCATATGTT
The DNA here is from genome assembly GCA_951509635.1 of Eupeodes luniger. Lineage (NCBI taxonomy): Eukaryota > Metazoa > Arthropoda > Insecta > Diptera > Syrphidae > Eupeodes > Eupeodes luniger. Next base: position 74,413,937 of record OX608075.1, on the reverse strand, counting down.
ATCTACTAAAAATAGAAATATGATTGTATCAAATTTAATTGAATGGCTTTAGTAAACCTAAAGACAATTATTTTTATTTTATAAATCAATTTTTTCCATTTCCCCAACTATATTGGAAGGACAGTGAGTAAAAACATATGTTATTTTCAAAATTCATACAAAATTTCAATTCGACAATTTATTGAATGTCTGCAGTTGACCATTTTACGGCCTTGTTCACCTTTATGTCATGTCCATATGTTGTGGTTTAACTTTGAGGACATAACTAAAGTTGTATAGATTATTCCTAAGTTCAATTTCCATTTATATTTGCATTTAATCTGATATTCAAAAAATATAAACTTGAAAAAAAAAACACAAAAACTAACTTTGAGGGATATCGGGTCTCATTTAAACAAATTTTATTCATATACAAATCTCATAGTTGAGTGACTTTTTGATTTGATTTGCATTCAAATATCAATCAAATATACAACAATTTACATACAACCGCTGTATTGTGACATTCGGACAATATCACAGAAGCCATATCTTTTTCAATAGAAAAGGATACTTCGAAATTTAGGTACCACTCCTCTGTTCGAGGAGTATATGTCAATCAATCGGCTCGGTTCGGCTCGGCATCAGTTAGGACATCTCTAATGTTGACTAAACGAAAAAAAAAATTATTAATAAATCAATGTCTGCTCTTATAGTTGTTCAGTTGATGTGGTTACCTTTTTGGCATTTACATATATGGAATCATATTTGATTTCTTTGGTCGAATCGAATCGAAAGTATACATTTTAGTTATGCATGATACTCATCTTGGTATATGGTATATTTTCAGCTCCCCATGGTACACATGTCGCTTCAATAGCCAGCGGTAATCATGATTCGAAGGATGTGAATGGTGTTGCACCCAATGCAAAAATCGTATCGTTGACATTGGGCGATGGACGTTTAGGCTCAATGGAAACTGGTACCGCATTGGTGCGTGCCATGATGAAAGTCATGGAATTGTGTGAAACTGGAAGGAAGGTAGATGTCATCAATATGAGTTATGGTGAACATGCTGCTTGGTCAAGTTGTGGGTAAGTGTTGTATTTCCAGGCCTAATAGTTTAGAAAATTTAATTGCACGTTGTTGATGATGATGATGATGTGTAATAGAGTAGAAATGTGGTTTTTAGTTTTGTTATTTTGCGCTTGTTCTTATTTTTTTTTAGATATTTTTACTCTATAAATGGATGTTAGCATTTTTGTTTCATCATTTTTTTTTATAATATTTGTATTTTATTATTTTAAGAAATGTACAAGATTTGGAAGATAAAAAGAAAAGAAGAAAACGACTAATACAAATGAGGTAATAAAAGAAGTTTTAAAAGCATGGAATATGTGTCTGTGTTTCCTGTTGGTTTCTAAAATATCCATACAAGTTTTAAATGCAACCTACAGCTGAAATTTGGAACAGAAATCGTTTCATAAAATTGTCATTCTTATGCTGCTTTTTGCCCAGATACAAGTAATTTATCTAATCGAATTAAAGTAGTAAATAGACCTATCAAAATGCATAGTCGAGAGTTACCGAAATAGTATTAAAAAAAAAGAAGATTTACAAACCTTTTCCTTAATTTACATTTTAGAATACAAATATTCTCGTAAAGTCATATTAAAAGAACTCTTAATTTTAAGCCCTTAAGTTGAATTACATACACTTGTTTTTAGTTTTCAAAACTAATTATTTTTTAAAAACTAAAATTTACAACTCTTGTGACATTTCCTCCTACTTACTTACTACAAAAAGGTAGGTTATTTTTTACCTTTGACCTATTTCTTTGATGGAAAATGACTTAACTGATTTTGTTTTCCAAATTAGAATCTATTTTTGTAAAATTGATGTAAGAGACACAAGGTTTAATGATTTATCGATTATTTCGGGAATTTATAATGATAAATTATGATAGTTACAATTTAATTATTTTTAAGTAAATTGAGTTGTCATTTTTTCTAATCAGAAATATTAAAGTTTTTTTTTAACATAAGTCAAACAAACATCTGTGATAATTTCGAAACGTTCCCCCACAAAAAAAAGTCCAAAGATGTCGAATCACCAATTCACAGGTTCACTTTTTGAGATGAAAGGTTTGGCTCAATAAAGTGACGGATCTGTTTAATAATTTAGATTCAAAAAATTACGAATCACTTTATTAGCCTATTATGTTAGAAGGTTTTGGATTTATAGACATAAGGGCCGATGACGTCTCTGGCATGAAATTGTACTAAGCAGTGTTTTTTTATGAAAGGGAAGGAGTTCCAAGAGTTTCATGCAAATTGTTCTTTGTGCAAAACAACAATTCCTATCAAGATAAAAATAAAACTAATCGCTGAAAACGATTCGACGATGAAACTGCTCTAAAGTTTTTAATTTTTTTTTTAAATTAATCAAAATCAAAATTACTAGACGATGCTGGCCCCTACGGCTCAAAGAACTAAGCCTCACTCAGGTGGGTAAAAAAAGCACACATTTTAGTAGATACTTATAACCCACTCCATTGGGGTTATACGTCCAATTTTGTTTTAGGCTGTAAGCCTTGTGATGGTCTACAAAAACGTCTTTTTTTTATAATCGACGATGACGTGAGGTTCATATGTATACTAGCCCTTGGTTGGTCATAAAGTAGGATTAGTAGAGTAGGGGTAGTAGCAAGTTTATATCAAAAAATGTGCAATACAATTATTTTAATGTAAAAGAAGCTTACTTATAAACTGGCCAAGCAGGGGGTTGCATGCCCAGTCCATACATATGTACCACACTTTTCTGCGTTTTTGTAAATTTCGAATTTATTTCTTGATTGTTCTACATTATAACTTGTTGCATTATGATTAAACCATACATTTTCTCTTATTGCCATGTTGAATTTTCGAATTAATTAAATAGGTTATTACTCATATGTGCTCAAAAGATAAAGGCTCTTAAGTCGACTTAAGTGGTTTTAGCTATTTATCTTTTTTATATATTCTGCCCACAAATGATTTTTCTTTTTTACCCTCGTCGATAAATCTTCTAAAACAAGAAAGTTGTGACCTTTTTTAAGTTTGATTCGCAGGGTGTTGCAAAAGATAAAATAACTTAAGTAGAGAATGTTTCGTCTTATGGGGGAGAGTACGATAACTCAGGAGACAAAGTTTAATGACGGATTTGTATAGAACAGTTAAACACAAGCATTTTTAACTTCCCATAGGAAGTTATTGTAATGGGTCCGATTTGTCGAACTGAAAATTTTGACATTTCTCGACGTTTCAAGGTCCCTAGAGTCGAAAATAAAAGATTTTTAGAAAGATGTCTGTGCGTGCGTGTGTACGTACGTTCGTACGTCCGCACGTTCGCGACGTTTTTTTCGTCGTTCATAGCTCAAGAACCAGAAGAGATATCGACTTCAAATAAAATTTGTTATAAGATAATAAGATGCAGAAAGGGCTCTCAAGAAAATTGCGTAGGTGTTTTTTTTACCATAGCAGTTTAAAAAAAAGGTGAAAATTTTGGTTAACCCTAAATATCTTACGAACCAAAAACGCTAGAGACTTGGATTAAATTTTATATAATAAATTGTAACGTGATACCAAACAAGTATATTTATGAGATATACATATAAATCAAAAAAACTGAAAACAAAATTTGTCACCTCGAAAATTTTACGAGTACAAAATGATTTTATCACTAAAAACAATTTTGTGCAGAGAAAAATAACGTTTTCAACATCTGGTAAAATTTTGAGAAAAATCGAATTGATAGTTTTTTTTATAAAAAATTAAAACCTAAAAAAAGACATTAAACAAAGTTGCTAAAAATTGAATTTCGATTTGAAAATCTTTTTTCAAAATTTGAGATTATGGCTTCCACCTTATTTTAACTTATAAGAAATATTGTGTTCAACATTCGAAAAATTTTTGAAAAAATCGAATTGACAGTTTTTTTTACAAAAAATAAAAACATTAACAAAAAAATTAATAAAAGTTGGTAAAAATTGATTTTCGACTCAAATATCTTTTCAAAAATTTGAGGTTATGGCTTCCAACTAATTTTAACTTATAAAAAATATTGTTTTCAACATTCGAAAAAATGTTGAGAAAAATCGAATTGACAGTTTTTTTTACAAAAAATAAAAACCTAAACAAAAAATTAACAAAAGTTGGTAAAAATTGTTATTCGACGTATGTAAATATCTTTTCAAAACTTTGAAATATTGGCTTAAATCTAATTTTATCTTATAAGAAATATTGTTTTCGAATTGACAGTTTTTTTTACAAAAAATAAAAACCTAAAAAAAAAAAACAATATTAAAACTTAGTTAAAATTTACTTTCGACTCAAATAGCTTTTCAAAAATTAAAAATATTGGGTAAAGATATTCAGTAATTTTTTTATAAAAGTTTTTTCATAAAAAAATAAAATCTACAAATAATAGTACGCAAATTTGGTAAAAATTGATGTTCGGTTCTCGATATCTCTCAAATTAATTTCGTTCATCCAATTTGTATTTGTTTATATAAGAAATACAAAAATTTAAGAATTTCGACTAAAAATCTCGTTAACAAAAATAGATTTCGAAATCAAACTATTTCATTACATGCAAAATATTATTGGTAATTTTTATTTTTTTTAAGAATAATTCAACTGACAACTTTTTTAACAAAACGCGAAAACCTACAAATTGTTAAGAACGACAAATCGACAGACGGGATGGGAAGTTATCAGTGTGGGTCGTATCCCAGTCCCTTTTTATTTAATTGGAACTATGTAAGTTCCTACCTAAAACGACACCTCATGAATATGTCTCAGATATTTCATGCTGATAGTAGGGAATCTAAACACATATTATATGACTATGCTCGAAAAGCAAAATTTTAAACTGACTCTTGATTCAAATTAAAATATGATTGGAAAATTGATAGTTGTGTCGAAGTACTAACTCGAAAGGAAAAATAGTCAATGATTGTCAAAAAATATATGTTAAGAGAAATGAACAAACATCTCAAATGACAAAATTTCGAAAAAATTGTTCACAAGTTAGAGTTGCAAAGCTTTTAATGTACCCATAACATAACAAAAAAGTGCTGATTAATTAGCCATTAGCTTTCTACTTTAACGTTTTCTATGCCACGAATTAATAACAAACCAAGGAAAAACATGGGCCTACATTTTTGACTACTAACGATAAATTGATAGCTCAATGAATTGAAATATTTAGAAAATTTGTTGGCTTGAAAAAAAAAGAGTATCTATATAATTACATTCAAAACAACTCGTCGACAAGATTTTCTTCCTGGCAATGAAATTGCAATTTTCCAATTTCTGATGGCCTTTATTCAAATCCTACTTCAAAATTACTCCATCACAAGATTTAAGAGATACGTAGTCGTGCCATAAGTTCTGTTACAAGTATAAAATACCATAAGATAAGAATTATATAATATTTTCTATTCATTGCTGTTTCATTTATTTGGTCATAATATAAGTTCAATTAAGAAAATAGTTTTACTCGAAATGACTGACCTTATCTTTAATGAAAGCCTTTAAACGTTGTGGCCATCAAACTATAGTGGCACGCTCTATTTCTGTTGATATTTTTGACACTACTTTCGTTAACTCTATCTTAAGAGTTTAAAAATTCCTGTAAGAAATCGCACGCTCTCAAATACTGACCACAAAAAATAAACTTAGGGATTAAAATATGGACTTCGCAAGAGCCAATCTTAAGCTTCTTTAAAACCTACTATTTTGACCTTGAGACAATTTTATGCTGTCTTGGCTTTGTTTGTCTCACCAGATTCTTGTAGAAGAATTCATCTATCCCCATTGAAAAGGGTATTTGTTAAACAAATTACCAAACCCTCTACCAGTTCTATATAGCATAACTTGTTAACCGTTTTCACATTTGTTCCCAAAACTTCCGTTATGTGACACTTTTTAGTGAGACTTTCAACCAAATCATTACAGTAAGGTGGTGATGGTTGATTTTGACCCTTAGAATAATAGTTTTAGTTTTATATGATGATGTAGCATAAATAATACCGTTTTCTTTGATTTAAACTCCTTGAACATTAAAAATCTTTTCATTCGTAAAAAGAATTATGTCATGCTCATTTCTCGCGTGCCACAATAAAAGCCCTTTTACACTTCCCTCGATAACTTTTTGGAGTCGAGGTGTTGAAATATGATTTGTAGAGCGTCGATAGTTCTTTATGTGTAGATGATCTCTAATCGGTATTGAAATGGATCTGGTGAATTTATCCAATTCTGTGGACATTATCTTTCTCTTCCTAAGTGGTTTTAGTGGTATTCGTTCTCGAACTGCTTTCATAAGCGTTCAAATGTGGGCAACGCGAAGACAACTACTTTTTGGGCTAATCATCTTTTTTTGAAGTTATAGGAAACTGGAGAAGAACCCAAGTCCCGTTAAATATTGCTGTTCCCAGTGGTTTTCAAAACGAGAGAATTTCACCAGAACTCAATCCTTACCTATGGTAGGCAATAACTATGGTTCTATTTTCTTTAGAGCCTTACTTTATGGTAACAATAGCGAAACTGAAACCAAATTAACATTTATTCTTTGCCTACTAATGTAAATATTAAAAAAAATTAGATAACCAATTTATATCAAATGAATGTTTTGGCCAACAAGGTCTTTAAGTTTTGTAACAGAATTTATGGCACGACTAAGTACAAAATGTTGTGCCTTAACTAAGTCTTTAAAAAACCCGTTTATAGTTGTCTTTAACATTTTTAAAACGGTTTATTTTAAAAACCTGCTATAAATGTTTAAAGGCTAGATTCGAATTCAATACAAATTAATCCTTTACCAAAGTATTGTTTTGTTCGTTTGACAGAAAAAAACGTTAGTTTGTCGACCAGTGTAATGACGAACGAATAAGTTCATGCGTATGTAACCTCTTTCAAGAATTTAATATATTTATCCTAGATTTTTTTCTAGACATTTGTATTTCGAGATTTTTATACCAAGATTTTTGCTTTCTAGATTATGTTTATCGAAGTTTCGTGGTAAACCCAAATTTTATTTTTTTAATAGCTTTCCATTGTTACCCTTTAAGATCTTCGAAAATTAAAAAATCAATAATAATTGGAGTTTAAGCTATTCCCTTTCGAGATATTTAGGATGTTAAACCAATTAAATAATATTTTTTTTAATCATATTGTATTTGTCAAATATTCGACAAATCTTTAAAACTATATTTCCCGAGATATAAGCGACGAATAAGGTATATCCGAACGTACGGACACCCAAACAAATACCTTGTGATGTTGAATAGATTCTAGAAGACCTTGCATCATCGAGAAATGTCAAACTTCCAATTTGAAGTTAATAGCTAAAAGTAGCACTTCAAATTCTCCCCATGCTGTCTTTCAGTATCAATTTTAGGAAGCACTTCTATGAAAATACCATTTATACAAATTAATCTGCTCTTAAAATCTGGATGGTTACCAAATGGCCATCAAAATTGATTAAGTTTAAAATTGATTACCTCATTGAATTTCGTCCTTTTTATGTACATATAATAAACTCTTAAATTTAATAATCCAAAAATATGTATCTCTTTTTTCACACATGACCCATATGTAATCGAGTAAATAAATCAAATATAATTATGATCAGGATGCTAATAGTTATTCATATAGAATTGCCACAAAATTAACTACCTACAAATATATTGACAACAAAAATGAAGTATTATGATAGGTAAACTTTTTTTTGTTTTCAAAGTAATATATTGTTTATATTTGTTAAAACAAAAAAAAAAAACTATTCCAATTAATCAACACTAATGAATTTTATTGTCAGATTGATTTCATATCTACTACGTTAATTTTATTACTATCACTGAATATTAAAACAATTTCTATTTATTATTTTTAAATAACAATTTTACCTACACTTTCAATTTTATTCTTTTTTTTTTCAAATCAATATATGTAGGTATCAAGTTGAATCCTAAATATATCCATGTTCTATAACTTGTGTTTTTTTTTTTAAATACTGTTTCATGTTTTTCTTTTTTTAATATATTTTCCATTTATTTTATAGGGAGTGAATGTTTTTGTATGATATCAGTTTCCTACCATATTGTGATGGTAATAAAATAGTGATTTTTTTTGTGTTTTCATTTGCAAACATTGTATGAAAGAACTAAAAAACACAAAAAAAAATGCTAACATCAAAAACATAATTTATACACACCGTTCCAACTAACCACAACATAATTTTTAATTGCAGTCGCATTGGCGAACTAATGAGCGAAGTGGTCAACAAATATGGCGTAGTCTGGGTTGCTTCGGCCGGCAATCATGGTCCAGCGTTATCCACAATTGGCACCCCGCCAGATATTAGTCAGCCAAGTTGTATAGGTGAGTGTATTGTTGTTTTGTATGCCTACTTTTTTGTTATTTAAAACATGAATTGAATTTTGTTTTTGTTTCACTGCAGATTTTGTTTATCGCCAAACGCGGCGGTTACTGACCTCCCTTTTCGCGTTTTCAATAAATTAAAAAATGCAAAATCCAAACAAAAAAAAAAAACTACTACACTCCTTGTTCAATATATATCGAGGGAACGTAAATTGCAAATGAAAAAAATGTTCTTTTGCAGGCATTGTTGTAACGAGCAGCGTGTAAAAAGCGGCAGCGATATTGGAAATATAAATATCCCTTTTTTAGTTAGTGACTTTTAACACTGCTCGTATATTAAATTAGCGCGGGTTTGAGTATCGAAAATGAAAACGTTATACCTACCTACCAACCAAACTATACCAAAGCAGCAACGCAACGGTAGCTTCTCATGATCCTCCGACGATAGATATTTTTAAATGAATTTTGTTAAAATAATTAATTTATGCTATTTTATTGCAGAAGCAGTCTGTTGTCCCTTTTGAATGAAATAATTACATGACTCTGAAATTGCAACTCGAAAAACACACTAGAAGCTTGCTAAAGAGACAACCCTCAGATAATTATTCCAAAAAACATTCTCTGTTTGCATTAGAAAAAGCAAGAAATTTGTAAATTTTGTGCAATGACAATGACAGTTCATAGAATGTCTAATCCCATAGAGATTATAAAATGTATTTTCAAATTTTTCATTAGATTTAAAGTGTTTTCCTATAAAGCGCATATCCTTATACTAGTGTAGAAGTTGAGATTTGTTTTTTTGTATTTTAAATGTCATTGCTTCAGGTAAAGATAAATGTATCTGTTGAATGCATCTGTACGTTTTCTTTGAATGCATTTTTCCTTTGAATCAAAACACGATATCAAAAGCAGCTTACCTTATTCATGGCTAAATTGATTTCTGCACTAGGTATATGTCTGATGTTATAGTTCTGACAAATTGCTTGTTTTCAAGAAATCTTTCTCTATGTCTTAGGGAATAATGAATTTCTGTTGAAATATTTCTTGAAGAACAAATCTGTTGATGAAGTTTGATGCCACTTATTGTCAAAATGTATATAAATGTTTGTATCAATTGTGTGTAAAGTGATAAAGCAGAACGTATGTAGATTTAAGCTAATGGGTTTCCAAAGAAATAAAAAGGTTATTTTGAATAAATGTTTTTGGATTTAAGAGCTTAGAATAAAACACTATTGGTCTTATTTAAATAATGGTCTTATGAGTTTATTTATTAACCGTGTGCATTTGCATCGAAGAAACTATTCAGCTGTCAGTACTCGGCATATGCATTACAGAATAATTTGTGTGGAATGATCATGTAATCGAAATTGCCAAAAATATTGCTAAGTGTTTAGGATTTCTTCGACAATGCAAGACATTGGTCAACTCTTCTAATCTTTTTGTAATATTCAAAGCCTTCTATCGTCCAAAACTAGACTTGAGTACAATTCACATGTTTGGATAGCTTCAGTCTTATGAACAAAATCCTAAAAAGCACTTTGAAAGCAATTGGCGATAGCCATAACCCCTTTAGTATCTGTAAATTATAAAAAAATTGTTTTTTTTTTTCATACACTTCCTCATGGATAGAACTTTCACTTTGCTCCATTAAAGAAAAAGTAAAACAAATAAGTAACCTACATTTATTTCAAAGACTTGTACATTTGACCTTCATTCTTATTTACACAAAAATAAAAACAAAATGTTCACACAAAAACTACACTCAGAACAATTATAATTTATCTATTTTATTTGTTTTTATTTCGTTCATTTAGGTGTTGGAGCATATGTTTCCCCTCAGATGATGGAAGTGGAGTACGCTCTGCGGGAAAAACTTCCAGGAAATGTTTACACCTGGACATCACGTGATCCCTGCATTGATGGTGGCCAAGGAGTAACAGTGTGCGCCCCAGGAGCAGCAATAACCTCAGTGCCACAATTTACAATGTGCAAATCTCAGCTCATGAACGGAACGAGTATGGCAGCTCCTCATGTTGCCGGAGCAGTAGGTGCGTATAGTTATCATCACGGTTGGCCACTCGGGCGGCATACCACCGCACCCACCGAACGTAATCCCAAGAATTCCCTCTTTGTACACTCTTGTACTCTCATATACACGTTTTATTATAAAAATGTGATATGAAATATTTTTATATTTACAATTTTTCCCCAAAAAAAAAGTTAATTAAAAAGTGGGATTGCGTTTCAACACACTATGTACAATATACAGCAGTGCTCGAATCCCACGGGCATTTTGTAAAAGCAATTTTCTTATTTTTGTTGTATACATTATATTTTGCTTTCTTTTGCAGCACTCCTGGTCTCCGGTTTGAAGCAAAAGGGTGTTTCATATTCACCGTTTAGTATAAAGCGTGCCATATGTGCTACAGCAACAAAATTAAATTATGTCGACCCATTTGCTCAGGGAAGTGGACTTTTGAATGTTGAGAAAGCGTTCGAGTATTTGATGCAGCACAAGGATGCAGCAGAAAACACGTTGAGGTGAGTGTATACTAAATGAACTTGTATAGTTTAGGTATCTGGGGCTTTATAGGAGCTTATACGAAGAGGTTTTTGAAATTTATTAATAGACGACGAATGGGGTTCTCTTTGTATAAATTGTATTTGATTAACGTGAGAGATGTAATAACAATTACTCCTTAGGGCATGTTGTTTCTTGGTTATGGTTACAATATGGATTTTGTTTTCATCATATCGAATAAAACCAGATTATCGTGTGAATCTTAAGGGCATATGGTATGGTGTAAACAAGCTGTTTTATGTGCTGCTTAGTGTTGTGATGGAGGTTAAAAAAGAAGAATACGGATTTCAGTGAAAGTTATCCTTGAAACAAATGTTGGTAGTAGCGAAAGGGGAGATATAAAACACAACTTTGTGTTCTTATAATGTTGAATTGGATGATGTGTGGTCGAGTTGATGAATCATTAAATACCTTTTAGTTAGGTTAATATGGGTAGTTAAGTGTTTGCCTGCAGCGAACACAAAAGGCATTCATGTGTTGTTTACCATAAAGCTTTGATTTTAAAGTAAATTCATTAACATGAACTTGCGGCTGTTATGTTTACTTTGCAACAAGTATTCCTACCTGAAGGCTTTGTGGTATTTAACTTATTTCTATTTCTTGGTCTTGACATTGCATCTTCTCCAAACGTTTCCAATTTAAAGTTCTTGAAGTAGGCCTTATTATTCTTAGTTTGTTACTATAAGAATTACTCTCGTACTTATTATTTATAATTTTGATTTGGCATCGTTAATTTGTAGAATCTTGTTAGTTTGATAAAGATGACAAAATTATTAAAATTTTAATAATTTTTGTATTTTGGCATTTTTGGTGAACGCTGATTTACTTTTGGTGTTGTATCTTTTTAGGTTGATTTTATATTAATTTGTTTAAACGTAGTCGCGTTGTTCTTCAGTAAAATTTTTCGTTCTATCCTTGTTGCTCTAATTAAAATTCAGAAATTAATCCTAAATTTAAAATGTTAACAAAAAATTGATTTTTTAACCAAAAAAGGTGTACAGGTTTAGAAGTGAAATTTGTATTTATTTAAAAAAAAAATAATTGCACTATATAACTCATAAAATACTCCATTTAATAGTTTGGCAGTTTACCGTTAGTCTAATACAACTATAAAGCTTTTCAACTCAAATATACGCTTCAACAACGCATTGAAGCTGTAAAAATTCAATAAAAAATTGTGAAAAATGCTCTTTTGGTTCGCCGCCACGCCGTGAAGCACCACCACCGACAAATTTGAGCTATTCGGAAAAATCAGAGTATTGCTGCTTTAGCTCTAAGTGTCGAAAATGAGTCTAGTTTAACTTTTTTTTTTCTTTTATAATTATCGGGTACTCAAGGGGTTATTAATACCATGTTTAAAGTTTAAACACAGTGCGAGCTTTAGGAAAATAGGGAAGGATTTAAGAGGATATACCGATGCACATTGGTCTTAAAGTTTTGAATAGCAAAATGATAGGGAAAAACAGAGTTGGGTAAAGCATTCCACATTCTCGATGTGTGGTTAAAAAAAGAATCTCTATATTTGACAGTACGTCCGAAAATGAGCTCAAGGTTAAACCGATGTGCATTCCTAGAAGTACGAGTATTACGGATGAATTGTTTGAGGGGAAGAATGCAACTGGCTAATTCGACAAAACACTGTTTATAAAAATATCGGTAGAACAACGAAAGGCATAAAACATTGCGGCGGTGTTCGAGGGACATAATTGTTTCGATTATAGTTCTATCGCCTATCATTTTCAAAGCTCTTTTTTGGATCCTGTCCAAAATACTTAAACTTGTTAAAATGAAAATGAAAAGATTGCGCTACCGAGCTGTTATTAATAATATTGTTTAGATGAACTACGTCTTTTTTTAATCAAAACGATGCTACGTCCCACATAAGCAACGAAACAATATTATCTTTGCAACAAAAAAGTTTCCTGACCATGTGATTCCTCGAATAGGTTATCACAATATTGGCCATTGAGATTTTGTGATTTAACACAAAGATACTTTTTCCTTGATACCAAAAAAATATAAGGTCTACGGCAATGCTTCACAATCGATTCAAGACCTTAAAGATAAAATTAGTAAAGTTATCGAGGACATAAGGACGCAAATGTATGAATTGACCATTGAAAATTGTATTGTACTGTTACGGTAGCCAATTTGGTTTATATATCTTTCATTGTAAATAGCATACATTCCTGTTTACAAACAAAAACTGTATTTCATGAAATATAAGCTTTAACGGAGTGCAAAGAGGCAGAAGTTCGTATTAGTTTTAGCTGTCTATAATAAAGAAGACACACATTTTTTACTAGAACTTTTAAAATTAAAAACTATTTAATACCTTAACTCCATTTCTTTTATGCTATTCAAAAAGTTTTGAAAGCATTTTTCAAATCAGTCTTGCTATATTAAATAATAAACCCGATCAAACGAATTCAAGCGTTTTGTCAAAATCCATTAAACCCCATTAGATCAATCATTTTTGAAAAAGACTTGGTTCGTGGAAAATTGCAGCTTTTAGTTTATATGTCAAGAAACGGACAAACAATTTTTTTAGCAACAAAAATGTCTTCCCTACATACAGTGGCTCCCACGACTAATAGGAAACATAAAATATACATTTTCGCAATGAATTTTCTCCGAGAAAATGTATGGAGAGTGTAAAACATTAGAACCATTTTATATGACATTTAAAAACATTTTTTTTTTTAAATAAGCCAACATTAAAATTTAACAGCAAAAAAATATTAAAAACAGAAGCAACTCTATAATTTAACACCTTATACATAATTGGACACTTAATATTTAGTCCTTTCAATTTAATCGATTTCTCAAGGCGTCCTCTTATCGAAGAGACAAGTTTTAACATACTTCAGGAGTTATTTTTTGCCATTCCTCTTGAAGGCCCGTCTTAAGGTCGTCAATGTTTCTAAAGTTCTTTTGAGCAACTTGACGTCCCAGTTCATCGATTTATATGTTGCATTAAATTAAGATCAGGTGACTTTTTCTATGTTTTAAGCACCTTAGGGCAGTTATACAATAACCACGACCTTGCTGTACAAGATGTGTGCTTTGGTTAGTTGTCCTATTAGAATCTAAAATTGTCTTGTATTCCGAGCTTACTGACAACACTGGATCACAAATGTTGTTCCAAAATGTTGATGTTACCCATTGGATACTTTTTACCCCCCCCTCCAAATTTTTGTTCCGATCACCAGAACTTGCAACACATCCTCAAAACTTTAACAACCAACCGCCATGCTTTACAGTATCCCGAGTAAGCTTATGAGTAAATTCTTCATTTGTTTTTCGCCATTCATACATTCTTGCATCTGAATCTTTAAGGAAATTAGCTTCCGTCTGTGAACTAAACCCAATTTATAATATTGTCTTATGTCTAATGGTTAACTAACAATACAAAAATATGTTGTCCCACCCTATTCCAAGATGACGTATCTTGTGTTATATGTTCATTAGCGAACTTATGAAAGTCTTTCTTTTCTACTTTTTCACTGATGAATAACTTTTTTTGGTAATTTTTTTTAATGGCGATGCTTCTTCTTCTGATGGTTTCGTTGGACTTCCTTACTCGTGGTCTCTTTCAAAAAAATCTTTAGAGATCCCGAAGATAAGGAGGAATTTTAGTTGATAAACCTAAAAATAAGCTTCTCATCGTACGTCCCCAGCTTCTTTCCTTTTACTTCTCTACTTATGTACATTGTCAATCCTATTTTCGTTTTTAAATTGTGAACTTATGTAATGAACTTTGGAAGGGCTCCGATGCACAATTTCCTGGCTACGCAACAAAACGAATTTTCGAATTCGAAAGACGTTTTTAAATGTAAGTAAAAGTCTTCCGTAATACAATGTTAATAATAACATTATCATTTGACTTTAAAAATACCGAAACAGAGCTACAGTGCAAAAATAGATAGTGTCCGATTATATATGAGAAGTTAAATTAAGGAGTTGTTGTTTTTTTTTTTTTAATTTATTTGCTAATTAATAATTTGACATGCAGTTTTTTTATTTATTCTCAATTTGACCCTAAATATGTTTTAAAATGATAATTAAGTTCTACTATTTTTATACATTTAATTTGAGTAATTACATTGCGAAAATGTACATTCTCTTTGTACAATTAGTCGTGGGAGCCACAGTATATTATTAGGAGCTACTTTTACTGTTGTTCGGTCCATGGCAGCACATAGTATTTTTAACCGACATTTTCAAACTGCCTTCCGCAAATAAACGTAAATTTGCAGCTAGCTTTAAAGCACATTAACACGAACCAAAGAAAAAACACTAATGATTAAAATGTATTTTATTTAAAAAGCACAGAACATTATGACAATCACCTGAATTGTTGTGATATAATTCAACTGCTTTAATTGCACTTGAAGTGTTTTCGAAAAGTATTCGAAGTTATAAAATCGATTGAAGTATAGAACCCTGAAAACAATTTCCCTCGATTTTAAATTTAGATCTCGATTTCATTCCACTCGATTTCGGGAACTTTTATGTTTTATTAGAAATTCAAGAATAAAGCTTTTATATGTACATACATATATATTTTGAAACGATTTAATGTAATTTTTTCACATATAAAAACACAAATTAAATTTTCTTTTTTTTGACTTTAGATTCTCTATACGTGTTGGTAACCAAAACGCAAAGGGCATCTATATCAGAGAAGGATTCCTCAAGAAACCATATGAATTTAATGTCAACGTTGAACCAATTTTCATGAATGAAAAGGAAGCTGGTAAGTTTATATAAAATATTACCCACATATGCATGAGCCGTATAATTCCGCGTGTAATTTTAATATTTAAAATATTTTTGTATTAATTACAATAAAAAAATATTCCAATTATTTAACATTCGAAAAATTGAATCAAATTACAAAAGTATGTACGTTTTGTCTGTTTTACTTTTTAAATACGTGGACAAAATTCCAGCTTTTTTGGTCTTGATGACGATGACGACATGAAACTTTATTATTTCCCTCTCAAAAATTATTGAATAAAACTTTTTAAATTTAAATGTTTCAATGAACTTTAATTTTTAATTGTTATGTCAGATTATTTTATAAAAAAAATATATGTATGTATATACAAACATATGTATGTATGTAATTTCTGTTTGTAAATTTCCCACACGTCATTACAATGTTGATGTGAATTCCTGGAATACGAGTTTTTTGTATTGGGTGATTGTATTTTGCATTATTTGTGGAAATATTGTAACATAAGATAATAATTTAAAACCTCACAAGGAAAAGATGTTGTTATATAAATACAAAAGCGCTTTCTACAATGCGCTCACTTTTCATCCAGTTACAAAATGTATTTTAATATTCTTGAAAAACAAAGTACAAGTAGACAGAAAGTTACAACATTGTGTCTGTGAGCTATAAAATCATCTCACATGAAATCCTTAACATCAGAACACAACATTAAACCGACCGACATATCCCGTCCCATGCCATCATACCAGAGCTGCCTAATCCCTTTTTTTCAAGCCCGCACTCAAAACCAACTTTGAACAAATTTCGTTTTAATTGGTCTGGCTGGAGTTGTTCAACAAAAAGGAACAAACATGATACATGCCATCAATGGCACAACAATGTGGTGGTTGGCGGGTAGTGTGCTGACAGAAAAACAAATCGGAACGAAAAAAAAGTTTAACACGACGACCGACGCGACGGACAATGACGAGGAGAGTGCAACATTTAGAAAACATGTTGAACGACTTCATACTCTGTTTCTAAATAGCGTTGTTTTTTTTACTTGTTTTAATTTTAGTTTTCTATTTTATTTTAAATTTGTTTTTCATTCAATTTTGTACATATGTATGTACGTTTGTATTTTTATTTCAGATCCTAAGGACAAAATAAACTTTAATGTTCGACTAAATTTAGTTTCGTCGCATCCGTTTGTCCAATGTGGAAATTATTTGGATCTGTGCTATGGGACACGTCCCATCAGTGTTAAAGTGGATCCAACAGGACTGCCAGCAGGTGTTCATTCCGCTGTGTAAGTTTAGCTCTTGAAAATATTTTATTTTTTCCTAATTAAAAAAAAGGATTATAAAATTAAATCCATTTTTTATTATTTATTCGATATGCATGAGTACTTCAAATAACTGTACAAAAAAATCGAAATCGAAGTGAAAAATCAATTTGAAATACACCTTTTCCTCGTGTTGTATATAGTCACAGTCAATAGCGCCACATTTGAAGGTATTAATTGAATTAGTTTCGTTTTTTTTTTCGTTATTTTAAATTTACAGTGAGCAGTGAGGATCTGGTCAGAATGTTTCAAAAATACCTCGCAAATAAAAGAATGAAGGTAGCTGAAACATTGTGCCATCAGGCACGGGCACCCACCCAGCCTATGTATATTTTGTGTTATGCAATAAGCACACTCCAAAGAGTAATTCAATTAATAGGAAGTATTTATCAGTGGATTGGTTTTGAATATTTGATTACATTCATTCAGAAAGATTTTAAAATATTAACTCATTGACATGAAAGGTTTATGGATTTACTCTTTTGGAAAAAATAATATTACTGTATTGTTATATTCTTTTTTGTATTGCTATCAGGGAGTGTTAGTATAAGGGGCACAACAGGAACTTGAATTCGTTTATCTTTGGGTGTTTTATACTTAATTTGGTTTTTAGAGAAGATATGCAAGGTTATGAGTTTTATTGGCAGCGGCCTGATTATGGGATTCGCGGCGAATCGTTTTGCCACATTTCAATTATTGCTTTCGCTTTCGCCTTCTTCGTTTTGAATTCGACCAATTAACGAATACGAAGGCGATTTTGAAATGTCATAATGTTTGTTGGCGAGTTGAAATCCGAGAGCTTTTTTTTGGCGGATTCACATGCGAAAGAGTGTTTATTATTATTCACTGTTCGATTTCGTTGATTCTTTCTTGATTGTAATTATATAAAAATGTGAGTTATGTAGCTTTATTTTAATTTTCTTATACATAATTTATCCACAATCTAATGGGTGATTTTTTTGAGGTTAGGATTTTCATGCATTAGTATTTGACAGATCACGCGGGATTTCAGACATGGTGTCAAAGAGAAAGATGCTCAGTATGCTTTGACATTTCATCATGAATAGACTTACTAACGAGCAACGCTTGCAAATCATTGAATTTTATTACCAAAATCAGTGTTCGGTTCGAAATGTGTTTCGCGCTTTTTTATCGACAAATTTTGTTCAGCGATGAGGCTCATTTCTGGTTGAATGGCTACGTAAATAAGCAAAATTGCCGCATTTGGAGTGAAGAGCAACCAGAAGCCGTTCAAGAACTGCCCATGCATCCCGAAAAATGCACGGTTTGGTGTGGTTTGTACGCTGGTGGAATCATTGGACCGTATTTTTTCAAAGATGCTGTTGGACGCAACGTTAAGGTGAATGGCGATCGCTATCGTTCAATGCTAACAAACTCTTTGTTGCCAAAAATGGAAGAACTGAACTTGGTAGACATGTGGTTTCAACAAGATGGCGCTACATGCCACACAGCTCGCGATTCTATGGCCATTTTGAGGGAAAACTTCGGAGAACAATTCATCTCAAGGAATGGACCGGTAAGTTGGCCACCAAGATCATGCGATTTGACGCCTTTAGACTATTTTTTGTGGGGCTACGTCAAGTCTAAAGTCTACACAAATAAGCCAGCAACTATTCCAGCTTTGGAAGACAACATTTCCGAAGAAATTCGGGCTATTCCGGCCGAAATGCTCGAAAAAGTTACCCAAAATTGGACTTTCCGAATGGACCACCTAAGACGCAGCCGCGGTCAACATTTAAATGAAATTATCTTCAAAAAGTAAATGTCATGGACCAATCTAACGTTTCAAATAAAGAATCGATGAGATTTTGCAAATTTTATGCGTTTTTTTTTTTTAAAAGTTCTCAAGCTCTTAAAAAATCACCCGATACAATAAAATATAAAATTTTGAAAAAATCACCGTAAATTTCAAAAATTCAATCAAAACAAAACAAAATTTGTGGAAAGCTGTCAAATTACTGGAATATAGGAAGAAAAAGTCAAACCAAAAGTGTCAAATCACTGGAATATAGGAATAACTATTTTCGCTTCGCCGCGAATTCGTTAATAAGGAAATACGACGCGAGTCGAATTGAAAACGATCCGCCGCGAACCTCATAATCAGGCCCCAGGGTATTTATAGGGTGAATTAAGCCATTGAACGTTTTTTTTTAAAGGAGGTAAATAAGATATTTTTGAAGTTATGAATTTAAAACTGTTATCACATGTCAGCAAAATTAAGTTAAACAATGCTTTAATAAAGGATTTAGGTGTTCTGAGTTAAAATCTCGCCTCATGTGTTTTTGAAATAAAATATGTATTACCTCTTTAAAAATGTATTTGAGTCTTAATTTGATTTCATATATGGAGTTTCGTAGTAGTACCCGTGGCTTGATGGTTAGTGCGTCATGCCATAGGTCTTGGGTTCAATCCCTGCCTGTGCCACCTAAATGTTTTTTTTTGCAGGTATTGCATCTTTCGATTAATTGACAAATCGCCTAAGAGTAATTCTCTGTAACTGTAACCTCCTCCATCTCTGACACTACTCGCACATAGGAATAATTGAGAGTTGCAAATCACTAGACTCTAATTATCTGCGGACTGTATAATTTATTTAAATGAAGTTATGAGAAACCCTTGAATCTTATTCTTTAATGGTTTTGAAGACGTTTTAGAGATAATTTTTGGTGCTATTTCAAATCCTGTGTCGAATCCAAACTTTCATTTACAATTAATTAATTTAAATATTATTTTTTAATTATTTTAAATATTAAAACAAATTGTAATGAATTCGTGGTCTTAAGAATTCATTACAAGCACAAAAATAATTTTTAATCCGTTTTGCTCTTTTCGGTTTTGGCATATATTAATGGTTCAGCTTTTCTTAAAGGTTTATAAAGGATAAGTAAAGACTAAAAATAATGAGGATATTTAACCCGAATATTGAAAATAGAGTCTATAGAGGAATAAGGAATTACAAAAAAAAAATACTACTCCATTTTATAAAACCTTAAAAGGCCCTTCAAAGGCTGGGTTTTCAGAAAATTGTCTTAATTTTGTGTATAATGAAAGATCTATAACAACCTCAATCCGACCGAACGGTCCATATTTTCAATGACGCTGAAGCCGTGACATTTCCACCACGGTCATTAAATATCTTGCGCAAAATGAGCCATTGTTTTGTTGGTTGTGTGGATAGTGATATCATCTTGTTGGAAAGACATATTGTCCAGCTACATATCGTCAATTTTTGACCAGAAAAAGTCCGTTATCATTTCGCGATAGAGAAATCCGTTTACGGTAATTCCTTGGACTACCTCATTTTTGAAGACGTGTTATCGGATTACGCAACCAGCCCACAAATTCCATCAACCAGCCATTCTTTGTTAAATTAACAACCGCCCGTGGATTTTAATTTATCCAAATTCTGCAACTCTCCTTTTTAAAGAATTCATTGAAGTGGAAGTGTGGTTGATTCTTACAAAAATCTTTTCCATGTTTGAATTTGTAAACAACTGATACAAATGCATGTCAAATTGACATTGAAACTGAAGTATCCGATCACTACACATTGTTCTGTGGGATCTCTGGGAAAGTGACAGATACTATAGATAATCAAAACGAAAGATATTTCATCAACCAACGCATTTTGAACGAAAATATTCAAAATACTAATTGGAATAATCTAATTGAACAATTCTTTACAGCTAGAGACCTCTATCAAGAATTTGATCACACACTTAAAACAATATACACAAGTTCAACACAGAAATTAAAAACAAGAAAGCGGAATGATACAAATCCATGGGTCGACCCGGAAATCAGAGAAATATGCAAACAAAGAGATATACTCTACAAGCGATGGAAAAATAATAGAAGATGCATCAGATACGAAAATGAATACAAGATCTACAGAAATTTCGTCAACAAAAAAATTGAAAAAATCAAAATGAACTTTTACCAAAACAAATTCCTAAAATATCGCCGTGATCCTAAAAAAACTTGGAGCCTGATAAACGATATACTTGGTAGAAAGAGAACGAACTTAGATGGAGTGATCGAAAAAAATTTCGGTAGTGAAGTCAGTTTGGAAGGACTTGCAAACAAATTCGCCTCAAGCTTTGTGAAAGAAGTTAAAACTATTGTGCACACATAAAAGATAAAAACATACCATAGTGAAATACCAAGTTCGAGACAGTCAATATACATATCACCAGTGACGAGTGAAGAAATTTTAACAAACTTAATGAGTATAAATATAAATAAGGCAACAGGGTCAGACGGAATAAGAGCAAAGGATATCCAATTAAATGCCCATACATTTACACCAATTGTTGAACGCATAATCAACCTGAGCCTCGAACAGGCCCTTGTTCCAGCTGAACTCAAAATTGCTATAGTACGACCTGTATACAAAACAGGTGCTAAAACTGACGTATTGAACTATAGACCAATCTCTATTCTTCCTATTATGGATAAGATACTTGAGCAAATAATGGCACGTCGACTTCAGAGTTACATTGACAAATTCAAAATAATAAATAATAATCAATATGGATTCGTCAAAAACAAAAATACAAGCAAACTTCTAGCAGAATTCACAAATCTTATAAACTGCAATCTCAACAAAAACTACCACAATATAGTCATTTTCATAGACTTTAAGAAGGCGTTTGATACATTAAGACACGAAAAACTTCTGGAAATGCTGGAAAAAATAGGTATCCGAGACTTGACCCTAAACTGGTTTAAGAGTATATAACAAACAGAAAAATGAGAGTGAAGATTGGAAAATCAGTTAGTGAAGAAAAACATATTCAACACGGAGTTCCCCAAGGATCCATCTTAGGTCCTTTACTTTACATAATATATGCAAACCAACTACTAAACGTGTTGAAGAACAGTATAGGTTTTGCTTACGCAGATGACACTGCAATTGTTGTTAGCCACAGAAACCTTGAAACGGCTACATATATTATGCAAGGCGAATTCGACGGGGTAGTAAGATGGTGCCATGATTTTGGACTCATAATAAATGTAAAAAAAACAAAGCTTATGCATATCAGACCCTCACATATACCGAAAATACGAGTAAATATAAAGATCCATGAAACTTATTGTCTTCATCAAAACGCACTACAAGAGAATCTTAATCCCGAAGATAACTGTAGTGATTTCATTGAAAACGTAACTCACTTTAGATACTTAGGAGTCGAGCTAGACTGTTACTTCAAATGGGATCTCCATATAACACAACTTGGTAAGAAACTTAGGAAGACAGTATACGCAATATATCACCTGAGTATGCATAGCAATTATTACTGGTGGAGTCTTCTCTAAGGTACGGTATTCTAGCATGGGGAAACACTACAAAAAGCTACTTCCTGGAACTTCAACGTTTACAGAATCGCATCGTTAAAATTCTAATAAATAACAAGAATAAAACATCATATAAATCACTTGGAATTTTAAACATTAATCAATTATTCGAACTGCATATTCTCGAAGAATACTACAACGACCAGCGCTACAAACAACCAATCGATCATCAATACAACACAAGAAGAAGAGCTCAAGGATTTCTGCAAACTACCGGTTAAAAACTCTTACGGAAAACAGCAACTATCAATTACCGTTGCGAATATATTCAACAAGATGCCAAGAGAACTTCTAAGTATAAATTCTAAAGGACAAAGGAAAAAACTGATAAAGGATCATCTACTAAACACTTATTGAATCATCATCATTACATCAACATTATCATCACATCATTAAAAAAAAAAAAAAATATGTGTAAAGTAAAGTAACTAAATAGAAAACAATTTTTTTTTGCCAATAATATACTAAATACTTTCAAAAATTTTTGTCACATATAAACTGCAGAAAAGCCTCACCTTCGCAGATACTTTTTTGTAACCAAAAATAATAATTATGTATAATAAAATGAAATTGAAATTGAAAAAAAAAAAAAAATTGAAATAAAGTTGGGTAAAAGACTTTACGTTAGCGCGTGACTCTCAACTAATATCAAACGTTATGTTTTTTTTCGAATTTTAAAAGATATCTCAAAATCCTCTCAAGTAATAAATTGATTTTAAAGTAGAATTTGAACTAAGGCCATCAAAACGCTGCTTACAGTATGTTGTTTCGTTGTCCCTGAATGCGAAATTTGTATCCAGTTTGTTATAATTTCCCTAAAAATCTGAGCCAATAACTTGAAACTTGAATCCTCTTTCGTTATAATCCAAACGCCTTTAACGTAGTCTGGATGGAACGCTATATCTTGGCTTTCTTTCGCAGTGGCCGAGCACTTTCAAACGCCTCAGAGCCGCCACCACCATAAACAAGATTTTTACAAAAACTACCTTAGTTCTTTGGGAATGTTACTTTTCTACTTAAGTTAATGCCTTCTTAGTCCAAAAATTACAGAGTTGTCAAAAAGAGTTCTACATATATTCCGAATATTGGAGCAGTTTTAAAGGTGTATCCACACCAAAGACAAATTTCAGGAAACATTGCTTAAAAAACGTTTATGAAATGTTTTCTATTTACATTTCAGAAGTGTTGATTTGGAGGTTTCGAGAAACATTTCTGATGTATCAAACTGTATGCACCAAAATGGATTGTTGAACAAGTAGCACAGCTAGTGTCTTGTTTTATCATCATGCATTTTTTTCTATCTCATCTTTTTTACAATTTATATTTTCGGAAATTTCAGACAAATTATTGGCTTGTTTTATTCGTCAAGTGGATCCCACAAAACTTATTTTATTTCCACATTTAAATAGTTAATAATAGTTAAAGTCCTTAATTTCAAATAGTGTTGTCTACAATATTCAAATTATGTATGGAGTTATAAAAAAACTACTGTTGCCACAAGTATTGCTGAAAGTGAAATCTTGATGGATAAATTTTTCTCTTCTCTGAATTTAATTATTGTTACTACAGACGTCTATGTGGTCCCAAAACCGCGGACATTTGTGGCAAACTACTTTTAGTTTGTTGCATCTAAAAGCATCTCTGCATGTCGTTATTTGTTATCGCAAAACAAAACAATTCACTTCTTTTAAATAACCAAACAATAGATTTAACTAACTATACATTTTATATTTTCTTATTTTTCAGCATCAAAGCATATGACAGTAATGATGTCGAAAAAGGATCATTATTCGAGATTCCAGTTACTGTTGTTCAGCCCCATGTACTTAATACTGAACAATCACGTGTATTTAATCCTCCAGCTGCCATAGAATTTCAACCCAACACCATTCAACGTGATTTCATTTTAGTTCCTAACAATGCCACCTGGGCTGGTAAGTTCCTTACTATGTAACTGTGTACCATACACTTTTCAGCATTCATCAGTTAATCCAACCATAACCGCATTTTACCCCAAAACTCGAAACTACATTGCAAAACGTTTTAATTGCAGTTTTAAAAATGCGCTCGACCGATACAAATCGTGACAAAGAAGTTGGAAAATTTTTTGTCCATACGATGCAGTTGCTACCAGTATCATCATGCCGAAAGCTTGAAACTATGAAAATCCTCAATGTCACTACTGAAAACGAGACAAGTTGGCCATTTAAAGTTCAGGTAAGAAGTTTGTATAGTGTATAGTATATAGTAGATATGTATTTGGGTGTATAGTGTGTACATATTTTGCCCTAATTGCTGGAAAATTTATAGAATTGCCAAAGTCCATTCCCGCATTCATAACTATGAACATCCTTTTACGTAAAAGATTTTCTCACCAAAACCATTTAAATCCTACTTGTTTGTGTCTATCTTTCTCACTCTCTCTCTCTCTTTTAACCAGGCGAACAATATACTAGAGCTGTGCATTGCCAAATACTGGTCAAACTTTGGAAATACACACGTAAAATATAGTTTGGAATTCCATGGAATCTCGACCAGTCCAAAAGCAAGTAAGTACCTACCTAACCATTTGATGAGTTTCTATTATTTCCCTTCCATAAGGAGCAAAGAGAAAACCCAAGGCGAAGGCGAGAAAAAGTGTACAGGTACCTACATATAGAATGTACTGTACATCTACTCGTACAGTGTACAAACCTTTAATGTGGAAGAACTCCTGCACTAACCGAAAAACTTTTTCTCTAACGCCAATAATAATTTTTTCTTGTAAAGGGGTGAGATGGGGGTTGTTCTGGGGATGGTAAAGGACGGTGGTTGGGTTGGATGGTTGGTTTTTAGAAGTTCAGACAAAAACTATTATTTTTGGCAGAAAAATCTTGTCGGCGTGTCGGACTTGGGCGCCTCTGCCCACGCTATTAAAAGTTAAAGCAGATTTTTCCAACTCCCCACCCACATCTTTCTATATATATAGTTTCTGTGGAGAGAAATCGAAAACAAAGCCGACCCAAAACCAAACAAAACCGACTTAAAATACAAAAAATCGAGATGGAAAAAAAAAATAAACAAGAAGAAAGAAAAATTGTGAAATTTAGAGTAAAAGTTCTCCTCTTATATTTTTACAAGTTAATGAAAAGGGTGCGGTGGTGGTTGGTTAGGTACTTAATATGCCACAACAATTCCGGTACTATCCAAGCAGTTTTATTTTTAAGGGCTTGCAAAGTTTGGGTACTTGTTTTGGTAAAATATTAGTTGCTAATAGTTTGTCAATAATATTTAAGATTTATAGTTTTGAGAAATATTTACATTAATCGAGTATTGGTAGTCATTATCCAGAGGATATACAAGAGTAATAATAATTCTTGGCATAAAAACTGTAGGTCCCCTCCATTCTTGACATTAATCGCACGCAGGAATGTTTGAGATTTCGATTCCCGGCAGTTTAAATTTTGTCACCAGTTTTACTATTGCCGGTCCAAGATGTTGATTCAGAACGACCGACCCCATAAGGACTTTGGGTTTGCGAATTTGAAGCGAATTATAACAACTTTAATATGTATAAAATGAAACCTCTTATTATAAAAACAAAAGCACATTGTTTTATTTATTTCCTTAATCAAGTAATTTATCAACTCATATAAATACAATGATGGACAAAATAATAGAAACGATCTTAGCTTGCTTCTATTGCAATAAAAAGCTTATTGGGAAGAGTATGAACAAATTTAAAAAATATTCTCTCAACTCTCCATACTTTTAGGAAAAAAATATTATATTAAATTATTAAACTTAAAAGGATATAATTATTAAAAATCAATAAAGTATTTCCCACTAATTTTTCCCTGGAAATAATAATAGAAACGAATTTAGAATGGTACCGTATTTTTGTAATAGAATTATTTAATGGTTAAAATTGTTGTGAATCCTTAAATACGTAGTTATACATTTAGACCCGTATTTATAAAGAAAACATAGTTAAAATTAATCATTTCAGATCCTGTGTTTAGGAAAACTACACAACGGAATACAAATATTCCGGACTCAAATGGAACGGTAGGCAACTGTCTTTAGTTTGAGTTCGGAAAATTCTTTTTCCATGGTGTAGTTTTCCTAAACACGGGAGCTGAAATAACTAATTGTACGTATATGTATATTTTCTTTATAAATACGGGGTTATGCTAAAGAGCATAATCGCATCTTTCAATATAGAATCAACAGCCTTGACAAATGTCTTGAAAAGCGTGGATGTTGTTGTCTCACATTCTATCATTTTAAAATAGTTTTGATAGGTTTCCATGAAGTGTTATTGAGATTATATTCTTTCTACAACTTTTATGACTGCTTCGGTTTATTATCTTGCAGGAATCCTCATTACTTGGCATGTTCTTTTCGGCAAAAGGCATTATTTCTATACTTAGAGTCCGAATTTAGTCCACAGCACATGTTCTTCATTTTAATCAAAAAATTCGGATTCATATAGTTAAAAAAACTAGCAAAAACTCATAGTGCTTCCACCAAAATCCTTAACTATCATCTCCATGTATTTGGGATCGAATTTAAAGTCCTTGATCGTCTGACATGATTTTTCCATCTAATCTGTCTATGTTTTATTCTAAAAAAGACGACCATTCCTCACACTCAGAAATACTTTAGATACGGCCTTGGGTTTTAACGAGTTGTTTCGCCACTAAATTTATTTCTTCAATCTTCTGTTCTTGTTTTTTTTTTGCTTAAATTGGTCCTTGCTACATTTTTTTTCAATAAATAAATAATTTAAATCCAGTATCGAAAATAACAAGCAATTTTGCGCGACATTGTTAAGGATGTTAAATATCTATGTACTTACTTTA
Organism: Eupeodes luniger; assembly: GCA_951509635.1. Classification (NCBI taxonomy): domain Eukaryota; kingdom Metazoa; phylum Arthropoda; class Insecta; order Diptera; family Syrphidae; genus Eupeodes; species Eupeodes luniger. Next base: position 74,386,663 of record OX608075.1, on the reverse strand, counting down.
AAGTTCGACCGAATGGATTCTTCTGTTTGTTTTCTTAGTGGTTTCCGATGCATTAAACTACAATAAATGTTGTGTGTTGGAAGAAGTAGAAGCAGCAAAAATAAAAAGAAAAAGAAAAAACTTATAGCGCCAGGGTCCTTTCAATTTTGTACTTTTTAATGTTCGCTCAATCTCATCCTAAGGGTTGTGTTCTTGGAATGTCCCTTTTTTGTTGTTGTTGCTGTTGCTTAAAGTTGCCGTGCGCTAGGAAATAACTACTTCTCGTTGAATGCGTGGCGTGTTAGCCTTCACCAAAATGAACTTTTAGTGTTATTAATTTAGGTTAAGTATTTAGGGTTTTCTTTTAGTATTTTTTGTGTTGTGTTTTTTCTTTTTTTATTCTGTAAGATTTACTTTCTTTATCATCTCGACCAACACTGAAGTAGTCTGTCCTCCTTCCGATGATTGTTTAAAAATAATTTCTAGAGAAAAGGGAGTAGGTGAAGAGAGAGAGAAAAAAAAAAGATTTTTACTTTTAATGTACAAAAGTTTTATTTTTATTTTAAAGTTTGTTTTTGTATTTTTCTTAAGTTAGGGTCTGTTGAAACATAAAACCAGACGCGGAGAAAATTGTTTGAAATAACTTTCGAAATTATCTGCCTGAGGATGACATATACCAAAACTCTTAAATAGTTTGTTAAGTGGCATAATGCTAAGTTGAGTTAGTTATGCTTTTAAAGTCACGTTATATGTATGCTTGAGTATAGTGTATTCATAATAGTCGTGGTTATTTTAAATACTTAATTTTTGTTTAAGAAAGAGGGGCATCTCTCTATTGTTTGCAAATCCCTGAATTTGTTCAAAAAGTTTTGTTTGGATGAGTTTAATGTGTATAAAACAATCAAGAAAGATAGTTTTTTGTGGTATATAAGATATGATGTCAAAGTGACATTCTTCTTTCTTTCAAGGACACTAGATTTGTGTCCTATTATTCATTATTCCTTATGAGAGTGAAGATGAAGATAGTCTTGTGTATGTTGAGAACTTAAATTCTTAAAACTTAATGTGTAGTAATATTGTTTAATTTGTATAGTAATAAAATAAAGAATAGGCAATGTGTGATTTTTAAACTTTACATGGAAGAAAATGATGATGATGTGTGGAAAGTAATATATTTTGTAATATTCGGCTTGGTCCGACAGTTAAAAATTATTCAAACTTCGTAAATAAAAAACACAAATTCACTTTCTTCAAATTACTCACAAAAATTCTTTATTCAATACTTTCATTAAATATTTATTTATTTATTACATCAATTAGAGTTAACAATATACTCAAATAGACTAATGAATAACACAAGTTTTATTTAAAATATTATATTATAAACTAAGAATGGAAAGTTAAAAAAAAATAGACTGAGCATATATTTGAATGTATTTCTATTAACATGAAAATTAAAGTCAATATAATTTGATAAGTTATTAATTTCTCTAACACTTCGAGGTAATGGTTCGTTGAAGGCATAGTTCACTCTATGAGCGTTTTCGCGAAATAAGAAACGATTTCTCAAATCACGTGAAGGAGCGTATAGATCTATGAGAGCTAATAAAAAAGGATAGTCTATGTGGTAAGATAAGATGTCATGAATAAAAGTTATCGCATACATCTTCCTTCGGTTCTCTAGTGACTGGAAAGTCAATAAGTTGACATCTTACAATGTAAGAGGGCATTTCAGTGTTCCACCTTAATTTATTAAACATATATCGTGTGAATCTTTTCTGAATTGCTTCTATTCTACGGTTATGGATGTTATAAAAAGGATTCCAAATAATGCAGCAGTATTCTAGAACTGACCGTACATAATTTATAAAAAGACTCTTCAACGTATACGGATTATGTAAGTCAACATAGTTTCGATAAATAAAACCAAGCATGGAATTCGCTTTGTTAACTAAAAATTCGATATTTTTGCGAAAGTTCAATTTATGGTCAAAAATAACACCAAGATCTTTTTTTGTAAAAACTTTTTCAAGTGTGTGATTTCCAATATTATAATTGTAGTCAATCGAAAATTGGCGGCGAGTTAAAGAGAGTGATTGACATTTAGGAATGTTCAGATTTAATTTATTTATCTCACACCAGTCAGAAAGTCTTTTGATCTCATTTTGCAAAAGATCGCAATCATCTGCAAACAGGAGACACATTGAGTTTTGGAGTACATTAGGGAAGTCATTAATGAAAACGAGGAATAAGATCGGACCTAGATGGCTTCCCTGGGGAACTCCTGATGAAACAATTATAGGATTTGATAGATTTGAATCAATATGTACATATTGACAACGATTAGTTAAATATGTTTTTAACCAGTTAAGCATATTAGAATGAAACCCGATTTTTTTAAGTTTTTTCAATAGAATATGGTGATGCACCCTGTCAAATGCCTTAGCGAAATCTGTGTAAATAACATCCACTTGGTGCCCCTTCTCCATTTCATTCACTACATAATTAGTAAAAATATCTAAGTTCGTAGAAGTGGATCTACCAGAAACGAAACCGTGTTGAAAAGGAGATATTATTTCCTTGAGTAAAAATTTTAGTTTTCCGCAAATTATCTTTTCAAATAACTTCGTTATCACACATAGTTTACTAATATGCCGATAGTTACAAACGTCTTGTTTAGAACCATTTCTATGGATTGGAATTATATAGGATGTTTTCCATTCAGGAAGAAACAACCCATGAAGAAGTGAGTTATTAAAAAAGATAAATAATATTTTGCAACAAGCAGAAGCACAATTTTTTAAAAGAATAGGGGGAATTCCATCAGGGCCAACATTATTATCTTCGTTTAACTTATTTAATGCATTCTGTACTTCTGGTAAAGTTATACTTAAGTGTCCTATGTTTATATTGCTAAAGGACTGTTCATCAAAAAAAATTAAGTTATCATTTGAATTGATATACATAATTCGATTTAAAAAACTCAGAGAAAGCATTACAAATGTCAGTCAGATTATTTAAAGTCGATCCTGAATACTGCATACATTTTGGTATTCCATTAGATTTTCTTTTATTTTTTATAAAGGTCCAGAAATATTTGCTATTGGATTTAAGTTTAGATTCGATTTCATTGATATAATTCTTGTATAGGAATTTATTAAGAACGTCAAAATTCTTCTCCAAATTTAAGTAATTTGTACGCAGATTGGAATTACATGGAGATTTTCGTGAAAGTTTGTATGCTTTATTTTTTTTATTATTTAAATTAATAAGCTGTCTGTTATACCAAGGAGGTTTAGATGTGTTGAAACATTTAATTTTAGGCACGTATAGATCAATACCCTCCTTCAGGTAGTTTAAGAAATTGCTATAATATTCTGATAAATTTTGACATTCGATCGTGTCTTGCGGCAACGAAAAATTGTTAATATAACTCGAAAAGTTATTGAAATCAGCTTTAGCAAAATTATATTTAATTCGATCATGATTTGGTTTAAAAAAGTTAATTATATTGAATTCAAAAATAATAGCTACATGATGAATTGAATTTGAAAAAATAGGAAAAAGGCTATTATTGATTGATACACAAAGTTCTTTATCTACAAATAACAAATCAAGTGTTCTTTCTAGACTGTTTTTATACTTGTTAATTTGAACTAAATCAAAAGAGGTAAAAGAATCAACAACTAAACATTCATTTTCAAGGCTTATATTATATGGAATAAGATTTCAATTATTACTTTTAAAACAGTCTTTACTTTCAATTATTATTTTACACAGTCTTTACTTTATCGCAGAGTTCACAACCAATAATAAACCGCTTCGCTTCCGAGCGCCTATTTATATACCTCAAATCGGTTCGAGAATCTACGAGGTTGTTCTCGATGCTTAACGAAGTTCTCCTCTTTACCACTAGATGCTTAACGAAGCTAGTTCTCCTCTTAATCCCTAGATGTTGCCCCTTTCGAGGTTCTTGTATGCGCTGCGCTGAATGTTTTCGAATTGAGTTCCCCTCTTAGCCACTAGATGTTTCTCGATGCTTCAAGAAGCGAGTTCTCCTATTAATCCGATATTAAAAGAGGTATAGAGTGTATACACATTACAATTTTATAATAAATAAGTAAAAACACTTTAATACTTTTAAGTGCTACAAAAGCGATTTGTAAACTTAGAATCGTGGTGGCGCATAAAAAAAACACGAATTTGTATTTCATTAGAATCTTAATATCAATGCTTCTGGGCTTGTGACTGATGATTGCATTACTTTCAGTAAAAAAGTCAAAAAAGACGTTAAGATTGTTAATTAATAAAAAATAAAAAATAAGTTATCCCATGAGATATATCCATAAATTGACAATTTATGAATTCTTATAATAGTCAAACTTGGAATGTCCATAAAAGTTATTCATTTTTAGGCGAATGTATTTAAGTTTCGTACGATTTTCTGTTTATTAAGAGCACTATCTTTTTATTTTATAGACATTTCTATGACAAGAATATTTTACTTTAATTAATATAAGGCCTTCAGAGAAGAAAAATAAATTTAAATCTAAATCATAATCGTCCTAACCCATGCCTTTGAATTCAGTTAAAAATAAGTCGGTAAATATGACTCTTTAACGCCCACTGTTTTTGAAACGGTCACCAAAAGTTAATGCGTTGACTTCTGGACAATAGACTTGTTTCTGAAAAGTTTTTGAAATGATGCTTATGCTTATGTTACTGAAATCGAAACAATGGTCTCTACGCTCGCGAAACATTTTTTAAATGTTTATAAAGTGTATCTCTATTTCCCATTCCGTAAGGAATACTTTTTTTGTTTTCCAAGCATTTACAAAGGTAAATAATACGTGAGTGTTTGTTCATATAAATATAAAAATCTCCCGAAAATTGTAAAGATTGATCAAAATGTATGATACGAAACAAGTTTTGTAGGATTTACTTGAGAATTTTGAAAATACAATACAATATTCCCCGCTTAATTGCACTGACCATTTTGTCAGATTTTTCGGTCAATTATCCGGATCGTTCAATTAGCGAAACCCCGCTTAATGGACATATCTGTTCAATTAAGCGAAACCCGTATAATTGCACGAAAAGGTTAACAAAAATATAAAATATTCATCCCAGAAATTTACTCTATAAACATTTCAGTGTCAACTTAATTTCGGCGTCTGTTACATGATATGTTATGTCATCACATGCCAAATAAGCATTGAAATCTGCATTGTCCTCAAGATCAAAAACGTTATCTATGACCACGAGATTATTTTCCGGTTCCTCTTCTTCTTGGATGAAGCCTGCCCTTAAAAAAAGAACTTGCAAATGTAGGTTTAGTAGTAAAATATTTCCAATATTAACTTTCTAAAACAATTTCTTATAGTAGAAGGTGTTATAAGCCACAAACAATGTTTTCTTATGTGCATTGCTTGCAAAAGATGTGATCGACTTCGAAAGTTCTTCGATAGTCTTGCCACGTTCGATGGCTGTAATTTGTTTCCTTATTATATTTTGCTGATAGTAAGCTTTAAAACAATGAATAATGTCTTGGTCAAGGGGTTAAATGATGGACGTTGTATTTGTGGGTACAAGCTTCACGTTTATATTTTTTAAATCGTCCAACTTCTTATGACAGGCAGCATTGTCGACAAAAAGAATTATTTGTCTGTTCTGTTTTATCATTTCTTCGTCAAATTTACATAAAATTTGGGCCCATAAATGCCTTTTTGTTGGAGAAATATTGCAAAGGTACAACCTAACTTTAAAACACCTTAGCGTTTTGGTTTTTTCAATCACAATCATTTTTTTGTCCGTCCAATTATCCGAAAAATGTCCAAGTATTTAGTTTTTCTGCAGCATATTTTTAAGATCAATTAAGCGAGTAATTCAACTTAGCGGGGTTCAATTAACCGTCTAAAAAGCTTTTCTACTAATACGGGAAATTTTCGAAGCCAATTTTTTCGATCAATTAAGCGGGATGTTCAATTAAGCAAGGTGCAACTAAGCGGGGATTACTGTACATATAAAAAGCCGGTGCTTTGTCTGAAGTTCCGAAAGTTTTTTTCTAGACTACGAGGTACTCGTTTTAGACGTTAAGTGACGATATAACAGAAACATTTCTAAAATGTTTCTGATTTTTTTTATAACAAATAGGAACATTTTTTTAACAATGTTGCCTGAAAATAAACGAAAAAATCCCAACTTTTTTCGCTGAAGATAAAATATTATCATTAATAAAGAATTCTCCGAAATGAAATTGAAATCCATTCAAAGCATAAATTGGATATCTGAAATTCACTTTTATCGATATCGATTTCATTTTTTCGAACTCAAAACGGAGCGAATTTTCGTGTTCTACATTTAGGTATTTGCGATTTTCAAGTGATTTGAATTCGACCAGAATAAGGTGGTGTGATTTGAATTCGACAAGAGGCAATTGTTTAAAAACAGAAGTATTTTCACTTTAGAAAAATAAACTTTAACTTTTTTATGTAATGCACTACTTTGTAGTTGAAGGAACGGTCAAAGCATTTAAAATGATTTTTCAGCACGCCAAATGTCTTATTCCTCAAAGTTTTTAGTGTTCGACCGAAGGTCGATTTTCAGCCGAAGCCGAAGCCTAATTATTAGACTGAAAGAAAATCTTCGGCCGAAGCCGAAGCCTAAGGTTGAAAAAAGTCAAGAATTCTCCTTTCCACAAACGAAACGATGCGCAAAAGGTGTCAGGCAAAATTCAAAAATTGAAATTCGGCCTAAAATGGCCGAAGCCGAAGGTTTGGCCGAATGTTGTTTTTTTTTGGCCGAATTCGGCCGAACCGAAGGCCGAAGCCGAAGCTTCGGTCGGACACTAAAAGTTTTGAATCAAACAATGTTCTTTTAAAAATTGACTCATTTAAAAACCAGAGTTTTTCCCAAACTATGTTATCGGAAACTTCTTATTGCAAAGAACTGCACAGCTGTTGGTAAGGTTGGTAATAAATAAAAACCACTAATATTTTATATTTATTTATTATTTATATTGAAAAGCATATAACAAATAAAAACATAAGAATTTATACACATTATGAAAATTAACTGAATTATTTATTGACTTGTGTGATATACATATGCTGCATTAATTTCACTTGAAGTGATTTCGAAAGGTAACTCTGAAAACAATTTTACTCGATTTTCAATTTTGATTTCGATTTCATTTCACTTGTTTTTAAGAACCTTGCTGTAATTCCCTTATTATATTTTGAATACTTCGTTTTAAAGTGAATCAAGAATCCGAATCCGAATTTCGATTTCAGCTTTTATATGCTGAAACTCAAAAATAGCCGTTTTCAACATTATTTTTATACTTTTTTCAATATATGTATTCCAAATTGATGTTACAACCTTAGGATTAGGAAACAATTTTTAAACGCAATATTGATTATCGATTGGGAAAATCATCACGAATTTTAATGAAAAAAAATTACGTCAACTTAGCTTCAAAATGCATAATGTAAGCTTTTTCCGAATTTTCAAAGGTTCGAGCTAAGGCTATCAAAACCGTAGGAAAAGTATAAAATGTGTGCCAGGCATAAACTCTTGTTGACCAGTGTTATCAACCCAAACAACTATCACTTATTAAATAACCTCTTGAAAACAAAAATAAATAAATTACTCGTAGGGGACCTAAAGTTTTTTATGCCGAATCCAAACGGCTAAATTGAGAAAGGAAAGTGACAAGAATGAGTCTTGGAGTATTTGTCAATTCCTCGCAAGAGGCAGTACCCGTGAAAAAAACTTTAAGTGGCACAGGCAGTGATTGAATCTAAGACCCCTAGCATGACAGTCATACGCTCTAACCACCACGCCACGGGTACTTCAACATCTCGAAAGGTTGAGTTTTATTTCTGACCTTTACATTATTTGATTTAAAAAAAAAGTGTTTGTCCTTCCAGGACAAAAATTACAAATTCCATTTGCTGATTAGTCATAGAAGTGAAGATAACATGCAACTATGTATAAAGTATAAAGTATAATATTTCGGATGCTTGTACGTTGTACAATTGCCTTTGTATTGGAAGCACCAAATCAAAAAAATACATACCTCTCATTTCTAGTGCTTTTTATGCCGTTCAATGTTAACATTAAACCTCTAAAATTTCCCCTAAATTGAAACTTATCGAAAAATCATATTTCCACCAATTTTTAAAAAATTTCTTCAATGTCTATGAATAGACTTTAAATCGTAAAGTAATCTTTTTTTATTCGTAATCGGAGCACGTTATCGATGTTATAAAGTTCAAATCCTTTTCTATTGATTCACAAACAGCGTTTACCGCTTATAACATTTAACCTTAGGCAGCTATATGTACTCAATTCACTTAATAATATTTCAAAGTAAAATATATATAAAAAAGTATAAAGTGTACAATGTACAACTCTGTCTGCACCTCGTTTAATCGAAATACCACATCTGCTAACGCTAACGCTAACGCACAACCTTTAACTTGGAACTCGATTGGCATTCATATTGCTCTATTCATCTCGTCTCCTCCTTCAATCCATTTGTGGTACCTTTTCCTCTTATGCGAATATATCTCTATCGGTTTGGTCGGTATTTATATCTATAGATATCTTAACATCAGTTACTTCCTTTTCGTTTCGTTTATAAATTGATCAGAATCACTTAGCTCGTAATCGATTCATTTTATCCTTCTGCAGTGTATCAATGCACCAATGAATGCAACGTGTTCACTGGTCCTGGTTCACTTCACTACCCCAAACTCACAGAGGGTGAATAGAAAAAAACAGAACAAGTATCAATCCTTAGAAACTGAAGCTCATTTACATTCGAAATGTTCAACTCCTTTTTAGCTTTAACCAACCCCAACCAAGTTTGTAGTATGGAATGCTTCAATATTGCCATGACACTTAATGGCATCGAAAATCAAAAGACGCACATTTATTGGGTCACGTGAACTTTTGTACGGTAGGTAAGTCATGCTGTTTAAGAAAGTGTGGTACATAACCACCCCTAGAGAAACATCTTAGAATATTGTGAAAACCTTTTTCCCCAATTCATTCGATCGTCATAAGAAATTTAAGTGAACTCATGTGTCGCATGTAATTGCAACTTCCTACGCCTGATTAGACGACCTTTTATTTGGCTTGGTATGGTATACGTTCTCGTTTAGTATTTAGAGTAACTTCTATTGAATGTTTACATTGCTACATGTAATAAAATTAATTTCACTTGAAATTTAAGTGAAGCGGAAGAGACTTTCTACTTAATACATATATATTTTCAATTGAATTCTCAACAAGTGGAAAGTGTGTTTATTTTTTGAAATATTTGAAATTGGGTAAAATTTAATGGGGAAAAAGTTTGAAATTCATTCAATTGAACATCTCTCTATTTTTAATTATAAAATGTAATTGTTGACCAAACTTGTAGCTTTTCTTAAAAAAAAAAAAAAACCATTTAAAAGTCGCAGTGAATTCAGGAACATTTCTTGGAATTAAAACCAGTCATTGAAAGGGTATGTGTCGTTTTTGAGACAAGAATATATTATACCAGAGCTCAAGTCAGTTACATTTTACAATAAAAATGTGCTGTTTTTGAATTTGTCTGTCTTTTTTACCCTTCAAAAAAAAAGAAGAATTTTATAAGAAATAAAATTATGTTGTTAATGTCCATTTTTAGCTTTGTGAGATCTTTTTACTATGCAAAAGGGTTTTCCAATTAGGATTTGACATTTTCTACGTACGTTTCTGTCAAACTGCATTTTTATCATGGTAAAGTTCATGAACTAAGTAGTTATTAGTTAGGGCCTCAGGGAAATTTTTTCACCAACAAAAATCCGAAGTATGTCTGTCTATTTTCTACCTATGGTCAACTACGAATAAACCACTATAAAATTCCTCGTGATGTTTAGTGTTACACATTGTTGTGGAATTTCAAAAGATCAATATCGTTTCGGAATCACCGTATTCCCACGAATTTATCTGCCCACGAATGTTTTCACACCTGTCAAAAACAGCTGTCATTTGAAGTGTTGTAGTTATTATTGAAGTAAAACATCTTTTTATATTAGTTAATTATAATTCACATTATTTTCTTAATAATATGATAAAATAACTTAATAATACTACTTATTTACTAGGTTTATAAAATGAAATTATGCCGCGTGACCAACGCCCTCAACCTTCGTTCATCAACTAAATGTTTATCCTTTTTTCTCTTTTTACAATATTAAACTAAACAGTTTAACAGTTACTTCAAATTAAAAATTCGGAAAAACGGAATATTTTTGTAGAATGTGATGGAGGGAGGATATTTGAATTTTGTGGATTTTAATTCTTGTATGAATAATGATATATGTATGTTATTGAATGTTATTGAACGCCAAACGCCTTCAAATTTTTAAAACTTTCTACAAAAACAGTCTTTCAAATGTGACATTAAACGATGATTTATGGTCGTCAGAATGAACGAGATAGGAATTTCAAGAGAGTGAAATTGTTACTAATGTCGTAACTTCTAAGACTTGTGTATTATCAAAAATGTGCCGGTGGATCCATAAAGTGTTTGGTGTGTCCTAAGTTGGAAAATGTTATTGATCCTAATTTAAAAAAAAAAATGCTAATTCGTAGACGGTTATCGTCAGCGAAGAAATATGCTGAAATAATAACTAATTTTTTTGTTGGCCGGCGGCGGCGGCGATATGCTCTTCTAACAAATCACCCCACATATCTAATTATGGTTTTAACGAGTTTAAAGTTTTACGTTTTGGCGACGTTAACTGAACCCCAAGACCATGTGATTTCGCTTGGGCTGGGCAAAAGAGCGTGTTTACATGGATAATCTCCGAACTGTAGCCGCAATTAAAAACTAACATAACTCAAGTTATGGCCAAAATACCGCCTGAGTCCTGAGTCAACCATTTAAATGTTATTTCTTAAGATACTCTTTAAGCTTGTGCATTATCGAAAATGGTAAAGCCTAAAATTTATGAAATTAAATTTTCATCAAAAAGTTTAAATTTGTATGTTTTATAATTTTTCGAAACCGAAAAATTAAAAAAGCAAATGTGTCAGGAAAAGGAAAAATTGAATATTCGCCATTTTCGACACGAACTTAAAACCCAGCTCAAAAAAACTAAAACTGATTTACAAACAAGTATTTATTTTTGTTTAACTTCACTTTTCACTTTTGTTTAACTCTTCACTTTTGTTTAACTCTGATGTCCTATATGCATAAAACTTAGAATGGTAAAATTCTATAAATGCTTTAAGTTTTCTTTTGATAATTGCATTTTATTCGTACTAAAATTAGTGAAAATTTATCCCAAACAACCGACTTCTAACATTTAAATCAAGTAAAATTGACAATCTCAGCTTTGTGGAAAACCAGAAACATTTCTCATGAATTGAAATCAAACTTCACTACCTGGTTTTGTATCCTTGAAATTGAAATGTTTCTAAATAAGTTATTTTCAGAAATATCAATTTGAAAATTTAAAATTCCATGGAAAACAACTTGGACCAGTTTTGAGAAATTTTGTGAAGTTCATTTACACATACCAATTGACCAATTTTTATTAAACCACAATAATACGAAATTAAGGATCAGACACAAAACCCGAACAATTGAAATATATATTATAGAGGTTTATATACCTCTAGCATTTTAGTCTGATTCAAAAGATTTACTATGAAATTCTCAAGCTTAACAGAAAAAGTGGTTATTTTCGTAATTCGAGCATTTATGCAATTTCAAATGAAATATGTCGTAAAAGCTTCGCCTTAATCTATCCCAATTTTCACAACCAATACTCGTCCTTTACAATCAGGAATGAAATGTGCAAAGAAATTCGAAAAGAAGCATATTAGGTATTATAAACCCAGAGCATAAGCAATTTAAATATTGAACGCTTAACATCCTGCAAAAAGTGTTATGCCGGCAGCAGCGTCACAGCAGCAGAGTTTGGTAAGATATTATGTGGAGTATGGTGTATGGTGGTGGTATAAAGGTGCCTCTGTGACGCTTCCTCTTAGTTTCTATGAATTTTAAATTTAATTCCAATTTTATGGCGGTTATAATACACACGCATATAACCAACTATATTCCATATGCTGACAGAAAGCGAAGAGGGTGTTGTTTCCCTAACATTTTTCTCGTCAGCTTTTATCCCCTCGACTTCGACCCATCGTCATCTCCATCGCCATCACCATAGTTGTCGCACCGCACCGCATAGCTTTGTATGGAGGAATATCATATGCATGAGTTGTGTGTCCACGTATTAACAAAATGTTCGGAATTTTATCGAAAAATGGCAGAAAACAAGAAGAAGGACCCAAACATTCATATAAGTTCCACTTTGCTAGAGGGACGAGAAATCAACATACAGTTGTGGTTATATAATTAAGTCACTGAAATTAAAGTTATATTTTTAATTTAAAAATTAAGTACTACCGTGGAATATTGTTATTAAATAGATATTATAAATATTTTTGTGATAATCTTAAGCGATCGCTTAGCTGTTTGGATGAACCATAATAAAATAATAAAAGAATGCCAGCAGGGCTTTCGCAGCGGTTATTCTAAAAGTGACAATATATTCATTTTTGCAAGTATTGCGGGAATCTTTTGGAGCAGAAAAAGAAACTTTATGTTCTTTTTGTCGATTTCAAAATGATTTACAAGCTCTACAGCAAAGAATTGTCAAAAAAGTATGGAAGGGTGATAGAAAACTTGTATGATTGGAATTAAGCGACGACGGTGTGGAATGGTGATGGAAGATCTGACTGGTTTGAAACAACATTGGGTGTAAAACAGGGATGCTCCTTGGGTCCTCATTTGTTTTGTTTTCTTTGTATAAACAATGATGATCTCATTGATGATTTATCGGTAGGAATAGAGTTTGCTGGAGTTTGAATTAAATCCCTCCTATTTGCAGACGATAGTAGTACCCGTGGCTTAGTGCGTTGGACTGTCATGCCAGATGTCTTGGGTTCAATCCCTCCCTGTGCCATTTAAAGTTTTTTCAAGTGTTGCGAGGAATTAACAAATCCTCCAAGAGCAATTCTTCTCGTGAAATATGCTTTCTCAAATTAGCCGTTCGGATTAAGCTTAAAAACTATAGGTCCTCTCTATCACTGATAACAGGACAAGTACGGAAAATATGAATCGGTAGAAAATCTTTTAAGATTCTACGTAAAAAACTTCCAAAAAATACACCCAACTTCACCACGGTTTCCTTTTAAGAGTTTTTAATATGAGTGATGACAGATTACCTAAAGTGATTGCGATAAATATTATTTAGAAAAAGAGTCTTTGGTTCGAGAAGTTTAAAGAATTAGCAGGTTATAGTGGAATTGATTTTATTCTTAACGTTCAAGCCTGCAATGGAAAGAAAGTCAAGGATTCTCTGTATAATCTTATCGCTAAAACTTATGAAAAATGTAGACCAGAATGTATCAATTTCTTGAACATAATCTTTGTGAAAGAAATTATTTTAAGATCGATTTCAATCAAAAGATATATATCGTGCCGCATCCTAAGGATCTGCCGATTATTTGCTCAAAGTGTAATAATCTCACTAAGAGAAGATATAAAACATTTCATAGGAAAATGTCCAATATTAAAAGAGTTGAGAAGGATCTTTCTCGGCAAAAGTAACTTTATAAAGCTTTATTCGTTATAAATCCCTAAAAATTGTATTATTTGATGACACATCTAAGATTGCAGTTACTTTAACAAATATTTTAAGTTTTTGATACCATTCTTAGATGATTTTTATGTCAAATGGAGTTAAGCCTTTATTTTTACACATTTAAGGCAAATATTTTTTTTTCAGTTAAAAAACACTTAAAATAAATAGATTTAAAAATATTCCAATGAAAATTTAAAGAATTATATGAGCTATCGACTTGGATTACGAACTCGAGATTCTTCACCTTCTTTGATTAAGTTTCTATAAAGAAAAGATATCTAAGTTGATGCAAAAGCACAATATTAGGAACAATTGTTTTTGATCGTTTTGTGGCTTAATTATATGACCACAACTGTATATACAATATATGAGACCATCAGAAGAAGCAGGATAAAGACCTTTGCATGTGTATATGTGTTATGGTATGATGTGTGAATATGTGCGGATGGTGCATATTCGTTTCCGATAAACTGCAAGGATTCGCCTTCCGTCTTCCGCCTTGTGCCTTCTGCTCTGGAAAATTTGTACATTGGCAACAGATTTTCTTTTCGTCCTTGAGTTTATTCCCAGCATATCCTTCAGTTAGTGGTAGAGTCGTCGTCGTCGTATGCATCCTTCTGCCGTACTTATTTCCTTTTAACCATCATGTCTCCCTTACCCTCTCCGTTTTACCCGTTCATTCCCCCTATACCCCCACCACTATATTTATATCTCTCGTGTATTGGTCCTGGCCGAATCACTCTTTGCATTACTAAGCAATATTTGTGTGTGCATATGCTGTGTGCGGTTACATGATTTTAAGGCTGCTACTGCATGTCCCGGCACATATGTGTACCATACTAGAAGAAAGAACATTTGCATAAGTTTTCTCACAGTTTGTGTTTGCCTTAATATCCATCCATCATTTAATTTGCAAAAAGGAAGAATCCGACGACTACGACAACGACAACGACTACGAACCTAGATGGCGGCTACTCAACCAACAGTATTATAGGATTTTTCTTATATCCAACAGAAAGCTTACGACAATGATGACGACAACGAGGACAACGAGAACCAGAACCAGAACTAAAACCAGAACGCAGCAGAGAGTAAAGTTCAATATTATAACTTCGTGTCCTTTAACTTTTGACAGATTACAGATTCCGGAATGTACTCTATCGTATATGATGCATTTATCTAGAAACGCTGCATCACAGCATCAAACTACCCATCAGCCAAGCCATAGAGGGTTACATTTTATTTTGTGGCAATTTTGAAATTCCAAAAGGATATACATATGTGTCCTCTTTCCGTATTTTGTTGTTGTTTTTTTATCTATTTTTTGTGTGTTATCTTATGCCAGCTGATCTGGTTAAAAATTCACAAACAAAAATCAACAGCTTTGAGTTTGTTAGTTTGTTGTAAATACTAAATAAATAAAGTCAGACAACTGGGCCAACAAATTGTGGCCTAGCCCATCACACAACGTCATATGAACCTATGGTTGGTATACCTAACACAATTTTCGTATATGAAATAATATCTCTACATATTTAATTATTTAATTTTATTCACATTGTGGTTATAGTTTTATATAATTCCTAAGATGAAGTGCTTCTGAACATATACATTATATTTAGGGAAGAAATGCTACAAAAATCGTAAATTTAAGAATTTAAAGAGTCAATGCTTAAATATGAGAATGGGAGTTTCCTCATAAAAATGTGTTTAAATGAAAGAAGTAACCTTTTTCTACATACTATCACAAACCACACAAGGTGTGGGCTGCCTAGGCTGGTTTCACAGTAGCGCATTCTGTACCTCAAAATTTTCCAAAACTTTGCTGATGGCTGTACTTAAAAGATTGCTTGGATGATATTGGACTTAAAAGCTTTAATTGTTTCCGGATTATTGCCAAATCTTCGGTCCTTCTCGGTTTCAGTCAATACAAATTTTCAAAGGAGTTAAACCTCGGCTACGAGAGGGTCAATAAAGGAACAAAACGATTAAGGAATTTGGTGCGCAAAATATTGTGATATAGAATGAAATTGATGGTTTTGTAGGTCGTCCAAATCGATGTCTTCAATTTTAGTAAAAACAAACTACGGTTAACATTGTACGCCCACCGTTGACCGAATTGTTGTTCCCATCAGCCTCATATTGTTTCTTAACGGAGCCGCCGCCGAAATGAAGATGAGCATCTTGATGCAGAATTCTCCTTACGCTAGTGCGTGAAATTGTATGGTATTAAGATCGATGGCAAGTTGATGAACGTAACTTTAGTCTCACATTCTAAGATACAACAGTCACTTTTTCGTTGGTGGGGATCATGATTGTTGTTGGTCTCCCTGTTGGTGCTTTATTTCGGCTAAAACTGTTTTTCGAAAACTCACAGTTAATGCTAGACAAGTGTTAAATATTACCCAAAGTTGTTCAAGCGTAAAGCGACTCATTTCAGCGCAAAACAGCTGCTATTTTCAAAATAACCTTTCATTCACAAAGACCGAACAATCTTTATATACGAGCATAAATTCCACATTATGATTAGACTGTGCTAAGAAAAACGGTTATTTTAAATTTTTATAACTAAAGCAAATACTTTTTATATCTTTAAAAAATCGCTATACCATTTTGAAAAATCACTAAAAATATGGAAATTTGCTTGTTCCTTAAATTTTGTGGGGTAGTGTACATTTTTATTTTTATAAATTTGAAAAATTACCCATTAAAAAGTATAAACATCAGTCTTAAAAATCAGTAAAAAGTCCCAGTAAGTCCCAATTGAGCTTGGATTTTGTAAAATTCTCATTTTATTGGCTACACAAAAGAACAAATTCAAAATAATTTAACAAAACTGGTCATGTCTGTGAGACGCTTAGTCCAGAGTTTAAATCACCTCCTAGAGAGGTATTATATTAAAATTCGTATTTGTATTCCAATTACACGTTATACAACAAAAGGTGTCAGTCATTAGTGTTTACTTTTGTAATTTCCTGTATAAAACAAAATGCTATGGCAAAGAATTCTTTATATTCTTGTTGAAGTTTTCCTGCTGAAAGATGTTGAAACGTTTGTAAACAGTGCTGTGTTGAATTTTAACAAATAAAATAGTACACTGTTAAGACCAAACTAACTCAGCACTTGTGAACAAAATTGTCTGTCCTAAATGATATTAAGTTAATGCAAGTTTTTGCAATAAAAGGTTTCATTTGATTTTTAAAAAAACGAGCAATTTATTAATAAAAATCGATAGTTAGGCATTTCATTATAAAGATAAAGGTATGCCATTAGCAATGAAAAAAGATAACTGCTAAATTTCAAAAAATAAGTCTAAAGGTGATTATTCACAATGTATGGTTGTTAAAATGTCTCAAAATGTGTTCACTATCCATTTATGTAGTGAATTTTATCAATTTAAGTTCGTTGTTTAAGCTTAAATCGTTTCATTTTTAGTTATGACATCTCAAAAGATGACAGCTTCAAAAGTGACAGCTGCTCAAATGGCGGGCTTTTCTAAATGGTACCTCATATTGGAAAACTCTTTAGTTAACTACAAAAACTAAATTGAGGTTTTTTCTGTAAAAGTGTTAAACACTGACGCTTGATGCAACTCACAAAATTGTGCTATAAACACGCTATTGTTTTATTCCCTCTAAAATAATGAAAATATAAAACTGGTGAACTAGGGCGTATACGCACTTTTTTCGTACTAACTTTTTATCGATTAAAGTTACATTCATATTTTCTAAGCAAACAAAAATAAGTTCCTACATAAGGAAAAATTAACACACTACTGTCCTAATTTGGAAATATACTCTTGTCTTTTCTCTAACTGTTGCTAAGAATAAGAAATCTAAAACAAAAGTTTTTCTGTAACATGTTCCGCAATACAAGAAGATCAGATTCACTACACAACATCATCAAGACATCTCTTCTCCCCCAAAAATTTTGGAGCACTTTCAACGAAAGGAAGACACAAACGACATGGTTGTTGTGTTTTGGAAAATGTATTAAGTCGTCCAACAGTGGTATACGAACAAAGTATGGTGTATGATGGTGTCCTGCAAGAACGGATATACTCTTATACTCACTCTCTTGGCTGATATGTTTTTGTTTAGATGCTTTTATTTTGTACTAACATACAACAAAGGACCAAGTTAAGTTGAGTAATAAAATGCGACAAACCACCTGGATATAAATTACCATAAACATTAGCAAGTGCTTCAACAATTTTAGTTGTGTCTTCGGATGGAGATTGCGATATTGTTGCATTGGTGTTGTGTATCCTTTCGTATTGCTATTCTGTGGTCGTTGTTGCTCTGCTCTGCTCTGCTCCTGTTTATGTTCTTTTTGTTTTAGTTATAGGTTAGTATAAAAGGAAAAGGATATGATGATGCGTTTTTCTTTGTATGTTAAAACCCTGATATACCACCCATCAAACATCCTTACAAACTTTCACGACAAAATTGAGAAGCATAACAAGCATACGAAACGATAGTAATTCTAGCGATATATTGTTCCTTTCCTAGCTTCTTCTTTGAGTGTAGAACAAGGATTCAAAGTGCATGTACAGCTATGGCCAAAGTTACAGAAACATTTCTTACTTTTTCAGTTTGACTTTTTTTTGTTCGCTTAAGTAAGGCATGGAACATCTATGTATATTTTGTCAAAAATTGTATGAGAACGCAAACAATATGGGCAATTTAGTGCACTTAGTTTATAGTGATTAACCGTCTTTTTGAAACCACATGTCATGCAAGTCAAGCTCTTGCATTTTGGGCAAAAAAAAGTCGGATATCATCTCACGGTAGCGCTACCAGATTAGATTAGATAAATTTCTTTATTACAATATATAAATTTTACATTCTATTAAAACTAAGAAAATAAGGACATGGCTAAGCTGCCGTCTGTCTGATAGACATGTTTTAAACTAAAATACATATGTATAATTAAAATATAAAAGTTTTTAAATCTTCAATACTACCTACACAGTTTTTTACATTTTTTATTTATTTTATCAACTTATTCGACTTTTAAAGAGAAAATTATTAAAGAAAAAGCGAATCTTAAAAAAGGAGTAGTTTTTTTTTTAAATACAATTAGTTTATAGCAGATCATAGTAATTATAGATGATGTTGAGATACATTTTATATTTTAAATTTGAAAGATATTACACTTTTAAGCAATTTTAATGACTTGGAACATACCTAAATATCTACTATTCAATTTTTACGTGATTTGAAACACAAATATTAGAAAGATATAAAGTTTTTTATGCAATTTTAATGATTTGCAACATAAATACTATACAATTTTTTCGTGATTTGAAACACAAATATTTGAAGGATGCTTTTTATGCAATTTTAATAATTTGAAACATAAATACTAGATATACAATTTTCACGTGATTTGAAACACAAATTTTTGTTATTTTTTTTTAACTGGGAGAATATTTCTTAAGGTTCAAAAACTATTGCGATATGACAACGCATGTTTACAGAATTTAAAGAGATTTACCCAACCAATTGATCCGTTGAGAATATCAATAAGCTCGTTCAAAGTCAAAAAACTGGATTGGAAATATAATCGCCTTATTTCTTGCAATATTGGGCAAACCGCTATAAAATGGTGAGTACCTTCAAGTTCTCTTAAATTGCATAGAGTGCAGATTTGTGATAAATCGGCTCTATAAGGCACAAAGGCTTCCCTACCTTTCTCCTTTGTATGTTTACTCCAGTTAAGGTTAGATGTTATCAACACTCCCAGGTACTTGAACTCCTTTACTACCTCGATGCGCTCATTGTTGATGGTCCATGATTCCTCCTCCGGTAGCCTTCTTCGGTGTCTAGATTCAAAAATCATAGCTTTTGTTTTACTTGTATTGATTTTTAGGCCCCAAGTTGAACAGTAGTCTTGAAGTCTGTTGATTTGCAGTTGCAGAGCACATGGTGTATCAGCCAATAGCACCAGGTCATCAGCATACAGTAAGACTTTGACTAAGGAGCCCGCAAAAAATACACCTCCCGGAAGAATGTCAGTGACAGCATCGATATAAAGGGCAAACAAAATTGGGCTGAGAATGCATCCTTGGGGAACACCCGTAGACGTCTCAAACCATTCCGATAAGTTGCTTCCATTCCAAACTGCCGCAGTTGTTGAATCCAGGAATTTGGAGTATAATAGGAGAAATTTCCTAGATACACCTATAGATGATAGCTTGTAGATCAATGCTTGCCTATTTACCGTGTCAAAGGCCGCTTTAAAATCTACGAAGCAAACGTAGAGCCTCTTAGAATTCTCCAAATACTTTGATGCAATACTAGACAGCGCGAAGATATGATCCACAGTAGAGAATCCGGACCGAAACCCTGCTTGAAAAATACTTAAGCGGTTTGTTGACTCAATCCATCTGATAAGCCTCTCATAGAGAATTGAACTGAAAACTTTTCGCAGCGTATTAAGGATAAATATGCCCCTATAATTCTCAGCAACGCTCGTCTCCCCCTTCTTGAAAATGGCATAGATAATCGCTTTATTAAAACAGATCGGAATGGAGGCATCATCGTAGAGTTGGTTGAAGAAGTTTACCAGATAGTTTTTGAACTGTAAAGTGGCGAATTTATAAAATTCGGAAGGGATTCCGTCGACACCAGGTGCCTTGTTATTTTTCATTTTATCCAAAATTGTATGCAGTTCGTTCAGTGAAATTGGACAGTCTAGATCGTACACACAGGTGTGTGGTTGCGCATAGCTAAACTCTAAAATGGTGGTGTCATTAATTGCTAACAGCTTTTTAAAATGATTTGCAAGACTGTCTTCTCCTATAGAGTTATTGTTTGCAGTTTTTTGAGAGAGTCCTCCTAGTTCCCTTACATTGTTCCAAAATTCTTTCGAGTTCTTACAAGAGGTAAGTTTATGAGCAACAAGTTTCAGATAATCGATCTTTTTCGTTGTACATAGTTGTTTGTATTGCGAGTTACAGTGCCGATACTGGGTTTTGAAGAAATCAGCGTTGGTTGATCTGAAAAGCTTTAAAAACACTAAAGATTTCTTTCGTAGTCGCTTGCAGTCATTATCAAACCATCTATTTACTGGTTCAGCTATTTGGGTTTTGGTGAGTGCATATGAAGCTGAAGTTTTTATTGCGTCCATTATACTTTCTGCGATTTTATCAATTGATCTTGATGATTGTACTAAAGGGAGGATATTAATATTTCTATTAAGACGATGTTGATAAAGTACACGTCTGTTCTCCATCCATTTTAATTTTTGTAACTTAAGTGAGGGTCTTTGAAGTATTATATTTTCGAAACTGATTTTCACTGCAATTGGTAGATGAGCAGAAAATGTAGCTGCAAGCACTTCGAAGTCAACTGCGGTTTCTATCCATAGACCAGACACAGCACATAAGTCAATGACAGAGTGTCCTTGACCACTTATGAAAGTGAGTTCGCCTTTATCATCTCCTTTGGAAACTCCATTTAAAACAAAGAAACCAAAGTTTTCGAAGAAATCTATCAGAGTTCTGCCATTAGAGTTCATTGCACCGTCTTTAGAGTTTCTTTTCACTTTGAAGCCCGCTTGAGATTCTGTATGATGTGAAATGGAATTTTGGTATTCACCGATTCGAGCATTAAGGTCTCCAATTAACATTATATTTCCAAAAGAGCTAGTATTTATCAAATTATACAAGTGATCGAAATCATTCTGCCAGTTATTACAATTTAAATAGAGTGGTATGATAAAATACTTAGAAATATTATTATTTATTTGTATAAAAACCCTGTTTTCAATACTTTTAAACTCAACAAAACTACCAACAGTGCTTGTTTTTTTAATACCACATAGAATGCCTCCACTAGCTCTTCCCATTACATTACTTCTAGTGGCTGGAACCCATTTTAATTTATAACCGCTAAAATACTTATTAAAATTATTTTCATTACCTTGTTCAATAAATGTTTCTAATAAAATAATTATATCAAAATCTAATATAAATTTAAAAAAATCTGGTAGCGCTACCATACACAGTTACGTAACGATTCGCATCATCTTTGAAGAAGTACGGTCCAATGATGCCACCAGCCTATAAACCGCACCAAACTGACTTTTTGTGGATGCATTGGTGACGCTTGCAATGCTTCTAGCTGATATTTACTCCAAAATCGACAATTTTGCTTATTTACGTACCCATTGAGTCAAAAATGAGTTTCGTCGCTCACTGGAAGAAGCGCGCGATGAACTTTCTTAACAGAGCACGCATTTTGATAATAAAATTTAATAATTTGCAAGCGTTGTTCGTTTATAAGACAATTCATGGTTAAATTATAGACCAAACTGAAGATGTTTGACAGTAAAACAAAACATGAAACGTGCGTCAGCTGTTTAAACCAGTGTTGCTAAAAAGATAATAGCTAAAAAATTACCCTTTATAAGATGTTTAAAATAATAGAAACAGAGGAAACAGTCGTATGGGTTGACATACTATAAAATGTTTCCTATAAAAGTTACCCCCTTAGATAGCGTTTTTAGCAAGATAACGACCCCAAGTATATTGTAATTTTAATAGAGGTCTGATGTCAAAGAACAGAATGTAGGGTTTTTAGTAGTATTCTCAGTAACTGCAAGATGAGTGCAAGATTAAACAGAATAAGCCTTCTAAAAAAACAAGTCTTTGCAGAATTTTCAATCCTCTAGAAAAATGTTAGTACCTAGTTGCCTGTATGAAAAATTTAATAATTAATTTAATTAAAATTAAAATAATTATTTTTTAAATTAATCTTCAATATATGTAAAAAGAAATGCTGTTCGTTAGTCTCGCTAGAACTCGAGAGCAGTTGGTCCGATTTGACAATTTTGTTCTTGAATTATTTGTGGAAGTCCAGAGAAGGTTTAAAAGGTGAATAAATATGAAAGAGCTCGGAATATGCATTAAACCACGAGTTGCAAAGAGAGCAACAGTACGACATTGTAGCATTGGCCAAAACTATTTTGTCATCAAACTATATACCTTAAACTTAATGCCCTTGGATTTCCTCCCTTTTTCATTTCATGGTTAAGATCGTACCTAGAACAACGTCAATACAGGGTTCTAATCTCTGATCCCATCAACGCCACTTCAGGCGTCCCCCAAGGCAGTCACTTGGGCCCTCTTATCTTTGTCCTAACAATAAACGATGTTGAAAGTATAATTAGTGACTCATATCTGTCTATTTACGCAGATGATATGAAAATCATTAAGGTCATTTCTTCTTCCGCTGACATTCGCTTACTCCAAAACGACCTAAACCTATTCCAAACTTGGTGCAATAAGAATTTTTTAGAACTCAACGTTGCTAAATGTCAATCTATAACCTTCTCCCGTAAACTGTTACCCTCACCCCCCAGAACTTACTACTTTTGTAATGAAGCCATTGCCATTGTTTGTTCCATTCGAGACCTTGGAATTATTTGTGACAGTGAGCTTAACTTCCGTTCTCATTTCGATCAAATAATTAACAAAGCCAATTCCTTTCTAGGCTTCATAAAACGTTGGTCTAAAGAATTCTCGAACCCTTACGTCACGAAGTCCCTTTACATTACTTTCGTTAGGCCCCTCCTTGAATACGCCAGCCAAGTTTGATCGCCATATCAGATCTCTCACTCCCGAAGAATTGAAGCTGTGCAACGTAGATTTCTTCGGTTCGCCCTCCGCGGCCTTCCATGGTCCGATAATATCATCTTGCCCCCCTATGAAGATAGATTAAAATTGTTAAACTTGCAAACTCTTAAAAAACGTCGAGAAGTCGCTGATATAATCTTCGTTCACCAACTCTTAACGGGTACAATCGATTCACCCATTCTGTTGGAAATGATCCCGATCCATACTAACCCACGTAACATCAGATCCGCTCCACTCTTCCGCCCACCTCACCACCGCACAAAATACGGCTTCTTTGAACCGATTTCAAGAATGTTGCGTTTGGCAAATACTTCACAGTACACCTTTGACTTTCACATCAGTCCATCCTCTCTCAGAAACTCTCTCTATAATTCCTAAAAAAAAAAATCACTTCCATAAAAAAGTCCTTCTATCCCCTGTCTTTTCCTCACTTATTTTAAGATTTATTTTTAAGTTTTTTAAAAACTGGTGGGTGGGCCTTCGGGACCAAACCAATTAAAATAAAAAAAAAAAAAACACAAAAAAAAAAAAAAAACAAAAAAAAAAAAAAACAAAAAAAAAAAAAAACCCACCATAGAATAAGTTTAGTTTTAAGTTTCGCTTGTATTAAGCTAAATAAATAAACAGTTTTAACAAATGTTCCACAATTAAATCAACCACAAAGATTTGCGTACGACATTTTGATAGAAGTTGTGAACAGTGGATTTGGTGGAATTTATTTCCTTGATGCTCCCGGAGGAACCAACAAAAACATTTTGTATTGCTTTTAGTGCGGATCAGGTCGCGAGATGACGTAGCTTTAGCGTAAGCTTCATCTGGTATAGCTGAGATTAAGGCGGATGAACTGCAAATTCGGCCTTCAAATTACCATTAAATTTGCAACATCGCCAAAAATAGCGCAATGGCCAATATCCTACAAGTGTGCATTGAACTGTCATGCCAGAGGTCTTGGATTCAAACACTGCCTGTGGCATCTAAAGTTCTTTTTCAAGAGTACTGCCTCTTGCGAGGGAATTGACAAATGCTCGAAAAGTAATTCTTGTCATGAAAAGTGCTTAAAACTGTAGATCCCCTCCATCCCTGACAACATTACTCGCACACAGGAGTGGTTGAGAGTTGTAAGTCACTATAGGCCCTAGTTCTCAACGGATATTTGCGAGTATTTCTGCAACAAGATGAAACTATAAATGTGTGCGAAGCAGTTGTTAGACATTCGAAATAAAAAAGTAGAAGTGGGCACCTTTACCGGATTCATCACATTACCAACAGATTTCTGTCACATCACAGAATAAAAAGTGGAGCTTATTTAGCGTGTTTTCCAGATACAGTGCAACAGTTCAAAACTTGGCCCATTAAATCAATCCACACTTTTATTAACCGAAATGACGTAGTCAACTATTCCACGGAGTTTTTTAAATGACTGGACCTTACCACCTCACAATTTGCAGTTAAAAGTAGGATCAGTTGTGATCGTGCTGCGTAACATTACTCAACCTCGACTGGCTGTGAAAAAGATGATGAAAAACGTCATTGAGGCAACAACAATGGATGTCAGGATCCCGCATGTACCGATGATTTCAACTGATTTACCATTTTATTTTAAACGTTTACAATATTTCCAGTACGTCTGATCTTTGCGATGACTACATACAAATAAATAAAGGCCAGTTGTTGGAAGTTAAAGGAATAAACTTTCAGTTTCTCTGTTTAGCGAATGGACAATTATTCGTCGCGGTTCTCGAGTTCATTTAATACAAAAATATAGGTTTTTTATTTATCGATTGAGGCAGTGCCAAATCTGCCGGGTCAGCTAGTATCAAATATAATCTATCAACAAATAAAGCTAATTAACATTTTTTTCTCGAATGTATTGTTTAAGAACAGTGTTCCTATTTCTTGACCAGCCTGCAGAAAATGGACTACAAAATCCTTACAACCAATAATACTTTTTAAAAATCTATAATGAATTCAAATTAAATAATTAAATTTTGTTTACCTGACACAAGTTCCAGGGACAAATAAGTTTTGTTCCTATTATTTTAGCCATAGCTGTAAGTACAAGTATCTAGACGACGACGACGATGTTACGCTTTTGTTTGTGCAAATTTGTTCGGATGTAATATTATTTTAGAACAAAATTATGCACAACTTCCTCTCACTTGTACTCACTATACTCAAGTAAGTCTTTGTTTAAACAAATACTACAGTCGGTACATATTTTGTGTCTGTGTTTCTTGAAATCGTTACCTATGAACAAAGTTGAACAAAAGAAAATTTTCCAGTGCAAAATTTATTTTAAATTCAGTCTTGCTGCTGCACCCAACGTATCCGTAAACTTTAACTACATATATTTATCCATAGACTACGACAAGGACATCAAAACTTAACTTTTCATAAAAAATATGCACAAAAGATATAAATAGTGAGTTATTACGGAGAAATTCATGCATTTAATAAACCTATACACGTTGGTTGTCGTCGTCATTCGTTCGATGCATTTTGATTAAGCCAATTTAGAAATCCTTTGGTCAATCGGAAGTTACAAAAATACTATATACCTACGTATGTTTTTGTACATGTACTATATGTTATGTTGCATTTGTACTCATTCATTCGTGTGTTGAAACTACCAGCATTGTTAGTGATGTACCATACAAACGATTCACTTACTGTAGGAGACGAGGATAGACAGGACATAGGTATTCTCGTAGTTGGTATAGTTTTGGGACAGCAATCTGTTGGCACATGGAAACATTTGGTTTGTAAATTAATTTGGAAAAGTCGAAAACGTTCAGGGCTTTGGTTAATGGTATATAAAATACACATCCACAACCATGTTGACAGAGAAGGTTATGTTGTGTTGTTGTGATGATGGAGTAAATGAAAAAACACATATCGTTCCGGACATAACAATAGGTCGAACCCAAAGAATGTTAACAATTTATTATATAATTATATTTTGATATTTAAAGTGCCTTTGTTTGACTTAACAAAATTATTGTCAAATGATAATGCTTCTAGAACACTTCAACTTTTTAAAATTATGTTTTATTTTGAGTAAAATTGTTTTTGATTTTCGAATACTCAAAGACCGAATCTTCTGACTTAATTTAAATAAAATAGTTATAAGTATTACTCAGAAGTCTCCTAACGCTATAAAAAATAAAATCCTTAAACAATTTTGAAACAAAATAACACAATATTTAAAAAAATCATAAATCAATATAAAAAAGAGGCTGTGATGTGACCCACACTGATAACTTACCATCCCGTCTGTCGATTTGTCTTGCTTAAAAGTTTGTCTATATGAATCAATTTTTACCAAAATTGCGTACTATTTTTGTAGATTTTATTTTTTTTATGAAAAAACAGACTGTTGGATTTGTATAAAAAAATTACTGAATATCGAAAACAATATTTTCTGTGAAATAAAATAAGTTTGAAGCCAATATTTGTAATTTTTGAAAAACTATTTGAGTCGAAAGTAAATTTTTACCAAGTTTGAGTATTGTTTTTTTTAAAGGTTTTTATTTTTTGTAAAATAAAACTGTCAATTCTATTTTTCTCAAAATTTTATCGAATGTTGAAAACAATATTTCTTATAAGTTAAAATTAGTTAGAAGCCATTATCTCAAATTTTTGAAAAGATATTTGAGTCGAAAATCAATTTTTACCTACTTTTTTATTTTTTTTTTCGGTTTTTAATTTTTTGTTCAAAAACTGTGAATTCGATTTTTTTCAAAATTTTACTGAATGTTGACAACAATATTTTTTGAAAGATAAAAGTAGTTTAAAGACAATATCTTGAAATTTTTAAAAAGATATTTGAGGCGAAAATCTATTTTTACCAACTTTAACAAATATTTGTTTAGGTTTTTATTTGTTTTAGAAAAACTGTCAATTCAATTTTTCTTAAATTTTTTCCTTACGTCGAAAACAATATTTATTATAAGATAAAGTAAGTTTGAGGCCTTAATCTCAGGTTTTTAAAAGATATTTGAGTCGAAATTCAATTTTTACCAACATTGAGTAATGTTTTTTTTAGGTTTTTATTTTTTATAAAAAAAACTGTCAATTAGATTTTTCTCAAAATTCTATCAGATGTCAAAAACATTATTCCTCGTTGCACAAAATTGTTTTGGAGATGAAATCATATTTTAGTAGTAAAATTTTCGGGGTGACACATTTTCTGTTTCAGTTTTTTTGATTTATAAAAAAACCGTTAGATTATTTTTTTTTCCAAAAATAAATATACTTGTTTTGTATCACGTTACAATATATAATGTAAAATTTAATTCAAGTCTCTAGCGTCATTAGTTCATGAGATATTTAGGGTTAACCAAAATTTTCACCTTTTTTTTTGAACTGCTTTGGTAAAAAAACCACCCACGCAATTTTCTTGAGAGCCCTTTCTGCATCTTTCTGCCTTATTATCTGTATAACAAAATTTATTTGAAGTCGATATCTCTTCTGGTTCTTGAGCTATGGACGACGACGGAAAAAACGTCGCGAACGTACAGACGTACGGACGTACGAACGTACGTACACACGCACGCACAGACATCTTTCTAAAAATCTTTTATTTCGACTTTAGGGACCTTGAAACGTCGAGAAATGTCAAAATTTTGAATTTGACAAATCTGACCCATTACAATAACTTCCTATGGGAAGTTAAAAATACTTGAAATAGTACAGCACGAAAGCTTAAGTACAAAAAATAAAGTTTCTACGTTCTGTATGTTTTGACCACTTTCTTTAAAAATTTCTTTTCTACAGTAATATCTTATTTTTAAAAAATAAATAGGTTTTTCTTGATTACTTTAACTATAATTATTTTACGTTACATTTGAAGGTTTGAAGATTTGCACAAATAAGAAGTTGTCCTATTGTTTCGCCCTTCACTGTATAGTTTTGTGTGGTAATGACTAGCCATCAACGGTGTTATTTGAAAATTTCAAGTTATTTTTATATTTTAATAAGTGTTTTTTTTTTTTTGTTGGTGATTGTGTTATATTTCAGAATGGGTGGTTTTTTAAATTTATTACGGCACTTAATATAAATAAATATGTTTTTGGTTTATATGTTTGAAATAGATGTTGTAAAATATATATATATAAAGATAAATATAAATATATATATATATATAAATATAAATATAATATATATATAAATATATATATATATATATATATATATATATGTATATATATATGTATATATAAATATATGGTATAGAAGTAAATTTGTGAGGTTTCACAAGTTAAGGAAGGTTTTTTTTGTAAATAAATTAAATATTTAAATGCAATCTAAAAAATCACACTTAACAAATATAAAAGACAAATTTTAGAATTAAAATAAAATACCTCGTATTGTAAGTTTCTATTTAAGAGAAGATTGCTTACATGCTCTTTCAAAAAAAAATGTAAGTCAGTTTGTATCATTTTAAGTTATTCTATTTTCTAACCCATTGGTCTCAACGACTTGTTTTGTAGAAAGTACGTAAGGAGCTAATTACAAATTTTGTTGAATTTTCTAAAAAAATTGATAGTTCAAATAACACTGCTCGACAAGGTTTTCTTAATGGCAATCAAATTTCACTTTTGCAATACGACTTCAAAATTAATGTATCACGTCAGGTTTTTGAGATATTACTTTCTAAAATTCGGAAGTATCAAATTTAAGGTTTGCACAAAAGTTTATATTGAGTCAAATAAAGACTCATAACTAATGAGAATTTCCAAAAACTAAGCAAGATAAATTGTATGTAGAAGAAAAATAATCATACAATTCATTGTTAAAAGACATTTTGAGCTTCAACTTAACCTTAAAAGTCCCATTTTTGATTGTTTTGAGCATTTTTAAGGGGTCGTATTTTAAAATCCTAATTTGATAGCAAAATTTAAAGACGAGCTTCCAATTTAGGACATCTTAATCCCTTAAAAAAAAATGTTTTGTTTGCGCTGCCGAAAAAAATCGTAATTTTGTCGACCAATTTTATTTGGC
Source organism: Eupeodes luniger (assembly GCA_951509635.1). Lineage (NCBI taxonomy): Eukaryota > Metazoa > Arthropoda > Insecta > Diptera > Syrphidae > Eupeodes > Eupeodes luniger. Next base: position 74,357,347 of record OX608075.1, on the reverse strand, counting down.
CTACTACGCGACGTCTGCTTTTGTTAACTCAAGTTTGATTTAAAGGGTAACCCACATACAAATGACACTTGAGTAATTGGCGGATTGTTGGCATAACATCGATCACTCACGGTTCCCCACAAAAAAATTCCACAAGGTTGATAACACAATTCAGGAATCATGGCATGGCTCGCCGCCGCGCCATCCTTTATTAACCAAAGGTAGTTCAAATCCTTGATTTAATTTTCATTTAAAAAAAATCAGTTAATATCAGTTAAAAAAAAATCAGTTAACGTTGTTCCCAGCATAATTTTCAAAGAAAATGGCCCAATGATACCACCATTACATAATCCTCTTGAACTGTCACTATCTGTGGAAACGGGAAAACAGCTGTCAGTGTCAAAATGACCTATGATTTTGAAAGATATCACTGCATGCTCCTACCATAATACGTGAAAGTTTAAACACAACACACAATTTAAAAAAAAGTCCCATTTCTTCGTTTAAATTTAAATTTAAATAAAAAATAAATAAATTAGGTGGAGCGACAGTCTCTAGAGAACTTAGGCCTAGTGTCTCTCAACTCTCAGCCATTCCTGTGCGCGAGTCATTTCAGGGATGGAGGGGACCTACAGTTTTTATGCCTAATCCGAGCAGATATGCCAAGAATAATTAGTCTTGGAGTGTTTGTCAATTTCTATAAAGCGGTAGTACGTACCTATGAAAAAAAACTTCAGGTGGCACAGGCGGGCATTGGAACTCAATTCCTCTAACATAACAATGCTACGCACTAAACTTCACGCCACGGGAAAATTTGTCATAAATTAAGTCACTGACTTCAAATAGGTATAAGAGGTGATGACTAAAAAAAAGTAGCTTAAGGCGTCCCGCAGTCATAAAAAAAACAGTTGATAAATAAAACGCTTTCTTTTTTCAAACAAAGCAGGATACATTACAGACATCTTGATGTGGAGTCCCGCACACTCGTGTTTCCGAACCTAAATACCTTCGTAGTCTATTGTTAGTCCTGAGCGCGTAAAAGTTGTAGTTTTAGGTCAACAACCCCCTGACAGAAATAATCTTTGTTCCGTTCTTCTACAAAAATTAAAAGACAATAAAAATAAAGTTCAAAGTTTAATAATTCTATCTAAGTGAAAGTCCTTTCTTTTTAAAACAAGGCTATTGTTGGTACGAAAAAAATCGTCATTTTTCTTTTTCAAACAGCCACAGTTTCCCAATCGTTTTCATTTGCAAAGTTAACAATGAAATATTTACATTAAAGCTTAACCCACCCCCAACCCTTGTGGAAGAATAATAATATGAAAATCTGTTGTATAACTTGTTCTTTCATTCAGTTGACGCATTAAAAAAGTCTTAATTAAATATAAACCTCCACTCTACTTCCACTCCAGCTTCTTATTCGATTCGAAATAAAAACGAAATTAAAAATAAAAGATAAAAGATAAAGAAAAATATAAACAATTAATTTTCATTCGTAAACTTGCAGCTGTCATGCACTCGGCCAAGGGCATCCATCGTTTCCAAGTGACTGCACTTTCCGCTGAAGACTTCCAACCAGCCATTCAATTAAAAACCGCTGCTGTCGTCCTGAAGCCAACCGAATCCAAAATCACCCCACTCAGCCCAACACGAGATGTCATCCCGGCGGGCAGGCAAATCTATCAAAACGTCCTCACGTATAATTTGAATGTCGCCAAGGCACATGAAGTCTCCCTGTACGCGCCACTCTTCAACTCATTGCTCTATGAATCCGAATTCGAATCGCAATTGTGGATGCTGTTCGATGTAAATAAAATGATGATTGCTTGCGGTGATGCACATTCGCACACATTTTGCACAAAACTGGAAAAAGGCGAATACACAGTCCGGCTGCAGATACGCCACGAAAAGAAGGATGCTCTAGAGAAAATTTCTGAGGCGACAATGGTGGCGCTATTCAAATTGTCCACTCAGATAACCCTTGACATCTACGACCACTACAATCAGTGTATTGTCGGTGGCCGGAAGTTCACCAGCTGTTCGTTGCAACACACGCCTAAAGTTGTCTATGTGGCTCCCTTGAATAGTGAGAAAATATCAAAGGCATCCTTGCCTACTGGCACAACTTGGCTAAATGGAAACATGTCATTGGCCAAGGATGAAGTAGGCCGACGAGTTCATGTTTTGAAATTCCAGTATTTACTAACCGATGCATCATCGTCGACCGGATCAGGCAAGAAAGGAAATGGAAACGGCTCCGGTTCTGGTACTGGTTCTGTGTCTGGATCTAATGGTGGTGGTGGCGGCACCAATGGCAAGACCACTAATGGCAGTCCAAAGAAACCAGTCAAAAACTCAAAAGACGACTACGAAGAGGCATTGCGTGACTTCCAGTGTGCACAGATTGCTAAAATTGGTAAGTTTGAATAAATTGTGAGTATTTTAAGTTTTGAAGTTTTTTGGATTGAATTTCGAATTCAAAAGGTTCAAAAACAAAAAAAGAGAAATTCAAAAATCTGCAATCAATAAAAAATTTAAAATTAAACTTCATTGAAATTTTTTGCTTTCTTTTAGATCTTGATAAGGCCGAGGAGATTTACAACACCGTAATTGCTGCCCATCCAAAACATGTGACGGCTCATTTAAAGTACATTGAAAACGTCGAGAGTACTCAGTTGAAAGCTCAATTTCCGTTTACATTTACCAATTACATCTCGGGGAAGGACACTGCCGAGACAAAACCAGACGTAGCCAGTATTACGACAACCTTGGAGAAAGTCGTAGAGAAGGCTGGCCTCGTCATCAAAGAGACCGACAAGGATGCATTGTTGGCCTTTTACGGTCTGAAGAACGATACACGTTCCGACGCTGCCAAAATTAAAACGTGAGTATCAAACTTTTTGCATTATTATTAACTAAGTCTCATTTATAGAAGTTCAATAAACTTAAGAATGCTTTTATTTGTTCAAGAAATCTTCTCTGATTTTTATAGACCATATATGTATAATCTTAACGACGACGACGCACGGTATAGTACCTATGATTGAAAATGTGAAATTCAATACAAGGAGTACTGCTGACGACGACTAAAATAGGATTTCAAATCGCTGGCTTTTGTTTGTGCGCAATTTATTGTGCAGGGTTTTTGTGTTTGAAAGTTTTGTGTGTGGCTCTGTAGATGGTGATGGAGATAGAGCCTCCATCTAGAGATGGAGGGCCACCACCCGTCCACCATTTACCATCACCATAGCCTGACATCGCTATCAGCATCGCACTTCGTACCCCGCATCGATGTTGAATGGTGAATGGGCGCATGTATACAAAGTTTCAGTTTGTGCTTTTGCATTGTGTACGTCATTTCAGTCGAAATATGCGATGCGAAAAGGGATTTGAAACATTTTCACTCCCAATCCCAACCCAACATAAACAGCCAGCAGAGAAGCAACCTGAATGGAAAATAGCGCACACACAAAAGTACTTAATGCGGATTAGTCCTTTGTGAGCTGTAATTTTCCCCACACTTAACTTTTGCCGACGTAGCGCGCCTTTGCTTTGCTGTTTTAGTTAAAACTTAGTTTATTTTTATTTTTTGTTTAGTATTTTTTATATGCATTGTATACCGTTAAAATGTATGTTAGTCTAAGTATGTATTAAAATTGACAATGAAAAGGGGAGATAATGAATCCAATTGTCTTCCTTTTTGTCTATGTATATAGGACAAGAGCAGATTATGCGGTTTTTTAAGTTATCAAACGCTTAGTTAAAAAGAGGTCTTGAGGCGCGCTTTGAAATGCAGAATGGTAATCAGATTGTTAAAAAGGATAAAAATAAAAGAACCTATCCCAACCAACGAATGGTTAAAATAGAAGGACGTACGTATAATGCATTTTAAAATAAAAATTGTCTATTGTTATGTATTCCTTTTTTATCGCATTGAAACAAAATTTGTACTTCTTCTTGACTGAAGTATACCTTAAGATGATTGCATCATTTTAATGCTTCCGCTTAGTATACTACATAGAAGAAGTTAAGTGTGTGAAGACAAATGTTTTATACTTTTCTGGATTCTACCAACACTTTATAATTCATAAGGATTCCATATTAACCGAGTTATGAAAAAAAGCACAACCTCCAAAATTCCTTTCCAATTGATAGTCCATTTAATTTTACATTTTGTTGTACTCTTTAGTCTCAAAAAATCCCACCCTTGCCTTCGAACGAACTTTATAAATTATCTACTCTACCTCTACTCATTTCTGACTCGACTCCCACCTTCTGGATATTCTCTGTTTATGAAATTAACAAATTGGGTAAACAGGAGCAGCAAATAGAAATCTAACTAAATACTGATGTTATTAAAAACTTTAATTAGTTGTTGATTCACTAAACTTTCAGAATGTTGGAGTTAGTTGCATTTTGTTTGTAATTTAAAATTGGTGTGTTTTTAACAATTTCAAATTATTAAATTTGTACACTTTCAGGAAAATAAATAGAAGAATATTTCTTCGAATTTGTATAATGTTTGTATCGATTTCAGTTTGTTTTTTGTTGGCATCAGTTTATGTGGAATAAATTTAATTAATTGAAATGAATTTTAAACGAAAATGCATGTTTTGTAACATTGAGAGTTAAAATTAGATTACAAAAATATAGTTTTTATAATCCAAACTGCTATGTTTCGATATAACCAATCGAAATCGAAATCGCATGAACTTGCTCTTAAGTCATTATGTTAAAATTTTAATTTCTTAAATATTGTCTTCAATAATTACAAAAATGATTGTCATCTCAACTGAAAAGTTGACAATCGAAGATATTTTCTTTCAAACTACAGTAATAAATTTACACAAAAATAAATCTTTTGAAATAGAAAACGAAACGCACGAACAAAAGTGTCGCCATCACCATCGCCATCGCTATCGACATCGCCCATAAGTAAATGAAGTTCTTCATCTTAGTTTATAAGAAAAACCACACAAAGTGTCAAATCCAGTTAAATTATTCTTCAATAATAAATCTTATCAAATAAAACAAAGTTTTCGATAGAAAACTTAAGTTCTTTTTCGAGATTTTACTTCAATCATTCTCTTGTCATAGTTGAATGTGCTGAAACTTCTGAATTGGTTGTAGATTTCGATTTCCAAATTGCGATTGACCATTCCTTGTCATTCTCGATTTGTTCTTAATCTTTTCCGTTTTGCTTCATCTGCTCAAACAAACTCCTTCTGCTTCTATATTCTCTTAATGATTTCAATAAGTTTTAGTATAGTCCCCTCTCTCTCCCCAAGAAAAGAAAAAAAAAACAAAAACAAAAACGTCGATAATCCCAGCACACAATTATCACAAACTTTTTCTCTTAAGTTTTTACATCGAAACTTGGTTTTGGTTTCCATGATTTTGTTTTCAGTAAATGTCATTAAGGGTTGAATTGATGTTAATCTCGTACCACGAAAACCACGACCAAGAATGTGAATACATATTAACGAATCTCGAAGAATCCGTTCACGGTTGAAGTGAAATTTTTAAAATGCTCAGTTTTAAGCATACCCATAATTTTTATTGGATTAGATCTATTTTTTTTTTTGTTTAAGTTCAAATCTTTAATGACTACCCACAAGATAATACTCTATCGATCCAAAATATAAAATTTATAAACATATGTATACTTACATAGCGTCAAACAAATAAATTAAACCAAATGCCCCCCTTAGACTGCTAAACGATAATTATTATTATTATTTCTGATAGCATCTCCATCTCGCCTCGTTTGTTCGGTGTTTGGTTTTGAAAAGTTTTCTAAAAGTCTCTTGATTTGTGTGTGTTTTTATTTCTTACAGTGATATGGATAAGCAAAAGAACAACTTACTTGAAGCACTCACCAAGAAGGGCATTGCGGTCGCCAAATTGAATGCTATCGAGAATGGGTCCCAGAAAACGAGTCGTTTGGAGGAAATTGACGCTATATTTACTGAAATTGGAAAGTTTTCAGATGCCACTGACAACAAGGTAAGTTTCTTTGTTTGGAGTTTCTGGGAATTTTATTGGTCATTATAATAGATGAAAATTTTTGTATGTGTTTTGGCAGGTTGTTAATTTTGCTTTATGGCATGCATACGTTCACTCCCATCATGGACGTATGGTAAAAATATTGCAAAAACTCTACGATGACAAACGATCCAGAGAAGTTTATGAAGAATTGGCCATGGTTACAGCAGCGGCTAAATGGAAACACATTGAAGAGGCCATTGAACGTTTAACAGTCACAGCAAACCCGATGAGTTATCGTTTGTTTTAAAGAACTCCTTCCACTGCTCTCAACAAAAAGAAAACAAAATATATAAAAACCTCTGTATATCAATGACCTAGATCCAAATATTGTTTTTTTTTGTTTTCTAATTATTATTCTAATTGTAAAATTTATACGTTTTTTAAAATATCAAATATAGTTCTTCTATGTGACTTTCTTTCTCTTTTTCAAGACATACTAATTTTGGTGATTGTTTTTATGTGTAGTTTAACAAAAGAAAAAAATTAAATGAAATTTTCTTGATTGGTTTTCAATTTGTCTATTCCGTCTTTGGATAAAGTGGATGATTTTTTTAAATGATAAGTAATTGTGTAGTAAATGTTACAAAATGATTTTAAGAAATCTCAAAGAAACTAAGAAATAAAAAGTGTATGACTTATGTAAAAGTATTTATGGTTGGTTTTAATTATTCTGATTAAGTTGTTTTTGCAGCAGTTTCGATTGGACATTTACTAGCTATTATTCAAATTCCTTAAACAAAGATTACAGCGCTATATGAAAATTCTCATAACTCTTCAGTTAAAGTTATACCAATTTTTAACTTCCCATGGGAAGTTATTGTTATCGGCTAGATTTGCCGAACTGAAAATTGTATTCTCGAACCAATATCACTAGTGACTTCAATTTAATTGTATGTTATACATTGTGACGTGAAATCAAATGTTTGGTAATTCGAAAAAAAATCAACTATGTTTTATTTTATAAATCAAAAATAACTGAAACAAATATTAATTTGTCACCTCGAATATTTTGCGAATAAAATAATTTAATGAATAAAAAAATAACGTCTTTGATATCAGGCAATATTTTATGGAAAAATCGGAGTTACAGTTCTCTTACAAAAAATAAAAACTAAAAAGAATAATACTTAAAGTTGGAAATAGTTTCAAGAGTTCTCGTTCAAGAATTAAAGCTCACTCTAGTTAAAGCAGTTCTATATTTAAAAAGTGTTGTTTAATTTGTTCTTAATTTTAAACACTTAAAACGACTCTTTTAACTAATGGTTAAATTTTTAAGGTAACCAAACTCATTGCAAATCGAGAGATGCTCGGTTAAGTCCAGGGACCTCTTTGAAAATGAATTCTTTTCTAATTTTTATTTTAAACTTTTTTCACTTGCGACATTGTATATGTATAGTTTAAGAGCCGGCAGCAAATTTTGGGGGTGGAACCAAAATTCCTTGATGTGAATGTGTAGATATACGCACCATTACATCGAATTCAACCGTCTGGTAGGTATTTTTTCAGCCTTGGTCGATGGTATGCGGTGGAAAATGGTAATTTGTCCGATTTTGAGGTCGAAATTATGAACATATGAGTGATACATCAAGTCAAGTATTATTAAAACAAAGAAATTTATTGAGTTCAATCTTTTTTTTATCTTACATGAAATGTTGTGATTAACATTTTGTTTTTCTTTAAGAAAAATCGACAGACGGGCACGGATGGGAAATTATTCCCAGCCCAGTCTCTTTTTTTATAATCTAATTGTGTTAATAAAGGTCGGGCCGTCGAGGATCTCGAATTATTCCCATACAAGTCCAATTGACTCATCAATTGAAGTCGAAAGAACATCGCTTCACGGCCTTGAATTGAAAACCGATTTTAAACGAAAAATCCAACAAATTTGCCTAATATTGGTATCGAAAAATTTATTTTCGATAAGCAAATGCATTCATATAGATAGATAGACAGATTGGTGCAGATTGTGGAAAGGTGTCCTCATTGAAAATTTTCTCATCGAAAACGACGCTGGGAACAACGTTTCGGCCAACGTAGCCATGTTAACCAATTTGTTTTTAAAACTAAAATTGAAGAAATGGATATGGAACAACTCTGGTTTATGCAGGATGGCGTTGCATACAACACAGACCATAACACAATCGATCTTTTGTACATTCAATTCTAAAATCGTGCTATACTTGTCTTGGCTATGTCGATTCGTAAACTCAAAAGCTGCGTTTTGACCTTTGACTTTTTTGTGGAAGCCTTGAAGGGCAACGTCATGCCAATAATCCGAAAACTTTTCAAGCACTTAAGACTAATTTGATATAATCTAGGAAATCAGTGAGCTAGGGAATGACATTATTAACAAAGTCTTGGAAAATTAGAGTGAGAGAACGTGTTACTGCAAAGCTAGCCGATTTAAAGCAACTTGAATGACGTTGTTTTAATAACAAATGGAAATAAGTGTTCTTAATAATAAGGCCATAATACTTGAGAAAAGATAACTAAAAAGTTAAAAGAAATATGTATTTTGCCCACCCTTTACTCTCGTCTATCGCGTCCAGCACGTTGTTGCCTCCTATTTTTCATCATAAAGCAGACAGTTGCCGTTGGCAATAAATGGGAACTTAAAAAAAAACTGAAAGCTGCCAATTTGAATGTTGGAATGCTAGAGCCTTCCAAGATTTTTCAAATTGTGCATGTACTGTATTTTCAACTTTTTGTTTCCGTTCGCTCGTCGTCGGCTAGAAAAAATAACTTTAATAGGTACATTTTTTAAACTCGTATACGAACCTTGTGGGATTTTCCAATTCTTTGAAACGAAACAAGGCGAACCTTAATTTTGTTTGTGCATACTTCGTTCATTGTTTTATTGGTGGCTGTCGAGGTAAACATATATTTAAAATAAATATAGTCCCTGGCTATATTATTAGATGCACCTGAAAAATTTGTATAATTATTAGATTATACAAAAATATTGAAAATTGTTTGGAATAAAGACATCATTATTGAACACGTTTAATTTCGACGAACTTGAAGGAACCACCGTAGTAAAACTTTTACAAAAAAATTATATGTATATCTTGCCCTGTTATTTAAATTGTAACAAATAGAGAGCCGATTTTGAAAAACTACATAACACAATGCAGCGTTTATCTAACAAAAGCACATTATTGATAGGGGTTTGGAATGCAAGGACCAGCAACACACAAATCACTACAATACAAAACATATTAAACCCAAAGATCTCCATTAACAACAGAAATTCAAAAGACAACATCTGCAATAAAAATGGATCTGATATGCTTGAGATGTTGCAAATGTATGATTCTGTTATTCTAAATGGATGTACAGATGGAGATGAAGAAGGACACTATACATTCGTATCAGGTCAAGGAAAATCAGTTATTGACTTCTGTGCAGTTAATAATGACTGGATAGAACGAATCAAGAAATTTGAAGTAGAGTGCAAAACGTTCTCAGATCACATGCCAATAAAAGTGACATTTTCAACCGAATCCTCTAACATTCAACAAAATTTAAATTTGCTACCGAGGCTTAAATGGAAGAATGAGGAAACAGCTGCATATAAAATTTTTTTGGACAACTTAATATCAGCAAATGTGACAGCTGAATCTACTGATGCACAATCTATCCAGCTTACAGAGTGTATTAGAAACTCAACATTAATAAACAAAAACTTCAACACCAGCACAAGTTTCAAACAAAAATGGTTTGACAAAGATTGTTTGAAAGCCAGGCAAAAATCTTTTGCACTACTGCGAGTGATGCGAAATTCAAATAGTTACAATTTGAAAAACTGGTACATCGAAGCTAACACTCATTACAAAAATTTATGTTTAAAAAAAAAAACAGAATTTGAAAACGAGCAAGCGCTAACTCTTGGAAGAACAAGGTTTTCGAAAGAATTTTGGAAGATAGCTAGAGGAATTAATGGCTTTAAACATATAATCGGACCAGAATTATCTGCAGAAACGCTCTCCTGTCACTTTGAAAGTCTCCTTTGCAATTACTCCAACCTGGCGTTTTCATATGCTAAACCATTAGTATCGGATGAAATGTTAGACGTTGATATAACAAATGATGAAATAAAAGCTGTTATTAATAAAGCTAAAAATGGGAAGGCACCAGGTGAAGATGGTATAACATACGAATTTTTCGCTAATGCAACACCTACGTTTTTCAACCACTTGAAAACTTTATACAATCAAGTTTTTACATATGCGGATATCCCGTCCTCCTTTAAGAAGTCCGTGATTTTTCCCATTCACAAAAAAGGTGCTTTGGATAGTGCTGAAAATTATCGAGGCATTTCATTTATGAATGTTATAGCTAAAATTTTCTGCGGTATATTAGCAGAGAGACTAGACAAATGGGTGACACAAAGAGACATCCTCTCGAACCTCCAAGCTGGTTTTAGGAAAAACTACTCTACAATAGAACACATTTTTACACTTTCCTCAATTGTAAAAGCTTTTCAAGCAAGGAATAAAAAAGTGTACTCGTTTTTTGTTGATTTTAAAGCAGCCTTCGATCTAGTGAACAGAAACGCGCTCTTTTATAAACTATCGCAACTGGGCATATCTTCGAAGTTCATAAATGTAATCAAAGAAATGTACACTGAAACAAAAGCAGCAGTATGGGATGGTTCAGCTTATTCAAAATGGTTTGTTACAAGTACGGGAGTGAAACAAGGTTGCCTGCTCAGCGCTCTGCTCTTCTCGCTTTTTATAAATGACGTAGTAGATGACCTTCCTGGAGGTATAAATATCGCAAGTTCTACAATAAATGTTTTGTTATACGCAGATGATCTCGTCTTATTGTCCGAATCACCTGAAAATTTACAATTGATGATAAATCGGTTGGCGTCTTACTGCAACAAATGGGGGCTGACCATCAATACCGCTAAATCCAAAGTGATGATTTTCTCACGATCCGTACAATCTCAAACTCGGAATAGATGGTTCTACAATGGGAATCTCTTGGAAATATCTAAAGAAATAAAGTACTTAGGAGTCAAGTTAAACTCAACTTTGGATTTTAACAAACACCTATTAGAGAAGGTCAACACTTCGCAGAGCTTGTTGAATTCAACATGGAAAAAAGTTTTCTCAAACGACAGGATACAATTATCAGCCAAATACAAAATTTTTGATGCTGTTGTGAAATCAACCTTATGCTACGCCTCTCAGGTTTGGGGATCAGAGGAATATGAGGTAATTGAGAAATTCCAAAGGAATTTTTTGAAAAAACTTTTCAATCTTCCACTCAACACACCAAGTTACGCAATCTACTTGGAAACAGGCTTACCTCAACTCATGACAAATACACTTAAAGCACAGGCTGATTTTATAATCAAAATATGCGCTTTTCAGAACTCCAGAATATCCAAAAAGATGCTTTTATATGAATTGAGGAATAAGGATTGGTGGTTCGCGAAATGGCAATATATTGGAAGCTCTTGCGGAGAAATGCTACGTATGGACATAAACAACTTGTGCAATGTAAAAGATCAGCTCTATAAAATTATCCAAAAAAATGAAGACTCAATACGAGATACATTCATTATTAAGGTCTGCGAATCTGACAGCAGATTTTTATACTCTCAACTTGATTTTAACCTTAATAATAGAAATTACTTCAACGATTCACTGAGTTACAAAGAAATATCTTTAATCTTTAAAGCAAGAAGCGAGACACTCAGTTTAAACGGTAGTCCTTACAACGGCAGCTTCAATCAATTTTGTACCCTTTGTAATCTTAAATCCAAAGAGGATTGCTTTCATGTTATAAGTATATGTTCAATATTTAAACAACAAAGGATACGTTTCTTTGGTAAACAAACATTAACAATGCAAGAAACACTTCAAATTCTAAACGGATGTGACTGGAAAACGTTAAGCAACTTTTTGAGTGCAATTTACAAATACCGAATGCTTTTAATAACAGAATATGTTTGATTTTTGTATCTATTATCTTAAGTTTTAAATATTATAAATAATAAAAGTACCTATATTTACCAACCAGGCTGACGGCTTAGCCATAGCTTTGATATTCATATAAATAATTATTAACTCTGTATACATTATATTCTAATAAAAATGAATTTGTTACTTACTTACTTACTTACTTATTGAAAATATGAACAAAAAAGTTATTTTTTTTGTTTACACTATCAGATCTTGGCGTAGAAAAACTTAATAAAAGCCATTTCTTACGACTAAAGAATTGGAAACACAAAAATTGTGCTCATTATGGCTCATCATATAGTGCAGTTTTAGGTGTCAGTAAGAAATAAAATTAACTACAATAATATAATACACTATAATAATACAAAAAACAAACATAGAAAAGAAATTAAATTACAAACAACTGGATAGGTTTGAGTTCATATTTTAAACTTTACTACTAATAACTATGGGTATTGTTGTTACCTCAATGGTAGTTTAAACTTATACAATTTAATAAATCAGGTGCATTAATTATACCAGTTAAAGCGAAACGACGAATAAAGACAATATCATTATTAACCCTCCTTTGCGATAGAGGCTGCATTTGAAGAAGCTTTATCCTATTTTCATAAGGAAGGAGGTTATAAGGATCAGACCATGGTAGCAGTCTTAAAACGAAACGTATGAAGTTGCGTTGAACAGATTCTATCCTATTCTTGTGGGTCTCGTAAAAAGGACGCGATACCTGGGATGCGTACTCAAGATGGGAGCGGACCAAAGTGTTATACATATATTGCGAGATTAACATTCTGTATCCTGGAATTCTTTAGACTAAGTTTTAACAAATCCTAACAGAGAGTTGGCTTTAGTAACAATCGAAATAATATGCTCAATGAAATCGAGATTAGAATTAAAAAAAGAACTCCAAGATCTTTAAACTTATGAACGCAATGGATAGAGTGGTGCGATATTTTATAATCAATCAAACTAGATGTATGTTTTTTAGAGAAAGTCATTGCCTGACATTTAATTGGGTTAAGATTTAGACCATTCTTTTTGCACCAAATGACAAAACTGTTGGAGTTGTAATCGATCGTTTATAGATTTTCAAATCATTCGCATAGATTGAAATATGTATTACTGCATCGTACACATTATTTTAAGTTAAGATAAAGAGTAGAGGTACTAAATGACTTCCCTGGGGAACTACTGATTTTCACTTGATAATACCTATATTAAGGATTCGATGAAATCCTTCTGATAAATTGACGAGAAAACCCCATTGCCTTAAGCTTAAATGTAATGATATCATGAGAATGTTGGTCAAAAGATTTAGAATAATCAGTGTAAATACAATCGAGCTCTTGATCGATTTCTAGGGTATTTGACCAATTATGCAAAAATACAAGTGGATTAGTAATTGTAGAACGTTTTCTCATAAAACCATATTCTTGCACTTAAAATTTAAACTATCACAAACAACTTATTCAAAAAGTTTGGGAATACAGGACAGTTTAGAGATTGGTCTGCGACTACTAATGTCAGACTTCATACCATTTTTAAAGACTGGTGTGATAAATGCCTTCTTCCATATGGATGGAAATTTACCTGAGCTTAGAGATAGTGCAAATATGCGAAGAAGGTAAGATGCCACTACTGACTTAAATTTTATTAAGACAATTGGCAAAATGCTATCTGGACCAGAGGAATAATTATCTTAAAGTAATGTCAAGTAATGCAAGATTTTGTCTAATGTCATTTAAACATTATCAAAGGTAGTCTTGGAACAGTCCCACAAGTATTAAAAGAAGTTCTCATCTATTTTAACAGGAGCGTCAATTAAAGATTGCTGAAAGTTGTTAGCAAACGCGTTACAAATTTCTGGAGTTCTAAATAAGCTATCATTATTATAAGTAAAATTTACTGGGTAGCCATCAGATTTTCGTTTTATATTAATACAGTTTCAAAAGCTGCTGGGGACAAGCTTAAGAGAACTTTCCATATCTGTAAGATATTTGGCATATAAATAATTGAAGAGAGGTTACAAATTTCTGGAGTTCTAAATAAGTTATCATTATTAAAAGTAAAATTTACTGGGTAGCCATCAGATTTTCGTTTTATATTAATACATTTCCAAAAGCTGCTGGGGACAAGCTTAAGAGAACTTTCCATATCTGTAAGATATTTGGCATATAAATAATTGAAGAGAGATTCAAACTCTTTAAAGAGGGTAACCTATATTTTATGATCTTCAGCTGACATGATTCTTAAAAAAGGATACCCTTTAAACTGCACCAACTATAGAAACATCAGTCGTAATATGTAAAAGTCTAAAAGCTCACCGTCAACAACCTGATAGGTTCTTATCAGTTTGGTTTTAGACCAGGAAAGTCCATAGTTGATCAAATATTCACATTACGGCATATCCTGGAAAAAACGCCAAGAAGATCAAATCGAAACCCACCATCTTTTTATCGATTTCAAGGCCGCATATGACAGCATCTACAGGGACGAGATGTATAGAGCAAAAGCGGATGCAAGCACCCTGGGTCGTTTCGAGAGAAAAGTTCTTCGCGTCATCTACGGTCCCGTATGCATAGAAGGCGAGTGGAGGAGAAGATGAAATGACGAGCTCTACGGGCTGTACTGTACAACGATGAAGACTTATCCAGAAGGGTAAAAGTCCAACGACTATGATGGATGGGTCACGTAGAGCGTATTTAGACACACAGGACTGCGCAGTAGAGGAAGACCGCTGATCAGGTAGTAGAAAGTGACCTCACCCAACTTGTAGCCCGAAACTGGAGACATCTAGCTAAGGACCGACCTAGATGGAGAAGTTTGTTGGGTGAGGCTCTAGTTCAAACAGGACTGTAATCTCACATAAAGTAAGTAAATTTCTCTTGTTTCGAAGCATAGCAAGCTTTTTTGTATACCATGGCAGTCATGCGAATTACTATTTTTTAGTAAATGACCGTCCAAGTCAAGAAAATCGTCAAAATTCGCATGATATTTATCTATATTCGATGTAGCAGAGTTTGATTGAACTACTGACGTACTTATAGTGTCAGATGAAAAAACTAAATCGAGTTGTCGATGTAAAGAATGTTTAATACAACTAACCTGCTGGAAGTCCGTGGAGAGAATATGGTCTAATAATAGAAGCTCCAGTTGAGACGAACTCAATGATGCTTCCAAGTAAAACTCGTCTTCTGAAGTGATCCAGTTAATGTATGAGAGGTTAAAGTCACCTTAAAGCAAAATATTGGTAGCCAAACCAGCGATGTCCATGATGTAACCAAGAGCAAGAGAAAGTTCAACAGAAGCTGAGGTTGGGCTTCTTGGAGGAATATAGATATTAAAAACAAACGAAATTTTTGACTGCATCAGCGATATTTGAACACAAATAATTTCATTTGTCAGGTGGAAAAGGGAATGTTATGGAAATCGTAAAAAATGTATTTCTAATAGCTATTAAGATTCCACTACGTACTGAATTTGCTTTATCCACATGACGATCTTTCCCGAAAATTAAGAACTCTTGATCAAAAAGTTTCATGTCTAAGATAGTGGCGTTCAACCATGTTTCATTTAAAGTAAATAGATCGCATGAAAAAACCTTTAGAATTATTAAAAATCTTACTTGTTTTTCAACGGAGCCCTTTTACATTTTGGTAGTAGAGGAAGAACCGATAGATATTTTATATTTATTATATTTCTATAAAACAGTAGGAAATTGTTTATTTTGTGCATTAGAATTAATTTAAGTACATTACAATATTCGAAAACCTTATTAAAGTAGCTGAAAATTTAAATTTTGCACATAAAACCTAAATAAATAAATGTATATTAATTAGTAAAAATTTTTGAACAGCATTAAAAATTGTATATAAAATGTTTTTTTTTTTCTATTTTCATTATTTCTTTTTAAAGCTCTGTTAATACTGTTTCCATTTCAAAATTTGCACAAATCTACTCATAAAGGATAACAAATAGTTTGTGTTACATTACATTCATCACAAGATAATCGAAAATTTCAATGGAATCGAAAAATTTAAATAGGGTTGAAACTGAAACTAAATTATCCTTAATACAAACTTTAGTTCCAATATAGGTTAGGTACCTGTTTCATTTTCCGACTTAATATTTATGACTTCAATTTCATTATTATTCACTGTCATGATGATATAACCCAACGCCTATATGCATAAGTAATCAAGGACCAAACATTAGCAAAAGTCATTATTATGGTTGACCCAGTATTTGCCAATGCAATTAATTCTTCCCAAAAACCTGAAAACATTTTATTGGCAAATTTATCCGGCCAATTTGATTTGACCGCAATGTGAGCACTCCCTACTTTTTCAAAAATACCTACAAAACATCACAACAATTAAGGATTAATAAAATCAAATGCATACCTTCCAACATAGCTGCTTGCTAAAATGAAAGCTTCGCGTTTTATAGCCGGAAGTGACATCGTCCATTTTGCCAACAAACCACTAGCCCCATCCCTTAAAAATATGCAAAATCAACGCTCGTGCTGGCGATAATGTGCGATGTACAAATTAGTTTCAAATTATTTTGTCACACATTTGAATTCACGTGCATTTAAGTGGCGAAGCGATATATTTAATTATTGCTATTCTTTTAGATGTTTTGAATTAATTGGAACGAAATCTAAAAAAATATATATACGTATGTATGTATTTTGAGTTGAAACAATTAGTATCTAGCTTTAACAACAATTAAAATAATTGTGCAATCAAATCAAAATTGACGCATCCTTATAATTTGCATTCGTTTAAAAAAATCCTGTTTTAAACGAATTTAAAAATTAAATACACACATTTTTTAATATGAAATTATGTATGTATGTATGTACATATGTACATATGTATGTAGATATAACATAATTTGAGAAATTAAAAATAAATTTCGTTATAGAAAAACAGGGAGAGATGCAAAATCTACAGTATACTATATTGATTTGTTATTATCAATACTTTTTTGACCCTCCTAAAGTTGAAGCCTGATCATGGAATTCGAATTATGTTTAGTAATTTAATTTAAAATGTATACAAAAAAACAATTTCGGTGCGACATTTTAAACATTGACAGTCAAAAAAATTAGTTATTTTGACGGTATGATGTTATTAATTAAAAAAAGCGAATTTATGTTTCAAATTATTCCCAGAAATAACTGATTGATTATAATTTTAAATATTTTTAAGTGATTTGTGTGCAAAGCAAACTGCCGAAGTTGTGTGCCAACAGAATAAATATAAAATGTTTCATATTGTCGTACACTCCGTTTTAACTGAATGCGCACAAACATTTTTGAGAACACTTTGTATTTTTTCCAAATATTGATGGTTATTGGGCCGTCAATTGATGCTTACTAATGTGTCAAGATGTTAAAAAAAGAATGATTTCAAATAATCCAAAGCTTTCTACTAGAAAATATTATTTTTTTTTTTGAGTCAATTGAAAAGGTACACAAGTTAAAATTGTTATTAGAATAAAACAAATGTTAGTTAAGTTTGGTAGTGGGTACTTCTACCTTTAATTCATATCATATTGTAAACTAGTTCCGGCATGAATTATACAGCCTTTGAATAATGTTCAACGAAATTTCGCTCCACGCTTACTTAATTGCAGAAATTATGGATTCTTTATCACCAAACTGACGACCAACTTCTTTAAATATGGATACTAACCATCCCTAAGTATATTTAATAATGTTTATATCAGATGAGTTCGGCATCCATTGAAGGAAGTGCACAATTTGCTCCTCTGTCCAATAGTGTATTTTTCGCACCGATTGAATAGGCGTGTTATCATTATGTTAGGCCAAGTTTATGGGTCAAAAAATGTTAGAATGTTTATGAAAAATGCATTATTTTAAGTTTTTTAATTTAGAGCTAAAAAAAAATGTAAAAAAGGTTCTTATAAAACTAATTAAAAATTGTAGAAAAAACATGACCGAATATATTAATTGGGTTTACTATTTTCTGTTATTACAATGGCAACTGACGCTAGAGAAAATCATGAGAGGAAAAAAGACATTAAGGATTTGTATCTTCGAATTATTGTATGAGATAGACTTAGATAGGTTGATAGATTGACGGTGAACTGAAATTGTGTAATCAGACCACCTCAGTTTTAACACACACGCTGTTGTTTTGGGTCCATTTGGCTCTTTGGATCGGTCGTGTATGGCCAGCTTTAAGGGGATGAATATGGTTGTCTTATTTAGTAAAGAATTCAGTACTTATAAAAAGTTGCATATGCCTTTGATGTGCTAAAATTGGTTAGAGTTTTGAGTTCCTCTTTGCTTTGTTTTTGTTTTTGCCTATACATAACAATTTTATGCTTAAAACAGACTTATTTAACTGAAACTCATGTAAGTGATCCTTTTTATTATCCTTTCAGCTGTAAAAGTTAATCTTCCCATATTGGAGGTGATGTTATACATGTACAAAAATCTTAAATGTAGTGTCAGTCACCTCACGATACAAGATTGGTGTTTAATGTTAAAAGTGCAATATCAAAATTATCCGGTCATAAACCTGTGTGCGCTGTATAGACATCCCATTGTCATCAAAAATCTAGAAAACTGGATGGAATACCTTTTTCAATGTTGTTATTTTGTGATAATGGGATGTATTTCAAATATAGTTAACGATATTAATTTAAACATGATTATAAATAAACCAGCAAGAATCACTATTCAAGTATGTACATTAATGAAATATGTGATTACAAACTGCAATAATATTGTAGAAGCAAGATTAAACAAACAATTTAAAAAAGTGACCATGAATAAATTGAAATATTATTTAAAAACCAACAATTGAGAAATGACAAAATAAACCAATTTGTCTCAATGTTTTATATGTGACAGAGTGCTTTAGCAACGATTTAAATCACATGGAAAATAAAAAAATAAGAAATTACAGACAAGCAGTCTTAGGTAATAACACTGCTTGACAAAATTACGTTTTTATTCTGTCCCACAAACAAAACAATACTTTTTTAAATGATTTAGATGATTAATATTCATAATTCTAATCGGGAGACGGACATAATCCCGAAAATCAAAATCCCGAAAACCCACAATCCCGAAAACCCAAAATCCCGAAAACCCACAATCCCGAAAACCCAAAATCCCGAAAACCCAAAATTCCTAAAACCCACAATCCCGAAAACCCAAAATCCCGAATGGCCAAAATCCAGAAATTTTCTTAAATTTCTGAACCGAACAGTTAGTTATCATATGATCATAATTACAGTGCTTTGCAAAAATATAATCACACCATCCAAAACTGCATTTTACATTTTCTTTAAGAGCATCATTATACGAGCATAAGAAAATTAAGAGAAAAAATATGTTCCGTTACTTTCTCTTCTAATGTTTAGAAATGAAAACCAGTTTTTTTTGTCTGCATTTCAAAAGTATAATCGCACAATTTAAAAAAAAAAAACTTTTAACATAAACATTCTTCTTAACATAAGAAGAGAATTTAACGGACTTTTTTTTATTGGTGACCTTTAAAAAAAATAAAATTTGTAGGTTGTCTTTGCAATTCCCTTCTACCTGAGCGTCGAACTTGTCGAGTTGTAGAAGCTGAGTAAGGTCAATGATTCTCGGGAATTATTTCTCCAGAAGAGTCCTGAAACCAAAGGTCGCTCGCCCCTCCCCTTCCCAATCCTTTACCCCCTCCTCCGTCAGATCTGTGCTATTATGCTGGCTGATGTCTCCTCACCCCCTGACTGTATGGTGTATAACTGTCTGTCATGCCTAGTTTCCTTCCTGGGACGCTTATGGCTTAATTGCTGTTCGTCTCTCCTTTCTCAAAACATATCCTTCCCTTAAACTTCCCAATTGGGCTGGATCTAAGGTGTTATACGACCCGTGCCGATGATCAGCCAGGCTGAGGGCCCAATTAAAAAACTAGCTCAGTCGTGAACGGAGTATCCGGATACCTGGCGACCTCCGGATTAACCAGCCTTATCTGTATACACGGATCTCTGTACAGATGGACCACCCCTTATCCGCTACTCGTGGGATTTCAAATGAATAAAACAAAACAAACAAAACAAACAAAACAAAACCAAAAAACAATATCGGCCAGCAGTACGACGGCAAAGTTGTCTGCTGTACCGGCCAGCAGTACGACGGCAAAGTTGTCTGCTGTTCATCCCTCTTCCACTGGTGCTGACATGGCTGTGGACACTCATAGCCCTGTTGTCGCCAGTGGAACATCGGATAATCCGGTAAAATTACCTTCTTCCTGTAGTGAGGCAGTTGTGAAGAACGGCTCCTCTACTACCACTGAGAGTAAACCTCTCAAATCGTCAACACCTCGAGTCGGAGGTAGCAGGGCTGTGATGCCAGGTCCTTCTACCTCCAAAGCAAAGGCTCCTAAAGAAGGTCCTGGGGGAGATGGGCGTAAGCTTAGACCCTCCAAGGCCTACTACAGGGACTTGCGTAATGCTAAGAGGATTCTCCAGACGTTTGGTGAAAAACTAGGCGCTGGAGGAAACTCTCAGCATGACGCTAAGATAGCTTGGGCCCAGAATTTCCTGGCCAAAAATAATATAAAGACCAGCCAAGACTCAACGTCGAAGCGACAAAGGTCCATGGAAGGTAGTGTTCCACTACCTAAACGCCCCAAGGTGCTAAACATCAGCACTTCAATCGACCCTCGCAAGGCAAAAATGTCCTTCAGTGACGTTCTGAAGGATAAAATGGTAGTCGCGATCATCGACAGAAATGATGTAGATGGCACGATCTCTGCCGAAAACTGGACATTGGCCAAAGGTCAGCTGGCCTTCAGTTTTATAGACATTATGTCTGACAATCCGGGACCACCGCCCATCACAAAAGATGGCGGCTGGCATCAGGGACACATCAAGTTGATGGTCTGTGATGATCAGAGGTCGTGCGACCTACTGACGCTGGCGGTCAGCCGACTTGGAGAGGTCTGGCCTGGTGCTAAGCTCGAGGTTGTAGCAAAGGAAGACATTCCTTGCAGACCAAGAGCTCGCATCACGGTTCCGGCCATATTCAAGGAAGCTGACCACGTTCTCAAGGTAATCCGGCTCTCCAATCCAACCCTTCCTACTCACAACTGGAAGGTTGCGAAACTAGAGGACGCAAAGGGACCCTATAAAGGTGCAATTGTGATCATCAATGCAGAGTCCCTTTCTCCTCTGGCGCAATCAAAAGGTGTGA
The DNA here is from genome assembly GCA_951509635.1 of Eupeodes luniger. NCBI lineage: Eukaryota > Metazoa > Arthropoda > Insecta > Diptera > Syrphidae > Eupeodes > Eupeodes luniger. The sequence continues at coordinate 74,336,122 of OX608075.1, read as the reverse complement.
TTAGGTTTGGGTTTGATGAAATTACGCTAAGGGTCTACAAAAAAGATGGGGCCGAGGCACAAACCCTTCCCCCTCCCCCACCCACACAAACGGAAACGGTTACTGAGGTGCCTGGCGCATCGGTCACACTTCCTTCATTGGAAGACGATGCATCTCAGGTACCCCCAGTAGCAGTGGAAGCACCAAACACCGACCAAGGTTTTTCCGCAATGGAGGCCGAGGTCTACGAAAGCGGAGATGAGGACATTCTGTTAGAATCGTCCTCTGATATGGATGACTCCGACATAACTGTGTTGGAGGCTGATCGGGAGAACAGTAGCGAAAATGCTGCGGTTACTCCAGATTAACCTCCAACACTCCATAAAGGCTTCGGCCTCCCTTCTTCTTCGCTTATCCAGCAGCGATGAAGATATCGTCCTGATTCAAGAACCCTGGATTGTTAAATCCATTGTTCGAGGAATCAGGACTCCCAAATACTGCGTGCTGTATGCATCAGGTGAGGATGAACCCAGATCTTGCATATTAGTAAAACGCAGCCTAAATGTATATTTACTCCCTAATTTCAGCGATCGAGATACCACCGCCGCAAGTCTGGAAACAGCCAGAGGAACATTCTGGCTGGCGTCGGCGTATCTTGGCCACGACCATCTTGGCCCTCTCCCGGGAGATACTCTGGAGAGACTGATAGCTGAATCACAAAGGCTCAACATCGGCCTCATCATCGGTAGTGACGCTAACGCCCACCATACAGTATGGGGTAGCACGGATATAAACGACAGAGGTGAGTCTCTTTTCGACTATATTCTTAACACTAACCTACTCGTAAGTAACGTTGGTAATGAGCCAACCTTTATTACTAAAAATCGACAAGAAGTTTTAGATATAACTCTTGTCTCCGAATTCATTAATAATAATATTTTAAACTGGAAGGTATCTAAAGATCATTCCTTTTCTGATCATAGATACATCCAGTTTGACTTTATAAATGAACCACCTTGCCAACCGATCTTTCGAAATCTGAAAAGAACAAATTGGCCAAAATATAAGAGAACGTTAAATAGTTTAATAAAACCTGAACTTTTTAATACTCCCTCCAACATCGAAGATCTTGACGACAAAGTCAATAATCTAACATTAGCCCTAAACAAAGCTCTAGATACTGCATGCCCTCTTATACAAGTAAGAGGTAAAAAGAAGCCACACTGGTGGAACTCAGGGCTGGATCCACTTCGAAAAGAATGCAGAAAACTCTTTAACAGAGCCAAAGCTTCTAGAGACATGTCTGACTGGGACTCATATAAAGAATCACTGAAGATTTATAAAAAAGAACTGAGGAAAACCAAACGATCGTCTTGGAGAAACTTCTGTAACAACGTGGAAGATTGCTCCGAAGCATCCAGGCTGCGCAAAATCCTCTCCAAAAATCCAATCATGCCAAACTGCTTGAAAAACAAGCAGCTTGGCTGAATCGAAGAATCGCTCAACTTGCTACTAGACGTCCACTTTCCTGGTAGCTCTAATATTATTAATAATATTGCATTTAACAATGGTGACAATACTCTACAACCCCCACAAGGTCTAGTCACTAGGGAAAAACTCAAATGGGCTATTAACAGCTTTAAACCATACAAATCTGCTGGTCCGGATGGTGTAATTCCAGCCGAACTGCAAGAAAATGCAAGTTTTCTAATACCCATCCTAGAAAACATCTTCAAGGGTTGCCTTAATTTGGCATACATCCCGATGTCTTGGAGACAAGTTAAAGTTGTCTTTATTCCAAAAGCTGGAAAATCCAGTCACGTTAACCCTAAAGACTTAAGACCCATCAGCTTATCATCATTCCTTCTCAAAACTTTTGAGCGTTTGATCGATATTTACTTAAGGGAAAGTATTGATAAGTCCCTCCTTTCAAAGGCTCAACATGCCTACAACAAAGGGAAATCAGTTGAAACGGCTCTACACAGTATAGTACGTACAATCGAATATTCCCTCCATCATAAAGAGTACACCTAAGTTGCCTTCTTAGACATAGAAGGTGCATTTAACAATGTCGACACATCTGCAATTGCACGTGTATTGACATCTCTGAAGGTAGATAAGTCGATCAGCGAATTGATCAATCAGATGCTGATAAGCAGGATTATCAATTCAAAACTGGGCGATTTTACTACACAAAGGGGTGTCAGCAGAGGTACGCCACAAGGTGGTGTCCTATCCCCTCTCCTCTGGAATTTAGTAATAAATGAATTACTAACTACTCTAGAAAGAGAGGGATACAGAGTGTTTGCCTATGCGGACGATGTTGCTATTGCAATAACGGGTAAACATCCCAATATACTAAAAGAACTCTTACAAAACGCTTTAAATAAGCTCACCAGATGGACTAATCGGTGTGGACTAGGTGTTAACCCTCAAAAAACCGACCTTGTCCTCTTCACAAGGAAATACAAAGTCCCACACATTGACCCTCCCCTCATAAACGGTGTACCACTTAAATTCTCTGATCAAGCAAAATACTTGGGTCTCATTTTAGATAAGAAATTAAGTTGGAAACCTAATATTCAAGAGAGAATAAACAAAGCCACAGTAGCCCTGTTCTCCTGTAAAAAGGCCATTGGTAATAAATGGGGCCTACAGCCCGAATTACGCACTGGCTATACATCTCGGTCATAAGACCGATCCTTACTCATGGAATAGTGGTATGGTGGACGGCGCTAGATACAGCGACAAATCGCGATAAACTCAGCAAAGTCCAACGAACAGCCTGCCTGTGTATGGGAGGAGCACTTCGCTCCACCCCCTCCGCTTCACTAGATGTTCTGTTCCATCTAATACCGCTGGACTTTTTCAGCAAGCAAACGGCCGCTAATACTGCCATACGGCTTCAGGCCTCCTCTCTGTGGATCAATAATGGAATTGGCCACACCACTATTTTGAACTCGTTCAGAACTATAAATAGTAATATTGACTACACCATACCCCATCCTCAGTTCAACAACTATAGCTTCAAAGTGACTATACCTCCCAGGTCTTCTTGGGAGAATACATCATTTTTGGACGATGGTCCTATAAACTTTTACACAGACGGATCAAAAACGGAGGATGGGGTTGGTGGTGGCGTATACTCAGATAGACTTAACTTAAGTCTCTCCTTTCGTCTACCCGATCATTGTAGCGTGTTCCAAGCTGAAATCCTGGCTATAAAAGAAGTCCTATCCTGGCTTAGAGAAAACGTAATATCAACAAATGATATACGCATCTTCTCGGATAGCCAAGCTGCGTTAAAATCCTTAGACTCTGTCTCTACAAATTCACTAACAGCCCTTAATTGTCGATCATCTCTTACGGAGATGGCTACACAGTTCAACATTCACCTTTTCTGGGTGCCGGGCCATAGAGACATTCCAGGAAATTGCAAAGCTGACGAACTTGCAAAAAGCGGAACAACTTTACCTCTGCTGGCTCACAATGCTAGCATAGGTATCCCCTTAGCTACATGTAAACTCATGCTAAAGCGAGATACCATAGAGAAAACAAACTTCAGGTGGAATAACACCACCACCTGTGTAGCGACTAAACGAATTTGGCCTAATCTTAGCGCCAAGCGCTCAAAACAATTAATCTCTCTGAGTAGATTGCACATTAGCTACGTTATAGGTGTCCTGACTGGGCACTGCTTAATAGGAAGACATGCTATTCGACTTGGAGCCCCTGCAAATGATTTTTGTAGGAGTTGCATGGACGAAGAAGAAGAGGAGACAATCTCTCATCTTCTGTGCACATGCCCTGCCTTATCACAAAGACGTAGAATCCACCTTGGAGACTACTACTTTAACGATACCAGTGATCTAAAAAAATCAGACATTACTTGTCTCCTACGCTTCATTCGAAGCTCCAATTGGTTCAACGAGTTAAGCTGATTAACTGATCCATGTGGTATCACAACGGACCATACTTTGGTCTAAGTGTGTTGGACGTCCCAAACCAACAGCCACTTTAACCTAACCTAACCTAACCTTTGCAATTCCCGATCTTATATAAAAAACAGTTTGATTTGATGCTATTATGCTTTTGCAAAGCAATTCGAAATCGAAATCCCGAAAAATTATATAAAATGAAAAATTGGCGCAAATTTTTCATTTTAGGTATATAATTTTTCGGGATTTCGATTTCGGGATTTTGGGTTTTCGGGATTGTGGGTTTTCGGGATTTTGGGTTTTCGGGATTGTGGGTTTTCGGGATTTTGGGTTTTCGGTATTTTGGGTTTTCGGGATTTTGGGTTTTCGGGATTTTGGGCTTTCGGGATTTTGATTTTCGGGATTTTGACCCCAACCCATTCTAATCTTGCCATTAAATATTTCTAACACATCAGGTTTTTAAAATATGCTTAGTTAAAAATTTTAAAAAAACAATCAAAAATGGTGTTTTTATTGCTAAGTTAAAACTCAAAATATCTCTTAACAATGTATACGTATGATGATTTTGCAAAGTAAAAATCTTTCTCTTCTAGATACAATTTATATCATTACTTAGTTTCTGGAAATTCCCATTAGTTATGATTCTTTATTTCACTCTATGATGTTTTGAAAAAAAAACCTTGAATTGTCTTGAAAAATACGGACTTAATTTTTAGTTTTTAAAATACGGGTGGAATCTTAATACTTATGATGGATTTTTGAAAATTATATGAAATAACATAAATATTTTTACTGAATATTGCAGAAAGTGATTCAAAATTTGGACACCCATCACGTTTTTTATGAAACAAGCTACTTCATAAATTAAGATACCCTCCAAAAGCCTCATATATGTATGTTGTACATATGTACGTGTTTTTTCGAATTTTAAAAAGTATTATCTCAAAAACCTGACGTGATACATTAATTTTGCAGTCGAATTTAAACTAAGGTCATAAGAACCTATTGAAAAAGTGCAATTGCAAAAATAAATAAAATGCACGACTGGGTCGCACGAACTTGCTCCTGTATTCAAAGAGTCTGTTTAAAAAAGTATCTATGTATATAAGATTTAAAAATATACCTGTAAAATAAGTTTGTCTTCAAAGATATAAATGCCATTTGATTTGTCGAAAAAAACCTCCATTTTTCAATTTTTTTGGGAGGGGGTTACATTCAATACAGTTAAAATAATTAAAAAAAAAATAATTTAAGATTCAAAATTTTACCTAAAAACTAAGTTTGTCTTCAAAAATTTGAATGCCATTTTATAAATAAAAAATCCCTTGATTTTTCAAAAAAATTTTTCGAAAATCGTTAGAGCGGTTTTTTTTTAAATTAATTTTTTATATATAAAATTTTTCAATTTTGTTCTTAAAATATTTTTGGTATGCAGTTGTTTAGTGATTGTAAATATACGCTCTACATTTGAATTTTGTAAAAAAATATTAACCCGTTTTTGAGATATAGAATTATGAAAAAAAAAAATTCAATATTTTTTTAAAAATCCAAACAAAAATAAATTGCACTTTTGATAATCAAATATTGTTAAAGCAATATAAGAGCTTATTCACAAAAAAAATTATTGAAATCAGTAAATAAGTTGCTGAGAAAATTAAAAAACAAAATAACGGTTCTATGAGCGGTACCTTTTCTGAGCAATACAAAAATATGTTTTTCTTATTAAAAGAAGCCAAGTTAAAAAATAAAATGTTAGAGAAAATTAAAAAAAAATCTATCGGTTTGTTTTTGAGAAAATTAGAATTATCGTTTTTTGACCAAAAAAATTGTATGGGGGCCACTGTTAGTTTTGATCTTAAAAAAAAAAATGAAAAAAACGCCTAACGCGAATCTGCTCAAAACCTTAACTTCCAAGTTTAAATTCAATCGACCCAATGGTTTAGGCTGTAGGAGCGTGGACAGACAGACAAATTTTGCACGAATGCAAAATTTGCCATATAGTTCCTATATGTCGCAAGTAAAAATATGGCCTCAAGTCTTGAGAAAAAATTAAAACAATATCTGACTTCCCAGTGAGTGTAAATATTATCGCAATATTATAAGAGTTTGATTCAAAACAGATCTGCTTTCAAATGTTTCATATTTTTCCTATCAGAGGATTGCTTGCATTGATTGTTCTGAAAAATTGACTTGAGAATTTGAGCTGTATATTTAAAATGATTAAAAATCGAATACTTAAGTGAGCTGTGTCAATCATTCGTTTTAAAATATGTAACGGTCGTATGTCGTTCAAGTTAATGATTCGTTCTTTTCAACTGTTAATTTTTGCAATTATAGTTAAATTTGTCAATCATTTTTATACATATAATTTTTTAACTTTTTAAAATCTTTATTTAAAAACGACGCACGAATATAAGTTATAACAGAGTTTTTGAGACACTTAGATACAAGACAGTAGATACAAGGTATGACCGTACGATAAGAAACTTACCAAAATTCAAGTTTACTCGTATTTTCGATTTAATTTCGTTCCTATTCCACTCTTGATTCCACTCTTCTTTTAATTAATTAATTAATCAATCTTTTTGGTGAATGATTCAAAAGGAGGGAAACAAATTCCATTGACACTTTAAATGCCTTATACTATTTTCCTCAATATTTAACAATTTTGTGCAAACTGGCTATTACAACAATTTAAAACTTTAATTTCAAAATGGAAAAAAAATGCCTTCAAAATTGTGATTATTTTTAACGCCTTTTAACTCAGATTAATTCTTTTGTTAAAAAAAATAGCAAAATATATCCTAGAGAAAATATCTTAATAAGGTAACGTTTGATTATAGACTTTATTTTTAAATATTTGCTGAAATTTGAATTTGAAATAACAGCATGGTGTAAATTATGTTCAATTATATTATATGTATTTATTTGAAGTCCCATATTCCACTTCCTTAAAAAAAAGTTACTAAACATCAAGACATAATTAAATCGTATTTAAAGTGCATCATCATGTTCAAAGTCTGCTGCAATCAGTGTTTTGTTTATTATTTGACATTTTCGCGTGACAGCCGTGACGTGGCAAAGGAGGAACCTATGTTCGTCCAAAAACTGAACTAAGTTTTCTAAAGTGATTTTTTTAGCCAATCTATAGAACTTTATGATTACCATCGTCGTCATCATCATCATCATCATCAAAAGCGGTATAAAACCCCTCCTTTTAAAGTGTCACATAAAAAAAAGGTTCAAACAAGTCTCAATCAGTGACAAAGGCGGTATAGCGTAAAAATCATTAGGGGGGTTGGAAAGTGGATGTGACTGTCATAAGCCATTATACATTACTCATCGCATTGACTCCTAATGTTCATCGAATTTAAAATTTTCCAGCATAAAGCGGATGGTTTTTCACACCCCTTATCGACTCGAGTTTTACATCACTAATTTAGAATTCATGAACCACTATTCGGATTCTGCATGTTTCAATTCTCGTTTTTCGTTGCTAGCTGCTAGCTGCTCGTGTCTCAGTCTCAGATGCAACGTGTATCCTTAATCAATAGCAATATAGTGAAGCTATATTTTGCGCAGTTAAACATCATGTGTGGTGTGTGTCGTCACGGGCTCGGGCTCCAGCTCCAGCTCCAGCTCCAGCTCGGTCTCGGTGCTGTAACCGTTACGTATGTATGTATAGTATATAGCCATCACCATCATTTTGTTATCCTTTCTAATTTGTGATTTACATTATCATTCGCCACACATGCGGAGATAGCTATAGCCAGAAGTGTGATGAAGCGATTGTGGATTGAAAGAGTGGAACAAGCCTGGAGTTGGGGTTTATGGATACCTTCTTAGCCAACGCGCACATTGATTTGTGTACGTGCTGTTATCATCCGTCCAACTTGCAACATAATTTTTCATTTTATGAATATGTAATACCCTTGCAAGTTTGCAATGCAAGGGGGTTCAACATCAAAGCCAAAGCCAAAGCCATCACCGTCAGCTCCTATCTGCTGCTGCTGCTGCTGCTTCTACTTCCTGATTCGATTCTCCATATTACCCTAACCCGGTGTCATCCTCTTGGTGCTATTCAACCGTTTGCCTGCTCGCCCAATTGATCCCAGTTCAACTTTCACACGTACGCAGATAAATCGTGTGCCTTTGCTTTGCCTTCGAAAGCTTATGTTTATGTCCCTCACTTGCAGCAGAAGGAGCAGCAGCATCATCAGAAGCAGTAGCGCAATAGCATATTGAAGTCTGCCTCCACTGCATAACTCGGTTATGGGATTGTGGGGTATTTGGTTGGCTGGTCTGGTAGGACACCGACACGAGCACCAAGCATTGCGAAACTCAAAACTATTTTTGTGTGCAAAACATGTGGCTGTTGCTCAATATGCTGCAAAAATGCGCTGCGCTGTTTCTTACTGGTTTTTGGTCTGGTGTATTGGGGTGCTGGCTATGGTATCTTTCATGCTACTGCTGCTATTGGCATCGCCTGGACCTGCATTGGAATTTATTCTGGAGTTTGACTCTGAATTTGAAATTACGTAATTATATTAGAATCATGCACTTGTTGCCCTTAAGGACATCACCAAAGGATCCACAACTAACTCTGATACAAGGGTGCTTGGTGCTTGCTTTCGTTAAGGTTCTCTACTCCCGCAGAGAGTACCTACGAATGCCTTCGATATACAGTGGAGTGGAGTAGAGTGGATAGATGGTTTGGCAAGAAGATTCTTTGAGCCCTGGGTTTTGACGAGAGGAACACACAACATATGTACATTTATGTAGTACTATAAGTACGAGTATGTTAAGTCAGCAAGGACATGAATAATTTAGAAGAAAGAGTTGTTGTTGTTGTGTTGGGTGTTGTTTGTTGTTTGGGAGAAACTTTCAAAGTTACTGATCAATTTTGCACACACTTTCGAAAATAAAGTTTATCATCGAAAGAGATTAATAGATGTTGCCATGTGAGTGATAGCTGCAGTTTGGAAAATCACTTCGAACTTAAATGAAATTTATGTGGACAAACTCAGATTATGTCAGCGCAGCGTATTGGGTAAAATGAAAGTATCATTAAGTAGTTTCTTGGGACTTACTCGTATGCTCATAACACAAGTAGATATTAATGCTTTGTCTTATTCACATTTTGTATAAGTTCTGTCTTCTGTTCGAAAGTTCTTGTTTGTTGTAAATTTTGACCAAAATGGAACCTAAGGCTTGTATTTCAATATGTATAAAATAGTTTATCATTTTAAAATAGATTATAAAATTAAAGTCAGTTTCTAACAGCTCCAGAGCGCATTTAACCTTCACCTTCTGGGTCACTTAAAATTTGTATGTGTGTTTGCAAGTCAAAACATACATTTCGGAAAGTTGTAGTCTGTAAAAAGTTGAGTTCTTGTGATTGGCACGAAATCGAATGCCTCAAACTGACATTTTTACGAAACATTGCCCGAATAGCTAACCTATAAAAAACTATCATTTAAAAGTGTTAATGGACGCAATAACCTTCCATTAAATTTCTAATAGTGTATAAAACCTTATTCTTTATGGGGATTGCAATAACTATAACCCTGGTCGGCAAAATTACGTTTTTTTTTCGGGAGGACAAAACAATCAATACCTTAATTTGAATCTCGAATTTAAATTTGTTTATCACATCAGGTTTTGAAATATGCCTCTTCTAGATAATTTTTAATCCATTTTGTATCTCAGTTAGTTTCTGGAAATTCTCATTAGTTATGATATGATTCTTTATTTGACTCTATGTGAAGTTTTGAGCAAACCTTTAATTTTTATATTTTTATAGTTTTGAGAAATACGTTTTGTCGTCAATTCGAAACAAAACTTTAATTTTAACTATTTTTAAAAAGGGTGGAAAATTTAGTTTTCCGTCGGCTATTTGGTCACTTTATTTTGGTAAAGAAAACAAATTCTTTAACTTGTCCCGACGTTTCGGCAAGGATTGTTGCCTTCTTCAGGGGAATTTCAAGTTTGAAGTTATGTCATTAAATCTAAATAGGATATAATTATTATAATTATAAAAACTGTAGCAACTTCGTATGAAGATTTGTCTTAATTTGAAAATACAAAATTTGTACAGTTTTTATAATTGTAATTATATCCTATTTAGATTTAATGACATAACTTCAAACTTGAAATTCCCCTGAAGAAGGCAACAATCCTTGCCGAAACGTCGGGACAAGTTAAAGAATTTGTTTTCTTTACCAAAATAAAGTGACCAAATAGCCGACGGAAAACTAAATTTTCCACCCTCAATATAACACTAAAATTGGTCAATACAACAAATCATATTTTTAAAAAGGTTTGAAAACACCCGTTTTCAACATTATTTTTGCAATGTATTCCAAAAAATTGATACAGTAAAATTTCTTAAGCGGTCCCTAGACGCTCAATATGTTATTGGCTAGGCGCCCCGGGCGATTCAATGTTTTATACAATAATTTAGTTGAAAGCTGACACTTGTGTATTGTAGACAACATGGTGAGTGATGCTTTCTTTATGGATGCTGCTTTGCAACGTGAAAGGTTCCTCAAAGTTTCAAAAAAACTACATCGTGTTAAAATAACACTATGTCGTCTAGAATTGTACCACTTTTTTCAGAATCCGAATTTTGTTAACATTCCTTTCTATAATTAGTGCGCATGGAATTAAATTTTTGTATTACTTGCTGTTTATCAGCTTCGGGATCTCTTTCGAGACATACATATACATAGGTACTATATGGCAAGTATTCCAATCATACAAAATTTCGAACTCGAGATTTTAATCAAACATGATATAACGATGGTAGAGAAGTCGAAAAAAGTCGGTCCCCCGATTCCGTCCGTCTGTCTTTCTGCCCTCGCCCCTACATCCCAAATCATTCGGTCGATTGACTTCATCATCAAAGTTTTCGAGATGCCTCCAAAAAAGGATTCAAAGTCCTCGGCTAAACAGCCACAGAAGACACAAAAGAAGAAGGAAGGTGGAGGCGGTGGCAAGGCCAAGAAGAAGAAGTGGTCCAAGGGTAAAGTGAGGGATAAGTTGAACAACCAGATCCTCTTCGACGAAGCCACTTACGAGAAATTGTACAAGGAGGTGCCACAATACAAATTGATCACACCATCAGTTGTTTCTGAACGTTTGAAGATCCGTGGTTCATTGGCCAAGAGAGCTTTAGTTGAATTAAGAGACAAGGGTCTGATCCGCCAAGTTGTCCAACATCATTCTCAAGTTATCTACACTAGGGCTACCAAGGGTGATGATATGCGTAAACCCTGAAATGATGTACAAAGTCAAATTTGTATTTTAAGGGATAATAAACTCGTCAAATTTGGAAATAAAGGTTTTGAGCCGATCCGCGTTAGAAGTTTTTTTTCATATTTGTAAGACTACAGATAACATTAGTCCCCATACAAATTTGTTGGCCAAAAATAGAAAATTTAAATCTACCAAAAATAAACCGATAGAGTTTTTAAATGTTCATTAACATTTTTAATCTTAATTTGGCTTCTTTTGTATTGCTCCAGAAGGGCACCCCATAGAACCCCTATTTCGTTTCCGTCTTAAGTTTTCTGAAAAGCCAATGAACCGATTTCAAAAATGTTTTTTTATGCACAAGCTTTTATCCTGTCTGAATAATATTTGATGATCAAAAATGTTATTGTATTTATTTTTGATTTTTAAAAAAATATTAAATTTTGTTTTCGAAATTTGATATACAGTTTTTGGTGTTTATATTCCACAAAGCCGGCAGAGTCGCAAACACGCCGATACATTATATATATAATTATTTTAACTGAATATTGAAGAAAGGGATTAAAGATTTGGAAAACCATGACGGATTTTATTGAAAAAAGCTATTTTATAAATTTAGATAGCCTCAAAAAGCCTGGTAAATGTGTTTTTCCTTATTTTAAAAAGTACTCGTAATATCTCAAAACCTAACGTGATACTATGGTTTAATAACTATGGAACAATTCGTCGTTCAAGTGGCTTTGCATTAGCTGATTCTATCGACCTAATTTCCCAAGACCTTGTTGATGTTTTCGGGCTGTAGGCCATGTTGTGTTTGGATGATAGCTCCTACAGCTCTTTAACGCCCGCCCAAAGTGAACCGAAAAGTTTTTCTTAGTCTCATTATTGAAAAATAATCCAATTATTTCAACACCCCATAACCCTCACCAAATTATCACTCTGTTGATGAATCGGTTTTTCTACAATATCGTACAATTTTCCAAGCACGATATATTCTGATTGGATTTTGTAAGCGAACAAAGCGAAATCTGCAGAGTACTCCTCAGTCAAGTACGTGAAATGTTGAGCTGTTGACATCGATAGCGGGTTGATGTTCGCGAATTGAGGCTCAAACTTTCGGTCTCAGCTACAGAAGTTACACTTTGGTCTGTGATCACCGTGCAACAACGAGGACCGTGAGTGTTGTTGTACACAAGAATTCCAATCTCACGAACTTTTTTGCACAAATATGTGTACAGCAGCCGTGTTCCTGCTAAAACTCTTTTCACTGCTCTTTCACTTTGGAAATAAGTTTTCAATATTTCACAATGTTGTTCAAGCGTAAAGCCACTCATTTTGAGTGAGAAACACCCGTCAGTGTGAAAATAACCTTTGATTTAAAAATAAACCACAATGGGGACCAGCCTGACTATAAGTATATTTGCAGAGTCCTGTCTTAAACTTTCCCGTCTTTCCTTCAAAAGTTCTCAAGTACTTATTTTGTTTGTTTTTGTATTCATCCTTCCATTTCTCCAATTTCTTATATTGAAAAGATCACGATTACAAGAGTAAAATCAAACATATTCTTGTATAACTATATACTCCGTTTTTACATGTATTTGAAGTCCATTCTTAACTTAACAATGAAGCACTTTGAAAGGTTCTCTCAAAATCTGTTTATTCACGCATTAAGCTCACTCTAGAACCTAGATTACCATAAAATGCACAAAAACCTCATTCGCCATATTCCTTCCATTGCTGGAGTTTCCACCCAAAAAAATAAAACTATCTATATGTATAAAGTTTGAGTTTTACAAAATTTTGTTGACTTTAGTGCTGGCTCTTCGTAGGTACTTATGTACTACTCGTATATACACATTTCTATATGTTTAAGAAGATAAAGCGCGTAAATTTTCCAATGCAAAGAACACCACACCAGCAATTTAAAAAACTTTCTTTTTCATTTAAAAAAAAAATGAAATAAAAATGAAAAGAATTCGAATGTACTGGCTTTTTCAATGGAACTATCGGATTAAATTTTAAATCCTTATTCAGAAGTTTAGGTGCACATTTTCTTCCTTATTGTGCATTTTTAAACTACTTCTCTTTTTCTGCTCCCACACCACATTCTCACAGACCTAAACTAAGGAGCCCATTTGAAAATGAAAATATATACATACGAGTATCTTATAATTCTATAAAGTCGTAAATTTTTCTGCTTTTGAATATTTTACATAAAACAAAAGAATGAATAGAAAATTTAAATTTCAAAAATGAAATCCTCAAAAAAATAAAGGAAAAATATCCTGTTCATAGGTATCAAAAGATGAATGAGGCTCTAATCCTTCTCGACTTTGAGTTGAGACTAGGATACGTATGGTGAGAAAAAAGTTTCCAAGGGATTAAGTCATAAGGTAACTATGCACTAAGGATATTTGTGGTGAGGCAAGAACAGTTGCGAATTTAATAAGCAAATTTTGAAAAAAGGCCCACCAGGCCTTGACTTCACAGATAGATAAATCCATTTTCGCAGTTTCATATGATTTTGACTTTTATATTTTTTTATAACTGGATCAATTCCGGGGATCCATTAGAAGTATGTTAAGTCAGGCCTTAAATGTTATTTTCGTCAATTTCCTTAAGTTCCAATATCTTTCAATCACGAAACAATTTTCGCCCTCAAAAATGAGCCGCCCGAACATAGGTAATCTGTCTATGATGCCAACATGGTTGGAAAAATGGTACTTTACCATAGGTATATGTTCAGTATTCATTTTATGAAGTGAGGGCATCTCTACCTACCGAACATGCATGTTAAGTTTTCAAGGGATGTGGAGGGGTATTTTAAATAAATGTTAGTTTATAAAGTTTAATTTCTGCTTCCCTTGAAGACAAAACTGATTTTTAGGTTCTCTATATCAGGGTTGTCGTCGTCGTTGACGTTGGTGATAAGATATCACAGAGCCTTTTTTAATAGCTTTTACTGCATTTGGTCCAGGCCGGATATACATATTATATTACATACCTTACCTACATATATGTTTTTAGGTTTAATTAAGCACTGACATATGATATAGTAGGAAGAGTTTTGCGGAATAAAAACAAAAAAGTTTATGCAAAAGTTGACCATAAAAAGTCTATTATTTAAACTTTAAGTAAATTGATAACTCTGTCATTTATAAAAGTTTGTATAGTAGGATTTGATAACTTTTTTTTGGAAATAGATTTATTGAACTGAACAAAGGTTATTAATCCTCAGTTTGTTAAAAGATTTTAAGGTTTAAGAAAAAAAATTAAATTTAAATGGAAACCAAAATTTATATTTAGATACTATATCATTCATTTTAGTTAGTAATACATTTTTAGACAACAAAATTAAATATTAAAATAAATAAATTCACTCTTTTTCCAGTAGTTACCAGTAGAAAATAAAGCTACTTGCGTGCATGAGTACATCTCATGAAGGGTTTTTAAAATTAATCATGCTGCTTTCGGTTTCGAATGCAATTATTCTGCAAAAAAAACTGGAGTTAAAAATATTGACACTATGGTATAAATATAACCAAACTTCTACAGCTGATGCGAATCATCACCAGATATTTCGCCAGTAACCGGATAAAGGCGAAAAAATAATGAAATATTTTGTGTTGTGAAATATAATAAATGTAATCCAAGTGACATAAGGCCACATTTCAAGAATTGATCTTATTCAGCTTTTGTAAAATGCATTAAAGCCAATTTCCAACAGTTCGTCTTATAACACTTGAACAAAGTGAAGTAAGGCCTATGGTGTGCTCTGGCAGGGTGGCAGTATGCCCCTCTTACATACCACAACGTAAAAATAAGCTGGTCTTATTTTTCAAAATAATTTGGCAGTATTTCACTTTGCCAATAGTGAAATAAGCAGTTGATCACTTTTTTCTTATTTCTTGGCGCCGAACTATTTAAAATGAAAGATCAAAAGGCAAAAAAACAGCTTTCTGAAATACATAAAGAAATTTTTAAAAATTGACTGTCCATTTTAAACAAAATTTGCATTGAATACAAATACTGATGAAGCATTTCGCTGTGCGGCCTAGCAAAAATCAAACTAGCGGATGGTACAATTCGGTGTCGGAAACAATTCTGTTAAGCTATACCTCAAGACTTTTTCTTATCTGTTATAAAAAAATTTGCTTTAAACTTAAACAGATTCGATTTTATATATTGGAACAGATGCTGGTAAAACATTTCTGTCTTATTGCTTAGCATGGGTAAGCCTAACGGAACTAAAAAAATATAGAATTAATAAAAAGAAATCTCGAATCGTTTTAGTTTTTTTTTAATCTTTTATAATAACAACTCAAAACTAATTTTCGCGAAAAATTAATACAAATTCGAAAAAAAATATTTTTATAAAATATCAGTTGAAAATAGCTGTATCGGATTGCTCGCCAATCAATTTTGTAATTATTGAAGAAATGAAAAGCGTACATGCAAAATTATTTGACATGACATTCACAATTTTAAAAATGTCTGAAACATCTTTGGGGGGTTTAGGAACTTTTGGAAATTATCGATTTTAAATGTTTATTAATTGTCTTCGAATTTTTCCAAACGGAACCGACGCACTTTCAACGTGATTTGCCAAAACTCTATCGAACACATGTCGAATATCGTTTCGTTTTAATGAACTATTGGGACAATAATTATCTCATTAACAAGTTTCATATTTTTATTCACATCTTCCTGGTTGGCGTGGTTATGAATTTCACTTTGTTTGGAAATTCGAGCAAAACATTCATTATCAAAATCGATCAAGAACACTTTCAAAAAGCGAAATAAGGCTACCTTATTTTAAATTTTCAATTATTTTCACTTTATCAAAGTGCAATACAGATAATTTTTGAAAGTTGGCCTTATTTTACTTGGACTTATTTCACGGCAACTTTATTTTGAAGCAATTATCTGTTTGTTTTTGATCTCAAAATACAACTTTAGGGTCCGAATACTAAATACAAGTTATTTTTTAAAGTGCTGCTCTAAGGGCCAAGCTGCGAAGCGACGACGAATTGAATGGTCGTTCACTTTCAATCAATCTTTGTGCAGAAATCTCCACAGGCTACTTCCTTAGAAACGTTGTACTGCGTTGAAATTATCTAAAAGCTTCGGGCTTCGTGATATGAAATATAAAAAACGCGATGAATGAGTAAAACCAATATTAATTCTAAAAAAGAGGCTGGGATGCAACCCACACTGATAACTTCCCATTCCGTCTGTCGATTTGTTTTGCTTAAAAGTTTGTCTATATGTATCAACTTTTACCAAATTTGCGTACTATTTTTTGTAGATTTTATTTTTTTTATGAAAAAACGGACTGTTGGATTTTTATAAAAAAATTACTGAATATCGAAAACAATATTTTCTGTTAAATAAAATAAGTTTGAAGGCAATATTTGTAATTTTTGAAAAACTATTTGAGTCGAAAGTAAATTTTTACCAAGTTTTAGTATTGTTTTTTTAGGTTTTTATTTTTTGTAAAAAAAACTGTCAATTCGACTTTTCTCAAAATTTTATCTTATATTTCTTATAAGTTAAAATTGGTTAGAAGCCATTATCTCAAATTTTTGAAAAGATATTTGAGTCCAAAATCAATTTTTGCCAACTTTTATTATTTTTTTTTTTTGTAAAAAAAACTGTCAATTCGATTTTTCTCAAAATTTTATCGAATGTTGAAAACAATATTTCTTATAAGTTAAAATTAGTTAGAAGCTATTATCTCAAATTTTTGAAAAGATATTTGAGTCGGAAATCAATTTTTACCAACTTTTGTTAATTTTTTTGTAGGGTTTTAATTTTTTGTACAAAAGCTGTCAATTAGATTTTTCTCAAAATTTTACTGAATGTTGACAAAAATATTTTTTGAAAGATAAAAGTAGCTTAAAGCCAATATCTCAAAGTTTTGAAAAGATATTTGAGTCGAAAATCAATTTTTACCAACTTTTTTTAGGTTTTTATTTTTTTTTTTAAAACTGTCAATTCGATTTTCCTCAACATTTTTCAGAATGTTGAAAACAATATTTCTTATAAGAAAAAATAAGTTTGAAGCCTTAATCTCAAGTTTTTGAAAAGATATTTGAGTCGAAATTCAATTTTTACCAACTTTGAGTAATATTTTTTTAGGTTTTAGGTTTTTATTTTTATAAAAAAACTGTCAATTAGATTTTTCTCAAAATTTTATCAGATGTCGAAAACATTATTCTTCGTTGCACAAAATTGTTTTGGAGATGAAATCATATTTTAGTCGTAAAATTTTCGAGGTGACAAAGTTTTGTTTCAGTTTTTTTGATTTATAAAAAACCGTTAATTGGATTTGTTTCCAAAAATATACTTGTTTTGTATCACGTAACAATATATAATATAACATTTTATTCAAGTCTCTAGCGTCATTGGTTCATGAGATATTTAGGTTTAACCAAAATGTTCAACTTTTTTTTTAAACTGCTATGGTAAAAAAACAACCCATGCAATTTTCTTGAGAGCCCTTTCTGCATCTTTCTGCATTATTATCTGTATAACAAAATTTATTTGAAGTCGATATCTCTTCTGGTTCTTGAGCTATGGACGACGAAAAAAACGTCGCGAACGAACGTACGTACACACGCACGCACAGACATCTTTCTAAAAATCTTTTATTTTCGACTCTAGGGACCTTGAAACGTCGAGAAATGTCAAAATTTTCAATTCGACAAATCGGACCCATTACAATAACTTCCTATGGGAAGTTAACAAAAACTTCTAAACTTTCTAAGAAAATCGTAAATAATTCTTTCATCAAGCTTAAACTCAAGTTTGTCAACTTATTTTGCATTCAAAATAAATATTTTCTACCCATGAACAGCTGAAATTCTTAATTCTGAATTCCACAAAATTGCATTTCAAGAAGTCCAAGAGTATTCAAGGAATATTAAATAGGGTGTGAGTGTAATAAATTAGAGATATCAACAACAAAAATATGACCAAGGAGCATGTAAACTGGGACAAAATTTCCAGCCACCGAAACTATTTCAAAATACATACATACATACCTACTTTATTTCATACCGCAAATAAAACCAGGGAGAAGTTGGTCAATCAAAATGCTGTTGTCGCGTGAATGCCAAACGTATTTTCGCTGCAGTGCATTTTGTGGAGCGATGCACAATGCACATTTGCATACAATATACACGCGCTTCGGCGGGCGGCAGGGTTTCTCATTTACAAGGTATACGTGATTGTATCTGGTGCTGGTGCTGGTGGTGGCAGCGAATGTCCTATTCATTGCATTGCATTGGTGCGATTAAAGATAGAGATACAACATACTCACTAATTTATGCCACCCGGTTTTTGCTAGCGTGCTCGTAAATAATTTATTCGCGTTCCATCGAGTGGAACTTCTTAAAGAGAAGTTTTTCAAAACCCCATATTCATCAGAAGTTTTGTGCGCATCTTATCTGGCTTCTTTTTTATAATGGAATATGAATGAATGTCATAGTTTTGTGTTTTTTGTCTTCAATTTTCTTTTTTGAACTTTGGAAAAATATTCAACTAAGAAAAGCGCAGTGAGGCTGGCACGTCTTCATTTAACCATATTCCAGTGCAAGTGTAAGAGAACTTAAGAAGACCTGGCTATAACAAGGCTATACACTATCATCGGAGCAAAAATATTCAGGCCAAGCCTAGAGCCAAACCGAAGTCACCAAACTATAAACGCGTATCTTGTATGTATATCCCTTTGAATAAGCGACAAAATTAAAACTATACGAGTCTGTGTGCAAGGGGGAGGTGAGTGGAGAGGTCAAAATTATATTTAAACCAAAGCGAAACTTTCGAGTTTCCCAGCAAGGACATGACACTATAGAGATGAATAGGCTCTTCCATGCAAAGATGTTCGGGATTCAGGAATTCGCTTTTATTATTTATGGGGAAATATCAGCGCGCGGCGCGGTGGTTGCTTGGCGGTAAAATCAGTACGGTACGACAACAAAAACATGGAAAAGACACCATATCGAACAATCCCACTTAATGAGCAGATAATATGAATTTATTATTGGTTTTATGACGTTCCCAGCATAAGAAGCTATCTATCCATTCCACATTCAGAAGCGGCATCAGAGGCAGAGGGGTGGTTGTGGCATTTATCGGGGCAGATTGTAAAAATAAATCACCCTACCACTTTGCAACACACCGATACCGCACGTTCACATACTCGTATACTCGTACTATGGTATTACCAGGTTTTGGGTTGGTTTATAATGACGCAAAGGCAGACGAGGCGACTCTGGCTCTGGACTGCCTTTTGGAAGCTTTTATATTTTTCAGTAAGCTGGAAGTTGAAATTAGAAGCAAAACTTTGCCAGGAAGTGGTTTTACGGTCAAGACGTGACTTCAAATTGGAAACATATACTCGTATATCGGAGTTTTAGGTCAAATTTACTGATGGCCACTTATGATTTTAAAGTCCACCGCAGTCAGGTCCAGGTTTTGGCGATAAGCTCTTTGATCATATTTTAATATGTCCTGATTTTCGCTATGTACACAGTTCCACTGTTATATATTCTGACGGTGTGTGTATTAAACTGGATGTTAATTTAAGTTGACGGATATTAATCAGCGTTAGGCGAGCGAGGCTAATGACGGCAAAGAGTGTGCGATCTAAAGAGATAAAGTTGAATCCTGTCCGGGCATCATCGTAAGGTTTATTTACTGACATTTAATGGCAAGAAAGACACCTGCCTGCTTGGCTTAGCTCTATATTTTCAGTTTAATGAGCTCTTGGTTAGACAATGGGTCACAATCGCCATCGTCAACGTCATCGCCATAGAAGCTAAATGGCAGTTATTCTCATCATCATTTGGTTTTGCTCAATATACGACAGGAGTACTTACCTGCTCTATAAGTTTGGGATAAGGCACGATGACAAATCACCTAGTATTTGAGCTACCTATGCAGGTGTTAATTGGGTGTTAAGGTAGTGCACAAGTCAGTTATACATATAGGTACTCGAATATGTACACAATAATTCTTTTAAGATTTTTTATTCACAGCAAACGTTGGTTATACAGGGTGCATAATACAACTAACAAGGGAATAATGGCTTAGCCATTGACCATCGCCATGTAACCATGTCCATAACAACAAGTAGAAAAGTTGCTCAATTATTTATCAGGGTTCTGATACTGACCACTTAAGTTTACTAGCTAGGGTTTTGTTTTATTGTTTTATGTCCTGGCAGTTGTGACTGTGATGTTGTTTTAAATGATATGGAAAACGTTGGGCTTGTTTTATTTTTTTTGTTTAACAGGTATATTTATCATATCTATGGAAAATTTATACTGAGAGCTTAACGTGAACCACAAAAGAATTATGCATATACGTTTTCTTTTCGTTGGGCTTTCAAAATATATTAATTTGTATTCTAAAATTGGTAAGCTTGGTTGAAGTGTGACTTTTAATGTTCTTGTCTCGATTTGATACATACTTTTTTCCTAAATTAATGTTAATAGAATATTTAAGTTAAAACGGACAACGTTCAAACATTAACCTAACTCTTAATGTAAGATATTTGTATTGTATTGAATTATTTAAGCAGGATAGAAAAGTTGGTCATAGATAAAACATATAGAGAAAAAGAGTAAATCCCGAAAATAGATACTGGTGGGACTTTTAATACATGGATTGCGAAATTAAGCACTTCTCAGCGTGAGTAAGTTCAATTAAAAAAAGAGGCTGGGATGCGACCCACACTGATAACTTCCCATCCCGTCTGTCGATTTGTCTTGCTTAAAATTTTGTAGGTTTTCGTGTTTTGTTAAAAAAGTTGTTGTTGAATTATTCTTAAAAATTTAAAAATTACCAACAATATTTTGAATATAATGAAATAGTTTGATTTCTAAATCTATTTTTGCTAACGAGATTTTTAGTCGAACAACAAATTTAGTAGCATTTCTTAAAAGTTTTTATTTCTTATATAAACAAATACAATTTGGATGAATGAAATTAATTTGAAGTCAACATCTTCTATTGCTTACGAGATATCGAGAACCGAACATCAATTTTTACCAAAT
The DNA here is from genome assembly GCA_951509635.1 of Eupeodes luniger. NCBI lineage: Eukaryota > Metazoa > Arthropoda > Insecta > Diptera > Syrphidae > Eupeodes > Eupeodes luniger. The sequence goes on along the minus strand of OX608075.1, from coordinate 74,314,887 downwards.
TTTTGTATGAAAAAATTGACTGTTGGATTCTTATAAAAAATATACTGAAAGTCGAAAACAATATTTTCTGTGAGATAAAATAAGTTTGAACCCAATATTTTAAATTTTTGAAAAGATATTTGAGTCGAAAATCAATGTTTACCAACTTTTAGTAATGCCTTTTTTAGGTTAAAAAAAAAATTGTCAATTCGATTTTTCTCAAAATTTTACCGAATGTTGAAAACAATATTTTTCAAAAGATAAAATTAGTTGGAAGCCAATATCTCAAATTTTTTCTTTTAAGATAAAATTAATTGGAAGCCATAATTTCAAATTTTTGAAAAGATATTTGAGTCGAAAATCAATTTTTACCAACTTTGAGAATTGTTTTTTTTTAGGTTTTTATTTTTTTTATAAAAAAAGCTGGCAATTCGATTTTTATCAAAATTTTACCAGATGTTGAAAACGCTATTCTTCGTTCCACAAAATTGTTTTGGAGATAAAATAATTTTTTGTATGTAAAATTTTCGAGGTGATACATTTTTTTTCAGTTTTTTGATTTACTATAAAAAACCGTTAATTGGAATTTTTTCCAAAATTATGTTTGTTTGTTATCACGTTACAATATATAATATAAAATTTAATTCAAGTCTCTAGCGATATTAATTCGTGAGATATTTAGGGTTAACCAAAATTTTCACCTTTTTTATGCTATAGTAAAAAAAACATCCACTCAATTTTTTTGAGAGTCCTTCCTGCATTTTTATCTTCATAACAAAATTTATTTAAAGTCGATTTCTCTACTGGTTCTTGAGGTTTGGACGACGAAGAAAACGTCGTGAACGTACGGATGTACAAAATCTCTAAAAAAATTGTATTTCGATTTTAAGGACCTTGAAACGTCGAGAAATGTCAACATTTTCAATTCGACAAACCGGAACGATTACAATAACTTCCTATGGGAAGTTAATAAATAAATTAGGTGACGCAACAGTCCGTAGAGAACCAGGTCCTAGTGACCTACAACTCTCAACCATTTCTGTGTGCGAGAAATCTCAGGGATGGAGGGGACCTTCAGTTTTAAGCCGAATCAGAACGGCTTATTTGAAAAAGCACTTTTCATGACAAGAACATTACTCTTGGATTATTCCTCGTCGGAGGCAGTACCCGTGAAAAAACTTTTGGTGGCACAGTCAGGGATTGAACGCAAGACCTCTGGCATGACATTCTTACGCACTAACTATCACGGTAACTCAGTGTTAGTAATTATACTGCAAATAATTAAGGGATCGGCAGAAGAACAAACTATCAGTTTTCAACTTGCCTAACAATAGCTGTGAATCGAAGAAACTCTTTATTTCACCAATTCAGTTGTTAAGGAAATAGGACATTGTCAACTTGTCGTAAAATAAGGACTCAAAGTTATTTGTTCAGGACTTTTTTCGTATTCTAATCTCAGAAACTGTTGATAAACAAATAAAGCATGAAAAATATTTGCTTTTTAATAATGTGACTTTTAAGTTTTCGTTAGGCATCCTCATTTATCGAAAAAAACAGAAAAACGACAAAAAGTTACTCCCTTCTTCATCCATATGCCTTTTTAACAGAATTCTGCAAAGTTTGCTAGTGTCAAGTTTTTCGTATTATAATGGCACTAAGCCTTTTGGAGTTTGTCAGTGTCAAGAATTGGAACTTTAATTGACTAGATCTCTAGATTAGATGCTTTGGACAGCTTAAAAATAAAATTGTGGAAAACGCAGACAAAAGTGACAACAGACGCTTTGATGTTAAAAGCTCCAACCAAGCAAAAATAAACTTAGTCTAAAAAATCGGATAGATTTGGACGGTTTTAGAGAAGGAATGTTATATTGGACTAAGACTGCTTCTGTAATTATTATTATTAAAAAATATGGAAAACTTACTTACTTACTTACTGTGTGCATAGTTTTAAGATATGTGTCAGTTTGTTTATGGATAAATACAGTTGGTTTTTTATATAAAAGGCGTAACAGGTTTCATTTTGCGTATTCGGCTTTTTGCGTAGTTATCACAATTTTAAGCTGTCATTATTTCACTAGAAATCGAATAACAAACGCTTAAACAACGCATGCAAGTTACAAAATTTCAATACGAAAAGATTTTTGTATGCACTGTATTGGAAGATATTGATACGGACTATATTTTTTTTTTTAAAAGAGGGAACGACGGACAACTCAAGTAACATAATCAAGATTTTACAAGTAGGTAAAGTTTTCTCATCGTGATATTTTTAGAAGAGGTGATCCACCGAGATTTTTTGATTTAACGTTCTTAGGTGAGGTGAATGCCAATGCTTTAAGTTCAATCCAAGACCTTAATGATGGATTTAACGAAGTTATTTTTTGTTCTCTTAAAAATACTCGTTTTTAGTATTAAAATGCAACCTCTTATCGGAAAACCTTGTATTCATTTTGCTAGAATTCTTATATTAAAAGTTTTTGTTTACAATGTTAATGCGCTTATGTCATACAAATTTTCAAGTTTTGCTTAAAGTCAATATCAACACTCTATACCGTCTACTTACATAAAAACTTTGGATCATTCTTCAATTTAAAAAAAAAGTGTACTTATGTACAAAGTTTTCAGTAAAACTTAAGTAACATCAACAAGCGACAAGAAGAGTAATTGATGTCATCTCTTACCTTAACCCATTTTTATATCAAATCCACTCAAAGTCCGTGTTCTTGAAATCTGTTTTCTACTTATTTTTGTTCTGGTTGTTTTTTTTTTTTTTTGTGTTTTTCTTCTTTCTTTTGTATCCATTATTTTATTTTAACTTACAACTTATAGCCATCCAGCAATCTCGCACAGTAAAGTGGCCCACAAATCAACTTTTAATTGGTTGCTTTAATTGAGTAGAAAATTAAAAGGACGAACAGCATACAAAATGACGGAAAAAGGACATTTTGAAATGCTTCTTGCTTTGGTTTTCCAAATTTATTTTTTGTAATTTTATGTTTTTATATACGGGTAAGTATAATGTTGTCTCGCTTTTCATTGAATTAAAAATCAGCCACTTTGGTTATCTCTCCGAGTGTTATTTGACTTGAATCTCTGTGTTGTTGGTAATGGCAACCTCAATAAAGTTTGAAATATTATTTAACTTAATTGCCAAGTTCTGAATGAGTGTGGAATTAAGATGAACTGACTTTATACAATCAAGAATCAAGAGCAAGGGACATAAAGGAAAACCTACAAATATTAAACATAAATACATATTTATTTATTTCGTATTTCTGTTTTTTTTTCTTTTTTTTTTTGAAACTCATAAAAATGTGATTGTGACTGAATTTTAACATGAGACTTGACCTAAATTGTGTAAAAGAAATCAAGAAGTATATTTTTATATGTCTATTAATGATATAATAGTTTGAAAAGTGTTTCCCGTGTTTAAGTTTTTGCCTTTAATAATGCATGTAGCAAAAATCACAAATAATTGTTCTTAAAACAATTTGATTGATGTGTATTAAATATAAGGTGCTCACTGCTTTAAATGAAAATTATGATATTTTGTTACATCTGAAAAATCTAAAACATTTTCATTGGAACTTTCTTACGTATTGTATTAGAACAATCAAATCAACGAAATAGTTGAACCAGCCTCATTTTTAAAGACTTATGATCCAATCACACCGCTTTCTATCGCCAGAGGTTGCTGAAGATGACTTTTTTTTTTATTAAAATCCGGTTAATTTTGATGCATTTGGAAGACTCGATCATCAGCGAAGATACGACCGATGACGACTTTGCGTACTTCCAAATATTGAGGAGAAATCAACAACAAGCCTGTGTTTTTATCAACATTCTTCTCGGGGGACCTAGAAGATGGTTCAAGACATCCCAAAAGTGATTTAGTTAATAATTTAGTTTTAAATATTCAAATTTTAAAAGATAACAGCGTCAAAAGATGACAGCTCTACAAATATTAAGTTAACCAAAACTTTAAGTAATAAGAAATAAATTAAATAATAAGAAAATGTTGTCATTATGTCTTTTATAAACTCGCAATCGCTTGTGGATGGAATGAGTACTTTTAATTTATATCCTCTAAATATCGCAGTTAAAACACACTTTAGTGAAGTGATGGTTCTCTTTCAAGATCAGCTTCAATCGCCAGTCGGGAATCTTCGTGGTATTAGTGTTGCTAAGAAAAAGAAATCCACGTTTTCGCTTATCAGTGGAAATCGTGAAAAATAATACCAGTTGAGAAGGGTCCAATTACTAAAGGTTTGAGACTTATTTCCATACTACTTCCTTTCCTGTCAAATGTTTTTGAAAAAAATTGTTCAAATGCAAATAAATTTGTATTTTCGCAGAATAATTCATTTATCTCCAAAACAATCTGGTTTTAGGGAAAAGCACAGTTTCGCTACAGCTCTGATTTATTAACTACCAAAGACATAAGATTAGCTTAAGACAGCAGATATATAAATTTCCTGGTGCTTTTGGACTTTTCAAAAGGTTTTGACACAGTTGACCACTGACAATGACAATCAATAATTCAATATTTCTCCTCAAAACGAGTGGCGTTCCACAAGGCTTGATTCTCCCTTTATACAATGAACTCCCTCAGGCAGTTTCTGAATCAACTGTTGAAATGTATGCTAACGACGTTCAAATGTATAAAAGCTTTTCTCTTGGACAAGTTAACAATTGGTCATCGATATCAATAGTGTCTTACATAATATTTCAAAATTTTACTAAGAATAACAGACTTTTTCTGAACCCTTGCAAATCTAAGTGTATCATTATTTCAAAGAAATCTCTTGACCCTTCTTAGTTCAAGATTACAAAGAATTTAGGAATTACGTTCAAACAGACACTTAGGTGGAAAACGCATATAAACAATATATATACTCTTGTAAGAATGTAAAATTAACTATAATTGTGAACAAGTAAGCAGAAGAAAACTTAATGTGGGGCTTTATAGCTTAGCTAGATAAATATATGGTCTAAAAAGATTTGGTCATGTTTCCCTTTTCTCAAAAGCTATATTGGTATTTCATTTGATAATCTGATCCGCTATCGAATTTTAAGTCTATTCTTTCATACTATGCTCACTTATCAGCCTTCATACATTTTCTCCAGAATACGGATAACACCATCAATTCGATCTCAACAAATCTTACAATCTCGTTTCATGTGCTTAACGTCCGTACGACAATTCATCCATGCAAATCATAATTTTTAATTGTCAAATAATTACAACTTGTAAATTTTCTTTTCTTAAAGCTATTTATGATACCATTTTTCATTTGTATATAAAGCCATGATATATTAAGAGTTTAATACTTTTATTAGTTTATAAGATATTGTATCTTAATATATAAGCATGCCAATAAATAAAATGAATTAATAGAAAAAAAGGCTGGGATGCGACCCACAATGGTAACTTCTCATCCCGTCTGCCGATTTGTCTTGCTAGAAACTTTAACAAAATATTTATACCAATGTTTTTGTATGGAAGTCAATTTTTTTCCTTATTCCCCTGATACTTGAGTGGAAAACCATTTCTTATCAGTTTTTTGTTGTTTTAGTAGGTTTTTGTGTTTTGTAAAAAAAAGTTGTTAGTTGATTTTAAAAAAAAAATTACCTTAAAGCTAGCAACAATATTTTGCAAATGGTGAAATAGTTTGATTTCAAAATCTATTTTTGTTAAGCAGATTTTAAGTCGAAAAACAATTCTTGCCAATTTCAGTAGCATATTTTGAAAGTTTCGATATTCTTAAAAATTATAAACACATACAGATTGGATTTTTCTAACAAAATTCAGCAAAAAATTAAATCATTTTGAATACCTTCATTTATTCACGAGTTACCTACTGAGTATCGAACAACAATTTTGAGAACTTTTTTTTTGCAGATTTTAATTTTTATGAAAAATAATGTCGGAGACAATATTTTCTATAAGATCAAATTAGTTGAGTCGAAACCCAATTTTTTCCAAGTAATATTTGTTTAGGTTTTTATTTTTGTTTTTTACACTGTCAATTAGATTTTTCTCAAAATTTTACTGAATTTCAACATTCACTATATTTATCTATGTATACATATAAAAGAAAATCGTGTTAATTACACTATTTATAACGCAAGAACGGCTGTACCGATATGGCTGAAAATTCGAGGGTAGTTAGCTTAGAGCCAGGAGACGGACATAGGATACTGTTTATCCCGTTCGACAGCGTTCCCGTATGTTGACTTGATTAAGTATGTAAGTATTCAATGGATGGCGCTATGTCAAACTTCCAAAAGTTTCATATAAGCTACAAGTTAATAGCATAACAACCACATGTTGCTGAGGCTAAATTATAGGTTACATTTATTTTGTAGTAAACGAAATACAGTGAATTTTACTTTTTCAATTTTTGGTGTTAGCGTAGTGAATATAATACAACCAAATACGCAATGCAATAAACTGCCAGACTATTTCTGCACTGTTCTTCAGGAAAAAAAATAATTAATTGAGAGTATTTTTCCGGATATACAGAGTAATTACTTGAATCATTGACAGCCAAAAATGTTGACGAAATTAACTTCCAGATACAATAGTTTTGACCAGGTGAGCTGATGTCTTTTAAATAAATCGATATTGTTTTTAATAAAAATGATAGTGTACATTTTCCAATTGAATTTTTAAATTCACTAGATATTCCTGGAATGCCACAACATAATCTTCGATTAAAGATTGGTTCACCTATTATTCTCCTGCATAATTTGAATCCACCTCAATTATGCAATGGTTTACGTTTGGTCATCAAAAAGATCACCGGAAATATTCTTGTAGCAACCGTTTTAATTGAAAAGTTCAAAGGAAAAGTGGTCCTGTTGCCACGTATACCAATGATACCGTCTACGATACCCTTTAGAAGGTTACAGTTTTTAATTCGTTTAGCTTTGCCTCAAGGCCAAACAATATCAATTTGTGGTTTAGATTTGGAAAATCCATGTTTTTCTCATGAGCAGCTACATACTCGTATATGTTGCATGTTGACGTGTAGGAAAACCGTCGAACCTATTTGTGTTAGCGAAAGACAGGTTAACCAAAAATATTGTGCACCGATTAATGCTTAATTAAATTGAAATTAAAAGTATTTAAAATTCAAAATAATAAATACTATTGTTAGAAGATTTTAAACTATCCGCCTATACCTACCTCATTTATAAGCTTAACTGTTACATTTTATTTACTAAAAACTTTGTTATATTGTCATCTGTTACAAACTTGAATATAAGTTATAATACATTTTAAATTTAATTCTTTTGTATTGATTTGTGATTGTACGAAAATTTTAATCAATTGTGCAAAGTCCTTCCCCTTCAAATTTCAAACCAGTAAATTTGTAAGTAGTAATTTATTTGTAATAAAGGGTAAAGGTAGTAGAAAATCAGTCATGAAGGTCACCATGTGTTTTTCCGAATGACATATACAATTTTTTTTTTTTTTTTTTTAAATTCATTTTTTTTTTTTATTCATTTAAACTTAACTCTACTAACATGCTAGACAAAATGGGAAACTAGCCTAATTAATTCTACTTAAATATAACTTACTGGCCCTAATCGGGCGCTCTAAGAAATTCATAATTCCTAAAATTAATGCCTTTCGGCCTACGAACTAAGATTTTTTTATTTAATTCAATTTATGTTATTTTTTTTTTTTTAGAAAAGTTTAAAAACTAAAATCTTTATCATTTTTTGGGTTTTTTACTTACATACTAAAGTCCTTAAAATAAAACTTAAAATTACCTAATCTACCTACAAACTACTTAAAACTAGAACAACCACAGCGGCAAAACAACTATGTCCTTCTATTTGTAATTCCATCGAGGATTTTTATAATATTGTCTGTGATATGTGTTTGCATTTTTTTTTTTTTTTTTTTTTTTTTTTTTGTATTTTTGATTTCTTTTTTTTGTTTTGTAGGTATGAGATTTTGTTTTTTTATTATTTTTTTTTTTTATTATTTTAGTGTGCCACCATTCCTGCTCTACTTAAACCTAAAACTTAAGACTAAAACAAGTATGTAAGCCGGCCAAGGCAAAAATACCCCACCCCGGATTACCCATTATCAGTTGCAGTTTGAAGCCACCAAAACTGGTTCTCCTGCTTCACCCTATCAATGCGGTCCTTTTCGGACACAGCCCTACTGAACCGAAGCAGCTCCGCTCCATCACGAGCGAGGATGCCCCGTTCATACAGGAGCCGCCGGTCTACGGTTTTTCGCCTGACGTGGTAGATAAGCGGTACTGCCAATCTATCCTGTATCATGCCGCACTGGTCTAGATAGAGGAATGCCTCTGGTGGGATAAAGCCGCTCAAGCGTGCATTGTCGAAGTAGTTGTCGTTCGGATAGAACGGCCCGAAAATCAAATTGTTGGTCGAAGTCATAGCCCTCGCAATGTGACCCCGAACAAGTTTTATCACGAAATTGTCAATTCTATTGATTCGAGCCTCGTTGTATAGAACCTCGTTTGAATAATAATGCAGATAAGAAGATTCCGGTGTCCGATACAAACCGAGACAGCGCCGAAGACACTGTCTCTCGAACACCCGAAACTTCTCCATTTGGGAAGGGGCAATGTTGAACCACACTGGACAACCATAAACAATCATTGGCCGTATAAGGGCCATGTAGCAAATTACCTTCACTCTGGGGTCAAGCCGACTGCTGTAAAACAGCCGTTTCGTCAGAGCGAAGGCTCCTCTGGCCTTAGTCAGAGCAGCATCCATATGTCTGTCGAAATATAGATACTGGTCCAACCAGATACCGAGGTACTTCACTACTCTTTTGCTCGTCAATGCCTGTCCGTGCGGGTCAACAATGACCATCTTGCGCCAATTCTTACACGTATCTCGCGAGGCTTTAGCCAACGGAGTCCGGAACAAGATTGTCTCCGACTTTTGGACATTTATTTTCAGTTTCCAATCGTCGCAGTATCGCTGAATCTTCTCGAAGTCACGCTGCAAGAGAATTCTAATAACTTCAACCTTTCGAGCCGTTCTGTACGCAATCAGGTCGTCGGCATACGCAATTGCGTTAGTTAAGCTACCTATCAGATCGCTGGTGTAAATGCTGAAGAGGATCGGCGAGTTCACCGCTCCCTGTTGAAGACCGTTTTTAATTTCAAAGGTGGTGGTAGAAGTTACATTGCCACTCTTGACAACAAACTTTCTACCGTTGAGCATATCATAAAGCATATACAATAATGGTTTACTGATGCCTAGTCTGGTGAGTTTGAGGTACAACCCTTCTAACCATACGGTGTCGAAGGCCTTCTCTAAATCAACCAGAACAGCACCCGTGCATTGTTTCTTGGACTTGTTCCATTGGATATCAGAAACGAGCTTAGACGCGGCATGAATAGTGTCATGTCCTGCCTTGAACCCGAACTGATTATCCGGAATTATACTGTTGTCCGCAGCCCACTCAGCCAGAGCCCTATTGATTACCTTTTCAAATACCTTGCTGATGCTTGGAAGAAGACTTATTGACCGGAGATTTGAAGGATTGGAGTTGTCCTTTCCCTTTTTCGGGAGAGGATGAACCACAGCTGTCTTCCAACGCACTGGATAATATGCATTATTCAGCGCGTTGTTGAACAGAATGGTGTAGATGTCTATTGCTTCAATTGTAATAAAGGGTAAAGGTAGTAGAAAATCAGTCATGAAGGTCACCATGTGTTTTTCCGAATGACATATACAATATACATATGTGTATAAGCATGCTGGTGCCCATGTCTGATGGTCTCCTAACGTTCCCCTTAAATAATGTAATATTTCGAAAAACGTTAGACAGCAACGCGTGGCCGGGTCTGCCAGTTTTTTATAAAATTAAATTAGTTTGAAGTCAGTTTTAAGTCGAAAATCAATTCTTACCAACTTTTAGTAATGTTTTTTAGTTTTTTTTATTTTTTGAAAAAAAAGTGTCAATTCCGTTTTCTCCAAATCTTTTTTTGTTCGTGAAATATTTTCAATTCGACAAATCGGACCGATTACAATAACTTCCTATTTGAAGTTAATAAATAAATAAAACCCAAAGCCGTACTCACCAAAGTCAGGTATTTTGTGTCAATATAAAAGGTCAAAAACATAAGTAACAAAAGTCAGAATATTTCCAAAAATAGGGACGAATTCGTAATTTGTATGACCCGTGTCCCTGTCCAATCATTATAAGTCAGTAAAAAGTACACTTATACAAAACTACGTTTAAAAATATTTGTAAGTAAATAAAAATCAACCATAGATAATTTATTTACTTAACTTCCACTTGTAATTAGTAGATATTGGTTTAGGTAAAACATCCACATTCTAGTTTAAAACAAACACTAATAATAATGAACCTTTAAAATGACGTTGCACAAAATTGTTAAAATGTTAGTAACCCACGTGACAATATGCAAATACAATAATATACTTACAAAGTGTATTTTATAAGATATGTAGGTACGTGCAATTTATTCAGCTAATTTAAATAAACTAATGCAATTTCAGTAATATTTGAACTTATTCCATTAAATATTCATTTTTATTTTTTTTTCAATTTAGGCGCGTGTATTTAAATGTTGCCAATTTTATGTGCATGACCCCCTCTGAATATATAATTAATAATTTGCAAAATATTAACTACCAAATGTTAAAATAAGTAAACAAGTTCCAAGGCGAAAGCCTATCCCTCGTACAATTAGCCTTTAAAGTCTACACCGGCCTCTATACTAAACCGCCTTGCCTGATGCAATGATTTAAATCAAATTAAAATTCTCATTTAAATACACGTGCATGCATATGTAAATTTAAGTACGTCCCCGGAAGCGTGTGACCTCCATCATAACAGGAACTATTAACTATGTACCGAAACTGATTAAAATTGAAATTGACATGTGTAAAGTTGAAAAACGGATAAAATTGAAATAAAATACATTTTCTGAATTTCAATAACATAAGCAAATAAAAAACCCTGCATAGTTTAGTTTTAATTTTATATGATTTAAAATATAAATTTTGTGTATTTGTCAATAGTTTAAAATTCAAACATTAAAAAAAGTAATAAACAAAAATAAATGAATAACTAAATTGTGTTTTCATTCATATTTGAGTTTCAGTTGACCTAGTTATTTCGACAGAAAATAATGTAAGCTAAAATATTAATTTCATAATTTAAAACAAAAAACATTATGAATAGTATCCTCGCTATGCGGAATTGTTCGCACATAATAGAAGTTTTTGTTTTATATTTAATCCTGTTTCATTGTATTAGGAACAATTATTTTAGAATCCAAAATTGAATAAAAAAAAAAGAAGAAATTATTATAGTAATGTTTTAACCCACAACACTTTACAGATTAATCCAGTAGACCAAAACAACCAAACATCCAAGCTAGAGTAGGGTAAACCTACGTCCTACGGGTATAAAACAAAAAGTTATTCCATTTGTAAAATATGCTTTTTGGACTTTAGCTTTTTGATATCTGCAACCAGAATACCGGAAACGGAAACAATCGCGGGGAAAATCGTTTTAACTTAACACAAGAAAAGGAAAGGAATTAATTATTTCTATTGTCATAGAAAATTCTATAGAAATAATTGAAAACGATGCGATGGTAAATCGGTCCACGTCCACGTCCGTCGCGTCCGTCCGCTGCAAGGGTGAATTTTGAATTTCTTGATATTTTATATTATTTTTTAATGGAATTCCTAAATTAATAAATCGTTCGACTTTATTTTGATAAAGGCATACAATGATTTTGTTGTTTTTTTCCTTAATACCAATATTTTTATTTTATCAAGGATATTTTATAACATTAATAGCAAGGATGAAAATATTAAAAAATTTTACTGCAGTTGGTTTAAATAAGAAAAGGCTACTCCAAAGCAGGGTTGCATGAGATGCAAAGTTTTCGGTTCGAAAATTCATCCCATCTGTTATTAATCGAAGACCCTGATTAATAAGAGCCCCCGCAGACTGCAGACTTTTTATCGGCCGATAGTTTAGTCGGGTTGGGCTGAAAGTGCGCACACCGAGCCAACTAAACAGTTTGGTTGGTGAACAGGGCGCAGACTATTCAACAGTCGGCCGACTATTCTCGAACTAGTTTGTAACTGACAACAACAACAACTGTGATTTAGGTGACTACATATCTATATCTATACTATTATATAAAAGCGAAACCATTTTAAAGTTTGTAACGCATGATCTCAGAAAGTAGTCAACCGATTTATTTGAAATATATTTTATTATTTTCTATATTGTTATGAGAGTGTTTATGGCTTTAATTATTTTTTATTAATTATTTGTCAAACTTAAATATTATTAATTTTACATTTTTTGTCCATTTTTTTTCATTAGTTGACTTATACAACCACTCATATCTTAAAACCTATACAATAATCGACAAAGATTAGCATTGCTTCATACAGTCAATATTGTTGCGCAAATTTTAAGCCTAAAATCACTTCTAAGTTAAACATACAACCTGAGAAATAAATAAAAACAAATTATAAAATTATAAACTTTTTGAATTTATTTTATTCAGGAAATTAGATTCCCTTACAATCGCGAGGTCGCTGCTTTGTTTCATTTCATTATCATTCCAACATTTTTAATTTTCTTTTCTTCCCATGCTCTTTCTCTCTTAATATGTGTTCCATTTAATAGTTACGTTTTTTCTCTCACCTACCTACCTTACATATTCAATTTTTCTGTATATTGTATAGTTCATCAACTAACACACACATTATTTTTTTTGTTTCTCTAATTCTATCGTCACATCGCTGAGCAGTGTGGGCTCTTTTTTTTAAGTTACTATGGAGTATGGACATTTAATTAACTACAGTGTCGTGCACATGAAATGCCGATTTATCCAAAGAAAAATTAGATCTTTTTTATTTTTCTGGTTCGAGGAAGTGAATAGATTATAATTCTTCCAATTTAAAAATAAAAAAGTTCTATTATAATAGCTTGAATTACCAATTTTGTATCACTTCCTCGAACAATAAAACTGAAATTAAGTTAAAATTTTCTTTACAAATAACTCGAAGAAGGTACTTACAATGACGTCGATAAAAAGAGCACACAAATGTGTGTAGGTTAAGTCAGTTGCACTGCACTGAACATGAGCAGATGAATAAAAAAATGTGTCTATGGATATTTACACACGCATAATCATAGATGTATGAGAACATTAAAAACACAAATTTGTTTTTTTTACCGCAAACTATATTTTTCGATTGCAAAAAAACGTTTCTAGGTATGAATAAAAGAAAGAAAAAAAGAAAATAAACAAAAATTTCGTTCTGTTTTCAACTAAAAAATTGAAATGGTTTTGAATGTTTTTGAACAACAACAACAACTTAAAGGTGCTACCACTCATTGTTTTTGGATGGAGATATAGCTATTTCGTGCTTTGCCACTTTTGCACTCCTCAGTCTCCTTTTTTTTTTTTTTTTTTTGTGGTGCTGAGCTTTAATCCAATTTTATTTGAAAAACTTTTTATGCACAACATAGGATACGAACCCACGCATATCAGATTAGCTCAGTCTTAGAAGTCGTGTGCACTTTTTTTTTTTTTTTCCAAATTCATTTTTATTAATTCATTCTTAAGACTATCTTAAAGCTAGACAAAAATTCATAAAACTAGCCTAATTATCCATAACTTACAACTAACTTACTGGTCCCATACGGACACTCTAAGTTAAACAATAATACTTAATCGTGTGCACTACGCACTCCACTACTTTAGACCACTGACGTCACAGATCGAGATGTGCTAATTGTTTATCAAATGCATTTGAAGCATCAACATTTTTATAAGCTCCTTTAAGTATGCTGTTTTGTTCCGCCTCCATTTTCCTCCATACCTTATTTGATAGACTTACAATTCGTAGTACGTATCAAAGGGGGAGAGGTTGGAAGATCGGTAACGAACCAGACTATTTCAGTTATTATTGTTATTATTTTTATTGTACTATGGTTTTGTTTGTTTTCACGTGCGACTTGGCCTTTACTACGTAATATTTTACTTAAGTTTTTTTTCTAAAGTGTTAATTTCGTTTTGATTAGTTTGAATGTAATCGGGTAGCCTATCAAACTTTTTTATCGGCCGATGCTGAATCGCTGTAGTGTGCGCATATGCATTCCTCTCCATACTGATTAAGAAGCCGACCAAACTATCGGCCGATAAAAAGTCTGCAGTCTGCGAAGCTCAAACAGATGAGATTAAAGCCTTTGCTTAAAATACCCAAAATCAGTTAACTCACAACAATATGTTTGAAAAAATATTCCCAAATAAGTGTACATGGTAAAAATGCATTAAAATCAAATTTCAATTGAAAAAAAGAGAATAGTGTAGTGTATATTATAATTAACATTCTTTATAGGCCTGGAATGTGAGATCTAGACATTTTATGGCTGATCTAAAAATAACAGGGGATTACTAGAAATTTCAAACAAGATCTGGAGTTTCCCAGTAAGGTCTCTTGATTTCCAGGGAGGTCTATTTATTTCCAGAGAGATCTTGCAATATCAAAGGAGGTTTGTAGATTTCAAGAGAGGACTTGAAGTTTCAATGCATAGCCTTAAATACGAAGGTAGTCTGAGATCTAGAGATTTCAAGGGGGTCATATTATATCATATATCCAAAATTAAAAAAAAAAAAACAAGAGAAGATCTTGAAACATAAATGGAGTCAGGTTTTTCAATTTTAAGGCAGGTCTTGGAAATTCAATGGAGACATTTGAAGGAAAGTCTGGAAAGTATTAAGGTAGGTCTAGGAATATAAAGAGTGTCTAAATATTTTAAAAGATACCTTTAAAATACAAGGGAGTTCTTGAAATATCAAAGTTCTTGTGCGATTATAAATACATGCATTTATTTAGATTAAATAATAAAATCAATAAAATTAATAAAAAAATATCAAATTTATAAAATCAATGTAAATTCAGCTTTATGTATGTATATCAGTATTGCCAACTTTTAAATTTCATAATAAACTTATCGAAAATATAAAATATGTACTTAATACAATGTCAAATTAAGGTTAACTTAAAATTAAGCTTATATACATTACAATTATACATATACTTTTACTTTTGTAATAAACTTTTGATTGAACGCAACATTTCAACAATTTGCTCTAATTATATTCAATTTCTTTTTTCTTAATTTTTTAACATAAAAATTCTTGTGCAAAATAAACATTGGTCCTTCGAGCCTTTTAAAATATTTAATTTCAAAATTGATTAAATAATTATATTTGATTATAGTTTAAAGGCAACATCAAATTTAAGAATTTAAATATACATACATATATATAAATGGACATATTTTTTATAACCTAAAAAGTGTTAAATTAACCGTGACAATACAATTTACAAATAAAAAGTATTTAAAAACTTTAAATCAACTTAAACTAAATTGCGATATAGAAATCGCAAACAAATTGCATCTAAGCAATAGTAATAACGACGGATACAGTGACGGCGGCGACAGCGACAGCGACGGCGACAGCAGCAACAGCTTCACCAGCAGCAGCAGCTTCACCAGCAGCAACAGCAGCACCAGCAGCAGCAGCTTCACACATAGCAACAACAGCTTCACCATCAGCAGCAGCTTCACCAGCAACACCAGCAGCAGCAGCAAACAACGCAGTAAGTGTTGCTTAATTTTACGTTGTTAACTCGTTATTCTAAAAAATAAATTATATATTATTAATTCTAATAAATAATGGATCGTAAGGGATTTAAATATGGAGAACTCCAAAAGGGAATTCTGAACAAAATAGTTAAAGATATTGCCAATTTTAAAAAGTCACCTAAGGAGCGTTTAACTAAACCATATATATCAGGGCGGTTATCAAAGCTAGAAGATGATGTAAGATCGGCTAAATCCTACCATGAGGCAATTGTTGGCGGAGGCTTCCTGGAAGAAGGGTTAAAATTAGAAAATTTAATAGATGTTTATGATCAAATAAGTGATAATTACCTGGAATATAGGGCCCTTTTAGTCGAAACGATGGATAATTTTTCCTCTTCGAAGTCCACGACTTCTGGTTCCGAAATGCAACATTCCACTCATTCGGAAGTTAGGTTACCCCGTATTGATCTTCCGAAGTTTGATGGGTCGTATATCACATGGAGAGCCTTTCATGATAAATTCCAAGCTCTAGTTCACAACAATTCAAACCTAGGTGATTTAGATAAGCTACATTTTCTTCAATCTTGCTTAATAGATGATGCAAAACGGTTTTTACAAAACTTACCCGTTGAGGCCGCCAACTATGACAAAGCGTGGGAGCTTTTAAAAGAGAGATATGACCACAAACGAATTCTGGTGCATATCCAAATGCAGCAACTTTTCGGTCAGTCTCAATTACCCCGTGAAACTGCTTCCGGGTTGAAAAATCTCCTCTATACGTCAAAAGAATGCTTCCATGCCCTGGAAAATTTAGAAGTTCCTGTTGACAAGTGGGACATTGTTCTAATTTGGTTCCTTAACCAAAAATTGCCCCCAACTACTCAAAAGCTATGGGAAGAAAAGTTGTGTGATAAGAAAGAATTACCCAATTTTACAGAATTTACCTCTTTTTTGGAGAAGCGCTTTCGAACGCTTGAAGTTTTTGACCAAAAGGATCAAAGTACTTCGAATTATACAAAAATTGATCCTCCAGCTAATAGCAAATCACGTTTTCCATTAAAATCTAAAGTTTTACATGCCAAGCCAAAGTTTAAGCCCACGAAACCAACAGGTACGGATGGTATAGTATGCCAGTTATGTAATTTAGAAAAACATTCGTTGAAAAGATGTCAACAATTTCTAAATATGGACATCACGAGTCGAAAAGAAGTTGTACGTAAATTGCGGGTATGTGAAAATTGTCTTTCATATAGGCATTCTTTGCATGAATGCCCAAGCCAACTGTGCTGTTTCTTTTGCCAACAAAGACATCATTCCCTGTTGCATGTCAACCATCAACAGATAGACAATAATCACACGAGATATTCTGCACAACCGTCTTCAAGAGTTCGAACTCAACCAACAGCAACCACATCAAATGTTGTTCAAACGAACATGAGTCCAAACGCAACAGAATTTTTACCAACCAATAATATTCCCATTTCAACAACTATGAATCATCATACGTCGCACGGTGATCGAAATTTTTCGCAAGTGCTTTTAGCAACCGCTATTGTCAAGGCCCGTGCTTCAGACGGCCGTGTACATCATTTACGTGCCATGATTGATACAGGTTCTGAAAGTTCATTTATTACAGAAGAGGCTGCGCAATTGTTAAAGCTTCGGAAGTGGCGTACATGTGTTGAGGTATCAGGGCTGGGGTTGGTCAGTAGTGGCACTACGCAGAACGCTGTACAAGTCCAGATTTCTTCTTGCCACTCATCGTTTGAAACTGCCATACAGGCATTAATCTTCAAGTCGCTAACTGGCCTTCTTCCGACCCAACGAATGATACCTCAAAAATGGAATCACTTAATTGGACTTCCTTTGGCAGATCCACATCTCCACGAGCCTGCACCTGTCGATCTGTTGTTAGGCTGTGATGTTTGTGCCCAAATACTGCTTCCAGAAATCAAACGTTCGCAAGATGGCGTCGGACCTATGGCACAAAATACGGAGTTAGGCTGGATCGTTCTCGGAAGAACTTCCACACATCCTCCTCAAAAAATACGCAGCTTCGTGCAAATGACCGAATTTTCTCCGATCGATTTGAGCGCTCAACTACAGAAGTTCTGGGAAATAGAAGAATTGCCGTTTCAACCTCATGAAACTGAAGAAAATGTTGTCTGTGAGGAACACTTTGAAAAATATACAATTCGTTTACCTGATGGCCGGTATCAAGTCAGAATGCCATTCAAAAATGAAAAGCTGCCAGAAATGGGTTTCAGCCGACACATGGCATATCGACGGTTTCTTCACCTCGAAAAAAGGCTTGATGCAAATCCAAATCTTAAAACTGAATACACGAAATGTATCACAGAGTATGAGACACTCCAGCACATGGAACTAATCAGCAGCGACAATGAAGTCCTGAACACGCCGAACCATTTCATTTTACCACATCATGCTGTGATAAAAGAATCAAGCACAACCACTAAAACAAGAGTTGTTTTCGATGCAGCAGCCAAAGATTCGAATGGGAAATCGATAAATGACTATCTGATGGTAGGTCCAAAATTGCAAACTTCCATAATTGATCTCGTTTTGCGATGGCGAACTCATCGATATACCTTCACCGCCGATATAGAGAAGATGTATCGACAAATTTGGGTAACTCAACCGGACTCTTTTTACCAAATCATTTTGTGGAGAAATGAACGAACAGAGCCTTTGAAACTCTACAAGCTAAATACGGTAACGTTTGGCACAGCAAGTGCCCCATATTTAGCCATCAAAACGTTGAAACGTCTAGCCCAAGATGAACGTGCGAAATTTCCTGTGGGGGCGAAGGTCGTGCAAGAAGACATGTACGTGGACGATTTGATAAGTGGTGCAGATTCCCTAGAAGAAGCAAAAGAAAAACGAGATGAAGCAAGAGCACTTTTAGCGTCAGGCGGTTTCAATTTAAGAAAGTGGACAGCAAATCATAGAGATTTAATGGAAAATATCCCGCTTCAAGATCGAGAAATTGATTTCGAGCTTCCCTTTGATCCTTCTAACCACGTCAAAACTCTGGGCATCAAATGGGTTCCTAGTTGCGACTTCTTTTCTTACAAAAATTTGCAAAAAAATGAGAATTTAATAACAAAGCGAACGATTTTATCTACCATTGCCAAGCTTTTCGATCCACTTGGATGGATCTCTCCGTGCATAATCACTGCGAAGATTATTATGCAGAAGCTTTGGGATCTCGGATGTGATTGGGACGATCCGATTCCAGATGACCTTAAAAGGGATTGGAAAACTTTTCAACTAGAGCTTCCAATGATTGAAAAGGTAAGGATTCCACGATGGAACCAAATGAGCCCTTCAAACCAAGCAATCGAGCTGCATGGCTTTTGTGACGCTTCAATGAAAGCATATGGAGCTGTTGTGTATGTTCGAGTCCTGGATAAGAATGGAGGCATTCACACCAGCTTACTCTTAGCAAAGACGAAGATTGCTCCGAGCAAACGGACGATCACCTTGCCTCGTCTTGAACTTTGTGGTGCAGTAGTCTTGGCCCAAATATTACACTACACACGCAATGTTTTAGCAATGCCTGAAGTTCGAATCTTTGCCTGGACGGATTCAACAATTGCTCTTTCCTGGATTAGAGCAACTCCAGCTAAATGGACAACATTTGTCTCAAATCGAGTATCCGAGATACAGCGACTTATAGGCAGCCATTGTTGGTCTCATGTTCCAACACATTTAAACTCAGCTGATTTAGCATCTCGTGGCGTTTATCCATCAGCCTTGGAATCCTTAGATGCTTGGTGGAACGGTCCAGTATTCTTAAGATCGAAGTGGGATTTTGAGATGCCCGATCAAGTTGAGAACTTCGAAACAGAAGAAGAATGTCGTCCAGTAAAAACTCACACCGTACAAGTAACAAGAGAATTAATTAGTATCATTACTCACAAATATTCGAACTTACTCAAAGTAATTCGTATCATCGCATGGTGGCTTCGTTTCAAAAACAACCTCCGATCGATGAGTTGGGCGAGAAAAACTTCCCAAAACGGTAACCAATCGACTACTGTACCAAAGAAAAGCGGTTCATTAACTGCTTCTGAATTGGAAGCATCTCTTATGCTGGCAGTCAAGATAGCTCAGACCGAGATGTTCTCCAACGAACTGAAAGAGCTGCAACAGAACGGTAAACTTTCAAAACAACTAAAATCACTCAATGTATTTATTGATGCCAATGGCATTTTAAGAGTTGGTGGTCGATTGCAGAATTCCCTGCTTCCATATGAAGCGCAGCATCCAATGGTATTACAAAACAACCATCATTTCACAAAACTGGTTGTAAAGGATGCTCATAAAAATACATTACATGGTGGAATACAACAGATGATTGCTTATATACGTCAGAAGTTTTGGATTGGTCAAATTCGAAGAAGTGTAAAGTACCAATTACACAAATGCACGACTTGCTACCGGCAGAAAGCAGCAGAGATGCAGCAATTGATGGGAAATCTACCAGCTGCTAGAGTTCGCATGGCTAGGCCATTTTGTCACACTGGCGTAGATTACGCTGGCCCCATCGAAATCAAAGCTTGGAAAGCTCGTGGAAGCAAGATCCTTAAAGGATATTTTGCAATTTTTATTTGCTTGGCGACAAAGGCAATCCATTTGGAAGTCGTTTCAGATTTAACGACGCAAGCTTTTTTGGCAGCATTCAGGCGATTCACTGCCAGGCGAGGAACTTGTAAGCAGATCAATAGTGATTGCGGTACAAATTTTATTGGTGCTAGTTCAGAACTAGGTAAGATGTTAAAGGCTTCACAGCATGATTGGAAAGAAATAGCTGAAAATCTAGCAAATCAAGGTACAGAATGGCATTTTATTCCTCCCGCTTCTCCTCACTTCGGTGGATTGTGGGAAGCTGGAGTGAAATCAGTCAAGTACCACCTAAAACGAGTTGTCGGGATGGAGAGACTGACTTTTGAGGAGCTCACCACACTTCTTTCCCAGATAGAAGCGTGTCTGAATTCGAGACCCTTGTGTCCTCTTTCAGATAGTTTGGATGATTTGGATGTGCTGACCCCAGCACACTTTTTGATCGGCGAAAGTCTTCATGCTGTACCTCAAGGTGACATCGACACCAACATAACATACATGGATAGATGGAAGCGAGTTCAGTCAATGACATTAACATTTTGGCGAAAATGGAGTTCCGAGTACCTGTCCAGACTGCAGCAACGCCCGAAGTGGACACAAATACAGGAAAATATAAAAGTAGGAGACATCGTTTTGATTAAAGATGAAAGATTTCCACCGACCAATTGGAATTTAGGCCGTGTCCAAGAAATTCATCCTGGATCCGACGGATTAATCCGCGTTGTATCGGTCAAAACCAAAACAGGATGCATAAAACGCCCCATCGCTAAAATATGTCGCTTGCCTTCGAATGAAACATCACTACAATCCAGCATCGTCTAAAATTTTAAAATTTAAAATCGAAAATCATTGAAAGTTCGAGCAATTTAGCTTGACTTATTATTTAAAACTTTCAAAACTAAAATCAAATCAATTTTCGAGAAGTTGAAATAACGAACCACAACTTAAAATCCAAACAAAATTGAATATCAAGATTAAACAATTTTGTAAAACCACATTCACAAAATATATATGAACTAAAATTATAAAATAAAACTCCAAACTAATTTCAAAATTTAATTTTTATTTGATTGGAATTTAAAACAAAACAAAATAAATAATTATAAAATGAAACACCAGTTTAATTTCATATTTAAAATTTATTGAACTCAAAATGATCTTAAATTAATTTACAAAATATTTCAAAATTCAAAATTATTCTTATAATCTACAACAAATAAAGAAAAGTAAACAAACTGAATTTAAACAACGTTTTATTAATCAGAACACAATATATACACATTTATAATAATAAATTAAAGCTAAAGGTACATTTTTATAAACAAAATAATTATCTTAATCGATTATAAATTAATATCACCAAAATGTAAACAAGTAAACAAATAATTTAAAATGGCCACTGCAAATAACTAATGTGTCCAACATTTAAAAATTAAAACACAAATTCACTCGCGATGTCAAAATCCGAAACGAAATAATATTCACAACAAATAAAAGCAATGTCAAAATTAATGACGTCACCCAATATATAACCGAAGAATTTCACACGAATATTTTTAAATTGTAAACAAAAAACACTATGTACACAATTTACTATAATCGTATGCACTCGATATATAAAACCAATGTACTCGCGTATATACATACAACCGGCTTTGATTAGACCGTTAACCAAATCACCTCATATGTACATAATGAAATTTATATTTAATAGATTTACACATTACTATATTACAATGTAATCAAAATCATAATAACATGTAAATCACAATTAATTAAAGAAAATAAATCAAACAAAAAAAAAAAAAAATAATACACATTCATTCAAAATTAAAATTTCCATCCAACAAACACTCACCTGGATTCTCCTTGCTGCTTCTTCTTAGCTCAACATTTTATTTAAAATTTTTATTTTCACAACACTAATAAACATTCACAATTTAAATAAACAACAAAATTTAAATTTAAATAAACCAATTAAAACAAACAAAGTACCTACAATTAAATTAATAAAATTAAACATCACAAAACAATTCACAAATAAACCGACGCGCACGAACGAAAACCAAAACAAACCATCAATGGTAACAAAATACACTACCCATAGTAGTATACCATAGTAGCCATCAGCATAGTTGGTTCATAATAACCAACGGGTCTTTTCCATTCATATGGAGAAATGCAAAACATAACATGTTCATGTGCAATTGTTGTTGTCGTAGATTTGATTTTTTCTTTGTTTCAATTCTAATTTGTTTCAACTCTTTATTTTCAATGTCAAACTAGATAGCGGCTTGCGGCTATGCAGAAAAAAGACCTGTTCAGATGCCTGCGAAAAATAAAATGGTTGCGAAACAGAACTCAATCCGAGGGCGAAGAATGTGCGATTATAAATACATGCATTTATTTAGATTAAATAATAAAATCAATAAAATTAATAAAAAAATATCAAATTTATAAAATCAATGTAAATTCAGCTTTATGTATGTATATCAGTATTGCCAACTTTTAAATTTCATAATAAACTTATCGAAAATATAAAATATGTACTTAATACAATGTCAAATTAAGGTTAACTTAAAATTAAGCTTATATACATTACAATTATACATATACTTTTACTTTTGTAATAAACTTTTGATTGAACGCAACATTTCAACAATTTGCTCTAATTATATTCAATTTCTTTTTTCTTAATTTTTTAACATAAAAATTCTTGTGCAAAATAAACAGTTCTAGTTAATATTTCCATTTAGGTTTTGAAATATAAAGGTTAGTCCAGTTAGATATTGAAATATCAAGGCAAGTCTGAATATTCCAAGGGAAGGGAGGGAAATACGAGTATCAACACACGTCTGGAGATTTCAAAGTGGGCTTGGACACATAAATACAGGTCTTGAAACTTCCTTTGATGTGTTGAAATTCGCAAATGGAAATCTTTAAAATTTGGAGGTCAAATATGAAGGGAGGCCTTGAAATTTTCGGGGCGTTATAAGAGTTTTTATTTAAATTAATTGGAGTTGCATGTAAATGTAAGTTAATTCTTTGATTTGAATGAAACCAAATTTGAATCTTAATAAAAGAGGCTGGAATGTGATCCACACTCATAACTTCTCATTGATAACCGCTTAAAAATTTTAAACGGAATTCTTTGAAACAAATCAATTTTACTATTAAGAAAAATTGAAAGAGTAGATATGCAATCAAATATTTAAGCTTAAGCTGTTTTATGTGGAGATGTATTCTGAGATAATATAAAAAAAAAATATAACAAAACATTAAGATTTATATTTCTATGGCATGATTTAACTAAGAAGTTAGTATCTTCTTTTATTTCCATGATATGTACATATTTAACTCACATTTTTTTTTTTTTTTATTTTTTTGATAACACAATTTTGTGTAAGATGAAGAAAGTTTGAAGTCAATAGTCGTTTTTAGTTCTGAAGATGCCTGAATCGAAAATCAAATTTTACTAGTTCTAAGTTACTTTTTGTCGTAACCGTGGCGTGATGGTTATTGCAAAGGATATCACAAGGCGGAGCAGAGCTCCTTCGGTTCAGTAGGGCTGTGTCCGAACGGGACCGAACTGATAGGGTGAAGCAGGAGAACCAGTTTTGGTGGCTTCAATCGGCACTTGATAGTGGGTAGTCGGGATGGGGTTTAAAGCCTTGGCCGGCTTACATACTTGTTTTATAGTTTTAGGGTTTAGTTTTAAGGACCTTATTTTAAGTAGTTTTAAGTAAAAATAATTAAAAAAGGATATTGCTTTTAGTTTTTTTCAAATTTTCTAATAAATACAAAAATAAATAAAACAGAATTGAAGTAAAATAGATCTTAGGACCGAAAGGCATTAGCATTAAGTATTAGTGTTTAACTTAGAGCGTCCGTATGGGACCAGTAAGTTAGTTGTAAGTTATGGTTAATTAGGCTAGTTTTATGAATTTTTGTCTAGCTTTAAGATAGATCTAAGATTGAATTAATAAAAATGAATTTTAAAAAAAAAATAGCAAAGGATATCACCACAGATCTTTTGGGTTCAATCCCTGCCTGTGCAACCTAAACCAAATTTTTTTTTTGCACTGCTACTGTCACTTGGGAGGAATTGACAAGTCCTCCAAGAGTAATTCTTGTCATGAAAAGTACTTTCTCAAATAAGCAGTTCGTATTCGGCATATAAACTGCAGTTCCCATCCAGCCTTCACACGACTTACGCACAGGAATGGTTGAGAGTTGTAATTTATTAGGCCCTCCTGGTTCTGTATGGACTGTTGCGCCACCTAATTTAATATTAAAGTTATTTTTTTGTAGGCTTTTGATTTTTGTAAACAAAATTGTCAATCGAATTTTTACCAAAAATTATATAAATTTCAATAATAATATTTTAAGCAGAATCAAATAACTTTGAAGTTAATACTTTCATTGTTTTCGAGATATTCGAGTTGAAAATAATTTTTAACCAAATTTTTTTAATAATTTTGAAAGGTTTTTATTTTTATAGAAAAGCTGTCAATTAGATCTTATAAAAATAATTGCAAATTATTGGTAACAATATTTTGTATAAACTTTGGTGTCAAAATTATTTATTTCTATTAATTCCTTACCTATTTTGAGCCCAGTATCTTTTTTTTAGCCAAGATATTCGAGTCGAAAATCAATGTTAACTCGTTTTTAGTATTAATTTTGTTAGATTTTTAGTTTTGAAAAAAAAAAAAACAAATCAATTTTCTAAAATTTGTACCAGATATTGAAAATGTTGTACTTCGTTATGTAAATTTATTTTGGAAATAATATAACTTCTTGTTCGAAAAATATTCGAAGTGACAGCATATTTTTTATTTTTTTAATTTGATTTGATATAAAAGATATTTGGGGTGAAGCTTTATTTTCAATTTTTTTTAAATACAATAGTAAAAAAATAACAGCAACTCAGTTTTGTTGAAAGTCTATTCTGCATCATTTGATGTTATTATTTTTAAAACAAAATTTGTTTTGAAGTTGATATATCTACTGTTTCTTGAGATATTTCAAGAACTTTGGTTTCATTACGTGCGTTTTGTTCGCATTCCATATATAGTAAAGTGAGAAATTGCCAACAAAACGATCCGCAGTGGTCCGGTTTTTATATTTGAAAGTTGATACAACTGAATATTTGCCAGAATAATTTATCAAAAAATTCCAAAAAAAAATAGCGAAATTCAGACCAGGGCCAGGGGTGAAATCGTGTAAGCTGATTTTTGATAGTTGACTATCAAAATCAAGAAAATACGTCTGTGTAATGTGAAAGTCGATTTAAAAGTTTTAACCAAACAATTTGACATAAAATAAAAACTTCAAGAAAGGGGTTTGTTCGTAGACTACTACATTAACATGTGGTGTTGAAGCGAGCTTGAAGCTCGCCTAAATTCTTTATATACCTGAATCGAGTTGAAATGAGCTTGATTTACTCGATTCCGGTCGGGGATCGGAAAGTTGTTAAGAAAAACTTGTGTGGAGGAGTTGGTTTTACAGATAATGCGTTATGGTCTGTTTATTTGCATGTTTGTGTACAAAAAATATAGTTTTGTTTTAATCAAATAAAAAAAAAAATTGCACATGGAGTAGGTAGCATATTCCTATATGGTGCTGAACTTTTCATTGTTTAACACAAATCAAACTATCTCACTTGCACTTCATAAGAAACATCGAAACACCGTTTGCATTTTAGAAAGTGCTGTCAAACTTAATCATTTTTTAATCTTCTTGTGCGATGGAAACACCAAAAGAAACTGAGATAAACCTTTGGTGGAAACATAGCAAAACATAAATATCGTTTCTATTGTTTTCTCTTGCAAAATAAGCCCAGTTAGTCCATTTTCACTAACAAAACTAAATAATATCAACCGTAATAGATTGGGTTTTTCTTCAATGGAAAACACACATGATTCCAAATGCACAACTAACTTATTTATGAATGATTTTTAAACACCTATCAGATAAGATTAATGAAATTTTTACAGAAAATTAATCGTTCAGGTCATTGGAAAATACATATATTCTTAAATTTGTTTTACTTCAAAACTGGCATGAAATGCCATAATCTAAAAATTTCTAGCAGATCTACCTTTGATAGGGATTTCCGGTTTGCTCTAATTAGTAACCTGTAAACAAAGTTCAAAGGTCCATTATTTGTAATTTGTTATTAAATTACAATTGACCATTTTATCTGAAAATATAAAATCGTGTTTTGGTGGTATATGAAAAAAAAAAATGTATTGGAAATACTAACATAAAGAAAAAGCACAAAAAGTGAGTAATAACTTGATTTCTAATATTTTATAAACTTTATAAATTTAGTGGTTAGTAAGAGTAAGGCTCTGATCAAAGTACAGGACTTGGTTGTTGATATGATGCCATCATATTGCATTACCGCTCGCAACCTTACAATCGATAACTTCTTCGCACCCCTGGACTTGGCCTTTAAGTTGCTCGATGAAAAATCGCACCATCTTGGAAAATATCCGCAAAACCAAAAGATACGTGCCAAAACCCTTTGTTGTAATAGCATTTCTTGATGGCCAAAACAATTCCGTAAAAGTCAGTACAAAGCAGTATTGGCCAGTCCAATCGTCTTTCATTATATTTTCTGAGAGAATGGCATTGGTGACTTATTTTTTGAAAGCGAAAAAAACGCGTTTTTTTAGTATTGACGTATAAAATAAATGTGAGAAAGTCACTTTCAGTTCTCAAAATAAGCCTGTGATGACACTGCACTACAAAAAAACGAAAGGTGGAGTCAAACACAACACTGGCCGATGGTTGTATTTCACAACTAACTAGACGTAGCGGCACTAGCAGCTGTCATAAATTTTGAACATTTCAACCCACAAAGGAAAAATCAAATTTTTGTCAGAAACGATAAGCTCATCGAAATGGCGGAGGAGAGCTGATGGAGTCTGATGGAGTGAACTATCGTTCACAGCCTGCAACGCAACGTAAAATAGGGAAAACTACTTAGGATGCCCTTTACCTTATGAGAAGAGATCTTGCGAACAATATTCGAGAGACTTCCTTGGAAAAGAGGTAGATGTCACCTTTGTTCAAGAGCAAAACACACATAAACCAGATCCGCTTCTGACTGTTGCGGAAGATATTGTTGCCATTGCTACACAAATAACATATATGCTTCAAATGTCACTTAGAACTATACCTTCGCCTTCAACCTCAAAGTAGAAGTATATATTCATAGATACATATATTCTTATTAAAAAAAAAAAAAAAAAAAATTGGGTGGCGCAACAGTCCGTTGAGAACTAGGGCCTAGTGACTTACAACTCTCAACCATTCATGTGTGCGAGTACTGTTGTCAGGGATGGAGAGGACCTACAGTTTTACGCCGAATCCGAACGGCTAATTTGAGAAAGCACTTTTCATGACAAGAATTACTCTTGGAGAATTTGTCAATTCCTCGCAAGAGGCAGTACCCGTGAAAAAAATTTTAGATGACATAGGCAGGGATCGAACCCAAGACCTCTGGCATGACAGTCCAACGCACTAACCATCATGCCACGGGTACTACTTCATATATTCTTATTGAAATACAAAATTATTGGGAAAAATACGTTTTTTTTTTGTTAGATATTATATAGTGGGGTATGAATGGACCCCACGCCAGGTTTATGAATTATTTCAAAAAAACGTAAAATGTTCTGCAAAAGGTAAGTGATCATAAAAAGACACAAATTAAATAGAAAATTAAATTTCGTTCGCTGATTATTAATCCCATTCAAATCAAATTTAAAACAAAAAAGTTATGAGTGTTCAATCGTGCTCTGGGATACTTTTAGACCCCACGACTTAAAGGAGGGTTCAATGAAGTATTTCGAAAATCATAAAAACCTTGAAAAAGGATACAAAACGTGAAAGTTATCTCAAAAGTGATCAACTTTAAATGAACTCAAGAACCCACTGTGTCAGTATCTGTAGAACACTACAAATGTTTGGACTGTCTTAACAGATTTTAATTTTGTGTAAATTTTTCCTCTTCGCAATAGTGGCCTAGTTATATTAGTTATGGCTGACTTTAAAATTAGTTATCACTCACACAATTATCAATTAAGAATCAAAAAAGTATAATAAACCCAAATTTATATCATCTATAAAGTATGCCATATTATAAAGAAGATCGATGGAAGCACACAATAATTGTATTTGTATACAGTACTTTGAATATAATGTTCCAATATAAAACAACCATAAGCAAAACATTAAATGAGTAAAATTCACGGTGCTGTGTCATACCACATGTATTGGTTTGATTAATACGATTTTCTTCTCTTGTTGCTGAGATCCGTGATTCCGTTTCAGTGTGAAAACCATATTCGTTAAAATTCACCCACAAAAAGAGAACCTATACTTCATCTTAGATATTTCCACATTCAACATCTCTTTCTCATAACCATTTGCTATAATTCATTAAAAACATACTTATACTCTTACAGAATTTTGATTTGGGATATTAATCAATTTTATGGTTCAATTGATTTAATATGTTTTCAGTTAATGCGGCTTAAACCACAAAAACCAATTAAGCTATCCTTCGAAACCATGGCAACCCCAAAACGTAAAATATATAAGAGCTGGTGTGTTTCTATTATAGGAAGTATCATAGAATTATTATGTTGTTATTGTAATATTTGTTTCTTATAAAGAAAACATATACTCGTATACACACGAAGTAGGTACTTCTTAATTTAATTTTTTGTCACGACAATCTCAAGTTAACTCATTTTTTTTCGTTTTCTAAAGAAGGTTAATCCAATTTTCCAGGAAAAATGACTAAAGATTCTGTTGGAAAAATAAACTTGGTCCAACATTGAAGATATTATATATTTTTTAATGACAAAACCAGCAGGACACTATTAAAAAGGATAAATTATTTCTGGAATCTCTTATTGCTATGGTGGATTGAAATGTGGTCACATTTGAACCCTTAAATGACGACAGATTTAGGGGAAGGTCGTATAGTAGGTTAGGAAGGTGTATGGTATTCTGGTAGTAAAGTAATGAAGAATATCTTTACTAATACTATACCCTTCAACTAACATAGGTAAGTACCTATATATCTACAGCATATAGTATGTATTTGTATACACATGATATTCACTATTCAACATTAATGAAGTCACTTCAACGTCCTTTTGTTAAGAAACTTTAGTTATGCATCGAAGTATGATATAAAACCACAGTCTCGAACGAATATTTACTTTCATTTGCTGAGGTTGGGGTCGAGTTAAGGGGGACAGAGGGTTCACTAAACACATTGAGAACATAATACAGCCTGGCCCTATATAGAGAAAAACACGCACGAATGTCCTTTTGTATACCTACGTCGTCGTATGAGTTCTGGGTATCCTTTTTTTGGTCCATCCATCCAGAATTGTTGAGGAAAGAAAAATGGATGCTGTTTTTGTTTTATTTTTTGTTTTCCTTACTTCCCTTGGATAAAATGACAGAGAAGGTGATAGAAATACTTTTCTAGATAGAAATATATTTTGAAGGGCTAAAAATTGTTAGATTTGAGGTATTTCTGATACTCTGTCCGGAAGTCCACAAAACTTTGATTAGTGCCCAGGACATTGCCATTGATACAGGAAATAGAATACTTGTGCTGGTATTGTGTATTGTGTTTTCTCGTCTGTCAATGCAGCTCTGGGGAAATCGATAAAATGATAGATGTACCAATATGTAATGATTTTCATTTGACCCTAAACAATGTGTCTTTATAAAGTTTAAAGTTTAACAATTCAAAAATCATTCAATAATATTGCAATATGCAACTCGAATTTTAAATTGGAATTAAAATAATTTGCATATAATGATTTATTTATTTAAGAGCAGTTTTGAAAAAATGATTGCAATTAAACATTATTTTAACCAACTTATACTTTAGGTTAGTTTATTCACTGAAACTGGATTTAAATTAACCGAATTTTCATCAAAACATCATGTTCAGTCTTGAAGACCATTTTTACTTGGGAGCCTAACGTTAATAAGCAGAACTGTTGCACTTGGGAATCGGAAAGTCTATCAATCATTTTTTACATCTATGTAAATGATCAACAATCCATTGTACACCTTAAAGATAGAATTCGTGAAGTTATCGAGGGCATACTTAGCCGTGGCTGTCATTTGGCATACCCTCTTCCTAACCATGAAATAAACATCCATATACATATTTAGTTTTAATAATATTCGTTTTTTTTTATTTTAAAATTAAAATAAAATAAAATTGGAAAGCCATGTCTATTTCCATACTTGAAATGAGGTTATGACTACTCCTAAAGTGCTTATTATTTCAATACAATGCGAGCTGTAAACAAGGACATTTTTTAAGTCTAACAGTTTTGAATTTCGAAATGGGAGAGAAAATAGAGTCTTGATGTGTGGCGGAATAGAAAATTGAGCTTAACGGTAAGCAAATTTTGGCGTTTTTGTTTGCTAATACGGCAGAAATTTGTTAGTGGAAGAATGCAACTGGCTAATTCAATAGAATATGATTTATGAAATTATTTCTTACACTTTAGAATTTTCAGAAAGTAGTTAGCTTATAGCAAGCGTCAAACTACGATCAGAGGCTAATCATAAATGCATGTGTTAGTAAGAAAATAAGGCAAATGTGGCCATTTTAGCATTTAAAATGAACTATTACAGAACAAAAAATAAAATAAAGACGTTTACGATAGTGGACCACTGGTTCCAAACAATGATTTTAATCCCACCTTATTTAGATTTAAATCTATCGATGAACAGTTTAAGTTATATAAAATGCTCATTCGACTTAAAGCTTCAGTCTTCCCATATAGTTAGTTCTATGGAAGTCAAATGCACGCAGGTGATGAGTTCCGCCTCGGTAGTTCAAATGCACACAAGATAGCAAATAAGGTGTATCAATTTCACCATTAATGAGTTGATGAAAAAATATAAAGTCATTATAAACACGCCTTTGATGGAGAGATTGCATTTGAAGAAGCTGAATACGATGTTCATGGGGAGGCAGATCATGAGGATCATCCCAAGGAAGACCCTTTTGGGCAAAGCGAATGAAATTATGTTGAATTGATTCAATACGTTTTCTATGAATTTCTTAATATTGAGTTTATACTTGCGAAGCATATTCAAGATGAGGCCGAACATGGAAATTGTACAAAGAAAGAGTAACATATGGATCATTGAACTCTTTTTGCCAGCGTTTTATAATACCTACCAAGCGTAGAACTTGCCTTATTGACAATAAAATTAATGTGATGTGTAAATTCTAAGTTGGAACAGAAATGAACACCTAAATCTTTAAAAGTGAAGACAAGACAAGACAGTTTTTGCCGTGGTATACAATAATCAAATACACTATACCGTTTCCTGGGGAACACCAGTTTGAACAACAAAATGTTTTGAAAGACAATTTCTAAATTTAACCTCATAGGATCTGTTTTCAATGTATGATTTGATCCAGACTAAGAAAAATGTTGGAAAACCAGGAGCTTTAAGTTTAAATAAACTAATTCCGTGAATAAGGTGGTCAAAAGCTTTAGAAATATCAGTGTGTACACAATCAACCTCATAACCTTGTTCTAAGGCGTTTGAGCATATGCTTGAGAATGTGAGGAGATTTGTACCGATTGATCTTTTTCTCACAAAACCATGTTGCTGTTCGCAAATGAGATTCTTACTAAAAAATGCTACACTCTCACAAACAACTTGTTTAAACAGCTTAGAAATGCAAGACAGTTTTGCAATGGGCCTCTAGTTTGGAATATGAACTTAAGGGGTTCAACTAAAGCAATATATGCCATCCGGACTGGCTGAGCAGTCAATAAAACAACGAAATGCATATATGAAATAATGTTAAAGTTTTGATTGTAATTCCGCTTATCAAAAACCTTATTTAAATTTAATGAGCTTATAATACTGTGTCGTCACAGCGAAACGACAAGGCTCTAACATTAGAAACAAATACGAAAAAGTAATTTGTAATTTCGCTCAATTAATTTGTTTCTGTTGAAATAAGATTATCATTTATTATTATAGCATTGAGCTTTACTTTGATTTCTAAAACGTATAATGAATTCCATATCCAAATCAATTAGTTATAATTTGTATTCACTGAATTTATATATACAATATTGTTTTTGGCATCACTTTTATTAAACTTCCTTTTAATAAAATGTCTGGCTCCTTCTTCTCTTGCCAAATCTCAAACGAGTAAGTTGTGTCTTGTGTTTCTCATTAATTCTTCCTCTTTAAATCATAGATATCCGCCAAAACTCTGCAACAGGTTATGGGCCCAGATAGCCGCAGCAGTGGAATACACAAAAACTGAGTTGTTAATTACTATTTTTTGTTTTATCTTCTGTGCGAGGATTCCGTTGATTTTTTGTTCGATTCCTGTTGGCAATACATCGTGCGAAAGATGTCTGTTTCCATGTTGCCTGTAATCGATCGTCTAAAAGGAAGGGAAAACTTCGATTCTTGGAAGTTTGCCGTGATGAACTACCTGGAGCATGAGTTGCTCTGGAAATGTGTGACGGGAGATGAGAATGATCCAGCTAAATCATTAAAAGCGAAATCAAAGTTGATTATGCTGATTGATCCGATAGCTTATGTCCACGTGCGAGAAGCCACTACCGCAAAAGAAGTTTGGGATAACCTTATTGCTGCATACGAAGATTCTGGTCTCACAAGGAAAGTCGGCCTTCTTCGTACATTGGTCACAACCAACTTAAATAATTGTTCTTCGATAGAAGTGTACGTGAATAAAATTATTATGACCGCACATAAATTAAATAGCTTAGGTATGACTGTTGGTGAAGAGTGGATCGGGACGCTGTTGCTTGCTGGTCTGCCAGATCATTATAGACCGATGATCATGGGCCTCGAAAATTCAGGTGCGAAGATTTCTGGTGATCTAATAAAAACGAAATTGCTGCAGGAGGAAACGTTGGCGAGTGGAACCGTTGGTGAGGGAACTGTGTTTTTTAGTGGTGCTGGTGGCAAAAGGTACAAGAAAACGAAAAAGAAGCTAGGCCCCCGATGTTATGAATGTAACCAATATGGGCACATCTCGAAAAATTGTACTTCTAAAGGAAAAAATGAGAAGGTACACTTAGCCTCATTGACTGCAAAGGTAAAAAATATTGACGAGTGGTACATCGACTCAGGTGCGTCCGCGCATATGACTATGCGCAAAGATTGGCTAAAAAATATTACTCCTTCGCTCAATGATGTAGTTACAATTGCAAATAACAAAACTTTAAGAGTTGAATCGAAAGGTGATATGTGCATCTATGGTTTTGCAAATAACTCTAGTGCTGCGATCAGCTTAAAAAACGTGTTATACGTCCCAGGTCTATGTGCAAACCTTCTCTCGGTAAGTCAAATGCTTAGCAATGGTAAAGAGGTTGTTTTCTCTGAAAACATGTGCAAAATTTTCAATAATACGGGTGAGTTACTTGCCACTGCCACTTTACATGGAAATATGTTTAAATTGGATGGCGCTGTTCAGTAAAAAAATATCTGCAAAAATACATCTTATAACGTTTGGCATAGGCGGCTAGGTCATATTAATTTCGATAATCTTAAAATAATGAAGGACTCCAGTGTGGAAGGCATGGATTTTGTGGACACAAATAAGGAACATTGCGAAACTTGCTTAAAAGGTAAGCAATCCAGGTTGCCATTTAAATCTTCGAGTTCCATTTCTAAGGAGGTGTTAGAAATTGTGCACTCTGATCTTTGCGGACCGATGCCACAAAAATCCTTAGGAGGCGCAAGGTATTTTTTTCTCTTACTAGATGATTTCTCTAGAAAAATTTTTGTCTACATGCTACATTCAAAAACCCAAGTGAAAGAGAAATTTCATGAGTTCAGGCTTCTTGTAGAGAATGAAACTAAAAAGAAAATTAAAATCTTGCGCACAGATAACGGGAGTGAATACTGTAACAATGAATTTTTAAGTTACTTACGAAATGCTGGCATACGTCATCAAACCAGTGCACCGTATACACCCGAGCAAAACGGGAAAGCTGAAAGGATGAACAGGACGATAGTTGAACGATCTCGGTGCCTGCTTATAGATGCGGGGTTAAATAAATCGTTTTGGGGTGAAGCTGTTGCTACTTCAACATATCTTATCAACCGAACTGCCAGCAAAGTTTTGAAAGATAAAACTCCAGAGGAAATGTGGTCAGGCAGAAAACCGAATCTCAATAATCTCCGTTTATTTGGATGTGTAGCCATGGTACATATACCGAAACAAAAGAGGACAAAGTGGGATTCAAAATCCGATAAATGCATCATGGTAGGGTATTGTGAAAATACAAAAGGATACCGATTGTTTAATCCTATTTTTCCCCAAAGCGTACTAACCTATGAAATTACAGGTGATCCTGAAGGAGAAGAGCAGGGCGAAAGCCTAACGTCTGAAGAGGAAATTTCTGATGAAACCGAAGAACAGATATCTATACAAAATGATGTTAATATCTCTGAAAATTGTATCCCTTCAGAATCCGAAAATGAGATGTTCTTCACCGACGATGACGAAGACTACACGCCACCCGCAGACCAAGTCACACCAACCAATGTCGATGGCCAATTCCAAAGAAGATCCAACCGCCCACCGAAACCTATAATACGAGATGATTTCATTTCCTATGCTGCAGTTGCCGAGTGTTTAGGTGATCCGCTTACCTATGAAGAAGCTATTTCGAGAAACGATGCAGTGCAATGGCGAGAAGCAATTAATGCTGAATACGAGGCGCTACTACAAAACCGTACTTGGGAAGAAGTTGAGTTACCACCTGGAAAAAGGAAATTAAACTGTAAGTGGGTTT
This sequence comes from Eupeodes luniger, assembly GCA_951509635.1. NCBI lineage: Eukaryota > Metazoa > Arthropoda > Insecta > Diptera > Syrphidae > Eupeodes > Eupeodes luniger. The sequence continues at coordinate 74,279,730 of OX608075.1, read as the reverse complement.
TTAAAACCAAATTGAATCCTAAAGGTGAGATTTATAAATACAAGGCACGGCTTGTAGCGAAAGGCTGCAGCCAGAGACAAGGTTTCGATTACACAGAGACTTTTTCACCAGTCGTCCGATATAACTCAATTCGCTTTCTATTTGCCTTAGCTGCTCAGATGGATTTAGATGTGGACCAAATGGATGCTGTTTCCGCTTTTTTACAAGGTGACATTCAAGAGGAAATCTACATTGATCAGCCCGAAGGTTATAAGAATGGGAGTAAGGTACTGCGTCTTAAAAAGTCCATTTATGGGCTCAAACAATCTTCTCGTGTATGGAACAAAAAACTCGATGATGAGCTGAAGGGTCTTAATATGCAACAGTCTAAGGTTGATCCTTGCATATACTTCATCATCGATGGTCAAAACATATTGATTGTTGCTGTATATGTGGATGATTTTTTAATATTATCCAATAATCAATATATGAAAAATAATTTAAAGAAAAACCTTATGAATATCTTTCAGATGAAAGATATTGGACCGGCACATACTTTTTTGGGATTGCGGCTGCAAAGAAATCGTCAACAACGTAAAATATGGCTAGATCAGGAGAGCTATATACAAAGCATCATAAATCGGTTTAGAATGAGTGATTGCAAGCCGTTAACAACACCAATGGATATCAACCAAAAGCTGTCAAAGAGTATGTCTCCAAAGTCAGAAGAAGAAAGGGAAGAAATGCTTAAATGCCCTTATCAAGAACTGGTCGGAAGTTTGCTGTTTGTTGCTCAAGTGTCGAGGCCCGACATTTGCTATGCAGTTAACACTGTAAGCCGGTTTAACAACAACCCAGGCAAGCTTCATTGGATAGCCGTGAAACGAATTGTAAGGTATCTTAAACAAACGTCTAAATATAAACTTTGTTTCCAACAGCAAGAAGACGGTCCTCCACGCATTACTGGCTATTGTGACTCTGATTTCGCAAGCGATATAGATGAACGAAAATCAACATCAGGGTACATTTTTAAGATGCATGGCGGATCCATCTCTTGGTGTTCGAAAAAACAACCGACGGTAGCCCTCTCAACGACGGAAGCCGAATACATGTCATTAAGCCTTTGCATGCAAGAAGGTTTATGGCTTCAAAATCTTCAAAAAGAACTTCAACCGAACTCACCTAAGATGCATATATTCTGCGATAACCAGAGTGCCATACACCTGGCATCCACAAATAGTTACCACAGCAGGACGAAGCACATCGACGTTAAGCATCATTACATACGAAATGTTATCAACGATGGCAAGATTATATTGGAACATATACCAACAGAACAAATGGTTGCTGATGCACTTACAAAACCACTTCCAGCGCTGAAGAACAACTACTGTGCCGAGTCTATGGGTCTGATTAAATAGCACAAATAATTATCTAGAGGAAATGTTGAAATAAGATTATCATTTATTATTATAGCATTGAGCTTTACTTTGATTTCTAAAACGTATAATGAATTCCATATCCAAATCAATTAGTTATAATTTGTATTCACTGAATTTATATATACAATATTGTTTTTGGCATCACTTTTATTAAACTTCCTTTTAATAAAATGTCTGGCTCCTTCTTCTCTTGCCAAATCTCAAACGAGTAAGTTGTGTCTTGTGTTTCTCATTAATTCTTCCTCTTTAAATCATAGATATCCGCCAAAACTCTGCAACAGTTTCAAAACAAATACCATTTGGTGGAAACACTTAACGTTTCATACATTTTTAAAAACTACATTATTTCCATTCTCATCGCTGTAATCCTTTCATCTATCACAGTGAAAAAACTATTTGGTTTTTGTTCGATGTGTTTTCTTCAAGATGTATAGAATTATTAAAAATGTTTGTTATCACATCGTTTTAAGTGGTTATGTTCAACAATGTTGCTTATTTCCAAAGTTTGTTTATATGAAAATTGCAACACATTTTCTGCATTTTTCTTTACTTTTTTAACTAAAATAATTTAAAGCAATGTGACATAGTTAATAGGAATTTTATTATTTTCTTATACACTATTTTTAATAATGTAAAATGTGTACAATGCATGATTTTGACTGTTAAATTGATAATTCCACACTGGAGTAAATAGGCTTAATTAATGTTTAGAGTTTTTTGTTTAACAATGTGTGAAATAAACATCTAAAAAATTACAATGTGTGCTTCTATAAAATTTTGTTTTTATTTCAGTAAAAAACTATTTTTTATTTTATATTTAAAATAAATTACTATGAAATTAGCCAATGTAAATTCACTATAAAATAATCTAATTTTAATTCTTATGATGATTTTCCTTCTCTTTTCCATCTGCTCTTCTGCAGTTTAAGGAAACCATAAGCAATAATTTTTCGAAGTTTCAAACAGAAATTCCATAAAATTTGTGGAGAAATAGAATTTTCTACTTATTTGTCTTACCTGTATAAATGAAATATATACCAGCAAAATTCTGTTAAAGTTATTTTATTTACCTTAACCTAACTATATTTATTTACTTTCCTCAAAATGCAATAACTTGTAAAGTATTTTTGTATATTCCGAGTATAGCTTGTAATATCATAAAACTAGAGGAAAATACTTTTGCATCTATTTTTTTAATTAATTATGTACAATACAACAATTACTTTATTCATAAAAGTTACACTATGCAACAAAATTAAGTTCCTTTTTTATTTGCAATCTTAAATTTCTTGTTTTGATGATTTTGTAGTCTTGAAATCGATCCTTAAAGAAGTTCGCCCTCGGCCTTGCGTGAAGTTTTTTAAGTATATCTTAGTCTTAAAAATGTTTAAAACAATGTTTTAAAGGTGTTCCGTTGGAAAAATTTAATAACGACGTATAAACTGTTCGGAAACTTAAACTTTAAGTGAAAAATTGTTAATCTTTTTGTTTATGGAATGTGTTTTTATTGTGTTTTCTAGAATTCAACAAAAATGGTGAACATTTTGCAGTCACGTTCTTAAAACAATAAAGCACTTTTGGTTCGTCTTGAAGCACCTTCTCGGATTGCAATATTGAAATTGGTGCACAAAATTGAGCAATTGGGACAAGTTAGTTATGAAAAGAATCGAAAGAGTGGGCGTCACTCATGAACAATTGCGGCATGCTGAGGCAACAGTTGTCGTTGCATTATTAATATTGTAATGTGTATACACTCTTTATCTCTTTTAATATCGGAGTAATAGGAGAATTTGCTTCTTTAAGCATCGAGAAACATCTAGTGGCTTAGAGGGGAACTCATTCAGCGCATATAAGAACCTCGAAAGGGGTAAGCATCTAGTGGTAAAGTGGAGAACTTCGTTAAGCATCGAGAACAACCTCGTAGATTCTCGAACCGATTTGAGGTATATAAATAGGCGCTCGGAAGCGAAGCGGTTGATTATTGGTTGTAAACTGCGATAAGTAAAGACTGTGTATAAAAAGTAAGAATTGAAAGTAAGGACTGTGTTTGGAATGTAATAATTGAGTGTTCAATAAATAAGTTAGAATAATTCAAATAAAGTGAATTTGTGTTTTTAAATACGAAGTGTGAATAAGTTTTAATTGTCGGACCAAGCCGAATATTACATTGGTGTCAGAAGTGGGATTAAAACTTATTGAGAATAAAAACAGTGATTGAACTATTTTGTGTAAAGTAGTGAAGTTAAAAATAAAAAAAAAAAAAAAATGAGTAAAGTTTTAAAAGACTTAACTGTCCCTGAGCTAAAGGCCGAACTAAGCAAACGTGGCTTAAGTGGGACAGGCGTAAAAACCGAACTTGTTAATCGGCTGCAGGAATATCTGGAGCAGAAAAATGAAGACCCAGATACATTTGCTTTCGAATTAGAAGCAAAAGTGGAAGAGGTAAATACAAATGTTGCCTTATCTAACATGATGTCACTTCTGTTAGCCAAATTTGAAGAGAATGAAAAGAATGTCCTGAAAGAAGAGCAAAATGTTCTCAAACAACTAGAATCCCAAAGGAATGATGTCCTGAAACAACTAGAAGCTCAAAGAAGCGATCAAAAGCAAGAACAACAGAATGTTCTCAAACAACTAGAAGCCCAAAGAAGTGACCAAAAGCAAGAACAGCAGAATGTTCTCAAACAACTAGAAGTTCAAAGAAGTGACCAAAAGCAAGAACAGCAGAATGTTCTCAAACAACTAGAAGCCCAAAGAAGCGACCAAAAGAAAGAACAGCAGAATATTCTAGAGCGGTTCGACGAACAGAGAAACCTTTTAGAAGTCAGGTTTGCGGTCTTCGAAGGAAAAATCAATACTCTCGACGAGCGCGTCGAGCACGTCGAAAAACAAAATGCACGTATCGAAAAAATGGACGAACGAATCGAAACCATTACAAATGAACTAGAAAAAGTGCGAAAGATGAAAGCTCGAGAACCTTCTGGTGGGTGCTCAAGGAAGAGAGAAGTGAATCCTATAAGCTTTGATGGGCAGATTCCGTGGTCAATCTACAAGAAACAGTTTGAAGCAGCAGCGTTAACAAACGGCTGGGACGATCACGAAAAATACATTGCTCTTACGCTTGCTTTAAGAGGATCTGCTGCTGAACTGCTACAAACCATCCCAGCAGAGAAGAGTGGTGACTTCACAGTTCTGGTAAACGCAATCGAACAGCGGTTTGGGGATAGCCACATGACAGAAGTCTTCCGAGTTCAGCTTAGCAATAGGACACAGAAAAGAGGTGAAACTCTGCAGCAGCTTCAGGCAGATATCGAGCGATTGGTTCACCTGGCATATCCAACAGCTGGTAACGAAATAATAAATCAACTTGCTGTTGAAGCCTTTGTGAGAGCTGTGGGCGATATAAATCTCCAAAGGGCTATCCGCACTGCCCGAAAGCGAACACTACCAGAACAAGCTTCCCAAAACGTGCATCGCGTAAGAGAAATAGAAGTCCAAGAATGTTCTTGTCAGGAGGCTACTGTGGAAAGGAGTCAGCGAGACGGACCAGCACGATGCTGGAACTGCAATAAGACTGGGCATCTACAGCGACAGTGCAGATTACCACGAAGAAGAACCACATGCCAACACTGTGGAAATAGAAGTAATTCAACCGTTCAAAGCAACACCAACAACGTTGCTTCCGAAGTTGTTTCCCACCCGTTAAACGAATAAGAACCAACTTCGAGGGGCAGGAGCTGGTTTCTGGTATCGATGGCCCCAAAAACGACATCCAGGTTTCTCAAACGAAACGTGCCAACAAGAGCCTGACCGTGGAAGCAAGTATAAATGGCAACAAATGTGTGGCTACCATTGACACCGGTGCCACGGCGTCCATCGTACGGCAAGACCTCGTCAAGAAGGCATGGCTCCACAACACCAACAGCTATCGTCTAAGGACTGCAACAGGAGAGGCCGCAAAAGTTTATGGTGAGGTACGTGTTAAGATCCGCATGGCAGAGTTGGAATTCTCTCACCTGTTCCTGGTAGCAGATATATGCGACGAGTGCATTGTCGGCGTCGATTTCATGAAAGATCACGGAGTGATATTGGACATCGGGAACCAAGTCCTGAAATATGGAAAAATCGAGATTCCGATGATCTATGGGACTAACTCGTATGAGACCTCGCCATCTGTGAAAGCCGTCATCAAAGAAGATCTCACTTTGCCTGCTTCTTCAGAGGTATTCGTGTGGACGAAATTGAAGGGTAAGCCTGGCAGCCATCGATACCTCATGGTCGAACCAGTATCTGTAAAGTCCTCCCAAAACGTCACCATTGGGAAGACTCTTGTGAGACCATTAAAGAACATGGTTCCGGTACGAATACTGAACATCAAGCCGTATGAAGTTAAGCTTAGAAAAGGTGAGATTGTCGGACAATGCGAATCTGTATCAGCGATAACAAGGATCAACGAAGAAGAGTCAAGGCAATCCTTGAAGTCCGAAGAGCTGAACTCCATAAAGACGAACATTCTCAAGTCAACTAATCTTGGCCACCAACAACGAAGAACTGCAGAAGGTCTCCTCGAAGAATTTGCAGACATTTTTTCGTCATCGAAAGGGAAGTATGGCAGAACGCAACTGGTGCAACATAGAATCAATACCGGGGATGCAAGGCCGATTCGTCAACCTGCAAGACGCCTTCCACTAGCCAAACAAGGTGAGGCGGAAGAACTGATAACCACCATGAAGGAAGAAGGTCTGATCGAAAACTCTAAAAGCCCTTGGGCGTCTCCAGTGGTCCTGGTAAAGAAGAAAGACGGATCAACCCGCTTTTGCGTGGACTATCGAAGGTTGAATGATGTGACCAAGAAGGATAGCTACCCTCTGCCTAGGATCAGTGATACTCTGGACGCAATGGAAGGAGCACAATGGTTCTCAACTTTGGACTTGAAAAGTGGTTACTGGCAAGTCGAAATCCATCCTGAAGACAAAGAAAAGACAGCATTCTCAACAGGAAACGGATTGTGGCAGTTCAAAGTGATGCCTTTTGGACTTTGCAATGCTCCAGCGACTTTTGAGCGCCTAATGGAATGCGTCCTGCAAGGACTCACATGGAAATCTTGCCTGGTCTATTTGGATGACGTCATAGTATACGGGAAAACATTTGATGAACACTGTACAAATCTGAGAGCCGTGTTTCAAAGACTTCGAGAAGCCCACCTCAAGCTTAACCCAGAAAAGTGTTCACTCTTCAAAACCGAAGTGAAATATCTGGGACATATCATCTCATCCCAAGGAGTAAAGACTTATCCTGATAAGGTTGACACCGTGAAGAATTGGCCAACACCACAGGACAAACACCAACTCCGAAGCTTTCTGGGTCTAGCCACCTACTATAGGCGCTTTGTGAAGGACTTTGCTGGAATTGCCAAGAGTCTGCATCAGCTAACGGAAAAGGGAAAGCAGTTTAAATGGTCAGGTGAGTGCGAGCGCAGCTTTCAAGAGCTCAAGCAACGCTTGTGTAATGCACCAGTGCTGACCTACCCAACTCCAGGAAAACCGTTCATAATTGATGCTGATGCCAACAACGTCGGGATAGGTGCTGTACTATCGCAGGTGCATAATGGCGAAGAAAAGGTGATTGCCTATTACAGCAAGGTACTCTCGAAGTCGGAAAGAAATTATTGTGTAAACAGAAGAGAACTTCTTGCACTGATTTTGGCAACAAAGCACTTCCATAAGTATCTCTATGGACAGAAGTTTCTTCTCCGAACTGACCATGGAGCACTTAACTGGCTTTTGAATTATCGAAAATGCTTGCTTTTGGTATTTATGAATCTCTTCTTCGTTGGATTAGAAATTACCTTTCGAACCGTTCAATACAAGTTGTATACAAGTTGTATTGGATGGTTTCAAGTCTGAAATTCATAAAATAAATGCTGGTGTCCCCCAGGTCTTCGACTCTCTTCCTTATATTCATAAATGATCTTTTGTCTGCCACTTCTAATCCATTAAACTGTTTTGCCGACGACAGTACCCTCAGCTTTTCATATTAGTTTTAAGATTCACATCCTTGTCCTTCGGATGTGGAACTTCAACGGCAGCGTTTGCTCATTAAATTCTGATCTTGACAGCATTGTTCAACGGGGAATCAAAAACCGTGTAGAATTTAATGCTTCGAAAACTCAATGCTGTCTCCTGTCGTTAAAGCGTAACACATCCCTGATGCCGCTATCCATGAGCGGCACTTGCATCCAGGAAACTAATCAACTGTCCGTACTCGGTATGTGTATCACAGATCACATATTTGACATTGCCAAAAATGCTGCCAGGTGCTTAGGATTTCTCCGAAGATGCAAGACATTTTTAACCCCTTCTGATCTGGCTGTAACTTACAAAGCCTTTATCCGTCCAAAGCTTGAATATAATTCGCATATCTGGGCAGGTGCCCCTAAAACAAGTTTAAATCTCTTGGATAGAATTCAAAAAAGGGCTTTAAAAATGATATACGATAGAACTATAATCGAAACATTTACATCGCTAGAACACCACCGCAATGTTTCATGACTTTCGTTGTTTCATCTATATTTTTACAAACAATGTTCTAAAATCCTTCCCTTTTTTTCTAAGGCTCGCACTGTGTTTAAATATAAACATATAAAGGTTACTAATAACCCCTTGAGCGCCTGTAAGATTCCAACAATTTTCTAAATATGCCTTATTAAAAAGCTAAAATAAAATAGTTTTGGGTTCCAAAAATAATTCTTGTTGGCATTTCTATAAACGCAAAAAACGCTACACACATGGAAGCAAAACACCAGAAAGTGAGAAAGATTGCCAGAAAAACATGATCTTTTTCCGTAGGAACGTATTATTTTCGGACTTAATGTTCGGGAGTCTATTATTACTATCGTTATCAGTCTGCTTATTCGTAGATTGGGGTTGATGCTAGAGGACAAATTCTAAAAAATTACTGTTTTGCGTGAACCCTTTGAACATAGTTTGATTTTAACGGAGTCAAAAAAACTTAAAAAATTTAGAGAGTCAAATTGTTGGTTCTTGAATTTAAGGTAATAGGCGCATTTAAGTACATTGTTTTTCTAAAAATTAAGGTAAACAAATAAGTTTTCAAGAAACTTTAGTGTGGCAATCACAAATTCACTTACAGAAATTCTTTTCACTTCAGTTTTCGAGAGATTCCAAACTTTTATATTAAATTAATAAATATGAAACGTTCATTGTTTTTTAATTAACTATTCGTTTTACGAAAGTGTCACTTATGCTATTGTCGGGAAAATTTGTATTCATGAAATTCGTGTTTAAATCCCAGTTTTAGAGCATCCAAATCAAATTGACTTCAAAAAGTATAGATTTAAAAAAAATTTTAAGGTCTTAAAAGTTTTAGTATTCAAAAGAAAATTAATTTTGAAAGAAAAAAAAATACTCTTAAAGAAAGCCTAACATGTGCGTAAAAAAAAAGATGGAACTGAAGACGAGTTTCAGGAATTTAAAGGTAACTTAATACCAAATTGGTGATCTCTTATTCAAGATTACTTCTCAAGAAACTGAATATTTACATTTTCTTTCAGAAAATCACCTTATGAAAATAATTTAAAGCATTACTAAAGTTTTTCCAAATTCTGAGTTGTGTGAAAACAAAGACTTTAGTTGTTTTAGACAGCAAACCGATTTTTGGTGAATATCGTTAAATTACTAAAAACTCCTTAGACCAAATCTTTACTTATTCAACTTAACTGTATAAGCTTTCTTTCATATGACCCCCCCCCCTCTGGATCGTTAATTAATATGAATTGATGAATTTATGCTGAACAATTGAAATAGTACTGGAATTCTGATTTATATTATATTCATGGTCCAGTCCTCAGTTTAAAGTAGTATTTTTAGCAACAAAGTTAAAAGCAGTAAAGTACAAATTTTATTTCCATACATGCGAAATAAATAATTAAAAATACAAAAATACAAAATAACGCAGTACGATTACGATAAGTTTTGAATTCAAGAAAATTCCTGCGAAAATTAAAAAAAAACATAATCTCCCAGTAAGTGGTCATGAGCCCTACGACCCTCCCCTAGATCCACCATTGAATAGGTGGATGGATTTGCTTAAAATTCAGAAAATTCAAATTTTTGAAAAGTTTACTACCATAAAATTTTATTAAACGAATCTGTTTTTAGCCAAACATTCATACAAATTTATTTGTTTTAGTTACTTGTTTTGTTAATATCCATTCAGTGGATCTATTTTACATCAGTATAAGTTCGGTATGCCTCGGTTCTAAGGACCATTGTTTTTAGAGGTTATTAACTTTGTAAAAAATACACGTTCATAATTGAGCTCCATTTTTGAAAAAATGGTATAACAATCTAAGTTTGTTAAATTATGTCTTTTATTTTAAATCTATGTTTGCTATCACCTTTCGATTTCCTTGGATTGGAGACCTCTCTAATAAATGAGCTAAATTTTAAAGTTTCTGAAATAAAAAAAAGAGTTTAATTACTACATACATATGTATGTATGTACGTAATTAAACTTAACATAAAATAACACTAAAAACGACAACATTCAAAAACTCTTGAGGTGCCCCACTAAACCACACCAAACAAATCTGTTATCCTTCGCACCATCGTTTATGACCACTTCCCTTTTTTTCAACACCAACGCCCATGCCAATAATAATGCAAACGGAATGAAAAGTAAATATAAGCAAAAGCTAGCACAAAGAAAGTTTGCTCAACAAGTGTCTGTTTAAGTCAGCTACTCATAAGTACCAGTACAGCTAAAGCTATACACACGTTAACAAGTTTAAGTGACTTCAGGTATTCACAGTCACAACGCTATCCATCGAGTTATTTTTATTTTGAATTTTTGTTATGAATATATTTTTGTTATTTTTATTTTTCGTACAACTCTAAAGAGGTCATTAAAGTCATCATATTCCATGCAAGCATTTTTAAATTAAACCCTTACGTGAATAGTAACACAAAACGAGTTCACCTAATGACCCATATCTGTCAATAGGACAAACACTCTGTACACTCAGTGCGGTGCAGAAATTGAGAGTATAGGAAGGTTGTTCCACTGGAAGATCGTAAGAACGGAAGATTTAAGTTCCTCATCCACTTAAAATCGAAATGAATTCGTCTTTGAAAAAAAAATAAAAATCAACCCCCATTGAACTTGAAAGCTGATGAAAAAAAGCAACTTTTTGCAAAAAAGTTTAATTGTTGAACTTTCAAGGGAAACTTTTTCAGCACATTGATTTGATTCAAAGGGAAAACAACCCCTCCGTAGAAACGAAGGAGACTCAGATGAGTTTTATAGCAACTCTGCTTGAGGAGGTTTGGATTCTGTTTTGAAGTCCACTATTTGATGCACCAAAAATTGACATTGGTAATATTTGAGGCATGTTTTTCCAGTAGATAGTTCTGGTGGCGTTTGGAAGATTAGGTTTTAGCTTTGGATATAAAAACCATAGTACTCTCATGGTGGAAGTCGAATAGGGCGACATCTAGATATTTATTTGTGGAAAGTGTAGAAATTTATGGGGAAATTCATTTTCAGCCGGGAGACTTACAAATGTTTTAATTCGAAGCAGACGAAAATAGGGAAAGACTATAGCGAATTAACGAGTCTGAGTGAATAAGGAAAACACATATGTTTCAAGGAATATTTATATAACAACATACCTACAATAAAGGGGTTTTCAATAAGGGCGGGTAGATGTAGAAATGGAATAAAACAAGCTGTGTGTGAGGCATTAACAAAATTATTTTTTTATTTGAAAGGCGCATGTATGCCATTAAGAGTGGAATATGATATTATTCAAATGCCAGCTTCAGCTTCTTACGGTGGCACGGATCCGAGCGGTCCCATTTTCAATGACTCTTCCGCAGAGATCAGGCTGAATTTGAGCGATGGCCTGTGTTATGTTCACCTTGAGGACATCGTCGATTGTGGTTTATTTGCACATGTAGTCTAGGTCCATATGGTTCAATTTGGGCCATAAGAAATTAGTTATAATCGGTATGCTGCTGACGTTGACCGCCTCACTAACGTCGTTTTCAAAAAAGTACGCACCAATTACGCCGCCGCTGGCCCAAAATCCACACCAAACGGTAACTTGTTTAAAGATGCATTATATATGGCAATTTTGCTTGTTAACACAGCCATTCATCCAAAAATGCGCCTGGTCACTAGAGATGATTTTTCGGCCAAAATTGGGGTTTTCTTCAAAACGATTCGAAGCCCAGTCAGCGAACAAACGGCGCGGTGTTGTCTTGTCTATGGTCATGAACTTTGAGCTCCTGGGTCAGTTGGACTTGTACGGGTGTAGGCCCTAGTCCCGACGCAAAATTCGCCAAGTTAAAGTCTGTGAAAGTCCGAGTTCATGTGCACGGCGAGGAATAGACTGCCTTGGGTTCTGCTGTAGGTATACACTTTCACGGACCGCGGCGATGTTCTCGGCCGATCTTGCGTTCCTTGAAAGTATTGGTGTTGGCTGATTGTTTGCTGAACCGGTCGTCTCAAATTTGGACACTAAACGTTGAAGACTTTCAAGAGCCACCTCGTCTACAGTGAAATGAGCATAATGCGCGAAACGTTTGCGTTAACGAACACTCATTTTGATAATAAAGTTTTATCATTTGAACGTGCAGGTCAATATCGTGTAACTTGCCATGATGATTTAGCATAAACATAACTGAATAATAAACAAATGATTTTACAAGTCACCAAAACAAAATGGCCGCCACGGGGCGCCAAAATCTACCCGCTCCAATTGAAAAACCCTTTATAAAGAGGATATGCTTTGTGTTTGTATTTTGGTTTGATGTTATTTTTTGGTTACATTCGCAAAACGGTAATAAGAAAAAAGCAGGTGAATTACGATTTCGTGTAGAAATTTTGTATTGTTGGATGAGATTTTATATTTTTCATGATTTAAGGATTGTATTAGGAAATTACAATTTAAACTATTATACGAGTAGGCAAGTAAATAAATATGTTAGTATTTCATACTAGCCAAATAAATTCAAAACAATTGATCACACACCAATTTACCTACTTTACAAATTTTTTTTAAAGTGAGCTTTAAGAAATTCAAATTTTCAAAAGCCTAGAAAAATGATGTTTGTTTCAATATATATGTAAATAGATTTGTTGATAACAATGCGATTGAAAGAAGGGCTCAAATAGAAATTGAAAAAGTAAAGTTGATAGATTCAATTTTGTACACATTTAAAAAGATAATACCTATATTACCTTATGATTCAACAAAATTTTGTTAGTTGGACGATCTTTTTTGTAGTGTGAAATTATTTGTTCAAAAAACAGACCTGACGTAAAATATCAATGAGAAATACAAAATTTATTATATATTTTTTTATATGGATAACTAGCTGCCCGTCCCGGCTTCGCACGGATAAACAAAATTAGGTACAGATATTTAAGTTATAAGCATGCTAATTAAAACGACCACGAATCACTTAATTAGAAAAAATTGTATGCTTATCTTAAAGCCTCCCTGTACCCTACGTTGGCTGTGGTATTTCTAGGTGGCAACAAAATATATTAATTTTCAGGAGATCCTACTCGAGAAAGTGCCACATACAATTTCCCGTAGGAAAAGCACTCTTTTCTGAAGTCGATACCAACTATGGAAAAAGTTTGTCCCTGGGATTTATTTATTGTTAGGGCAAAGGATATTTTTAAAGTGATCTGTAACCTTTTAAAAGATATGGGCAAATCAGTTGGTATCATTGGAATCCGCAGAACATGTGCGAGCTGACCAGCCACGGAACCTGTAATGATAGTTGCTACAATCACATTATCTCTTAATTCTTTGATCAATAGTCTTGTACCATTACACATATTGGGAGGGCTTAAATTTCTTAAAAGCATAACAGGTGTACCTAGCGGACAAAATTGTGAATCTAAACCATTCTCAGATCCCCTTGAACACACACACAAAATTTCATCAAAATCGGTCCAGTCGTTTAAGAGAAGTTCAGTGACATACACACTCACAGAAGAATTATATGTATTAAGAAGATATGGATACATTCGTTCGACAATAGGATTTTAGTACATGATTCTTAGGTATGTACATACATATATAACGGGTTATCTATTTTGCGGTTTCAAAAGTATAGAGCTGGAATTTGACATCTGTCACACTAAGATGTTAAACCAATTTTTTTTTTCAGTTAAGAGTCTGACATTTACGAAAATGGATCATTTAACTATCGCACAACGCATACAAATTATTAAAAAATGGTGATTCTGCCACAGCCACATATCGTGCTTTAAAAGGAGATTATGGTTTACATAATCGTCCAATTACGCAAGAAATTGTCAAAATTGTGAAGAAATTTGAAGAGACTGGATTGGTTACAGATATTGTAAGGCCTGTGCATCATCGTTTCGCTCGTACCACTGAAAATATCGCTGCTTTAAGTGAAAGTGTTGCCGAAGTCTCGAATGTGTCGATACCTCATTGTTTTCAGGAATAAGGACTATCTTACGGAATATTAGGGCGTATTTTGCATTTGGATCTACACCTAACCAACAACTGAAGCCAGCTGACCATTCACAATGCCGTAGATACGGGGGAATGGGTGCTTGAACAACAGGCGGTCGACAGCGATTTTTCGAACAAAATTTTCTTCAGCGACGTAGCACTCTAACTCTAGCACTTTCTAACAAAATTTTCGTATTTCGGGGTCTGAGAATACTCAAGTAAGTTAGTGAAGAGAGACCATTAAATCCACAAAAAGTCAATTTTTGGTGCGCTCTTTGGTACTTCTTCGAAAACGATGGAACGACTCTCACCGTCAATTCGGAGCGTTATGGTCATATGAAAACTGACTTTTTTTTGCCTGCTATTACAGAATATGACTTGGAGAATATGTGGTTTCCAAAAGACGGTGCCACATGCCACACAACTCGATCGAATATGGCTTTATTGCAAAAGACATTTCCTGGTGCGTAATTTCTCGTCGTGGCAATATCAATTGTCCACCAAGATCATGCGATTTGACACCGCTGGAATTTTTTTTTGTGGGCCGTGTTTATGCAGATAAACCTTTAACTTTTGAGCACTTAAAAACCAACATTCGTCACGTTATGGCTGAGATACCGCCCAATATGTGACAAAATGTGGTCGAAAATTACCTTAAAATAATCAATGCTTGCAACAATCCGCGTGCATAATGTCAACGTAATAAGAAAGAAAAAAAAAGATGTACTGTACATTAAACCAATAGATCTAATGTCCCAATCTATTTTACATTGTCTCAATGTAAAACAATTCATTGTAAAACTTTTTTTCAGTGTATTACGCAAACGTAATACAAATTATCTTAAGTTTTTGTTTAGCACAAATTCTTGAATCAGATCTGGATTGTATTTGCCATTCCTAAATCTTCGTACGAAAGTCGTGTAAATAGTGTAAAACACTATTGTTAATATATGAAATATTTTAAATATGTATTTATTTTTATTATTTTATTTGAAAAATATTGCTTTTGAATGTTCAAAAAAGCATTTAAAATCACATATTTCGATACGTTAAAAGCTATGTTTCATATTTTAATAGATAAGAACTTCAAAGTTTCATACTCATGTGAATTCAAACATGTAATTAATAGTGTCCTGAAAAATCTAACTAATATCTAACATTATTTATTTTTACTTCAAAACATATTTCTAATTTCCTTAATACTTTATTTATGTATACAAAATGATGTACATATTGTCTATTGTCACCCAGGAGGCCCGGGTTCGATTCCCGGTATGGGAAATATATTTTTTTCTACCTACATACATACATTTTCGCAATGAAGAATTGGCCAAAAAGTTATCATTACCCTTTATTCCTTTGCAGAATATGGTAAAAGTCGCAGGTAACATCCCCCTAGTCCCTTCACTTAAAATTTTCACGTATATCACAGCAGTACAGAAGTTGTTGAAAGCTAGAAACTAGGATTTCTCCTAACAACTTTTTACTACAAGGTAAACCAACAATTCAGGACTTCATTATAATTTGCGATTGAGCCCTTTTTTTTATGTCTATGAGTACTGTTTCAAAAAGGTTGTATGCTATACAAGTCCTACAAAACTTTTCAAGTCCTTGTTATTTGTTGTTTGCAAACCATTAAAATACTGATATAGTGATATCCATGGTAAAATTTTTTGCATCAACTTTGAAAAAGATATTCGAGTGTCCTCAGACTTTGGAACTGTCCCTCTCCTGGAAGTAGACGATGACAAATTGGAAATCCAAGAAAAGTAAATAGTTAAACTTCGTTGAAGAAGATTCGCAATTCATGGCATTCAATACACTGAGCTGTTTATAGCAAAGAAAAATAAGGAGCAGTATTTTGTTATGAGAACAAATTGTTTGAACTCAAACATTTTTAAAAAACCAACGAGATGATAACGATTTTGTAATCCAGAGTATGTCACTTTTCAGTAGTTTATTTATAATTTTAGTTTACTTTTTCCAAATTGACTTACTTAGTTTCATACGCATAATATAATCTCAGTTTATGGTTCAGAATTTCAAAGAACTTCCACTTTAAAAATGCAAGAATATGTATATTGTTGCATGGTTTGATTGATAGTTCACAAAGACAAAATGATTCCATTCGTCATCGACTTCAAAAGTTAGGATCTTAAAAAGATCAATCAAAAATATCCTGATGGAAGAAACTGAAGGACCATAAAATTCTTCAAATGCAAATGCATAAAAAGGTACTTTAAATAAACAAAATACTGTAATAAAGTACACACATGTTGCATTCAATGACATCTGGATTCTGGATGGCTCCTGTGTGACTACTTTCAGTACCTCTTGCATTAATGTTTATTTCAATGTTTTATTCTATTTTTGGAGAAAAAAAAAACAACAAAACAAAAAGAATTTCTCGATGGCAGAAAGACCATGAAGAAGTACAAAAATACATTACCAAACCCAAGGAATACAATATTTCGAAAAAGTGTTTGAACCAGAAGCGCAGCAGGAATATTGAGAAAGGCAAATTCGTGCGGCTAAAACTTTGTATTTTCTTTTTTACAAAAACCCGCAGGCCGTTGTTGTTGAATGTTTTCGAAATTTACGATGTTATGATGAATTTGAGTGAGGAAGTTCGAATACTTAAAAATGAATGTGGGCCTTTAGTGAATATCTATATTTAAAAAATAAAAATACAAAAACGCTATGTTTATTTAAGCGTGACGAAGAGGATGCAACAAAAATATGTACTATTTTGAACATTAAGAGTGTGCTCTTTGTCGGAATGATTAACAACAAAGTCTATGCAGACGAAGAGAAATGTTTTGTGTGTCGAATTTTTGGACGAGGAAAATATTTTAGGATTTCAGGCAGGCACTGATTCGATGATATTCACATGTTAAATTATGTAGATCAATCTAACACGTGCCACACTTAAAGTGATTGACAGATATGTATTTGTTTTTATGTTATAAATAGGTTTTTTAAAATAGTTTTTTTTTCTAAATTCTGAATTCAAGATACAGAGAGAGAGAGAATCCTTCGGTCTGTGGGATTTTGGAATTTATTGTTCTTATGTGAGAGAAAAGAACTCAATTAATTTCGAATGACTGATGTTGGACAATTATCAAAACAAGTAGAAGTGATGGTTTAAGCACAATATTTTAAGACACATTTTATTAAATCGTTAAACATTTCAAAAGAAGTGTGTTGTTGTAAGATCGTTTCCTGTTTTTTTGTTGCTTTGAGAAAAAAAAAAACAACATCAAAGTGTATGTTTAAGAAGTTTTATTTTATGTTTTGAGAATTAAGAAATTAATAAGGGGCTTAAAGTAAATTGTCTAGATTAATAGCATTGTCTTATTTTTGAAATGGGACCTTTAAGTTGATCTTAAGTATAAAAATCACATAATTTAGTGTGTAACGAATTTTATTCTTAACTACAATAACACCCCGTAAATCAAGTTTATAGCAATCATTACCTAAAATATTTGGGAAAAATAATACATTCTTTGGGTTTCTATTACAGAATCTATTAATTTGTCTTTTTTGTAGTTAAGAATTTAAGAAGAGGCTGGGATAAGAACGCAACTGCAAGTTTGAAGTTCTTAAGATATTTGAATAAAAAATCTGTTTCTTTAGTCTTTTTATTTTAGTTTTTATTTTTTGTTAGAAAATTGTGTATTGGATTTGACTAAAGTTTAGAAAGTTCAATCTTTTGATATTTTACAAAAATGAAATAATAAATTAAATAATAAACTCTTCAACAACGCATTGATATGGCAAAAATTCAGTACAAAATTAGTGACAATTTTGTAGTAAGACCCAAAAATAAACCATTTATGAGTCATAGTGAACCATATAAGCAGTTGGCAGTAGTCAAAATGTTGGAAAGATTTAAGCTATTGAGATGTGAAGAATCGAAAACGTGTGCGTCGCTCTACATTGCTCCTGTAGCCTGTAGTATTGAAGAAGGTTTGACGATTCTTCATCGATCGTTGGAATAAGACATTCACAAATGACATTACAACCCATTTTTCATAAGGCCTTAGATCTTAAGGGATTTTAAAGTTCAATTGATACAATCATCATAAACGTCGTATCTTTGATAATTGGAGCCTATACTGCATCAAAATAATCAGGAATTTTATCAAAAATCGTTGATTTAATTATTCTTGCAAAAAACCTTTGCTGAGATGTTTAGGCTGTTATGAGCTATGACTTATGACTTATGAACACACAAAACGCGAAACAGGAGCCTTCTTACAAGTTAAGTTTCCTGAAGGTAGTAGTTCTCAAAGAAGTGGCTTACATTTAGATGACATCCGTGAATATAAATTTCTTTTTCCAATCCTCAGAATTTCCAAGAATTAATCTAGAAGAAATATAAAAGGAATGTAAAAAAAGGACAGTTCCATTTCTTACCACTTTTCTTAATTGTTGAAGAATACTTTTAGTGAAACTATGATTCTCTGGTCCATATTCCTTCGGCATGGAGAGAAGAGAAGGTTGTTTTCATACTCAAAGCAGGATTATGTTGCCAAGTCAATCCTAAAGATCTACGACCTATGTATAAGACTATCATCATTCCTTCTTAAGACCTTAAAAATATTTATTGATATCGTAAATGCAGGGCAAGTATTGATACAAGACTTCTGTCTATGTCTCAACATGCCTACTTTAAAGACAAATCGTACACACCATCGAATACTCCCTCCATTATAGAGAGTTCACTATGGTTGCTTTCCTTGACATCGAACGCGCTTTTAACAACGTGGACACATCTGCACTAACATTTCTGAACATAGAGAGACCGCTTGGGGAGTTATTTCATCTAATGCTGGCTAGCAGAATAATTAACTCAAAACTGGGCAACTCTTCTGCTAGAAGATTCGTTAGTATAGGGACACCGCAAAGTGGTGTTGTATCCCCTCTACTCTGGAACCTGGTGGTAAAATAAATCCTAACTGGTATGGATGCGGAGGGTTTCAGAGTGTTTGCTTTTGCGGATGACGTTGCTTTAGCGGTCTCAAGAAAGCATCTTAACATTCTCCTAAAAGAACTCTTACAAAATGCCTTAAAAAACTAATACTTTGGGCTGATCGGTGTGGACTGGGTGTCTACCCACACAAAACCGATTTAGTATAATTTTCGAGGAAAGTATCTAACAATTCTTTATACTTGATACCTCTTGAAAGCTTCATCGGATTAGCAACAACATTGTCCACTGCGTGTTAAGTATTTAGAATCAATTCCAAAGCACACAATACACCATTCGCAAACTGCAATTCGACAGAAACTTCCCGATTTCTATACCTCCCAGATCTTTCTATTTTCATTTTAATATTCACTTTTGCTGGGTGCCGGGCCATAGAGACATTCCAGGAAATTGTAAGGCAGATGAACTCGCCAGAAATGGTAAAGTACAAGCCATTCTTCCACGTTTGGCTAATGCTGGCATACCAATCGCTACATGTGAACTATTGCTAATGCAAGACACTGTGAGGAGGGCAGGCACCAGGTGGAACAACATCACCACGTGTCAAGTCACAAAAAACATCTGGCCAACACTGGATTTAACACTAAACATACCATAACAGGTCAAATGACCCATTTTGAACTTTTGCATTGAAAATGCACGTATAATTTTATTGCGTTTGCACATTTGACTTCATGAATTTTTCTAAGTAATTAATGTACAGTTGTTATAAAAATATTTCTGTTTTGTTTTGTTTATTCTGAGTAATCCTTGTTGTATACCGATATCTACCACAACAGGTCATTTGACCCGCTATGGTAGAAATAGGTATATTTAAGTCTTGGTATGATTAGTGTTAAAACGTTCAAGGTGCTTGCTCTCTCTAAGCAGATCGCATATAAGCTCGATAATAGGTGTCATAACCGGGTACTGTCTAATAGCAAAGCACGCCACTCGGCTAGAAGTATTCTCAAATGACAAGAATTACCTAAAAGAATTTTTCTATTACGATCTAAACGATCTCAATCATATTAACATAATCACGTTTCGGAAGGGACTCAAACTGGTTTCATTGAGCCTAGAAGAATGCCTCAAGATTCATTCATGGTATATCAATGGGCCATTTAACTGGCCTAAGTGTGTCCTACTTCATCACGGACAGCCACTTCAACCTATCTTAACCTATTATTGACGAATTCTTTAGGAACATTTTGACAATATTTTGTCTCTCAAGCCTGAGACAATTTTGTAAAATATATTAATTTCTCAATTTGATTATTCTATATTTTTGTACATGAAACACGCTTTGTTCTTGTTATCCCTACTGTACCCTGCTACACGATAGAGATCTCAAACATAATAATGAAGTTGATGAGTGTGCGATCAACAGATTCGTTTCGTTACCCAAGTTAAGTTGAGATGCTTCTTCCAGCGACAGCTAGAGCTAGCAGTCGAGCACCCATTCCTATACTTAGAATAAGAAGATCCACTTTGATTTTATTTAAATCAGTTGACGAAGTGTAGGGATAGCGTTCGCACATCGCTTTCTTTTCTAAGCGATTGATCCTCTTGTAAGTGAAATTATCTGGTGCGTTTTGTTCTTCATCATATTAGCATAAAGTGTCTTATCTCTGAGTGCTAAGGAAACGCGGTCTCTTCGGGGTTATTTAAAGATTACATTTTTCGATTTTTTTTTTAATTATTAATTTTTTCTTTTTTATTTCTTATTCATTATTTTGTTTAACTTTATCTCTGATGGTGTAACCTTAAGACGTCCAAACGTATTTTTATTTAAATACAACTAAAAAACAACAACAAAGAATGTTATAGAAAGAACGTCGTGTGTGTTATCCCTTACATATTAAAATTTGTGATTTTTTTTGCTCTTTAATTTAAAAATTTAATTTTCTACATAGAAAATTTTAATAAATAAATTTAAACATATATAATTCTAGTGTACATTTCGGTTGCCATTGATGAACACGCGGTGCTTAAATTAAGTAAACAAAATGACTAGTTTTTGTAATTTTGCACAATTTTTGTGCATGACGGTGATTGTGATAGGAGTTTTTGATACGGCCAACACTCAATACCAACATTTTTTGGATAGTTCGAACTTCAATGAACTCTATAGGCATACTGATGAGCCTATGATACAAGTTCTAAAACTGGGAGATAGTGAATCTGCATTTATGCAAACGGAGATTCCGATTCACTTTTACAGTGAAAAATACGATCATATTTACGTAAGTTGTGAAAAATGGTATCATTATTTTAATAGTAATAATAAAAAATGGTTTTTGTTTTAACAATTGAAAATCATACTGCGAAAAAGTTGAGAAAAAGGCTAGTCGGCCCTTTATGACTTATTTGAATTTCATCATGGTGAAATTGTTTTTCTATAATTTTTCACCAGAATTTTACTGTACTAATATTTTAAAAATAAAACACAAAATGTTGTTCGAATTTTAAAACAAGAACACCCTATGCAGTTCGAATCCAGGGTTCATTCTTCTTTCCATAATAACAAAGGACTATTAGATGGGTACTGGGAAAAGATTTATCTATTGGGAGCACGTTGTTTATTTGTGTCACTCAGGAGTAATGACAATGACTCATACATACATATTTATAAGCGAGACTTTACGTTAACATTTGCATAATAATCTATGTTTTACTAACTCAAAACAAATATTATTCGAATTTATTGGAAGATGATATTCATATTTACATAACGTATCCATGTAAAGTGTGATCTATCAATTCTTATAAATAGTAGTTGTATTACAAAGTGTTATTTAAAAATATTGGTCCTAAAGCTAAAACATTACAATAAAACTAATACAAAAAAATTGCCTTTAGACTTTAGAGGTAAGTCAAAGAAAAGTGTTTCTTTACTTTTTTACGGTCTAAGCAAGAGTTTTCGAGATTTTCTGATAGAATTCAAATTTTACAAAAAAAAAAATGATTTAAGAGAATTATTTAGAAAATCTGAAAAATGGGTACACTTTTATTTTGATTCATAAACTGTCGATATGCAAGTTCTATATAACTGAGGAGAAATACAAATGTTATGCATTTATTTGATTCTTATCTTCTTCAAATATAAATTCTTTATTTATTGCAGAGAACACAGTTGTGGTCAAAAATCAAGACAAACAAAAGAGGCTGGGATGCGACCCACACTGATTACTTCCCATCCCGTCTGTCGATTTGTCTTGCTTAAAAGTTTGTAGGTGTTTGTGTTGTGTTAAAAAAGTTGTCAGTTGAATTATTCTTTAAAATTTCAAAATTACCAAAAATATTTTGCATATAATGAAATAGTTTTATTTGAAAATCTAGTTTTGTTAACGAGATTTTTGGTCGAAAACCAATTTTTATCGAGAACCGAACATCAATGTTTATCAAATTTGAGTTCCATTTTTTGTAGATTTTATTGTTTTATGAAAAACAAAAAAGTTACTGAATGTCCAAAACAATATAAAATAAGTTTGAAGTCAATATTTTTAATTTTTGAAAAGATATTTGAGTCGAAAGTAAATGTTTACCAAGTTTTAGTATTGTTTTTTTTTTAGGTTTTTTTTGTAAAAAAACTGCCTAATCGATTTTTCTCAAAATTTTACTGAATATTGACAACAATATTTTTTAAAAGATAAAATTAGTTTAAAGCCAATATCTCAAAGTTTTGAAAAAAATATATAAGTCGAAAATCAATTTTTACCAACTTTTAGTAATTTTTTTTAAAGGTTTTTATTTTTTTGTTAAGAAACTGTCAGTTCGAAAATTTTACCAGATGTCAAAAACGTTATTCTTTATTGCACAAAATTATTTTGGAGATAAAATCATTTTTTGTTCGTAAAATATTCGAGTTGGCAAATATTTTTTTATAGTTTTTTGATTTATGGGGAAAAAACCGTTAATTGGATTTTTTTCCAAAAATTTACTAGTTTGGTACCACGTCATAATATATGATACAAAATTTAATCCAACTCGCTAGCGTTATTGGTTTGTGAGATATTTTGGGTAAACCAAAATTTTCACTTTTTTTTTTTAAATTGCTATAGTAAGAAAACCACCCACGCAATTCTTTTGAGAGTCCTTTCTGCATCTTTCTGCATTATTATCTGTACAACAAAATTTATTTGAAGTCGATATCTCTACTGGTTCTTGAGATATGAACGACAAAAAAGCTTCCCGAACGTACGGACCGGACGGAAAATAAGTTTTGTAGGGGATGTCGCGAGGCAGAGTTATTAAAAATGCAAGCTCTGTATTCACTTTATCAATGCAATTCGGTTTAATATTGTCCAATGAGCAGTGTTAAAATATTGGTTGCCATAATTAATTATTCAAGAGATTCCAAAAATGTATGGAAATAGAAGAAAAATTAACTCTTATTTCTATCTAAAAACAACAAGATTTTGAGTCAGAAAAATATTTGTTTACATAAATAAAATGAAAGTACTTTTGGAATCTAATTTAAGAAAAAACCTTCGATAATACTGGAACGAAAATCAAGACATTTAAAAGAAAGTAACCCAGTTTTAGTTATTTATTAAAAATCGTGCTGTATGAAGATAATAAACTTTCAATTATAATTACTTTCAATTTCACAATTTGTTTACAGTGATATTGTATGTATAGAATAAGATAAGTTTGATGTCAAACTAATTTTTTTTTAGAGATATTTGAGTTAAAAATATTTCTTTTAACTTTTAGTAATGTTCTTTGGATTTTTTTTCCTATCGAATTTTTACAAAATACCAAAAAATTGCTTCGTAGGATAGCAAAATTATTTAAAATCTTAAAATTTTCTACCTGAAAAATAATTTCTCTTAGTTATAATGTGTACAATAAAACATAATTTGCCTTAATTTGATTACATTATTTACTAGTAAGACATTCCAGACTAACCTACATTTTTTTTCTTTCTTGAAAGTCTTTTGTTGCCAATTTAATACTAAATTTCTCGACGGAAACCAACTTTATCTTCAACTTTAACTTGAAATTCTTTGAATGACAATGACGCATCAAAACTTCTTCTTAATTTTTAAATTCGAAACATTCGACGGGTGTGCACTTTTATTATACATTTTATAATTTCTAAACTTGATAAAAACAGCCTTTATATTCAATACTTTAAATATTA
This sequence comes from Eupeodes luniger, assembly GCA_951509635.1. Taxonomy (NCBI): domain Eukaryota; kingdom Metazoa; phylum Arthropoda; class Insecta; order Diptera; family Syrphidae; genus Eupeodes; species Eupeodes luniger. The sequence goes on along the minus strand of OX608075.1, from coordinate 74,255,665 downwards.
AACATGAGCTATACAAATATAATCAAAACTCACAAGTTGAAATACCTTCAACATTTTAAGGGTTCAAAGATTAAAAAAAAAAAGTCAAAATTAAAAACGAAAGCATTTTTTTTGTAGATAACAAGCTTCGAAAGGTCAGGAATGTTATCAAAGGTTTTTGTAATTTTTTGCAACAAAAAATATAAGTTTTTTAAATTGTATGTGCACTTTAAATTATAATTGTTACGAAGATAATATTTTTTTTTAAATATTAAGAATGTTTACTTTCTTCAATTAATGATAAACTGGTAAATATGTAAAATCACGTTGACCATACTGATAGGAAGGTGTAGGCACGGTAGCTGTATAATCCAGTTGTTGAGACAGTTGTTTTAAATTGATCGTACGGGAAAAATCTGTCTACGTCCAGTGTGAAAGCTTCAGTTACTTTCTTATCAGCATTCTACATGATTCACGGATTTTAAACGTGTATGAAACAAGCTTTACGGTGAATGAATACCATACCAAGCTATGATTAAAAAATTTTAACTCCGCACAGGATGTTATTGTAATCGATCAGATTGGTCAAATTGAAAATTTAGACATTTCTCGACTTTTTACGGTCCCTAGAATCTAAATGAAAGATTTTTAGAGAGATGTATGTAAGTGCGTTCGTTCGTACGTGCTTACGTTGGGGTTACCATTTTTCGTCGTCCATATCTTCAGAACCAGTAAAGATATCGACTTTAAATTAATTTTGGTATATATCTATACTATTATATAAAAGCGAAACCATTTTAAAGTTTGTAACGCATGATCTCAGAAAGTAGTCAACCGATTTATTTGAAATATATTTTATTATTTTCTATATTGTTATGAGAGTGTTTATGGCTTTAATTTTTTTTTCATTAATGATTTGTCAAACTTAAATATTATTAATTTTACATTTTTTGTCCATTTTTTTTTCATTAGTTGACTTGTACAACCACTCATATCTTCAAACCTATACAATAATCGACAAAGATTAGCATTGCTTCATAAAGTCAATATTGTTGCGCAAATTTTAAGCCTAAAATCACTTCTAAGTTAAACATATACAACCTGAGAAATAAATAAAAACAAATTATAAAATTATAAACTTTTTGAATTTATTTCATCCAGGAAATTAGATTCCATCACAATCGCGAGGTCGCTGCTTTGTTTCATTTCATTATCATTCCAACATTTTTAATTTTCTTTTCTTCCCATGCTCTTTCTCTCTTAATATGTGTTCCATTTAATAGTTACGTTTCTTCTTTTACCTACCTACCTAACCTATATATTCAATTTTTCTGTATTGTATTTGTATAGTTCATCAACTAACCTACACACACACATTATTTTTTTGTTTCTCTAATTCTATCGTCACATTCAAATCGCTGAGCAGTGTGGTGTGGGCTCTTTTTCTTTAACTACAGTGCCGTGCACATGAAATGCCGATTTATCTAAAGAAAAATTAGATCTTTTTTATTTTTCTGGTTGGAGGAAGTGAATAGATTATAATTCTTCCAATTTAAAAATAAAAAAAGTTCTATTATAATAGCTTGAATTACCAATTTTGTATCACTTCCTCGAACAATAAAACTGAAATTAAGTTAAAATTTTCTTTACAAATAACTCGAAGAAGGTACGTACCTACAATGACGTCGATAAAAAGAGCACACAAATGTGGGTAGGTTAAGTCAGTTGCACTGCACTGAACATGAGCAGATGAATAAAAAAATGTGTCTATGGATATTTACACACGCATACCTATAGATGTATGAGAACATTAAAAATAAAAATTTGTTTTTTTTACCGCAAACTATATTTTTCGGTTGCAAAAAAACGTTTCTAGGTATGAATAAAAGAAAGAAAAGAAGAAAATAGACACAAATTTCGATCTGTTTTCAACTAAAAAATTGAAATGGTTTTGTTTGTTTTAACGTGCGGCTTGGCCTTGACTACGTAATATTTTACTTAAGTTTTTTTTCTAGGGTGTTCATTTCGGTAAGGAAGTATTTTTTGATTTTTTTATTAAATACGAGTACATACATAAATTTGTTGTTTTTCTTTTATCACATAGAAATATAAAATGGGTAAAAGAAAGGCTAACATCGGAAGAAAATCCATAAGCACAAAAAGAATGTGTTGGTTATAATTTGCGAAGCAACGCGAGCACGGGTCAGCTAGTAGATAATAAAACAGAAAGATGCAGGTGGTTTTATTATAGAAATTCAAAAAAATTAATATTTTGGTTGACCCAAAATATCTCACAAACCCATAACGCCAGCGACTTCAATAAAATTTTATATTATAAAATGTGAGGTGATAAAAATTCGGTTGACGGTTTTTCATAACTCAAAAAAACTGGTCTTAGAAAAATTCAGTTTATATTTTTTTTTTTACAAAAGAAATAAAAACTTTGAAAAAATGCTACTAACATTGGTAAAAATTAGTTCTCGGCTAAAAATCTCGGAAACAAAAACAGATGTTGAATCCAAACTTATTTAATCATAAATAAAATATTGTTGATAACTTTTAGTTAATTTTTTAGAAAATTTCAATTAACAACTTTTGTTTTACAAATGTATTAGGGGAACGAAGAAAGATATTGACTTCAATTTTTTTTATTGGACAAAAAATATTGTTATTAACGTTTTGTTAAAGTCTTAGACAAATCGCCAAGTCGCCTTCCAGCATCTTTTTTTTTAAATATCAAAATAAAACCTCTTACTGGAAAACCCTGTTTTAAATGAGAAACAGAAATTTAAAAAAGTTCTTTATGTTATTCATATTCATGTTACTAATTGGTCACTGACACTGGTCAGTTTTTCTTCCTGTCAATAAAATTGCACTTTTACAATGGGTACCGATGGCATTAATTCAAATCCGACTTCAAAATTAATGTATCACGTCAAGTTTTTGGGATTTTAAAATTCGAAAAACACGTACATATAAAATGCTTCTGAGAGCCTATCTAAATTTATGAAGTATTTTTTGTCTTCAATAAAATCCGTGATCGTTTTCAAATCTATAGTAACTTTCTACAATATTCAGTCTTAAATCTTAAAACGGTTTTCAACACAATAAGTTAAAACGGTTTAAAAGTAAGTTATGTTCTTGTAACGAATAAATTGTCAAAACAATTCTTTTGTATCAAGTTTTTGAAATATATAAAAAAATATAAAAATAATGTTGGAAACGGGTATTTTTAAAACTTAAACAAATAGTTAACATTAAAATTTGGATTCGAAATCAACAGTTAGAATTAAGTCCACAAAAACTATAAAAGTATTAAATTCAAGGTTTTCTCAAAAATTCATAATATAGAGTTCAATACTGACTTATAATTAATTATAACTTCCAAAAACCAAATAAGATACTAAAATGATTTAAATTATACGTATAGGAGAAAGATGTGTATTTTGCAAAATCATTATACAGTTCATTACTAAGAGATATTTTGACTCTTAACTAAGTCTTAAAAAACCCGTTTTGGATTGTTTTTAGCATTTTTAAAGGGGCATATTTCAAAAACCGGAAGTGATAGAAAAATTTAAAGGTGAGATTCGAATTTAGAATTAAAAAAGTATTGTTTTGTTTTCGAACAGAAAAAAGGCTTAAATTTTGTCGATATGTCGACTTTGATAATATGCCTGAACCAAGCGACTACTTTTTATAACTGTTTGAGATGTTTTAAATTTCAGGAAACCCTAATGCCTTCTTTTTCGAATTAGTCTTCTTATTTGTTTTATAAACACTCTTTTTTTAGAATTAAGATTACATATTTCAGCGTAATTAAAATTGATAAACTAAATGCATAACTCATGTCGAAATCGGAATCCAAATAAAAGGAATGCTTTGATGCATCGTAGCGTAGAGCTTAAGCATATAGATAGTAGCATATTGACGGATAATATTAACGATTAACATCGTGTTATGATGCCACATGCAGCGTGTGAAACCTCACAGCTGCAAGAGATGAGCTTAGCATTAAGTATTTGAACTATTATGTGCAAGTACATGATACAATAACAACAACAACTGATGATAGATATGCTATGGCCCATTTACAGTTCCATATAAGGGAACGAGTGGTACATGGTACATCACATGACGTCCGTCGTTGTCTTTGGGTGTTGTTTTGTTTTATATTTATTGACAATTTTGATAGCATATTACAATGATGACTGACTCTGTTCAAATGTATGAGTGTGATATAGTATCGAAACGAATTTATCGGGAAACTTCAAAGATGGGAATTTATGTGGAAAAGAGGAGGGGGTGACAGATACACTTAAGTTAATTGCTGTGAGATGTTCAAATGAACGGTTATTTCAAATAGGTTTTTTTTTTTCCAAAGGGACTAAGTGATGAATTAGGAACATAAAATATTGTGTGTTTTGTCACAATAATTTATTTAATTGAGATTTCATTCTGTATATATTAAATAAAGGGTGGCTCAAATACAAAGCTTCTTTTCAAAAATGCAATAAAATTAATGCATTTTTTGAATGTATTATGGCATTACTATTAAGAACAAACATTCCCATTAATTATGGAAATCATAACGCTGCTCAAGATGGCTGCCTCAGCTGGCTTCCCAGTTGCGCATTCTGTCACTCCTATACTCCAATGCCCCAAGATCTTGGATGATATATTAGCTTTAATGCTTAAATCATTTCTGGGAAGTTGGCATATCATTTTCCTTCACGTTTCCCTGTAAAAGAAGCCCAAATCGCAAGTGACATCGCCAAGACAACTGATAAAACGATTTGGAAATTTGGTCCGCAATTAGATTGTTTGATAGATAGATAGATAAAGATTTATTAAACTTTTCAAATTGCAACAAGTGCACAAGGTCATCCGCGTACATACGAATTTTAATCACGAGCCCATCTATCACTACGCCACAAGGCATGTCTTTCAGCAGGTCTTCAATGTAGAGACAAAAAGCAGAAGGGCTAAAATTGCACCCTTATTTTAGTCCTACCAAGGCAAGGAACCAATCAGATAGGTTTTGTCTATCCCAAACTGCGTAAAAGGTTTAATTATATATATCTTCAATCATCTTTCCGATGATATGGACTGTGAGGCAAAGTGCTGCATTCTACATGAACAAGAGGGCGCCCAAATCCATAGTCATTTAGGCAAGGCAAGTGTCTTATATCTGATTGGCGAGCTGCCAAAAAATTGCTTTCCAATTAATGCAGCTTTATTAAGAAATTAATTGGAGTCAATTCTAATTATGTCAAAATGTCAATTGATCATATCTTTTCATTTAGCAGGAGCAGAAGAATGATATATGTAAAAACAGAAATCACTATTCATTCTCACCTAACAATCGAATTTGCTTAACATTTCTTTTCTTCCTTTTTGAATGTGCTATAGAGAATAATTGAAAAACCTACTTTCTGTCAAGATCTTGAACGGGAAGCAGATACCAGTGCCAAAATAACCTATGATTTAAAAAGAAAGAACTAGATGACTGTACATAGCTTCTGTATATTCGAACAATAGGCCTACAGTCAATTCACAAAGAAAGTCTTAGAATAAAATTTTTGAAGTCAATATGTCATTAAAGTCTTTAACTTACCCAAAATATTCACGCATTTACAAAATATTCGACCGGATGTTAAGTAAATGAACTCTGACTTTTAAATTATTTATTCTCATTATCACCATGGCCATGTACCTACTTATTGGCGAATTTTAAAATATTTTTAGCTTAATCAAATACATCATACATAAGCTTAATCACTAACCGCTGCTCTGGATGATAACGCTCTCAAAATCAAACTACAAGGTATTATCTGAAAAGTTGTACATTTCACTCTTGAAATAAGATGATATGGTTAATATTTAGTCTCCATTTCACGGTTAATATTTTAATATTCCAAAAGAAACATAAACAACAAACTTAGATTAGTGATCTCTTGTTTCAATCAAATAACGAGAAATTGTTAAAAGAAACCAAGTAAGTATTTAATGAAAAATAGTGCTCATAAAAAAGTTTGACATTAAAATTACTTATCACAAATTTGTGCGTTTTGATTTAAAGAATCCTTTCTTCATTAAATTAAAAACTTCCCTGTGGAACTTTTAAAGATATTAATGCTTATTATAAATAAATAGGCTGGGATGCGACTCACGCTGATAACTTCCCACCCGTGCCCGTTTATCGATTTGTCTAAAAGTTCAACAAAATATTTATAACAACAATTTGTTATTGATTTTTTCTAAAAATATAACTAAAAGTTAGCAAACAATATTTTACATATAATGAAATCAGTTTGATTTCAAGTTTTTGTTAACGAGAACCAATTTTAGTAGCATTTTTTGAAAGTTTTTATTTCTTATGTACCTATCGGGTGATTTTTTAAGAGCTTGAGAACTTTTAAAAAAAAAAAAACGCATACAATTTGCAAAATATCATCGATTCTTTATTTGAAACGTTAGATTGGTTCATGACATTTACTTTTTGAAGATAATTTCATTTAAATGTTGACCGCGGCTGCGTCTTAGGTGGTCCATTCGGAAAGTCCAATTTTGGGTAACTTTTTCGAGCATTTCGGCCGGAATAGCCCGAATTTCTTCGGAAATGTTGTCTTCCAAAGCTGGAATAGTTGCTGGCTTATTTGTGTAGACTTTAGACTTGACGTAGCCCCACAAAAATAGTCTAAAGGCGTCAAATCGCATGATCTTGGTGGCCAACTTACCGGTCCATTCCTTGAGATGAATTGTTCTCCGAAGTTTTCCCTCAAAATGGCCATAGAATCGCGAGCTGTGTGGCATGTAGCGCCATCTTGTTGAAACCACATGTCAACCAAGTTCAGTTCTTCCATTTTTGGCAACAAAAAGTTTGTTAGCATTGAACGATAGCGATCACCATTCACCGTAACGTTGCGTCCAACAGCATCTTTGAAAAAATACGGTCCAATGATTCCACCAGCGTACAAACCACACCAAACAGTGCATTTTTCGGGATGCATGGGCAGTTCTTGAACGGCTTCTGGTTGCTCTTCACTCCAAATGCGGCAATTTTGCTTATTTACGTAGCCATTCAACCAGAAATGAGCCTCATCGCTGAACAAAATTTGTCGATAAACACATTTCGAACCGAACACTGATTTTGGTAATAAAATTCAATGATTTGCAAGCGTTGCTCGTTAGTAAATCTATTCATGATAAAATGTCAAAGCATACTGAGCATCTTTCTCTTTGACACCATGTCTAAAATCCCGCGTGATCTGTCAAATACTAATGCATGAAAATCCTAACCTCAAAAAAATCACCCTTTATATACAAAAATATAGATTTGATTTTTCTAAGACCATTATCTTACGTTAACAACAAAATTTAGCACAGAAATAAACAATTTTTAAGTCAACACCTTAATTTATTCACGAAATGTCATGAATCGAAAATTTATATTATTCCCAATTTTGTGTAATACTTTTCGTAAATTTTACCTTTTTATTGAATTTTTATAAAAATTCAACTGAATATTGAAAACAGTATTTTTTATAAAATGAACATAGTTTGAAGGCAATATCTTTATGATAAGATCTTCTAGTCGAAAAACAATTCTTACCAACTTTTGTTAGTGTTTTTTTTTTTTGATACGTTTTATTTTTTGTAAGAAACCGTTAATTTATTTTTTCTCAAAACTTTACCAGATGTCAAAAACGTTATTTTCGTTGCACCAAATTATTCTCGATTTAATATCGTTTTTGGTCTTAAAATATTTGAGGTGACAAAAGTTTCTGTTCAGTTTTTTTGATAGATGACTAAAAACTCAAAATTTGTTGTTAAATTTATCTTGAACTTTGGTGTGTACAATTCAACATTTTTGTATTCGTAAAACTGAGACCTGGGGCACAGTAAGGAACAAAAAGTTGCTTGCTTGCATCTAAAGCTACTTTCCATCCTTCAGTAGGCAACTTCAACGAGCATAAGTTTCCTAAATTCTTATTTTTAGTTTTCATATTTACATATTTCTTTCTTGCTTTGACAAAAACGCTTTTATCAAAAATGAAAGCATGAAATTATAAAAAAAATCTCTTCCAATACTCCACAATCTTAAAGTTATTGAGGACATTCAACCGAAAATAATGACAAATTTCATGAAAAGGATATGGTTGTTAATCATGTTTTTTATTAACTTTCCATAGGAAGTTATTATAACCGGTCCGATTTGTCGAATTGAAAATATTTACATTTTTCAAAGTTTCAAGGTCCCTAGAATCTAAATCAAAGATTTTTAGAGAGATGTCTGTGTTTGCGTGTGTACATACGTTTTTACGTTCGGGATACCATTTTCGTAGTCCAAGAACGGAAAGAGATATCGACTTGAAATAAATTTAGTCTTACATTTATAATACTATCGAAAGATGTAGAAAGGACTTTCAAAGAAATTGAGTGGGTGTTTTTTACTATAAAAATATAAAATAATAAAAATTTCTCACAAAGCAATATTGATAGCGACTTTATACTCAAGTATATAATATATGTTTTATAATTTGACGTGGTACTGGTCTAATTTTGAAAAATTATTTTATATCAAATTTATGAATCATGAAAAATGAAAAAAAAAAATATTGGCCACCTCGAATATTTTACGAGCAAAAAATGATTTTACCTCGAAAATAATTTAATAAAATCGAAGTAACGGGTTTTTACAATAAAAAATAAAAACCCACAAAAAAACATTTATAAATATTGGTAAAATTGTTTTTTCTTAATTTTTTTTAATAGTAGAATATCTTGGCAAAAATTAAAGGTATTGGCTTCAAAATAAATTTATCTTACAAAAATATTGTTTTGAACATCCAGTAACATTTTAATAAAAATATAATTGTCAGTTTTTCCATAAGAATTAAAATAAACCAAAAATAATGTACAAAATTGTTAAAAATTGTGAATAAAATGAAGGTATTAGTTTCAAAACGATTTCACTCTGTTCCAAATTTTGTTGTAAACGTTAGATAAGCAAAGCAGTAATCAAAGTCATGTCTGCCACTATCACAAAGTCAAGACTGGTACAGCAATGCCGTAGGGAGTTTCGTAATCGACATTGTCGGTAATGAAACGGCAGACAAGTTGGCCAAAAACGGATCAATGCTTAGTCCAAGCCATATGGTATCAATGATATACAGGTCAATAGAGCAGGTAAATGAATAAATCCCCCAAAGTTTCATTGAAATCGAAAACAGCAGGTGGGCAGCTTTTGAAACTTGGAGAGCTTCTAGGAACCTATGGTCAAAGAACTCCAAAGGTTAAACGAAATTCCCTTACCAACTAGGCAGGCCTCAGCTGTCGTAACTACTAAGTATCCTAACGGCTCACAACTCATTGTGTACCCACATGTACAGAATGGGTATCGGCTCGTTTGATTTATGTACCTATAGGAGACGGAGGAAGATACCTTTCACTCTCTATGCGAATGCCCTAGCCTTGCCATAAGAAGAATGACAATATTAGGAAATTACTCTTTCGATGACTTTTGCGAAGTTTCAATCAAACTTATTTCGTTATATGCAAAATATTGTTGCTAACTTTTAATTATTTTTTTTAGATAAATTCAAGTTACAACTTTTTGTTTACAAAACATGAAAACCTACAAATACAACAAAAACTGAAAAGACATAATTTTCGACCCAAGCATTATGAAAACCAAGAAAGATATTGACTTTAAATTTTTACATCTCACACAAAATGGGCACGGATTTGAAGTTTTCAGTGTGGATCGTATCCCAGCATCTTTTTGTTAACTTCTTTTGTACAACAAAATAAACTTACATTAAATTCTCTTTAAAAATACTCGTTTTTTAAATACAAAAAACAAATCTTTTATTGAAAACTCTTATGTGATGCAACTTATGCACATTCTCCTTTATTAACCTTTCACAACAATAATCATACTAAAAATTCTCTAATTTCTGAACCATAAATTAATTAATTTTTTAAATTTTGTTTATGTTTTTATTTTGTATTTTAACATTAAAAATTAAAATTAAATTTAATTAATTTTTGTTAATGAGAAAAAATCGCTTTGGCATGAAGCCAATTTAGTGGATAGAAGATTCAAAAAAAAAAGAAAAACACCGCACGCGTTAAACAATTATAATTTCGATTTTTCTTTGAGTTTATTTTGTTTGAATTATTTTTTTAGCTCATTTGAAAAATTTCGAAATTTTTCAAATAAATCATTGGGTGATTAAAATTTACGCTAAGTAAACAAATCACAGTTGTCTATCTAAACAAAAATAAACTCAACATCATGTTTTGAATTGTTCTTATTTTTTGTTGTTGTTGTTTCTATAAATAAAAATCTTCTATGTTTTTCATTAAGAAATATCAAGAATATACTCAACACCTCCTTACAACATAGATATATAATTTTGTGTACGTTAGACGTCTGTTGAAGAAGATCCACTTTACGAGCATGTTCATAATCATAATAAATCATTGTTTGTGGGCGAAACGTGATTGTAGTTTTGAATTTTGATGTTTTATTTTGTTTAGTTGAGGCGAATAGTTGAGGTAGGTTGAGGTTTTTCTAAGAATTTCAAATACAAAACAAACGAAACTGGGAAACACAAAAATAGTACTATTTTTTTTCAAAAAAGCTGCTGAATAAATTATTTTTAATTTTGGAATTCAACAATATTTATGTATTTCAAAAACAAAATAGGCAATGTAAGGAAGAATGAAAATAATAAGCTATTTAAGCAAGTTAAAACGAGGAGAATGCAGTTTTCGAAAAACCTTATAAGTAAAGATTTTGAAGTCAGCAGCTTATAATACGTCTCACAAGTCGATAATCTATTTTTTCGCAGGCATTTGAAGCAGAATAATAGAAAATATATATGCTGTTTTTTTTTAGATCAACACAAATGGTATTCTTACTTTTCTTACCGAATTTCCCGAGTACTTAAATCAACCTTTTCCACTGGAGTATCCGTCGATAGCGCCATTCTTCTCAAACGTGGATACATCCGGTGCAAATGATTCAACAACAATCAGTCTATTCAAATCACAGAATCCTGAAAAACTACAGAAGACCAATGGCCTCATTAGGAGTGTCATTCCTGAAGAATATGATTTCGAAGCTACGACGTTATTTGTGGCCACTTGGGAGAATGTTGGTTACTACGATGGAAAAACTGATAAATTGAATACTTTCCAGGTAAAACTTTGTCTTAATTCCAACATGTGATGGTAATTCTTTAACATTTGAACTTTTATTTCATTAAGGCCGTCATTATTTGTAACGAAGATACAACCTACGTTCAGTTTATCTACCCGAAAGGCGGTATCAATTGGTTGCAAGCCGATACAGGGGAGCTTGGCCTACCCGATGTTCGAGCTCAAGCTGGTTTCATTGCGGAGGATGGAAGGTTCTTCACTATTGACGGATCGGGAACTGATAATGTGAGAACTTTTCTGGTCTCAACTCAACTTAAGATAATGATGGTTTTTCTATTCAAAGGCTAGGTACTTCAGTGAGATGTCAAATGTCAATATCGATGGCGTGTTCCTCTACCATGTGGGACTCTTGGATTTTGATTCAAATATTTCTGACTCGGTGAGTCAGGAAACTGAAACTGAGTCACCTGCTCCTAGGACCTGTGCCGAAGGCAATCACGGAATATGTCACTCCTCGGCCACTTGCTTCGATAAATCAGATGGATTTTGTTGCAAATGTTTAAAAGGATATTACGGAAATGGAATGTCGTGTGTCAAAAACACAGTTCCTATTCGTGTGTCGGGATCATTAAGCGGTAACATTAACAATCAGCCCATTGACGCAGCTGCGAAACTGCAATCATACATAGTTATGCAAGATGGACGAAGTTACACTGCTATCAATCCGATCAGTCACGAATTGGGCGCCCAATTGAAGTTGGCTTTACCAGTTATCACCTCAATCGGTTGGCTCTTCGCAAAACCACTGTCTGCCGATGGTTTGAATGGTTATCAGCTAACCGGTGGAAAACTCGTTCACAACTCCGAATTGGTATTCAAATCTGGGGAAGTCCTGTATATAAATCAAACGTTCGATGGTTTGAACTACTGGGATCAGCAGCAAGTTAAGATCGATATCAATGGACATGTACCGCAGATCGGCTACGACGAAAAAATCCAAGTTCCCGACTACATCGAAGAAATAACCTTCACTTCTCGGAACAGCATTTCGATGATTGGAGAACGTCGCATCGAAATACCCTCCAGGAACAGTGCTATTGAATTTGAAATGAAACAACAAATAAGCTTCGATGCTTGCTACTTGGACTACGAGACCGATCCAACCGGAACAAGTATTTTGGAGAAAGTTTCAAAGATCACATTGGACTACTTCCCACAAGATCAAGCTCTCCGCACAGGGTTGCTGGCTAAAATTGGTTCTGATGTTGGATTGAATCCTTGCTCAGATGGTTCAGCGAACTGTGGGGAGAATACTGTGTGTGTTCCAGATGAGGACTCATACAATTGTATTTGCATGGATGGCTTCGCACCTGAAGTGATCGATGGAGATAGAGAAATTTGCGTTGACATTGATGAGTGCCAGACGGGATCTGATATCTGTGATGATAACGCCTTGTGCAGAAACACTCTTGGGGGATACACGTGCATGTGTCTTGAAGGCTACTTTGGGAACGGTCATGAGTGCAGTCCTCTTGGTGGAAACTACATCATTGAATCTACAACTGGAAGTGGTGAAGAAGAGGCAAATACTCTCGATCAAGATAGAAGGGAAGAAATTCTTAGGATACAAGAGGAACAAAGACGCGCAGAGGAAGCAAGAAGGGCTTCGGCAGATGAAAGATGGAAAGAAAGTCAAATGAGACAGGAACAAGTTAGAATTGAAGAAGAAAAGAGGCGCGAAGAAGATGAAAGAAGAATTGAGCAATCAATGAGACAAGACGAGATAAGACGGGAGGGAGCAAGAAAACAACAAGAAGCAGAGCGAAACAATCAAAGGAGGGAATTCGAGGCTAGGCGAGAGGATGAACGAAGAGCTGCTGAGAGAATTGAAAATGAGCGCAGAGATCAGGTAGAAAGACAAGAAGCTGAAATAAGGCAAAATGAAGCGAGGGAAGAAGAGAGGATCAACGAAGAGCAATGGGAAAGTGATAGGAGGGCGGAGGAGAAAGAAGAAAGTGAAACGGAATATACACCAGAACAAAGTTCTGATTGTTACGTAAGTATTAAATAGGTCTCACCATTTTCTTAAAAAAGAGGACTTTTGTACTGAGAGCTTTTACTCACAGGATATATTGCGAATCAATTTTTTGTAATCGAAGTATTATTATACAGGCAACGGAATTAAGGTAGAAAGGTTAAACGCGTGGCAACATTGTTTCTGAATGGCTTTCAATAAAAACTATAAAAGATGTTAGTTACATTCAAACAATTAAGTCTGAATATGCAACGCAGAGCTTCAATCAACAAGCTAGCAAACTTTCTCCATTTTCAAAAGCAAAGTTATTTGCTCTTACGTCTAAATGGTGCTTCCCCGCTACCCTCGTTTAATAAACGCTTATATTTGGCTTCCTCACATAACTGCTATATGAGAGTAAACAATGCCAACACATGTTTATCTAGTTTGATTAACAACATTCACTAAACTGTAAAAGCCTAACCTTAACTTTTGGTTGATTTATTAAAACCATTCGATTACATTTTACACAAAACTTTCAAAAGCAATTTTTTAACATTTTTCTTGTGCTGAGCAAAAAATACGGCATACATTTTTTCGAAAACTCAAGATTTCCAATATTATTTTTTCTAACATTACCCTCTTCAACTTCTTACCCATTTTAGAATTTTAAAATTTTATTTTTATTGAACATTGTACGAGTATTTTATTACCTCTCAATTTTTGTTTTGAATTTCCTCCCCCCAGCGTTGTTCAAAGGATGCAAATTGCGTAGAAGGACACTGTGAATGTAGGGAAGGACATAAGGGTAACGGTTTCTTCTGTGAATACATTTGTCGTCCCGATGAAAGTTGGGAGGATGGTAAATGCGTGCTACCCACCGTTGAACCAAGCTGTAGCTTTTTCAGTGGTTGCTCCTGCCCCGAAGGATATGATCTATCTCCGGACGGCAGCATTTGCCGCCTCATTAGCTCTAATGAACTCCCTACTAATATAGGTAAGGATGGAGTACCATAAGTTTTTAAATAGTGACTTTGATTTAAAAATCAATCTTTAATTTACTCCGGATAAAGTTACGTGCGACGTTGAAGATAGATGTCATGAAAATGCAACCTGCGAATGGTCCGAACAGGAAATGGGTCACATTTGCATTTGCTTGCATGGTTTCGCTGGTGATGGCTTCAAGTGCAGCAGAATTGATGAGTCATGTACAACGGTAGGATGTCAATGCAATGCAATGCAATGCTATGCCATGATATGAATGGCCGGCTCTCCTTTTGCTTGTAGACTTAATCCTTACACAAACATTTCAGAATCCTGCCTTATGCGGTGTTCATGCTACCTGCGAGTATAACGAATCAATTGGGAAGTCCGAGTGCAAGTGCGAACCACGTTACGAAGGCGATGGAATAAATTGCAAACTTGCTCCCGAGTGCCGTTCCGACGTGGATTGTGGTCAATCGGCGTATTGTGATAAAGGCGTTTGTCAATGCAACGAAGGATTCGAACGTGACTTGTCAGACTTTTGCGTACCGGCCGGTATGTGTGGTGGTACTTATTGCGCTGACAATGCTATGTGCAAGTGGGATAACAGACAGCATGTTCAGTATTGTGAATGCATGGAAGGATATCAGGGCGATGGAGTGAGTTCTTGCAAGAGTATACCAACATCGTGTCGCGTCAGAAATACATGTGGGGTGCATGCTACCTGCGAACCTTCTAGAACGTGAGTTTCGCGTCCTTTATACACACCATCCAATTTGTACCTTTACATGATTTCTATAGTCCGTATAATAATTAAGCTTTTCTAAAATTTAAGTGATCCAGCTTTGTTTGAATGCATTTGCAATCCTGGTTTCTATGGCGATGGATATCTTTGTATTGAGGAGCAGAACTGCCAGAACACACCATCATTGTGTGACCCTAATGCCAGCTGTCAGTCGATAAATAGTGGTATTGCTTGCGTTTGCAAACCTGGTAAGAATATCATTGGTTATAAAACAATTTTTCGAGCTCTTATTGTTTTTCTTGTATACAAAAATAGCATTTTTGTTGGTTAAATCAAACTATACATGAATATATATTAGAGAAGTTATAGAATTTTATCGGAAAAAATGCATAATTTGAAATACGAGTATGTAGTTACAAATAACATTTGAAAATTAATTAAGAGTTCGGAGGTTTACAAAAGGTTATCAATAAAAAATTTTACAAGAGGACTAGTGATGATAGAGTAATTCATTTTTAAGGGAACATATTTTTTACATTCCTACTTTGCTTTTCAATATCTTCTCGATGGTAAATTGTTTAAAATCCAGGAATTTTTAATTTTAAGGAAATACATTTTATAATATCTAAACTCTCTTGTTGACTAAATGTGATGTAAGGGTTAAGGTATTAAAAATAGTAAACAACATATTAGGCACCCGTAACATTATTTTCTTTACAAATTCTTTGAAATGTTTAGAGTTTTAATTTTTTTTTGAATAAGTAGTGTTTAAGTGGCTTATATTTCCACATAAAATATGAATACCTAAGTTCTTAAATTATTCAAAAAAACAGTTAAAAATCTATTCTGCCCTGCTTTAACAATCTTTTAACAATGTTTTTAACATGGTTTTAATTTGTTGTTTGTTTAATTCCAAATTGATTAAAAAAAATTAATTCTTATTCATTTTCATTTTATAGAAAAATTCCTGATTTCCTATAAAATGGTTCGTATGCTCACTTAGAAGAGTGTCGTCATCAAAAAAGACCTAATTTGCTGATCCATTTGACACAATCATATAAATAAAATCAATGTAAAAACCCATGAAATTAAAAACTGCTGTCAGATTTCATTGTTAATATCATCAGCAAATTGGAAAATGTTCTAAACCTCATACAAATGACATTCATATACAAATTATATGATCCAACATTTGCCTGAAAATGTGATTATAATATTCTCTATGCAAACGGCTGAAAGGTATTTGTAATATATTTTACACTGACATAACTTTTTTCTTTAATGAAAAAAAAAAAAAATAATATAAAAATATTTGTATTGAGCTTCTGCACATTTGTTTTACCGGTCTATAATTACCATCTCTGTCCATTTCTTTCCTTTTCTTAGGGTATGATATAAATTTAACTATAAAAATATAAGGTTTTACCTTATATTCAAATGTTTAAGACACAGGTATGCGCTCTTAAATCCTTCCAATTTATTTAACGCTTGTACTGTAATTAAACTCTTAACATGTAAACGCTAGACATAACCTTATTTATGTGCGCAAAATATATTAAGAAAAACCAAAACTAAGTTAAATAAACTTAATGCTGGTATCCTTGACATTGTTCAAAGAAAGTGGTCTCCCCTCTCACAAGTTTTTGGTCTATGTGCAGCTTAACCATAGTTTACAAAAAATGTCCCAAAGATAATAATGTATTTAAAATTTAAAGCCCAATTGCCAAACTGTTCATCATTTCAAGAATTTATAAATGCATTTTGTACGATATTTAAATTTTACATTGTGTTTCTCTTATAAAGCATTGATTAAAGAAATGTAAATCTACAACCACAATAGCCTTTTGGAATTTGTGGCCCGTACACCCTCGGCCTTAAAAAAACAAAAAACAAGTCCAGAAACACGATCTTGTGATGAGCCACGAACGATGAAAATGTAGCATTCAAATTCTTCATCGTATCGAACCGACGAGAAATTCCAGATATAATTGAATCAACTATGACGTAAAAGGTGTTTTTCTTGAAATTTATTTCTTCGTCTGTTTCAATTTGTTCTCCAGCTCCTCGATTTTCTCCAAAATGTCTCTTTAATTGCCTTTTTCGGTTCGATGGGAACGACTCTGGAAAATCCCCCAATCCAGTAGCAACTGCTTTGCATTCAGATAAATTTGATCCCATTCGTTTCGAATAAAGTTCAAATCGGAGATCAGGTTGTCAAGATTTCGAATTTCAACGTCAATAGTCATGTCTCTGGATTGAAGAATGATACTTCTTTCATTTATAGCGCTAAGAACCTTGCACCAAATCGAAGACATCAGGACGCATTCAAATTTGTGCATATATTTTAAAACGCCATTTACATCTCTTCGAGTTTCAGTTTCAGTTAAATTAATATCACTTAAGGCTTCTAATGATGTTCTAATGTTTTTCAGATGGTTTCACTGCCTCAATTCTAGCTGACCATCTTGTATTGGAAAGTTTGTGAAGGGATCCGGGCACATTTTTCTTAAGAATTTCCCAACGTTGGGAATGGGCACTGCTGCTAAACAATTTGAAACAATTTTGAACAACTCCAAAAAATGTTATTGCGGCAGTACAACATTTCACTGAATCGACTCCACACAAGTTAAGGCTGTGAGCTGCACATGGTGAATACACGGCATTCGGATTTTTGTTTAATATATGTCTTTGTGCACCATTATACTGTTCTTTCATATTGCTTCCATTTTCATAGCCTTGTGCACAACAGTCTTCTAAAGGGATTTCGTTCTTTGCCAATGTTTCGCAGATCAAATCAGCTATTGCGGTGCCAGTTTTTTTTGTTGCAATCGACAAATTCCAAAAACCGTTCTTAGATGGTGAACACATTTTATTCCAATCGCAGATATCGCAAAATAAATGTGTTTTGTTCCACATGACTTGAATCGGGTGTTGCATCGACAATTATAGCGAAGTATTTGGCGTTTTCTCTCTCCTTCAAAATAGCTGAATTCACATGTTGGGCACAAATTTTAATGAACTCATTTTGAAAGGTAGTGGACTTGGAAACGTTTGTGCTCTTGTTGTGAAATTCTTACTTTTTCCAAGTGTTCCTGACGTTAGAGGTCATAATGACTAATTAATTCCAAAATGCCCAAAAAATGTCCATTATTTGGCTCTCCAATAAGATTGCTATCGCCTCGTAGTCCTAGTCCCCTTTCGCCATGGAAGAAAATGGTGTCCAATATTCTATATAGAATTCCTTGCTATTTTTGTACGGTTTAATATACACACTTTGAAGTGACTTGATATCCTTCAAATCTTCAGTAAACAATTTATTGAAAATATTAATTAATTAATATAACGGAAACCACAATTGAAAAACGTTTGCGTTGGATTTTCCGGTCCCCCGAAACTGAATCAAAAATTTCGTTTACAGCAGAAACAAAAATAGAATAAAAGAAACTTCATAAAAACAGAAACCGAAATGAATATTTGTGTTTTGTTTTAATTTGGCAGGCCCCTTACTTTGACTTTAAAAATTTTCAAAATAAAATAAATTTGAAATTTACGTTAAATTAAATAAGAAAAGCGAAACAATTTATTATAACTTTCTTTCAATAGTTCAGAGTTGCCCAATTTTCCATTAAATATTAACAAAAATGTACGCCAATAATAATAAGGGGCCCAGATCGGCAAGCTTGTGACTGATAGATTGGCAGATAACATGCAAACAGGGGTCCGATTGCGAAAGAATGAATGATTTTAAATTTTCAGGCCTCTAAAAATAAGTGGAAATAGGTATGTTGATGATAAATATAGAGTATATTCTCATTGCTTTCAATTTTCGGGCCCCTAGAAAATCCCGGTCTAGAGGGGTTCCCCCCCTTTCCCCCCTTTCGACGGGGCTGTACTTACCTATAGAAAGCCACTACTACAACGTTCACTTTAGATGCCTCTTTCCTAAGCTTTACGCACTACCCTTCGTTCTCCAAAGCAGCCAATAAGCTTCTTATTTTGTATCCTTATATTTGTATACTTTTTTTAACGCTGAATTTTTAAGAACATTTCGTCGATAGATGGTTCTTCCCTTATTTTACCTCGCTATTTGCTCAGCCTGGAGTCAAAAGAACTATTTAGATCCCCAAAAAATAAATGTCAGTAAATATTAGTCAATTATTTTTTCACGAAAACGAATTCAAATTTCACTCCGTCAAAACTTTCCCCATTATCAACGAAGCAAAATAATACGATAAAATACTTTACGCGAAATTAACACTCGGCTTTGTTAAACGATAGTTAAGGAAATTTTGCACCTCTTATTTTTCCCAATAATTCTGCATCATTGTTGTTCGACCACTCTTTGATTGCACCCCTCAAATATAGTCCCTTTATAAAGGCGTATATATTTCAAGATTGAGAGCGTTCAACGTAGTTTAATTCGATTCGTGGTATAGGCCCTTCAGCCTATACCACGGCGTATTCTTTTGAACCTTTCTCCACATCAATGCCGTCGAGAGATATTTGACATCTTGTTTATCCATCGCTTCTTTTCAGCCACTGTTAGCTGACCAATTTTTACAAATTAATTTTATTGAGCACGAACCCTCTTAATTAATTTGAGAAATACTCTTCTCTTTTTTCTGCCCACAGTACTTCTTATGGCTCAAATGAACCCATTGTTATACGAGCCACGAAATATCAATTTTAAAGAAAACTTTCGGCTTAAATAATCGTCTCCAAAACTTTCCTTTTAACCAACCTCATCTTTAGGTATAAGTTGCTTAATTTGTTAGCGTTATAAATGTCGTTTGAATTAAGCCGAATAGAAAAGGGTATTGTCCCCCCAAAAGAAAATAACTTCCAATAGGAAGTTTAAAATTATTACTATCAGAATAATGTACACAAATATAAAACAAAACAGTCCTAGTTCCAGGCACTTTTTATTAAAATAGGTCTTCACTTTTTTTTCCTTTCCTTCAGGATATCTTGGCAATGGAACAATATGCCGAGAAAGACCAACTTATGACTCTGGATTCCTGTTGATAAGTCAAGGTGTTGTTATTGTGCGTGTTCCATTCAATGGAAAACAAAGCCGACCCATTTCCGTTGCTTCCATGGCCATCGGACTCGACAAGGATTGCATTGAAGGACGTGTCTACTGGGGTGATATATCGGCGAAGAAAATCATGAGTGCAAAATACGACAGCACAGATACTCGTCCTTTCATTACTGATGGTATGTATTTCGAACTTATACGTATACTAGGTATAGAAATGGAACAAATTCCGTTTGTCACCATAAGCACATACATAAAAACATATATAGAAACTTTATTGTATTTATTTGATTTTTAATCAAAAATCTTTTTGATATTATTTCTCTGTGCTTGGTTTGGTTGGCTCGTTTGTTATGCTCCCGTTCCGATATTTAAGACATTGAATCGCCAGAGGGAATAGCAATTGATTCCGTATCTCGACGAATCTATTGGACTGACTCGGTAAAGGACACAATTGAAGTGGCTAGCTTGGAAGATCCAACGATGAGAGCTGTATTGGTGAACAAACATTTGGTCAATCCCCGAGGCATTGCTGTCGACCCATATAGAGAGTAAGCGAAAACATAACTTGGATGCTCAATTCTACTCATGCACCCATATCGTTCATTGATTGTTCTTAAAAAAAACAGAAAAGTTTGATTATATCTGACCCTTTTGTACCCTTTCCTCCATCAGGAAACTTTACTGGTCCGATTGGAATCGTGAATCGCCAAAAATTGAAATGTCCGATTTGGATGGTACAGGCCGGCAAGTTCTCCTCGATAAATCAACGGTCATGCTGCCAAATTCGTTGGTGGTGCTCAAAAACAGCGGGGAATTGTGCTTTGCCGATGCTGGAAACCACAAAATTGGGTGCATCGACGGCTACACGAATAAGGTGAGGACTGTCGCTTCGGATCTCTCATATCCGTTCGGACTTTCTGCCACGGATAATAGTTTCTATTGGACTGATTGGACAACGTATGTAGAATGTGTTTTTGGGAGGATTTGTATGTTTTGAAAACATTTTTTTTTTTGTTTTATAGGAAAAAACTTGAACGTGTCGATTTTGATGGTACCCGTCATCAAGGTATGCGCAGTCGGGTGTTGGGAAGTCACAAAATGTACGGAATGACTGCTGTGGAGGACTACTGCCCACAAGGTTCCAGTCCCTGTCAGATAAACAACGGTGGATGCCCGGCCGAAAGGATTTGTTTGTCAAACCGTAACTCACCATCTGGTAAAAGCTGTAAATGCACAAAACAATCAAAGACCTGTGACACGCAATACTATGATGAACATTTTCAACAGTTTATTTGAGATTAATAAGCGGTTGTTTTTTTTCCTTAAACAACAATTAAATTGAAAAAAAGTGACTTTTTTGAGTTTCTAATAATGTATTTGTCAGTTTCTTTATTTATAATTAAGCATCATATTTTTTCAAAACACCTAAAATGTAAGAAAGTTATTCAGCCAAATAGAAGTCGTTAAGATGAACCAAAAATCAAATAACATACAAAATAATTCAATTATCCTGTTGTGTGCCTTAATTACTGTTTATTTGAATTTTTTCTACCAGAAGATAATAATAAAATATTTAAATTTATAGAACTTGTTTTGTTTTATTTTACATTTACAGTGATGTAAAAAATAATAGAAACAAGCTTCGTCTTCATTCTTTTTAACACATAAAGGAGAATTTGTTAAGAGTTGGAAAATAAAAACTACACAGATAAATTTTTAATAATTTATTGCTTAAATGCGACAATTTTTTTAAAATATAATAATGTGTTTGTTAAAGTTGTTTCATCCTGGAAAAAATAATAGAAACAAAATTAGAATGGTAGGTACTCTTTTTGTTACGAGAAAGTAACTTAACGGTAAAAGTATTTCAAATTCTTTTAGTAATTTGTAGTAGTACCCTTATTTTTAATAACAGCTTAACCCGTTCGCCAACTAGAATTCACCAATTTGGCACATGTCTCCATGGGTATAGAGTACCATTATAGACGACCACAACTCGTCATTATTTTTGCATCTACAATCTCCGATCCTTCGCTTAAGGATACCCCATGAGTGCTCAATTGACAGTTAAATAAAAATAAATTAGGTGGCGCAACAGTCCATGAAGAACCAGGGCCTAGTGACTTACAACTCTCAACCATCCCTGTGTGCGAGTAATGTTGTCAGAGATGGAAGGGACCTACAGTTTATATGCCGAATCCGAACGGCTAATTTGAGGAAGCACTTTTCATGACAAGAATTACTCTTGGAGGATTTGTCAATTCCTCGCAAGAGGCAGTACCCGTGAAAAAAGTTAGGTGGCACAGGCAGGGATTGAACCCAAGACCCCTTGCATGACAGTCCAACGCACTTTTTTTTTTTTTTTTTTTTTTGTAAATTCATTTTTATTAATTCATACTTAAGACTATCTTAAAGCTAGACAAAAATTCATAAAACTAGCCTAAATTAACCATAACTTACAACTAACTTACTGGTCCCATACGGACACTCTAAGTTAAACAAATACTTAATGCTAATGCCTTTCGGCCCTAAGATCTATTTAACTTTAATTCATTTTATTTATTTTTGTATTCATTAGAAAATTTCAAAAAAAACTAATATCAATATCCTTTTTTATTTTTCCTTAAAGACTACTTAAAATAAGGTCCTTAATATAAAACTTAAAGCTAACTAAAACTACCTATTCTACCTATAACCTACTTAAAACTAGAACAACCACAGCAGCAAATCTAACTATCTAACGTTTTTTGTTTTTCATATTTTGTCTTTTTTTTTGTATTTTTTTTTTTATTATTCCATGTTTTTCTTTTTTTTTTTTTTTTTTTTTGTATTTTTTTGTATTTTTTGTATTTTTTTTTTTGTATGTTTTTTTTTGTGCCACCACGCCTATTCTACTTAAAACTAAACCCTAAAACTATAAAACAAGTATGTAAGCCGGCCAAGGCTTAAAACCCCATCCCGACTACTCACTATCAAGTGCCGATTGAAGCCACCAAAACTGGTTCTCCTGCTTCACCCTATCAGTTCGGTCCCGTTCGGACACAGCCCTACTGAACCGAAGGAGCTCTGCTCCGCCTTGTGCCATGACGTCCCGATTGTACAGGAGTCGCCTATCCACGGTTCGTCGTCTGACGTGGTAGATTAACGGAACTGCCAATCTATCCTGTATCAGACCGCATCTATCTAAAAAGAGGAATGCCTCTGGTGGAATGAAGCCGCTCAAGCGTGCACTTTCAAAATATTCGTCGTTCGGATAGAACGCCCCGAAAATTAAATTGTTGGTCGAAGACATAGCTCTTGCAATGTGACCTCGGACGAGTTTTATCACGAAATTGTCAATTCTGTTGATTCGAGCCCCATTGTATAGGACCTCGTTGGAATAGTAATGCACATAAGAAGATTCGGCTGTTCTGTATAAGCCGGTACAGCGTCGTAAACACTGCCGCTCGAACACCCGAAACTTCTCCATCTGGGAAGGGGCAACGTTGAACCACACAGGACAACCATAAACGATCATCGGCCGTATGAGGGCCATGTAGCAAATTACCTTCACTCTGGGGTCAAGCCGACTGCTAAAAAACAGCCGTTTCGTCAGAGCGAAGGCTCCTCTGGCCCTGGTCAGAGCAGCATTTATATGTCTGTCGAAATATAAATACTGATCTAACCAGATACCGAGGTACTTCACCACACTTTTGCTCGCTAATCGCTGCCCGTGAAGATCAACGATGACCATCTTGAGCCAATTCTTGCATGTATCCCTCGTGGCCCTAGCCAACGGAGTCCGGAACAGAATTGTCTCCGACTTCTGGACATTTATTTTCAGTTTCCAGTCGTCGCAATATCGCTGAATCTTGTCGAAATCACGCTGCAAGAGAATTCTAATAACCTCAACCTTTCGGGCCGTTCTGTACGCAATTAGATCGTCGGCGTACGCAATTGCCTTTGTAAGACTACCTATCAGATCGCTGGTGTAAATGCTGAAGAGAATCGGCGAATTCACCGCTCCCTGTTGAAGACCATTTTTAATGAAGAATGTTGTGGTAGAAGTTACATTGCCACTTTTGACAACAAACTTTCTACCGTTAAGCATATCATAAAGTATATACAACAATGGCTTGCTTATGCCAAGCCTGCTCAGTTTTAGGTAAAGACCCTCTAACCATACGGTGTCAAAGGCCTTTTCCAAATCAACCAAAACAGCACCTGTGCATTGTTGTTTTGTTTTATTCCATTGGATATCAGAAACGAGTTTAGACGCAGCATGAATTGTGTCATGACCCGCCTTGAACCCGAACTGTTTATCCGGAATTATTTTGTTGTCCGCAGCCCACTTAGTCAGAGCCCTATTGATTATTTTTTCGAAAACTTTGCTGATGCTCGGAAGAAGACTTATCGACCGAAGATTTGACGGGTTGGAGTTGTCCTTTCCCTTTTTCGGGAGAGGATGAACCACAGCGGTCTTCCAATGCACTGGATAATATGCATTATTCAGTGCATTATTGAAGAGTGTGGTGTAAATGTCAATTGCCTCCATCGGTAAATGTCTTAGTACAACGTTGGATATACCATCGACACCTGCTGACTTTTTATTTTTTATTGAGTTGAAGATGAGCTGAAGCTCAACCTTCGTCACTAACAAGGGACTTGGTCCCGTTTGCTCGGCGATTATGGCATTTGCCAAGGAATCGTCATTGAACCGCACGAAACCGCGGTTCTCAGATCGCCATTGTGTTATATCATTTCGAAGGTAAAAGTGATTAAGTAGGGCTCTGTTTTCCAGGTCATGGTTGGGGCGAATGCTAACATTCACCTTGTACACTTGCTGGAAAGCAGCTCCCACCGCCTCCACTTTTTCCTTCGGATCTTCAATTATATAAAAGTCATCATCAAAGATGGCTTCTTCTGGATCTATTTGCGCTGTCATGAGTACGTCTCTGTTCTCTTCAGTTCTTTGGAGTTTCAGACACGGAAGGTCATTGTCGTTCTTTTTCCTAAATATCTTGTTGATTTTATGGAACATACTAGGGTCACTGGAATTAACTGACCGGATCTTGCGGTCCCAGTACTTGTTAATTGATAACCTGTAGTTCTCCTTAATCAACAGATTGACATTTTTTATTGACGACTTCAGTGTCCTAACCTCCAAGTCGTGTGGGTCTGTCAGTCGTCTGTACAAGTTTTTGAGTCTTGTCAGTAAGCCACTCTTGTGCCTACGTAGTGCGTCAATAGTCGCGTTTCTGTAAGCGTCTATTTGGTCCCGTTCTTTGTACTTTGGTATTGTCCGTTCCATTGTTCGTTTTATTGTTTCGTCCATCTGTTGTAAATGTTGGTCAATTTCTGTATTTGTCAAGTTTCTGTTGTTTGGTGGGGCTATGTCACTCGAACGAAGTTCTCTCGCTGAGCGTTGGTGAAACGAGGCCAGCGCATCTTACTGTAATTGTAAGAATGCGTTGCAACGTATTCCTCCAACTCCACGCGTTCGTTCGGAATCTGCAATACAGCAGCCAGTCCGCAGTGATCACTGTCGTACTCGACTGTCTGTAAGCAGTTTCGAGGGTGATTACCCACTTTGTCTGTAACTGTCAGTCTGGTGTCGTACAGCAAAAGATCCAGAAAGGAGCCGGTTCTTGGATACGATGGCTTTTCAGTAGCCAGCAGGTCGACGCCATATTCAACGCTGTAAAGATTCATCAAATTAAAAAGATGGTTACCTCTGGGATTACTATGTTGATTTCCCCAATCTTCATGTTTTGCGTTCAAATCACCGGCCAAGATGAAATAGTTTTCTTCCAGGCTCAGTTTCAGTTCCCTAAAAAGAATCTCGAGTTCTGAAGCAAAGTAAGTAACCTGCGGAGCTCCAGCCGCATAAGCCGCAATCATATACATCCGCTTCCCTTGAGTGAGAGAGATGCATACAACGCAAACTTCTAGCGTCTTGAGCTTTCGCAATTCATTGTTGTATATGACTTTATAATTAATGCCTTTTCGTATAAAGAGAGCGACACCGCCCCCTTGAGTGGAGTCGGGCCGGTCTCTTCTTACGATATTGTAATTTTTATGAGTCAATTTGTGTTTGTGGTTTAGCTTAGTTTCGCTAGCCATAAACACATCGGGACTGTAGTCTTTCAACAATTGGAACATATTGGCTCTTCGTTCAATCCTAATCAGTGAATTTACATTCACAGCTAGGACTTTTAGGCGCGTCTCCGGCAGCGCGCCCATTATGGTCTATATTGCGCCAGGCCAGGCAACAAAGAGTAGAGATGGTCTACCCTTTTGCCTTGCTCCTTTATCTGACTTTGCAGTCCTGTAAGTTGACCTTGAATGTTCAACAACAAGGCTACAATGTCAGGCTGCACCTCTGGTGCCTTAGGCACAGGGGCCTTTGGGGCAACCGTTGGTGGAGCCTGTCTCGTGTTCCCATTCCCTGACACCATTTGGGCGTAGGAAAATTTGGGATCCACGAATTTTTGTGTAGGAGCCCGTCGAACTGTTCGACTTTCTTCGGCTTTTTGACTGGCCTGTTTTTGTTTGATTTGTTGGACCTTAGGGCAACCCCTATAGCTAGCCGGGTGCCCTTGGTTTCCACAAAGGACACACTTGAGCTGGGTCAAATCCTCAACCCGCTCATTCCCCAGCTTGCACTCTCCCTTGATGTGGGTTTCGGAGCACCTGACGCAGCGCAACTGCATATTGCAGTTGGCTCCGGCATGGCCGAACCTCTGGCACTTCGTACATTGTAAAATGTCGTCGTGCCTTTTTAATGTCTCCCAGTGTATGGCTTGATAGTCGAGGCATTTGATTTCCCTCAGACTCTCAAGCCTACTTTGGGGCGATAATGTTACGAGGAACATTGGCAGCCTGTAACCCCCTCGCCTGGACTTCACCGTAGTGAAAGGCTTGACCCCGATGAAATCGAGATCGTCGATGGCTTTTTGGCGGAGCTCAGCTAAGAGCGCCTCCGGTTCCGTGCAGGAACTTATGCCCTTCAGTAGGACCGTCTTAAATTTTTCGCTTTTAGGCGTGAAGCTGAAGAACTCAGCTGTGGCCTCTTTTAATAACCCTTTTACTATGTTGTATTCGGCCAGTGAGAAGCACTGGACCGAATAATTCTTTTCTTTTTCGTTTAGTATTTTGATGAAAAAATTGCCCTTAGTGGCCGACTTACATACCTGTTTTATGTCGTCCAGGTCAACTTTGTGTGTCCTAATTGGTGGCACCTTTTCTTTCTTGGGCTGTGGTTGTTTCTGGTGTTCCTGCTGCTTCTGCTTCTGCTGCTGCTGCTTCTGCTGCTGCTGTTTCTGCTGCTCCTGCTGCCTTGGTTGTAGCTGTTGTTGTTGCTGCTGCTTGGCCTTACTCGAAGTAGATGGGCCCTCAGACGTTGGGCCTGTCACTGCTGGTGAAGCCTTCATTTTTTGTTCCGCTCCAGTGGTTTTGGTAGCGGGCTTTGACTGTGGTTGTTGCTGCTGTGGTTGTTGTTTTTGTTGTCTTGTTTCAGGCTTTTTTTGTTTCGCCTGTTGCTGCTGTTGTTGTTGTAGGAGCCGTTGTGCTTTTCTGTCCTCCTTCTCAGCTGCTTCTTTTTTTCGGCGCGCTTCAATTTTTGATTTCAGTGCACTGAGAAGGGGCTCCATCTCCTCTTTCATCTTTTTTAATTGGGCCTCATAGGCATCAATTTGGAGCTTTTTTGCCTGCAGCTTTTGTGCAAGCTCCACCTCATCGACTTCGCTGTCGATGGGGGCATCAGGCACCTCCAGCGCCTTTTTTGTCGACGGCTCTGCTGAGGTCTCGTTCTTCTTGTTCGGAGACCTATAATGTCCTCTCCTTCCTCAGAGACGTAGTCAATATCGTCGTCAACCACTGAGCACTCAGTATCTGACGTCATCAATTTCGTCTTCTCCGTCTCCATCCTTTTTCTCATAGCGCTTCGCGTAGCAGCACTTTTACGTTGCACCAAATTTGGATTTTGTGTTTCTCGTTTCCTCTTGCTTGTTGTTGTTGCTATTGTCGGCTCGGACTGGTAGCCTGATGTTGTTGCGGTGATATGAGGTACCGCTGCCGGTACTGCACTTACATCACCTGATGTATTTGCAGAGGTATTTTTTGATACCCCTGCTTTTCTCTCCTTCTCCATTTGCTTTTTTTCCCAACAGATAAAATCAACAATTTCTCTGTTGTGAAAAAAAGCAATTAAATTTTTCGTAGACTCCGGCTGGGACTCGAACCCGCGACCCTTCGATCTGTCTTCGGACGCCACTTTTTTTTTTTTTTTTTTTTCAAATTCATTTTTATTAATTCAATCTTAAATCTATCTTAAAGCTAGACAAAAATTCATAAAACTAGCCTAATTAACCATAACTTACAACTAACTTACTGGTCCCATACGGACACTCTAAGTTAAACAATAATACTTAATGCTAATGCCTTTCGGCCCTAAGATCTATTTTAACTTCAATTCAATTTTATTTATTTTTGTATTCATTAGAAAATTTAAAAAAACTAATGTCAATATCCTTTTTTATTTTTACTTAAAAACTACTTAAAATAAGGTCCTTAATATAAAACTTAAAGCTAACTAAAACTACCTATTCTACCTATAACCTACTTAAAACTAGAACAACCACAGCAGCAAATCTAACTATCTAACGTTTTTTGTTTTTCATATTTTGTCTTTTTTTTGTATTTTTTTTTTTTTTTATTATTCCATGTTGTTTTTTATTTTTTTTTTTAATTTTTTTTTGTATTTTTTTGTATTTTTTGTATTTTTTTTTTGTATGTTTTTTTTTTTTGTGCCACCATGCCTATTCTACTTAAAACTAAACCCTAAAACTATAAAACAAGTATGTAAGCCGGCCAAGGCTTAAAACCCCATCCCGACTACTCACTATCAAGTGCCGATTGAAGCCACCAAAACTGGTTCTCCTGCTTCACCCTATCAGTTCGGTCCCGTTCGGACACAGCCCTACTGAACCGAAGGAGCTCTGCTCCGCCTTGTGCCATGACGTCCCGATTGTACAGGAGTCGCCTATCCACGGTTCGTCGTCTGACGTGGTAGATTAACGGAACTGCCAATCTATCCTGTATCAGACCGCATCTATCTAAAAAGAGGAATGCCTCTGGTGGAATGAAGCCGCTCAAGCGTGCACTTTCAAAATACTCGTCGTTCGGATAGAACGCCCCGAAAATTAAATTGTTGGTCGAAGACATAGCTCTTGCAATGTGACCTCGAACGAGTTTTATCACGAAATTGTCAATTCTGTTGATTCGAGCCCCGTTGTATAGGACCTCGTTGGAATAGTAGTGCACGTAAGAAGATTCGGCTGTTCGATATAAGCCGGTACAGCGTCATAAACACTGCCGCTCGAACACCCGAAACCTCTCCATCTGGGAAGGGGCAACGTTGAACCACACAGGACAACCATAAACGATCATCGGCCGTATGAGGGCCATGTAGCAAATTACCTTCACTCTGGGGTCAAGCCGACTGCTAAAAAACAGCCGTTTCGTCAGAGCGAAGGCTCCTCTGGCCCTGGTCAGAGCAGCATTTATATGTCTATCGAAATATAAATACTGATCTAACCAGATACCGAGGTACTTCACTACACTTTTGCTCGCTAATGGCTGCCCGTGAAGATCAACGATAACCATCTTGCGCCAATTCTTGCACGTATCCCTCGTGGCCCTAGCCAACGGAGTCCGGAACAGAATTGTCTCCGACTTATGGACATTTATTTTCAGTTTCCAGTCGTCGCAATATCGCTGAATCTTGTCGAAATCACGCTGCAAGAGAATTCTAATAACCTCAACCTTTCGGGCCGTTCTGTACGCAATAAGATCGTCGGCGTACGCAATTGCCTTTGTAAGACTACCTATCAGATCGCTGGTGTAAATGCTGAAGAGAATCGGCGAATTCACCGCTCCCTGTTGAAGACCATTTTTAATTAAGAATGTTGTGGTAGAAGTTACATTGCCACTTTTGACAACAAACTTTCTACCGTTAAGCATATCATAAAGTATATACAACAATGGCTTGCTTATGCCAAGCCTGCTCAGTTTTAGGTAAAGACCCTCTAACCATACGGTGTCAAAGGCCTTTTCCAAATCAACCAGAACAGCACCTGTGCATTGTTGTTTTGTTTTATTCCATTGGATATCAGAAACGAGTTTAGACGCAGCATGAATTGTGTCATGACCCGCCTTGAACCCGAACTGTTTATCCGGAATTATTTTGTTGTCCGCAGCCCACTTAGTCAGAGCCCTATTGATGATCTTTTCGAAAACTTTGCTGATGCTCGGAAGAAGACTTATCGACCGAAGATTTGACGGGTTGGAGTTGTCCTTTCCCTTTTTCGGGAGAGGATGAACCACAGCGGTCTTCCAATGCACTGGATAATATGCATTATTCAGTGCATTATTGAAGAGTGTGGTGTAAATGTCAATTGCCTCCATCGGTAAATGTCTTAGTACAACGTTGGATATACCATCGACACCTGCTGACTTTTTATTTTTTATTGAGTTGAAGATGAGCTGAAGCTCAACCTTCGTCACTAACAAGGGACTTGGTCCCGTTTGCTCGGCGATTATGGCATTTGCCAAGGAATCGTCATTGAACCGCACGAAACCGCGGTTCTCAGATCGCCATTGTGTTATATCATTTCGAAGGTAAAAGTGATTAAGTAGGGCTCTGTTTTCCAGGTCGTGGTTGGGGCGAATGCTAACATTCACCTTGTACACTTGCTGGAAAGCAGCTCCCACCGCCTCCACTTTCTCCTTCGGATCTTCAATTATATAAAAGTCATCGTCAAAGATGGCTTCTTCTGGATCTATTTGCGCTGTCATGAGTACGTCTCTGTTCTCTTCAGTTCTTTGGAGTTTCAGACACGGAAGGTCATTGTCGTTCTTTTTCCTGAATATCTTGTTGATTTTAGGGAACATACTAGGGTCACTGGACTTAACTGACCGGATCTTGCGGTCCCAGTACTTGTTAATCGATAACCTGTAGTTCTCCTTAATCAACAGATTGACATTTTTTATTGACGACTTCAGTGTCCTAACCTCCAAGTCGTGTGGGTCTGTGAGTCGTCTGTACAAGTTTTTGAGTCTTGTCAGTAAGCCACTCTTGTGCCTACGTAGTGCGTCAATAGTCGCGTTTCTGTAAGCGTCCATTTGGTCCCGTTCTTTGTACTTTGGTATTGTCCGTTCCATCGTTCGTTTTATTTTTTCGTCCATTTGTTGTAAATGTTGGTCAATTTCTGTATTTGTCAGGTTTCTGTTGTTTGGTGGGGCTATGTCACTCGAACGAAGTTCTCTCGCTAAGGCGTTGGTGAAACGAGGCCAGCGCATCTTACTGTAATTGTAAGAGTACGTTGCAACGTATTCCTCCAACTCCACGCGTTCGTTCGGTATCTGCATTACAGCAGCCAGTCCGCAGTGATCACTGTCGTACTCAACTGTCTGTAAGCAGTTACGAGGGTGATTACCCACTTTGTCTGTAACTGTTAGTCTTGTGTCGTACAGCAAAAGATCCAGAAAGGAGCCGCTTCTTGGATACGATGGCTTTTCAGTAGCCAGCAGGTCGACGCCATATTCAACGCTGTAAAGATCCATCAAATTAAAAAGATGGTTACCTCTGGGATTACTATGTTGATTTCCCCAATCTTCATGTTTTGCGTTCAAATCACCGGCCAAGATGAAATAGTTTTCTTCCAAGCTCAGTTTCAGTTCCCTAAAAAGAATCTCGAGTTCTGAAGCAAAGTAAGTAACCTGCGGAGCTCCAGCCGCATAAGCCGCAATCATATACATCCGCTTCCCTTGAGTGAGAGAGATGCATACAACGCAAACTTCTAGCGTCTTGAGCTTTCGCAATTCATTGTTGTATATGACTTTATAATTAATGCCTTTTCGTATAAAGAGAGCGACACCGCCCCCTTGAGTGGAGTCGGGCCGGTCTCTTCTTACGATATTGTAATTTTTATGAGTCAATTTGTGTTTGTGGTTTAGCTTAGTTTCGCTAGCCATAAACACATCGGGACTGTAGTCTTTCAACAATTGGAACATATTGGCTCTTCGTTCAATCCTAATCAGTGAATTTACATTCACAGCTAGGACTTTTAGGCGCGTCTCCGGCAGCGCGCCCATTATGGTCTATATTGCGCCAGGCCAGGCAACAAAGAGTAGAGATGGTCTACCCTTTTGCCTTGCTCCTTTATCTGACTTTGCAGTCCTGTTAGTTGACCTTGAATGCTCAACAACAAGGCTACAATGTCAGGCTGCACCTCTGGTGCCTTAGGCACAGGGGCCTTTGGGGCAACCGTTGGTGGAGCCTGTCTCGTGTTCCCATTCCCTGACACCATTTGGGCGTAGGAAAATTTGGGATCCACGAATTTTTGTGTAGGAGCCTGTCGAACTGTTCGACTTTCTTCGGCTTTTTGACTGGCCTGTTTTTGTTTTATTTGTTGGACCTTAGGGCAACCCCTATAGCTAGCCGGGTGCCCTTGGTTTCCACAAAGGACACACTTGAGCTGGGTCAAATCCTCAACCCGCTCATTCCCCAGCTTGCACTCTCCCTTGATGTGGGTTTCGGAGCACCTGACGCAGCGCAACTGCATATTGCAGTTGGCTCCGGCATGGCCGAACCTCTGGCACTTCGTACATTGTAATATGTCGTCGTGCCTTTTTAATGTCTCCCAGTGTATGGCTTGATAGTCGAGGCATTTGATTTCCCTCAGACTCTCAAGCCTACTTTGGGGCGATAATGTTACGAGGAACATTGGCAGCCTGTAACCCCCTCGCCTGGACTTCACCGTAGTGAAAGGCTTGACCCCGATGAAATCGAGATCGTCGTTGGCTTTTTGGCGGAGCTCAGCTAAGAGCGCCTCCGGTTCCGTGCAGGAACTTATGCCCTTCAGTAGGACCGTCTTAAATTTTTCGCTTTTCGGTGTGAAGCTGAAGAACTCAGCGGTGGCCTGTTTAAGCACTTCTTTCAGTAGCTTGTATTCGGCCAGTGAGAAGCACTGCACCGAATATCGCTTTTCTTTTTCGTTTAAAATATTTATTACAAAATTGCCCTTAGTGGCCGACTTACATACCTGTTTCAAGTCCTGCAGGTCAACCCGGTAGGTCCTAATTGGTGGCACCTTCTCCTTCTTGGGCTGTGGTTGTTTCTGGTGTTGCTGTTGCTGCTGTTGCTGCTGCTGCTGCTTCTGTTGCTTCTGTTGTTGTTGTTGCTGTTGCTGCTGCCTTGGCTGTAGCTGTTGTTGTTGTTCTTCTTTCTTCGCCTTAGCCGAAGTCGATGGGCCCTCAGACATTGGGCCTGTCGCTTTTAGTGAAGCCTTCATTTTATGCTCCGCTCCAGTGATTTTGGTAGCGGGCTTTGGCTGTGGTTGTTGCTGCTGTGGTTGTTGTTTTTGTTGCCTTGTTTCTGGCATTTTTTGTTTCGCCTGTTGCTGCTGTTGTTGTTGTTGCAGCCGTTGTGTTGCCTTTTCCCCCTTCTCAGCTGCCTCTTTTTGTCGGCGCGCTTCAATTTTGGCTTTCAGTGCACTGAGAAGGGGCTCCATCTCCTCCTTTAGCTTTTTTAGCTGGTCCTCGTAGGCATCTATTTGCTGCTTTTTAGCCTGCAGCTCTTGTGCCAGCTCCATTTCATCGGCTTCGTTGTCGTTGGGGGCATCAGGCACCTCCATCTCCCTTTCTTTAGGCTGCTCTGGCGGCGCTAGGCTTGAGGACTTCTTTTTATTTTTAGGTGAACGGTAGTGCCCCTCTCCACCTTCGGAGACGTAGTCAATGTCACCGTCTGACGACTCACTTTGTGACGTCATACCTTTTTCTTTTTGCTGCACTTTCTCCCGCATCGCTCCGCGCTTGGCAGCATTATTTCTTCCTACCAGATTGGGAGTATGCCTTCTCCTTTTGGCAGTTGTTGTTGTTGATGTTAAAGTCCCATCAGACTGGTGGCCTGATGCTGTTGCGGTGAATTGGGGTACCGCTGATGGCACCACATTCGCATCACCTGATGAATTCGCAGAGGTATCTTGCGATACCCCTGCTCTTCTCTCCTTCTCCATTACTTTTTGTTCCCAACAGATAAAATCAACGATTTCTCTGTTGTGAAAAAAAGCACTTAATTTTTTTATTGACTCCGGCTGGGAATCGAACCCACGACCCTTGGATCTGCTTCCGGACTCCACCTCCACTAGGCTACCGCTCAGTTGAATAAACTAGTGGCAACTTGCCAACTTTATCTTCAAACACTTGCACTATAATTTAACTTTTAAATAAAATCTGAATAACACTTCTTCGCAGTTTGGAAGTCAAATAACGACTGACTTCTTCGGACGCCACCTCCACTGGGCTATCGATTGTTAATTTTGATGGTGGCAAACTGCCAAGTTTACTTGCTACTTATCACTTGCACTATTTTAACTTTGAAATAAATATAAAACACACTTCTTCACACTTTGGAAGTCAAAGAACGACTGAGTCCAACGCACTAACCATCACGCTACGGGTACTACTCAATTGACAGTTGTTGTTTCTATTATTTTTTCTAGGCGAAATCATCATTTTTGACCGTTAAGTGGAAACAATAGGTTGTTTTCACGAAACAATTTACCATTTGAGACCATTATTAGGTCCGATTAAAACATAAAAAGACTAACTATAATTCCAATAATCATAATAAGTACACAAATTGGTCAATAAATCAACTCAAAAAGAAAGACTAACGACAAAGGACTTAATTGCTAAAAAACTATTGTGTATTGAAAATGATGGAGACATTTGTTTCTATTATTTTTTCCAACGCGGTATTTTTGATGCTGTGCATAAAATGGCATTTACCATTTTTTAGTCTACTTGCGCATACTTTAAATTTAAAACAATAACAAATTCAAATAAATAAAAACCCTTTGGAAAATTCAAAGTTTTTAGGTTTAAAATAGATAGGTTTAACACTTAACATAAAGACGAGTTTTTGCAAACCGCTAAAAAATGTTCTTTAATTTTCTGTAAAGAAGACTGTCAGAATTTAAATAGCATAATTTATATTTACAAATTTCAAGGGTTAAATTGACAATTTTAGTTATTCATTCCAAGATTCCAACAGTGTTCTAAAAATATGCACTACTTAAGAGCTGAAATACAATAGTCTTTGGTGGATTTGCTGATGCTAGAAGACAAATTCTAAAAAATTACTGTTTTGCGTGAACCTTTTAAAAATATTTTTTTATCTTAAAGGGTTTAAAAAAAAACTTAAAAATTCAAGAAAGAAAAATTATTAACTCTTGAATTTAAGGAAATAATTGTTCTTTAAATTAAATCAAAACTTATTAAGTTAGACAAATAAACGTTTATTATGATTTTTAATTAGAAATTAGTTTAACGAAAGTGTCACTTTTGTTGTTTTTGGGACATTAATAATCTTCAAAATTCGTGTTTAGATCTGAGTTCTAGAGCATCTTAAGCAAATTTCCCTCAAAAAGTATAGATTTTCAAGTTTTTTTAAGATCTTAAAGGTTTTTGTATTTAATAGAAAAAAAATTGTGAAAGAAAAACAAATTAAGAAAGCCTTACACTATATGATATGTGCGTCAAAAAATAAGATGGAATTGAAGACGAGTTTCAGGAATTTATAGGCAACTTAATATCAAATTGATGATCTTTTATTTAAAGTTACTTCTGAAGAACCTATTTGATTTTTCTCTCAGAAAAAGACTTTTTGAAAATTTAAAGCATTAATAAAGTTTTTCCAAATTCTGAATTGTGTGGAAGAAACGATTTTAGTTGTTTTGACAGCAAACCGCTTTTTGGTGAATATCTATAAGTTACTAACAAATCTTTAGACAAAATCTTTACTTATTCAACCTAACTGTTTAAGCTTCTAGCTCATATGACCACCAACCTGGATCGTTAATTGTTCAAAAATTAATGAATTTCTGCTAATCGATTGTCAGTCCTCAGTTAAAAGTAGTATTTTTACCAACAAAGTTAAAAATAGAAAAATACTAATTTTACATACATATATACAAAATAAATAATTAAAAATATAAGTTGGGCATATCCATTAACGCAATTCGATAAGTTTTGAATTTAAGGGAATTTCTACGAGAATTAAAAAAATAATCTCCCAGGGGAGTCATGATGACCCCCATATTTTGGTGAAACTCTTATTTTCTTTGCAACAATTCAAAGCTATCAACATTCTCCAATATTATTTTCCTTAAACTTTAATGTTCTGATACACACTTTTAATACTATACTTCTGCGTATGCTTTTGCCCCAAGTCCATTGAGTACGTTTGGTCGTCTGACAAAACTAAACTGTACTGCTTCATTTTCTTGGACTGCTTAGTTCCTTCAAAAAAACTAACGTTTGTGATTTTGAAGGTAAAATAAAAGTTTTATTCTTTACAAAAATGAATTTTATATAGTTTCTCATTATTTAAATTTGTACTTGGTTTTGGAACCTATCCAAACTGTTGCACTCTTACCCTATGTGGATACCAGATTGGTTCGTGTACTGACTTCGCTTGCTGTTCAATAATTGCTCTTACTGGTTCTAGTATTAACTACATGAATTAAAGGGCGTTTTTCTTTTTTAGTTCAGAGCAGAGCTCGAATTGTCAAAAAAATAATTGTGTTTCTTTTTGAGCTCTGAACGTTCAGAGCTTCAAATTCGTGTTTCTTTTTTAGTTCTGAACATGTTCAGAGCGCGCTCTGTGAGCTCAGAATAAAATAACAGAGTAAACGGAGTAAAATGGTGAGCACAAACAATTTGATATCTGAAAGCCGGGAAATTAAAAAAAATCATCATCAAAACAATACAAATGGCGGAAGAGGCTGGTTGCTCTGGTGCAGAAGGAAAGATAATTTAGAAGAAACTAATTGCAGATAGCATTTTTGTGAATCAAATTTATTTCAGGCTTCAAATGGACCACCGCTATGACTGTTTTTTTAATTCATTTGATTAAAGAAAATTTTGAACGCCTTCAAACAGACGACATTTCAAATCATGACAGTTTAGTGCTCAAGTTGTTTCATAATTAAATCAGAGAGCTCTGAACATACTCTGCTCAGAACTCTACTCTACTCTACTCTGTTCGCTCAGAGTCTGCTCAGAGCTCAGCTCTGAACTAAAAAAGAAAAACGCCCAAAGTGGAGTGTAGTTGAGGTTCAAACCAATGCGATGTGTAAACCCATAATGAACCGGTTGAATGAGAAAATTTTCTAAATAATGTGAGGATTAAGAATTTGAATATATTTTTTCACCCGATATGTTCATACAAACATTTTTAAATGTTTTAGGGAGTAGAAATATTAATGGTATCCATGCAACGTGTTGAGTTTACAAATTATTGAAAATTGTACAAATTATTGAAGAAATTTTAAATTGCTTTAACTTAAAATACAGCTAAGAAAAATGTTTTATTTATTGTATTTATTCATTTAAAACTTTCATATGTTTTTTTTTGGTTATAATTTAGATGGAAGAAATGTCAAACTGTTGTTTTATGAAACAGGGGCGTAGTTATTTGTTCCCAATTATAAGACGCTACTATTTATTAAGTGCCTTTATATCAGAAAATAAGTTTTGATATTTAATCGGTTTAGCACGTTTGGATCTTGTAAGTTATGATAACACATTTCTATGTCTTCGAAAATTGGTTAAAGTCGGATTGTACTAACTAACCTACTTAAGGTGGCGTTACAGTCTTGTGTGGACTAGGGCCTCAACCAACAAACTTCTCCATCTAGTTTGGTCCCAAGCTAGATGTCTCCAGTTGCTCATTCCATGTTGGGTGAGGTCATTTTCCATGTGTGCCACCTTATCCGGGGTCGAACTCAACTGCTCTGTCCTTTAGGGGTTGGTTCGAAGACTTTCCGGGCCGGAGCATTGGTTTCCATGCGTTCTACGTGACCCAGCCACCGTCCCAGTCGTTGGACTTGTATCCTTCTGCCTAAGCCTAGGTATATGTACGCTCGTCGTGCCATTTTCTCCTCCACTCAATTTCTATGCATACGGGACCGTAGATCACCCGATGAACTTTTATCTCGAAACGAACCAAGGTGTTTTCATCCGCTTTTATTATAGTCCATGGCCATGCTTCTGCCGTATAGAAGGACGAGGAAGAGTAATAATTTTTTGCGTTAATAGCAGAGCCTAGGTAAATAAAGTCCTTAACTATCTCAAAGTTACGTCTATCGATGGTGACGTTTTGATCGTTATGTTTTGCCCTCATTCACCACTAAACCCATTTTTGCCGCCTCTGTTTTAACACGAATTCCCCATGGTCATCCTGCATAAACGGACGAGTTTGTCAGGGATGCAAAAACTAGACATGGCTCTGTACAGTTTGTCCCTGCAGATAATGTCACATGCGGCCTTGAAATCGATTAATAATGATTGTATTGTTATTTCGAGAGTCTATTGATTTAGTCATCCTTTTTGCCTACAAAATATATGCTACCAATTTCTTAAGGCTATAATATTATTTTAGTACCCGTAGCGTGATGGTTAGTACGTATGACAATGACTGTCATGCTAGATGCCTTGGGTTCCATCCAAAGCTGTGCAAAATAAAGTTTTTGTCGCGGGTACGGCCTCTTGCTAGGAATTGACAAGTCCTTAAAGAGGAATTGTTGTCATGAAATTCTCAAATTTCAACACATAAACCTGTTGGTCCCCTTTATCCCTAAAATGACTTGCACACTGGGATAGTTAAGAGTTATAAGTCACTAGTCCCTAGTTCTCAACGGACTGTTGTACCACTTATAATTTACTTACCATTTATAATTTATTGCTTTAATTTTTGTAATCAATTAGCTAGTTAAGTATAAATTCGTCTCTGATAATGTAATATTTATTTTTTCTACTTAATTTTTTTTTAAAATAAAATCAATTTCGAAATGTTAACCCTATAATAATCGATTCAAAAACCTTTCAAGGCACCATTAAAGAAGAATATTGTCCCTCGAAAATAATACTTTTTAACGTTTTTGAAAACTACCAATTGAAGAAAAACTTGTTAATAAAAAATAAAAAACTGACACATTTAATTTTGTTTTTGATTCGACAACATTGAAATCATAATATTTTTACTTTTCTATAAATTACATACACTATAAATATAACCGGTTTATATGTGTAAATAAAGCAAATTAATATTCAATCAAAACCCTATTTCATTAATTTACAAAGAATTGATTGTGCGATGATGCATGAATTAAAAAAAGCCACACAGTTTTTTTTTCAAAATCTTTTAATCCATATATTATTTGAAAAAAAAGAAGAAAAACTAACAAACAAAATAATTTATGCTTAAAATTTTGTCCAGGTCAATAATCGTCAATGCACTCCCATGTAAATGGCATTAACTTTAAATTGAGATCAGAATTTTGATTGAGTGCACATCACAATCCCAATTCACAAATAAAACAACTGTTAACGAAGGACACAATATATTAAATTGATTGGTTTTATAAAAAATTAATTTATTTTAATATATTAATAAAAATGCATCTTGATTTGAATTTAATTTATAAAAAAAAAAATAAATTAAATTCAAATCTCGTTCGCTCAAGTGGGATTTTGATAATTAATTATTGTTGATTTGTATACGATTTTGTTTTGAAATCACACAAGAACATACGTTTTTGTTAAAGGGTAAGGTTGTTGATATTGACGATTGATATATGTCTTTTGAATAATAAGGTTGTAGTACATTCATAGTTGAAGAACTTCTTGTTTGGAAAGTCAATTCATAAAGCGTTGGTCTCTCGTAACATAAAAGTCATAATTTTTGAATACTCGTAGAATTGAATTTTCTTGCAGTCTGTATCTGGTTTCTGTATCTGTACCTTTTTTTTGTTTATATTTAACTGGCACTCAAGGGGTTATTGATACCCTTAACATGTTTAAAATTTAAACACAGTGCGAGCTTTAGCAAAATAAGGAAGGATTAATGAGGAGATACCGATTCACATTAGTCTTAAAGTTTTGAATATCAAAATGATAGGGAAAAACAAAGTTGGGTAAAGCATTCCACATTCTCGATGTGCGGTTAAAAAAAGAATCTCTATATTTGACAGTACGTCCGTTGAGCTCAAGATTAAACTGAATTGCATTCCTAAAAGTACGAGTATTACGGCTGAATTGAGGGGGGGAACGCAACTTGCTAATTCGAAAGAACACTGTCTGCAGATAATTTACTTTCCATCCTGGCTCTTCTAATATTAAACTAAAATAAAGCTATCCAAAGGAAAAAGCTTTGAACGGACTAGTTGAATACACAAACAATTGTTTTCGTTAAGTAAGCTTACAAGTAATTTTCATTTCCGGGATGAGTTGTCCTAGGATGAGTTGTGTCTTGGGATGAATCGCATCTTTGAACACAAACTTATTTAACAGGTATATTTTTCAATCTTATATAGGTACTTTAAACAGACTCTTTGCATACAGGAGCAAGTTCGTGCGACCCAGTCGTGCATTTTATTTTAAACTGCTATGGCAAAATCGGACCCATTACAATAACTTCCTATGGGAAGTTAAAAATGTGCGTGTGCAGTATTCTCTCTTAACTGAAATAAGGAAACAAATTCCAAGTGTTATACCCACCTAAAAATTAAATTCATTTTGCATTATTTGTCATTTCTCTGTTTTACATGATAAAAGTTTTTTATCATGTATTCATTGCATTTACATATGTAGATAAATGTATAAATTAAATCCTACCCCGTCTCGAGGCTTTGTGGGTATGCCTTCAAGACTTACGTCACAGTGCAATGTTCAATCAAGTATATGAACATTATACTCATAGTCAAAAATGTTGACTTTAAGTTCATCAAAAACTATACTTCGATATAACCAAAAACAAAATACAAATGACCGGTCTTCCGGTATGACAAGTTAAATGCAAGACGAAGAACAACAATAGGTATAAGTAAGCTCTTGCTCAGGCCAAGTAGGTACTTTTGCGTGGGCTATTTAAAAGTGAAGTAAGAGTCTGAATTTGTACCACATATAATGTGCCCACTCCTATTCTTATAAGCGTAGTAAGTAAGTATCAGTACCCAACCCACCTACATACCTATAATATGTATAGATACTCTTGGAGAGTCTTATTCCAATTTTAAGCCCTTAAATTACATCGCAAGTTTGAGGTTGCGTATATAGGTAAAGCAATTAATTATTTTATTTTTCAAAACTGAAAAAAAACTATACCTATGCATGTGTATAAAACTTGGGTCGTAAGTACGTCTTTTTTCAATGAACTAATCAAAGTTGAGATTGGGATTGAGATACTTTTTATGTGTAGGAAGGCAGGTAGGCGCTGTTGGCCTACGCAGGTCTCTTCCAGCTATGGTTATATGCCTCTTGCTTCAAATTCTCCAGCCCGACTGAATTTCAGTACGTTTCCAACCGAGTTGTGTGTCGGTCATCTTTTAGTTCGCATAATAAAATACTAAAACTAACCTGTTTTGTGTGTCCATCAAACAATATAATTTATTAATAAAGTTAATTTTAAACTAAACCAATATACACGCATAGAAAATCATTTCGGGAACGCGTCCTAATGTACAATCTTCAACAACAAGTCCAAAATATGATTGAAAAATTTAGGGTATTTAACCCCGGTCGCGGTCATTACTTAATACACCGTATTTTGTATACAAAATCTAGTTTTAGAAAGGATACTAAAAGATTATTTATTTTTAACTATAAAAATGCAAAAATAGTTTGTCCGATACCGCACAAGTCATTTCAGTGAACATATCGATCTAAAATATTTTTAAGTGAACGCAGTCATTCGGTGGCAAACGTCAGTCGAGGAAGACAACAATAACAAAGCCGGCTGTCAGAGTATTTATCGTAAAATAAATTATATCTAAATGGTAAGTACCTTTCTATTTATTATTCGTAGAGCATACATCAATAGTCCGTCATTCCGTGAACGTATTTATTACATTTAATTATTGATAAAATTCTTTTTTACGACTCGAAATAACAAAGTTACCTCAAATATGTTCCTATTGACACAGTTAGATCGCATTTAAGATGGCCGCCGTATAATCAAAGGGCGCTCTTATTTGAAATCGTCATTTCGGGAAAGTTCCCGGACATGATTAGACGTATTTTCCTTGTAGAAGATTTTGTATGTATTGTTTTCATTATTGCTTATTTAATATAGATACATAATATACCCATGTTATTAAACAAAGCTTAAATTATGTGCTCTGTTTTGTTCTTGTTGATTTTATCAAAACTAAGAAAAATGTTCCCGAATTGATGGTTTCTGTAAGATATTTAATACTAAAAAATATTATTAAAAAAGTTTAGAATTCTGTGCGCTGCCCTCTCAAAGCTTATTAATATACAAATTTTAAAACAGTATAGTAAGCGAAAAGTCATCATTATAGCTTGCAATTTTTTTTGTCATAAAACCAATTTTGAAATTTGCAACCTTGGTGATTTTGAGCCATATATATTATTACATTTTTAACTAATTAGAAAAAAAAAGATGGAGTCGAAAAGCACTAAGAAAAAAGAGGCTGGGATGCGACCCACACTGATAACTTCCCATCCCGTCTGTCGATTTGTCTTGCTTAAAAGTTTGTAGGGTTGGGTTAAAAAAGTTGTTGGTAGAATTATTCTTAAAAATTTTAAAATTACCAACAGGATTTTTCATATAAAGAAATAGTTTAGTTTGAAAATCTAGTTTTGTTAAATAGATTTTCAGTCGAAAACAAATTTTTACCAATTTAAGTAGCATTTCTTAAATTTTAACAAATTGGATGAATGAAATTAATTTGAGAGATATCAAGAACCGAAATTCAATTTTTACCAAATTTGAGTACAATTTCTTGTAGATTTTATTCTTTTTTATGAAAAAACGGACTGTTGGATTTTTATAAAAAAAACTACATACTAAATACCGAAAACAATATTTTCTGTGAAATAAAAAAAGTTTGAAGACAATATTTTTAATTTTTGAAAAGCTATTTGAGTCGAAATTAAATTTTTACCAAGTTTTAGTATTGTTTTTGTGTTAGGTTTTTATTTTTTGTAAAAAAACTGTGAATTCGATTTTTCTCAAAATTTTGCTGAATTAATTGCTTAAAGCCAATATCTCTAAGTTTTGAAAAGATATTTGAGTCGAAAATCAATTTTTACCAACTTCTATTAATTTTTTTGTTTAGGTTTTTATTTTTTCTGAAAAAAAATTATCAATTCGATTTTTCTCAAAATTTTACCGAACATTGAAAACAATATTTCTTATAAGTTAAAATTAGTTGAAAGCCATAATCTCAAATTTTTGAAAAGATATTTGAGTCAAAATTAATGTTTTTTCAGGTTTTTATTTTTTATAAAAAAAAAATGTCACTTCGATTTTTCTCAAAATCTTACCAGATGCTAAAAATGTTATTTTTCGTTGCACAAAATTGTTTTTGAGATAAAATCATTTCGTATTCGTAAAATTTTCGATGTGATACATTTTTTTTCTCAGTTTTGTTGATTTATAAAAAAATTACCGTTAATTGGATTTAAAAAAAAAAATATACTTGTTTGGTATCACGTTACAATATATTATATAAAGTTTAATTCAAGTCTCTAGCGTTTTTGGTTCATGAGATATTTAGGGATAACCAAAATTTTCACATTTTTTTTAAACTGCTGTGGTAAAAAAAACCACCCACGCAATGTTCTTGAGAGCCCTTTCTGCATCTTTCTGCCTTATTATCTGTATAACAAAATTTATTTGAAGTCGACATCTCTTCTGGTTCTTGAGCTATGGACGACGAAAAAACGTCGAGAACGTACGGACGTACGAACGTACGTACACACGCACGCATAGACATCTTTCTAAAAATCTTTTATTTCGACTCTAGGGACCTTAAAACGTCGAGAAATGTCAAAGTTTTCTATTTGACAAATCGGACCCATTACAATTACTTCCTATGGGAAGTTAAAAAACCGGTAGTAATAGCGTTGAGCAAGCACCAACTAAGATATCGAAAATGTCGGGACAATCTGCTTACGAAACCTTAAAATCCACAATCGATAAAAAAAACATTCCGACCAAAATTTATCAGCAATAACTAAAAGCAAAAGCAGTAGTCGAACGACTAAACTTATGCATCAACAACAAAAATCATCGACTTCGACTGAAATTTCGACAGTATCTACTGGTTTCTCAGAACCATAAATGATTTCCGGAGAAATTTTAACTAGTGTCAAATCCTTGAGTGGAGATGTTATCAATTTACCATCAACATCAGGTTCGGGAATGTCCTTGACGACAGATAATCAAAGTTTTAAGTCCATTTCGAATATTGGCAATAATAAAGAAGGACTCACAGTAATTTCATCCGAATCGAAAGAAAACACAGCACAATCAGCTTCTAAACTAGTAGAAATAGAAAATCAAGGAATGAAGACTATTTCTGCATCCGATTCAAAATTTCAAAAGTCTCACGAATCGAGTTTTAAATCAGAGAGCACAGGGCCAACGACAATAATTTCGGACAAAAATAACGAAAAATCCATAACTGGCAAGGAGTTTTCCACTTTTTTAATAAAATCAGAACAACACAAATCGTCATCGAAGAACTCTAATACAATCATGAGTGAGAAAGTTTTACATAGCAAAGGTGCCACTTCAACGACTGATACATCGGGCAATGTTCTTTCAAACATAAAAGAGGAAAGTTC
The DNA here is from genome assembly GCA_951509635.1 of Eupeodes luniger. Lineage (NCBI taxonomy): Eukaryota > Metazoa > Arthropoda > Insecta > Diptera > Syrphidae > Eupeodes > Eupeodes luniger. The sequence continues at coordinate 74,211,031 of OX608075.1, read as the reverse complement.
AAAATCTATGAATTTTATGAGTACCGGAGAACAATCTTCACACTCGCACAGCGAATCTAATACAAGTACATTCGATCAGCTTGCTATTACCGATGCAACCTACACTAACTCAAAAGCTCATTCATCATCATCATCATCTGTTCAACAATCGACATCATCAGCAAATATACTTGCCTCCTCTTATAGCAGCACTTCCATTTCCAAGAGGTCCTCTGCATCATCGACTTTGATTTCGAATGAAAAAAATATTTTACAGCAACAGCGCAAGTCTAATAATAATAATCAACTAACTTCAAGAATCGAATTATCAGAATCGATTGCAAAGGAACAAATTTTCGACCACAAAACTAAAACCTGGACTGACTTTAATGAAAAGACCATCGTGAAGAATCAACCATCGCTGCTACGTTACGTCAGCCAGGACTCAGATAGATCCTATAAAGTTACTTACAAGAAAAAAATATTCGACCGAATATAGTTGAAGGTAGTTGACGGTGCACATGATCTAGGCTTCCCTGAAATAGCACAACGACAACGTACACCACAAAAGTTTACGACACGATGCTTGGCAAGTGGAAAATCTTCGACAAAAAATCATATGTAGACCCAAAAGCTTTCGTCCCACTGATATTCCTCGAGAGAAAGAAAAAGAACAACAGAAGTCACAAAGGTAAGCTTTGGTTTCTCTCTATTTTTTCTCTTCTCTTGGTTCCTCTTTTATTAGTATTTAGTACCTTCTTTACACACCTAAACATTAAAATTATTATTATTTGATGTGTCCGTACCGTACGTTCGCGACGTTTTTTCGTCGTCCATAGGTAGCTCAAGAACCAGAAGAGATATCGACTTCAAATAAATTTTGTTATACAGATAATAATGCAGAAAGATGCAGAAAGGGCTTTAAAAAAAGGTGAACATTTTGGTTAACCCTAAATATCTCACGAACCAATAACGCTAGAGACTTGAATTTTGACGTGATACCAAAGATATATATTTTTGGAAAAAATTCCAATTAACGGTTTTTTATAAATAAAAAAAAAACTGAAAAAAAATGTTTGTCACCTCGAAATAGTTTTTTTACAAAAAAAATTTGTTTAAAAATTTGAAACATAGGTCTTAAACTAATTTTATTTTTTAAAAAATATTGTTTTCAATATTTAGTAATATTTTGAGAAAAATCGAATTGACAATTTTCTTACAAGAAATAAAAACCTAAAAAAATAATAAAAGTTGGTAAAAATAGATTTTCGAATCAATTATCTTTTTTAAAAATAAAAATGTTAGCTTCAAACTAATTTTACTCACACAAAATATAATTTTCGACATTCAGTAAATTTTTTATTAAAATCCAACAGTTAGTTTTTTTTCATAAAAAAAAATAAAATCTACAAAAATAGTACGCAAAATTTGGCAAAAAATTATGTTCGGTTCTCGATATCTCATAAAAAATAGAAATTATTGACTTTAAATTCATTTCATTCATTCAATTTGTTACATAAGAAATAAAAACTTTTAAGAAATGCTACTAAAATTGGTAAAAATTGGTTTTCGACTAAAAATCTCGTTAACAAAAACTGATTTTGAAATCAAACTATTTCATTATATGCAAAATATTATTGGTAATTTTTAAAGTTTTAAGAATAATTCAACTCAGAACTTCTTTAACAAAACACGAAACCCTACAAACTTTTAAGCAAGACAAATCGACAGACGGGATGGGAAGTTATGAGTGTGGGTCGCATTTATTGTTATTGTAATGGGTCTGATTTGTCAAATTGAAAATTTTGACATTTCTCGACGTTTCAAGGTCTCTAGAGTCGAAATAAAAGATTTTTAGAAAGATGTCTGTGCGTGCGTGTGTACGTACGTTCGTACGTCCGTACGTCCGTAGAAAGATGCAGAAAGGGCTCTCAAAAAAATTGCGTGGGAAAGTTTTACGACTAAAATATGATTTTATCTCTAAAACAATTTTGTGAAACGAAGAATAATGTTTTTGACATCTGATAAAATTTTGAGAAAAATAGAATTGACAATTTTTCTACAAAAAATAAAAACCTAAAAAAAATACTAAAACTTGGTAAAAAATTACTTTCGACTCAAATAGCTTTTCAAAAATTACAAATATTGGCTTCAAACTTATTTTATTTCACAGAAAATATTGTTTTCGATATTCAGTAATTTTTTTTATAAAAATCCGTTTTTTCATAAAAAATTAAAATCTACAAAAAAAAGTACGCAAATTTGGTAAAAACGACAGACGGGATGGGAAGTTATCAGTGTGGGTTCCCAGCCTCTTTTTTAATATATTTTTTATTTTTCAACAAAAACTGTAAAGGTCATTTATCATTTTTAAAATATTCGAGATTAAGAAAAAATTTAAATTTTGTAGTTCTTTAAAAAATAAGTTGTTCGACGATTTTTGCAATTGATATAAATTCTTGAGACAAACTAATATGCAAATTTGTTGTTGTAAATGACTATTATACAAAACTAATAATTTTTAAAAAATTGTTATGTGATATCTAAAAAGCAAAACAAAACAATACTCTTTTAAAGAATTAAGTTGCTCGAATCAGAATCTTACCTTAAAATTCTTCTATCACATCAGGTTTTTAATATATCAACTGGTTTTTAACGCTAAATTAAAGCATAACATATCCCTTACCATTGAAATTGCTGTATGATTATTTTACAAAGCACGAAACTTTGTCTTCTAGATACAGATTAAATCATTTTAGTATCTTACGTAGTTTCTGGAAATTCTCATTTGTTCTTTGTCCTTATTTGAGAATTTGCATTCATAGTTTTTGAGAAATATGTTTTGGAGTTAATTTTCGTGCTTGATATATTGATATTGTTTAGGTGACGAGAACAAAACTTACTTTCAAACCGTTTTGCCTTTTTCTGTTGAAAACCATTTTAGCACAAATGGTTTAACATATGAAGATTTATGGAAAATATTATGAAATACTATAAATATTTCATCTGAATATTGAAAAAAGGGATTATAAATTTAGTGCATTGGACTGTCATGCAGGCCCGTAGCCAGGATTTCGGTTCGGGGGGGGGGGGGTTTGTTCAATTTCGAAGAAGTAATTCTATATACAAAAATTTAAAAAAAACTACATAATGTAAATGTTTTATTTTTGTTTGTATTTTTTTTTATTTAATTAAATAAATAGTTTGGATTTTTACAGCAATAAACGCCTTGTATTTTTTTTAGACATAATGTCGATCACTTCATCTGGATCCACATCAATACCTGAGTCAACAGACAGCATTGCAAGTGCGCTTAGTCTTGGATGGCCCATAACGCTTCGGGATACTGTTTCGATCCTTTTCATCGTTGAAAAGGTTCTTTCAACGCTAGCTGTTGTAACTGGTAGTGTGGCCAAAATTGTAAGCAAGTAGCTTATGCTCCTGAAGTAGGTCTTGTCACATATATCTAGCAGTTTCAGAACATCGGAAGAGGGATCCATCGATGAAATTTTTTCGCACCAGAGTATGTACTCCACATTAACAGCTGACAAGGATATTTCGTTATCGAAGTAGAGTGTTAGATTTTCAATTTCATTTACTCGATTGGCGGCAGCAAAACCTGGAAGCAGAGCTTGAAACGATAGTAAAACGTCCTCGTTGACCATAAATATGTCAGTAAGATTTTTTATAAGAGAATCTAGACAGGGAATAAGTATAGAAACTCTAAAATAGTCTTCTGGACATGATGTTTCTCGATAAGAGCGCGTTGTTTGTTTCAAAGAAAGCCTTGGAATTGTTATGCTATCAAATAAATCCCTGGAAAGTTGTGATGCGGATTGAAAAGCGTCTCTGAAAAAGTCTCTGGCAGTTTCTCTTATGTTCTTAAGAGAACTTAAGACTTCTTTCGTGAGATTTATAGCAGACACGAAATTTAAAGATTCATTTTGAAGGAAAATTGATAAGGGTAGCGTTAAACTAAAAAGTTTTTCGCATACCATGAGGCTTACCAGAAAATCACTTCTTTGTATTGCTGCTAACAGAGTTGATGCTTTTGAAGACATTGCCCACGTCTTGGTGGATATTTCTTCAAGACTAATAGCAATACATTTGAAGAGCTCTACAAATGAAAGAATGCTGTCATGCCTTTCAATAAACCTTGTTTCACAAAGGCGCAAAAGTCGTTTTTTCTGCTTCCTGGTGCGTATTTTTGGATGGCGATTTAAAAAATAAAATAAATTTGGTGGCGCAACAGTACATGAAGAACCAGGGCCTAGTGACTTACAACTCTCAACCATTCCTGTGTGCGAGTAATGTTGTCAGAGATGGAAGGGACCTACAGTTTATATGCCGGATCCGAACGGCTAATTTGAGAAAGCACTTTTCATGACAAGAATTACTGTTGGAGGATTTGTCAATTTCTCGCAAGAGGCAGTACCCGTGAAAAAAGTTAGGTAGCACAGGCAGGGATTGAACCCAAGACCCCTTGCATGACAGTCCAACGCACTAACCATCACTTTTTTTTTTTTTTTCAAATTCATTTTTATTAATTAATTCTTAAAACTATCTTAAAGCTAGGCAAAAATTCATAAAACTAGCCTAATTAACCATAACTTACAACTAACTTACTGGTCCCATACGGACACTCTATGTTAAACAATAATACTTAATGCTAATGCCTTTCGGCCCTAAGATTCCATTTTATTTATTTTTTTTATTCATTAGAAAATTTAGAAAAAACTATTGTCAATATCCCTTTTACTTGCGACATATAGGAACTATATGGCAAGTTTTGCATTCGTGCAAAATTTCGAACTCGAGATTTTAATCAAACATGATATTACGATGGTACAGAAGTCGAAAAAAGTGGGTCCCGCGATTCCGTCCGGTCAATTTTGTCTGTCTGTCCACGCTCCTACAGCCTAAACCATTGGGTCGATTGAGTTCAAATTTGGAAGTTAAGGTTTTGAGCAGATTTGCGTTAGGCGTTTTTTTCATTTTTTTTTTAAGATCATAACTAACAGTGGCCCCCATACAATTTTTTTGGTCAAAAAACGAAAATTCGAATTTTCTCAAAAACAAACCGATTGATTTTTTTTAAATTTTCTCTAAAATTTTATTTTTTAACTTGGTTTCTTTTAATAAGAAAAACATATTTTTGTATTGCTCAGGAAAGGTACCGCTCATAGAACCGTTTTTTTGTTTTTTAATTTTCTCAGCAACTTTTGAACCGATTTCAATAATTTTTTTTCTGAACGAGTTCTTATATTGCCTTAACAATATTTGATTATCAAAAGTGCAATTTTTTTTTGTTTGGATTTTTAAAAAAATATTGAAATTTTTTTTTTCAAAATTCTATATCTCAAAAACGGGTGAACATTTTTTTACGAAATTGAAATATAGAGCGTATATTTACAATCACTAAACAACTGCACACCAAAAATATTTTTAGAACAAAATTGAAAAATTTTATATATAAAAAATTAATTTAAAAAAAAACCGCTCTAACGATTTTCAAAAAAAATTTTGAAAAATCAAGGGTTTTTTGATTTATAAAATAGCATTTAAATTTTTGAAGACAAACTTATTTTTCAGATAAAATTTTGAATCTTAAATTAGTTTTTTTTAAATTATTTTAACTGTATTAAATGTAACCCCCTCCCAAAAAATTGAAAAATGGAGGTTTTTTCGACAAATCAAATGGCATATATACATATCTTTGAAGACAAACTTATTTTACAGGTATATTTTTAAATATTATATAGATACTTTTTTAAACAGACTCTTTGCATACAGGAGCAAGTTCGTGCGACCCAGTCGTGCACTTTATTTATTTTTACTTAAAAAACTACTTAAAATAAGGTCCTTAATATAAAACTTAAAGCTAACTAAAACTACCTATTCTACCTATATAAACTACTTAAAACTAGAACAACCACAGCAGCAAATCTAACTATCTAACGTTTTTTGTTTTTAATATTTCGTTCTTTTTTTTAAATTTTTTTTTTATATTCCATGTTTTTTTTTATTTTTTTTTTGTATTTTTTTGTATTTTCTTTTTTGTATTTTTTGTATTTATTTTTTTTTGTGCCACCATGCCTATTCTACTTAAAACTAAACCCTAAAACTATAAAACAAGTATGTAAGCCGGCCAAGGCTTTAAACCCCATCCCAACTACCCACTATCAAGTGCTGATTGAAGCCACCAAAACTGGTTCTCCTGCTTCACCCTATCAGTTCGGTCCCGTTCGGACACAGCCCTACTGAACCGAAGGAGCTCTGCTCCGCCTTGTGCCATGACGTCCCGATTGTACAGGAGTCGCCTATCCACGGTTCGTCGTCTGACGTGGTAGATTAGCGGAACTGCCAATCTATCCTGTATCAGACCGCATCTATCTAAAAAGAGGAATGCCTCTGGTGGAATGAAGCCGCTCAAGCGTGCACTTTCAAAATACTCGTCGTTGGGATAGAACACCCCGAAAATTAAATTGTTGGTCGAAGACATAGCTCTTGCAATGTGACCTCGAACGAGTTTTATCACGAAATTGTCAATTCTGTTGATTCGAGCCCCGTTGTATAGGACCTCGTTGGAATAGTAATGCACGTAAGAAGATTCAGCTGTTCGATATAAGCCGGTACAGCGTCACACTAACCTTGAGCCCCTCTAGCCCCCCCTCCCCCCCTGGCTACGTGCCTGCTGTCATGCCAAAGGTCTTGGGTTCAAACCCTGCCAGTATCTATCTAGTTCTCAACGGACATATGTGTGTACATATGTCTGTTTTCGAATTTTCAAAAGTAATATTTTAAAGTATATATAGCCATAACAAAACTTGAGTAATTTAATATATTTAATTTGGTTTATGTTATTTTTCAGTCGCCATCACTGCACTCAGACGAGTTCCACCTTTTCTGATATCAATAAAAACACTACAAGGGAAGAACTTAACATCACACATAGCGAACAACATGGTAAGAATAAAATTTATCACTTACATATGTAAGTAAGTAAGTAAGTAAGTAATTCATTTTATTTACACATTAACTTACAATTAAATTACAAAAATGAATTTAAAAGCTATGGCTAAGCCGTCAGCCTGGTTAGCAAATTTTTAAATGTGTATTTGAATATAAAAATTAATTTTCAAAACAAAAATTTAGAAAAACAATAAATATTTAAACGTATTCTGAAATTAATAACATTCTATATTTATAAATAGATTTTAAATAATTACTTATTTTTTTCCACTCGCAGGAGTTTAGTATATCAATAGTCTCTTTCATGGATAATGAATGTTTTCCGAAGAAAATCAACCTTTGTGGCATAGAGGAAATATATTATCTAGAGTCCCGACTGGTACCCGTCTTGCCTAAAACACCCTCAAATTTTATTTGAGGTAACTCTCTTAAAAGCCCGTAACAACTACATAGAATCTGGATTTTCCCATAAGAAATGCACAGGACAACTAACACATGCTTATGCTAATGGGCAAAATTCTCTCAATTTAGTTTGTAGGCAAAAAGAGAGCAAACCCATTAAGTCGGGACTCTAGATAATATATTTCCTCTATGCTTTGTGGTCTGAGTATTGGGCATATACTTATAAAGTGAAAGCAATCCTCTTTCGCGTGTAGATTACACAATGAACAAAATTGGTTGAAGCTTTCATTGTAAGGGTTGCCATTTAAAGAGAGAACCTCACATCTTGCTTTAAATATCAATGATATTTCACTATAGTTTAGTGAGTCATGAAAGTAGTTTCTTTTGTTCAAGTTGAAATTAAGTTGGCTGTATAGTATCCTGCTTTCAGACTCACGAGCCATTCTGATGAACGTATCACGAGTGATGTCTTCATGTTTTTGAATAATGCGGTATAATTGATCTTTCAGATTACCTATGTTGCATAAATCAATTTGAAAGGTTTCTCCACAAGTGTTACCAAGAGTTTGCCACCTTGCATACCACCAGTCTTTATTTCTCATCTCATACAAAAAGAGTTTCTTTGAAAGTCTGGATTCACCATATTGACTGCATACCTTAATTATGAACTCGGCTTGTGATTTAAGTGTATATGTTAAGATTTTTGGCAGTCCGGTTTCTAGGTAAATAGCGTAACTAGGTGTATTTTGGGGCAGGTTAAAAAGCTTTTTTATGAAGTTCCTATTAAATTTTTCAATTTCTTCATACTCATACGCTCCCCAAATTTGTGAAGCGTAACAAAGAGTTGATTTAACCACTGAATCAAATATTTTATATTTCGCAGATAAACTTATTCTTTTGTTTGAAAACACATTTTTCCATGAAAAGTTGAGCAAACTTTGAGAGCTTTTGGCTTTTTCAGTAAGATGTTGTTTGAAATTTAAGTTTGTGTTCAGTTTAACTCCCAAGTATTTAACATCTTTAACTGATTCCAGCGGATGTCCATCATACTTCCATTGTCTTTCAGAGTGAACTCTTCCGGATCGTGCAAAAACCATTATCTTTGACTTTTCTGTATTGATTGTCAGTCCCCATCTTTTGCAGTAACATGATAAGCGATTAATCATTAGTTGCATGTGTTCCGGCGATTCAGAGAGTATGACTAGGTCATCTGCATACAGCAACACATTTATTGTGACATTCGCAATCCTTACACCTCCAGGCAGTTCATCTACTATGTCGTTTATAAATAAGGAAAACAACAGTGCACTGAGAAGACATCCTTGCTTCACACCTGTATTTGTGCCAAACCATTCAGAATAAGAGGTGCCATTCCAAACTGCTGCAGTTGTGTCCGTGTACATATTTTTACCCACATTAATAAATTTTGAGGATATGCCAATTTGAGAGAGCTTGTAGAAAAGCGCATTTCTATTAACAAGGTCAAAAGCTGCTTTGAAGTCGACAAAAAATGAATATATTTTTTTGTTTCTTGCATGAAACGCTTTGACAATGGATGAAAGTGTAAAAATCTGATCAGTCGTTGAATAATTCTTTCTAAAGCCAGCTTGTAGCTCTGTTAGAATACTTTTCATTTCTACCCACTTTTCCAGCCTTTTTACCAAAACACCGCAAAATATTTTTGATATCACATTCATGAAACAAATCCCTCTATAATTTTCCACAACGTCAAAAGAGCCCTTTTTGTGTATGGGAAATATCACAGATTTTTTGAATGAGGAGGGTATTTCGGCTGTAGAGAAGATTTTGTTAAAGAGAATTTGAAGGTTATTCCAAAATGTAGGTGTTGCATTTTTGAAGAATTCGTATGGGATACCGTCTTCCCCTGGAGCCTTTCCATTTTTCGCATTAAATATCACGAATTGTATTTCATCAATTGATAATTCAACGTCTAAAATTTCATCAAGAGTTAGTGTTAGTTCAGCATAGAAGAACGTCAAATTATCATCGTTGGAGAGAAGAAGTCTAAAATGTGCTGCAAGATCTTCAGCAGATACACCTATGCCAATCTTAAAACTCATTCCATTGATTTCCCTCGCAATTTTCCAGAATTCTTTCGAGTTTTGTGTTCGACCTAATGTTAAGGCTTGTTGATTTTCAAATTCGATTTTCTTTTGAAAACACAAGTTTTTGTAATATATATTACTTTCCACGTACCAATTTTTTATACAATCATTATTCGTAGATCGCAGGGCTCGAAGAAGGGCAAATGATTTAGTACGAGCTTTCCAGCAGTCTTTATCGAACCATTTTTGTTTAAAAGATACTTTCTTCGTGCCCGTAGTTTTGTTTGGTGCGGCGTTTTGAATAGACTCAGTAAGTTGGTTAGATAGTGCATCTGTGGACTCTGTATTCAGCTCGTTGTTTATAAAGAAACCATCTAATTCACGTTGATAAAATGCTATTTGTTCATTTTTCCAGTGAAGACGAGGAAGCAGGCGAAGATTCATTCCTGGGGGTGAAGATTCATATGGTACGTTTACTTCAATAGGCATGTGATCTGAAAAGGTCTCGCAACCAACTTCAAATTTATGGATCCTTTCGATCCAGTCATTGTTAACGGCACAAAAGTCGATGACAGATTTTCCTTGCCCTCCAATGAAAGTGAAGTGTCCCTCCATATCACCTTCTGTACAGCCATTCAAAACTATCAAATCATACAATTGCAGTAACTGAAGAAGATCTACTCCATTCTTATTACAAATTACGTCCGCTGAGTTCCTGATAGCAAGAGAAATTGAAGTATTCGATATATTTGTTAATGTTGTTGTTTGCGAATTACCAATTCTCGCGTTCAAATCACCAATCAGTAAAACACTCTTGCTAGCTAGAATTTGCATTATATTATATAAATTTTCAAAATCATTTGCCCATTTATTGCAATTTATGTAATAAGGGATTTTAAACTCAGATTCCAAAATTTAGAACATAAAATAATTACTTTGACTCAAGTTTCATTTCAAATAATCAATTATTTATTCAATTTTAAAATACACGTCCGCTTTGTACCGCGTTCTTAATAGAAGTAAGTGCGACTGTGAATGATGTTGGGAAGCGGGTATTTTTCTTCTTGACGGATATATTTATCCCTTTCCCTCATTGGTCATCGTCACAGATTCGACCATCCTGATAGTGTTCGTCGTCCTCGTCGAAGTCTAGATCCAGGTCAATCCAACGTTTCATTCGATCCGCCGACCATGTAGCTGAATATGGTTTCTGTGTCCTAGGAGCAAACGGCATATCGGCGACCTGGTATCTATCATGTGGAAGGACAGCAGTCACACAATATGGTCCCCGGTATCTGGTCTCAAGCTTGCGAGAAGTTCCGGTTGCTGCAACTCCATCATTTATTGACATCACTAGATCGCCTACCTGGTATGTTCTTGCTTTTTTATGCTTCATATCGTGCTGGCGTTTTTGGATTGCTTGCCGTTTTTCGGTGGATTCGGCAGCAGCCGTTCGAAGAGTGTCAATGCTGGGAATCGTTTGGTTTAAGTTTACAAATGGGGCAAGGACATCCTTGAGTGGGTCACGGGGCACGTAACCCATTAGTAGTTGATGTGCGGTTTTACCAGTGGTTTCGTTTTGAGTATTATTGATACCCCACTGCACATATCGTACTTTCTGGTCCCATCTGGTTTCGTCATCAACGGTTGCCAATAATGCATGGCGAATGGTTCGATTATACCGTTCGACCTGACCGTTTGCACGTGGTGTTTTTGTCGCATTCTGGATGTGCTGAATCGAGTAGCCTTTAACGAATTCTTCAAAAGCGTGTGAAGTGAATGCAGTTCCCTTATCTGATATTATTCGACGGGGAATGCCAAACGTAAAGAATAAATCCATAAGGAAATTTATCACCGGTTTGGTCTGGGTGTTGGGCAGAGCCTTGATGTGGACGAATTTGGTGAATGCATCAACCAAAACTACGAGGTAGGTATTTCCTTTTGTCGATTTAGGAAAAGGTCCGAGATGGTCGATATGGACTGTGTCGAATGGCACGTTTCCCTTCGGTATCGGAAAAAGTTCTCCTCGGGGTTGGTTTTCCTTTTTGTTGAACGCACACTCAACACATGCTTTCAGGTATTTTTTTACAAACTGGGTCATCCGAGGAAACCAGTATCGTAGTCGTAAATGTGTCATGGTTTTCTTTTCAGAGAAATGTCCCATCAAGTCATGGCTGTTCCGTAATACTCTATTCCTCGATCCTTTTGGCACAAACAGCCTGAATTCGTCGTCGATTTTCCGATAGAGCCGTCCGTGTTGGAGTGAGTAATCGTGATGTAGTTGTTTGTCGGTTTCGCTGATTGGCGGGCTTCGTAGGACTTTGACTATATCAGCTACGTCTTTATCCTGTAGTTGTAGAGAGTATACCCAATCTGTTTCTTCAATGTTGATTTTGAATACGTTCATGTCTACTACTTCAGGTGTCTGTGCTGATTCGTGCGGATTTCTCGACAAGGTATCAACATGTAACATTTTCTTACCGGCTCGATGAGAAACCTCATAATCGTACTCCTGCATACGCAACCACCATCGGGCGATTCGTGAAACCATTTCTTTCTTTTTACTGGCAGTTTTTAAAGCTTCACAATCGGTGACTATGCGAAAGTGCTTACCAAGCAAGTACTGCCGGAATCGATCTGTTGCTTCAACCACAGCGAGGGCTTCCAGTTCATAGCTGTGGTACATTGATTCTTCTTTGGTTGTTTTGCGACTGTAATAAGCAACTGGGTGAAAGCTTCCACCTTCTTTCTGTAGGAGAATGCCAGCGAGTCCCTTGCAACTGGCGTCTGTGTGAAGTTCGTGTTCTGCATCTTGATTATACAAAATCAACACTGGCTCACTAGCCAACGAATTTTTGAGCTGATCAAACGCAGCTTGTTGTTTTGTTCCCCATATGAATTTTTGGTCTTTCTTTGTCAGTTCCGTTAGTGGCGATGCAGTCAGAGCATAATTCTTGATGAATTTCCGGAAAAAGCTGGTGAGCCCTATAAATTGTCTCACTTGATGTTCGTTGATCGGTGTCTCAAATTCTTTAACGGCAAGCGTCTTTGCCTTACCAGGCTGCATTTTCCCATCTTTAATAATGTGGCCCAGAAACTCAATCTCGTTTTTGAAGAACTCACATTTCTTTAGGTTCAGTGTTAGGTTGGCTTCACTTAAAATAGTAAGAAATTTCTCCAGCTTCCGCATTCCATCCGGGAGGGATTTAACCGGAATAACAAAGTCATCCATATAGCTAACGATTTTCTCTGGAAGCATTTTTTGTTTGATGATTCTCATTAACTTTTTGAAATAAGCTGGGGCATTGACCAGCCCGAATGGCATCACCTTAAACTCAAACACTCCGTCCGGGGTGATAAAAGCTGTATACGGCACATGCTCATTTTTGATGGGTATCTGATAATACCCTGACGCCAGATCTAACACAATAAAGTAATTGTAGCCTTCCAGATTGTTAAGCTCCTCTTCTATATGCGGGGACGGGGAGCTGACCTTTTTTGTGACAGTATTGAGGCGTCTATAGTCTATGCACATTCGGTCTTCGCCGTTTTTCTTTTTAACTAGTACGACCGGTGCTGCGAAGTCAGACTTAGACTCTCGTATGATGTCGCACTCCAGTAGTGTGTTTACCATCGAACTCAGGACCTCTCTTTTAGCATAAGGAACTTTATATGGGTGTTGTGATATAGGATCTGCCTTTGTTAATTCGATTTCCATCTCTACCAGGCTTGTTCGTCCGAGTTCTCTTTGTTCCATGGCGACACACTTCCGAAACTTGTTGAGTAAGTTAACTAAACCCATTGAATCAAGACCTTCGTTTATCTGAAGGTCACATACAGTTATCTGTTGACGGCTGACTGTATCATTCTTCCTGATAATAAGCACTTCGCCTTCCTTGGAGACGTCACAGGCTGGGTCGCTTAATATGTCCTTCCCAATTAAAATTGGTTTTGTGAGTCTATCATCTGGGACAACTACCGCGTCGACACTAAAGCTGGCATCGTCAATTTCCATGGTACAAGGTATTCTTCCCAATGCTGTACAATTTCCGCCTCCAAAGCCATAAAGAGTAACATTGCAGGGACGTATAGGAATTCCTGTTTCTCTCACGACTGTCTGTGTCACTACCGTTTGTTCGCTACCAGAGTCTAGCATTGCCGCATACTCTTTGCCTTTGATGGTTACTCTTTTATTAAAACAATCCGAGTTTTCTTGCCGATGGATAGTGTTTATTCGAATATTCTTATCGTTCTGGCTTTCGCGCTTTGTTGGATACTTTATGCTGTTTTCTTGGTTAGTGGTCCACGGTCTCTTTCGACTTTGGTTGCATTGCCGAGCGAGGTGTCCGGTTTGATTACAGATATAACAAGTGAGTAATGGCCTTTGGTGCACGGGATGTCGGTAAGGTGGTGTTGCCTTTTCGTTTGTCGTTAGCTGCCGGCGCCAGTTTGGCTGTTCGCAGATTGAATGTCGATTTGCATTGCTCGCTCTGAGAATTCCAGCTGTGGACGATGGCTTGTAGCGAGAGTTTTCACGGATACTTTCAGACCATTTTACTTTCTCGATGAGTTCGGCAATGGTGTTAAAGTTTGACACCGCTAGACTAGAGCTTAATTGTGGATTATTCAAGCCTGTTAAAATATACTGTATGATGGTTCTATCTGCAAGATGGATTCTTTTCCCCATCATATTCATTTCAAAACAGAAATTTTCAATTGACTCATGCTGTCGTCTAGTTCTGCGTGCCATTTGTTGATGTATGTCAATTTCGTTCTGTTGATAAGGGAAACTCGCCTTGAGCCCCATTGCTAACTGTGTCCAGGATCCGGAACCCTCTTGGGTAGTGTCCCACCAGAACCTTGCAGGCCCTTTCATTTTTGATGCTGCTGCCATAAGAAGCGCTCGTTCATCCCATTCATATATCTTAGTTAGGGTCTCAACCCGGTCCACCCAATTATCGGCCGACATTGATGTCGAATCGCCTGGAGTAAACATCGGCAGTACATCAGCAATGTCCTTTATGCTACAGTGAATCCTTTGCCTTTGGATTTCCACACTTACAGAGCCGGGCCCTTCGAGACGTTTGAGTTTGTTGGCGAGTTCACGTTCTTTCATTAAAAGGATTCTTTCGTTCTCCAATAGGTTCCTTTCTCTCCTCAAGATGTCCCACTCTCTTTCACGCATTACTCGGTCTTCACACGTTCCTGCTTCCGATACAGTTGGTATTTCATCAGTGGATGGGGCTCCAGAATCGGCGGTTGATGAGTTCTCATTCGATTGAGGCATAGACTGACCTTGTTTTTCTTTGTCGTAGGTGAGGATTCGTTTAACCAATGTCCTTTTGGTTCCCGATGTCGGCAACCCTCTGTTCTTTAGCTCACTTTGTAGTTGTTTTGTGCTGAGTTTTTCCATTTTAGTTTATCTACAAGAAGAAATACTCATATACATATCGTATTCTATGTTTTACTTCGAAATTTATTTTAATATAAAATCGGTATCACTATCGAAACTGACAGTTGGACACTCTTTATTTGTGCAACAATAATTTTACATAATAAAAAAATATTTATAGTTCTCACCAAGTACATAATGTATAAAGAAGCTCATTTAATAACTTCCCTATCCTGGTAAAACCTTAAGCCATAGAAGTTACCTTAATTTCTCTTTCTACTGTACGTGTACTAACTGTGCTTAGGAAGCAGCCTGTGATTGTTTGTGCTTTCAAAACTTTCAATATGTTAATTTCCTGTCTCCCTTTATTATTATTTTTCGTCGAAATGCGATCATCTTGTTCATGCATCTTCTTTACGTTTCCCTACCATACATCTGATACTCTTTCGTGTACCGAAAGACTATCCAGCTGTATTCATTTATACCTTCATCTTATCTCTTCCAACACATCGTGTTGTCCTTTCGTACACCGAAAGTCTACACAGATGTATTTATTCATCCTCTTTATATTTCTTTCCAACACATCGTGTTATTCTTTCGTACACCGAAAGTATACACGGATGTATGGAAATATTTATCCGTCCTCTTCATATTTTTTTTACTCCACTTGGTGTTTGTGCAAGTTGAATTCGAAATTTTCGTACCCAAAAATATCGTCTCCCACATGTGCATTGCATTCCACCAAGTTGATTATCCATCTACTCTCTTCGCACACTTATATCGGTACCTAAACATTGACAAACACAACTGCTTCCCTTTGCACACATACACCAGTATATCTGTTTATAACATAGTGTTGATCAGACTGACCGTTATAATCTCCAAAACGGTATGTCCCAACGCTTTATAACTAAAATAACTATTCACACTATTTCTAACATTTAGAAATCAATATTGCTGACCAACTTAATATTATAAACTCAAACAATATAAATACGTTGCTGCGGCTACTGCTGCAGTTCGTAAATCAAATAATTATAATAAGTTACCATTCACTTAACTTCACAATTTACAGGTTCATCCCACTTCTGATTCTTTAAACTCAGATTCCAAAATTTAGAACATAAAATAATTACTTTGACTCAAGTTTCATTTCAAATAATCAATTATTTATTCAATTTTAAAATACACGTCCGCTTTGTACCGCGTTCTTAATAGAAGTAAGTGCGACTGTGAATGATGTTGGGAAGCGGGTATTTTTCTTCTTGACGGATATATTTATCCCTTTCCCTCATTGGTCATCGTCACAGGATGATACACATATTCTCCTCCTTCAGACATTTTACTATTGATGTACCCTCACACTCACCAAAAGTGTATGTATTTAAGACTGATGTTCTTATGCCATATAGACTACCTCCACTTGCACGACCTTTGACAGAAGTTTTAATTGCTTCACCCCACAAAAGCTTATACCCACAAAAATATTTTTCAAATTTATTAAAATTTTCATTTGTAACGTGAGTTTCGAACAAAAAAAATATTTCAAAATTCTTAACATATTCAAAAAAGTTTAAAAACAAAAGTTTATTATTTAATCCTGCAATATTGTAAGATAAAATTTTTAAATAATTATTACTATTAATTTGGCTGACGGCATCAAAATCTCAATTCTTAGCTGATCTATTACAATTATTATTTTTATGATTTTGGTTTTCATATAACATCTCTGGCTCATCTAGTACATTCGGCCCAACCTGACGTCTGCTTGACAGTGTGCTTTTGTTGATAGAAGTGACAACTTCAAAGTTAAAACTTCCAAACATATTTTTCAATTCTGTTTCTCCGTCTGTATTTTGATATTTAAGGATATTATTTTTGTTTAAATAAAATATTTTCTCACGAATTATCAGTGTATTATTTTTAATTGATATTATTTCATCTGGGTTGCGTGTTCTTATCGCTTTTCGATAACCAAGTAGGATGCGGTGTTTGAGTTGAGCTTGTTTACTTAAATCGCGCTGAATAAAAGAACCTGTGCCTTTCAGTTTGTGTGCATTTTTTAACATTTTTGTTGCGGTTTCGTTAGATCCCGTGTTTAATTTCATTTTAATGAAGTTGTTGTTTTCACTGAGCTTAACTGCTTGTGACATTGTGGGAGCGTTGTTATCCAACAAAAGTTGGGTTATGCCCTCAATTTTTTCTTGTGGATTACCCGTATCATTAGGAAATGAAAATATTAAATTTTGTCCACGTATTTCACGGCTTTGCAACTCAAGTTCTTCTTCCATTACACAGCAACGCATTTCAAACTCATGAATTTTTTTTGTCAGCTCTAGGTTCTGTTTCCGCAGATGATCGACTTCTTGGCTCATTTTATTGAGGTCATCCTTAGTTGCTAAGTTGGACATGGCAACTTGTAGAGAATTATCGATAATACCTTTGATCGTTTGAAAATCTTCTTGAGTCATAGCCATTTTTTGACAAGATTTAAAAATTTTATACGGTCCGTTAATATTTAAAGGAGTGTTAGGTATTTGTTCTGGCGATGTTTCGTAGATTTTTCTTTTTTTGTCGGTCATGTGACCAAAGTGTTATCATTAATTTTTGGCTTTTTTAGCTTAAACACTATCGTTACCTGGTGTTTTTTGATAATTTGAAAATTTATCAGAGCGATATGAAACTTGAACTATTCACTTTTACAGCAGAGTTGCCAACCAACTTACATATGTATATAGTTTGGAAACTAATTACATATGTGTTATGATATTGTTCTATTTATCTTTTCATTTAAATACATTTTTAACTTCCCATAGGAAGTTATTGTAATGGGTCCGATTTGTCAAATTGAAAATTTTGATATTTCCAGACCAGAAATGATATCGACTTCAAATAAATTGTGTTAAACAGATATAATAATGCAGAAAGATGCGGAAAGGCCTCTCAAGAAAATTGCGTGGGTGGTTTTTTACCATAGCAATTTAAAAAAAAGGCGAAAATTTTGGTTAACCCTTAATATCTTACGAACCAATAACGCTAGAGACTTGAATTAAATTTTGTATTATATATTTTAACGTGATACCAAAAAAGTATATTTTTGGAAAAAAAATCCAATTAAATATTTTTTTTTATAAATCAAAAAACTGAAACAAAAATATTTGTCAACTCGCAAATTTTAAGAATAAAAAATGACTTTATCTCCAAAACAATTTTGTGCAACGAAGGATAACGTTGTCAACATATCTGGTAAAATTTTGAGAAAAATCGAATTGAAAGTTTTTTTTATAAAAAATAAAAACCTAAAAAAAATATTACTCAAAGTTGGTAAAAATTGAATTTAGACTTAAATATCTTTTCGAAAATTTGAGATAATGGCTTCCAACTAATTTTATCTTATAAGAAAAATTGTTTTCAACATTCGGAACAATTTTGAGAAAAATCGAATGAACACTCACTAATATTTTGAAAAAAATCAAATGGACAGTAAAAAAAAAATTTAACAAAAGTTGGTAAAAATTGATTTTCGACTCAAATATCTTTTCAAAAATTTGATATATTGGCTTTAAACTACTTTCATCTTTCAAAAAATATTGTCGTCAATATTCAGTTATATTTTGAAAAAAAAAAATCGAATTGACAGTTTTTGTACAAAAAATTAAAAGCCTAAAAAAAATTTAACAAAAGTTGGTAAAAATTGTTTTTGACGTAAATATCTTTTCAAAAATTTGAGACATTGGCTTCAATTTAAGATAATAATTTTATCTTATAAGAAATTTTGTTTTCAACATTCGATAAAATTTTGAGAAAAATAGAATTGACAATTTTTTCTACAAAAAATAAAAACCTAAAAAAAATACTAAAACTTGGTAAAAATTTTCTTTCGACTCAAATAGCTTTTCAAAAATTAAAAATATTGGCTTCAAAGTTATTTTATTTCACAGAAAATATTGCTTTCGATATTCAGTATTTTTTTTATAAAAAAACAACAGTCACTTTTTTCATAAAAAAATAAAATCTACAAAAAATAGTACGCAAATTTGGTAAAAATTAATATACATAGACAAATTTTAAGCAAGAAAAATCGACAGACGGGAAGTTATCAGTGTGGGTCGCATCCCAGTCTCTTTTTGTTTTTAAAGTAATTGTTCAAAAAATTTAATTTGTATGTTAATTCCAGACGCATCAGAAGAAAAATCCACCAAACGTAGAAACACATGGAGCAAAATAAGACATTGAAAATGCAAAACTCGGAATAAGAAGCAATAAAAAAGAAATAGAATCTCAATCCGAAACACAAAATGTTACGAAAGTTATTAACTCTATCGACCTACGAACCGTAAATAAGACCAAGAGACAGTTTGAAATCGGATATAGAAAATGGTTCCCTTACACAGGAACCATATCATTCAACAGATAAAAGCGTTCAAATCATAAGATCAGATTTCTTGCAAAACGAAGAAGAAAGAGCATTTCAACGAGGAAATGAAGAAAACGAGGGAAAGTCATATTACAGCAATGAAAATACATACCAAGTAACGGAACCTAATGACAGCTCTGTTACCAATAAATAATCAACATTTCTACCTAACGAAAGAACGATTCGAATTATTCGTGAAGATAATCTGAACACAGAAGAGCATATTAAATTTACAGAAAAACAAGAGTATCAGTTTTTTTCCAGGCCGCAACTAATAAGATCTTTGGACATTTGGACAATCTGAAGTGAGAAGGTGAATTTTATACTCCAGATAAAATAAAGTTCCCAGCCAGCAGAGAGACCAATACAGAAGCGCCCAGAAGATAATCTGCGTCCAGAAGGTGATTTGTATACTCCCGCAAAACCAATTATAAACCAGGTGAAAGAAGCAAGTCAATAAGGCCTAAAAATAATTTATATCCAGAGGGAGAATTTACATTACCATCGAAGGACGCATTTCACCCAGCAGAAAAAATTGTTAGAATTTTTTTGGGAAGACAATCTAAAGAAAGAAGGAGAAATGACATTTGAAGAAAAACGGGAATATCAGTTCGTCACACGACCAAATCAAGTGAGACCCCTTGACAATCTGAAACCTGAAGGCGAGGTTTATTCTCCAGCAAAAGATCACTTCCGGAAAGCTGAGTGACCAACGCATAAGAAACCTCTGGACAATTTGCATCCAGAGGGTGATTTCTACACTCCTGATAAGCCAAATTCCAACCAGCTGAAAGGCCAAAGCAAAAGAAGCCAGAAGATAACTTGCATCCCGAAGGAGAATTTTATGCTCCAGATAAACCTTCATTCGAGCCTGCTGAAAGGCCAGTTCAAAAGCGACCCGAGGATAATCTTAGACCTGAAGGTGACTTTTACTCCCCTGAAAAGGAGAAGTTCCGCCCAGCGGACAGGCCAACACAGAAGAAACCTGAGGACAACTTACGTTCAGAGGGTGATTTCTACACTCCTGATAAGGCCAAATTCCAACCAGCTGAAAGGCCAAAGCAAAAGAAGCCAGAAGATAACTTGCATTTCGTAGGAGAATTTTATACTCCAGATAAACCTTCGTTCAAGCCTGCTGCACGGCCAGTTCAAAAGCGACCCGAGGATAATCTAAGACTTGAAGACGATTTTTACTCTGCTGAAAAGAAGAAGTTCCGTCCAGCGGAGGCCAACACAAAAGAAACCTGAGGACAACTTACGTTCAGAGGGTGATTTCAACACTCCTGATAAGGCCAAATTCCAACCAGCCGAAAGGCCAAAGCAAAAGAAGCCCAAAGACAACTTGCATCCTGAAGGAGAATTTACTGTTCAATCAAAAGAAACATTCCGACCTGCTGCAAAGACTGTTAGAATTATTCTCGAAGATAATTTGAAAACAGAAGGTTAAATGACATTTGAAGAAAAACATATGTATCCGTTCGTCACACGACCAGACCAAGTGAGGCCCCTTGACAATCTGAAACCTGAAGGTGAGTTTTATTAAATCTAATTGACAGTTTTTATATAAAAAATAAAAACCTAAACAAAAAAGAGGCTGGGATTCGACCCACACTGATAACTTTCCATCCCGTCTGTCGATTTGTCTTGCTTAAAAGTTTGTAGGTTTTCGTGTTTTGTTAAAAAAGTTGTCAGTTGAATTATTCTAAACAATTTAAAAATTACCAACAATATTTTACATAATGATGAAATAGTTTGATTTCAAAATCTATGTTTGCGAACGAAATTTATAGCCGTTAACCGATTTTTACCAATTTTAGTAGCATTTCTTAAAAGTTTTTATTTCTTATATAAACAAATAAAAATTGGATGAATGAAATTAATTTATAGTCAATGTTTTCTATTGTTCACGAGATATCAAGAACCGAACATCAATTTTTACCAATTTTGCGTACTATTTTTTGTAGATTTTAATTTTGTATGCAAAAACTGACTGTTATATTTTTATAAAAAAATTACTGAATATTGAAAACAATATTTTTTATAAAATAAAGTTAATTTGAAGCCTATATCTCAAATTTTTTAAGATATTTGTGTCGAAAATGTTTTTTTTTTAGGTTTTTATTTTTAATAAAAAAAAAACTGTCAATTCGATTTTTCTCAAAATTTTACCAGGTGTTGAAAACGTTATTCTGCGTTGCACAAAATTGATTTGGAGATAAAATCGTTTTTTGTTCGTAAATTTTTCGAGGTAAATAATATTATTTTTTCAGTTTTTACGATTTATAAAAAAACCGTTCATTGGAATTTTTTCCAAAAATATATTTCTTTGGTATCACGTCAAAATATATATTAAAAAATTAAATTCAAGTCTCTAGCGTTATTTGTTCGTGAGATATTTAGGGTTAACCAAAATGTTCACTTTTTTTTTTCACCTGCCTGCTATGGTAAAAAAAACACCCTGGAAATTTTCTTGAGAGCCCTTTCTGCATCTTTCTGCCTTATTATCTGTATAACAAAATTTATTTGAAGTCTAGTTCTTGACCTATGGACGACGACGAAAAGAACGTCGCGAACGTACAGACGTACGGACGTACGGAGACATTGAATCGCCAGAGGGAATAGCAATTGATTCCGTATCTCGACGAATCTATTGGACTGACTCGGTAAAGGACACAATTGAAGTGGCTAGCTTAGAAGATCCAACGATGAGAGCTGTATTGGTGAACAAACATTTGGTCAATCCCCGAGGCATTGCTGTCGACCCATATAGAGAGTAAGCGAAAACATAACTTGGATGCTCAATTCTACTCATGCACCCATATCGTTCATTGATTGTTCTTAAAAAAATAGAAAAGTTTGATTATATCTGACCCTTTTGTACCCTTTCCTCCATCAGGAAACTTTACTGGTCCGATTGGAATCGTGAATCGCCAAAAATTGAAATGTCCGATTTGGATGGTACAGGCCGGCAAGTTCTCCTCGATAAATCAACGGTCATGCTGCCAAATTCGTTGGTGGTGCTCAAAAACAGCGGGGAATTGTGCTTTGCCGATGCTGGAAACCACAAAATTGGGTGCATCGACGGCTACACGAATAAGGTGAGGACTGTCGCTTCGGATCTCTCATATCCGTTCGGACTATCTGCCACGGATAATAGTTTCTATATTGGACTGATTGGACAACGTATGTAGAAGGTGTTTTTGGGAGGATTTGTATGTTTTGAAAACATTTTTTTTGTTTTATAGGAAAAAACTTGAACGTGTCGATTTTGATGGAACCCGTCATCAAGGTATGCGCAGTCGGGTGTTGGGAAGTCACAAAATGTACGGAATGACTGCTGTGGAGGACTACTGCCCACAAGGTTCCAGTCCCTGCCAGATAAACAACGGTGGATGCCCGGCCGAAAGGATTTGTTTGTCAAACCGTAACTCACCATCTGGTAAAAGCTGTAAATGCACAAAACAATCAAAGACCTGTGACACGCAATACTATGATGAACATTTTCAACAGTTTATTTGAGATTAATAAGAGGTTGTTTTTTTTTTCCTTAAACAACAATTAAATTGAAAAAAAGTGACTTTTTTGAGTTTCTAATAATGTATTTGTCAGTTTCTTTATTTATAATTAAGCATCATATTTTTTCAAAACACCTAAAATGTAAGAAAGTTATTCAGCCAAATAGAAGTCGTTAAGATGAACCAAAAATCAAATAACATACAAAATAATTCAATTATTATCCTGTTGTGTGCCTTAATTACTGTTTATTTGAATTTTTTTCTACCAGAAGATAATAATAACATATTTAAATTTATAGAACTTGTTTTGTTTTATTTAACATATACAGTGATGTAAACAATAATAGAAACAAGCTTCGTCTTCATTCTTTTTAACACATAAAAAGGTATTTGTTAAGAGTTGGAAAATAAAAACTACACAGATAAATTTTTAATAATTTATCGCTTAAAAGCAAAAATTTTTTTCAGTTATAATAATGAGAAATAGTGATAAAAAGTAAAATTTATGATTATTAAGTTGTATTATCCTGGAAAAAATAATAGAAACAAAATTAGAATGGTACTTTTTTTGTAGCGAGAAACTAACTTAACGGTAAAAGTATTTCAAATTCTTTTAGTAATTTGTAGTAGTACCCTTATTTTTAATAACAGCTTAACCCGTTCGCCAACTAGAATTCACCAATTTGGCACATGTCTCCATGGGTAAAGAGTACCATCTTTGTATATGAAAGTACCATATACATATATTTCATATACAAAGGTACCATAGACGACCACAACTCATTATTTTTGGATCTACAATCTCCGATCCTTCGCTTAATTATACCCCATCCCCATTAGTGCTCAATTAACAGTTGTTGTTTAATTTATTTTTTCTAGGCGAAATCATCATGGTCATCAAACTTTTTGACCGTTAAGTGAAAACAATAGGTTGTTTTCACGAAACAATTTACCATTTGAGAACATTATTATAGGTACGATTAAAACATAGATAGACTAACGACAAAGGACTTAATTGCTAAAACATTATTGTGTATTGAAAATGATGTATACAAAAATACACGGTATTTTTGATGGTATACATTGAATGGATTTGACCATTTTTTAGTCCACATGCATATACTTTAAAACATTAACAATTTTAAATAAATAAATTTGAAAAATTCAAAGTTTTTAGGTTTAAAATAGATAGATTTATTTTTAGTCACGCACTTAACATAAAAACGAGTTTTTACAAACCGCTAAAAAATGTTCTTTAATGTTGTCTAAAGGAGACTGTCAGAATTTAAATAACATAACTAACATTTTCAAATTTCAAGGGTTAAATTGACAATTTTAGTTATTCATTCCAAGATTCCAACAGTGTTCTAAATGTGCACTATACTTAAGAGCTAAAATACAATAGTCTTTGGTGCATTTGCTGATGCCAGAGACAAATTCTAAAAAATTACTGTTTTGCGTGAATCTTTTAAAAATATTTTTTTATCTGAAAGGGTTTAAAAAAAAACTTAAAAATTCAAGAAAGAAAAATGTTTAACTCTTGAATTTAAGGAAATAATTTTTCTTTAAATTAAATCAAAACTTTTTAAGTTAGACAAATAAACGTTTATTATGATTTTTAATTAGAAATTAGTTTAACGAAAGTGTCACTTTTGTTGTTTTTGGGACATTAATAATCTTCAAAATTCGTGTTTAGATCTAAGTTCTAGAGCATCTTAAGCAAATTTCCCTCAAAAAGTATAGATTTTCAAGTTTTTTTTTAAGATCTTAAAGGTTTTTGTATTTAATAGAAAATAAATTGTGAAAGAAAAACAAATTAAGAAAGCCTTACACTATATAATATGTGCGTCAAAAAATAAGATGGAATTGAAGACGAGTTTCAGGAATTTATAGGCAACTTAATATCAAATTGATGATCTTTTATTCAAGGTTACTTCTGAAGAACCTATTTGATTTTTCTCTCAGAAAAAGACTTTATGAAAATTTAAAGCATTAACAAAGTTTTTTCAAATTCTGGATTGTGTGGAAGAAAAGATTTTAGTTGTTTTGAGAGCAAACCGCTTTTTGGTGAATATCTATAAGTTACTAACAAATCTTTAGACAAAATCTTTACATATTCAACCTAACTGTATAATCTTCTGGCTCATATGACAACCCTCCTGGATCGTTAATTGGTCAAAAATTGATGAATTTCTGCTAATCGATTGTAAGTCCTCAGTTAAAAGTAGTATTTTTACCAACAAAGTTTAAAATAGTAAAATACTAATTTTACATATACACAAAATAAATAATACAAAATATAAGGGGGGTCATATCCATTAACGCAATTCGATAAGTTTTGAATTTAAAGGAATTTCTACGAGAATTAAAAAAATAATCTCCCAGGGGAGTCATGACCCCTACGATGACCCCCATATTTTGGTGAAACTCTTATGTTCTTTGCACCAATTCAAAGCTATCAACATTCTCCAATATTATTTTCCTTAAACTTTAATGTTCTGATACACACTTTTAATACTATACTTCTGCGTATGCTTTTGCCCCAAGTGCATTGAGTACGTTTGGTCTTCTGACAAAACTAAACTGCACTGCTTCATTTTCTTGGACTGCTTAGTTCCTTCAAAAAACTAACGTTTGTGATTTTGAAGGTAAAATAAAAGTTTTATTCTTTACAAAAATGAATTTAATAAAGATTCTCATTATTTAAATTTGTACTTGGTTTTGGAACCTATCCAAACTATTGCACTCTTACCCTATGTGGATACAAGATTGGTTCGTGTACTGACTACGCTTGCTCTTCAATTCCTATTACTGGTTCTAGTATTAACTACATGAATTAAAGTGGAGTGTAGTTGAGGTTCAAACCAATGCGATGTGTAAACCCATAATGAACCGGTTGAATGAGAAAATTTTCTAAATAATGTGGGGATTGAGAATTTGAATATATTTTTTCACCCGATATGTTCATAAAAACATTTTTAAATGTTTTAGGGAGTAGAAATATTAATGGTATCCACGCAACGTGTTGAGTTTACAAATTATTGAAAATTTTACAAATTATTGAAGAAATTTTAAATTGCTTTAACTTAAAATACAGCTAAGAAAAATGTTTTATTTATTGAATTTATTCATTTAAAACTTTCATATGTTTTTTTTTGGTTATAATTTAGATGGAAGAAATGTCAAACTGATGTTTTATGAAACAGGGGCGTAGTTATTTGTTCCCAATTATAAGACGCTACTATTTGTTAAGTGCCTTTATATCACAAAATAAGTTTTGATGTTTAATGGGTTTAGCACGTTTGGATCTTGTAAGTTATGTTAACACGTTTCTATGTCTTCGAAAATTGGTTAAAGTCGGATTGTACTAACTAACCTACTTAAGGTGGCGTTACAGTCTTGTGTGGACTAGGGCCTCAACCAACAAACTTCTCCATCTAGTTTGGTCCCAAGCTAGATGTCTCCAGTTGCTCATTCCATGTTGGGTGAGGTCATTTTCCATGTGTGCCACCTTATCCCGGGTCGTCCTCTACTGCTCTGTCCTTTAGGGGTTGGTTCGAAGACTTTCCGGGCCGGAGCATTGGTTTCCATGCGCTCTACGTGACCCAGCCACCGTCTCCCAGTCGTTGGACTTTTATCCTTCTGCCTAAGTCTACGTACATATCTGTATGCTCGTCGTACCATTTTCTCCTCCACTCAGTTTCTATATGCATACGGGACCGTAGATCACCCGAAGAACTTTTATCTCGAAACGAATCAAGGTGTTTTCATCCGCTTTTATTATAGTCCATGCTTCTGCACCGTATAGAAGGACGAGGAAGAATAGGAAGAGTAATTCTTCGTTAGATTTTTGCGTTACTAGCAGAGCCTAGGTAAATAAAGTCCTTAACTATCTCAAAGTAACGTCTATCGATGGTGACGTTTTGATCGTTATGTTTTGCCCTCATTCACCACTAAACCCATTTTTGCCGCCTCTGTTTTAACACGAATTCTCCATGGCCATCCTGCACAAACGGACGAGTTTGTCAGGGATACCAAAACTAGACATGGCTCTATACAGTTTGTCCCTGCAGATGATGTCACATGCGGCCTTGAAATCGATTAATAATGATTGTATTGTTATTTCGAGAGTCTATTGATTTAGTCATCCTTTTTGCCTACAAAATATATGCTACCAATTTCTTAAGGCTATAATATTATTTTAGTACCCGTAGCGTGATGGTTAGTACGTATGACAATGACTGTCATGCTAGATGTCTTGGGTTTCATCCAAAGCTGTGCAAAATAAAGTTTTTGTCGCGGGTACTGCCTCTTGCTAGGAATTGACAAGTCCTTAAAGAGTAATTCTTGTCATGAAATTCTCAAATTAGCCGTTCGGATTCGACACATAAACCTGTTGGTCTCTTTTATCCTCCCTGAAATGACTCGCACACAGGGATAGTTAAGAGTTGTAAGTCACTAGTCCCTAATTTTCAACGGACTGTTATAATACCACTTAAGTTATTTTTTTATTTTTAAATATTGCTTTAATTTTTGTAATCAATAAACTAGTTTAGTATAAATTCATCTCTGATAATGTAATATTTATTTTTTCTACTTAATTTTTTTCTTAAATAAAATCAATTTCGAAATGTTAACCCCAAAATAATCGATTCAAAAACCTTTCTAGGCACCATTAAAGAAGAATATTGTCCCTCGAAAATAAAACTTTTTAACGTTTTTGAAAACTACCAATTGAAGAAAAAATTGTTAATAAAAAATAAAAAACTGACACATTTAATTTTGTTTTTGATTCCACAACATTGAAATCATAATATTTTTACTTTTCTATAAATTAAATACACTATAAATATAACCGGTTATATGTGTAAATAAAGTAAATTAATATTCAATCAAAACCCTATTTCATTAATTTACAACGAATTGATTGTGCGATGATGCATGTATTAAAAAAAGCAATACAGTTTTTTTTTCAAAATCTTTTAATCCATATATTATTTGACAAAAAGAAAAACTAACAAACAAAATAATTTATGCTTAAAATTTTGTCCAGGTCAATAATCGTCAATGCACTCCCATGTAAATGGCATTAACTTTAAATTGAGATCAGAATTTTGATTGAGTGCACATCACAATCCCAATTCACAAATAAAACAACTGTTAACGAAGGACACAATATATTAAATTGATTGGTTTTATAAAAAATTAATTTATTTTAATATATTAATAAAAATGCATCTTGATTTGAATTTAATTTATAAAAAAAAATAAATTAAATTCAAATCTCGTTCGCTCAAGTGGGATTTTGATAATGAATTATTGTTGATTTGTATACGATTTTGTTTTGAAATCACACAAGAACATACGTTTTTGTTAAAGGGTAAGGTTGTTGACATTGACAATTGATTCCATGTCTTTTGAATAATAAGGTTGTAGTACATTCATAGTTGAGGACTGAGGAGCTTCTTGTTTGGAAAGTCAATTCATAAAGCGTTGTTCTCACGTAACATAAGAGTCATATTTTGAATACTCATAGAATTGCATTTTCTTGCAGTCTGTATCTGGTTTCTGTATCTGTATCTGTACCTTTTTTTTTTGTTTATAGTTAACTGGCACTCAAGGGGTTATTGATACCCTTAACATGTTTAAAATTTAAACACAGTGCGAGCTTTAGCAAAATAGGGAAGGATTAAAGAGGAGATACCGATGCACATTGGTTTTAAAGGTTTGAATATCAAAATGATAGGGAAAAACAAAGTTGGGTAAAGGTTAAAAAAAGAATCTCTATACTTGACAGTACGTCCGAAATTGAGCTCAAGGTTAAACTGATGTGCATTCCTAGAAGTACGAGTATTACGGCTGAATTGTTTGAGGGGGGGAATGCAACTGGCTAATTCGACAGAACACTGCTTATAAAAATATCTGTAAAGCAACGAAAGGCATGAAACATTGTGGCGGTGTTCGAGTGACGTAATTGTTTCGGTTATATCGCCTATCGTTTTCAAAGCTCTTTTTTGGATCCTGTCCAAAATACTTAAACTTTTTTTAGGGGCACCTGCCCAAATATGTGTGTTATATTCAAGCTTTGGACGGATAAAGGCTTTGTAAGTTACAGCCAGATCAGAAGGGGTGACAAATTTCTTGCATCGTCGTAGAAATCCTAAGCACCTAACAGCATTTTTGGCAATATCGAATATGTGATCATTACATAAAGAGGTGATCTGTGATACACATACCGAGTACTGAAAGTTGATTCGTTTTCTGGATGCAAGTACTGCTCATGGATAGCGGCATCGGATGTGGGTTACGCTTTAGCGACAGGAGACATCATTGAGTTTTTAAAGAATTAAATTCTACACGGTTCTTAATTCCCCATTGTACAATGCTTTAGAGATCAGAATTTAATGAGCTTATCATACGCTGCCGTTGAAGTACCACATCCGAAGGACAAGGTTGTGAATCTAGAAACGAACATGAAAAGCTGAGGGTACTGCCGTCAGCGAAACAGTTTAATGGATTAGAAGTGGAAGACAAGAGATCGTTTTTGAATATGAGGAAGAAAGTCGGAGACAAAACGGAGCCCTGGGAAACACCAGCATTTATTTTATGAATTTCAGACTTGAAACCATCCAATACAACTTTTATTGAACGGTTAGAAAAGTAATTTCTAATCCAACGAAGAAGAGATTCATAAATACCAAAAGCACGCATTTTCGATAAGAGAGTTTGGTGCCAAACTCTATCAAATGCTTTTGAAATATCAAGTGCAATAATCTTCCTTTCTCCAAAACGATGTAAAGATTTGTTCCACTGTTCGGTGAGATAAACTATGAGATCAGTGGACCTGTTGCTACGAAGGCCATACTGCCGGTCATTAAGAAGCTTCCGTTCTTCGAGATATTTCTTAAGCTGATAATTAATCAGCGTTTCCATGACCTTGGAAAGAAGGGACGTGAGTGCTATTGGACAATAGTTGGAGGGAGGGGAGGATTCGCCCTTTTTAGGGACAGGCTGGACAATTGCTATTTTCCATCCGCTCGGAAAGAGACCTGTAGAGTAGGAAAGATGAAGAAGCGTACGCAGTGGTTTTGCCATCGTTGAAGAACACCTCTTCAGAACAATAGGGGAGTCCTATCCGGACCAGCGGATTTGTGTATATCAAGATCTTTCAGTACTCTTGCAACTACACGAGTGCGAAAGAAAATTCGTCCCATAGAACCGTTTACGCTCTCAAGAACAGGAGGACTCATGACACTTTCCGGTAGCGTCGAATTAAAAGCAAACTGTGCTGTAAGCAAATTGGCTTTATCAATCGAGCTTACATAGGGAATATCATTGTGGACGAGCGTTGAAACCGAAGATGACGTGGGTGTTTCGTACGTTTTTTACAAATGACCACAAATTTTAACTACCTTCAGGACATTGTAGTATTTTTTGCCTTAGTTGTATCTAAGTAATCTTAGTTGTATCTATTGAAAAAGCCATCTTCTACCAAAAAAGTTACTTCCTTTTCTAAACACATATGGTACAGATTATATTGCGGAACTTTGTATGTATATATCAAATTGATAAACTTATGGATTAACTAAGTACCAAGACTTTTCTTGAGGAGTTGAGTACTACATTTCAGTGACAATTTCCTTAAAACAGAACCAGCGCTTCATTAACTTTTCAGTAAACTGTGATTTTATTACCCTGCTGGAAGTGCCATTTACGATGCACCAAAAATAATAATGGTTGATTTTGCTTAATAAATTAATCCGTTTCTGGGTACGTACATTCTTGCAGTTTTCTTGGAGATCGAAAATATAAAGAATCGTTCTAGAAATGACTTCTGGTGGAAAAATATATCATCAAATAATTTGATGTCATAGCTTTTCTTATTAAATATGTTCTTTCTGTAACAATCATTTTAGAATGATATCTTTAAGTTCCTTCAGATTTTAAACTACTCATTAGAATTAACTTTGATTTCCCCAAATTGTCAAATAGAAGATCCTAATCAAAATCTCTAGTTTGTCTTTGTACTTGCGTTTGGAATACATTTTCTCGAACTCCATACCTGAAGAAGCGAGATTTTTTTATAAATCAAAAGAACTGGAATTTTATTAAATAACATTGCATAATGTTTGACTATTTCACTTAAGACCATTTCACTTAAATAAACAAAGTAACAAATACTTACTATAAATGTTTTCGGAAACTTATTGTTTTTATATGTTCCTACTTATTTTATTGGTTTAGTCATCCATAACAAATAATAGGAGAACAAATCGATAGGATCCCTTTTTTCAATACTCAGTGTGTTATTCGAATAATATTACCAATTAAAGGAATAACGTAGGCAAGGTCTACCCTACATACACTTTTACTCAACCTATGTTGACAATGTAGTACTAGCACTAGGTATACTAAAATATTTTATTATGACCGTGAACTGTCAAATTTTATTTTATTTACGAGTATCTATCATGTGAGGCGTATTGTATCGTTACTTTCTTTCATTTCAATAATTCACAATAAAAAGATTTTTATAGATAAAGATAAATGAAAGCAATATAAGAATTTTTTTATAGGAAATGCTGTTATAAAAAGAAAATTAGAAACATCACAAAAATACCAGAACAGAACACCTGGGAGTTCGAAATTATATAAGTAATATTTTGGTAAATAAATAATAACGAGAAAAACTATCACCTTCAAATTTAAAAAGAGGATGGGATGCGACTCGCACTGATCCGGGCTCCTCGGTCGAATTGTCTGAAAGTTTAACAAAATATTAATAACAATATTTTGTGTGAGATATAAAATTTTAAGTCTAACCATTTAAACACCATTAATTTTCAATTTGTTTTTATTGTTTTTGTGGGTTTTCAAGTTTTGTAAGAAAAAATAGTGGATAGAATTTTTCTAAAGAAATAACATAAAGTTAAGAACAATAAAGTTTAAAAAGTTTAATTTCAATATCTTTTTTATATATTTTATATATTTAGTCGAAACCCAAATTCAATCAATAGCATTTTTTTTAAGTTTGTATTTCTTTTATAAAAAATACAGATGGAATTTTTGTAAGACCAAAACAAAATTTTGCACAGAATGAAATCATTTGAAGTCAATACCATATTTTTTTCACGAGATATTGAAAATCAAACATCAATTTTTACCAATTTTTTATTTTATTTTTATGAAAAAACTGACTGTTGGATTCTTTTCAATTTCTGAAAACTTTTAGCAATGGGTTTTTTTCATTTAAAAAAAAACGTTACCTCGATTTTGCTCAACATTTTATCAGATGTCAAAAAATTATTTTTCGTTGCATGAAATAATTTTGGAGGTATAATCATTTTCTATTCATAAAATATTCGAGGTGATATTTAAATTTTTTTTTTTGATTTATAAAAAATTTGAATTTTTTGAAAATTATATTAGTTTGGTATAACGTCACGTCACATTACATAATATAGAATTTAATTGAAGTCGCTAGCATTATTGGTTCTTCGCCTGTATGTCTGTCTGTTATTCTACCCATATCCCAAACCATTCGGGCGATTGAGTTCAAACTTCAAAATTGAGGTTTTAGAATGTTCGCGTTTGCCTTTGGATACAAGAGCAAGTTTAAGCAACCCAGTGGTGTGCTGCATCTTTCTGTGTTATTATTTGTATAATAAACTTTATTTGAAGTCGATATCTCTACTGGTTTTCGAGATATGGACGACGAAAAATGGTATAGAAAGTACGAAACTACGTACACACACACAAACACATCACTCTAAAAGTCTTTGGTTTTGATTCTATGGACCTTTAAACGTCGATAAATGTCAAGATCTTCAATTCGATAACTTCTTATGGGAAGTAAATACGAAACATTTTTACCAATTATTTTCAATATTTTTTACTTTTAGTAAGCAGCAAATATTCGCCATGCCATAAATGTTCAAACGAACAATATGTCAATATTCAATAAAATAAATTAACAACACTACTCAAAAAGACACCTTTTTATTTTTAATATTTGTTTGCAAAATTTTGCAAAACTCGCTAGAAAGATACGAGCATTATCTGCAGCCATGACTTGTGTTTGCTTTTAAATATTGTTGATGGCGACTACTGAAGTCACAAAGGTCAAAAATATAAAATAAGCTAAATCCAAGCAAGTTTGTTTAAATAGCAGTTAATGAGTTTTTGCACTTAGTTTGACTATTAGTAGTCAAATATGAAGCTACTACTGGTTAAAAAGAAAAACCATTAAGACATAAGTAAATGTTTCATGAACTGTTCAAATTAACTTCATTGGAAAATTACAAGAAAAAAAAACACTTTTCTTCAAAACCAAATAGAAAAATTCAATGCAGATTCCCATTAACATCGGATCATTTATCTTTTATTTGTTTATTTTTTAATAACAACTTTCAAAAAACTTTATTCCAAATAATTGTTGCGTTAAGCTGGATGAAAATTGATTTTATAATAATTGCAATAATGACAAGTGATAAAAAGATAAATTTGTTGACAATTCTTTTTGTTCTATTTGTCAGACTTAAAAGTAACCACTTATTATCAACTTTCAAATAAAATAAATACTTTGAGTAATAATATTTATATTTTTAAGGAATCCTTAGTCCTATTAAAATTTTGAAAATGCATGGTTTGAGTCTCATTTAAAATGTGTTGCAATACTGAATTCGATGTACAAAGCAGATTTGGTCTAATTTGTTTCTAGTTTAGGAAAATTAGATACAAAATTGTCCTTTCTTAGAAAATATTCCTATTGACCTGCATTTTCTTTTAGTGTACCTAAAGTCCTACCTAAAAGTCCTCTCACCTTAAAATAGAACACCTCAATTATTTCTTGAGGTCCAAAAATCGGTTTTTTTCCCAAGATGAGCGATGGAAAAAGTGAAAAAGTGCTCACTTGGTTATACTTATGTACGTCAATACATTCGTATGTTCGGGATATTGACACCATATCTCAAGATCCAGCAGATATATGGTTTTGAAATAAATTGTGTTTTACAGATAATAACATCAAGATATGCGAAAAGGACTTTCAAATATGATATTACCTCCAGAATGATTTTATTTAACGAAGAAAGAAAGTTTTTGACATCCGTTGTAATGTTTGGAAAAATCGATATGAAAGTTTTTTTTAAATTGATTTTTGACTCAAATATCTTTGAAAACTAATGAAGGTTATGACTTCAAACTTTTGTAATCATATACAAAAAGATGTTGATAATCTATATCTATATCTATATCTATACTATTATATAAAAGCGAAACCATTTTAAAGTTTGTAACGCATGATCTCAGAAAGTAGTCAACCGATTTATTTGAAATATATTTTATTATTTTCTATATTGTTATGAGAGTGTTTATGGCTTTAATTTTTTTTCATTAATTATTTGTCAAACTTAAATATTATTAGTTTTACATTTTTTGTCCATTTTTTTTTCATTAATTGACTTATACAACCACTCATATCTTAAAACCTATACAATAATCGACAAATATTAGCATTGCTTCATAAAGTCAATATTGTTGCGCAAATTTTAAGCCTAAAATCACTTCCAAGTTAAACATACAACCTGAGAAATAAATAAAAACAAATTATAAAATTATAAACTTTTTGAATTTATTTTATCCAGGAAATTAGATTCCATCACAATCGCGAGGTCGCTGCTTTGTTTCATTTCATTATCATTCCAACATTTTTAATTTTCTTTTCTCCCATGCTCTTTCTCTCTTAATATGTGTTCCATTTAATAGTTACGTTTTTTCTCTTACCTACCTACCTACATATTCAATTTTTCTGTATTGTATGTAAGTAAAGTTCATCAACTGACCTACACACACACATTATTTTTTTGTTTCTCTAATTCTATCGTCACATCGCTGAGCAGTATGGGCTCTTTTTTTTAAAGTTACTATGGACATTTAATTAACTACAGTGCCGTGCACATGAAATGCCGATTTATCTAAGGAAAAATTAGATCTTTTTTATTTTTCTGGTTCGAGGAAGTGAATAGATTATAATTCTTCCAATTTAAAAATAAAAAAAGTTCTATTATAATAGCTTGAATTACCAATTTTGTATCACTTCCTCGAACAATAAAACTGAAATTAAGTTAAAATTTTGAAATGGTTTTGTTTGTTTTCACGTGCGGCTTGGCCTTTACTACGTAATATTTTACTTAAGTTTTTTTTCTAAAGTGTTAATTTCGGTAAGGAATTGTTTTTGATTTTTTTATTAAATACGAGTACATAACAAGCTTAAATTCGTTGTTTTTCTTTTATCGCATAGAAATATAAAATGGGTAAAAGAAAGGCTAACATCGGAAGAAAATCCATAAGCACAAAAAGAATGTGTTGGTTACAATTTGCGAAGCAACGCGAGCACGGGTCGGCTAGTACTTAATAAAATACAAAATTAGTAAAAAACGCCTCACTTAATTGGTTTAACATCCCGAATATCTTGACAAAATAAGCTTAAACATGAATTATTGATAACCTATACATAACTTTCGAAGTTCTAATTTTAAGTTTACAATTTGGGTTATTGCAAAAAACTAGTTAATATCACTTTGAAATATTGCATTAAAAACAGCAGTTTTTCATATTTTGTTTAATAAAAAAATACTATATCAACAAATTATTTAGCATAAACTAACTAAAGCTTACCCAATGGAAATGCAGGTCATTTATCTAAGACTATTCTTCATCAGTGAACTTCATAATAAACACAAAATGACTTGAATACACCTTGCAATCTGCACATTGCAACTTTATAATACTCATAAACCAAATCACGTTGACAAGTTTTTATTTTATATTTCTTCTTAAAAAACAAAACTCGTTTTCAATTTTCACGACTGATGGTGTTTTCATATGTGTAGTTGGTAAATTTTATGGTATCGTTGAGCACTATGGAAAAACATTGAGAAGAGGTTTTGTTGAAAGCTTTGTATAGTGTTTTGCAAGTTGCAACAGCAACTAGCAACAACGCACTTAAGTTGGCTTAAACATGTTGGGTCAGATCTCAGATGTGGTAAATAAGGGCCATTTCAATTGGCACATTTTACCAGTTTGGTTATGGTAAGCTTAAAATCAGAAGAAGTAAAGACTTGCAGCTTCCTGTGGATATGAAGAAAAATATACATATGTATAGTATATATGAACATATTTTCATGATGTTGAAATGTGTTGTCGTACCAGAAGCAGCGACGCGACGACACGGCGCGGCCGGCGTAGCATTGCCCAGGAGATTGGAAACTTATACCACCTTGATGATGAATGACGCAGTAGCGAATGCAAGACAAGTTACAATATTAATCGCTTTAAATTTGATGGCATTGTATAATCAGGGCAGCATTGATTTAAGGGTAAAGAAGACAGTTGCGTAGGGCCCATCGAAAGAATTAATAAAATGTTTTGTATTTTTAATTTGAATTTTTTTGAATGCGATCATTTTTTAAAGTTGTTCCAGCTTGTTCCGCATTATTCTAATCTTTTTTTTTTTAAATACCCGCAAGCAATACCCGCCAAAAAGTATTTTCAATCAATTAGGAAGAGTAGGGCACAACCTGGAACAAGTTTTGAATTTTGGATAATTGGGTCCCAAATATACATAGATACCTATAAAGATCAACCAATTTAGTATGACCTTTTTCAAGGCATCTTATATCTTCTTGCTAAGTATATGTCAATTTTTGTTTCTAATTTTACCAAAAATCTACACCAACATTTTGTAGAAGATGAAATGAGTTTGAGGTCAATATCTTTATTTGCTTACTGTGTAGGGCAAGCATTGCTTTCATGTGAAAAGAACATTTTGAGTTTTTAATCTAACCTAATCACTATACTGCTCATTGAGGTAGAGCCTATCGAATGGACTGTTCAACTTCAAATTGGGTAAGGATACAGACCTTTTTATTGTAATTCCCTTGAGCTTGCATTGTTGTGCTAGCTTGTCAAGGGTAACTGCAATACAACGCTTTCGATAATTTAAAATTGTCTCAATACTGGCTATAAATTTTTTATTAAACTTCGTATCTGTAAAACAATTCTGAAATTATACTAGTGGCCACTGGGTATCCTACACCAAACTGAAATACAGGTTAAGTGGCGAGTGAGCCTTCTCTACGCTCTATTTCTTCCCCTAAATATTACTCAGCAAGCGTACATTTTGCTTTCAAAATTAAAATAAACTATGAAAGTCATCTTCACTAATTTCTGACCGTTTCCTATAAAACGCTATTTTGAACATACGAGCGTGCACAAGCACGGTTGTACCGAAGGTAGGAACTTAAGTACATGCGCAGGCGCACACATCAGACATCTCTCAAGTATTTAGATCCAAGGGACCTTTAAAGTTCTTGAAATATCGAAATTTTCAATTTGATAGGAAATCGAATCGATTTCTAATGGAAAGTAATTTAGAACTGTGAAATCCAAAAAGTGAAGCTAGTTTTGTTTTAATGTTTCTTATATCTTTTGAGATTTTGAAACCTGGAAAAACTTTAAATCCAATGCTGGTTATTTTAAAACGAGGAATAATGCCATCGAACAAGGAAAGTTAAATGGACACCCTTACATCACAAGTCTGCTGATTGTTGCCAGTGTCTTTGGATGCCATACACAATACAATACAAAAAAATATAGTAACAATTGTTTTATGTTTAATTATACTCTGTTAAGACTTCCAAATTCTGCTGATTACTTGATGTTTTTCACTTACAGACATAATTTTATTGATAGTTTATCGAATTTGAGCCTTAACTTTTTAGACTTTAACCTAATATCCGCATGTCTTAAACTCCACCTTCTCATCATACATCAGAAAATCGTTCATTTATCAATAAAATAGATATCAGCTTTCTAAAAAGCACTGCATTTAATTATTAAATCCTTGATCAACAATGTTATTATTAACAAATTCTTCAAATCGAATTTAAAATAAATTTTAAATTAATTGAACTATATTCATGAATTTATTTCATCTTCCATAAAAGTCCTGACCTTGCTTAAATCACACCAAAATCTTGTTTTCTTTTAATTATAGTCTACAGTCTGTTTTCACAAGGTTTTAGGCAAATTCTATGATGCTAAAACTTTCTAACACGAACAGGCCCGTGTGCAAAAATTGTGCACTACAGGTTATTTTTTTTTTTCAAACAACAAGAAAATCAAAATAATATTTAACGAATAATTTTTGTCAAAGATCAAAATATTGAATGTTGAACCGACAGTATACTCTTTATCAAGATGGGAGGGATTAGAACTTTTAAGATCCCCTGTGTTGTTTCCTGAATAAGAACTATTTCACAATAAATAAACTTTATTGTGAAATAAAATATAAAACATTGATAACTATTTTGTTTGCACAAATCGTGTTTTATGAATACAACAATAAGAAAACATATTCATATACGCATTTTAATTAGAACTCCAAACTCAGTGGAAATAAAAACAAAAATCAAACTAGTTTAAAAGAATGCGAAATCCTACTTGAATTTTGTTGACTTCCAAAGAAACCGTACCTGAGATTTTATTTACCCTTTATAATACAAGTCTGTCTATGAAGAATTTCTATTTAAAGTCCGAAGCCTCTGAGACAAATATTCTAAGAGCTGTCTCTATGTTATTTCTTCTAAAGGAACTTGCTGTTGAACTTAGTAGTTTTCGTTTGTTGTTTCTTCGATTGTTAACCAAAACAATATTATTAGAAGCATCGGAATTTAGAACTTGTCTCGCAAGTTAGGTTAGTTTAAAAATTATTGTGTTTTGACTTTTTAAGTTTTAAGTCAACTTGTCGTGTCTTAAAACTTGTACCAAAGAAGTTATAATTTTATTTAAAGTTTAAACAGAAAATAGCAAACAATAATGAAAAATAAGCCAATAACTTGCCAATAATGTATAAATACGCATACGTAATATTTAAAATACAAAAACATTGACATTGAAATTAAAAACAAACAAAAAAAAACAAAAATATTTTCCGGGTATTGAGGGTATTGGTTGAGATGAAGTTCTAATATACACGTATTATGATTTTATTCTATTTGATGACACGCGAAATCATTATGCTTCCTAGTGCTGTTAGCAATACATATTTATTATTGAATATTTATGCTTAAATATAGAAAACAAATTTTAATTTGTGGTTAAGAAAAATGCAAATTCAAAATTTTTGCGTGTTTTGACGAAAGTGTCTCAACAATAATTAACTGTCGGCATCGTGCTAGTGACATGTGATTGAAGCGTGCTTTGATATGGTTTTGGATGGTAATCAATCAAAAATTTGAATTATAGAATAATTTATTACGAGTAATAGAACAAGGAAAGGAATTAATAACAATATCATCATACCAGCTAAAATCCCTTACATTTTACGAGCTTATTTTTCATGGATTGCTTAAAATTGCCAAAAAAGAAACCATAAAATCAGTTAGAAATTGTTAAGAAAATGTTGGACCCACTGAATAATAATACCACGCTGCCACCTCCGCCGTAAAGATTTAAAATTAAATCACAAAAATACAAGTACTCTAAAGGTGAAGTCATCAATCAATCTTTTAGATGATTTCAATGAATTATTTTTTCAGACCGATAAATTCCTTGTTTTTTAAATTATTGTACTTTCTATGAATTTAGCTATGTACATACATTCATACACATTTTAGTAGAGTAAGTGGCCAGTTATAGCTATAAGTGGTTTTTATCATTGAACATTTTGTTTACAGATTTAGAAGTGGTTAAGAGAGTCAAATTTGTAATGTTTGGTGTCAGAATTAAGTTGATCAATTGTAGATTTTGTAAACTTAAAAAAGTTCATTAGTTAAACCAGAACTTTTCTTTAAGTTCATTTTTAATTTTTCAATGATGAAATCATTTTCAATGAACAGATGATTGTTGATTTTATATTTGGGAACATAATCGCTATACTTAACAGTGCTCCATTTTCTTTGTATTCAAAGAAAGATTTATACTCGAGCTTTGAAAAATTTAACTTTTAACTTTAACTTTAATCAGTAACTTTTTTTCAGTATTATTAACTTTTTTTAGTAATCTGGTCTGATCTGATTTAAGTGTTGAAATAGATGTTATTGAAACTCCTAACATTAGCTGGGTTTCTCAAGTTGAAGATAGGCAAAAACAAATATAGTTTAGAACATTAAAGTTTTTCCACACCAAAGAAACATTTAAGCAAGCAGTTTTTAAAAAACGTTTCGAAAATGTTTCTGATTTTATTTTTTTTGTGTGGACGCTTTTAGAAACATTTCTGAAATGTTTCTTTGTTTCACATTTTTGTATAATTTTATTATAATTTTTTTATATCTTCTTCATAATTTGTATTTTTGGAAATTTTCACAAAGCATCGACATTTTTCTTCTAAGGATCCTTCAAAACGTTTCCGTTTCATATAGTTTTATCAATTGGATACAATTCTTGTTGCTCCACACTTTTTGAGACAGTTTTTATATATATATTAAAACCAGTAACGCATTTTCTACCAATGCTTGGGAAACAAATATCTCAGAAATGTTTTTCTGTTTCTAAAACGTTTTTTTTTTTTTAATGTTTCAGAAATGTTCCTAAAATTTTTCTTTGTGTTGGATCCATCTTTAGATATTCACTTTGTTTAATATGATTTTGCCCGGTCCAAAATAAGACACATTTTTAGGGAGTGCTAATAACGTATAAATGAAGCTCCACTTTTTTTGAAGCAAAACTATTTTGATCTAATTTTTGTAGAAAAATATTTATTAAGAGTTTGAAAAATATTTTGTTCAATTTCATGGTGTTCACTTGATATTTATGTCATTTTATCTCGTTCCCACTTGTAGGTAAAAGAGTCTGTTCGAGTTATATACATATACGAAACATCTACATTAGTCACCTTAAGAAAGTCATATATGAACAATTGAACATCGTCTTTTATCTTCTGAGTTTTTGTATAAACTAAATATTTTAACAAAAATAAAATCTGAAAATTTAAAAAATCTCATATCTGTACATTACATTATATTACAAATCAATACATTTTTATTTTAAATGGTTCATTATATAATACAGCAAACACAGCTGACAAAAAAATGTATAAAAATAGTTCTGAAAAACCTACTATAAAATTTAAATAAAAACAAACAAAATCCAAAAAAAACAATGGATTTTTGTCTTTTGTTAAACCAAAGTCAAAGTTCATTTGAGTTCATATTTTGACGGAAATGTTTACTTGTCATCATCAATATGAAATTCTGTTATTTTTTTTCTTCATCAAATCTACAAAACCAGATTTATGAATTAATTAACTTATAGCTTGTTTACAATAAACCTTTAAACTATTGTACCTAAGGAATACAAAAAATTGTTTAAAATAATAACGCAAAATTTAGTATGTACAGTTAAAAGTTACATAAAATAATATAGTTACAATGTTATAGAAAAACAAAACAAGTATTTGCCTTAAATTATTCAATTATTATAATCAAAGTGGTACAGTTGTAAATGTTTGAATTGATTATTTTGTTTATGTGGAAGAATATTAGGCTCATGGGTTAATTGGAATCGAAATAAATTCAATATGTACTTTCAAAAATGATGGGCAAGTTTCTATTTTCTTTCATAATAATAACGTAAACGAACATTTAAGTTTTGTTACTAAAGTAAAAGGGTTAATACTAGAAACTCAGAGGATTTTGTTTTTAAACATTTTTGTCATAAAATTTCTCAAATGATTAGATTAGCATCTGATGTTTTTTTTATATTACACGCGCACTCGAGGGGTTATAAGTACCCTTATAAAAATTAAACAAAGTTCGAGCGAGGTTTTGAACGTTTGCAATTTGTTATAAGTGAGAAATATTAAGCCTGATAAAGCATTTCACATTCGTGAAGTGCGGCTAAAGTTTTAACATTATTTTTATGTTTTTTAATATTATTCAAAAACTTGATATAAGAGCATTGTTTAGACAACAGATTTGTTACAAAAACAAAGCTTACTTTTAATCCGTTTTGCTTTTTTCTGTTGAAAATAGTTTAAGAATAAATAGTTTAGCGTTTCTTTAAGATTTTTGTAAGATAGATGAAATGTAACAACTTATGAAGATTTTTCCAATGTTATATGAAATATTAGAAATATCAACTGAATATTGAAGACAGAATATTTTTAAAAAATAATATCTCAAAAACCTGACGAGATACGTTCAATTTGAAGTTGGATTTGCATTAAGGCCACCAAAACCCATTGTGCAATTTTATTGCCAGTAAGAAAATCTTGTAGACCAGTGTAATGATAGCCATAAGACCTTGCGGCGGTGGTGGTGGTTAAGAGTACCAAATGTCTCAGTAAGAGAGTGATCCTCTATCATTTCTAGATCTATCTTTCTTATTCTATCCATTTCTTTGAAACTTTTTAGCTGTTTAGTAGAGTTTTACTTTTAGCGTTTCAAACATTCACCCTTCAATTTAAATATTTTAGTATTGAGACACCTCTTGAAACCAGCTTGTGGATTAAAATATAAAGAAATTATATTTGTTTTAAATCGTTCAAAAAAAACTTTGCTCAAATTTTATCTGCAACATTTTAATATAATTATAAATGTATCTTAAATCGTTGTTTGAACTGTAGACCTAATTGATATACATATTTTTACAATATGAAAAATAAATACATAATTTCGTTTCCAGTTTTTTCTACACTTCTATTGCTTATAACTGCTTATCAGAAATTGAACTTTAATACTCTTACGGCAAATTTCTTGCTAAAGTTCTATTTTTTAAAACTTGGTTTATTGATCAATTATAACTCGATTGAATTCTAACTCATTTCTTCATCATATTCTCAAGCGTTAGAACTCTGATTTAAATCTCAACCTGAGATAAAACTTCGATTTAATATACCCTCAAATTATGGGGTCTAGGATATTAGAACTCAGAAATGTTTTTACTTTTATTTTCATTCCGGTTTTAGATTAAATTTCCGACAACACGGACATCTAATGTGCAATAGCCAATATAATGAAATATTTTTAGACATGGACGGTTTGCAAAAAAGTTATACATATAAATATAAAAGACAAAAATGTAAATTATAATATTTTTAGAAGACAAGACGACCATTTCAACATTATGTGCATCTGAAGAAATATTCAAAAATACTAAACTCTTATAAATATTGTTGCATTTTTCATCTCGACAATAATTTAAAGGTTGAATCTGCTGAGCACAAATTTAAATTGCATGCATGATATGATATTCTAAAGAGATAGCAAGACTTTAATACCTGAATTCATGGTTCGAATTTTCAAGAAACAGTGGAAAAAATGAAATTGAAACCAATTTCTTTTGTTCTTTATTCAAGTAAAGATGTTCAATGCAACACGAATATTTGTACATTTATCAAAAAAGAACAATTTTAAAAACACCAACCTTAAACGAAATCCATTGAAGCACGAAAATACAATTTGTATTTAAAAAAGAATCACAAAACTAAATCCTAAAATAAATGTCTGCTGAAACGAAAACTGAAAAATGTTTTCAATTTTAAGCAGTCAAAACTAATTTTAAACCGAGTTCTACAGATATGATTAAATGTGGAGAAATTCTCGAGTTTGAAGTATTTGTAAAACGAAGTTCCAAAGATAAACCGAGAATTACTAGATCGAGCTGTTAATTCATGTTAGAATTTTTCAAGAAATTTGCCGTTAAGTTTCTCTTTTCAATGAATAATAATTGTTTACTATTTTAAGCTTCTATATTTATATTATCTTCTCAATAAATCCATGGACTAACTTCGTTTTAATTTTCTTTCAACCGTTAAAGAATTTGCTCAACTATTGAAATTAGCTAACAAATGTTAAGGAATTTTACCAGAACACAACTCCTTCATACTTTAACTATTTGTTAAAGTTTTATAACAAGATCTTGGATAAGGCCGAAATTCCCCCCTCGTTCACAAAATCAGTTATCTTCCCAATTCATAAAAAAGGCGCTTTTGATATTGCTGACAACTATCGAGGCATATCATTTATGAACGCATTAGCGAAAATATTCTGCGGTATACTTGTGGAGAGACTTGAAAAATGGGTGGAGAGGAAAAGTATTCTTTCAAATCTTCAAGCCGGTTTTAGAAAGAACTATTCTACAACAGACCAGATTTTTACACTTTCTTCAATCGTTAAAGCCTTCCAAGCACGTAATAAGAAAGTATACTCTTTCTTCGTAGATTTCAAAACAGCTTTCGATCGGGTGAATCGTAATGCACTGTTATATAAGCTCTCGCAGTTGGGTATTTCATCAAAATTTCTTTCTGTGATTAAGGAAATGTACAATGGAACAAAAGCAGCGGTATGGGATGGTGCAATATTTTCAGATTGGTTTGAAACAACCACTGGAGTAAAGCAAGGATGTCTTCTCAGCGCGTTACTGTTCTCCCTTTTTATCAATGACATTGTTGAAGATCTACCTGGAGGCATAAGGATATCTAATTCCGTTGTAAATGTTTTATTATACGCCGACGATCTTGTTATTCTGTCTGAATCATCAGAAAACCTACAATTAATGATTAACCGATTAGCATCTTACTGCAACAGATGGGGACTAACGATTAATACGGAAAAATCTAAGGTCATGGTGTTTTCGCGCTCCTCCCGAAGTCAAAACGTGAAAAGGTGGTACTACAATAGAAATCTACTAGAAGTAACCAATGAAATTAAATATCTAGGCGTAAAACTAACCCACAATTTGAACTTCAACAACCATCTAAGAGAAAAGGCTAACACTTCACAGAGCTTGTTGAATTC
This sequence comes from Eupeodes luniger, assembly GCA_951509635.1. NCBI lineage: Eukaryota > Metazoa > Arthropoda > Insecta > Diptera > Syrphidae > Eupeodes > Eupeodes luniger. Next base: position 74,166,488 of record OX608075.1, on the reverse strand, counting down.
TACATGGAGAAAAGTGTTTACTAATAGTAGAATAATTCTTTCCGTCAAGTATAAGATATACGAAGCGGTAGTAAAGCCAATGCTCTGTTACGCATGTCAAGTCTGGGGTGCAGATGAATATGAACAAATTGAACAATTCCAGAGAAATTTCTTAAAAAAACTCTTCAACTTACCTCGAAACACACCAAACTATGCAATCTACTTGGAAACAGGATTACTAAAACTCCTAACAAGTACCCTCAAAGCGCAGGCTGATTTTATTATTAAGACTTTAGCCCATGAAGACTCAAGGATGACAAAAAAAATGCTCTTATACTAGTTGAGGAATAAAGACTGGTTGACTGCTAAGTGGGAAAACTTAGGTACTGCTTGTGGTGAAACACTTCATATTGACTTTAATAACCCCAACAACTTGAAGGAACAGCTGTACCGTATAATTAGAAAGAATGAGGACTTGACTCGAGAACAATGGCGGATCCAGGGGGGGGGTCGTAGGGGTCATGACCCCCCCCTGGGAGATAATTTTTGTTTATTTTCGTAGGAACTCCCTTGAATTTTCAAATAATGCAGCACAAATTCATCAACTTTTGACCAATGGACGATCCAGGGGGGGGTCATATGAGCCAAAAAGCTTATACAGTTAAGTTGTATAATTAAAGATTTCATCTAAAGATTTGTTAGTAATTTAATGACATTTTCCAAAAAATGGTTTGTTGTCGAAAAAAACTAAATTTGTTGTTTCCCGCAATTTGGAATTTGGAAAAACTTAAGTAATGCTTTAAATTATTTTCATAAAATTTGTTTCTAAGAAAAAGAGCAAATATTTAGGTTCTTAACAAGAAACCTTAAATAAAAGATCGTCAATTAAATTCCTGAACCTCGCCTTCAATTGAGTCTAAAAAATTCTTAATTCGTATAAAATTTAGAACTCGAAAAAAGTGGATCCTCTGATTCCGTCCGTCTGTCGCCTCTACATATTTCGATTGAGTTCAAACTGGGAAATTATGGTTTTAAGCCGATTACCATAAGGCGTTTTTTTTTAAATAAGAAAATTCGATTTTTTTTTCAAAAATTAACCGATATTCTTTTTTAAACTTTCTAATTTACTTTCTTAATTTGGTTCTTTGTACAAGAAAAACATATTTCGGTATTGATTGATAAGAGTACCCTTCATAAAACCGTTATTTTTTTAAGTTTTCTCAAGAATGTCATTGTATTTTTTTTTTTTGATTTTTAAAAATATATTGATTTTTGTTTACAAAACCCGATATCTCAGAAAGGGGTCACTATGTAAAATGTATATTTATAAGCACTTAACAACTGCAGAAAAAATTTAAAAATTTGTACATGTTAAAATCAATTAAAAAAACCGCTCTATTGATTTTCCAAAAAAATAAATAAATTAATCTAGGTTTTTTGAGAAATAAAATGGCATTTGAATGGCAAACTTATTTTGCAGATACATGTTTAAGTCTTAAAATATAATAAATATTTTTAAACAGACTTTTTGGAAGACATTAGCTAGTTCTAGCGACCCAGTCGTGCATTTTTTCTTTCAAAATTGATTTTTTATTGAGTTTGAGAGTTTGAGTACAAAAACTTTTAAGATCTTAAAAAACTAAATAAATCTTCTTTTTAAAGTGAATTTGCTTTAGATGCTCTTGAACTGAGAATTAAACAGAACATTTCAAAAATAAAAATGTCCCAAAAACAGCACAAGTGACACTTTTCTTAAACTAATGGCTAATTGAAAAACATAATGAACGTTTCATATCTGTTGAAAAAAAGGCTTCGAATCTCTTGAGATTTGAAGTGAAAAGAGATTCTGAAACGTGTAATTTGTGAGTGCTACAGAAAAGTTTCTTCCCAACTTATTTTTTTACCTTAACTTGTTTTTATTTAATGTTTAGAGAAATTTTGTACTTTAATGCACCTATATCCATAAATTCAAGAACCACACATTTTTTTCTCTACAATTTTTAAATTTTGTTGAATCCTTTAAGATCAAAATATTTTCCAGCATGTACGAGTAAGCAGACTGATAGCGATAGTAATAATAGACTCCCGAAAATTGAATTCAGAAAAACTACGTCAAAAAAAGCCCCAAAATCCTTCATATCGGATCCTCTCTCATTTTCTTAGTTTTTGAATTTTTGAAGCGTTCTTCGCATTAATATAAATAGAAAAGAGAAAAGTATATATTTTTTTTTGGAAAAAGCTTCGTTCCAAAACAATTTCTTACATTTCTGCGTGAAATGCATCAAAAACCTCTAAACTATTAGTATTTATTTATTTATTCATCAATCAGACAAAAATATCTTACAGACTACTTGAAAATAACTTACATAAATAAAAATAAATATATATGGGTATGTACATAGTATTTTGCTTATTTCAAAAATTAATTATAAAATGACGTTGTAGATTACATTTAAGGGTAGAACGATTGCTATGAAAGTCAAAATCAAAAACACAAGAAATACGATTAACTTCACGGACACAGCGAGTTACTGGCTCATTTTTGGCATAATTTGTCCTATGATCGCTTTCAAAAAATAAAAATCTAGTCCTCAGAGGACGACTTGGAGCATACAAATCAATTAAAGACAGAAGCGATGAACAATTAATACGATAAGACAAAATATCACTTACAAACAATACAGAGTACATTTTTCTACGGTTTTCGAGTGACTGAATATCAATTAGCTTACATCTAGTTGAATAAGAGGGCATTTCAATATTCCAACCAAGTTTCCAAATAACGAACCTAGTGAACTTTTTCTGAACATTTTCAATTCTAGTAGAATGAATGTTGTAATGAGGGTTCCATATAACACATCCATACTCTAAAATAGATCTGACATAAGCATTATACAGGCATTTTAGAGTATAGGGATCAGTAAATTCAGATGAATTTCGTTTTATGAAACCAAGCATGGTGTTAGATTTTGCAATGATGTATTCGATATGTTTTATAAAGTTTAATTTACAATCAAATATTATTCCCAAATCTTTTTTTTCAAAAACTCTTTCTAGACTATTATTGTTTATTTTGTAGTCGAAATTGATTGGATTGGCAATACGCGAAAAAGTAAAACACTGACATTTGGAGACATTCAAAAACAAGTCATTAATGGTGCACCAATTAGTTAAACAATCAAGATCGTCTTGGAGTAGATGGCAGTCGCGAGAAGATTTAATGCTTTTAAAGAATTTAAGATCATCCGCAAAAAGAAGGCGGTGTGAGTTTTTAAAAACGTTAGGCATGTCATTAATAAAAATCAAGAACAATAACGGTCCAAGATGACTACCTTGCGGTACGCCAGAGGTTACCAAAAAAGGAGAAGATTGAATGTTATCTATGGAAACAATTTGATAACGTTTCGTTAAGTAGGAAGAAAGCCATGATAGCATAGCAGAGTGAAAACCTGCGCTTTTTAGTTTAGAAATTAGTATTAAATGATTCACTCTATCGAACGCTTTGGCAAAATCTGTGTAGATGACATCAACCTGAAAACCTTCTTCTAGTTTATTGAGGACATAATTTGAAAATAGAGCAAGATTGGTGGAGGTGGATCTTCCCCCCACAAACCCATGTTGGTAAGGCGATATTATTTCTTTGAACCAAAACGATAATTTATCGTATACAATCTTTTCAAAAAGTTTAGGTATCGCTGAGAGTTTACAGATCGGGCGATAGTTTGATATTTCCTGTTTAGAACCTGATTTGTGTATTGGACTAATGAAGGATTTCTTCCACTCAGAGAGAAAATCTCCTTTAGAAAGAGAATTATTAAAAATAATTGTTAAAGGTTCAGAAAGAGCAGATGCACATTTTTTTAAAATAAATGGAGGAATTTCATCTGGACCAGCACTTTTATCGCAGCTTAAGCATTTTCAACTTCATTTGCACTTACATTCAAAAATCCAATACTTAATGGAGTTTCGGAATTAATTGTTTGTAAAGGATATCCCTTTGGAGAAGTATAATTTGATTGAAAATAAGCTGAAAAAACATTACAAATAGATGGAATATCGGAGTATGTGTCACCCATATACTGCATTGTTTTTGGTAACCCATTACATTTTTTTTTATTCTTTATGAAAGACCAGAAACTTTTACTATTATGCTTTAATTCTCTCTCTATTGAATATATATAATTGTTATAAAGAAACTTATTTAGAACATTGAATTCTCTATCCAATTGGGTATAGCTGAATTTAAGAAAAGAATTATCTAATGAATTTCGATATATGTAGCTTATAAGCTTTGTTCTTTTTATTGCTAAGATTACATAACCTTTTATTGAACCATGGAGGTTTCGAATTACATTTAATAGGCAATTTTGGCACGAATGTATTAATTGCACTTTTCAACGAGTCAGTAAAAAATTTGTATGAAACCGATAAATCAGAATAATTAAGGTGAGAATTCCAGTTAAATTGAGACATATATCTCACTATGCCCTGAATATTAGCCTTGTGGTACATTAATTTAAATTTATTAGAAAATTTATTTTTAAAATATTCAATATATTCAAAACAAATAGATAAAGCTTTATGATGTATTGAATTCGGAGCAATAGGAGAAATTGAATTACTAACGGAGATTTTTAACTCCTTATCAACAAAAATTAAGTCTAACAAGCGATTCAAATCGTTTTTACAATAATTTACCTGGATTAGATTGTGACACAAAAAAGAGTCAACAACCTCCGTTTCATAATCCAATTTTACATTAAATGGAACTAAATTAAGGTCATCCGAATCATTTATCCAATCAACGTTGGGCAAATTAAAATCACCAAGAATCATTACACTTTGATTGTCTTTAATTTTAGATAAAATAAAATAAACAATTGTTTACATGAGCTTTTTATTATGTTTAAGCTCTTGAATATGGCATATTTAGAAAACTGGATGGAATGCTTTCATATGTAGGGAGTCGTCAAAATTAAATAGTTAGACCATACCTTGCTGGACAACAGTGTTCTAAAATAATTTTATAACTAAAGTTGTCACTTTGGCCCTTGAAATGTGCAAATGTAAGGTTAAGATCCATATTATGTTTTTTTAATTTGTCAACATCCCTAACAGCACATTAAAAAACTTTTAAGTGGTGACTAAAAACTCATCTATATGTTAAGTGTGACCCCCCCCTGACTAAAAGTCTGGATCCGCCCTTGCTCGAGAAACATTTGTTCTAAATGGTCGTGAATCCGACAGTAGATTGTTATACTCTCAGCTTAACTACAATCTTGAGAAGAGAAACTACTTTAACGATACCTTACCATACTGAGAGATTTCTTTCATTTTTAAAGCGAGATGTGAACTAAGTACTCAGCCTAAACGGATGCCCTTATATAACAGGAGCTTTGATCAGTTCTGTTCAATATGCAACCTTAAGTCAAAAGAGGATTGCTTCCACTTTATAAGTATATGCCCAATATTTAAGCCACACCGACATTTCTTCTTTGGTAAAAATACCCTTTCAATGCAAGACACCCTTAAAATACTAAACGAGTGCGACTGGAAAACACTAAGTAAATTTTTAGAAGTTATCTTCAAATATAGAATGCTTTTAGTTAGCGAATATGTTTAATTTGTAAATTTATCTATATAATTGTTATCTATCAACCAGGCTGACGGCTAAGCCATAGCTTTAAAATTCATATATAAATTTAAACTTAAACAATTATTGAATTAATAAATGAATTTGTTACTTACTTACTTACTGTTAAGGAAATAAGCTCTATGCACTTTGTCCATATTCAAATAATATTTACCTACTTATAAATGATAAGTTTCTAAGCGACCTCCCTTAGGCCTCTTTCACACGAGACGGTTTCGTCCGTACGATTAAAATTCGTACGATTTTTATCCGTGAGCCATGGATAGTAAACTAATAAAATTAACTAAAGCTTTCACACTGGACGGAGACGGTTTTTTTTCGTACGGTCGATTTAAAACAGCCGTCTCAATGACTGAGATATACTTCGGCCGTGTACGGTTTTTTTCCGTACGAAGAAAATCGTCATGTGTGAAAGAGGCCTTATAAGAACTATTTTTTCTCTTAATTTAACTTATATTTTGAAAAAATTCATCTCAAGCATTTCATAAACACTTAGGTACGTAAATACCTAACCATTATGTACTTTGGTTAAGAATGGAAAGAGGTCTGAGGTATAAGAAATGAGACTCTATATAATTTTGTTTAAAGGGGTTTTAAAAATGATAACCTTGAATATTATTTAACTGCTTATTTCTTGTGTTTAAAATATTTGTATATGTAGATATTTGTATTTTTACTTTAAAAATAATTTGAAATTGGTCTTAATGATGTATTTTGTTTATGACTTGAATGTCATTATTCATTATTTAGCGTAACAAAACAAAAACTAATAATACTTTTACTAATAAATTGTTTGGATTAAAATTAAATCTACTTCAAGACTAAAAACAAGAAACATAAAGAAACTTGTAAAAGTAACATTCTTGAGGCTTAAATTTTGGACTAATTTTTAATTTTATGTGCCTGCTAAAGAGTATACTCACAGATTTCAATGAAAATTCCACTGGCTCTTTTGTTTTTGTTAGTGAATAGATATTTAGATAAATTTGTGTTTTATCAATTTAATTTGGTTATCGTTTAAAGACACGCGTGAACTTTGTATAAATTTACACGTCACGCAATCTATGTTTATTATATAGGGTTACTGAACTAAATGACGCATTAATACAAAATTTGTACATTAAATTTACATGAATTTTGTGTTAAAATGTCATGAAATTTGAAATTAGTTTTGCATAAATTATTTAGAATTTGAATTTTTGATGTGTCAGATCAATAATATTATTCAAAAACCCAATAATGATGTTTGATTGAATGATAGGTTGTATACCTACCTAAATTATTGTATAAATGTGGATATGTATACGATATCATCGGGGGTATACTTTAATTTAAAATGCTCTATAAAAACCTTGTCAATTATTACATTAAAATAAAATTTTGATACTTAGTGCCAGAACTTTTTAGCTTTACTTAAAAAAAAAATTGTGTTTATTTTTAAAGTTAAGAATTCTGACTTACATGCGGACAATAAATGTTTGAAAAACTATCAAGGCATCAAAGAATTGCAAAGTAAATAAAAAGGGAGCTATGCGGTGGCAACTGTGATTTCAAAATAGATGAATCTGTTCCTATAACATAGAAACAAATAATGTCCATGTTATAGTTAAGTTTTGCCACAATTGGATACGAAATTAAATATTATGTATTTTGTATCTTTTGTTATAAAAGTAATTTCTTATATAATATTATAAAATATTGAAATTTTTTACAAACATCTGCTAGGACTTCTTTATACAAACTTAAAACCATCAAATTAAAAAAATAGGAGGCTGGGATACGCCCCACACTGATTGATAACTTCCAATTCGTGCCCGTCTGGCGCTATTCCATACATTTTAACAAAATATTAATATCAAGATTTTGTGTAAGTAAAAAGAAGTTTGAATTCAATATCTTTCTATGTTTTCATAATGCTTGAGTCAAAAACTTTTTCTTATCAGTTTTTGTAGGTTTTCGTGTCTTGTAAAAAAGTTTTCAATTAGATTTTTCTAATTAACTAAAAGTTAACAACAATATTTTGTATATCTACACTTTTATTTATTATAAAGAGGAAAGATTTGTATTTTTGTATGTAACGAATTAACTTAAAAAGTACTGGACCTTTTCTTTTTCTTCTTTTTTCATTAGAAAGCTACATTATCACTGAGTAACATAGGCTATATTTAGTACTGGATTATACTATAGAAATCTTTGGAAATTCCTATTAAAACCAACCGAAGGTGTAAAAAAATTAGCCATAAAATGTCTTTCATCGCATACGCTTCGAAGAGTATTAATGATAGGACAAAAAAATGTTTTCTAATTTAGTGATTCATGGTCGTTTTAATTAGCATGCTTATAACTTAAATATCTGTACCTATTTATGTCTATCCGTGCGAAGCCGGGACGGGCCGCTAGTGATAACATAAGTTTGATTTAAATACCTTTTCTTATTCCCGAGATTCTTATCAAAGCCCAACTTTTACCAATTTTAGTAGAATTTTTTGAAAGTGAAAATGCTGAATGGATTTTTTTAAGAAAATTACTCAATTAAAAAAAGAAATATTTTGTGCACAGAATTAAATAATTTTATAGCCAATACCTGCATATAGTCTGGAGATATCGAGGCGAACATCAGTTTTTAACAATTTTGCGAATTATTTTTTGTAGATTTTTAGTTTTTATATAAAAAAAACTACAGATTTCATTTTTGTAATTATTTTACTTTATGTTAAAAAAAAACAATATTCTGTATAAGACAAAATTATCTTAAAGGCAATATCTTCAATAGGTGAAAATATATTCGAGTCGAAAATCAATTTTTACCAATTTTTAGTAATCTTGTTTTTAGGTTTTTATTTTCCTTTAAATCTGCCACATCGGTTTTTCTAAAAATGTTACCAGATGTCAAAATCGTTGTTTTTTGATGAATACAACTATTTTGAAAATAATATAATTTTTTGTTCGAGGTTACAAATATTTATTTACACTTTGTAGATATTTGAACTCGTTTCGACAAAGACGTAAACAAAATTTTGACATGGTTAGACTAAAGAATTCACTGATTGCTTACAAATGATTGTAAACAATTGATTGCAATCTTTTTAAGATGAAATGATTGGTGATTGCAGGTGATTTATTTACAGGTGAAAAAATTAATGCGATCTATGTATGGAAGTCATACAAGATTTCATTCAAAAACGATTGTTAACTTCCCATAGGAAGTTATTGTAATGGGTCCGATTTTTCAAATTGAAAATTTTAAAATTTTTCGACGTTTCAAGGTCCCTAGAGTCGAAATAAAAGATTTTTAGAAAGATGTCTGTGCGTGCGTGTGTACGTACGTTCGTACGTCCGTACGTCTGCACGTTCGCGACGTTTTTTTCGTTGTCCATAGCTCAAGAACCAGAAGAGATATCGAAGGGCTCTCAAGAAAATTGCGTGGGTGGTTTTTTTACCATAGCAGTTTAAAAAAAAGTTGAAAATTTTGGTTAACCCTATATATCTCATGAACCAATGACGCTAGAGACTTTAATTAAATTTTATATTATATAGTGTAACGTAATACAAAACAATTATATTTTTGGAAAAAAATCCAATTAACGGTTTTTTTTATAAATCAAAAAAACTGAAAAAAAATTTGTCACCTCGAAAATTTTACGACCAAAATATGATTTCATCTCCAAAACAATTTTGTGCAACGAAGAATAATGTTTTTGATATCTGATAAAATTTTGAGAAAAATCTAATTGACATTTTTTTTTATAAAAAATAAAAACCTAAATAAATAAAGTGCACGACTGTGTCGCACGAACTTGCTCCTGTATTCAAAGAGTCTGTTTAAAAAAGTACCTATGTTTATAAGATTTAAAAATATACCTGTAAAATAAGTTTGTCTTCAAAGATATATAATATGCCATTTGAATTGTCGAAAAAACCTCCATTTTTCAATTTTTTGGGAGGGGGTTACATTTAATACAGTTAAAATAATTTAAAAAAAACTAATTTAAGATTCAAAATTTTACCTGAAAAATAAGTTTGTCTTCAAAAATTTAAATGCCATTTTATAAATCAAAAAACCCTTGATTTAAAAAAATTTTACATTACATTACATTACATACTACTCAGCACATAAATGTACAGAGTTGAGACACAGCACCTTGAGCGACTAGACTATATAAGGTGATATTAAAAAAAATTTTTTTGAAAATCGTTAGAGCGGTTTTTTTTAAATTAATTTTTTATATATAAAATTTTTCAATTTTGTTCTAAAAATATTTTTGGTATGCAGTTGTTTAGTGATTGTAAATATACGCTCTATATTTCAATTTCGTAAAAAAATGTTCACCCATTTTTGAGATATAGATATATAGATAAATTCAATATTTTTTTAAAAATCCAAACAATAAAAAATTGAACTTTTGATAATCAAATATTGTTAAGGCAATACAAGAGCTCGTTCAGAAAAAAAATTATTGAAATCGGTTCAAAAGTTGCTGAGAAAATTAAAAACAAAAAAACGGTTCTATGAGCGGTACCTTACCTGAGCAATACAAAAATATGTTTTTCTTATTAAAAGAAACCAAGTTAAAAAATAAAATTTTAGAGAAAATAAAAAAAAAAAAAAAAATCTATCGGTTTGTTTTTGAGAAAATTCGAATTTTCGTTTTTTGACCAAAAAAATTGTATGGGGGCCACTGTTAGTTTTGATCTTAAAAAAAATGAAAAAAATGCCTAACGCAAATCTGCTCAAAACCTTAACTTCCAAGTTTGAACTCAATGGACCCAATGGTTTAGGCTGTAGGAGCGTGGACAGACAGACAAAATTGACCGGACGGAATCGCGGGACCCACTTTTTTCGACTTCTCTGCCATCGTAATATCATGTTTGATTAAAATCTCGAGTTCGAAATTTTGCACGAATGCAAAACTTACCATATATGTAGTTCCTATATGTCGCAATTAAAAATTTATAAAAGGTGGTAAAAATTGATTTTCGACTCAAATATCTTTTTAAAACTTTGAGATATTGGCTTTAAACTACTTTAACCTTTAACAAAAAAATTGTTTTCAACATTCAGTAAAATTTTGAAAAAAATCGAATTGACAGTTTTTGTACAAAAAATAAAAAATCTAAAAAAATTTAACAAAAGTTAAATATCTTTTCAAAAATTTGAGATAACGGCTTCTAACTAATTTTTACTTATAAGAAATATTGTTTTCAACATTTGATAAAATTTTGAGAAAATCAAATTGACAGTTTTTTTTACAAAAAAATAAAAACTTTAAGAAAAAAACAATACTAAAACTTGGTAAAAATTTACTTTCGGCTCAAAAAGCTTTTCAAAAATTAAAGATATTGGCTTCAATCTTATTTTATTTCACTGAAAATATTGTTTTCGATATTTAATAATTTTTTTTATAAAAATCCAACAGTCCGTTTTTACATAAAAAAATAAAATCTACAAAAAGTAGTACGCAAATTTTGTAAAAATTGATATATATAGACAAACTTTTAAGCAAGACAAATCGACAGAAGGGATGGGAAGTTATCAGTGTGGGTCGCATCCCAGCCTCTTTTTTTTTACAATATTGGTTCAGTTCCATATTCTTCCTCTCCATATTTCTGTTCCGTGAAAACAATTCACTTCATAATTGCGTTGTTTGGTTTCCAAGAGTTGATTGTTAAATCTTGGATTTTCTCTCTAGATCTGAAATGCATTATATCTTAAAATCTAATCTGAATACATGAAAAAATATAAAACAGCTTTTATCAACGCTATTTTACTTCTTTGACTTTCTCAATAGGCATCGAACATTTTTTTTTTTAAATTGTTTGGAGGTCATTTTTCGGGGGTCATTTGAAATAATTCATGACTTATTTTTATTTTTATTTCTTAATCAAAAACAAGAAAACTGGCCCTACAATATTGCGAAACACTTTTTAAATTTAATATAGTTTTTGTAACCCCGGTTATAATAAAATAACTTTTTTTTACGACAAGTATAACAACTTTACTAATTAAATATGTCTTGTTACTGTTGTCACTACTTTTCACCTCCAACTTTAACCTTTTATAAAGTACATCTTAATAAAAAAATATTAATATCTCTTGATGAAAGAAAATCTTGAAGTAATTAAAACATTAACTTTATTAACCTTTGTAAAATGATGTGCTTCATTGTCTTAATAAAAAGAAATTATTTTTAAAGCATAAATTCATGAGAGAAAAAAAAAAGGTCGCAAACCCCTGATCTGAATTTGAAATTCAAATGAATTTTGGCAGGTTAAAATGCGATCACTAAAAAACAGAAAAACCTAATTTTTAGTTGATTGACCCTAACCCGCAACATCATAAAAGATATCTGCAAACTTAATCAATTATTATACAACAAAAAAATAATCCACATTTATAACATAATTTGCATCAAAATCAATATCGGCCATCAATACGCACATTTTCTAGAGGCTGTCTGTCTATATTCTCAAAAATAGCACATTTCAGAAATCAATGGACAAAAAGCAATAATAACAAATCTATAGCGGGGACTCAAAAGACTCTGAAGTCTGAACACTTTAAATCATTGCCTCATTGATGGTTTGAAGTAAGTAAAAAAAAAAGAATTTAAAACAAGTTACCGCATTTATACCAACTTACTAACAGGCTAACACTCATGAAAAAGAGTATTTGTTTCTTTTTTATCAAAGTATAGCGGCGGCGCAACGGCGGCGCGGCGCGTCATATGATGTTGGTGGCGTTGCGATGGCGGTGGAAGTGGATGGCGTCGGGGTTGTCGTTGTTGCGGACGTGCGGTTCGGTTCCCCCCAAAGAGTAAGACAGCGACAGGCGGCCGACAGAATAATAGAGCTTTGGTATTCAATTCATCTCCCAAGTCCCAAAGCCCCATCAGTAACAGTAGTTGTATAGACAGCTTTGCTTTGGTCTTTGGAGCAAGAGCAAAAGCAAAAGCAAAGCTGCTGTTTGTATACCTTTGCCTCCGTCCGCGCTGATCGTTGTCGTTGCCGACAGTCATTCGTTGGGCCGTCTTAGCTCAAGTACTATCAACCAAAATCAAAACCTTTGGCTATAAACACATTCGTACCACTCTGCCGAACAGTCGCATTTTAGTCTTTGATTGACTTTTGTTTTTGTTGGTTCGTCGTTCCTCGTTCGTCTTTGCATAATTTTTTTATTGTTAGTTCGCATTTCACACGTCTTAAGCTACGAAAGTAAAAGTTGTTCTCATAAATATCTATACCTACCTATTAACCTTATAAAAAAAAACAGAGGAAACATTTTTGGCCTAATAAATAGTTTAAATGCTGCCATTACCTATATTGGCTTTAAAGAATTGAGTTATTGTTTTTAGTGTTTTAAAGAATTGAATATGTCGCAACTATCTAACGGAAATGTTTCGCCCCCGAAAAGTGATGGCAAGGAGACGGAGCAGATTCCAGTGCCCGCTATTAACTCAACATGGGACGCTTTCGTCGATTTTCTAACATTCATTGTGACCTCCATTGGCTTCATCCTGCAGGACATCTATTACCTTACCTTTGGGTATCCCGAGAAGGACCTGAACGGTGACATAGCCTTGATCACTGGAGGAGGAAGTGGTCTGGGAAGGCTTCTGGCGCAGTTACTGTGCAAAATGGGCACCAAAATCGTCATATGGGACATCAACGAAGAGGGCATCAATGAGACCGTTAGCATTGTCAAGGCTCTCGGCGGCAATTGCAAGGGCTACGTTGTTGATATTTCCAAACGGGATCAGGTGTACAAAGCCGCCGATGTCGTTCGTCACGAAGTGGGTGATGTAACTCTGTTGATCAACAATGCTGGCGTTGTGTCCGGCACTCTTCTCCTTGACACTCCCGACCACCTCATCGAGCGCTCATTCAACGTCAATACACTGGCTCACTTCTGGACCACAAAGGCATTCCTGCCGAAGATGATCGAGAAAGATCATGGCCATATTGTATCGATTGCCTCATTGGCCGGACATGTGGGCATAACAAAACTCGTCGATTACTGTGCCAGCAAATTCGCTGTCGTTGGCTTCGACGAAGCCTTGCGTCTCGAGCTCGACGTCCTCGGGCACAAAAACATTGAAACCACATGCATTTGTCCGTTTTTCATTCAGGCAACAGGCATGTTCGATGATGTCAACGCCCGATGGGTGCCAACTCTGAATCCGAATGATGTGGCCGATCGTGTCATAAAGGCAATCAAAACCAAGCAAAAGATTGCCATCATTCCAGGCTACATCAAGATTTTACTTTCATTGAAATGGACCTTCCCCTGGGGATGCAATGCTGGTTTGTTGCGTCGCTTAGTCCCGGATGCTTCCCCCCATGGGCCAGCAGCACCAGCTTCTGTTGCACCAATGCCGACAACCAAAAATAATGACTTAAAGCCAAATAACAACGTTTTCACTGATTTGGGTGAAACTATGGCTAAAACAGCTTCGATATTAATCCAAAGGACTCCGTCGTTAGGTGAACGAGTTCTCTAAATTTATTCATACGGATAGCAGCGAGAAGGTGTAAATTTGGTGGTGATTTGTAAAATAGTGAAAAGCCGATCGAATAAATTAGATACAATATTTAACCTGCATTAGAGTCTAAATTCAAGCATTTATTCGGGGCTTTATTTTTTAAGAACATTATACATGTGTTTAGCTTGGAATATTTATTTTTAACAACAACAAAAAATTATACAAACAAAAAACTTATCTCATATTAGTTATCTAACATTAAATTTAAGTGTAAAAATTAAATTCCAAAAATTATATATAATTATAAACAATTTTATTCCATACAAAATTATACAAAATTTGAAGCGGAAATAATTGACCAAAAAAAAGCTAAAATGTCAAATCCAAATGTGAACAACATTAGTAAACCAAGAACAACAAACTACTTATCATACAAAGATTTGTGATTGTCATGCGTTAAATCATCGTCGTCGTCGTCGTCGTCATCGTTACCGGTGCGGTGCGGTTTGTCAGTCTGGCGTAACAAAATGTATGATTTTTCAGAAAATTTGGCAACCGTTTATAAAGTGTAATCACGTGCTAGGTCGTGTTTGAAATGTTATTTTTGGCAGTACCTCCCCATATACCGCCTACCTGCATAATGATAATATAATAATGTGTGTGTCCCGCCCGTCGTTGTTGTCGTTTTCGTTTGAGTTTTCGTTTTCGTCGCAGTCGTCATGATCATGATCATCATCATCAAGTGTGACAGCGTAATTTTACATTATATAGTTTTTTTATTGTTATTATAATTCCGAGTGGTGTGTCACATAATACACATAATAATATATAAAGACGAGTCAAATTTTGCGTAACCTTTAAATCGAGTAACTTCACTTTCAGCTACTTTTATTAACCAAGATGAAAAAATGTAACTTACCAGCCAATTGCCACAATAAGTTATGACCTGAAAACTCTGTGTGACACCTTGTTAAAAATGCGAATAAAACATAAAAGACTTATAACTTAAAATAAAAGAAAATTCAAAACACCAGTAGCTGCCACGTTGTTAGTCATCATCTTGTCATTATTATCCTCATTAACACGAGATTTTGAAAGATGTTTTGTTCAAAAGAAAAAACTTAAAAAAACACATATGTAAAACTAAAATAGCTAAAGACATGAACTCACGGATTGTGTTAAATTGAATTCATTGAAGCCTGACAACATTTGCATTGAGACTGGAGAGCGAGAGACCACAAACACAATACATCATAATAATTTAGGTGAGTTATAGCTTTTTAGACAATAAGCACACCAAACATTTAATAGCCTTTAGGTAGATTTAGTTTCTTCAAATTAGCTTAGATTTATTTAAATAATGTACATAGTGTTATCCACTGAGCTGTTAAAATGTGATAAAATTGTTATGGAACATTTCAATGGGAAATACATTTTATCTATAGATATGTGACATTTAATTAAGGCCTTGTTTTAAAGTTTCACTGTACAATTAAATTGGAATATGACTTTTGATGAACATTGATGTTTACGATCTTAATTCAAATCGAGAATTAAGGTCTATGAATCAATAATGTTTTATAAATTATTTTCTAAATTCATAAACCAAAAATTCGAAAATTCGATTAATAAACTATATGTCATGAATATCGCACAAAGATCTAATTTTTATTGAGTTCTCAGGATGTTTAAATGTAATTTTCTGCGAGAGTTCATCCTTGTAGCAATTTGTTAATTTTCCTAGATTCTCAAAAAGTTTGTCATACATTTTTTAACTTTTATATTTTCCAATAAAAAAAAAGTCCTCAAAAAATAAGGAGTGAAAGAAAACCAATACAATACATTCAATAAATGGAAAATTCCAATCTTGACGATATTTGATTTTTGCTTAATGTTTTTGCCAATAATATATCCATCTTTGTATGTAGATGCAATAACTTTCTTATTGTTAATAACAAAATCCAAGTCAATTCAAGTTTCCTCCCCTCCGGAAAGGAAGGTTTTATTATTCACAGATTATTTCAAATATTGTGTTTATAATGTTAGCTAAGAAAAAAATCAAGATTTTTACCTCAAGAGGTTAGAAAACTTTTCAATAAAGCTAAACTGAGTAAATTAGAAGAGGACTTAAAGTCTTATAGAGCCGCACTTAACACTTACACCAAAGCGTTAAGGAAGGCCAAAAAGGATTCGTGGGCTGAACATTGTGAATCCATTGAAAAAACAAGCGAGGCGGCAAGGCTCCGTAGAACCCTGGCCCTTAATCCCACAATCCCGGGGTACATAAAACACCCTGATGGATCATGGTCGAACTCGAGCCTGGAAACGCTTGAACTCTTCATGGAAACTCATTTCCCCGGTTGTAAAAACCCAGAAAGTTCTGATTGCTTGCACTCGAACACGCTGGATTTTACTCACACGGAATCAAATTTGGAACTAAATCAGGTTATTACTGAGCAGAAGATTATCTGGGCAATAAACTCGTTCAAACCCTATAAATCAGCGGGACCAGACGAGATTTTTCCAGCTCTTCTTCAAAATGCTCTCAAAGTAATAACTCCGTGGCTTAGGGTAATCTTCATAAGTTGTATCAAACTTAGATACGTCCCTAATAGCTGGAAAAAGGTCAAAGTAGTCTTTATCCCAAAAGCAGGGAAACCGACTCACTCGACCGCTCAGGATTATAGACCAATAAGTCTCTCTTCGTTTCTCCTTAAGACACTAGAGAGGATAATTGATCTACATGTTAGAGAACTTCTCAACGAAAACAAGTTGTGCAACTATCAACACGCTTACCTTAAGGGTAAATCAGTGGAGACTGCTCTGCATGAAGTAGTTTCACATATTGAGCAAAGTCTTGAACACAAAGAATATACCCTGGCAGCATTTCTTGATATCGAGGGTGCGTTTAATAACGTTAAAACGGAGTCGATCAAGACTGCCTTAGTTGAAGTTGGGGTTGAATCTGTCATTGTCGATTGGATTTTCACCATGTTAAATGGCAGAATTATCAACTCTCAAATAGGAGTTAGCACTATTGAGAAAACAGTTACTAGAGGCACACCACAGGGAGGAGTCATCTCACCCCTGCTCTGGATCCTCGTAGTCAACAAAATTCTCACAAAGTTCAAAGACCAGGGCATTAAAATAGTAGCATATGCAGATGACATAGTGGTTTTGGTATCAGGCAAGTTTCTCACCATCATCGAAAACATTATGGAAAATGCATTAAAGGATTTATCTTCTTGGGCAACAAAGAACGGTCTCGGGGTCAACCCCGCCAAGACAGAGCTAGTTTTGTTCACGAAGAAAAGGAAACTGGAGGGCTTCAACCCTCCCAAACTAAATGGCATTCCTCTAAAACCTTCTAAGGAAGCTAAATTTCTAGGAGTAATCCTTGACTCCAAGCTTACATGGAAGCGTAATACTGAGGAAAGAATGAAAAAAGCACTATGTGCATTCTACACATGCAAAAAGACCTTCGGTGTACGTTGGGGTATGCGACCGCAAGTCATCCAATGGATGTACACAGCGATTGTCAGACCCATTCTTACCTATGGCTCTATTGTATGGTGGAAGGCGGTGGAAAAATCAAGCTATCTCAAGAACCTGAATAAGGTACAGAGACTAGCCTGTATAGGAATAACAGGGGCTCAAAGATCCACACCACAAGCTGGATTGGAAATGATCTTGGACCTCCCGGCTCTGGATGAGTTCATAAAGTGCACGGCAGCCAAAACTGCGATTCGTTTAAGAGAACTGAGTTTTTGGAGGCACAGCACTTATGGCCACGGGTCAATCTTACAAAGATATGACACGGTTCCAGGACTGAGGGAGACCACCGATTACATCCCCCCTTTACTAGATTTCGACAGGAAATATTCTATTTTCATACCAGAAAGACAGGGCTGGGATCCCAATTCACTTATAAGTAAACAGGGTATCCCTTTCTACACTGACGGTTCAAAAATGGAATCAGGAACAGGTGCTGGAGTGTTTTGCCAATCTCTCAACATCAGAGCGTCATATACACTCCCGGCTGACTGTAGTGTCTTTCAGGCCGAGAAAGCAGCTGAATTGGCACATCACGAAAAGCTAAGCTCTTCGGAGATTACTTTTTTCGTGGACAGCCAGGCTGCTATCAAAGCCTTAGCCAGTGAGACCATAAGATCAAAAGCAGTTTTAAACTGTAAGATGGAATTAAATAAAATCTGTCACACTAACCAGGTAAAGCTCTACTGGGTTCCTGGACATAGCGATATAGAAGGGAATGATAAAGCAGATGAACTAGCCAGGAAAGGGTCAAAAGCAGACACAAGTAGTAGCGACCGTTCGGGTAGGGGACCACTCGTCCCGATTGGGGTACTCAAGAGGAAGATAGACCTTAAACTAAAAGAGAAAATCAATAACTCCTGGAAATTCAGAGACGATTGCGTAATCTCTAGAAGTTTATGGCCTAACATAAATGAAAAGGAAACTCGGTACATTCTATCGCTGAGTAAAAAGAACATTAAAATCTTGATAGGTGTACTAACAGGTCATTGCGCCATTGGCGTAATGGCTAATAGGATAGGGGCATTTGCACCCGATTTCTGTAGGAGCTGTCAGGATGAGGAGGAAATAGAAACCATTAAACACCTGCTCTGCGACTGTCCGAACCTCCAAACCAGCCGACTCCGTCATTTCGGAAACAGGTTTGTTAGAGAACTGGATGATCTAGCACAGGTCTCAATGGCAAACATGAGGAAATTTATAGATAGCACAGGCTGGTTCGTTAACGAGCCAGTCTACGCTAATCGGCAATGATTGAGGAGCATCGATGCTTACTTTTACTTTTACAGGGGATCACAATGGACCAGCAGGCCCCCGTGTACGCAACAGCTTCATGCTGTGCACACCCCTTATTAGCTAACCTAACCTAACCTACCTCAAGCCACAAATAATTCAATTATATTTTGGTGATTTAAGCCCTGATTAACTAGTTTTGTAATTATATCTAAATTTTGTGTGTTTAAAGCTTATTTGTTTTTGAGTTGACTGAGAAATTTTGAGCTTAAGGATATTTTTTACTTAATATCGTAACTCAAGTCGTAGGTCCGATTTGTCGAATTACAAATTTTGACAATTCTGGATGATTCAGGGTCCTTTAAATCTAAAAACAGAAAAAGATGATTGTGACGCAACCCACACTCCACATACTGATAACTTCCCATTCCGTCTGTTGATTTGTCCTGCTTAAAACTTTAACAATAAATTCATAAACATAGGTATTTTGTGTTAGATAAATAATTTGGAGTCAACATCTTTCTTTTTTCTCCTTATACTTGAGTCGAAAATCATTTCATATCAGGTTTTTGTTGTTTTTGTAGGTTTTCGTGTTTTGTTAAAAATGTTGTCAATGTTGTCAAAGTTTGATTTCAGAATCTATTTTTGTTAACGAGATAATTCGAAAATCAACTTTTACCAATTTTAGTAGCATTTGTTGAAAGTTTTTATTTCTTGTATAAAAAAATACAGATCGGTTTTTTCTAAGAAAATTTAGCACAGAATGAAATCATTTTGAAATCAATACTGAATTGGCTGTTATATTTTTAGAAAAATGTTACTAAATGTCGAAAACAATATTTTCTAGTTTGAAGCGAATATTTAAAATTTTAAAAAAGATATTTAAAGTCGAAAATAAATTTTTATCAACCACAACCTTCAGAATAATTTAATAATCAAAATTTATTACTATTTTTAAGTCTGATATGGTTTTCAAAAAAAAAAACATTTTTTTATTTTTTCTTAAAAAAATACTTTAAAGTCTCAAATATCTCCACAGAAATCAGTTTTAAAACGAATTATGGAAAAACACTTATTGAAAGTTGTCACTTATATTGGCCTCACCCCGGACTCATTTCTTAGGCCATAGAAAATTCCTATTTAGTCACTATTTAGTTATTCAAAACAACCTTAGTAAGTCAGTGTTTATTTGCTATATTATTTTAGCTTTTGAATTTAATAATTTTCACGCTCACATTTGCCAAATTTGCCAAGTAAAATCTATATATGTACATAACTTATCTTTAATTAAATCCAACAAGTTTCATTGTCAAATTATTTAATATATTGTTAACAACGTGCCAATAAAGATATTAGATAATGATTTATAATAATTTATATGTACATATGTGTATAGTATATGTTTATAATTATTCATTTTTATGAAAGGTCATTGAGTTTTAAATTATTAGAACAGATATTTATATGCATATTTATGTTATGAAATAAAGCATTTTATATTATGATATAATGCATTTAAAATTCAGATATGTACGTGATTTGAAAAATCTAAAATATTTTGTTAGTATTTTAAAATTCTTTAGTAATTGTTGTAAATTAATAACCTTATTAAAAACAAAATGTGATAAGTTCAATATGCATAGGTGATCATATCAATACAAATTTTAATAAATGTAAACTACAATTGTTCATCGATTAGACTATAAATCTTATATTGGTTTCAATATCATAAAATTGTTTTGTTTTTAATTATTCATCAGCTTTGTTATTTTATTTGTAACAACTTGAAAAAAAAGTATACTTTTTACTTTGATCTTGAACTTGACTAAGTGAATATCTCAAAATCATAAAATGCATCAATTTTATTATTATAATTGGCATAAGTGACATAGGTTAATATGGGGAATTATTTACTTAAAGCGTCGTGTTTAAATCTTATTGATAAATGAGCTTCGGACCAATTTTATGATTGCCATTTTTTGCATAAGAAAATTGAGCCGTTCAGAGCACACATCGATTAACTCCATAAAACAAAAATTTGAGAAACGCGATGATGTAATATATTTTGTTTTTAAAAATTCCTGTGATGATATGAATTCAAATATGTAATGCAGAATGCATAATTGCAGATAAAGCTTTCATCTTACGGTATATAAAATAAATAAAAAAGTAAACAATAGTCAGTGATGTTACAGTTTTTATGTGACTGGTGGAGTTAATCGATTTGGCAACTGAAAAAAAATAATAAGATTAAATTTATACTCTACATTTTTAAGTTTTTATTAAGAAAAAGTTAAATTTTATACATTTTAAGCACAGCTTTTAATTTTTAACTTCCCATAGGAAGTTATTGTAATGGGTCCGATTTGTCAAATTGAAATTTTTGACATTTCTCGACGTTTCAATGCCCCTAGAGTCAAAATGAAAGATTTTTAGAAAGATGTCTGTGCGTGCGTGTGTACGTACGTCCGTACGTCCGTATGTCCGTACGTCCGTACGTTCGCGACGTTTTTTTCGTCGTCCATAGCTCAAGAACCAGAAGAGATATCGACTTCAAATAAATTTTGTTATACAGATAATAAGGCAGAAAGATGCAGAAAGGGCTCTCAAGAAAATTGCGTGGGTGGTTTTTTTACCATAGCAGTTTAAAAAAAAGGTGAAAATTTTGGTTAACCCTAAATATCCCATGAATAGACTATAGCTATAGACTTGAATTAAATTTTATATTATATATTGTAACGTGATACAAAACAAAAATATATTTTTGGGAAAAAATCCAATTAACGGTTTTTTTTTAAATCAAAAAAACTGAAAAAAAAAAATTAACAAAAGTTGCTAAAAATTGATTTTCGACTCAAAAATCTTTTCAAACATTTGAGATAATGGCTTCATACTAATTTTAACTTATTAGAAATATTGTTTTCAACATTCGATAAAATTTTTGAAAAAATTGAATCGACAGTTTTTTTTACAAAAAATAAAAACCTAAGAAAAACGCAATACTAAAACTTGGTAAAAATTTACTTTCGACTTAAATAGCTTTTCAAAAATTACAAATATTGGCTTCAAACTCATTTTATTTCACAGAAAATATTGTTTTCGATATTCAGTAATTTTTTAATAAAAATCCAACAATCCGTTTTTTCATAAAAAAATAAAATCTAGAGATAAACTTTTAAGCAAGCAAATCGACAGACGGGATGGGAAGTTATCAGTGTGGGTCGCATCCCAGCCTCTTTTTTTAATTAATTTATAGCAGCTTTATGTGTGGGGCATTATTCTTTGGGATGTTTCAGCAATATTATACATAATGTCTTCTTCATCAGCTGTAGGCGAGAATTTGTCATTTTGATTTGTTGACAAATTATTATAGTAATCGTGTTTAACAGGAGTCTTGATTATAACGGTATAATAATTATTTCTTTAAGAATAACGTGAGAGTAATATTCAAAAGACTAAGAAGTACACAGTAACATTCAGAGTGCGAGATCACTTCTATACTAACTACCGTTTGTATTATGCTTCTCACTGTTGCATGATGAGTTTTGCAAATTCCCACTAAAATGATGAAAAAATCCCTCAAAACCAACTAAATTGAAAAATATTTCCCCCATAGTATTGTACAAAATTGCTCAAAAGTGAAGTTGAAGAAAAAAATTTCCCCAGACACACAAAAACCCACTAAAACTGGTGGAAAACCCCCAATGTGGCAACAGTGGTACTTCTTTTTGTTTACCAATGCGATTTTGTTACGAATATTATTGAGAGGGAAAGGACATCTTCGGCTGTTTGAAAACAAATAAGTGTCTATGCTCAGCTAGAACAGATACAGCGTTTCCAAAACGATTTACATTGGGGTATGGAGTTAATCGAAATGGCTTCTGAAATAAATTATTTATTATTCAACGGCCAAAAAAAATTGTCATTTAACGGTGCTAATCTTTATTATTCGGGAAAGTTATTATAAATATAAAAAGTTATGACTATACCAAGGTCTTTGACACTTAAATTTAAATTTTTTCAAAAAGTGGAGTTAATCGAAGTGTGCACTGAGCGGCTCAATTAATTTATCTTTTAAACTAACAATTGATTGCCGTTTGTTTCGTTTTCTTTTTTTACACAACATTTTGTTCTGAAATATATTATATATATATATATGTATATATATATATATATATACATATAATCTTTTAGATTTAATGATCATGGAGGTTTTAGTACCTTTTTTATACCACTGATACTTTAGGGAATGAAACGAGGGTTACTGCATTTCACATTTGCAAAATAAATCCCTATATACTTGGCAGTAAAATCTTAGTTAAAGTATGAATATTAATTACTAACACAAAGTGTTTCGATGCTTTTGAACTTTCAATGTCACTTATATTAATTACAAACGTATATTTATGTATGCGAGTACATACATAAAAGAAAAAATAATAAAATTTTGCTGCCAATTAAGAAAACTACCTAAAACAATAGATATAACACTTACATTTTTAATGCGTAAATATTAGTAACAAAACATGTTTTACTAGTGCGCATTTATTAGATATAACAATTTTACTTTTCCTAACCATCGGTTATTTTTTAAGTGTAAAGGTTTTTGAAAATTATCACTTTAAATGTTTTAGCTTCACATTTGAGTTGAAGTGGCCTCCAGATAAAAAAGAATTAGCAGAGTTAGCTTTTGAATAAAGACGTTAATTAGTTTTACCTGTTTTTTTGTTTTGTTTTCCTTACTTTTGTGTTTTTTATCTACATAGCAGGAAATATTCTTCTTTCGCTCTTTTAGCTTTATTTGATCTGCTTATTAAGTGTAATTATTTACTTAATTTTAAGGACTTAAATGGAAAACAAATTATATGAACATGCGTCATCAGTGAGTTTAGACGTGAATAGAGATAAACATCTATGAACAACTCTTTATTAAAGTTCGAACGTCAAATCTTTTGTTTATTATCATAATTAAGTACTTTATGAAATTAAACAGCAAAACAAATTTGATGTTAAGGGCAACCTTTTTACTAACTCATTAAACAAAAAACACGCAAGCGTAACGCTACTAGTTATTGTTATTGGTATATCATTAGCAGAATTATTTGTTTTTCGTTTAAGCTTCTTTGTAATGAGCCTTAAGCGTTGAATCACATAAAATATCATCGATAGAATTCATGCAAAGTTTGTCGCAAGTAAGCAGATGATTAAAGTAAATTAATTATTATAATTTGTAACAATATTTAAAACTCTTCCTTATTTTTCTTATATAATTAACGGTGAAATGGAATCTATATCTTTGCTTTCTAAAAGAAGAAGTTCCCCTAACATACAAACACTCATGGCCACACTGGGACCTTGAAACATTGAAAAATGTTAAAATAATCAGCGCTAATATACGAATCTATTATTAAGGATTTATGTTAAATTAATAAGAAATCAATATTGACATTAGTTTAGCTTAAAATAGTAAATTCGAATTTCGTAATGTCTCTTTTTTTATCTTCCCATAGGAAGTTATTGTAATGGGTCCGATTTGTCGAATTGAAAATTTTGACATTTCTCAACGTTTCAAGGTCCGTAGAGTCAAAATAAAAGATTTTTAGAAAAATGTGTGTGCGTGCGTGTGTACGTACGTTTGTACGTACGTCCGTATGTCCGTATGTCCGTATGTCCGTATGTCCGTATGTCCGTATGTCCGTATGTCCGTACGTCCGCACGTTCGCGACATTTTTTTCGTCGTCCATAGCTCAAGAACCAGAAAAGATATCGACTTCAAATAAAGTTTGTTATACAGATAATAAGGCAGAAAGATACAGAAAGGGCTCTCAAGAAAATTACGTGGGTGGTTTTTTTTACCATAGCAGTTTAAAAAAGGTGAACATTTTGGTTAAACCTAAATAACTCATGAACCAGTGACGCTAGAAACTTGAATTAAATTTTATATTATATATTGTAACGTAATACAAAACAATTATATTTTTGGCAAAAAATCCAATTAACGGTTTTTTTTATAAGTTAACAAAACTGTCACCTCGAAAATTTTACGACTAAAATATGATTTCATCTCCAAAACAATTTTGTGCAACGAAGAATAATGTTTTTGACATCTGATAAAATTTTGAGAAAAATCTAATTGACAGTTATTTTTATAAAAAATAAAAACCTAAAAAAACATTACTCAAAGTTGGTAAAAATGGAATTTCGAACAAAATTTCTTTTCAAAACCTTGAGATTAAGGCTTCAAACTTATTTTATCTTATAAGAAATATTGTTTTAAACATTTTGAAAAATGTTGAGAAAAATGGATCCGACAGTTTTTTTATAAAAATTAAAAACCTAAAAAAAAAAATTAATAAAAGTTGATAAAATTTGATTTTCGACTTAAATATCTTTTCAAAACTTTGAGATATTGGCTTTAAAGTACATTTATCTTTCAAAAAATATTGTTGACAGTTTTTGTACAAAAAATTAAAAACCTAAAAAAAAATTTAACAAAAGTTGGTAAACATTGATTTTCGACTCAAATATCTTTTCAAAAATTTGAGATAATGGTTTCTAACTAATTTTAACTTATAAAAAAAATTGTTTTCAACATTCGATAAAATTTTGAGAAAAATCGAATTGAAGTTTTTTTTACAAAAAATAAAAACCTAAACAAAAAACAGTACTAAAACTTTTCAAAAATTACAAATATTGGCTTCAAACTTATTTAATATCACATAAAATATTGTTTTCGATATTCAGTAATTTTTTTTATAAAAATCCAACAGTCCGTTTTTTCTTAAAAAAATAGTACACAAATTTGGTAAAAATTGATACATATAGACAAACTTTTAAGCAAGACAAATCGACAGACGGGATGGGATGTTATCAGTGTGGGTCGCATCCCAGGCTCTTTTTAAATTTATTTTGACACGGGACTCAAAAACTACTTTTTTCTTTAAGATTATCATTTCATAACTTTCTATCTTTGTAAGTCGAATCAAAATTATAGCATTAAGATAATAATGAGGTATGTCAGACAAACTGTTGTAAACACCAGATGCTGACTTTTTTGTTTTGAAAATAATCATGATGAAATGAAACATTAAAGTTATTATTAATCAAAAAAAAAAAAACACCACCACCATAACAACATTCCACATTTTATGGTGCGCTCAAAACGAGAAAAATTCTCTCAATGATCCCAATTATTAACAAAGTAAGCCATACCTACTCCTTCAAACCCCAAATTGCCTTCATTAAATTGACTAATTGCTTCCATTATTGAGAAACTACCAAATATCCAAAATATCTTTTCTTTTTTTTCTAATATTTTATCTTTCCGTATTATATTTCTATTCCACAATGAGATACACAGATACCTAGTATACAATAATTTGTTTTGTTCCTGATGAGGTGCTTCGTATATCCATCATCAATGTTGTTGTTTTTGTCGTGTACCTATAGCTTTTTCCATCTTCCATCATAAAGAAAATATTATTGCACTCCTCTCGACTCCTTAAAGACTATAACCAGTTCCTTATAACCAGGCATGGTATGAAGACTGAAAAAATAAAGCAACAGCAAACGACCTTGTAACATTTACAATCTTATTCACTTTTACTATTAATATTACCGCACGAAATTGCTAGGTTCACCATAATATTCATGTTTCTTCGTTTCTTACGATTATATTTGTATCTATTAGATATCAGGCTTTGCATTTGCAGATACTTTATAATATTAAAACGGCTAGAGTTAGATACCTGTTTCTATGCGATGCGTGGTCATAGATGCAAGCACATTTATACCACACCACTCCGTACGGTTTTGGAGCTGCAGTAGAAGCTTATGGCTTTGAGTAGCAGAAATACTTGCTTCAACGACGACGACTTCGGAAAGTAGGGCAATTACTGCTCTGTGATAGTTAGTTTTGTGCACAGTGCACAGTCCGTCCCCATACCCTAACCAAGTCCCACACACCTGATGTGAAACAGAAGTACTTATTCACATTAAATGTACGGAGTACGCTATAGGTAAGTTTACCGCGGAGGAAGACAAGATGATAATTTTGTTTTTTGTTGTTGTTGTTGCTGTTTTTATTACGCTATTGCATATTTTTATTTCTACTACCTAACCTTCACAAAACATAGTTATGGGTACTTGCTATTCAATGAGTTTGAAAAATATAAATTTAATATTAAATTTGATTTGATAACACATTTCTGAAGGTTCTTCCGTTTTGTTTGTTTAACTTATATTGCTCTATACTATAGTATAGCTTTATTATTATTATAATTGAAATATATTGAAAGTATTTTAAGTTTGAATAAATCATAAGTAAACACTTGAAGGCTTTGGCAAGAAGTCAATAAACATAATTTTTAGAAAAAAAAAAAAAAATCTTTTAAAAGCCAAAAATTAAATTGTTAAAATTTTGCAGGGTCGATTTTTTTAGCTAAAAAGCACTAAGCGTAACAAAAAAGATTAATACATATATATTTTTTTAAATTAGACATAATATTTTAATTTGTCTTCAAGAAATTATACATAATGTTTCAAAATTATTTAAATCAAAGTTCGAAAATTTTAAATTTTAAAAAACAATCTACAGCCCTTTAAAAGAACATTCTACTAAATAAGAAAAATGGTTGCGTATATTTAAAACATTATTTAATTATTTAGATTGGTGTTTCCCACAATAAACAATGTTTTTAAAAATAAGGTAGAATACTAGATAACAATTGTATGGGCTTTATCTTCTAGATGCAGTTTAAATAAAATTACACTTTGTTTCTGAAAATTAATCTTCATTTTATGCTTTCATGGTTATGAATGAATATGTTTGAAAGTTAATTTTTGATGCTGATTTTGAATGCGAACGTTTGGTTTATAAGCTACCTGCTACCTTCGCGCTCAAATTTCGGGCCTATTATTCAAGGATGGATTGCAAAAAAAACTACACATGATATTTGAACAAATTATTTTTATTTAATTAGTCAATTGAACTTTAATGAACACGTTTTTCAATCTAAAAAAGACTGTAAAAAATCGAAAAAAAAGGTTTTGTAAAAAGCTTGTGTTTAGACCTAGCGAGATGATTTGTGAATAAGTAACGCTTTAAAAATTTAGGATATCTTCTATAGTTTTGTCAAAATTGCGCCAACAGTTTTGAAAAACACTACTATTGGGAAAACGCGTTTAAAGATAAATGTTACAATGAAAATAGGTAGGGTGGGGCCAGGTTTGAGGCTAGATATCTCGTAAACCAGCATGATTTCGATCAAATCCTTCACGGAGCATGTTTTAAGTTATGCCTTCATTAAAAATATGCAAAAAAAAAATCGATTTTTTCAAAACGCGAAGGTACACGGCCAACTTAAAACCAAAAAATATACGTTTAAAAGATTATTCTTATGTTTGTTGCAATACATTCCAAAAACTTTGTGTAGTGACCTTATTTAGATGTCAAATTTATGATAAGAACAAACAAAATTAAATGTTTTGCATTATTTGTTTCGTTAACAAAAAAAAAAAAACATGAAATGCTGCTGAAAAGCTTTAAACTGAATATTACAAATATTGATACAAGAATTGAGCAATCATGACATTTCTTTTTTTTCAACTACTTCATTTACAAAGCTTCAAAAAGCCGTGTCAAAAACACGAATTCTAAAAGCCGATTTGTAAGTTGAATTTAAACTCTTCAAACTCTTCATTCGTCCAAAACTTGAATATAACTCGCATATTTGGGCAGGTGCCCCTAAAACAATAAGTTTAAGTTTTTTGGACAGGATCCAAAACAGAGCTTTGAAAATGATAGGCGATAGAACTATAACCGAAACAATTACGTCACTTGAACACCGCCGAAATGTTTCATGCCTTTCGTTGTTCTACCGATATTTTTATAAACAGTGTTCTGTCGAATTAGCCAGTTGCATTCCCCCCCTCAAACAATTCAGCCGTAATACTCGTACTTCTAGGAATGCACATCAGTTTAACCTCGAGCTCAATATCGGACGTATTGTCAAGTATAAAGATTCTTTTTTTAACCGCACATCGAGAATGTGGAATGCTTTACCCAGCTCTGTTTTTCCCTATCCTTTTTATATTCAAAACTTTAAGACCAATTTGCATCGGTATCTCATCTTTAATCCTTCCCTATTTTCCTAAAGCTCGCACTGTGTTTAAACTTTAAACATATTAAGGGTATTAATAACCCCTTGAGTGGCCGTTTATTATAAAAAAAGTATATTTTAATTCCCAGTAACAAAAACCTTATCAACCAGTGTGTATGTATAATTTCTTGGTTTCTGATAATATACTTTTTGTGTAGGGTCTAAGAAATCTTGGCTCTTATAAACCAAAACTACCTACTTATAAAATAGTTTTGTAGCGTTTAGACGAAAATCACACACTATGGTGAGTTTTTAAATACGACTTTTTGTTTTAGTTTTCGATGTCGGTGATCTTTTGATCTTGTATAAATAAGTCTTATTCCGGTCTTGATGTTGAGTTTATCTCCTGAAAAGTACGAATTTTAGTTTCATCACAATTTCTAAGCAGGATCGGAAACACCTTCGAGTGAAATTCAAAATTTTATGAATTTAAAGATGAATGAAAAAAATTGTGGGAAATCTATTCAGACTTTCAGAAAATGTATAAATTCGGTCTCCAATCAAAAACCCAGAAATTCTAAGCTCATAAAAAAACCGGATTTTTTTTTCTAGAAATTTAAATTTAAAATTATTTTAATTTAAAAATAAATCCCAATGGTCAGGCTTTTTTAACGTGTTGGGCCACTTGCAAATTTCATTAAATTACAACATTACATTCTAAAAATAAAATTAAGCCAAAAACCTTAGGACTTGTTTAAAATATTGCTCGTTTCAAGAAAACTTAAAAACATCTAAACTTAAATATGAAATGTGTATTCTCTTTATAACACGTGGGAACTGTGTTATGTACATTGATGTACTTTTTTTTTAAATATCATTGAACTAAAACATTAAATTAAAAATTATTTTCAAAGGCACTCCTTTGATGACTTTGAAGTTACGTGCCCATAAATGGATACAACTTTTAAACCTCTCGAGACCAATAATAATACTATCAACTACTGTAATAAAAGGAACCATAAACATTTTATAAAAAATAAAACTTTTTATTATACTTCATATTCATTGACCTTCTCAAAAAAATGTTGTTTTCATGTATATTGTTTTCTTTTTATTTTTATTATTATTTCAAATGTGTACCTTCAAACATGTTCGAATCATCACTCGTTTTTCATATAATTATGTTTTCAGTTTACTTCACACGAATTAATTTAAAAGTTACTGTATTGAGTCATTACCTCCAACATTTTTGTTTGTTCACAAAAAGGCGTTCATAAAATGTAGTGTACAATACTTTGTTAAAATGCAAACTAATTAAATCAAATTAGTATATTTTTCTTTAACTGAATTTTGAGCCAACATTTTTTAGAATATATGTACATAATACAAAATCGTTCTATTAAAATACGATTTATCATTCATAGCTTTACAACTTAAGTCCGCAATAGAGTAAAATGTTATTAAAAACTAATCAAGGTAATTTCAATTTTTAACATCAACCACCTCTTATTGTAAAAATGAACATTTTGTGCGAACGAAAAAAAAACAAAAACAAAAACCTAGGAACTATTTTCAACAATTTAATAACAACAAAAAAATAAATACTTTATAGACAAACTGTTAAGTGAGATGGAAAGTGTAAAAAACGTTCATCAGTTGATGCATTTACGTAACGTATAACATTGATAATAATCATCATCTGATATTTTTACACGATGATGGGTCGATAGTAATTATCGTTGTTGTTTTTTTTTTGTCATTGTGTTACATGACGCTTAATTTTTTAGACTTAAAGCTTCGTGAAATGAATGCGTCCAGTTGGAAAACTATTAAACTCGGTTAAGTATAGTTTTACAAAATTAACATCATGTTTAGGGGTTATGGATAGCCTTATGTTATGTATCACAATGCAAGCAATTAGGAAAATTGATAAATTGTACAAACAGATATTGAATCGGGAAGAACATTCAACATTCTTGTAGTACGACTAAAGAAATATTCCCTAAACTTAACATTACGACTTAAATTGGGATCAAGAGTAAACTAATGGGTATTGCATGGGTTTGAGGGAATAACTATTTGTCAACAGTAGATATATGTAGATAGATAGGTGATGTTGCTTATTTATTTATTGCTATAGAAAATAAAAAAAGAGGCTGGGATGCGACCCACACTGATAACTTCTCATCACGTCAGTCGATTTGTCTTGCTTAAAAGTCTGTCTATATGTATTCATTTTTACCAAATTTGCGTACTATTTTTGTAGATTTCATTTTTTTATGAAAAAACGGACTGCTTGATTTTTAT
Organism: Eupeodes luniger; assembly: GCA_951509635.1. Lineage (NCBI taxonomy): Eukaryota > Metazoa > Arthropoda > Insecta > Diptera > Syrphidae > Eupeodes > Eupeodes luniger. The sequence continues at coordinate 74,135,184 of OX608075.1, read as the reverse complement.
AAAAAATTATTGAAGTAAGTTTGAAGCCAATATTTGTAATTTTTGAAAAGCTATTTGAGTCGAAAGTAAATTTTTACCAAGTTTTAGTATTGTTTTTTTAGGTTTTTATTTTTTGTAAAAAAAAACTGTCAATTCGATTTTTCTCAAAATTTTATCGAATATCGAAAACAATACTTCTTGTAAGTTAAAATTAATTAAAAGCCACTATCTCAAATTTTTGAAAAGATATTTGAGTCGAAAATCAATTTTTACCAACTTTTGTTAAATTTTTTTTAGGTTTTTAATTTTTTGTACAAAAACTGTCAATTAGATTTTTTTCAAAATTTTACTAAATGTTGACAACAATATTTTTTGGAAGATAAAAGTAGTTTAAAGCCAATATCTCAAAGTTTTGAAAAGATATTTGAGTCGAAAATCAATTTTTTACCACCTTTTATAAATTTTTGTTTTTGGTTTTTATTTTTTGTAAAAAAAACTGTCAATTCGATTTTTCTCAAAATTTGTCCTAATGTTGAAAACAATATTTTTTATAAGTGAAAATTAGTTAGAAGCCATTATCTTAAATTTTTAAAAAGATATTTGAGTCGAAAATCAATTTTTACCAACTTTTGTTAATTTTTTTTTCGGTTTTTAATTTTTTGTAAAAAAACTGTCAATTCCATTTTTTTCAAAATTTTACTGAATGTTGACAACAATATTTTTTGGAAGATAAAAGTAGTTTAAAGCCAATATCTCAAAGTTTTGAAAAGATATTTGAGTCGAAAATCTATTTTTACCAACTTTGATTAATTTTTTTTTAGGTTTTTATTTTTGTCAAAAAACTGTCAATTAGATTTTTCTCAAAATTTTATCAGATGTCAAGAATATTATTTTTCGTTGCAGAAAATTGTTTTGGAGATAAAATCATATTTTAGTCGTAAAATTTTCGATGTGACAAATTTTTTTTCAGTTTTTTTGATTTATAAAAAAAACCGTTAATTGGAATTTTTTCCAAAAATATACTTGTTTTGTATCACGTTACAATATATAATATAAAATTTAATTCAAGTCTCTAGCGTCATTGGTTCATGAGATATTTAGGTTTAACTTGAGAGCCTTTTCTGCATCTTTCTGCCTTATTATCTGTATAACAAAATTTATTTGAAGTCGATATCTCTTCTGGTTCTTGAGCTATGGACGACGAAAAAAACGTCGCGAACGTACGGACGTACGGACGTACGGACGTACGGACATACGGACGTACGGACATACGGACGTACGTACACACGCACGCACAAACATATTTCTAAAAATCTTTTATTTCGACTCTAGGGACCTTGAAACGTCGAGAAATGTCAAAATTTTCAATTTGACAAATCGGACCCATTACAATAACTTCCTATGGGAAGTTAAAAATACAAATTTCGATCTGATAAACAAAACAGAAAAAAAACAAAGCCTATGACGGGTAATCGAAACTGAAATTGAATCTGAATTCGTCAGTTATTCAGTTGTTCAGCCCGTACAGCTCGTCGTTCCATCTTCTCCTCCACTCACCTTTTATGCATACAGGACTGTAGATCACGCGAAGAACTTTTCTCTCAAAACGACCCAAGGTGCTTTCATCCGCTTTTGTCATAGTCTATGCTTCTGCACCGTATAGCAGAACGGGGATGATGAGGGTCTTATATGGAGACACTTTTGTCGCTTGAGAGAAGGCTTTACTACTCAATTGCTTTCTTAGCTCAAAGAAACAGACATCAAAAGGATCTGTTAGGTTGTTTCCAACCTTTATAGAGTAGCTCGAATTCTCCATAGTCACAAACGGACGAGTTTGGCAGGAATGCTTAAACTAGACTTGCCTCTATACAACTCGTCCTTCTAGATGCTGTCATAAATGCGGCCTTGAAATCGATAAAGAGATGGTGAGTGTTGATTTGATGTTTTTCGGTTTTTTCCAGGATCGGCCGTAATGTGAATATTTGATGGACTGCGGCCTTTAATGGTCCAAAACCACATTGATAAGGACCTATCAGGTTGTTGACGATGGTCTTTAGACGTTCACATATTACGGCAGAGAAGATTTTGTAAGCGATGTTAAGTAAACTGATTCCTCTATAGTTGGTGCAGTTAAGAGGGTTTCCTTTCTGAGTGTGTTCTTTCCATTGTTCATATAATCTTATGTTATGTTATATGTTCATATTAAAAATAATTGTATTTTGACTTTGAAATTCATTTTGTCTTAAAACCCAGCTTAATTGGGTATATACAACATACATAATGATCATGAAAAAATTAAAATGAAGCTTCAAAAATGTGTAAATCTTAAAAGTACATTTGCAGACTTAGACTTAATTGTATATTCATCGATAGTTTTACCAGTTTGTAGTCCAAAGTTCTGAGGTATAGATACATACATTATTTAGTATTTTTCTTATTGTAATTTAAAATATATAATTAAATTTTTTTTCAAATTATAACCTATTTGTATTTTTAAAACATAAACCAAACATTTGTTTTTTATTTCAGGTATTCAGAAAATTCGGTAAAATCTCCAAGTACAACAGAACCAGGAATTCGATCAGTATGTTACGGCCTTATCTTCGCTGTGACTTTTTTTATGTTTCTTCAAGTAGAAGATAAATTATAAAAATGTCAAAATGCAAACTCAAAATTTGCACAGAGTTCTTGAAAATAAACAATAAAATATTAACATGACTGTGACAATGCGGCAAACAACGACGATGTCGGACATTATACCGTTTACTGTATAAATGTATATTGTTGATTCGGCATCTTTTATTTATGAAAATAATAATATAAAACCTAAGATTTGGTATAACTAATTAAATTCATTTGATAAATATTTAATTTAGATATTATAATATAATCATAATCAATATAAAGTAGAACGCATTTGTTTTATTATATTTCTAAATTTTTTGTTTTATTTATAAAAGAGTTGTGATTTTAAAGTGTTATATTATGTAAATATTAAATCAATATTAAGATATATAAACAAATTATTATAAGCTATTGCTTTTTGGAAACAAAATATTAATTTTAAGACATTCAAGTTGATGGCTTCCCTATAATTGAAAGAAAAATTATTATATTGGTATTAATTAGATTTTAGTTACTTGATTGTAGATATTTTTTTATAATGTAAATAAAATGGAAATTGTTAAAAGAGAAAAAATATTCACAAAAAAAAGTGTTTTTATTATTTCCTACATATATGTGATGTAAGCTTTCCATTCGTATATGTAAGTATTATTTGGAAAATCCAAATATTGAAACAAAAAATTAAAACACATTAATAAGAAAATTCAACGACTTATATTTTTGAAGCAAAAAATTTGTTTAAGACCGAGACATAATAAAAGAGTTGTGATTTCGGATCTAAGATATGCATTTTTGAATTTAAAAATATCAACAATTCAAATAATCTAGAATATCTTTCTTAATCCTGAAATTAAGACAAAAACAAAACTGTTCAAAACAGGTGACTACGAAAAAGGTTTATGGCATAAACCAAGCCAATATTTGTATTAATTGCAGGAAGGATTTATGTGCAATGGGAACATTGTTTCATTACAAATAGTTGGTCTTTATATTTTTGTAATATCATTTTACGGACCTGGGGTCTTCTGTATTGCGTTTCAAAAATTAATCTTTTTCGAAATCCATGCTTTTCATTTTTATCGATACGTTTTTTTTCGAGTCTCGAATTACACTGGTCAGCAAAATTAGGTTTTTTGTATCTATTTTACAAACAAAACAATACGTACATATATGAAGGATTAAGATGTCCTAAATTCAAATCTCGGCTTCAAATTTTTCTATCACATCAGGTTTTTAAAATATGCCCCTTTAAAAATGCTTAAAACAACCAAAAACGGTGTTTTTTTAAGGTTAAGTTTAAACTCAAAATATATCTAAACAATAAATTGTGTAGTTATTTTGCAAAGAATAAATCTTTCTCTTCTAGTACAATTTAAACCACTTTAATATCTTATTTAATTTCTGGTTTTCTGGACATTCGTATTAGTTATGAGTAGGGCAACCAAAAATATGTTCGAACATATTTTTTGTTAACATCACTATTAAAGCGAGATTGGGATAGAAATGCGTTTCATTGAAATCTTCGTCTTTTAAACGTCATCTGTAAGGGCATATTTTTGCATATTTCACTGAAAATGCATATTTTTGCATTTTTGCTTTCAAAAGGCATATTATTGCATATTTTTCTTTTTTTTGTAAAGGCAAGCAATAAGAACAAAGCATTAATAAGAACAAAAAGACGAAACAAAAAATTAAAGCTCCATCCAGAGTGAAAACTTTTACAGACATAGAACCTGGACTGGAACTTCCTCCACAACTACAACCAATCATAACGCAATGGGGGACATGGGTCGAAGCGATGAGTAACTACGCCAAGCATTTTGAAAAGATTGTTCGGATTTTTGGTGCTTTTGACAACGAGGAAGTTGCATCAGTAAAAATTCGTAAAGATCTTCTTAAAAAAAACAGAATTGAAAGCGGATTAATTTTGTTTGGCATCAAGCTAAGGGTTTCTAGTGACATCAATTTCAAAACTTGAATCACGTGGTTTATCGCTCAATTCCAGCAGACAAATTATAAGTGATGCGGTGAAGACAATCTACAGCATTAACAGCAAGGCTGCGAAATCAGTGAAGTAAAAAATAGAAAATGTAATGGACAAAAATGCTGGCTTTGAAAAACTAAAAATAATTGCAATGGCTTTGCCAGGAGAGAAATCTATAGCAGTTGAAGACTATACAACTGCTGAAGTTTTAGCATTAAAATACGCTCCGATCACTTCTGTTGACGTTGAACGGAGCTTTTCCATGTATAAAAGTGTTTTTCGATCAAACAGACAAAGTTTCCTTTCCAAAAATTTGAGTGAAATGTTAGTTATTTACTGCAACAAAAATTTGCAATAAATTTTCTTATTGATCGCTGGCATTAAAAAATTTTTTTTATTCAAAAATGAATTTGCTTTGTTAACTTTTTTTTTTTATTTTATTTCATAAATAATATACGCGTGCGAAGTTGAACTATTTGCGACTAAAAAAATTTTTTGGATGTTTTATTTATCTTCAAAAAGTTGGAATGAAGAAGAAGAGTTTTGATTTTTCTCTTTTTGATTGGTATTGTTCTTATTAATTAATTTCCTAAAGCAAATAACGCTTCTTATAAACATCTTTTACATTTATTGAGCATATTTTGAGGGCATATATTTGATTTTTAAGAGTATATTATAAGCGCTTAAAAAAAAAATAATAAATATTTTTGGTTCCCTAGTTATGAGCCTTAACTTGATTTTCTATGAAGTTTTGAGCGAACCTTGAATTTGATAATTTCATAGTTTTGAAAAATACGTCTTGGAGTTAATTTTGAGTGCTGATTTCGAATCCAAACTTTAATTTTATCTATTTGCTAAAGTTTTAAAAATACCCGTTTTCAACATTATTTTAGCATTTTTTTACAAATAAATTTCAAAAACTTGATATTTAAGAATTTATTAGACAACAGATTCTTTATAAAAACAAACCTTACTTTCAAACCAGTTTGCCTTTTTCTATTGAAAACCGATTTAGCATAATAGGTTTAGCATGTCTTTCAAATTTGTGTAATACCGGTAAAATCTAACAATTTATTTATATGTAATTTTTCAAATTTCAAAAATTTACTTCATGAATTAAGATTTTTTTTATAATAAGCACACAATCAAGAAGATATTACTACCCTTATTATGCAGACACAGTGTGAGCGCTAGGAAGAGGAGAGAGGGTTTGAAAGGAGATGTCGGTGCACATTGGTTTTGAATTCCTGAATATTGCAATGACTAGGAAAAACAGAGTGTGGTAAGGCATTCCACATTCGCGTAGTACGGCAAAAGAACGAATCTCTGTATTTGACAATACGATCAGAAGGGGTGAAATATTTCTTTCATCGCCTTAGGAAACTCAAACACCTTGCTGCATTTATGGCGACATCGCGTATGTGATCGTTCCACAAGAGGTGGTTCGTGACACACATACTAAGAATATCGAGATGTTCAGTCTAATTGATGCAAGTGCCATCCATGAATAATGACAAGGGGGGTGTATCTCGCTTTAACGATACAAGACAGCATTGGGTTTTCGAAGCATTAAATTCCACGCGGTTTTTTAATCCCCATTGTACAAAGCTGTTTAGGTCGGAATTTAATGAGCTTATCATATTTTGTCGTTGCAGTTCCACATCCGAAGAAGAGGGATGTGAGTCTGAAAACGAATATGAAAAGCTGAGAGTACTATCGTCGGCGAAACAATGTATTGGATTAGATGTTGCAGACAGGAGATCATTAATAAAAATGAAAAACAGTGCCATGGGGCACACCAGCATTTATTTTATGGTTTTCAGACTTGAATCCATCCAATACTACTTGTATTGAACGATCCGAAGGGTAATTACTAAACTAATGAAGCAGGGATTCATGAAAACCAAAAGCACGCATTTTCGATAAGAGAGCCTGATGCCAAACCCTATCAAATGCTTTTGAAATATCTAGTGTAATAATCTTACTTTCTCCAAAGCGATGTAAAGATAGCCTCAAAAAGTTTTATAAACGTGTTTTTTTTTCTTATTTTAGAAAGTAATATCTCAAAAGCCTGACGTGAAACATTAATTTTGATGTCTGATTTGAATTAAGGCCACCAAAGCCCAAAACTTGGCAATTTTGCCAGTAAGAAAACCTTGTCGATCAGTGTCATCGAAATCAATTGTCATTCCAAAACTAGTAGACCTCTTCACTTATTGTTTTATTAATTATTATCGTATAGTTTAATGTAGTACAGTCTCGGGAAATAAAATGCAGATGTTTTTTTTGGAGTAGCTATGCGAATACTGTTGGCTTTTTATCATCAATATATTAAACTGTTCAGGAGCTGTTGAATTGTTTAGGAAAGAAGTCAAGCACTTAATTGCTGGTGTTATTTCTTCAAAAATCAAAAAACTGTATTAAGTCTGAGCTAACGTAAAAAGTTACAATTTTACGACAAATTATTTGTGGTACAATATAAAATCAAAATAGGCATAAAGTAGAACATTTTGTGTATGGATTTATTTTTGGAAAACAAAACATCCCCTGCAATCCTTAGGTTAGACATATGAAGACTTAAATGTGTTTACTATAGCTGCAAATTACATTGATAACTTCCCATCCGTACCGTACTCTTCGGTCGATTTGCCTAAAACTTTAATAAAATGGTTATTAAAAAAATTTAATATTTCGTGTAAGATAACAAATTTGAAGCCAATATCTTTTTTATTATCCTAATACTTAAGTCAATAACCATTTCTTATCAGTTTTTTTTTGTTGTTTTTGCAGGTGTTCGTATTTTGTATAGTAAGTTGTCAATTGATTTTGTTCTACAAAATTAGCTCAAAGTTAGCAACAATATTTTGCATATAAAATAAGTTCGATTTCAAATTACAAATTTCAGTAGCATTTTTTGAAATAAAAAAATACCGTTCAATATGTGATATTAAAGCTTTCATTTATTTTTCAAATTGCTGTAGTAAAAAAACATTCTTTCAATTCTTTTGAAAGTCCTTTCTGCATCTTTCGGTATTATTACATGTATAACAAAATTTATTTGAATTCGATATCTTTACTGGTCCTTGAGATACGGACGAAGATAAAAGCTTCCCCCGTTCTCTAAAAACCTTTGATTTAGATTTTAGGGACCTTGAAGCTTCGAAAAAGGTCAATATTTTAAATTCGACAAATCGGACCGAGACCGATTACAATAACTTCCTATGGGAAGTTAATTATTTCAAAATGCAATATATTTTTATTTTCTGGCTTAGTTTCCATTTTGAGTTCTGGCTCTCATTCTATTTCTGTCTATTGAAATCTTCCAAAGTTAAATCTTGTCATGAACAATGCTTTTTTAAATAATCCGTTCTGATTCGGCATTAAAACTGTAGGTCCCCTGCCTCGATGAAATTACTCACATACAGAAATGGTTGAAAGTTTAAGTCACTAGGCCCTAGTTCTCTATGAGCTGTTGTGCCACCTAATTTTTCTAAATGCCTGACGTAATTTCCAAAATCGAGCAGGAAGTTTGTTCAGGTGTTTCTTTGTCTTTGGAAAATTTCAATATTGCTCTTCTAGTAGAACTGTGAACAACCATTAACAATATAAAAGATGAAAATTATTTCCAATGATGTTTTATAGATTCATCTCTCCCATTACTTCAGTGATACATTTTGAATTTCCTTGTTGTTTTAAGTTTAGTTCTTTTGTATAATATGTAACCTCCACATGTTGGGAGGTAATAGGCCTTACTACCTTGAAATAGTGTGTTTAACTTTCAGTCCCGACTTTTATTGTGAAATATGTACTTGTGTGCTATCTCTGACTAGTTATCAAGAATGCACTAAGGCAATATTATAATAGCTTTATTTCACTAGTACATGCCTTAAGGTATATGGGCCAGGCCATTAACTATTTTTAACACAATAACATATAAGAGTAACAATTATTAAACAGACTTGAAATAAAGATATCTAAGAATTATCGTAATTTTATATTATTTATGTCTTTTTTAAGTGATGACCGAATGTCATGACGTTATACATTTTAATTAACTCACTTTAATTCCTTACGACTTGATCATTAAACATATCATAGCACAATTATTGTTTATTAGTTAAAGAACAGGTAAATATCAACTTCTGTCAATTATTTTTTTGGAAACCACAAAAAAAAAAACATAAACGAATGTACCTTCTCAACATTAAGACCAGTTGTTGTTATAATGATACAAAAATAAATAAAAATTATCAAAAATATAAACAAGGTGTTTAATCCAACAGGTTTTGGAAGCACGAGTAATCATAATAATTATTTATTTTTAAATTGTGGAACAGGAATTACATATGTTTTTTTTTATTTTATTATGATAAGTCTTTAATTGGATATTGTTGGGTGAAAAGTTAATTGTTGTTTTCACGATTGGACAGAGTTTTGATAAGTTTTCATTTACCGTTATAAGGAATTAAAAAAGGTCTTGGGGGCTTTCGAATTGTGACGCAAAGGCACATACTTTCAGTTGACTTTGATTTATGGTCACGGATAATAACGACTTGAGGTCACTATTTGAACTTGAGACCATAATTAGACTCCGTATTGAGACAATAGAACCTGTACCATTATTATTATTATGTATTAAGTACATTAAATGCTAACGTTAAGCTTACAATACCTAAGGTCTAAACCATTACATTCTTGATACTTAGGGAAAGCAATAACAATATCAAAACAATAAAATTAAAGGTAAATGTTGTTCTGCTTACTTAATCTTATAAAATTTTACACATCTAAATAGGAGCCAAGGCTCTCTAGAAACTTAATTCCCATTATAAATAAATGTTAATGTAGCTTTTTACACAATGTACGTTACTAATTTTTGGAGATAGACACATTTTTGTTTAAGATTTCTTAAGCGATGTCCTCTAATTTTAATCTCCTTATAGAATTAAAAATTCCTGTGAAAGTGCTATTTGTATCTTTAGAAAAACCCACATTTTAGTTCTGGTCCTATAAAGAGCAGGCCATAAAATTTAAGTTTTTTTTTCAATGCAATAAAATGAACAAAAATTAAATTGTTTCATGGGATTTATTAGAAAGAGCAAGAATTCCCATTAACTATGGAACACAACCTCGTTTAAGTAGATTCCCCTGCTAGCTTCGCGGTTGTCCAACACGCCTCTCCAATTTTTAAGACCTTGTTGTTATAGGCCGTTGTTGACGAATTGCTTGGATGATATAAGTCTTAAGTTAGTGATTTGTTTTCCATTTGATATAATATCAGACTTTCACGAATATCTCGAATACTAAGTATAAAGTATAAAGAAATCAAATCGCAACTCCGATGCGGCTTGATAAGACTAAGACGGCTGGTAACACGATTCAAAAATTTGCTCAATACGTTCACTGTGGCATCGGATGTGTGGCATGGTGACTTTTATCAATAATTTTCATTAATTTTTATTGTTATTTTCAAACATTACAATATTTTAAAAAAATCTAGTGTGAATGGTTTATTTCATTTAAATCCATATTGTGGTTGTCAATCATTTTTTAATTTGTTAGAAAATTTCATCAATAAAGAAATTTAAGTTGATACTGATAAAAAATGTAAATTTTTAAATATTTTAATTAAGAAATGGACTAAGGAAAATTTCCCTAGAAAAGATCTAAAATAGTGACCAACAAAGTTCAAATCTTCAAACTTGTTAGTTTACTAGAATACAATTTGGACGTGATCAGGGGACTGTGTTCGAAAGCGAACATGCAAAGAAAGTGAGATCAATTTGGAGTTATTTTGAAAGAAAATCATTACAATTTCCTTTGTTTGATGAAGCACGTTTTTGTGTTTAGTTTATTTGTATTCATTTCTTTAATTATTTGTATTAAAAATAGTTTTTTTGTGAAGTTAGAGCAACAATTAGTTTCTTTTGTAAATGTTATGTTACGTTATGATATTTATGATATTTAAAATTTGCCTATCTTTTTTTGTTACAAAGCTTTTAAAATCCGTTTTCGAATTTATTCTGCTGATGCTTGATTCCCTGAAGTTACATGTGCATTTTCAGCTCTTTCATTGTTTTTGTGGAAGTTGTTATTTCCATATTCAATATATATAATTTCATGGTCGTCATAATCGTCCTAGCAGATCAACAATTGAGCGTCTAGTGGACAAGTTTGAATCCACAGGCATAGTATAAAATGTTCCCGTGTCAGTGAGACAAAGAAGTGCCCGTAGTGTCGAGAATATTGCTGCCGCTGAGGCTTCACTTGCAGAAATCCGAAATGTGTTTCTCACACGTCGTTTTCAAGCCTTAGGCATCTCTGTGACGTTCTTGTGGCGAATTTTGCGAAAAGATATTGTCCTACACCCTTATAAGATTATATTGACGCAAGAACTGAAGCCGCCACCAGTACCAGTCGCGTCGTATGTTCGTGAATTGGGCTGATCAACAACTTGAAAATGATTCGGATTTTCATCGATTCGGATTTCATCTTCAGCGATGAGGCTCATTTCTGGTTGAATGGCTTCGTCAATAAACAAAATATGAGGTATTGGTCAGGCAGCAATCCACACGTACCGTCGAATATCGGGTTCAGCGTTTGGACTTCTTCAAGATTGCCCGTGGTGGCCAAGCAAAAGAAATCGAGTTCCATACCTAATGGTATCGAACGTACTTTCACAGGAATAAAGAATTTCATTGGTATCTAAAACAGTTTTTGTTTTATTTAAAAAAAAAACTTTTGTAGCGCTCTTATTGAAAAACCCTATATTTAACTCAATTCAAATATTATTCAAGGCTGCGCAAATATTTGCATTTTGAGTAGCCTTTCTAGTGCTATTTTATAATTCACGAGCTCTTAATACAGACTGAAACCTATTTTTTGGAATTTATATTGTTCGTTCAACAATGTTTCTTGCTTTTGCATGTCTTTTGTTGAATTAACTTTGTTTTGATTTACGGTTTTGGGTTACAAAAAAGTTTAATCAAGCATAGTCACCAAGACTTAAAGCAATTATTGCAAACTAATATTTTCATAATCATATGTTTTTTTCGCCACTTTGGCATTGTTGTTCTTAATTCAATTTCAAGGCCAAAATATTGTACACATTTGAACCATGAGGTGTTATTATTATTATAAGCTTTTATTGCCTTATCATTTTTAAATACATTTAAATACATCTATAGATACAATTTTTAAATTTTTCAATTAGAATTTTTACAAATTACAAAATATAGAATTATTAATAAGATAATGGAAAAGTAAGATAATTGATATTTAAAAGTTTGGTTATTTATTTTTTCAATTTTTTGTTTTTAGTTTTTGGCGTAAGCCTCCCCCAAAGCGGCCCATAGGTCTAGATTTTTCACCTCATTGTACCAATTTTCGTTGATTTGGCAAAGATCGTCGCTCCATCTCTTGTTCGGTCGGCCTGTTCGTCTCTTGCTTTCCTCCATTTTGTTGCCAACTTTGTCCATCTTTGATCCTGTAGTCTTGAAATATGTCCTGCCCAACTCCATTTTTGTCTTTTGGTTCTATCTATCACGTCAATTATTCGAGTACTATTTCGGATGTCTTCATTTCTTATCCTTTCGCTGAGTCTTATTCTGAGGATTTTTCTTTCCATTTTGGATTGACAGATCCTTAGCTGGTCAAGAGATTTCGTAGTCAAGCTCAGGGTTTGTAGTCCATAAATAAGCACCGGCAAAATAGCGGAGTCGAAGAGATATTTTCGTGTTTCTACACTTTGGTCCAGTTCTAAAATCTGTTTGAGGCTCCAGAATTGTTTCCAGCTGTTTGTGATGCGTCTGTTGATTTCTTTTTTCTCTTGGTCTTTAAAAGATTTTAGTTGTCCCAAGTATATGTAGTCCTCTATGTGTTCGATTTTTTCATGGTCCAGAATTATACCTTCTCTGATGTGGTTTGTCATCACTTTTGTTTTTGACTTGTTGATTTGTAGTCCATAGTTCTTGCACAAGCTTGTATAAGTTCTGTTGTCATTTCTTGTATATGTTTAGCTTTTGTAGATATTAGTACTATATCGTCCGCAAATCTTAGGTTGTTTATAGAAGTTGTCCACATATCCTTATACCATATTTTGTCTTCCAGTTCATCTTTTGAAAAATATCCTCTAAGACTGCACTAAATAGTGGTGGTGAAAGGGGGGCTCCTTGTCTGACGCCTCTTGGTATTTTAAATTTACGTCCTGTACTCTCTGTTTTTATTTGTGCTACATTATTTTTGTATATGTTTTTGATAGTCCTTATAACGTTTGGGTCCATATTTTGATTTTCTAGAGATGTCCATATTGTTTCGTGTTCAACGCTATCAAATGCTTTACTGAAGTCTATGAATAAAAAGTATATTGGTTGTTGGAATTCATTGCACTTTTCTATTAGTTGATTCATCGTCTGTAGGTGGTCTGTTGTTTGAGAAACCTTCCCTGAATCCAGCTTGTTCCCTAGGTTGTTTATTGTTAAAATCTTGTTTCATGTTCCTGTAGATTGTTTTTGAAAACAGCTTATAAATTGTCGAAATGTTACTTATAGGTCTATAGTTGTTCAAATCGTCTTTTTTTCCTTTTTTATGTATAAGTGTAATGGTTGTTTCTCTCCATTGCTTAGGGATTTGCTGAGTTCTTGTGATTTCGTTAAACATAAATGTTAAGATTTCCGAAAGCGATTCTTTCCCGTATATTATCATTTCTGCAGAGATTCCATCATTTCCAGTGCATTTGTCCTTTTTCAAATCGTCTATGGTTCTTTCAATATTTTCTTTGCTAAACATGGGAGTTTGCGTTGTAAGGAGATTTATATCTATGTTTTCAGTATTTTCTTCTTCAGTTATATGCTTGGTCGAGGAGAATAGTTTTTCGAACCATGAGGTGAACCTTCATATATTTTGCGTTGAAAAGCGAACTTTCATTTTTCCTGTCGTGTATTTACATACAAAAACTACCACTAATCGGAAGTTTCTATCAAATCAAATATCAGAATAGGGATTTAAATCTGTTTCCTTTTTTATTTATTTAACTCACCAGTTTAGAATTTAAACTATAGAAACCTTTCCTGATATAATTGGCATGTTGGAGTTCTTTCTTAGGGGATGTTATTTTAAAATGCGTCCCGTCAACACAACCTTCTTTGTCAGGAATACGTCTCAAAAATCAAAACACTTTTGGACCAATTTTTTTTGGAAAGAAGTTTTCCATATTTCCCAATGCTATAACAGCACTAAGCGACTCACTTCATTTAATTTAAAAATAAACCCTTTATCGTAAGAACCTTCATTACGTGTTTGATACAGTTTTTCTAAGTCACAGTTTTACTAGAGAATATCAAAGTAAGCTAAATAACTTCAAAGCTTGTCTGAAGGAAACAAAGAAAATATAAACAAATTTGAAGTTTCTTGGCAAGGTCTAGCTCAAAGTGGGTAAACAAACAGTGTTCTCGTTAATTGCTTCACCAATTATTTTTTTCAAATTCTGTTGTGTTAAAATTTCATGATATCATCCAAAGTGAAATACAAAATTTTTAATTATTTACTTGTTACTTTAATCTTTTTATTTACTCTTCTTCCTTATTCTTGTCATCATAACTCATTTATTTACATCCGCAATGGTGTATGTTTCTTTAATTCTATAGCCTTGATAACATATGAAAGAAATTACGAGCGACCTAGTCAATAGTGATCCATGGCCCAGTCTTACTGCCTTGGTCTTTCATTTAATGTTAATAACTCAATCAGGGTAAAAATTGAATGTACGTATTTTAACTTAGCCTGAATAGATTTTCATATGAATAGCTATCGATTCTTCTTATTTTAAAAACAAAGAAAAAAAGAATCTTTCATGCATAACACTTCTTTAAAAAAGAACTCTAAAAACGTTCTAAAGCTAAACGCGTCAATTAATATCAGATATATGTGAACAGAAAAGTTCAAAATCAACACAAACGCTATCAGACAATTATTCTACCAATAAACCTACAGACAGTGCAAAACATCTAGCAAGCTACAAAAGGTGATCGAACCAAGAAATCTCAAGGCAATCAAAACACTATCACAAAACACGTCAACGTCCAACTAGTTTCGCAAGAACTAGCAATAAAAAAAATAGAAACAGAAAAAAAACATAGAAGAAAACAACTTTGAAGTTCTTTTCACTTGATTATTTTGATAACAAAGAATCTAAAAGAGACTGTAAATTGACTGGTTATAGACAAAACCAAAAAAAAGAAAACAATAACATGCTTTTGGCAATTTTATTTAAACAACAAAAAAAAAGAATTATAAAAATAAGTTTATGTTTTGTTTAGAAGTGACATCATTGAAATAAATCCATTAAATGCGGTTGTCGATGATTTATGCAAAAGATGTTTCTTGCATCTGAAATTAAAGAAACAAAAATTTAACTCCGCAGTTAATAGATACTAATTTTTTTAACTGTTATATTTCCATTGCATAATTTTAAAAAAAATAATAAAACTTGTATTACCTGAAATATCTAACGTTGAAAAAAATGGGAATATTTTATGATTTAAATAGAAGAACGGAAATCCGAGAGAGATAACTAAAATTTAATAAATTAATAATTATAATTGATAAGTTGAGTTTTAAAGCTTTGGTAGGATTTCAAACAATAACAAAAAAACACTATTTTGATAGTTTTGAATTAGTGAAAATGTATTTTTTGTATTGAACAATATTTTAAAAATAGTGAAGATTTGGTTGAATGGTTTTCATCAAAACTTGGCCAAATTATTCAATTTTTGTTTTTATTTTGTATTATTCAACTATTAATTTATAGAGCTACAGTGATAGACAAAATAATAGAAACGATCTTAGCTTGCAAATTCTATTGCAATAAAAAGCGTATTGGGGAGATTATAAACAAGGTTAAAAAATATTTTAGAACTCTCCATACTTTAAAGAAACAATATCATATTATATTGTTAAACTTAAACACGAGGAAATAATTATACAAAATCTCTGAAATATTTCCCACTAATTTGAAATGTGAAAATGTTGGTTAACCCTAAATATCTCATGAACGAATGACGCTAGAGACTTGAATTAAATTTTATATTATATATTGTAATGTGATACAAAACAATTATATTTTTGGAAAAAAATCCAATTAACGGTTTTTTTTATAAATCAAAAAAACTGAAAAAAAAAATTTGTCACTTCAAAAATTTTATGACTAAAATATGATTTCAACTCCAGAACAATTTTGTGCAACGAAGAATAATGATTTTGACATCTGATAAAATTTTGAGAAAAATCGAATTGACAGTTTTTTTACAAAAAATGAGAACCTAAAATAAAATTAATAAAAGTTGGTAAAAATTGATTTCTGACTCAAATATCTTTTCAAGACTTTTAGATATTGGCTTTAAACTATACTTTTATCTTTTAAAAAATATTATTTTCAACATTCTGTAAAATTTTGAAAAAATTAGAATTGACAGTTTTTTTACAAAAAATTAAAAACCGAAAAAAAAATTTAACAAAAGTTGGTAAAAATTGATTTTCGACTCAAATATCTTTTCAAAAATTTGAGATGATGGCTTCTTACTAATTTTCACTTATAAGAAATATTGTTTTCAACATTAGGAAACAATTTGAGAAAAATCGAATTGACAGTTTTTTTACAAAAAAATAAAAACCTAAAAAAAAATTAATAAAAGTTGGTAAAAATTGATTTTCGGCTCAAATATCTTTTCAAAACTTTAAAATATTGGCTTCAAACTCATTTTGTCTTATAAATAATATTGTTGTCAACATTCGGTAAAATTTTGAGGAATGTTGGATTGACAGTTTTTTTTTTACAAAAAGTAAAAATTTACTTTCGACTCAAATAGCTTTTCAAAAATTAAAAACATTGGCTTCAAACTTATTTTATTTCACAGAAAATATTGTTTTTGATATTCAGTAATTTTTTTATAAAAATACAACAGTCCGTTTTTTCATAAAAAAATAAAATCTCCAAAAAATAGAACGCAAATTTGGTAAGAATTGATACATTTAGACAAACTTTTAAGCAAGACAAATCGATAGACGGGATGGGAAGTTATCAGTGTGGGTCGCATCCCAGCCTCTTTTTTTTTAATACCATAATCGCATCTTTCAATGTAGAATGAACCACATTGACACTTGTCAATGAAATACCATCAATTTGTTTCATTTTTAACCTTAAGATATCCTTGTCTTTGACCCTGCAGTTTCTTTCAAGTTCAACCCAGAAATATTTCCCTATTTTAAAATCAAATAACTTTGATGGGCCTTCCATTAAGTATATTGTGTTATGGCCATTTTATGCTTCCTACAACTTTTATGAGTGCTTCGGTTCATTACTTGCGTGAATCCTCATTAATTAGCATGTCCTCTTCGGAAAAATGCATCATTTACATGCTTAGAGTACGAAATTAGTTCACAGCACATGTTTTTCATTGAATTAAAAAAATTGGCCAACCTTCAGATGGTGAAAAAACTAGCAAAAACTCAAAAAACTTCCACTAAAATCCTTAGCTATCATCTACGTGTATTTGGAATAGTTAAAGTTCCTTAATCGTCTGACATGATTTTTTCCATCTTGTCTGAGCAAATTTGTCTTTGTTTTCAAGAATCAAGAAACTCTAAATTCGATCCCAAATATACGGATATGATAGTTAAGAATTTTGACTAGGTTTCTATTCGTTTCTATTATTTTTTCCATTATTGTATGTAAATCACGATTGATTCGTTCTTTTTGACTTTTCACCAAAAATTTGTATCACCAAATCTCTACAGAAACAATATTTTTTTAAAACTCTTTCACTGGTTTTCATAATTGATTTTTTTTTGAAAATTCGTTATGTTTTGTGTCAAACTGATGTTGAGTAAAATTGTAAATTGTAAAATTCTTTCTCTAAGATACTTTATTTGACCCAAAACTTTCATATTATGGGCCAGTTATAACTGTCAGTAAAATGTGTTAGTAAAAACAGAAACAAATGAAATATGTATCTAATGTTTTACGATGAGTATTCATAGCAATCAATAAATTTACGTCATTCAATTAGAGGTACTAAGCAGCCACTTTTTTGACAGGTATAGCGATCATTGGAAATTTCTGTCACAAGAAAAAATTCCTAATTGAAATCCACTTTGGTCATTGGAATTGTAAAAAATTGAAATAGAAATCTTTGGAATGATTCGTTTCGTTTTTCGACAAAAAATAATCAGCTGTTCAGAAAAACGAGTTAAAAATTCCAAATGTTGGTTTCGGATGAAAACCAATGAAAGCTATAAGTGGATCCTAAGAAAAAGTTTGTCATAGCATACTTGGAAAAACTGAAATAAGGTTAAATCATTTTTAGAAATAAGGTCAACTTATTTTTACGGCGAGTATAAACAGTAAGGTTTATAAGGGAATTGTTCCAAAACTGCTTAAAATTGGCTAAAAGACCAATTCTTGAAAATTTTTTTTTAACGGAAACGGCAAGTAAGAAAGTATTGCGGTCGTTTGAGTTAGCGTCTGGCAGCTCTATTCACATTGCGACGACAAGAACTTAATATTTGTTGGAAAACGTCTATCACAATTTTGCAGTGATAGTTTCTTAGCTATCAGTTGTACTATATCATTAATTAAAAATCAAATTCGCCGATTTCACCTCAGTTATATTACCAGCTGCTTTAAATTTTCAACTTGTGGCTAAAAATCTTTTTTTTTGTTTCTTCCAAAAATGATTATCCTTAATGGAAGACTCTCCAGGTATATTTCTTACGATGATAAAAATAACTGTATCTTCACTTAAGAATAAACATTGCTCAATTACACCAAAGCTCAACTCTTAATTTAGTACCCAACATCCGAATCCATCATCCGCCTCCACTTACCAAAGTCAAAAAGTAGGCCTTCCGTGGGCCTCAAGAGGCAACAGTCAATCTTTCAACATTATTCGGTGAAATCTACTTCCACTTGTTGTAGCCATTATTTCGGTTTCAGTCATTTACGCATGGTGCTCGAATTATGATTGTTTTGTTTCCAGTGTTGCCGCAAAAAAGAAAAAACTGGTTTCAATAAAATTAAAGCCAAACCGTAAACACACTTAGCCGGTGATTGAGTAGAGTCTTTGAATATTAAGACAGAGAGAGCTTTTTTTATTTTTGTGCGATTGCAACATCAGCGTGTTCGAGTGAAACATGTTGGGTCAGCTGGAACTATGTAGGCCACAAGCCAATCCCATTATAACCATTGCAATGCACTTTGGCTTAGAAAAGATTATAATAATCTGAATCTCTAATGTTTGCAATTTAAGTTATAACTTTATTGGTAAGCTTCAGCTATGGCAAGCCAAATGGTTGTTCACTGTTCAGGCCACTTAAACAAATTTTCTTATAGTTTAGCTGCTGATATTTAATGTTGATGTTGATGCACTGGTGCATGAACAAATATTTGGCAATAATGACATTGCGTCGTAGTTTATTTGTTATGGATGGTAGTTTATTTATTTTTTATTTTTAAGGTCTAGTTTTGAGCAAGTGCATAGTTTGCGTGAGACAAACAATTTGGTAAGATTTTCTACCGGCTTTTTGTTTAGAAGAAGATGATTTGAGAAAAACAAATATGGATTCAACTACTTGTGTGCCTATTAACAGTAGTACGTGAATGTTAAAATTTAGGTTTAGGCGAATTTGGCTTTTTGCATTTCCTGCCCTGTAATATGTCCATTATCAACCATCTTAAACCAATAGAAGTATTCTGTTGAAAATTCAAGTCGTTAACATTTGGCCAATATAATTCGAATAAAAGCATTCTATCTTCAATTTTGATAGACATACGATTTCAGGCCAAATAATAATTGGAAGGCAATAAAATTAAATTGCGACAATGCTTTATAAGTAGAATGCCAATTTTAATTTTATCATAAAACGCGTAAGTTGAATAAAAATTGTATTACATATTTCAAAATAATATACATTTTTTTGTACAAAGCTTTATTTTATTCTTACCTCTTTTTTATTCTTTGCAAAAATTTATTTAATTGGCGTTACCCAGTCCTAATTGCTTTAGCTGTGTAAGTTGGATTCAACGTACTATCTGGTAGTTGCACTTAGAATATTCGAACAAATCGGATACATATTTTTTGGTTTGACATTCGTCATTTTTTGGTTGCCACGTTATTTTAAATAAAGTATTAACAATCATTGTGATTTCTAGATACGTCGAGAAAAAATTTAACAATTGTTCCTGAGATTTTTAGTACAAAAA
The DNA here is from genome assembly GCA_951509635.1 of Eupeodes luniger. Taxonomy (NCBI): domain Eukaryota; kingdom Metazoa; phylum Arthropoda; class Insecta; order Diptera; family Syrphidae; genus Eupeodes; species Eupeodes luniger. The sequence continues at coordinate 74,115,340 of OX608075.1, read as the reverse complement.
CAATTTCTACCAATTTTGAAAGTTCTTATTATTTAAATAAAACAATAAAGATTGGATTTTTCAGAAGTCCAAGGGAAACAACAAAATTAAGCTTACAACTAAATTATTTTGAAGTCAATACCTCTTTAAAATAAAAATAAATAAAATTTTAGATGAATTATTAAAAATTAAAAAGAAAAGGATTATACTTCACGAGATATCGAAAACCAAATATAAATTTTTAGCAATTTTTGAAGTATTTTTTGTAGATTGTGATTTTTATAAAAAAGCTGAATATTGGATTTTTGTAAGAATTTTACTTAATTTTGAAAACAATATTTTTAATAAGATGAAATTAGTTTGAAGCCCATAATCTTTAATTTTTGCAAGGATATTAGAGTCGGAAATCAAGTTTCACCAACTTTAATAATGTTTTTTTTTATTTTTTTTGTAAAGAAATCGTTAATTTGATGTCAAAAACTTTATTAATCGTTGCATTGAATTATTTTGGATACTGAAAAAGGAGACCCTCTAAACTGCACCAACTATAGAGGCATCAGTCTACTTAACATCGCTTGAAAAATCTTCTCTGCCGTAATATGTGAACATCTAAAGCCCATCGTCAAAAACCTGATAGCTCCTCACCAGTGTGGTTTTAGACCAGAAAAGTCCACAGTCCATGAAATACCCAAGAACATCAAATCAACACCAATTATCTGTTTATTGATTTCAAGACACATGCTGTCATCAAGAAAACACCTACAACACCGACGAGACGTCACGGTCAAAACGTCACCATCGACAAACGTAACTTTGAGGTAGTTAAGGACTTTGTCTACCTAGGCTCCGGTATGAACACAGAAAACAACACCAGCGCTGAGATCAAACGAAGAATTACTCTTGCTAACCGCTGCTGTTTCTTTAGGCTAAAAAAGCAATTAAGTAGTAGAGCCCTCTCTCGAGCGACCAAAGTGTCTCTATATAAGACCCTCATCATCCCCGTCCTACTATACGGTGCAGAAGCATGGACTATGACAAAAGCGGATAAAAGCACCTTGGGTCGTTTCGGGAGAAAAATTCTTCGTGTGATCTACGGTCCCGTGTGCATAAAAGGTGAGTGGAGGAAAAGATGGAACGACGAGCTGTACGGGCTGTACAGCGACATAGAATTAGCTAAAAGGATAAAAGCCCAACGACTGAGATTGTTGGGCCACGAAGAGCGCATTGATATACCAATGCTCCGGCCCGGAAAGTCTTCGAATCCACACCCACAGGACAGCACAGTAGAGGAAAACCGCGGATCAGGTGGCGCGCTCGACAGGAAAGTTACCTCACCCAACTTGGAGTGCGCAACTGGAGACATCTAGCTAAGGACCGAGCTTGATGGAGAGGTTTGTTGGGTCAGACCCTAGTCCACACAGGACTGTAGCGCCACCTTAAGTAACTAAGAATGATTTTGGAGGTACAATTATTTCTTGTTCGTTAAAAATTCGAATTGAAAAAATTTGTTGTCAGTTTTTTTGATCTATCTATAAAAAACCCGTTAATGGATTCTTTTTTAAATTATATTAGTTTGGTATCACGTCACATAACATAACATCAATTTTAATTGAAGACGCCAGCATTACCAGTTTATGAAGTATTTTTTTCCAACTAAAATGTCTACTTTTTTTAAATTGCTATAGCAAAATAAAATGCAATAACTTAATTTTTAAAAAGTCCTTTTTGCATCTTTTTGTGTTATTATCAATATATGTAACAAAATTTATTTGAAGTCGATGATAGAGATATGGACGCCGAAAAAAGATTCTCGAACATATGAACTTACGTATACATTGGCACACACAGACATCTCCCTAAGAATCTTTGATTTAAATTCTAGAGGCCGAGAAATGTCAAAATTTTCAATTCGACAATGGGAAGTTAATGAAAAAAAAACAACAAATTTTCTGACAAAACTGAGTGTAACATTTTTATTAAAATTATTATATATGTACATATTATATTCTTGAAAAGGAAGACTAAAAGGTTAGGACCTTTTTTTATTGTAATATGGTGTTTCTTTTGGCGTTGTATAGAAACCATCTAGTTGGTTATTATTAAATCATAGGTTGTTTTGACGCTAACACCTGTATCATATCCCCGTGGAGTGAAATGGATAACTTTACGTTTGAAAAACGTTGACGAATATTAAGAACCTATTAACAAAGTGAACGCCGAGTCTACTCAATCAGTGTCTTTTTTGAAAGAAGAAAATAGTGTACAAAACCCATGGTCTTCATACTCATCAATCTAAGCAGCTCAATGTTTCAAGCTCTAGCCCGACAATATTCTACGCTAGGTCCAATTGTCTAAGCAATGAAAGACATCCATCCGCTTCGTTATCACTTTGCAGTTTCACCCTTGGAGCAGGTTGAATTTCATAAAGATTATATTCGCATTTTCATCTAGGACATCTGGAGCTCGGAAAGCCCTCACGTTATTGCAGTCACATGCAGTGATAGTTTGGTTTTATAAATTTGAGTTAATTATACTATATAATGAGACTGGGAACGATTTTGGCCAACTGTGGGTGTTACAGAGGCTAATCGATTTTTATGTACTGAAATTAAAGACATGGATTTGGGCCGCCTGTGGTTCATCCAGGACTTTATCGATTTTAAGTAGACGCAAACAAATATCGCCTTGGCTCTGTCAATGCCGGCCCAGGCATCTTTTATTATTTAAGCAAAAATATCACGGACACAATTTAATTTAACTGCATTTTTTAGAAGAATCTTGTATTTTGTCCGCCTTTGAGTAGTAAATATCTCATTGAACTCAGATTTTTCTTAAAAGTATATTCTTTCCATCGAAAACCTTACCCGCTTAAACCAAATTTAATAAAAATGCAGTAATTTTTTTTAAGAAAATTGTTTTGTCCTTCATTTATTACGTTCTATTTTATATTGATGTTCATTGTATTTACAATTTTATCTAATTCTTTGATGAAGTATTTTTATTTTTCAAGAGTATGCAAATAATTTTAAAACATAAAAAGGAAACATATTGCTCTAACATTAACTATAGGGTTGTATCCATCCAAGATTTTTTCTTGGATCATAACAGATGAATATTAAGATAGTTGTTTTTTTTTTTTTTTTATTTATATAATTAAAATTTTTCGTTTAAATAATGTTCTTAACATTTAATTAAATCTGATTTGCTAAATAATGTAAGTATATATATATATTCAACTATATCTTATAGGTACATATATTATAAACATTTAATTTTTTTTCTAAGGCCTTTAAAGTCAGATCAGATACAGTAAAGCTAGCATAATAATATTTTCTAATAATACTCGTAATAATAATTTCATGTTCGTGAAAATGAAAAAAAAATAAACAAATGAAAATAGAATATTTCGTTTAATTTTTGTTCGAATATTTTTATAGGTTTGTCTCCTAATTAGAAAATAATATCAGATTTTGACGTTTATACAACATGTTAACATTCTACTGGGCTACTAAATTTATCTTATATACAAGCTGTTTCGATTTCATTTATAGCTAAGATAATTGTTTCATATTTTTTTTTGAAATTATTGAATTTTTGAAAGTTTTTAACAAATATTTACATAAATTACAGTAAATGTTATCTGTATCTTTTGACAAGTTTTTATATTTAAAACTAATCGGGTTCATTACAAAAAATATATGATACATCTTTTTCTAGTTACAAATAAAAAAATATTATAATAATTAATTGAATTGTAGTAAGAAAAAAGAGGCTGAATTGCGACCCACACTGATAACTTCCCATCCCGTCTGTCAATTTGTCTTGCTTAAAAGGTTTGTAGGTTTTCGTGTTTTTTTAAAAAAGTTGTCAGTTGAATTATTCTAAACATTTAAAAATTACCAACAACATTTTGCATAAATGATGAAACAGTTTGATTTCGAAATATATTTTTGTAAAGGAGATTTTTAGTCGAGAACCAATTTTTACAAATTTTAGTAGCATTTCTTAAAAGTTTTTATATAAACAAATACAAATTTGATAAATAAAATTAATTTAAAGCCAATATCTCAAATTTTTAAAAAGATATCTGAATCGAAAATCAATTATTACCAAGTTTTAGTAATGTTTTTTTTAAGGGTTTTTATTTTTTGTAGAAAACTGTCAATTCGATTTTTCTCAAAATTTTACCAGATGTCAAAAACGTTATCTTTTTCGTTGCATAAATTTGTTGTGGAGATACAATTTTTTTTTGTTTATAAAATATTCGAGGTGACAGTAATTTTTTCAGTTTTTTTTTGATTTATAAAAAAAACCCTTAATTGGATTGTTTTCCAAAAATATACTTGTTTGGTATCACGTTACAGTATATAAAACAAAATTTAATTCAAGTCGCTAGCTTTATTGGTTCGTGAGATATTTTGGGTCAACCAAAATTTTCGCCTTTTGTTTAAATTGCTTTGGTATAAAAACCACCCACTCAATTTTTTTGAGAGTCCTTTCTGCATCTTTCTGCATTATGCAAAATTTATTTCGATATCTCTACTGGAACTTGACCTATGGACGACGAAAAAACTTCCCGAAAATACGAACGTACCTACAAACGCACAAACAGACATCTCTCTAATAAACTTTAATTTAGACTCTAGGGACCTTGAAACGTCAAGAAATGTCAAAATTTTCAATTTGACAAATTGGACCGATAACAATAACTTCCTATGGGAAGTTAATAATACCATACCATCCAGATGTTGTAAAAACATACTCGTTGCAGTTAATTTTAGACCACACCTTTTACAAAAACAATTTTGTCATCAGCAAAGTTTTAGCAGAATTGTAGATTAAGATAACTGAAACCAAATTAGTAAAACATAAAAGTAATATTAAAATAAGATTAAAATAACAACAACTTAGACTTAAAATATTTAGTAAAAAAAAAAAAAATAATAAAAGTATTGCATTTTTTAAAATGGATATTTTTTAAAAATTTAATTGACCTAGAGTTTGATGGAGAAAAATTAATGATGTAATATATACAAACTTGTCTTTTAATTACCGACAACATTTTAATCCTAAAGGTTCGTAATTTTGTAATTTTTTTTTAATTTACAATTTATTTATAATTTTTGACAATTTTGTTTTTTAATCTTAACCTAGATTCAAGTATGTTTTGTTTTGTAAAGCGTTCATAGTATACCAAAGCGTTTCTTTCTTCTTTCACTTTTGTTTTATTATTAAAAAATTTTAAACAAAAAAAATATTTAAATAAACAAATGTTAAAAGCAACATTTAAGTAATATATTTATTATAATAGTTCTTTGTTTTAGAAATTAAGAAAGATATGGTTCAAGCAAACATAGTTCTGATATCACAGTAATTAAAATGTCTGTGTGGTAGTACAGTTTTGAAATTTTATAAAAAAATATTTAACTACATTAAAATTGAATATACATCCATTATACAAACATGTTACAGTGCACAATCTTATCTATAGCAATTTTATTTTAAAAGGGATTTTTTTTTATCAAAATGATTTGATTTTTAAGAATAATTATTTTATTTAATAATTCACATTTATAATTTTTGTTTAAATTTTATCTTAGGGCAGATAACTCATAAAAAATTGATTTTCCAAAATATTTACAAATTTAAACAAGATTCTATAAAATAGGTGTGAAAGTAAGAGAAAATTAATAAATATACATACATATGTTAAATTTGGAATAACGCAAAATAATTTCTTAATTAGTTTTGAAGCCTTACATTATAGTATATACAATATTTATATAATAATTCTTTTTTAGTTATGAAACTATATCTAGTATTTGTGTATATTTTAATATTTTATTTTATTTTATTTTGCATTTATAATGAAATAGAAAACTACTGATTTGTTCCCAAAAACACTTTGTTTGTTTTTATATTCTAATAATAATTAATAATTTTCTATACATTGTGGTTTGAAGAACAATTTATCAAATGATACTTTATTCTTGTTTTTCCCAATTTTTTTCTTCAATAAATATGGGGAACTTTTTCCGAATAAAATATATTTTTGAGTGTGGCAAATAAACAAAAATTTGTATAAAAAGAGAAAATTACCTTGAGACTTGAAGATTAGCATTATGTATTTAAATTCAATAAATATGAATAAAGAATTTTCTGAAAAAAAAAACAATGCACTATGGCAACAAAAATAAAATGAATTATAACGATTTTATTGGCCTGAAACAATTTTAATGCGCATGTGCAATAAACATTCAGGCAAAATTGCAATTTTGAAATATTATTTATGAGCAATAGTGAACGATTGACACATTTTTGGATGAACTTAGATTGTCAACACATATTAAAGTAAAATCCTGATCGCACGAACTTCCTCTTGACTGCATTCAGTTACAGTATTTGACCATTTATAGCATTTTAAGGATATTGTAATTATTTTAAAAAGAAGGTAGGAAACATACTCAAGTTGGTTGATTTTTTTGGGTGTACATTAATCGAGCAAGCCCAGAATCAAATGCACGATAAGGTTTAGAAACAAATTTAAATATAATGTTTTGCAACAAGAGTTATGATTTTAAATACACCCTTATTTTGATAGCTGAAAGGAAAGACAAACAAGAACTTCGTCATCACTAAAAATGGAACGATGCACACCTTAATAAGGCAAAAATGTTGAAAATTTTGCGTAACAGTTCGCTGTTCCGCAAGAAGAGTTTAGTGACCTAGTTTTTTCTGGAAAAGATGATCACAATTGGCCAACGAGATCTTTTGGTTTAATACTTTCGGCTTTTTTCACGTGACGGATAAGACCTTTGCAAAATCCCCGCAATCGATTCAAGAATCAATGATGGAATTCGTAAAGTTATCGAGTATATATCTACGGCCGCAGATATGGAAACTAGTCATAGAAAATTTAATGAATTTCATCAGATATTTGACTGATATTATTTTTCATTACTAATTCATATCTTTCTTTTCACAATTAAATAAATATTTAAGTATTAATTTGGAAAAGTATAAGTTTTTTATAAAAATAAAAATGAAATGAAATGAGGAAAAACTTTTTTTTTAATTTTATACAAGAAATTACATATTAAATCGTATGGGGTGTGTTCAGAAATATTAGAACTTACAGATTTGATCTTGTTGAAAAGAACTTCTTCTTTATTAAAATTTTAACAACAAACAATAATGCAATCAAAATCTAAGCCAACGATAAGCTTGCATTTTAAGTTTATGCGATTCAGTATTGTAATTTATTCAGTTGTCTGTTCTTTCTGTGAAATTTAGAAGGCTCTTTTTGAACAAATAATTTCTATTTGTTCAACAAACAAAAATATATTTTTTTTAAAATACAAAAGCTATCAAAACAAAAAAATTAAATTAACATATACTATTTACTTAAACTAACTATGCAGAGTTAATATCATTAAGCGTTTGAAATATACCTTAAATCGTTGTTTATTTATTTTGTTCCTCCTTAAAATTAACTATTTTAACTTAAAAAATATTGTATATATAATTTACATTAAATCCACTTGTTCTTCTTCGATATTGACGAGCGGAGCCTGCGGCCCCACATTAGGTTGTATCATACAATTGTGCCTTGTAGATGTTGCGGCGACGGTGCCATTGATTGTAATTGCTCCTGTTGATATTGATAGGCGGAGCTGCTGCCCAAATCTGCAGTATTCATGCACAGTGATGATCCACCGAACGATGAGCCGCCCAGAGTTGATGGATTTATGCCGCCAGTTAATGGCAGACCTAGCACTTGAGTTGGCTCTTCTGGAGGTGTGACCTGCAAGGATATTTGATTCTTTTCGATATAAGTTGAATATTTATGCAAGTTCGCCAATAAAATGGGATGAAATGATGACGCCAGAACTTTGCAGGGATAATTAATTTTACCTCGAGTCCAATACTGCCATTGAGAGCGATCTTGATGGGATTTGAGTGATTCGTTGCTTGCATCAGCGTAGTAAAATGGCTGATTCCGATTTCTTCCAACGATGATTTTCGTCGACCACTTACTCCGACATTGGGCAGTCCCTGTCGCAGGGAACTCGATCGACGTAGCAGAATATCATTTTCAATCTGAAACACGGAATGGTATTGCATGTTAGTATCTGGGTCCTTCTTACCACAACAATTTATCCAAACAAATCGATCATTTTATGTATGGTGAGTGCATGGTGATCAAAAGGAATAATTTATTATAAAATTTAGTAATATTTCAATTGTTGAATTTTTGGATTTTTGTTTTAATATTTGAATATTTGATTAGTGATTAAAAATAAACATTTAGTGAGACGACATTGAAATGGAGAAAAAAAAAAGAAACGGAAAAGAAAAAAATTGTAGCCAACCCGTAAGGAATTGCTGCGTCCACGAGCTGAGCCCACCACTGTCGGACTGTCGGGTAGAGAAAGAGAATTGGATTTAATTGCGTGAATTGGTGGTGTGCAGCGGGGTGATGCATACCCAGCCAAAGTCTGGACACTTTGCATTTGCATTGGATTCATGCTCATGCCGGAACCGCGTCTTGATCCAGCACCACCTACACCTGGTCCACAGGCAGCTCCGATATTAATATTCGAACAGAATGATATGTTTGACTTCCGGCGTGAATTGTGACGTTCGAATGTTTTTTGCGCCGAAAATGGTGATGGTCGAACTAAGTAGCTGAAAAATATTTAAAACAAAGCCGTGTTAGTCTTGAAAACACATTTTCTGTTTTATTAAAAAAGACTTTAAAAGGGTTTAACTGTTAAGCGGTTTTAAGGTGTAAGGATAAAATTATTTTCGTTTTTTTTTATAAATTTGAAAATAAGCTACATGGCAAGTTTCTATTGAGATTGTTAATTTGAAAAATGTTAAATGCTTATTGCAATCAAATGTTTTGTGTGTGTGTGTCTTGTCTTAAACCAAAGAGCTGAGGTACAAACTATGTGGAATATGACTTTTTAATATCGCCGGTGTTTCTAATTAAGTTAACATAAAAAATGCAAATTTGTACTGCTTTCTCTTGTGGATGAAGTTGTATTTCTTAAAAACTAAACCTCACCTGAACAAAACAAACAATTTTACAATTTGCTAAAGCAGTCATTAAGCTATCTAAATTTATAAGTTGTTGCCTACTGACGATACTTTGTCATTGAGAGGTAATATGTTTGAAATCGGTCTTTGTTCCACAACTAGAGGGTAATGAAATTAACTGATTTGAGGGGCTATCATTTTGAAAGTTCAAAATTGCTAAGAAATATTTGGAAAACATTTTACCATAATAAAGATTTTTATTATTTATGTTAGTATTGGATTTCCAATTTTTTGTAAGAATTAAATATTATTTTTTAAAATAATAAAAATATTTGACATCCTTAACTATTTATACCTTAAGGTTTCTAAGCAACAAGTTAAGACTAGTTAGTTATTTTTGCAATGGTGAAAAGAAACAGTCACACTTTTCAACATGTGTAGCTTTTTCAAACATATAAGCTTATAAGCTTTTCAAAACTTTATTTTTAAGGTATCTATTTGGGAGTCTATACACGACTTACGTTTTTTTCGAAAGCTGGAATGTTTATTTTTTGGAATTGTATCTATGAATGATCATGTGTTTAAATGAGTTATCAAGAAAATTAAATGTATATAATTAACTTTGTTATTTTTTAAGAAAAAATCTCTTTTACTAAATCCGTTAAAATATTTTATTTTTTTTTTTGTAAAAAAAGTGCGCAAAAGCATTTAAGTGCAGTATGGGCTTGGGCTTCAAGTTAAATATAGGTAAATTTAAAAACTGTGCAAGTATTTAAAACTTTGTGTTATCTAAAGTTTAAAGTATTGTAGTGAAAAACAAAATTAACTTTTTATATTTATATTTATTATTTTTAAATTTAGATTTGATTTAATTTGTAGTGAGGATGAATATATTTGATTTGAAGCTCTATCGCCTGCTAAATGAATTTTGTGATTCTTTTCCGAAGAGTAGAAATAAAAACAATATATTGAGAAAGGAAATTTTTTATATGTTAACCTTTCATTAGATATCTATTTGAATTGTTGGAAAATTTTAATGGTATCTAACCATTTGCTTATTTGAATGCATTATTTTCATTACATTTCCAAATTTGGAGTTTTTTGCTAGCAATAACATGAAAAATTAATGCGAACATTTCTGAGACAAGGCTTTTCAGAAAGAAGCCAATCTTTTATGAGTTGAATGAAGACTAGAACTAGATTGCAAAAGTAATAGAATAGAATACAAAAGACTTCAATTGAATGCAATGTTTTCAAAAGAAATCAATGGCTGGAAATTGAATTCTTTTTCATTAGAAATATAAGGACTTATTTAATCTTTAAATCTTTATTTCTCTATGCCATTGCTACGGTTTGGCGTGGTGGTTTAAATTTCAAGCCTAGTTAAACAAAAAATAGCAGTGCTGATCATTTCTTGAATGACTTATGCGTTTCACTATTTTACAACTAATTTAACCTAAATCGTTAAATTAAGAAGCAATTGGGTTTTTAAAACGCTGTCTTCTTTCGTTTTAAATTGACTACAAATGATCAAATCCTTAAGCAATGTGGAAGTATTATAATAATATCATTATGGCAACTGTAAGTTTTTGTTTTAATGATTTTTTATGGCAACTGAATCACTGCAGACTTTCGATGATTTTGTATTGGATGAAAATTTAGCCAAGGGTACCTACTTGTTTTCAGGACTGACCAACACTTTTATGTTTCAGATTATAAAACAGCTCTTGAGGTTGGAGTGTTGTAGTAGGAAAAAATACTTGGTATATAAAAACGTTTTTTTTTATTGTAAATGGAAGACGCGTTCTTAGGTATTCTTGTTGAAAGGGGTATAGTTGATAGTAAGCCTAGCATACATTAGGTATACATTATGTTGGTTTAATATTCTCAAAGGATCTAAAAGAAATTATATTTTGACACAAACTTACATGATATCTCCTTCCTCTAACTTAAGATCACAGCTTGGGTTAATAATCACATACGATAGATGATTTCGCTTCTCGCTGACATCGTCATAATCAATGGTCGGTAAGTTAAGTGATTCCATTCGGCTACGAACCAAATTGGCTATTTCGGCTCGTTCGATTTGTTGAGCATGGTTGTCTCTGGCCTCATCGGCTAGATTGATTGAGTACTGGAAAAACATAGAAGACTGGTTTACGATTAGATTGTTTAAAGAGTGCTACAGTGTTTTTACGGTGATTTTTGGTTGAAGGTTGAACGAAGGGATATTCAAGTTTTATGGGGAAAAACGAACAAAACAAAAAACAACGACATCTATGAGTGGGATAGAGCGCAAGGTATCAAGCCGGATGAGGTAGAAAGGAAGGACAGGTAGACGAAAACTATACTCAGGTCAGTGAAGGGATATAGCCAGGCAACAAAAGAAAGCAAGGGGTTAGTAATTTAGTTGTTATAATAATATTCAAGCAATAATTCCATCTAAGGAAGTCCTTGTACAGTTTTTTAAGCAATTTTAGATTAGTTTCTTTTTTTTCATTTCAATATTAAGTTTTCAACCTGATGTGCGATATTTTTCAGCCAAACTACTTTCGTGTTCGGAAAACATTTTCAAAATTAAATAAAAAACAACTCGCATTCTTTTGCTATATTCGGTGCCGGAAGTGTATTTTTTTTACTTTTGAATTTTTATTTCAACAATAAGTTCAATATTCAATCAAAATGCAGTTATGTATATTACCTGATTTACCTTGGTACTTTTGGCAGCATTCGCTTTACCTACCTTTGAGTAAGCAATCTGGAGGTCACTACTGTATTTGACATATGACTGAGTTGGGGGGTAGAAGTTTTTGTTTTTGTTAAATAGAAAATTGCAATAGAAGAAAGGGAATATTAATTTAAATTTTTCGTTTTGTTTTGAAGTATTCAATTTTGTTGTGCATTTCTTTGGAATGAAATGTGCTTATAGTTTTTGGTGAGAGAAAAATGTCAATTATTGATACTTTTTATTCAAGACATTTTGTTGGGTGAGTAACTATTTACGTGTGTATCAGAAACTATACTTTGTTTGTTGGTAGTGATAAAGTGTTCTAAGTTATTTAACAATGGTGCAAAACATAGTAATTTTAGTTTTTATCCTATGTATTTGTTGTTCGATTTCAAAATTATGTAAATTTTATTTATTAATTCAGGTTAAATTACAAGATTTTGATAAATTTTGGAAAATTATTTGATTTTACTCTCGATTAAAAAAGATCTAATTTCATTTTTTTAAAAATATCGAATTCATTACATTACATAAGTTCGTATTAAGAAATTTTTATTTTTTTAATGATCGTGATTTTAATTATTTAAATTATTTCCAATATTTTACTGATGAATTCAAAAATCATGTAAATGAATATTAGTATGGAAAGTACTTTTCAGGTTTTTTTTTGCAAAAAACCACCGATCTAATAGTCCTATTAATAAATTTTCAATTCTCACATATGCATACGTTGAATTTAATTAACATAAGACCGATACTTTGGAGATTTGCGACTTAATATTATTTATGGTTAATAAATGATGCAAGGTAAACAATTAGTAATTTTTAATAATTTAAACAACCAAATTGCGTTTAAATTGCTAGTCTAAGCAGTTTATTTTTAGACTGATTCTGTTAAAGATGCGACGCAAATTGTGATTAAATTAAATTTTAATAATTAATGAGTTTTCAAACGTATAAAAGACACACAAAGTGGGACTTTTTTAAAGAAAACCATTCAAATAAAGAACAGTACTTTAATTTTTGCTTTACAAGTACTCAGAAATAAATTATTATTAATATTTTGGAGCGATTTTTGTGAATAATTGTATTAACTCCTCATAGCAAGTTATTGTAATCTGTCCGATTCTTCAAATTGGAAATGTTGACATTTCTTGACGTTTTAAGATCCCTAGAATTTGAATCAAAGATTTTTTTGTCGTCCATATCTCAAGAACCAGAAGAGATATCGCCTTCAAATAAATTTTGTTGTACAAATAATAACAAAGAAAAATGCAAAAAGGACTTTCAAAAATTTTAATAAAAATCCAACTGCTACTTTTTTCATGAAAAATAAAATTTTCACAAAATTGGTAAAATTGATGTTCGATCCTTGATATCTCGTTAAAAAATGAAGTTATTCTTATTATGAAAAATGTTGTTGTTTACCTAAGATACCTAATAGTATTTCAAAAATCCAATCTGTTTTTATTTATATAAGAAATAAAAATTGGTTTTCGACTAAGAACCCCATTAACAACAGATTTTGAAACCATACTTAATTATTCATTAGACATAATGTTATTGCTTACTTTTAGTTGATTCTTTAGAAAATTGACACTTATTTTTTTTTACAAAACACGAAAACCTACAAAAACAACAAAAGACTGATAAGAAATGGTTTCCACTCAAGTATTAGGAGAAAAATGAAAGATATTGGCTTCAATTTGGTTTTCTCACAAATAATGTCGTTTTTAATATTTTATTAAAGTCTTAGAAAAATCGACAGACGGGCACGGTAGGGAAGTTATCAACGTGGGTCGCATCCCACGCCCATTTCTCGATATTTTAAAAACCTCCAATATAACATGAATAATTTATAATAACTTAAGTAAAACATGGAACGTCTTTTTATACGCTAAAAAAATTATTTTTTATTTGCGAAAACAACAAATGTCTAGGGTTTGTGAAACTGAGACAAAATGACTTCCGAAATGAGGCGGGCCTGTCTCATAGGTCAAGATTTCAGGATTTATTGGGGCTCATTATAGTATCCGATTGAAACGGATTTTTTCCAAAATTTAAGAATAATAGAATGTCAAGAAATATCACTTTAATTTTTCCTTTTCAACTGTTTGATGAGGTGTAAGCCATTTACGAGAAATTTGTGTCATTAAAATGAAAAATATAAAAAATGTTTGTATGAGTTGGAGAAAGTTCGTTCCGATTAGATACTTAGCACTGATTATGTTTTTTAAATGTTTTTAATGACAAATCAAATAAAGCTTCTGAAAGACATTCAATCCAAAAATGATACCAATATCAAAATATGCGAGACCCGAGCGACTCTGACTATTTTCGAGTTTCAAAACTTCCATCGGATTCATATTATCCTTTTCATGTGAATGTGTGAATCCATCTTTGGGTCTTGAAATTACAACAATTCGTTATAAATGGCCCTAGAGAAAAAAGTGTAACTTCTTTAATGACAAGATCTCGGTAGCCAATTTAGAACGCTTATTATTGAGAAAATCACACGGTTATGAAACTTTTCTGGCAAAAAAAAAGACAGCAAAATGTTAATTTTTGTTGTTGTGAGTTTTAACAATTTCAATGTAATGTTAAGGAGTTTATCATTTAAATTTTATTAATTAGTTTGCACTCATCAGATGTCAAAATATGACCCTACTACTAAGTTCAACTAAGAAAACGAAGTTGGTGTAAGCCAGTAGCGCATTTTATTTCTATACGAATGGTGATTATCAATAAAGAATATAAGCTTAAAGTTAAGCCTTCTTTCTTGGAAGTGTAAGATACTATTGCATAACATAAAACATGTAAATGTATCTCTAATGAAAACAAAACCACCTTATTTGCATAAATATATTTTTTTTCTTTCATTAATTTGAATTTATTCAAATTCAATAAGCTTCAGAAATACAGAAGGCAAATAAAAAACTTTTAGTAATTTTCCTTGGCATAGTAAAATCAGCTTAACATAAATATCCAAAACATCCAGGTTTACATATGTATGTCTTTGATCTCAATTTTTCAAAATCGAGTTTTACTGCCCTATATTGGTATAATAAATTACATAGTTTGAAACAGTTTGAATTTGTTATTTTACAAATGAACTACTAACCTTGTAAACAAAGAAAAATATACGTTGATTTGTCATCAAAATAAATTTAAATAAACAATTTTAAAAGCTTTTTTGAAAACACACAAAGCTTATCATGTGTGAAAATGTAAACATTATTTTGAATAAACATAACATTCATAAAGTTGTTTATGTTTGTTTTTCGTAAATTTTTTTTAAATTCTAATATCAAGTTTTGTGTATGTTTTTGAATAAAATTACTCATTCGGGAATTACCCTTTTGGTCTAGACCAGTTTGCAGTAAATATAAATTAAAATAACGATTTATCTCTGGTTGATGACTTATTTTAATAAAATAGAAAAAAACTTGTTAACTTAATTGTTATCTAGTAGAATTCGAACTTTGATAAATCAGCTTAATCAAATCCAATGTGTTTTTCTTCATTTATATTGAGCCGTTGTTTTTGCACCTATATTTTGTTAATGCATTTCGAACTGTCTTAGGTGTTTGAAGTAGTTTTTGCTTGCTTATTCCAAAATTTTTAACCAAAACACCCTAGATTTAAATGTGCCTACTGTCTATTAAAAATTTATAAGAAATCATGGAACTTCAAACAAAAGTTTAAACACCCAAATAAATAATAAGATTAAAAAAGATATTAATTTTAAATTCAATAAAAATATTCCGTCACACCATTCAAATCTTTAAACAATAAGCAGAATAATTGAGCTATTGCATTTGGTTCTTAGTTGCTGACAAATGACGTAATAATTTTAAACATTGTTTCATTGAAAATGAATTAACGTCAGTTAAACAAATGTTTATTTGTTAAGGAAATATAATATCACTACCTATGCAGTAACTAATTATGGACCCTATGTTATGGATCTATATATATATAATGTATTTGAAAAGATAATAAGAAAAAAAATTGGCTATAAAACTTGAATTGATACTTTGTTTTCGAGAATTTTTAAGATTATTTTGTGTTTTGATTAATAACTTACTAATTAACCGTAGCCGCCGAAAACAATCTATACAATTTATCACGTTAGACACAAATATTGTTAGATATTTATTATGTAGTTATATATGTACATTCTTTTACCTATATGTAGAAAGGGTGTCCCGACAAATTTTTGTATGGATTTTCCGAACAAAAGACCTCTCAAAACCTGCGTAATTGGACTTAGATTACAAAAACATATACAAAAAAATATTAAAATTTGTCTAGGGGGTTGTACCGACCCTCAAAATTTTGACAAATTGATATTTTTATGCTTTTTTTCCCTTCCTAAATTTCGGTTCCTGAGCTACTACTTATTGTAAAATATTAACTTTTTGATCTTATTAGGTATAGAACATATTTGACGTTTTGATTTGCATGCAACAATACGTTTCCAGCGGTTTCAAAATTATTAGGTTTTAAGCTAAAAATACCCCCAATAGGTGACCAAAATTGATTTTTTTAATTTTTTTAATTATCATCATTTTCCTGGAACTTAAAACCACTGCTCTATAAATCTGACACAATTTGAATTAAAGTTTCTATACGTATCCGATTTTGAAGAAAAATGTGTTTATAAATTTGAGGCCTACCTGCACAAATGACTTAATTTATTGATGTCCTTTAAGAATATGGGTTTTTACCTGTTTCCTACCTGTAAAATACACAACTCAATCCGGTAATAAAGTCGGATTTAAAACTGAAGGCTGTTTTCTACCTGACAAATATCTACTAAATGGGTTGTTGAACTCCATAATTTTTAGACCTGTTCTTATACAAAAGCCACACTTTGAAGTCCTTAGTATTCATTCGAGATCCTCAACAGGTTGTGTAAAGTGCGTTGTAACAGTTTTAAAAGCAATTTTTGTGATTTTTTTAAAATAATGAGTTCAAGACGTAGTGGGACTACTTGTGCTATATTGGGATCATACAAAAAACTTGACGATCGGCAGCTACCAACTACAAGAGATGTCATTAAATTCATTTTGTTTGTAAGGAACGAACTAAAACTTAAATTCAACGGAAAGGATCCTTCCCATTCAGAAATATATGCGATTGTTTTTGAAGAAATCGACAATATTTGGGCTAAAGCTTCGATTCCAATTGTAACTAAGGAAAGAGTTATTCAATTACTGGAATCCTGTTTCAAAAGGTACAATATTGTGAAGCGATACCCCAAAAGCAAACAAAATGCTAGTTTCGAAAACAAACTGAAGTGTTTTTTAGAGTCATCTGAGAAGCTTTTCGACGTTGCTGCTTGTAAATGCACTTCATTTGAAACTTGTTCGTGTTGAAAACCAAAGAAAGCTCCCATCCATGAGAGAAGTTTTTTGTTGGATCAAAGAAATTAAAGGAAAATGGTTATAAGCGGGGTTGACAAGAAAGAAACAAATATCTTGAAGAAACGACAGCAGAGGCAAATTGAAGACTCAAAGAGGGAAGCAAAAAAATGGTCTACGCAGGAAATGGATATTGTCTCAGGAAACTGCAATGAAGAGTTGGTGCGTGAATCTTCCCCAGAAACACATTCGGTAACAGAGGCATCCCCAACAAACCCCTTTTAAAAAAAAGGGGTTTGTTGACTTCAAAAGCTTATCGCAATAGATTGATGTTGCCAACAGTTGCCAAGGTATGTGACAAAAATAAGATCCACCGAGCTGTATCGAAATCACGTAAAGAAGTTTTAGAAGATATTGGAGGTATTGCTATAAAAAGCATTTACTTTGATGGAAGAAAGGACAAGACCCTGATAAATGAGAAAATAGGGTCGCGTTATCACCGTAAAGAAATTTTTGAAGAGCACATCTCAATTTTGGCAGAACCTGGATCAATTTACTTGGGACACACAACACCAGGTCGTGGCACTGCAAAATGGATTTTTACTTCCATCACAAACTTTTTAGAGAGTGAAGGTTGGAATTTAGATGACGTGCTTTGCATTGGATGTGAAGGAACTGCAACTAACACTGGTTGGAAGGGAGGCGTCATTCAATATTTAGAGGAGTTCTTGAAGAGACCGCTGCAATGGTTACCTCTTCTTCATTTATTCTTGACATTAGATGGTTGCACTTCGGGTCCTAGAGAATATTCTGGACCTATTGGGAAACAATAAGCTGATTGCGAAAGTAAAACCACCGTGAGCTTTTGTGCAGTGGCTGGTAATATGCCTGACTTGCCGAAAAATGTGGTTGATGAACTTAGTACGGATCAAAAATATCTTTATCAGATATGTCAAGCTGTATCTACTGGTTTCTGTTCTCCTGAGCTGGCAAACCGTCAACCTGGAAAAATGGCGCACTCGAGATGGCTTACTTCAGCTAATCGCATACTGAGACTTTAAGTTAGTACTCTTTTACTCTTCGTCCATCAAAGAATTTGCTATTGCTTGTCAACTACGTCGTCAAAGTATACGCTCCAATTTGGTTCCGAATCAAGCGACAGGCGTCTTTTAAGGATGGAGCCAAACATATTTTCCAATTAATTATGTACTCTCGATATTTACCCGAAAATTTGAGATGTGTTGTGGATTCTGTTATAGAAAGAAATGCTTATTTTGCACATCCAGAAAACCTGCTTATCAGTATGTTGTTTGATGAAAGGGACCACATTCGGGAGCTGACATTGGGAAGAATAAAAAAAGCTAGAGAAGTTGAAAATATCAACAAACGCAGGATAATATAAACCACCAAAGATCAACTTCTCTGCTAAAGATTATAGCGAAATTATTTTGTGGAACGAATTACAGGTAACATCACCCCCGGTTCTTCGACATATTTCATTTGCAGACCTTCACATCATGGCAAAAGATAAGAGCTTGGAAATTGTTGACTTTCCCTGTCACACCCAATCTGTGGAAAGATGTGTTAAACTGGTAACAGAGGCATCACA
The DNA here is from genome assembly GCA_951509635.1 of Eupeodes luniger. Taxonomy (NCBI): domain Eukaryota; kingdom Metazoa; phylum Arthropoda; class Insecta; order Diptera; family Syrphidae; genus Eupeodes; species Eupeodes luniger. The sequence goes on along the minus strand of OX608075.1, from coordinate 74,096,616 downwards.
GAGTGTAACTGACCCTACTTCTAGAGATGGCTTTATTAAAAACAAGTTGAAATCTCGTGCAGAAATGCCAAATTTTGGACACAAAAATAAGTTTAAATTCTAAGGTTATGTCATTAATTAAAAATTATTTCTTGCTTATTTTGTTTTTATCTGATTTGTTTAAATAATATTAATAATCAAATACGTTTAAAACTTAATTTTTTAAAAGTTTTATTCAAACGGTTAAAGTATGTAAAAACATGAAATTTAAAAATCTTCAAGGCCCGGTACTACCCCCAAGATCACATGTTCTTTCAGTTTTTTTGACGTTTTCTTTATCTGTGTAAAATTACGCAAATTTTGATACAACTTTTGATAGTGTAGCTCGAAACAAAAATGTTCTCATACATCGACGGGACACCCGCGGGCGGGTTACATTACCCTTCATTAGCGTAGTTTTAAATTTGACGACTAGCTATGTTGAAATATTTAACAGTGTTAAGGTAATTCAAATGTAAACAGACCAATCAATAATTAAATAAAATCAAACTTATAGAGAACTTTAATAACCTATATTAACACGAAGTTAAGTATATTTGTTCTATTTAACTAAGACAAGATGTTTCAAATAAATTATTATACATTAATAATAGCAAAGATAATTACCAAGCACTCATATTAAAATTGTTTGATTCGTAAATAATTAGGATCGTAACACCCAACAAGCATTAACCAAAACTAAATACTGGAAATTGATCCTACTATCAATTTAATATTTTTGTGTTGACATAAGTTTTAAAAAAGCTTTGGATTCAATATTCATAACGGTTTTTGATAATATTTTTCTATCGATATCTACTTTTAGATGTTTTATCAACTGAAACAATTTGTTTTGCTTGGTTTCTGGTTGTTGCATACTTTAAGTTGCAAAGAGAAAATTAGCGGTTTGAAAACTATATAGTAACCTTCATGAAACTATCTTTATTAATATTCAAAACTTTTGTTTATGTATTCAGAAAATGCTATGGTTTAAAGGGAAATACGTTAGCCTTTAAATTTGTTAGGATAAACTGCAATATCATACCCTTTTTGCTTGTACCACTTGCTGTACATATTTTTTTTTTAACACTTTACAAAATTTTTCAAAATCGATGATAAGAGAGATGTCTGTGAGTGCGTGTGTATCTAAGTTGGTACGTTTAGTACACCTTTTTTTGTAAGCCATATCACAAGAACCCGCAATGATGTCGACTTCGAACAGATTTTGTTTTATAGGTAATAATATTAAGATGTGCAAAAAGGACTGTCAGAGAACTTTGGACAGATATATGTATTTTGACTTGAATATCTGAAAACGAATGAAGACTTTAAATCTATATCATCTTATGAAAAAATTGTTGATTTATAAATAAAAAAAGAGTCTGGGATGGGACCCACCCTGATCTTTCGATTTGTCTTGCTTCAAACTTTAACAAAATATTCAGAAGAATATTTAATGAAAAAACTGACTGTTGGATTTTTATATGAATTTTACTGAATGTCGAAAAAAAAAAATCTATATGATGAAACTAAACTGGTTCGAAGCCAATATCTTTAATTTTTGAAATGATATTTAAGTCGAAAATCATTATTATTATTTATTAAACTATACATAAATGTACAAAACAATACTTAAAAGCTAATATAGCTACCAGGGCTTCTAGCTGAAATGATTAAAGCAGTATTTTGGATGCTATGATGTTTTTAATTGCCAGCTGTAAGGGGCGGTCGGAGCAAGTAAGAGTAATAGGTCTGACTTACTCCGACCGCCCCTGCAGAGATTTTTAATAAATAAGGGTTAAATATTCCTACAAAGATTCAAAAGTTTTAAAATTTTGAAAATATTTTGTATGTTTTGTTCGGAAGGAATCAAAATAGATTTTTTAGATTATTGTTAAAAAGTTTATTACAAATTTCATTGATTTTCGGTCAGTCTGTAGTTAAATGATTGATGGTCAGCTGGATATGGAGTTGGTAGAGGTAGCAAATGGGTGAGGAGTCTTTGTTAAGTAGGTGACTGTGGGTGAGCTGGGTGTGTCCAATCCTCAACCTGGTGAAGCATTTGTTCATGATTGCAGGCGTAGAGGTGGGGTAGATAACTGGGTTGCAATTTTGGTGATATGACGAGATGATAACCAGACCAATCTATTATTTTTTGATTATGTAAAATGGAGCAAGTTAATTTTAAAATATCGTTTTTGGTAGGTTGGTATTTAGATATTGTTAAGTTGCTGTTCCTAGCGGTTATTTTGGCTTCATTGTCTGCGGGTTCATTGCCTACTACACCGATGTGACCTGGCACCCAAAAAATCTTTATTGCTTCTCCAAGTTTAATGACGTTATCTCTGATTTTGCCGATGTAGGATGATCGATTGTTGACGTTTTCGATGGTGGCTAAAGTTGAAAGACTGTCCGTGCATGTCACTGTTTTTTTCTTCGATTTGCAGGCGAATTGTGTGGCTTTTAAAACCGCTAAGGCTTCGACTGAGAATACAGAGATGGTGAAATGTAAATGGTGGTAGCTTTTCTGAAGAAATTATATTGTTTGAGTCAACGATTGCGAAAGAGGTACCTTCCTCACACTAAGAACCATCGGTAAAGAGGATATTCCAATTGTTACTGATGAAAGGATTTATTAATTCATGAAAATGCTGAAGATATTTTTAACTCTTTCGGAGTTGAATCTTTTTTAAATCGAGCGAGTATTGATGGATTCCTTCGGGCATAGCCAAGAAGGGTTACACTCGACATCTTTTTTTTTTTTTAAAGAAAAGGACGTACGAACGAACATACACTACACATACATACATACATATCTCTAAAACTCTTTTATTTAGATTCTAGGGACATTGAAAAGTCAAGAAATGTACAAATTTTCAATTCGACAAATCGGACAGGTTACAATAACTTCCTTTTGGAAATTAATAAATAAGGTGGCGCAACAGTCCATAGAAAATCAGGGCCTATTGGTTTACAAACCTCAACCATTTCTGTGTGCAAGTTATCTCATGGATGGAAGGGACCTACAATTTATATGCCAAATCCGAACAGATAATTTGAGAAAGCACTTTTCATGACAAGAATTGCTCTTGGAGGATTGGTCAATTCCTAATAAGAGGACTTTTAAGGTGCCACAGGCAGGGACCGCTACCGTGACAGTCCTACGCGCTAGCCATCACTCCACGGATATACATATAATATTTTAAAATAAAAAACACATCTGACATTTTTTTTAAACACAAATTAAGTCCTATCAAATGGAAGTTATCAGCGTGAGTCGCATCCCAGCTTTTTTTAAAATTAGTTAGTTTTTTTTAGCATTTATATAAAAAATAAAAGAGTTTTGTATGAAAATTCTTTTGAATTTAAGCTACCTGAAATTAAGGTCCCTTTCATTTGAGGAGCAGATTCATAAATTTCAACTCCAGAAATTTGTGTCGCATGGTTTTTAATTATTTAATTTTTCGTTGAGACGAGTCCAAAGTTAAGAGAAAGAATGTTAAATAATTTTGGTCTGATCGTAGCTTTGTTCATACTTTTAAAATCAAAAAACTTCGTTGCTACAAGAGTTAATTTGCTATTCAAAATTTCATAAGAAAATATTAATTTGTTATAACCCAAAGTTATAGCTTTTTAAATGCTTATGTTGCCAACAATCTTCTATGATCTTTTTGTATTCCAATTCTATGTTTTTTAAGTAAACTACTGGTTCGCTGCATCAAATGAACAAAAATATTTTTGTCAAACATTTTGGAGTTAGAAGGGTTTCTAAAATATTCAAGGTTCTGTTAAGAATATCAAGCTCAAAAGTGATTTTACCTACATAGGTAATCCAAAAAAGTGGTAAATTACAAAATTTTGTTTAGAGGAATTTTTTATCATCTTAAACCAGATAAAAACTACAAATTAATTAGCATTTAAAATATGATTAAAGCCTTTTTTTAACGGTCATAACTTAGACAAAATAAGGGAGTTTACAAAAATATGTTTTTGATTTTTTACACACAAAGCTTGTTTCTATAGTAGTACCCGTGGCATATGTGGTTTGGTTAGTGCGTGTTAGTGAGTTGCACTGTCATGCCAGAGGTCTTGGGTTCAAACCCTGCCTGTGTCATCTTAAGGTTTTTTTTTTTCACGGGTACTGCCTCTTGCGAGGAATAGACAATCCGCCAAGAGTAATTCTTGTCATGAAAAGTGATTTCTCAAATTAGCTGTTCGGATTCGGCTTAAAACTGTAGGTCCCCTCCATCCCTGGCAACATTACTCGCGCACAGGAATGGTTGGGAGTTGTAAGTCACTAAAGTTTGTTTCTTGAATCTTAAATCAAGTATAAAAATTGTAGCTCTTAATTTCCTATATTTTTTTGACTTTATAGTTTTTTCTTTAAATGTTATGTTTATCACGCTATAGTGCGTATAACAAATAGTATGAGCCTATTTTTATTTGGCTTTTTTTGAATTATCTCACACAATTCACTAAGGATTTTCTTTTATTCAAATCAAAGCCAACATTACAAAATTATTGTTATAATTAAAATTTTCATTTTTTGTTTTCATAATGCACATCAGCACCTCTTCTAATCTGACTCCTTATCATACGGCAAAGATTCATTAGTTTTCCTCCAGAAATTAAGTTGGTTTCAAGAAACACCTTCATAATATTCTATCACACACTCTAGAAATCTTGACAAATTAAATGGCACCACTTGCCACTTCAATTTATTCGCATTAAATCAAATTACATACCTACACACACAACAAGGATTATGCTCTTGATATTTTAGCATACACTGCACACGGAAAAAGGTTCAGTTGCTGTTCCTGATGGGGAATACCCTCAATATACATACATACATACCTACATACTACAATCTCACTTAAGGAGTCTGGAATTGGTAAGGAAGATAACTTTCTAGAAATTCTACAAAGTAAATCTAAGAGCGACAAGTTAATTACTACCATACAACCTGGTGGAACAATCAGCTAAACACCCATAAGAAATCAAGCAACAAAACGAATGGCACTCCATGCTCTTTCCTTTTGAAGCCCTCAAAATTGATTAAGCAGAAAAAGACACATTCCAAACCACTCATTAAGGTCCTTATTTAGTATTCATCAAGCAGAAAGCATTCGGCAAGGACCTAAAACTGTTTCGTTGTTTTATTTTCAGAGAATATAGGTATCTGAAAATCTACGACCAAGTTGGAAAACTGAACTGAGTCAGTGAGAAATGGTAGTTAAAATAGTGTGCTGCATTATGCACTCTTCCATGGGTGGTTTGGTTTACATACTTTATAAAAAGTAAATATAGAAAGGTCGGAAAACCATACAATTCTGAAAACACAGGAACTTATAAATTAAAAAGAGTGATGTGAATGGTGTTTTATTCGTATTCAAAAAGTCTTACTTTGCGGGTGTGGAGTGTCCTGCAAACATAATGCAAATTTTCAAATACGGGTAAGATATTTTCATGGGGGGATTTTTAAAAATTCCAAACTTGTTTTGAAGTAACCCAATAAGTACCTCTCCCTATATAAAATATGTCCCAAGCACGTTCTGCTTGCGTTTTAAATTTTAAGGGTTCAGTGTTTCATTTGATTTATATGGAGACACTAACTTTCGCTACTCTCATGCACAGTACTACGATTTGGGATCCATATTTTGTTTTCTTTTTTTTGAGAAAAATTTTAAAATGCATTATACATAGATATAATATGAAAATGTATCATTTTATAAAAAGCGTAAATGTACATAAGTGGAATAAGTAAGGAATCGTTATGGGTTTAAAGTATTTTTTCGAATAACTAATGTTTGGTAAGATATTGAAAGAAGAGTGGAACAATTGCTGTGTTTGGAATATGCGCTTATTTTGATTAATAAAACCAAGAGTTCTGACTTAATACTTTTAGAAAAGGAATGCTCCCTTTTGTTTTTTATCAATCTAACAGAACAACTTTGTTACAATTCGCTTTTCTACTAAATCATAGAGCTGAATCTTCATAAAAGAAATTTTTTGACCACTTTTGAATTAAATCAACCACTTGCACTCAGTTAAATATCATCATTCTGCACTATTCAGAAGTATTTCAGTCCTGTGTGAATTAGAGCCTCACCCAGCAAACAAACTTCTCCGTCTAGCTCGGTCCCTATCGCTGGGTCTCTCCAGTTTCATACTCCAAGTTGGGTGAGGTCACTTTCCACTTGTGCGCGCCACCTTATCAGTGGTCTTCCTCTACTGCGCTGTCCTGTGGGTGTGGATTCGAAGACTTTCCGGGCCGAAGCATTGGTTTCCATGCGCTCTATACGTGACCCAGCCATCTCAGTCGTTGGACTTGTACCCTTCTGGCTAAGTCTGCGTCGCTGCACAGCCTGTACAGCATACGGGATCGTAGATCACGGGACGAACTTTTCTCTCAAAACGACCCAAGGTGATTTCATCCGCTTTCACAATAGTCCATGCTTCTGCACCGTATAGCAGGACGGGGATGATGAGGGTCTTAAAGTTAAGTCTGTCGATGGTGACGTTTTGACCGAGACGTCGGTGTTGTAAGTCCTTTCTTGACGACCGCGACAACATGTACTTTGTCGCCTCTGACTCAATACTCACAAAAGCCCCATTAACATCACGCTGAGTTCTTCCAATTATGTAAATGTCATCAGCATATGCTAGTAATTGGAAAGTCTTTTAAAAGATATTGCCTCTAGTGTTGAAGTGGGAGCTTTGCACTATTCTTTAAAGTACGATGTTAAGACAAATTGCATGACAGCGCAGCACCTTGTCTAAAACCTTTTTTCACATCGCAAGGTTCTGTTAAGTTGTTTCCAACCTTTATGGAGCAGAGCAAATTCTCTGTGGTCATTCTGCACAAACGGACGAGTTGGGCAGGCCAAAACTAGACATGGTTCTATACAGCTCGCCCCTGTAGACGCTGTAATATGCGGCCTTGAAATCGATGAAAAGATGGTGGGTGTCGATTTTATGTTCTTGGGGTTTTCCAGGATCTGTCGTAATGTGAATATTTGATGAACTGTGAACTTTTCTGGTCTAAAACCACACTGATAAGGACCTATCAGGTTGTTGATGATGAACTTTAGACGTTCACATATTACGCTTAGAAGATTTTGTATGCGATGTTAAGTAGACTGATGCTTCTATAGGGCTATAGTGTGCAGTTTAGAGGGTCTCCTTTTTTCAGAATCGGGCAAACAATACTGAGATTCCATTCATCGGGCATGCTTTCTTCCGACCATATCTTACAGATAAGTTAGTGCATGCTCCTAACCAAATTATCTCCAGTTGCTTTGAAGAGCTCGGCATTCAAGCCATCTGCTCCAGCGGCTGTGTTAGACTTCAGCTCAGATATTACAATCTTTACTTCGTCTAGGACGGGAAGACGAGATTGTTGGATTTCGTCGTCTATGTTGAATGGATCATCCTGCCTGATAGCGGAATTTTATATCCTTAGCATTGGCTGCAGTTCCACTATGATGTTTCCACTTCCGTCTTTGCAGCCTTCGGTTCGAGGTTTATGTACATACTTGTGAATTTCGTTTCACTTGCTCATAAAACTTTCGAACTTCATTCCTGCTTTTGAACCTCTCAACATCTTCGACCGCACGCTTTTCATGCTCTCTCTTTTTCCTTCTGAGGAGTCGGTGTTCCTCTCTCCTCTTTTTGATTGGTGACATTAATATTGATATTTGAGACACATCTAATAAAGATGTTGAAAATTACCTATTTTTTATGGCTTCAAATAGTCTCAAAGGTTATATTAAAGAGGCAACCGGCGGCGTTACTTCAACTTTTAGTACTTGCATCATTGACCACATTTTCTCGCGTTTTAGTAGGAATAATAAGTTTCATTTTTGTGGAAGTGTTCTAGATTATAAAATCACTGATCAAAAAATGATCGTTTTAAAAATCAATGACATGGAAAATATTTCAAATTCCAATAATGATAAAGAGCATCTTACAATAGATTATACTTTATTACTTAGCATTCTGAAACATGAATTTTGGGATCAAGTTTATTCTGAAAAGGATCCATCTTCTTCGTTTAATGTTTTTAACTGAATCGTGCAAAAGCATATCAATACATGTTCTTCTTTTTCCATTAAAAATTAAAAAAAAAAGTTTTTAAAGCTTTGGATGAGCCATTGCCTTCTTAAGCAGATAAAAAATAAAAACAAATTTGGTACTAAGCTGAAATACAAATAATACAAAACTACACAAATATTATGATTCGTTATGTAAAGCTGTTAAAATTAACATTGAATTGAAACCGTCTTTTGATTTGTATGTTGATTGCAACTGTCCTGATCAACGCAGTTTAGATTCCGAATAATTACAACCTAACAGCTTTGCTTTCGATGCTATTTTCTCTTTTGAAACTTATAAAATTATTTTATCATTGGAAAACAAAAACTCTTGTACTCCAGATGGAATATCTAGTAACTTACTCAAAAAAATTGCTTTATATGTCTCAGATGTGCTAAGTTATATATTTAACTTAAGTGTTGAACAAGGTTGTTTTCCTCAACAATTTAAATGTGCGGAGGTGATCCCTCTTTATAAAAAAGAAGATAGAACAAATATGTCTAACTACAGACCTATTTCTCTTCTTCCCACTTTCTCAAAAATTTTCGAAGAATTAATGAAAAAAAGAATTTATTCTTTCTTAGATAAAAATTATTTTTTTAGCGAAAATCAATTTGGATTTCGGTCTGGAAAGTCAACCGAAGATGCAATTCTTCGACATTGCAGTCAACTCTATAGCAGCTTGAATCATAATAAACCCACTATGGCTCTTTTTATTGATGTGACTAAAGCCTTTGACATGGTTGATCATGATTTACTGCTAAGTAAATTATTATAATGCAGGATTTAGAGGAGTTATTTTTCAATGGCTGAAGTCATATTTAAAAGAAAGAGTTCAAAAAGTAGTAGTTAATGGTGTAATGAGTGAAGCTCGATATATAAAATCTGGAGTACCTCAGGGCTCCGTACTCGGCCCCTTGTTTTTTCTGGTTTATATTAACTCTATCTTTAGGTTGCAGTTGAATGGCCTTGCTACGGCTTTTGCAGATGATATATCGTTTACCTACCAGTCAAACTCAAAACATAATTGTAACATTCAAATTGAAGAAGATATCGAAATTCTAAGAACTTGGTTCTCGGTTCATAAGGTAATACTTAGTGAAAAACTAAAATAATGTCATTCAAAACTTCTAGTCATCAGCTTTGCAATTACAATTTTATATTTCTTGGGTCGAATTGCAGACAATTCACTTTTCCATTACATATTTGTGGTAGACCTAATTTTCAAGCAGCTGCTTCTTGTTCCGATTCTTGTTTCAAAATTGATTCAGTGTACAGTTTTAAATATCTAGGAGTTACAATTGATTTTAATCTTAGCTGAAAAGATCATATTTTCAATATAAAAAATTATTTGATGCTCATTACTAGAAAAATGTATTTGTTAAAACCATTCTGCTCAAAAATAGTTTTAACTTTAATTTATTACGGGCTTGCACACTCTAAAATACAATATGGTTTATCTAGTTGGGGTGGTTCATATGCTAGTACTTTAAGACCCTTGTTGATTGCTCAAAAACATCTAATTATGTAGAATCATTTGCAACACAAATCGGTTAACTAAAAGTTGGCCCTTATTCAAGGATTTGGGAATTCTAACTTTGAGACACCTTTACATTTTTAAAGTACTAACAGAATTTTTCATGCAAAGTGGTAACATTCCAAGTAGAAACTCGCAGTTACGAGTATGTAATCTACGCATAAATAATATGCATCTTGTCAATATTTCTACTGCTCACAAAACTCATTTCTCTAACTTTTATACTGTCGCAGCACCCAAGTCATTTAATAACTTACCAACATCTTTAAGAACTACTTAAAATTTAAACTCTTTCCTTAAAAAAGTTAAAGCTTTTGACTTTTCACATTTGACTTAAATTTTATTGATAATTATTGTTAAAGATACTTTGATGTATAAAAACTGAGTATTTACTTCTTATTATATTTCTTTTTCTCTTAATTTATATGAATATGTTCTAATTCTAATTCTTTTTCTTTTCCTATTTTGTATGTAATATCTGAAATTTAAAAAAAAAAAATAATTTATCTGATCACTTGGCTTAAACAATTTAGTATTATTGCAGCACTGATTGTCGCCCCACATCAGTTTTTAATTTATGTAAATTTAAATTCGCTATATACCATTCAACACTAGCTTTAGAGCTAAAGGATGATAACTATTATTATTCTTTATTTATTGTACAAATTTTATTAACTAGTTGTAAAATAAAAATGAATGAATAAAATGTATTTCCAGAACTTGTCTGGGCACTACCGTACCCTTTGATGTTTTCCAATATTTCATTATTTTGTTTCCCAATTTAAAAAGAAACATTTAATTTTGGAAATATTAAAATTTATTGTATTTTAACATCTTTAAAAATCCCTCTCAAGTGAAAAAAAGTGTGTAAGTTAAAAAAATCAAATTAAAAAAACCAGCAGCCTACTTTTTAAAAATGCATCAATTCAAGACTGTAAAAGTGTAAATATACTAATTTTTAAGAAATTGTTTATGAGAAATCACTCCATTGTGAGCTACCTCACGCTGCTGCTGTGCTAATACAAGCCACGGAAAACGTGTTAACGAACCATTATAAAAGCTTTTATAAATTAGTACGTCTTAAAAATCAATCGAGATTCAAATTGCACTGCGAAGGTAACTTTTATAATATCCTGTAAGAAACATTTAAAATGTGTAATTCATGGCAAGACATTTCCAAAAATACATAATCATTATTGTTATTATTATAAAAATTAACAACACCAACAGTACAACACCAATATAAGGACACAAAAAGAAGAAAAAAATCCAATGAATGGGGTTAACAAAATTTGCTCCTTATTTCTATTGTCGTTATATCGGCCTCAATTTTGTTCGCCATAATGAAGTCGTCTTTGTCGACAGCAACAGCAACAGCAACAACGATAACGATACCAACAACAGAAATAAGAGCTTCTTATATAAAAGGTACGAGTAGCTATAGAGATTTTCTCCGTCTAACGCTTACGTTACAAGAAAAAAAAATAATACAAAATGACTATTTACAAGGAAATACAATTTGCTATAACGACACAGCTCACACAAGTGATTGGTGCTGAAAAGTAGATTTAAGAAAACGTTTCCCTAGGTGTTCTTTTTTCTTACTTATTCTTTACGACAAACAAAATCAAAACTTAAGATACGCAACAGAGAAAGTGAAAAAATAAGAAAGAAATTGGTGGTGGTACACAATTTTTATTCTATATAAATTATTTTGTTTTAGAATTGTTTTTTTTTTTTTTTGCTTTTAATTTGATGGAATTGGTGGTGAAATTGGGACTATTTGGTTTGTACTTACAGATGATCCCTTACGGTCAGAACAACCACCCATGCAAGTGGTTGGCTTATGATGAGCCGGAGGACGATATGTCACGCCTCTTAGGGCTTCACTGCTGTCCTTTGTTGACTCCGGCGTTCGAGATCCTTCATCGTACTGTGCATAGTCAGTTTATTTTTTGTTTTTAATTTGTATTTTTACAAAATAATAATAAATATAATATAATTGTTTGTTTTAATTTAAATAAACATTTTTTTCAGAGCAAATTCAAATATTGTATCCAGACAACAACTAAGGGCTTATTTCATAAATGTTCCTGACACAAATTATGACAGCAACGTACAAAAAATAAAATAAAAACAATATTTGTCCATGCAAATCTAACATAAGGTAAGTCTAAGTATAATCATATCATTATTGCTGTTTGTATACGAGTCTACATGTTTGTATTTTATTTTGAAATTTATCAGAAATAATATTTTTGTGTGACAAAATCCATCATTAATGTAAATTCGGGAAAAATAAGAAAACAAACAAACGCATTCGTTAGAAAGTAAAATAAAAATCAAGGATATCATATTTCTGAGATAAATTTGCTATGCAAGACATGTGAAGGTATTTATCTTTTAAGTGTATACAGACACACAGAAAAAAGGAACATAATAAGAGATACAAAATGGTGTGAATAAAAAATATAGAAATATATATATAGTATAAGAAATATGGTATGAGCTTTCAGGCAGATTTCGGTTGTCGGTAACATTGTGTGTGAATGTCAGTGTATAAGTAGAGGGTACGCTTGCACTGGTATGTGGGGGATATAATATGAAAAGCAAAAGGAATATTCCAATTTGATTGTCCTTTTTGTTGTCGTTTTGCTAGTGTGAAGTGTGTTTTAACGGCCTTATGATGATTGAAGTAAACACAACATAAAATAAAACAAAATAAAAATCGAACAGAATAATGAGAGCTTAAGTGCATTTCCATTATGTAGTTGAAAATTTTATATCCAAACTAATTTTTTTCCTTGCCATATTTTTTAATATAAAAACTTGTTTTTTTAAGTTAAGTGTACAAATATTCTTTTAAATTAAAGATTATATTAAAACCTATTTGGATAGTTTAAGAAAAAAACTTTAATCTAAATACATAAATACATGTTCAGGTTTGAGACAAGTTGACTGAAGTTTTTATTCAAAGTCAAAAATGTCGATGTAATATAATAATGTCCATACTTTAGTGCCGGTTTCTAGTTTTGCTCAAACATAACCATTTTTGTGTCAAAAAAACAGTAGAGTCACTGTTCGACAAAATTCGACAAAATAAGGTTTTTTAATCTGTCCCACAAGCAAAATAATACTTCTTTAGAGGATTAAGAACTCCTCAATTCGAATCTCGTCTTTAAATTTTTCTATCACATCAGATTTTTTTAAAATATGCCCCTCTAGAAATGCTAAAGACAATTACAAACGGGACTTTTAAGACTAAGTTATAGCTCAAAATATCTCTTAAGAATAAATTGTATAATTATTTTGCATAGGACAAATCTTTCTCTTCCAGATACAATTTAAACCATTTAAGTATCTTACTTAGTTCTTGGAAATTCTCATTAGTTATAAGTCTTTATTTGACTCTTTAAAAAAGTTTTGAGCAAACCTTAAATTTAATACTTTATAGTTTTGAAAAATACGTTTTGGAGTAATTTTTAGCGCGGATTTCGAATCCAAAATTTAATTTTTACTATTTGCTCAAGTTTTAAAAATACTCGTTTTCAACATTATTTTTATATTTTCTAATATATTTCAAAAACTTGATATAAAAGAATTGTTTAGACAACAGATTCATTACAAGAGCAAAACTTACTTTCAAACCGTTTTGCCTTTTACTTGCGACATATAGGAACTATATGGCAAGTTTTGCATTCGTGCAAAATTTCGAACTCGAGATTTTAATCAAACATGATATTACGATGGTAGAGAAGTCGAAAAAAGTGGGTCCCGCGATTCCGTCTGGTCTGTTTTGTCTGTCTGTCCACGCTCCTACAGCCATTGGATTTGACAAATCAAATGGCATTTATATCTTTTAAGACGAACTTATTTTACAGGTATATTTTTAAATCTTTTATAGGTTTATTTTGAAACAGACTCTTTGCATACAGGAGCAAGTTCGTGCGACCCAGTCGTGCACTTTATTTTTTTAGGTTTAGCGTTTCTTTCTAATTATTTTAAGACACGTTAAATGTAACAACTTATGAAGATTTTTCGACTGTTATATGAAATACTATAAATATTTAAACTCTATATTGAAGAAAGGGATTATAGGTTTGGACAACCATCACGGATTTCATTGAAAATAAAATGCAGGACTGGGTCGCACGAACTTGCTCCTGTATGCAAAGAGTCTGTTCAAAAATGTACCTATAAAAGATTTAAAAATATACCTGTAAAATAAGTTCGTCTTCAAAGATATAAATGCCATTTGATTTGTCAAAAAACTTGTGATTCATTCCAAGACACAACTCATCCTAGGAAAACTCATCCCGAAAATGAAAAATACTTGTAAGCATACTTAACGAAAACAATTGTTTGTGTATTCAACTAGTTAAAAATACTTAAAATTATTAAAAAATAAATAATTCAAATAATTAAAAAAAAAATTTTAAGATTCAAAATTTTACCTGAAAAATAAGTTTGTCTTTAAAAATTTTAATGCCATTTTATAAATCAAAAAATCCTTGATTTTTCAATTTTTTTTTTTGAAAATCGTTAGAGCGGTTTTTTTTTAAATTAATTTTTTATATATAAAATTTTTCAATTTTGTTCTAAAAATATGTTTGGTATGCAGTTGTTTAGTGATTGTAAATATACGCTCTACATTAAAATTTCGTAAAAAATGTTGACCCGTTTTTGAGATATAGAATTTTGAAAAAAAAGAATTCAATATTTTTTTAAAAATCCAAACAATAAAAAATTGCACTTTTGATAATCAAATATTGTTAAGGCAATATAAGAGCTAATTCAGAAAAAAAATTATTGAAATCAGTTCATAAGTTGCTGAGAAAATTAAAAAATAAAATAACGGTTCTATGAGCGGTACCTTTCCTGAGCAATACAAAAATATGTTTTTCTTATTAAAAGAAGTTAAGTTAAAAAATAAAATTTTAGAGAAAATTTAAAAAAATCTATCGGTTTGTTTTTGAGAAAATTCGAATTTTCGTTTTTTGACAAACAAAAATTGTATGGGGCCACTGTTAGTTTTGATCTTTAAAAAAAAAATGAAAAAAACGCCTAAGGCGAATCTGCTCAAAACCTTAACTTCCAAGTTTGAACTCAATCGACCCAATGGTTTAGGCTGTAGGAGCGTGGACAGACAGACAAAACAGACCGGACGGAATCGCGGGACCCACTTTTTTCAACTTCTCTACCATCGTAATATCATGTTTGATTAAAATCTCGAGTTCGAAACTTTGCACGAATGCAAAACTTGCCATATAGTTCCTATATGTCGCAAGTAAAAAAAGCTACTTCATAAATTTAGATAGCCTTACATCCGTGTTTTTTGAATTTTAAAAATTAATATATCTCAAAAATCTGGCGTGATAAATTAATTTTGAAGTCGGATTTGAATTATGGTCACAAAAACCCATTGGAAAAGTGAAATTTGCGTACTACAATCAATTGTCAATTAAAGAATTTCGAAAATTTATTAGATCATTGAAAATTGTTTTCTGTAAATTTAGACGCGAATAGAATTAAATTGTAATTCTCTTTTATATTTTTTTATATATTATTAAAAGTTCAGAAAAATATTTTGTATAAGATGAGAAGTTTGATGTTTTTATCTTAATTTGTTCTCGATATATTCTTGATATATTCAAGTCGATTTTTAATTTTAAAAAATATCAATTACATTTTTATAATAAAAAGTTAACAAAGGCCAAAGTCATCGTAGTGTTATGACCTGGTTGACAAAACAGAACTAAAGTTTTAATTATTATTTTCACTTACTAGATATCATTGTGACTATACATCTATCAATTCAACAATATTAATATGATACATTTAGTCTTTGACAAGGTCGTTACACGTCTTATGAAAAATATTCTGAAGCTAATATCAATTTTTGTTCGTTAAATATTCTGGAATAAATTTTAGTTTGAAAAAACTGTAATTCGATTTTGTTAAAATTCATTGTGATTCTGTATGACTATAAAGTGTGTAGAATAAAATTTTATTTTTTTTTTATTTTTTTTATTTTTATTATTAATTAATATATAATAAATTACATATTAACTTAATTTTTATAAAGCCATAGCCACCAGGCTTTCAGCTAGAAAATAAAATTAAATTGGAGTCGTAAACAATATTGATTCGTGAGATATTTGGGGTCAGCCAAATTTTTCACTTTTATTTAAATGTTTTAATAAAAAACGATTTCTTTTTTAATAAACTAAAAAAATCTGAAAAGAAAAATATTTTTCAATTTGAATATTTAAGAAACAATAGCACAAAGAACAATTTAACGCTATAAAAAAACTAATGAGAGATTTTTAAAAAAAAAACTAACTTAAAAAAAAATCGACTTGAATGTCATGAGAACAATGAAAGATATTGAATTCAAAATTATTTCTACTTATAAAATATATTGTTCTTATTTTAATAATTTTGTTTTTTTGGAAAAACCAATTCACCTCGATAAAATCCTATCAAGGATACAACGAATAAGTGTTGAAGTCTCGCGTATCTTGAAAAAAAAATCCACACTTTTTGAAGGTACTTAACTATAATGTGGCTTATTATTTTATTTTACCCAGTTGTCCGTATGATTAAAAGAACTTACATACATACATATGTATGTAGTATGTATCAAATAAAAGCAGATGGGGCAAAATTGTATAGGGCTTTGGCAATGAGCATGAATGACCTAAGGTCCTATCCAAGGAAGCACGTTTGCAGCGGCATATTGGTTGGACACAATTTTTGTTGACAAGTCCGGGCTCTACCAATGAAGCTCTTTGGCTTGTTGAAATAAACCAATGACTTAACGAACTTTAAAGAAAATATTCCAAAGGCTTTAAATCGATGCAATGAAGCGGCCAATCCACTGGCCCAGTTCTTGAGATAACATGCTCATCAAACCTGCTCTTGCTGTGTAATTATCCTCTTGAAACCAATTTGGTCCAAAAATAATCGGTAATCATAGCGGAATAACGCTGGTCGTTCACAGTAACGTGAAAATCGTTGTCATCAACAAAAAATCAGCTAGGTTCTGCATTTCACTTTCACTCGAAATGTAATTGAAATCGATTCAAAATATAAATTGGAGTTGTGAAATTCACTTTTATCGATATCGATTTCATTTTTTTCGAACTCAAAACGAAATGGATTTCCGTGTTCAACGTTTCGATATTTGTGATTTTCAAGTGATTTGTTGGTGTGATTTGATTGTTTAAAAACAGAAATAGTTTCACTTAAAGAAAATATACCTTGAGTTCTTATAGAATTCACTTGATTCGTGAGAAGTTGCAGCTCCTAATTTCTATTTGAGAGAAGGGACAAAGTATTTAAAACGATGTCTTCTCTATACTAAAAACAACGTTCTTTCAAAATCTTTCATGACACATTCAAAAACTATACTTTGATACCAGAGTCTTTCACAACCGATATTTGGAAAAAATATAAACATAAGAAATTATACAAATTATGACAATGAACATTATTGTTTATTGATTGGGGTGGAATCGGAAATGACAGTCAACATAATCCAATTTGAACTATGTAAGGTGATAGTCAAATTGATACCTAAAAACCTGGGGTGGAATCGGCTAAGCTGATAAGTGACTATCATATTTTTGATAGTCAAATTTGACTATCATTTTCATTTCGTCTGTGTAAGATGATTCAACTCAATTCAATCCGATTGAATAATTTCTGATTATTATTGTCACAATTCATTGTTGCTATTGTGAAATTTTAAAATGATTCCTATAAAATATCTAAATAAAAGTATTAAATTGGCTTAGTTTAAATAACATTCTTACTTTTCTTGTGTTTTTTCGAATTACGTAAGCTTTGTCGGTCAAAAGAATGTGTTTTTGTACCTAAAAAGGTTAACTGAACAAAATTTGCATTCGTTTTTTGTAAGCGTCTCGTAGCTCTATTCAGAAACGACTTATTTGTAGGAAAATGACTATCAAATTTTTTCTAGTGACAGCTTTTTAGGTATCAATTTGGCTATCACTTTACACAGATCAAATTCGATTATTTTGACTGTCAACAATCAACAATCACCTTAGCCGATTCCACCCCTGTCACAACAAAAATGTGATAGTCATTTTCCTACAAATATGCCGTTTCTGAATAGAGCTACCAGACGCTTAGAAAAAAAAACGAGTGGAAAATTTTTTCAGTTACCTTTTTTATGTACATAAACACATTCTTGTGACCGACAAAGCTTACGACATTCGAAAAAAACACAAGCAAAGTAAGAATGTTATTTAAACACGCAGCCAATTTGATACTTTTATTTAGATATTTTAAAGAAATCATTTTAAAATTTCACCATAGCAACAAAGAATTGTGACAATTATAATCTGAAATTGTTCAATCGAATTGAATTGAGTTGAATCATCTTACACAGACTTAATGAAAATGATAGTCAAATTTGACTATCAAAAATCTTATAGTCAATTATCACCTTAGCCGATTCCACCCTGATTTGCTTAATGTCAGCTGCTTTTATTTCCCTTGAAGTGATTTCGAAAAGTATTCGAAGTTATGAAATCGATCGAATGATAATTAACACAATTTCACTCGATTTTCAATTTTGATTTCGATTTCATTTCACTCGTTTTTGGGAACCTAGCTAAACATGGTCAAATAACGGCGCCGGGATGCTAACCGCACCAAACAGTAATGTGGTGTATGAAGTGGTGTTTCGTAAAGCAAATGTGGATTTTCACCAGACAAATAAAGCAAATTTACGAACCATTGAGCCATTTAGATAGGGCGAGAATTTTGACCGAAAATTGGAGTTAACGCTCTTAAAATTCAGATTTTTTGTGGAACATGTTTGTAATTTGCAGACATTGCTCGTTCTTGTACTTAATCATGATGGACATTTTGAGTTTACAGAATAATTTGAAAATCAAAGTTTGACTTAGTAAAAGGGTGCGTATATAAATTAAATTCAAAGTTTAAAATGTACATCACTAACTTATTTTTTTAATGCGATTAGAAATAGTGTTAAGGAAGAAGTGTGGAGCTAATTTAAGGTACATATATAGTTCTTTTTACTTAAATCTAAGGATTCAAACAAATTTGTATTCTGAACCCAATTATCCAAAATCAAACTATCTACCCATAGTTATGGCAAATATAAAACTTCAAAATTAAAATGCACTAACAATCTCCTTTCTTTAGATTCAAAAACCAATACAGCATTATTATTTTTTCTTAAAACTTTCTTTGTATAAGTATTGTAAAAAAAACCTAGTATCTAACATTTCGTCAATTTATATAAAAAAGTTATGTAGCCGTCTTTAAATATCACCGAATTCTTTATTTATAAGTATTAAGCCTTATCAGTTTCATTGGAAGATTTTTTTTCTTAAACTTTCCTAAATCCTTTTTACTTTGTCATTCTCAAATTAATAGAAGCATACTTATTTTAACTAATTTAAACCAATAGCTAACCAACAAGTTGTATAAACACAAAAATCTCAACAAATTAAATTTTGTGCTATAATCTGACAACTATAAAACAAGGAAAAAAACTAAGGACACAAAAACCAATAAAAAACAAAACAAAAACAAAGTCAACAAAGAAAATGTCTTCAACTATTTTTATATCAAATGCAATTAAAGTCACAAGAGTTTTCCAAAATAATGCAACGAAAACAAAGGAAACGATAGAAGCTATGAGAAGTAACTTTCAAGTGCTTAGAGCTTTAACTATTGTACTAAATAAAGAAATCCTTGTTCTATGAATATAAAGTTATTTTTTTGGATAAGCAAAGCCTTGGCTTTCAAAATAAGAAACGTCATATTTTTTTAAACTAGTTAAAACATTTTATTGACCTACTTACACAACATTAATTTATATATAAGCAAAAGCAAAGTAAATAAACAATTTACCTAGAGTAGTTCATTTCTTTGACTATAAAACGGATTTACAATATATAGAACATGCTCAAGGAACTTTCATTATAAATTAATAAACAAAACTTAAACTTCTATTTTCTATGATAAAGAAAAGGTTCATTAATAGAGCTCTTAGGCTTGCTACAGAAAAAAGTATATAAACAAGCAAAAGCGTCTGGCAAAAACTCAACGAAAGAAAACAAAAATAATTTGGGATAAAATTTAGTTTGATATAAAGGGTTCAATTATTAAGACTTTAATTAGATGTTTTGTTTTTTTTTTTTTACAAGAAAGACTCACTGCGTGCGTGTGCGTTTATTATCAGAAAGTCCGAAATTAAACAGTATTTGTTTTTTTTTTTTTATTTAAATTATTAAAGAGGGAGAGGTTGGACGGGAAATTTTACACAGGATAACGCTTTGAGCGAGAAAGCATTTTAAATAATGCTGGAACATGTGTCAGAAATTAAGAAAAATAAATAATTGTTTATATAGAAATTGACATTAGTTTAAGAAAGCTTTTTTATTGTTTTTTAAAAAAAGAACTAAAACTAGTAAGAAATTTAGCCTAAGAAATTGGAACAATTTTAAATAATGACGGATTTACAAAATTTATAGAATTGAATATTTGTTTAAATGTTAGTTAGAGTCTCAATAAAATGTTAAAAACTTTAATACCCTCAAAAGATCCGGATTTATACAAAACTTTTTTAATATTTTCAATTGAATATCACAGCTGTTTTTATCTTAAATTTTTGACAGAAATGAGTCAGTTAACGCTTCAACAACGTTGTAAAATATTGAGAGTGGTGTGTAGTCCAGACAGTATGTTTTTTGAAAAGAAGTTTTGGCTAAAATGGGTGTCCACAAGTTTGTGCTATACTTAACAAAAGCTCAAAATTTCCTAACAATGTTGTACAAAAACCTTGGAGTATTCATTTAAAAGGTGAATTTGCTTGAATCAGTAATTGAAGACTCTGTATAGCCGCTTGAATACAACAACGAATTTTTGTGAAAAGTCATGTTTTCTAACTTTTCGTATTTATATTTTGGCGTCTACATCAAGAAACAAAATTTCCTAACTGGAAAAAACCGGACGTTATTTTCGAAAACCAATGCTTCCCCAGAAGACACTAATCTAGCAGACTTGGTGTTCGCACGTATACAGATCAGCCATCCTAGATTCCGACTACTGTCTAGTTGGTGCAAAACTGAGAGTGCGAATATTAACCACGAGAAGGTTCAACGTTGGAAGACTGCAGCAGGAAGACACCGCCAATGCCTTTGCCGACAAAATAGAGCTTGCAAAGAACTTGACAATGGATGAGATGAGTCCGGAAAACCACTGTCAGCAGGCAATCAGGAATTTTGCGGAAGAAGTGCTAGGGTTCTCACAGCGGCCACCGAGGAACCCCTGCTTTGATTTCGAATGTGCTCAGGCAAACAAAGCCAAAACGGAGGCATACAGACTGTGGCAGCAAAAGAGGAAACGGATCTCCCATCAGCCTTATGACGATAAAAGAAGGAATGATAACCTTTTGCTCAGAAGAAAGAAAAAGATAAGGAGGGAAATACTATAGTGGAGACGCAGTTGATCCTTAAAATTTGGAAGAATCATTTTGACCAGCTGCTTAATGGCGATGGAGCCCTTGATCCCGGCAAATCTATTTGGTTGATGATCTGGAATTACACCCATCTGACCTGAATGAGATCAGAGTTGCCATCACCAGACTGAAGTCGATGATGGTGATGATGGTTTACAGGCGAGCTTTTCAAACACGCGGAAGCTGATCTGGTAGGGAGCATGCACCAATTCATAACCAAAATCTGGTCGGAAGAAAGCATGACCGACAAGTGGAATTTAAGTACTATCTGTCCGATCCATAAGAAAGTTGACCGCCTTCTCTGCACCAACTACGGATGTATCAGCCTTTTAAACATCGCGCATCGCCTACAAGATATTGTCTAGCGTATTGGGTTGGCTACGAAATCCCGCATCACGAAATCCCGCGTAACGAAATCCCGCCGTTTCGCTCCGTTTTTAAATTTTTTCGACACCGCTGTTTTCATAGGAAAGGAGACACTCTTCGATGAGAATCATGTACCATTTTTAGATTATTTGGAAGACAGCACTGTATTTTTGTATTTTTGTTTTGGCCAATCAAATCGCGAGAATCCGTGGAACGAAAGAAAAAAATTTGTCGTTTCAAAATTGTACTTAAGCAGGAATATTTTTGGAAATTATTTAGTAGACAGCGGGATTCTATGGATGGTGGTTGGTCGGACACAGATGCAGTTGTTCTAGGTAGGTATGGAATGAAATGTGATTGGCTGGATTTTTGGTAAGCTGGGTTTTTGGTAATTTTGTGATTGGCTGGATTTTTGGTAAGCTGGGTTTTTGGTAAGTAAAGCATTGCTTTGGATGTTCTCAGCATTCAGGAATAGCAAGATTCCTTGGATGCGTAAAGGACATTTTAAGCATGCTTAGGGGTTGGGTTAGTGACGCTTAAAATGGTGTTTAAGCGTTAAAGAAATTCAAATTTTCTTTTGAGGTTGAAAACGCTTAAAATTTCGTTTAAGCGTTTAAGAACTTCAGAAATGGAGTGTTAAAATGTTCTTTTTAGGACTAAAAAAATTTTTAAAGAGTGAAACTAATTTCAAAAAAATTTTCTTAAAAAAAAAACTTTCAAAAAGTGAAAATCTTTTTTGAATAAAAAGCACCTGCGGGTGGCCCGCTTCGCGGGATCTCAGGATTTTAACTCCACTTTTCGGGGTACACACCCGCTCACGCAACTCCGTTGCTCCGCTTAGGGTATGTAAAGCCGCCAGGCAGGCGCCTATATCAACAACTTCTTTCAATAAAAGCACCTGTGGGTGGCCCGCTTCGCGGGATCTCAGGATTTAAACTCCACTTTTCGGGGTACACACCCGCTCACGCAACTCCGTTGCTCCGCTTAGGGTATGTAAAGTCGCCAGGCAGGCGCCTATATCAACAACTTCTTTCAATAAAAGCACCTGTGGGTGGCCCGCTTCGCGGGATCTCAGGATTTTAACTCCACTTTTCGGGGTTCACACCCGCTCACGCAACTCCGTTGCTCCGCTTAGGGTATGTAAAGTCGCCAGGCAGGCGCCTATATCAACAACTTCTTTCAATAAAAGCACCTGTGGGTGGCCCGCTTCGCGGGATATCAGGATTTTAACTCCACTTTTCGGGGTACACACCCGCTCACGCAACTCCGTTGCTCCGCTTAGGGTATGTAAAGTCGCCAGGCAGGCGCCTATGTCAACAACTTTCTTAAACAAAAGTAATTGACTGTAATCCTATATGATTTCTATCGCAAAATTTCCTACCTCAGTCTCAATCATGAGAATCAACACGAACGAAGGAGGCGTATCCAAAGCCAATTGAAAAAACAGCCATTCATCCTTTGAAAAGAGTATAAAAGTAGTGCTCATTTCGCATTATTTTCAGTTCTTCTTAGAACTCCATGAGGTAAACACCTCACTCAGAGATATGAACTCTTGAAGTTCAACCAGCGCTCTATTGAGAGTGGCGAAGCGCTTGAAGTGCTTTTAGGCGTTTTGGTTGATTCGATATGTGAATCTTCCTTTACGCTTAAAAAGCATTTTAAGCGTGTTGAGTTCGCTGCCCATTGATAGCCGTTTTTATTTTTAAGCGTTTTAGAACGTTCGTTATGGGAATGTTCTTAAGCGCTTGAAAATTGAAGCTAGACGTTTACTAGCTTAAAACGCTGTTTAAGCGTTTGAAAGTTCTTTTTAGAGCTAAAAAAAATATTCAAAGAGATAAAAACAAGAATTCAAGCTTTTGGAGCGTTTTTTTCCAAAAAAATCGGTTTTAGCTTAAATACGACTCTAAGCGTGCTAAAAATCAATTTTGTCCATATAAAATATTCAAACAAGATTTCTAGCTTTTGGAGCGTTTTTTCCAAAAAAAATAATTTTTTCCATACAAATACCCTGAAAAAGGCTAACTTAGCCAGAATAAGTTTGAAAATCAAATTTGCCATACAAATAGCCTAAGAAAAAAATGACCAATCAAAATAATAAGCGAGAAGGAAAAAATATTTTTTCAGACAAAATATTTTTCACTACTTTTCAAAAAATATTTTTTCCAAAGTACTTTTTTATGCCGTACTAGAAATCCTGCCAAAAAGGAGTAGAAAAATCCCGCCGGTCATCGGCGGGATTTCGTTACTCGGACCATTTTCTGTGCGTGTGTCACACCAAAAATATCAAATTTAATCGGCGGGATTTCGTTACGCGGGATTTTGTGTTGCGGGATTTCGTAACGATCCCATCTATACTCATAATTTTTTCATCGATTTCAAAGCACCCTATGACAGTGTCAACAGGAACGAACTATACCGTGCCATGTCCAGTTTTGGTATCCCTGCCAAACTGATACGACTTATCAGGATGACGTTGGAGAATTCTCGCTGCTGCGTCGAAATCGGTAGAGGCTCAACCGAGGACTTCGACAAGGCGATGCGCTGTCATGTAGCTGCTTCAATATTGTTCTTGAGAGAGTGGTGCGAAATACCAACGTCAATACCAATGGCACCATCTTTCAAAAATCCCCACAATATCTTGGATATATGCAGATGACTTCGATATTATTGGAAGAACCAAACGAGCAGTTACCGGTGACTTTTCCGGTATCGTATGTGAAGTGAACAAAATGGTTCTTGTGATTAACGAGGACAAAACGAAGTATTTACTGTCATCGAATAGAGACGATTCCCATCGTAGACTCGGTCAGAACGTGACCATTGATATGTATAACTTCAAGGTGGTAAATGTATTTGTCTATCTGGGTACTGCTGTTAACTCTGCAAAATGACATCAGTGCTGAAATCAAAGGTAGAACTTTTGCTAATCGCTGTTTCTTTGGCCTAAGTATGCAATTGAGGAATAAATCCCTATCGCAAAGTACCAAGGAGACATTGTACAAAACCCTTATCATCCCAGTCTTATACTGTATAGTGCAGATACATGGACTCGTTTCCAGGTGGATGAAGAATCCCTCGGTATCTTCGAGAGAAAGGTTCTGTACTGGAGACGTTAAGCTAGACATCGAGTAAGCCGGCGGGATCTATTACTTGTGGCACAGGAGCACGATGCGCTTTAGCGCCATCTAAAGTACAGTAAAGTTAGCAATGCTTGCACAACGAGTGACAATTTCGCGTGGATTGTAAAATGTTTTTGGAACATTATTCTTCGAAAATGATTATTTTTACAACCTTTCATCTAACTGTTGGCCTTACAGAGCAATGTTTATAAACTTTCTCAAACTAAAATTGAAGACATGATTTTGAACAATCGATATTTTGGGTACCAAATCGTGTTATCAGCTGTCGTGGCGAAGTGACGTTAATTATCCGCCTTGAAGTAGCAATATGGCCCCTTTTTTGTTGAAGGGAGGGACTGATATTATGTCATCAATCTTGAAAATATTCAAGCAATACGTGAACTTCAATCCGAAACAATCAACAAAGTCTTGGAAAATTCGATTTATAGAATGCACTGTTGTGAATCCACCCAATGCAACCATTTGAACGACCGAAGACTTTGTGTTCCATAATAAATGTGAATTTTCCCTCTTTGTAATAAAGCAAAATACTTAAATTCAATTTTTTTTCATTTTATTGCATTTAAAAAAAAAACTTCTATTTGGCCCACCCTTAAGTTGCTATTCATAAAATGGGCGTCTTATTAAAATGTATTTACAAATTTCGACTCTCTTTCCACTCTCTTTCATACCAAGTTTTTGGTGACCATGCAATTTGTGCTTTTTATTCAATTAAAACTGTATTTTATTGCTGAGTGCTTTTTTTGAAGGCTAAAACCCAAAACTTTACTCGTATTTGAAACTGTTCCATTTTAAAACTAAAAAAAAAAAAATATATAAATATATAATATTGAATGTCGTCATTTACATGTTTCTCTATTTTTAATCAACGAAGTTAAATTAAGTTGCTATAAGCTATATAAATTAATAGGTATACAAAATAAATTGTTAGATACAGAAGAAGACAAAAACTTCAAGGAATCATAGAAGATTGATCGCCAGTAAAAGTTAAAGGTAGTTAAAAGTGAAATTTATTAATTATATTGTAAAATAAAAAGTCAAGCAAAAAATCATTATTATTTATTTATTTTTATAGCCAAGAATCATTTTAAGATTATTTATAAAAAAAATAGAGAGAGAGAAGAAAAGATAATAGATTACAAAAGTACAGAGTAATTTAATAATTATTTTGGCTTTCAACGCTTTTTTCCTTAAATACAAAGAAGCAAAAATAAATTAGTATAAAATTAAACAAAATTAAAACAAAGAACAAAAATTAAAAAAAATAATATTTTTGATTATTTTTTGTTCTGTTGTCTTTTAAAGGATTTATTGTTTTTATTTTTAATTTTAATTGGGCTTAATTTGTGTCATTGTGTGTTAATATCAAAAAAGAGTGAAAAATATATTAGTCTTTTTATGTGCTTAGGTTTATAATATAAGTAGGCTAAACAGAACTGTCTTAAAAGTTAAAAATAATATAGTTTTGGAGCGGATTTCAAGGACACGTTTAAATTTTTAATGTGGATATTTTTTGTTGGTCATTTTAATGTTTTTGATTTAGTTTAGTTTTTTTTTAATCAATAAGCGGAATAGTTAGTTGAATTTTCATTTGAAATTAGTTATTGGATGTATAATGTTATGTATAAAATATTAATTAAACATTAAATGCTTTTATTTATATTTTTTGTTTTTATTTAAGTAAAACCACGCTTTGGACTCACGGACTCACCGATGGTCGCAATCGCACACAGGGCTTTCCGAAGGCTGAAAATGGTCCCCATTTGTCTACAGGTGAACTACTCACATGTGTCGCCTCCGTATTGGATGTATCCTGCGTCCGATAAATACCAATTGGAATTTCACATGTCGTCGAGCAGAGTTTTTGATATAATCGGCCATATGTTCGAATCCACATGTCCTCTTTAGTGATTCGCATCTGAAAATATTTCAAGAAAAAACATACAAAAAGTTGAAAATCTCAATTTTGATACAACAAAAAATTTCAAGTTAATTACCGATGTTAAAAATCCACTTCCTGGAGCTTGGTCTATTCCAAGGAGAAGTCTCACAAATGTAATCACATAGTCCTTGACGAAGGCCTGATAGAGAAGAGTGTCCAACATGGACGCACTAAAAACGGCACCTGCGGCGAATGGCAGACGAAACATATAAGAGATGTGCGATCCACGTTCTTTTTCGCGCTGTAAATGAAAATTTTGTATGAACAACTTCCAAAAAACAAAATTCAATTAAATTTGTAACATGAGATAAGAGGTACACGGGAAGAACTTTAGTTAAAGGGAAACCAATTAAAGTCCGTAACATTAATTTGAATTTTTAAACTTTTGTGGTTTCATTATCATCATTTTTAGCTAAAACAAAAGAAAACAAATGCAAACAGAAACGGAAACGGAAACGGATAGGGAAACTTAAACCCTGGGCTATACATAATGCTTAGCTTTTGGCCATAGTGTAGTGAACATGAATGAGTTTTTATTTTTTGTTGGAATTCTTAAACATCCATTGTGAGTGTAGTAATAATGTTTTTTTAATTAATTATTTCAGTTAATTACATTTATTTTCAGAGTACCACACTCACACAAAAAATATATACAGATTATGTATGTTCGTATGTGTGTTTGCTTTCTTTTGACTAAATTTCCAAGATAATATTTTCACCTTCATAAATATCATACCAAACAAAAATAAATAATTACAAAGGTAAATAACAAACAGGAGAAACAAAATAAAATTATTTTCTCTTGGAACAATGTCCACATGAATTATTCTTTTTAAAATATAGGGTAATTCATTTTTCCGTCTGTCTAAATAAAACAAACATTGCGATACGTTTCTGATGAAATTTTTAATTGATGATAAATCATGTATGAAAACGGGGCTCATCGCACTGAAAATAAATGTTTGATGAAAATCCTTGCAATTTTGATGAATTTCAAGGGCCCAATAATCGAAGATACAATGCTGCTAGTGTTCGACTGACTAGAGTGCTTATGTTATCTGAACCTTTAAAATACTTATGCCCTGAGTCCTTGTGCAATATACGGTGCAATCTTTCGAACTGGCTTGGCTTGGAAAAATCTTATATAAAGAATGTCAGCTGAAGATCATAGAGGAAATATATTATCTAGAGTCCCGACTTAATGGGTTTGCTCTCTTTTTGCCTACAAACTAAATTGAGAGAATTTTGCCCATTAGCATAAGCATGTGTTAGTTGTCCTGTGCATTTCTTATGGGAAAATCCAGATTCTATGTAGTTGTTACGGGCTTTTAAGAGAGTTACCTCAAATAAAATTTGAGGGTGTTTTAGGCAAGACGGGTACCAGTCGGGACTCTAGATAATATATTTCCTCTATGCTGAAGATCATGAAGTATGTATGTATATGTTAACCGTTTTTGAGGGGTTTAAATTTCTCTCCAATGTATACTTGTATACTATTATATAAAAGCGAAACCATTTTAAAGTTTGTAACGCACGATCTCAGAAAGTGGTCAACCGATTTATTTGAAATATATTTTATTATTTTCTATATTGTTATGAGAGTGTTTATGGCTTTAATTTTTTTTCATTAATTATTTGTCAAACTTAAATATTATTAATTTTACATTTGTTGTCCATTTTTTTTTCATTAGTTGACTTATACAACCACTCATATCTTAAAACCTTTACAATAATCGACAAAGATTAGCATTGTTTCATAAAGTCAATATTATTGCGCAAATTTTAAGTCTAAAATCACTTCGAAGTTAAACATACAACCTGAGAAATAAATAAAAACAAATTATAAAATTATAAACTTTTTGAATTTATTTCATCCAGGAAATTAGATTCCATCACAATCGCGAGGTCGCTGCTTTGTTTCATTTCATTATCATTCCAACATTTTTAATTTTCTTTTCTTCCCATGCTCTTTCTCTCTTAATATGTGTTCCATTATTAATATGTAGTTTAGTTTTTTCTCTTACCTACCTACCTACATATTTAATTTTTCTGCACACATTATTTTTTTGTTTTTCTAATTCTATCGTCACATCGCTGAGCAGTGTGGGCTCTTTTTTTCAAGTTACTATGGACATTGGACATTTAATTAACTACAGTGCCGTGCACATGAAATGCCGATTTATCCAAAGAAAAATTAGATCTTTTTTATTTTTCTGGTTCGAGGAAGTGAATAGATTATAATTAATTAATTAAAAAAAGTTCTATTATAATAGCTTGAATTACCGATTTTGTATCACTTCCTCGAACAATAAAACTGAAATTAAGTTAAAATTTTCTTTACAAATAACTCGAAGAAAGTACGTACAATGACGTCGATAAAAAGAGCACACAAATGTGGGTAGGTTAAGTCAGTTGCACTGCACTAAACATGAGCAGATGAATAAAAAAATATGGATATTTTTACACACGCATACCTATAGATGTTTTTTTTTTTACCGCAAACTATATTTTTCGGTTGCAAAAAAACGTTTCTAGGTATGAATAAAAGAAAGAAAAGAAGAAAATAGACAAAAATTTCGATCTGTTTTCAACTAAAAAATTGAAATGGTTTTGTTTGTTTTCACGTGCGGCTTGGCCTTTACTACGTAATATTTTACTTAAGTTTTTTTTCTAAAGTGTTAATTTCGGTAAGGAATTGTTTTTTGATTTTTTTATTAAATACGAGTACATAACAAGCTTAAATTCGTTGTTTTTCTTTTATCGCATAGAAATATAAAATGGGTAAAAGAAAGGCTAACATCGGAAGAAAATCCATAAGCACAAAAAGAATGTGTTGGTTACAATTTGCGAAGCAACGCGAGCACGGGTCGGCTAGTTATTTATATACCGAATATCTTAAATAGATATTTAAAGTTTGGAAATTTGTTAATATAAAACGGATATCTGATGGCAACCAAGTAAATTTAACTTATAATAAAGATAATTTAGTTAGTATTTCAGAAATTTGTAACGCGTTTGCTAACAACTTTCAGCAATCTTTCATTGACACGGGAGACTGGTTCTAGACTACCTTAAATAATGTTCAAATGACGGTAGACAAAACCTTGCATTTCTTGACATTAAAAATCAGGTGGCACAACAGTCCATTGAGAACCAGGGCCTAGAAACTTATAACTCTCAACCCTTCCTGTGTTCGAGTACTGTTGTCAGGGATGGAGGGGACCCACAGTTTAAAGCTGAATCCGAACGGCTAATTTGAGAAAACACTTTTCATGACAAGAATTACTTTTGAAGAATTTGACAATTCCTCGCAAGAAGCAGTACCCGTGAAAAAAAAACTTTTAGATGGCACAGCCAGGGATTGAAACCAAGACCTCTGGCATGATAGTCCAATGCACTTACCATCATGCCACGGGTACCACCATTACTTGACATTCCTTAAAGATAATTATTCCCCTGGTCTAAATGGAATTCCTCCAATAGTCCAATCACTAAGCCAATTTAAATTTTCAACCATATGGAAGAAAACATTTATTACATCTTAAAAAGAGAAAGGGTAACAAGTCTGACATTAGTAATTACAAACCAATCTTTAAACTGTCCAGTATTCCCAAATTTTTTGAACAAATTGTTTGTAATACTTCAAATTTTAACTGCAAGAATATTATAAGTAATCAACAGCATGGTTTTATGCAAAAACGTCCGACAATTACTACTCTACTTAAATTTTTACTCAAATGCCCTTGAGCTCGGTCAAGAACTCGAATGTATTTACACTGATTGTTCTAAAGCTTTTGACCAAATTTCTTATTATATCATCACGCTTAAGGCAACGGGATTTTTTCCTCAGTTTGTCACATGAATCTTATCTTATTTTCAAAATAGGTCTTATCAAGTTAATTCAGAAGTTCTTTCTCTAACTCTTTCATTGCCTAATTAGGAGTTCCCTAGGGTAGTCATTTTGGACCTCTACTCTTTATCTTAGCTTTTAATGATGTTCTCCTCTGTGTAAGATACATTAACATTTTAATCTACGCGGATGATATGAAAATCTTCAAAAGCATAAAATCCATAAACGATTGGTTACAACTCCAAGAGGATATTAACAATTTTGTTATTTGGTGAAAAAAAGTATGGACTAAACCATAACCCAATTGAATGTCAGTTAATGACCTTCTCTAAAAAATTTGCTTCTAGTATGAATGATTATAAAATATTGCAGAACTCGCGTTCATAGTTTTAAAGATCTTGAAGTTCTTTGTAATTCTAATCTCGATTTCGATAATAATTCGATCGTTACTAAAGCTACATAACTCTATGTTAGCATTTGTTAAACGTCGGTCTAAAGAATTTTAGGACTTCTATGTTACTCTCGCTCTATATAACACTTTGGTCCGCCCCCATCTTGAGTACGATTTCCATGTATGGACTTATTTTTACGAGATCCACAAAAATAGGATATAATCTGTTCAACCCAACTTCATACGTTACGTCTTAAGAGGTCTGGACCTTATAAATATCAGATAAAGCTTCTTCAAATGCAGCCTCTATAGTAAAAGGTTAATAATGATATTGTCTTTATTCATCAACTTTAAACTGGTGAAATTAATGCATCTGATTTATTAAATTTTATAAGTTTAAACTACCATGGAGGTAACCACAATACCCGTAGTTTCCTATTGATTCATGTTTCTCAACACCGCGCTAATTTTATCATGCATGAGCCATTAACTCGCATGTCTTAACTTTTAAATATGAACTCAAAATTAATTGATTTCAGCATGAGTAAGAATATTCTTAAAAATATACTAAAGAGCAATGTACCGCGCACTTAAAAGATGAGCAGAATTTTTGTTTTGGCAATTTATGGTCGTTAGATAAGCTTGTATTAAGCTTTTTTAGTGAATTTGAATAATTTGGGTTGACGAACAGTACAAAATAAAACTTCTTATTCAAAATCATTTACAAAACCAAAATTTTTGGAATCTATAAAACAGCACTTGAGTTCTCGTTTCGAATACATGACAATTTATTCAGGCCTATCACGAATTCTATCGCAATCGGAAATTTTAACGAATTCCGAAAAAAACATACCCCGAAATCCGTTCTTAATGTAAGATTGTATGAGACTTTTCACTACGAACGTGTTTGGTATTAGTGTTTTAGGGGATTCGTAAAAGTTTCCGATTACGATGGAATTTTTGATAGGGTTGATTGTCTACAAAATTGAGTTGAACAGGTTTATAGAATTTTATAAAAATCCATCATACAAAATAATTCAAAATTTGTGTGTTCATAATTGCAAATAAGGTTTAACTAAAGCTTACACGAAGGTAGGTATCTTAAAACCAGACATTTCTTATGCACACATTTTTTTTTTATTTTTAAACATAGTTAGCAATAAACTTCAAACCACATCACCTCTTATACCTCGCTTCTTTTTTGTTTTTAAATTAAAAACTTTATACATATTTTTTTTTGTTTAAATTATGTTTTCTGGTTGGTTTAACTTTGAGTCAAATAATAGGAAGTGAACTTTCCTTATTTTGCTTATTGTTTCCTTGTTGCGTTTGTTATGGTTTTGTTCATGGAACAGCAAAGTCTTTAATATTTTATAAAATTTTACTTATTTAAGGGCTGGAGGTTACCCCTATTTTGTTGCAAATACACATACAATACTAAAACATACTCATACAAATGTATAATATTAGTTCAAGCATAGACATATATGTTCCCAAGTGAATTTTGAAATAAAGTTTTGTGAAAAGTTTCTAGCAATCTCGTGTTCAATGTCAATAAAAAAAGTGTCATGCGCTTGCTGAACGAATCTGCCCAAGTGGTCAAACATCTGGTATTGCAAACAATTCACTTTTTCATTATTGTTGCTACTTGCTTTTAGATAATGCTTTAGTTTTTTGAAACCTTAAGTTACCTAAAAAAACACTAACTTTTAATAGAAATATTTTCAACACTTATACAATAACATTTATGGGTATAGTTTATTTTTAAAAGATCCAATAATTTGCCTTAATGCTGAAGTATAACCAAAATGTCAACTTCTATTTAGTATTATGGAATATTAAAACCATATGAGATTGGATAAGGAGAAGGTCATATAGCAGCCAATTTGTTTAATTAAAAGGGTTGATTTGCACACAAAAGAAAAACATGTTGTCCTTAACTTTTCTTAGGATCAAGTTTCTATTCAATTATTTAATTTGTTAATTTCAAACACATTTTTTGGGATTCTTACAAAATTTCAAAAGTTATATTCTATGTATAACTATCCCAAAAGAGTGATAAGAAATGGCATGATAATGGGGTCTTTGTTTCAGATGGAATAGTAATGTTAATACTAAAACTGCCTAATTGATTTAGGATAGACCATTAGTATATACATATCACTACATAGTATAAAACAAAGTCGCTTTTTCTGTCATGTATGTTGTATGTCCCTATGAACGCTTAAATCTTTAAAACTACGCAACGGATTTTGATGCGGTTTTTTTTAATAGATAGAGTAACTCATGAGGAAGGTTTTTATGTATAATATCATCCATTAAATAGTGGACAAATACTGTTATTTTTGAGGTTTCTAATGTGATGTCGCAAATAATTACATTTTTTCAGCTTACATTGCAAACCCAGGCTGAATCCTACGAGATTTATCAAAATAATAATGTACTAAGTATTGTACACAATGAAAAGGTCTACAGAAAACTCCGCGATGGTATATGTCTATCTCTTATGGATATCAAACAATAACATTTTTTTGTCATTTACTTTTTACGACAAATAATGACTAATATTCGAAGCGATTTTAACCAATACAGCATTAATCCTTATCCAATAAAATACCTTAAATACATTGTTGATTTAATATAGATCTATTTGGCCTTTTACAGCATCTGATTTAAATCAATATTTTTGAAGATGTACAGATTTAAAAATTGCGGAACGTAGCGTTTACGGCGACGCGGCGCGGCGGCAGCGTGCCTATAAATAGCGCGTCGGAGGCCGCGGATTTCCTTATAGCACATTGAATTTAGCAGCGATCGGACGCGTTATCGGAGTTTTGTAGCGAGGAAAATAACAATCAACGGAACGTGAGGCTCGACTCAGTCAGCTTCGGGATAATTATAGAGCTGAGAGAGAGAGAGAATCTTCAGCAGAGCGTGAGATTAGCCGCCATCGGGATAGGCATACAGTGCAGAGGGACAGAGAATTGTGTATAAAAGATATTCCAAAGATAAGGAAAGGGGAATTGTTTTAAGTACTCCAAAAACGCGTGCGGGCTACGGCCAGTAAATGAATAAATCAAAACTACTGGATTGATTTTATCATTTTTTCAGTGAGTTACATATTTTAAACCCGTGCAAAGCCGGAGCGGGCCGCTATGTTTTTTTATAAACAACGTTCACAGTTTTTCTGTAGCGTATTTAGTATATCAGCATTGCACCCGTGCGAAGCCGGGGCGGGTCGCTAGTATTTTTATAATATTATTATTTTTAGGCTAATGTTATTTTATATCACGTAGCAAATTGAAAAACAAACAAGGTACCTGAAAAACTAAAATTAATCCAACCTTATAAAATTTTCATATACTCATTTGAAAAGTTATACAGTATATTTAGAGTGCTAGGAGAGATACTGATAATGTTAGACCGGATATGTACAACAAGAACGGAACGTGGTAAATTTTCAATTGAATAAACTTTAATTGGTTGAAATATTTTAAATGAAGGTTGACAAGGCACAGACGTTATTCACGTGCACAAATCCCTAATTGAATTGAATTTAGTATCAAATTTAATTATAAATAGGAACAGTGCGTATACGCAACAGTGCACTATTTTATCAAAAATCCTTGCCATTTAGTATTCTCTGGTTTAGATTTTGTATTAATTTTAATAAATTTCAATTTTGAGACACAATTTAATAATGTTAAGTGACAATGCTTCTACGAGATGTATAACATACTTAAGAGATGAAATTTATTCGAATTTTAAAACACAGCCAAGAAGTTTTAATTTTCAATTTCTAAATCCGTTGATAATAATAATAAATTTGCTTTTATACCTTTTCCATTTTACTGAGGTGCAGTGCATATTTATCGTGAGCGCGAAACTGCATAAACCTCATATTTGAGCTCTGTGACAACTCTGTTATACTTTTGATACTTGGAAAAAATCTGTGAAAAATTCAATAAGATTGAAATAAAATTAAAAATTTTATTATTCAAAAATATTTAAATAATGAAACATAAAAAAAACTAAATAAGCGCAAAATTTTAACTAGCTATTGAAAGGAAGTTATTATTATGTAATTTTAAAAAGAGGCTGGGATGCGACCCACACTGATAACTTCCCATCCCTTCTGTCGATTTGTCTTGCCTTAAAGTTTGTCTATATGTATCAATTGTTCTCAAAATTTTATCGAATGTTGAAAACAATATTTCTTATAAGTTAAAATTAGTTAGAAGCCATTATCTGATATGTTTGAAAAGATATTTTAGTCAAAAATCAATTTTTACCAACTTTTG
Source organism: Eupeodes luniger (assembly GCA_951509635.1). Lineage (NCBI taxonomy): Eukaryota > Metazoa > Arthropoda > Insecta > Diptera > Syrphidae > Eupeodes > Eupeodes luniger. The sequence continues at coordinate 74,061,453 of OX608075.1, read as the reverse complement.
TTAAATTTTTTTTAGGTTTTTAATTTTTTGTACAAAAACTGTCAATTCGATTTTTTTGAAAATTTTACTGAATGTTGACAACAATATTTTTTAAAAGAATAAAGTAGCTTAAAGCCAATATCTCAAAGTTTTGAAAAGATATTTGAAACGAAAATCAATTTTTACCACTTTTTATACATTTTTTTTTTTAGGTTTTTATTTTTTGTAAACAAACTATTAATTCGATTTTTCTCATAATTTTTCCTAATGCTGAAAACAATATTTCTTATAAGTTAAAATTGGTTAGAAGCCATTATCTCAAATTTTTAAAAAGATATTTGAGTCGAAAATCAATTTTTACAAAGTTTTGTTAATTTTTTTTTCGGTTTTTAATTTTTTGTAAAAAAAATGTCAATTCGATTTTTTTCAAAATTTTACTGAATGTTAAGAACAATATTTTTTGAAAGATAAAAGTAGTTTAAAGCCAATATCTCAAAGTCTTGAAAAGATATTTGAGTCGAAACTCAATTTTTACCAACTTTTATTAATTTTTTTAGGTTTTTATTTTTTGTAAAAAAAACTGTCAATTCCATTTTTCTCAAAACTTTTCCTAAAGCTGAAAACAATATTTCTTATAAGTTAAAATTGGTAAGAAGCCATTATCTCAAATTTTTAAAAAGATATTTGAGTCGAAAATCAATTTTTACAAACTTTTGTTAATTTTTTTTTTCGGTTTTTAATTTTTTGTAAAAAAACTGTCAATTCGATTTTTTTCAAAATTTTACTGAATGTTGACAACAATATTTTTTAAAAGACTGAAGTAGTTTTATGCCAATATCTCAAAGTTTTGAAAAGATATTTCAGTCGAAAATCAATGTTTACCAACTTTTATTAATTTTTTTTTAGTTTTTTATTTTTTGTAAACAAACTGTCAATTCGATTTTTTTCAAAATTTTACTGAATGTTGAAAACAATATTTCTTATAAGATAAAAAAAGTTTGAAGCCTTAATCTCAAGTTTTTGAAAAGATATTTGAGTCGAAATTCAATTTTTCTCAACTTTGACTAATGTTTTTTTTAGGTTTTTATTTTTTATAAAAACAACTGTCCATTAAATTTTTCTCAAAATTTTATCAGATGTCAAAAACATTATTTTTTGTTGCATAAAATTGTTTTGGAGATGAAATCATATTTTGGTCGTAAAATTTTCGAGGTGACAAATTTTTTTTTTCAAATTTTTTGATTTATAAAAAAAACTGTTAATTGGATTTTTTTCCAAAAATATATTTGTTTTGTATAACCTTAAAATATATAATAATAAATTTAATTCAAGTCTCTAGCGTCATTGGTTCATGAGATATTTAGGGTTAACCAAAATTTTCACCTTTTTTTTAAACTGCTATGGTAAAAAAATCATCCACGCAATTTTCTTGAGAGCCCTTTCTACATCTTTCTGCATTATTATCTGTATAACAAAATTTATTTGAAGTCGATATCTCTTCTGGTTCTTGAGCTATGGAAGACGAAATAAACGTCGCGAACGTACAGACGTACGGACGTACAAACGTACGTTCACACGCACGCACAGACATCTTTCTAAAAATCTTTTATTTCGACTGTAGGGACCTTGAAACGTCGAGAAATGTCAAAATTTTCAATTTGACAAATCGGACCCATTACAATAACTTCCTATGGGAAGTTAATAACAAAGGTCGACTAGGTTTTCCTACTAGCAATAAAATTGAACTTTTCCAATGACTTTTGATGGCCTTAATTGAATTCCTCCTTCAAGATGAATATATCACGTCAGATTTTTAAGATATTAATTTTTAAAATTCGAAAAAAACGTATTTAAAACTTTTTGAGACTATCTTAAATAATGAAATATATTTTTTTCAATAAAATCTGTGATAATTTTCCAAATCTATAAACCCTTTCTTCAATATTCAGTTGAAATATTTATATTATTTTATATACAGGTTTGAAATTAAGGTTTGTTCTCTAAACAATTCTTTTATATCAAGAACAAATGTTAAAATAATGGTATTTTTAATACATAAGTAAATAGTTAAAATTAAAGTTCGTATTGGAAATCAGAACTAAAAATTAACTCCAAAACGTATTTTTCAAAACAATTAAAGTATTAAATTCAAGGTTTGCTACAAAGATTTGTACTTTTCAAAATCTTCGTACATTTAATCTCAACTTAGCTTTAAAAACCCAGTTTTTGACTGTTTTTAGTGTTTTTTAAAAACTAACTGTCGCAACATTCAATAAGTAGTCTCAGAGAGATGCGGCACAAGCGTCTGCGCAAGAACAATTGGAATAACTCTGAACAGACATGAATATTTTGCAAGAATTCCAAGAAAAATGCCTTTAATAAGTGAACCAAACAAAGAAAAACGTATAAACTTTGCCACTTTACACCAAGACGAAGATTTAGAGTTCTGGAAAAAAGTGTTATTCACTGATGAGAGCAAATTAAATATTTGTATGCTCCCAGACAATTATATTCTCCACCTCAAAGCCCAGACTTGAACCCGATTGAGCATTTGTTTGATTATCTGGAAAAGCAATTGAAAAAACATTCGATAACGTCAAAACATGCTTTAAAGCAAGCTATTCAAATAGAATGGGATCGTATACCTGTTGAGTATACCCAGAAGCTTGTCAACTAGAAGCTGTCTTACGGTCGAATGGAGGCCCTACAAAATATTAAATCCTCGTTTTATTTCAATTGCAGCAGTTCAAAATAATTCGTGCAATGAATTTTGTCGTTTGCTAAATCACATTATTTTTGTTTTTGCAATTGTTTAAAAAAATAAAATAATTATTTTTGTATTACAATATCTAAACATTGTTTTTCTGTATGTTGTTTCCTAAATTAAGGACATTACTTTTGCAGACCGACTTTACAAGATAAAAACTAGTTTTTAAGTGTCGTACGATGAATTGTGTCGGGCTGTGTACAGCATTGAATTTCTTGAATACTTTTACTTTTACTTTCACAAAACAAATTTGAAAGAATACATCAATCATCAAAAGTTGATAAACAGACATTCAGATAGACTTAAAAATTTATGTAGAAAAAGGAAGAAGTGAACTGAAAGAAGTGCAATGAATTTGTTCTAAATTCTAAATATTTTGTTTGATAAATTAAAATTTTGCGCTATTGAACAAAAAAATGAAAAAGACACATTTTTAAACTTACTTGAACATATTTTGCACAGCCACGATTGTATTACAATCAGATAATGAATCCTCTTCCGCTGAATTCGATAATTCCTTATTGACAACGACAACACTTTCAGCTAACGTAATTCCAGCACGAAGTAAATCATCTAGACAGTCAATTGATCCTAGCATCCAATACACCTTTTTTCAATTAAAGAAAAAGTACAATTTTGAAAACATAATACAAGTTTTCTTTTTGGAAAGTTTGAAAACCCCTTAAAATAGAAACATGACTCTATATTGCACTTCGAATTATTAGACAACATATTTCCAAAAAAAATTAAAAACTATATTTATGTTCTAGAGAGCCCAATATGTCTGTGATGATTACATTTTGAGTAGGTTAATTTGGGGAATAAATATATATACAAAAAACACTTAGAAAATTATTGAACTCAATTTAAATCTTAATATATATTTGTCTTATTTTACAAATGTGAAAAATACAATCTTAGTTATTAAAAATACTTACCAAGGGAAAATATGACAACGCATCCAAAAATGCAACATCTGGTCTTCGTTCGAGTAGCAAAATAATTGGATTCAACGAGGTTTTTGAACGAAAATGAGCACGTAGAGGAATGATGAAATTATAAATGCCATTCGATGCATAATCAGCAGCTAAAATAATCGTCTTATTTTGCCATTGATATTCTTTGGCGTTTCGATAGCTACAATGTTCACACACCTATTTTTCAAAAAAAAAAAAAAAAAATATTCAAAAAGTTACTGCGTTTGAAAATTAAAAATACTTATATAAATTTTAAAAATTAATAAAAGCATTTTATATACTTTTTCTTTTAATTTATCAACCTTTGATGCTGAAGAAACAACAGGAAGTATGTAAAAGAGGTTATATAATAATATTACAATAGAATAACCCCTGCCATCAACAAAATTTCAAATGTTAGGGGTAAAAGGGCTTTGAAATTGAAGTAAGTATGTAGCAAAAAGCCACTTGATTAAAAGGCACAAAAAGTAAATTTTAACATAGGAAATCATTATATTGCAACAAATAATAAAAATCGCGAAATAAATGCGAAATGAAATTCAAAGTTTTAAGACTAATTTATATACAATTTAAAATAATACAGTTTTTGTTTCAAGATTAACCAAAATTTTAATTTTATAAATAAATAAAAACTTTATTATTTAGACTGCCAACGTTTTTTGTAATACTAAAATACTAAAACAGCAATTCTATTTGGAATTCGAATTGCCAAACATTTTTAGAACACTAAATTACTTATTACATTGTTACACAGTAATTCAACTTCAGGAAAATACTCCTGTCGAACTTTGGAAAATAAGTTTTGAGAAGAAATATAGTCTCACGTTTTCCAAATTTGTAAATAAAAGTAAAGTCAAATGGTTTAATGAAAAAAATGTCATAAATTCCGAAATATTGGCAGAAATTTGGTATTTTTAGTGACAAAATAACCTAGAACGTTGTGAAAAGATTTTATTCGACGTCCTTTATAAAAAATACTGGCAGTATTTCTTTAGCCAATTCGAGCATAAAACTGGCCCAATATTTAAAAAAAAAATGCATCGTTTTGGGACGAACGAATTCAGAATTTGTTGAATAATAACATTCTAATTTTGATACAAATTATCAGATTTTCAACTATACACAAAAAAGTAAGTTATTAAAAAACAAATATTAACAAAATCACTTAATTATAATTTTTAGCAATAGACAGTTAGAGCAAAACAAAGATCTAAACTTCTTATAATTTAGTATAACTTTATCAGACACTAAAATTCTGCCTGGTGTTGAAATAAATGTAACAATTTATTTAATACATTTAATATACTAACAATTTTAAGCCATTCTTTAAAAACAAAACAAAACAAAAATTGAAAATTCCAAGAAACTCAAACAATAAGAAAAAGGACACTTTGAGTACCTTTTGTTGTTTTTCATTTTGTTTAGTCCAATCAAACTTTTATAAGGAAACCAAAAAGGAAACAAAAATAAGGAAGATTTCTTTTAAAACATTTTTTTTTAAGGAATTGAATTATTCTGTAAATGTTTTATTTTTAAAATAAAACAAAGAGAAGAAATAAATTTGACTAAAATATTATAAAAATATGAGACAAAACTAGGTTTTCTTTTTGTCAATTTTTAACAATTTATAAATTCAAAATTTTAATGCTAACTTTGCTCAAAAAACCTTTATAAAAGAAAAAGGGCCCTACCAACAATCAATTTTAGAGTGGTATTTGAAATTTGGGAAAAACTACCATATATTGTAAGGATCACAAATAATAAACCAGAAATGTTAGGTCCAATTTTTTTTATTTCAAACTATTAATGGTTTATTGTTAGGAGTTAACTTAAATATTTAAGTCATAGCATGAATCGTTTATTAATAATTATAGTCCATAGCATATAGGTCAATTTCACACTAATTTTAACCTTAACAATAAATTTGGTTATTAGTAAGGCCCTATGTGTGAAATTATTGGAACTGGAGATTACTTATTTGAGTTTTAATAAATGCCAAATATTAATAATTGAACATGAATGTTAAAAAAGTGCTTCTAACAAATCTCCCAAAGTCTCAAACTACCATTAAATTCCACAGAAACCAAATTCAATTTGGTGTATGAGGCGGACATGCTGAATAGAAGGTACTTAATATCCTTTCTTCTGTTTTGCTTTGCTTTTATATTTTCTTATAAAATTGATTTTACTCTCTTCTAAAACATTACTAATACTACAACGAGATCCGGGAGAGAATGGGCGTAGTTTGGCTAATCCTGCAGTTGTGTTGGCGATCGGGATTAAGTTACACGAAATAAACAAATAGTTCTTCGTTTCGTTCTTTAAAAAATATAAGGCGAAAAAACACCTGCTAAAAACCATGGCTACCTGGTGCGAAGAACCAAATTTGATTTCACAAAGCTTTCGAGTAAGGAATTAATTTTTAAGAATGTCAAATTATTCAAAAAGACGTTGCGGAATAAGCATAAGACTCCGATTTAAAAAAAAGCACAAAGCTTAAGCAAACACCTACTAAACTTCATGGTCGCCTGGAAAATCAATACTAAAAACAACGGATGCGATGTGATGCGATGGGAAGGAGTGGGATTCTTCGAGACTCAACCGTAGTTTCTTCAAGCTGCAGACACTTTTCAATTCGTTTGCTCTTTTAAAAATGAATGAATGCCATATAATTGACTTAATATTTTGACCATGCATTGTAGCATTTTTTCACACATTCAACTATATATTGAATAAAATCATTCTTTTCTCGTAAATTTGTCTAAATTTTTACTAACCGCAAAATTGCTAAGTTGATTCTGATTGAAAAAAAAACTGCTAAGTGGCGAGTTCAGGTATTCGGAAATACATAGACAAATTTACCGGCTCAGAAAAGAAGCAACACCACATTATTACAATGTTGAACAAATAAACTAGAATTTAGATATTTTATTCCAGACGGCAGATCTTGAGATCGAATCCAAGTATTTAGTATTTAGGCGACGAATATTTTCTATTAAAATTTTACTATCTCTTTTCAAAAAAAATGTTTTCGCTGTCATCGACCCATTTTTTGAAAATTCCTTACCTAGCTCTTCCAAAAACTATCAAATTTTTACAAAAAAAAAAAGGCTTAAAAATTTGTAATTTAGTAACCGATTGAAAGAAAGATTTCTTATACTTGTTTTTACAAATTCCGAAGCTAATTTGATCATGCTTTTTAAAAAGTGCTTGTAAAGTTCTCCGAATCACAAACTTGATCAGGCTGTTTCACAGAAATCAGGTTAATTTTGAGGTACCAGGCGATCATGTTGAGAAGAACGTTATTTTCCTTTTGCTTCTCATTTTCTGTTATAAAAATGGTCTAGTATTGTCTACTATTTATTTGTATTTTGTGTCTTAAGTTTGAAATAGGAGTGGGCGTGGTTAATCCTATGCCTACTTTGTTTCGTTCTCTTTGGCAGTAGGAATGTAGAATAAATAGTATGGAGATCATAAATCAAAAACAGAAAATATGATAGAATACCTATACTACGAAATATGGTCGCCTGTTACGAAGAATAAAAAAACAATTTTGTGTAAAGAAATACTTATGAAGACTTAGCTTTATGGGTGAAGTGCGTTGGGGACAAGGGAATGTAATTTTGAATGCATATCTCTAAAACATAAACAGCAAGCAAAACCAAATACCTACTAAAAAGCATTGGCCCCTGGTGAATCGATGCGATTCGATGGAGTAGAAGTTAGTCTTCGAGACTCACGCAGCTTTTTTTATAGAGCCAGAGGTATTCTGCAAGCACTTTTTAAATTGTTAGATTCCACTTTTCGTGAGTAAGATTTTTGATGGATATATTTTTAAACGTGATTAAAAATTTCAAATGTAAGAAACTAAAACTATCAGCCCTATTATGGCTATCAACTATTAATTATTTGATAACTGATAACTTCTATCAATTTATTGATAATTTGGTATCATGAGTATCAAATGATAATTTTTCATCCATTGTGAACACTAATCAATATACGATTGTGAATAAGTTTTGTTTGGTGTTTGGTGTTTGACGTTTGTCATTTGTGTTGAGTTCTTGTGTTTTGTTCTATAAATAATTTCGGCGGAATAATGTAAGTTGTTTTCATTAGATACATTTCTCTTTTTTCTTAATAATATTTTGTTTATTTAGGAGTATAATAGTTAGCAACAGAAAGCAAATAGAAAGGCTTGTGGAACTAATGGAGGAAAATCCTGAGGTTGCAAAAGGCATTTGTGCATAAATCTCTGAGCGCTCAGTTGAAAATTTGATGGATATCACAATTTTTGACAGCCGTAATACCAAGTTTAATTTGCTTATTTTAATTCATGAATTTATAATTTGTCCAGTGGGTTTGAAGCATCTCGTAATACTGTTTATTTTAGCTTGCACGATAAACCTTCGTTCTTCAGTACAATTGCCTTCAAACAACAATTCTAGTGAAGGCATTTCGTTCTTCAATTTGTATATTCAATAAAAACTACAAAAAAAAACTTTTATAAATCGTATTTAAATTACAATTCTTTACCATTTACGAATATTTGATACATTTGTCAAGGAAGATTTTGTAGCTGATAGAATATTTGACGGGTATCAATATGTTTGATAGCCGTAATACCGAGTTTATCAATAAAGCTATTCACAATAGATCTTTTAATTCACTATTTATCAAAAATATTGATAATTGATCACCATAATTCTGATTCATTAATTTCGTTGATAATTATCAACTATTATCAAATATCGTGTTAATATTTGATAGCCATAATAGGGCTGTATGGTTAAAAATAATATTCTGACATATTATTATTTACTTATTTTTGACATATTCATGGAAATATTGTATTAATCGTTGGCAATACTAAAGGAAAAAAGACATTTGTTAAATAAAAGTTTTTGTTCTAAATTTATTATTCCAAAACGACTGACTTAAATTCAGAAGTTAATTATTCTAAATAATTTCGAACAAAGTCAAAATTTGATATTACTAACCTTAGATTTAAAATGTTGATTAAGAAATATGCATTTTCTTTTTTTCGAATTTATCACTTATAATGAAATCATGGAAAGTGGTCGGCATGTTTTTAAAACCTTGATAAGGAACTTACAAAATTCTAATATTTATAGGGTACTAAACCTTAATCCAGTTCTGTAATAAAGAAAAACTTTTAGAGTGTTTTTTTAACCAGATGCTATTTTTATACTACCATCTATTATTTCCTACAATCTACAGAATGAAAAAAATATGCATATATGTATTGTTTTGAAAACATAAATCTAACCTTATTTTTAGATTCGAAGCCCCCTACGAAAACCAAAGATAAATTCAAAATCTTGACAGAGTTATTCAATGTTTAAAATAGAATCCTTATCCTCTTAACTATCCTTGTGTCTGTCTAAGTTTTGCATTCTATTTTTCTTTAATTTATTCCTGAGTCCTGACCTTTAACTTTTTGTATGGGTTAGGTCTACCTGTACATAATGTATACATCTGAATATTTGTCTGTAAATTACCGTATACAGTTTATTTACATATATACTCGTATATACAACTAATAGACATTAAGGAAGAGGATCTGCTGTAGGTGACGGTGATTTTTGAAGTTGAAAAATCTAAAATAGGAATGAAAACGTAAAATTCATCTGTATGTTGATATTGGGTTATTTTTACAAGATTTATTTTTCGGCGAACGAAAAATATTTACATTACTTATATGGAAAGCACCACTTGCGTTAAGAAACTAGAATTTTAAACTGGCCGTTTGTAAAATAAATTAAATATAGACAAGGTTGGGTTAAAACTTAAAAGTTTAGCTGAATACAATGTAATGTATGTTTTGTGATTTTAAGTACTTGAAATATATAATCTTTTTTTTTGGTTTTTGGAGATACTGAAACAAACCACAAATAAAAGTTACCACTTTTGTGTCAAAAATGGTTTCAGTTGTATTCTTCTATTTTTATTATTCTCTTGCAAGGACTCATTGAAACATTTTGATATATTTTCTCTTAAAACATTATTAATACTGTCATACTGTGGGAGTAGTTTGGATAATTCGTGCTTTGGTTGATGATCCTTATTGTATTTTAAGAAAAAAATAACTCCTAATTTTTCTTCCTAAAAAAGGAGATGAATCAAATAAATACCTGATAAGCAGCATGATCGCCTAATACAAAGAATCAAACGTAGTTCAAAATTTAAACGCTTGAAAGGGAATTTTTTGAGAACCCTTTGGGAAAACACTGAAATAAGAATAGAGCATTGAATCAATGAACATTGAACATCAAAGCATCCGCAAACGAAAGCCAAGACCTACTAAACAGCATGGTCACCTAGAAATAGAAACCAATAAAACTCATAAACAACGCAGGTAGTTGGTGCGATCCAATGGGTTAGAAGGAGAAGCCTTCGAGACTCGAGACTCGAGACTCGAGAAAGAGTTTGTTTAGACTCAAGGGTATATTGTAAGCACTTTTAGAAAGTTAAAACATTTCATGGTGACTTTCCATCTGCACCCGTCTGTCGATTTTTCTAAAACTTGTATTTCTATGTTCTTTTAATACTTGAATAGAAAAGTATTTCTTATCAGTTTTTTGTTGTTTTTGTAGGTTTTCGTCTTTTGTAAAAATAGTTGTTAGTTGAATTTTTCCAAGAAATTAACTTAGTAACTATATTTTTCATATATGTTAAAAAAATAAGTTTGATGTGTCTATTTTTGTTAGCCGGATTTTTAGTCGAAAACCAATTTTTACCAAATTAAGAAATATTTTTTGAAAGTTGTTATTTCTCATTACATAAAAATACAGATTAGATTTTTTTTAAACCAGTATCTTACGTTAACAACAAAATTTAGCATGAAAATTAATCATTTTAAAGTCAATACCTTAATTGATTCAAGATATATCGAAAATCGAACATCAATTCTTACCAATTTTGTGTAGTATTTTTTTGCAGATTTGAGTTTATATGAAAGAACTAATGTTGAATGTTGAAAACAAGCCAATGTTTTTTATTTTTATTTTATTTATACCAACTTTTAAGACTGTTTATTTTTAGGTCTTCAATTTTTGTAGAAAAAACTGTTACTTCGGTTTTTCACCAGGTGTCAAAAACGTTATTTTTCGTTGCATACAACTATTTAAGATGTAAAATAACTTTTTAAACGAAGTTTAAAAACGCTAGCGTTTTTGGCTCGTGAAACGGCTCAACCAAAATGTTGGCTTTTTTTAAACTGCTAGAATTTAAAAACCACCCACTCAAGTCCTTTCTACATTTATCTGTGTTATTATGGTTAAACATAATTATTTGAAGTCCATATCTCTACATGTTCTTGAAATCATAAGATTCCAGGGACCTTGAAACGTCGAGAAATGTCAAAATTTTCAATTCGACAAATCGGACTGATTACAATAACTTTTTGTGAGGAGTTAATAATGCAAAAACTAGTGCAATGTAGGTTATTTAAGATTCTCACCATGCTTTGCATGATTTTTTTTATTTGTAACGTATTCAAAAACATATTTGATAAACATATAGTTTTCTTGTACGTTTTCCCTAATTTACTTACCGAAAACCTCTCAGTTGATTGTGATTCAGATTGAACAATTTGGCGGGCATTTACTTTTCGGAAATAATTTTCAACTAATTTTTATTCTATCTCAAACACACATTTCAATTATGTATAATGATCTGCTCCATGTTAATAATTTATTCACTACCCTTTAAACAATTAAAAAAAATATACTCCGCAACGTCTAACCACAACACGAATGTTATAAACTCAATTAACTAATTGGAACAAAAATTAAATTAATGCTTATGTTTTAAGATTAAATAAACACAACGTGACTTATGGGATTTGTCATTGAAGAGTCATTATACTCGTACAATACAACTCATTATATTAAGTGCTTTTATTACCTAAATGGCTACTTCAAGTATGTAGATACGAGTATTTTTATGAGAAAACTAAACTTTATACAAGGTAAAAGTATTTCCAATACCAGAATTATTCTTAACTGTCTGGTATAGATGTATCCACTATTATTTTTTTTTTGAAAAACCCAAAAACCACATTTTATGGTTCAGAAGTTTTAAGGATCTCTTCTTAAATAATTGTGAAGGACGATTTTTGGAATTCATTTATTTTGATAGGAAGTTAAATCTTCTTATTTGATATTTAAATTTCTTCGAGTTTTTGTACCTTCGATTTTGTTGTATGGTGTGGTTAAACACATTTCAAAGTTTGAAATTAATTCAGTTTAGATTTTATATTTACCTGAGCTAATTGTAAACAACAAAGCGGTTTCTTTTCCTTCAGTAAGTAACACAAAGTCGGACTGACTCCGATGAATGGTGAAACTGGTGGAAATCCTTTAACGATCCTGTGAACAATTACAAAAGCAATAGAAAAAAGGGAGACAATTGAACCAATAAAACCTCAATTTAATTAAGATAAGACTTTTATGAGAAGAATATATTTTTATTTTTTCACCAGGGAAAAAAAAAACTGAAACAGAACAACAACAAAAAACAAACAAAAAACTTAAAAACAAACAAGTTACTAAAATGAACGCATCAAAAATTCAACAATGTGCACAAAAATCTTTGAAAAAACAACCAAACAAAACATTTTTAAAAGTTTTATTAATTTAAAATATTAAACACAACATGGAGAGCTGTTCTCCATAATTTAAGATTTTAGCAATTTTATGTTAATTTTTTTATTATTTACAGTCACTATTATAAAGCATGAACTAATTTTGTTTTTCTAAGAATAAAACCTTTTGAAAAATTCTTCCAAGTGTTAAATTATGTCGATTCAAGTGTTTTTGAAAAACGTTGCAGATTTTACGCATGCGGTGTTTTTTTTTTTTTTTTGAAAATTTCCAACGGGCTGTTTTGCACGGAATTAAAAATGATCCAGTAGTTCTTTTGGTTTAGATGTTCGCATGTTTTATTATTTTGAAGCTTTGAAATAATATTCGTCTTTTTGTGTAGGTTATATAGGTAAGTATACGTTAATAGAATGTATTTTTTAAACAAAACTAGCAGAGAAAACATATTATGGTTCAATGAAAATGTGGTAACGAGAATATCGAACTCAATTATTTAGTTAAGATCACAATAGAAGTTTTATAAAATTTTAAATAGCTAAGCAATTAAATTTGAAGCCTCGAACAAGCGGTGTTAAATTGTTAGATTTATTTGAATTTTTTTTAATAAAGGGTTCTTCAATTGGCGCAGGTAGATTTTGGCACATATCGTGGCCATTTTGTTTTGATGACATCTGTCAAATCATTTTTTTATTATTCAGTTGTTTATGCCAAATCATCATTACAAGCACGTTCAAATGATAAAACTTTATTATCAAAATGAGTGTAGTGTTTTTTTAACGCAAACGTTGCGCGCATTGGGCCCATTTTACAGTCGACTCTTCAACGTTTGGCTTCGAATCGTTTGAAAGAGGACCCCAATTTTGTCCGAAAAATCATCTTTAGTGACGAGGCGCATTTTTAGATGAATAGCTGTGTTAACAAGAAAAAATTGCCGTTTATGGGACGACACCAACCCACGCGAGGTTCACCAGGTGATAATGCATCTTCACGAGGTGTGGATTTTGGGCCGGTGGCGTAATTGGTCCGTACTTTTTTGAAAACGACGTTAGTGAGGCGGTCACCTTATGTAGCAAGCGCTACATAACGATGATAACTGAAATTGAACCATATGGACCTAGACGACCATATGGACCTAGACGACCTCGCTCAAATTCAGCCGGATCTATGCGGAAGAGTCATTGAAAATTGGACCACTCAGATCCGTGCTACCGTAAGAAGTGGAGGCGGGCATTGAATGGAGTCATATTCCACACTGAATGGCATACGTGCGCCTTTCAAATCAAAAAATAATTTTGTCAATACCTCACACACAGCTCATTTTATTCCATTTCAACATCTACCCGCCCTAATTGAAAAACCCTTTATATAATGGAACTGAAAACATAAAATTAAATGAACTTTCGAACACAGTATGTCTTTAGATAGAAAAACTAAGCTAAAACTTTTTAATATATTTTCTTAATCATAAAATTCAACACATTTTTAATAAACATGCTATTAAAATAGTTATACGGGAATCTCTTATTTTAAGAATGAAATAAAGCTCATGTCATTTTTTTTGGTATAACTTGAATATTAAAGCAAACCAAATATTTTTAGCTTCCATAATTTTTTTGTTATTTCATTTTTAATCCAAATAAGTCTACAATATCACATCTTTAACAAGGGACAGTCCTTTAAAATGACATTTTATACGTCAATATCAGTTAAAAGCGTCAAATATTATGAAATCAATAATTGAACTTCAAGCCTGGGATTTAATTTTTTGTATAAGTTTGAAATTATTATATTTATTTTTTTTAAAATATTCGATTCAAAAGTCAGATTTTACTTATAATCCAATCCAGTCATTTAAGCCTAAATTAGGTAAGAATTTCGGAATTCGAGATACCCAGCTATAAGTCTGTAAATAATTGTATATTGATAACCTTAAATTTGTCTCAAAACCTACATTATGGTAATGTGTACGCAACTATTAAATTTCAAGGTTAAAGGTCAATAAAATATAATATAATAGTTAATAAAAATTGACACATATTTATAATCATTGATTTATAGATAGTTCATCAACTATTTATATCGCGTTTTCGACCGGAGGCACTGGTTGACCTGAAGTGATCCTGTGGCCTCGCGCTCTCCGCCCTCTACCTCGAAATGTTCAAAATTTTTAGAAAATTTTATATTCTTCAATATTTGTAATAAATACAAATTAAAAAAACAATAGAAAATGAGATATTTCCAAAACTCGCAAAAAAACGATTTTTGTGACTTTTGGCCTTGAAATTTAATAGTTGCGTACACCCTAACATGTGTAGGTTTTGATACAACTTTTAGGGTGTCAATATACAAGTATTTACAGACTTACAGCTGGATATCTCGAATTCCGAGGTGAACTTACTACAATGACTGACTATTGGTTTCAGTAGAATGAATGTTAAATTTTTAGATTAAGAATACAAATAGAACATTGTGGAAAAAGATTCACCTTCTATGAAACCATTTTTCTCCATTAAAAAGATAACGATTTTTCAACACAAAATATGGGACAGTATTCAAACCTGATTTAACTTTAAGAAGTAGAAGTTTTTGTGAAAGCAAAAGTTTTTCGGCTTTTATAATTTTTTGCCACCTATATTTTTTCGGACAAAGCAAGGTTATGAGTAAGAAATCCATATTTTGTAGATAGAATTCTTGAGTTACAGTTTTTATTATAGTGTGTAAAGTATTATATTTTTGAATTATTATGTTTAATTATTATGAAATAAAAAGCAAAATATTTGAAAGCACAATTTTTTCATTACTTTTATTCGAAAATAAAAGTTAGACAATAATGTTTCAACTTTAAATAATGACATGAAAACCTCATGTTCCCAAATAGACTGGTCGGCAAAATAACGTTTTTTTTCTGTCATTCAAACAAAACAATACTTTTTTAAAGGATTAAGATACCTTAAAATCGGAATTTGGATTTAATTTTTTCTATCACATCAGGTTTTTAAAATATGCTACTTTAAATTTGTTAAACAAAACAATCAAAAACGGGGTTTTTAAAGTTAAGTTAAAACTCAAAGTATCTCTAAGTATCAATAAATTGTATTATGATTTTGCAAAGTAAAAATCTATCTCTTCTAGCTACAATTCAAATCATTTTAATATCTTCCTTACTTCTCATCAGTTATGAGCATTTATTTGGCTAAATACGAGTTTTTGTGCAAACCCTGTATTTGAATTATTCATAGTTTTGAAAAATAAGTTTTAAAGTTCATTTGAAGCTCAGATTTTTAATCCAAATTTTAATTTAAACTATTTGGCCAAGTTTTAAAAATACCTGTTTTCAAAATTGTTTTTATTATTTGTAATATATTTCAAGAACTTGATACAATAGAATTGATAAGACAACAGATTCGTAACAAGAGCAAAACTTTTTCTGTTGAAAGCCGTTTTAGCCGTTTTAGCATAAATGGTTTAGCGTTTCTTTCAGAGTCTTGTAAGAAAGACGAAATCTAACAACTTATGAATACATTTTTAATACTATAAGTATTTCAACTGAATACTGAAAAAAAGGATGATAGATTTATAGATTTAGAAAACCATCCCGGATTTTATTGAAAAAAACAATACTTCTTTAATTTAAATGGCCTCAAAAAGATTTACGTGTTTTTTCGAATTTTCAAAAGTAATATCTCCAAAACCTGACGTGATATACATTACTTTTGAATTTGTATTTAAATTAAGGCTACTAAAGCCCAGTGGAAAAGTGCAATTTTATTCCCAGTAAGAAAGCCTCATCGACCAGTGATATCAGAAAAAAACTGATTTTTAGTCTTAATTTAGGCTTAAGGTATGACGAAGAACAATTTCCGGCCTTCTAAAAGTATGGTGTACATTTTTCTATGTAAAAGAAGTTTATTCGTAAGTTGTAAATCCATTTCAAGTGGTATAAAATTTAGAATTGATTTTAAGTCTAACATAAGTAACACTATTGCGCTTCGTGCATTTGATTTCCTGACAAAAACAGTTTCCTAAAATCTCTAAGCGTATTCTAACCTTTTCTAGCTAAGTTCTTCCTAAGACACACTGTATTTCAAAAGGATATAACATAATAGCAACATTATTTTGTAATGTAATGAACTGGATGATCCTTGCGCGTTTTCATTCGCCAAAAAAAGCTTCCTTATATTTTTAAAATATCCATTAACTTCACATAATCAGTAATCACATTAAAAACTGTAGCTGATGATGATGACTTAGACTTTCCTGTATAGAAGGTGTTAGGTTCCAAAACTTACCGATAATAATCAGCATGCCACACTGGACGTGGTGCTTTTTTTGAGCTACTTGTCATTGTTGTTGCCGTTGCTGTCGTAATTGTTGTAGCTGTCGACGAAGGTGCAATTGTTGTTGTCGATGAATCGGTGGTAGATGAAATTTTTTTATAGCTATCACAGCTAAAACTTTTGTGCATGCGTAACCTACTCTCGGTTAAAGGATTGTTGCAACACAATCGACTTGAGTCCTCAGAGGAGCTCATTATGAGGGAATAGGTTCGTGATTGTGGAAAATGACCACTTAGACATCTTTTTTTATTTAATTCAGTGGTTTCAGTATAGGTACATGAAATATATATATTTAATTTTTTTTTTCATAAAATTGTAAGAAAGAAAACAATATAAGAAAAATTGCATAAATAAATAAATTATATGAAATAATAAAGTTTAAAAAAAAAATAGAATTATCCTCTGGAATAAGCAAAAAATGAAATAAAAATGAGTCCTTAAGCGAAAAAATAAGAAAAATAAAAACCAAAAACATTATCAAATAATATCCTGATAGCTTTTAGAAACGTTAAACCGCAATACAGCAACAGCATCAGCCTCTGACTAACACCCGGTGTTGCGAACGACAGTTGGAAAACTGTCAACCGGAAATGAAAAATGTAAAACATTAAACATACGAACAAGGATATTGAAGTATTTAGAGTGCGGTGTGCGGGTAAGAATAAAATTACAACTCCAACTCCAACTCCATCAAGCCTCAGGTAGGTAAAAAGTTATTTTAGTAAAGTTCAATCCTTGAGTTTGTAAGTACACAAAGTAGGAATAGTATAGACGTAAGGGAGTGTAGTGTCGTGTTATAGTGATGGTGACACTGATGGTGATAGGTAAACATTTTGTTTCCTTTTTATAAAAGCCAGCGAGTCTTTTGTTTGTTCTAAACTAGAAAAAGGTAAACGAACAAACTTTTTTACCCAAACGGAAACTTCTTGCAGTTAAACTTTGATGTGAAGATAAATACCTTTGTAATACCCATAGTGACACATGTCTTGATGCTAAAAAGTTCCTACATAAATGCAAAATTGATAGACAACCTGTGAGCTGCATGCGTAAATATTATAGAGGAGAATTTCACTTACGTAGACAGACAAAATTTCGAACAACAAAGAAGTTGATAAATAAGGTTGGTGGTCAATTGAAAAGTTTTACTCAGCTAATTTAGTTGTTTGTGCGAATAAAATGAACATAAATTTAAGCCCTTTTTTTGCTCGTGAGTTGAAAGGTTAAAATGATTATCAATTTATGAATGACATTTTGTACATAGTGCAAACATGAAGAGTTGCGTCATGATTATTAAAATGTTGGCCAAAGCCTGAAAGGGCCCTAAAAAACTAAAAAAATCCGTTTTTTCATCAAACGTTGTCGTCAAATCAGAGCGACCGACGCCTCGCGCGCTGACGGAACCATCTCAAGAAATATACCTGTAAATTGTTCGGCGCAGAGACATAGGGCCCAGGGCCATAACGCCCATTTTTTTTTTTTGGGGCTTATGTCTCACTTCGGTGGGACATAAAACCGAAATCTAATTTGGGCCCTAAGTCCCACCCAAGTAAGACCGAAGCCCCAAATAAAATTTTTGGGGCTAATGTCCCACTTAATTAGAATCACCAAATGACAAAACTTGGAACACTTCAATACCAAAAGACTTTGTTTTGTGGAGTTTAAATCCTGAGATCCCGCGAAGCGGGCCACCCACAGGTGCTTCTATTCAAAAAAGCTGTTGATATTGGCGCCTGCCTGGCGAGTTTACATATAGGTACCCTAAGCGGAGCAACGCAGTTGCGTAAGCGGGTGTGACCCCGAAAAAGGGAGTTTAAATCCTGAGAACCCGCGAAGCGGGCCACCCACAGGTGCTTTTATTGAAAGAAGTTGTTGATATTTTTGTATTATCACCGTATCAAAAAATTCTTGTTCATACAAAAACTTTTTATTCTTTTTTGGCTCTACAAAAATTTGGGGACAATATCCCATTTTTAACAAACAAATTTGGGACTTATGTCATATTTGAGTAGGTCTTAAGGCCCAAATTCAATTTCGGTTTTATGTCCCACCGAAGTGAGACATAAGCCCCAAAAAAAAAAGTTGGGCGTTATGTCCCTGGGCCCTATGTCTCTACGTCGAATTATTCACCTCGTTCGTGTGATTTGACACCTTTGATCTACTTTGATCATTTAGAAGCTAACATTTGATAGCATTTACAAAGCGCATGGTTTATGGGCTAATCAGTCTAAAATTTTAGAAATTTAATTTATAATATTATTACTCAAGCTTTATATGCCTACGAGTATAGCAGGACTTGGCTCCGTTTTTCTTTAAATGTTTGTTTTTGGTACGATTTATAAATATCTTGAATGTTAAAAGAGAAAAAGGAGAGGACCTATATGGCTGCCTTGTGGAACGCGAATGCACAACATTGCGATAAACATTGTAGTATAGTTTTGATTAGGTATAAAGATGTATGGGCAACTTTGTCCAGTTCAAGTTAAATTTTAACTTATTCCAATAAAGTATTTTTTTTAATAACAATATGTTTCAATATTATATTTCAACAGTTTCAAATAAATTTACTCATATTTCGAGTATACCTATCATCAGTTATGAAAACTTTCATTCTCATAAAAAAAAAAACTAAAAAATAATATTTTGGAAACAAATAAAGTCCTGCGTTAAAAGTGTATCACATGAGCTGAATTCAGGCAGCCTCAAGTCATTTAAACTTAAATATTCAGTGCAAATAAAGAAATATTCAACACCCATAGCATTTGTTCCATTTTAAAAGTTAACATTGAACTCATATTCTCTAACTTTATTTCCATGCTTTCCCTGAACAACAAAACATCAGGTTAGGTTCTTGTGCCTCAGAATACGACCGTCAAGCATAACCGACTGTTTTGGTTCAATAAACTTCAAAATCCATTCTTCATATCCTTCTGTAAATTTGCTCCTTTTTTTTTACTCGTTGTGTATGTGACTTGAATACTAAATGAGGATGAATAATTTTAAATTCAAATAAAATCAAGCAAGACTCGCACTTCTGTAATGCTTTAAGGACAAGGACTGTCACCATTGCCATGGTGCAGTTCTATTTAAGCTATTTGATCACCATCACCACAACGATGTTCGTCTTATATCATCACTACTATCCACCACAGTATCTTATTTCAAATAAAGGACGAGAAAATTGCTCAATAAAGATGTCTCTTAAAAAAATACCAGAATCATACTCGTACTAGTATCGTATGAATTCTCAAGACGAAAACTAATTTAATTAAGTAAATTGTTTTTGGATGTGAGTACATTGAGCTCTGGGTCTGATATGTGCGACCTGCAAAAAGGATATTTATACAAGGATAGTTGTGTTATGACAGAAAACGAATAAACCTATCCTTTGAATGTAATTTATTATTCTGTTTTTTCATTCTTCATATCTCTCCCTTGGCAAAAAATTACTACACATCTATAAAAGTTCTATTATTATGCATAATAAATTCGAATTTTCCGCACATAAACCACTATCAAACACACTCACACACACACACTTTGAACTAGATACATTCCGATTCATTTAAATAAAGCCAGTACTAATATTTTATTAAAAAGTGAGCTATGAAATTAAATTCGCTCCACAACTATTATAATTAGTTGTTAAAAAAGCTTTAAAATCTCACCTGCTCTCTTAAAAATTACCTTCTTTTTGAAATTGTAGTGTTTTTTACAATTTTTATAAAACAAGTCGGAAAATAAAAAAATGTTAATATGCATAGCATGAAAACGGCGGAACTACTGAAATCAGCGTTTATGAAGGCTAAATAGGATAACTGAACAGGATAAAGCACCAATTCCACTACACGCATACATAGAAAATGTCCTTTGCAGCAACTTTAAATGTGGAATTGGTGAATTTGCCATCATATGCATTTAGCTTGAATGCTTAAGAAAACGTTGAAGGATAGCTTCCTCGAAAATTGTATAAGGAAAAGAAGCTGTCCTAGAGTAGAGCTTTTCGTGTTCGTGATATTTAATAGCATGGGTCAAGGTATCGATAGTTACGTAGAATCTTGGCAGCACTCACTTCCATATCCCATTCTTGCAGTAAATGATTACTCATAATATCAACCATTAAGAATTATGCATTTTAAATATTAAAGTTTTTTCACTGCCTTTATTCACATTCGTGAATTTATTGCTTGCTCTTCCGACTCGTTTTATAAACATTGAAAAATTACACATCTCTTTAAAAAGGAAGGTAATTTTTCTTTGCGAATTGCGAAGATTCTGCAATTTTGTTAAGGAGCAATAGTCGATTTTCCTGCCCATGGATCACTGTTTAATAAAATATTTTTGCTGCCTCTATTTAAATGAACCGGAGTGTATATTCATACGTAGGGAGAGGATGAAGAAAAATCATTTAAAAAGACTGTAATGGGTTGGGGGTAAGAAACTAAGAACAACGAAAACAAAAAATCATCGAGGAAAAATGAAAAAAGAAAAACAAAATTAAGAAACAACTATACAAGGAGCAACTACTCGTCTACTGTGTAGTATATACTATATAATTGAATGAATGATGCTGCACATTTTTTGCAAGTCTGTCATGCGGATGCGGGGTACTTACGCAATCTTCTCAGATGGAGATCTCCAAGGAACATCATCGTCAATTTCATCTTCACTTTCGTCACCTTCCTCGCCGTCGTCGTTGCCGGATATGCTAAATGAAGATGAGGTAAACATGTCGGGCACTGGAAGAATAGATGGTCGGCGACTACCTGCAATAAAAAGTTCAAAATGAAAAACGATGTATTAGCTTTCTATAGAGCACCGTTAATTGGAAGTTATGTAGTAACTTAATTCGATTCAATTTAAATGGATATTGTGAGGAATAATGATAAACTCCTTTAAGGAAATTAAATTATTTCACAAAATTGAACAAGGACATTTTATTGGTACACTAGGGCGTATGTGTACTTTTTATTAGTATTAAATTGTAAACTGAGATTTTGATTGATTATGTGGCAACTCTAAAATTCCAAAATCGTATATGAGATTAAAGAAAATCCTAGACATCATTTTGTCAGTACTGTGTGTGTCAATGGGGACAAAGGACGACAAACTTTTACAATTATTGCTCCTCGTAATTTTCAAAAATGATAACATAAGAAGATTACTATATCCTCAAACCACAAAATCTTATTAGGGTCATTTCAGGATTAACTCTTGATATATGTTTGCAGACTGTTGTGCAGTTACATTCATGATGCCTATATGGGATAGAATAGATATATATGTATATAAAAAGACCTGTATCGTTTATGTAAGCTTGTATAATGGGTAATAATAAATAATGGTAATGACTGCTATGACTACAAAAATACCGTAATAATATAAACTTAGAAAAGTTCATAGGAATTTTCATTTGGTGTTAGAAGGTCACACATTAGGTGTTCGAATACTAACTTATACGACTTTAAGAGCAATAACATAAAATTTTACAAAGTGATTTGGTACAAGAAATTAAAACGAAATGTACCAACATAAAACGTTTGAATTACACAAACTTGGTCATTGTGTTGTGTTTTAAAGAGAAAAACAAAGTGTGGATAAGTTTAAAGGACAAATAAAATTAGTTTTATAACATAATTGTACATATTGACCAATAAAAATATTGGTGTAAGTAAAAATGTTCCAAGGAATTAAGAAATATATTAAACGCACAGGTAATCGTAACCTTTTTGAGAAATAATATTACGATTTGGAATCTTTTCTCGCAAAATTAAGAATTACAAAAAATTGAATACAAAATGTTCACCATATTTGTAGTGAATTTTGTCAATTTTGATGCGTTTTTGAAGACAGTATCGTTCGGTTTTTAGTAATTGCGTAGTTTTAATTTGTCAAATGTTAAAAGATGACAGATTCAAAAATTACAGCTGCTCTATTTACAAGTTTCTAAAAAGGAAACCTCTTATTTCAATTTCAATTTTAATTTGTATGTTGGAAATTTTTTGATTTTCCAAAGCCTTAGATTTTTGATGCAACATTTATTAAATAAGATATTTGAAAACTTAAAATCAGAATTAATAAAAAAAATATATAAACAATGTAATCAACAATGTTTAAAAAAATGTATTAAGATTTTTTTCGGATCTTGTATTTTTCACAAATTCTAACTCATTCAAATTTTAAAATGTGATAGAAAATCGAAAAATTGTGAACTCAACGAAAAATAAACGTGGAACAAAAATTGTATCGTTTAAATAAAAGAAATTGTTTGCTCAAAAAGTTTTGGTGGTTACATTTAACTGTTTAACACTTAATCAATATTAACCATTTCTTGAAGATTTGCAATTTATCAGTTGATATTTTGGAAACCATAAGCTACCTTACTTGTTTAGCAAATGTGTTTCTTTTTTCCAAATTTGAAACATGTTTTTGTACGAATACAAATTATTCTCATGTGTTTGTCGAGATAACGGGTAATTTTTTAAGAGCTTGAGAACTTTTTTTTTAAAAAAAAACGCATAAAATTTGCAAAATCTCATCGATTCTTTATTTGAAACGTTAGATTGGTCCATGACATTTACTTTTTGAAGATAATTTCATTTAAATGTTGACCGCGGCTGCGTCTTAGGTGGTCCATTCGGAAAGTCCCATTTTGGGTAACTTTTTCGAGCATTTCGGCCGGAATAGCCCGAATTTCTTCGGAAATGTTGTCTTCCAAAGCTGGAATAGTTGCTGGCTTATTTGTGTAGACTTTAGACTTGACGTAGCCCCACAAAAAATAGTCTAAAGGCGTCAAATCGCATGATCTTGGTGGCCAACTTACCGGTCCATTCCTTGAGATGAATTGTTCTCCGAAGTTTTCCCTCAAAATGGCCATAGAATCGCGAGCTGTGTGGCATGTAGCGCCATCTTGTTGAAACCACATGTCAACCAAGTTCAGTTCTTCCATTTTTGGCAACAAAAAGTTTGTTAGCATTGAACGATAGCGATCGCCATTCACCGTAACGTTGCGTCCAACAGCATCTTTGAAAAAATACGGTCCAATGATTCCACCAGCGTACAAACCACACCAAACAGTGCATTTTTCGGGATGCATGGGCAGTTCTTGAACGGCTTCTGGTTGCTCTTCACTCCAAATGCGGCAATTTTGCTTATTTACGTAGCCATTCAACCAGAAATGAGCCTCATCGCTGAACAAAATTTGTCGATAAACACATTTCGAACCGAACACTGATTTTGGTAATAAAATTCAATGATTTGCAAGCGTTGCTCGTTAGTAAGTCTATTCATGATGAAATGTCAAAGCATACTGAGCATCTTTCTCTTTGACACCATGTCTGAAATCCCGCGTGATCTGTCAAATACTAATGCATGAAAATCCTAACCTCAAAAAAATCACCCATTATTGAAGATGTTAAACCAATTCCGTGTAGCGCGGCTAAAGAAAGAATCACTGTATTTAACAGTACGTCCGAAAAGAGCTCAAGGGTAAACTGATGAGCATTCCTAATACTACGGGTATTACGGTTGAATTGTTTAAGGGGAGGAATGCAACTGACTATTTTACTAGAGCAATGTTTATAAAAATATCGATAAAATAATGATAGGCATGAAACTTTGCGGTGGTGTTCAAGAGAAGCAAATGTCTCGGTAAGAGAACAATCTCCTATCATTTTTAGAGCTCTCTGTTCAATTCTTTTCAAAAGACTCAAGTAAATTATTGGGGCACCAACTCAAATATAAGAATTATACTCGAGTCTGAGTCTTGGACGAACGAAAGCTTTATAAATTATAGCCAGATAAGAAGGAGTAAAAAAACTTATTGCATCGTCGGAGAAAACCTAAACACTTAGCAGCATTTTTGGCGATGTCAAATATGTGATCACTGCGCGACAAGTGGTTTATGATGCACTTACCTAGAACTGAAAGCTGTTCAGTCTCCTCGATGCAAGTACCACCCATGGATAGTGGCATTGATGGAGGGTTAGGTTTTTAAGACAATAAAAAACATTGAGTTTTGGAAGCATTAAATTCTACACGATTTTTTATTCCTTATTATACACTGCTGTCAAGATGAGAATTTAATGAGCTGCCGCTGGTAGTCCACATCCCATTAACAAGGATGAGAATCTAAAAATGAATATGAAAAGCTGAGGGTACTGTTATCAACGAAACAATTTATTGGGTTAGAAGTTTTAGCCAAATAATCATTTATAAAAATAAGGAAGAGTGTCGGAGACAAAACGGAGTCCTGGGGCACACCAGCGCTTATTTTGTGGATATCAGATTTGAACCCGTCCAATACTACTTGAATGGTACCAAAGGTAATTCCTTACCCACAAGGAAGAGATTCATCAATAGATTCAAGAGAGCTTGATGACAAACTCTATCAAATGCCATTAAAATATCATGTGCAATAATTTTACTTTCTCCAAAACGATGTAAGGATTTATTCCACTGTTCGGTAAGATAAACCATGAGATCACCTGTGTATCTATTGCTATGAAAACCATACTGCCAGTCATTGAAAAGCTTTCGTTCTTCAAGATATTTCTTAAGCTGAAAATTGATCAACGTTTCCGTGACCTTGGAAAGAAGGGTAGTAAGTGCAATTGGACGATAGTTAGAGGGAGAAGAGGATTCGCCTTTTTTAAGGACAGGCTGCACAAATGCTGTTTTCCATCCACTCGGAAAGAAGATATTTGTCAAAAATGTAAGTTAAATTTCTTGTAAAAAAAATACTATCAATTACCTTAATGATGAAAAACGTCATTTTCTCTTGCACATTTTTATAATTTTGTACGTAATATCTGCAAAGTTTCTGTCTCATTCTACTTTCAAAATCGCTTGAAGATATCGTTAAGACAATTTTCGCCTTAAAAAGACTATTTCATCATTTTTCAATAACATACAAAAATTCCGAAAGTTGTTGGGTCCATAAGGAAAATTCATGAAAATTTGAAAATGACAGAATTTCCTCAGAATTTTAAAAGTGACACCATTCTTAGGTTCGGAAAAACAAATTTTAAGTATTTAAAGCATTCTCGAAATTTCTACGAGCACATTTTCCAAAGGAAAAAATAACATACTGTAGTAATCAGGCCCAGTGGCAACACTGTAGCAGTGCAATAATATAATAATATATAATAGTTATACTCACACATCAACATATGTAAACCGTTGTTACTAGTACATAAGTATATATTCCCTAGTTAAATTTCCCTCTTGTACAAATTCCCCTAGCTTGTAAGAAGAAAGAATAAAGATGAGTCAGTCTGAAAACGAACTCGAAACGAATAAGTTGTGCGTATTATTCTTCTGAAGACTTTAAATATAATAATTATTCGGCCAACAGATTAGCTTACTTTAACCTCAGAAGTGGGATACAGCCCTAATAGCAACCTGGCAATTAGTCTAAAACAATTAAATTAAAATAATAAGCTGTATTCGTTCGTGAACAAACGTGTGCGCGTCCCCTACATTCAGATTCTCATTTTTTTTTGTGTTGTTTGAATTCAACTGCCGCAGTGTTCCGTTTTTTTTTTCTCTCTCCCTTTTCCATTTTCCCCCTAAAAACAAATTATTGATACAACATGAGTGACTCAATGGAGCTGAGTAAGTATTCTGTGGTGCAGCTGCGAGAATGGCTGCAACGTTTGAAGATGCCAAGCAGCGGTACAAAATCAACGCTAATACTACGTCTAAATGGTGTACCCGTAGAAGTACGAGGAGAGAAGCCAACGGATAAGAAAACAAATGACAAAGATGAGAAAAATAAAAATAACAACGACAACGACGCGGACGCGAACGACGACAACGAAGCGAACAATGAGGGTGACAACGATAGCAAGAGCAACAATGGTGAGAATGACAACGACGATGGAGAAGACGACAACGGCGGAGACGATGGCGGCGATGGTGATGAGGATAACAACGACAACGAAAGCAGCAATAACGATGAGGAAAGAGAGTGTCATCACAGTGTTGGTGACAACACACAATCGCTACTGAAGAAGAAAAATGAACTTCTCGTAAGAGAATTAAAACTGATCAAAAGAGAACGAGATTTATTGACAAAGGAAAATGAACTCTTGAGAAGACAACAAATTGAATTTAAAAAGCAACAACGAACAACTGAAGCGAACAAAAATAAAAATAAACGACGAGACGAAGAAATAGACGACAAAGAAGAGAGAAGATATAATACGTACAAAGACATGTTGCCGGAATACGATGGTGGTATTAATTTTGATGTCTGGCTGGCGCAATTGAGGAGTACGGAGAAAGCATACAATGTTGAGAAGACATTGTTGCGCAAGCTTTTCGTAAACAAGTTGAGAGGCAAAGCTCAACAGTGGTTGTTTTCTAAGCCAAATTTTGCTGAACAGGACATCAACGATCTGATTCGAGAGATGACTGAAATGTTCGGTGGTAAGGAGAATAAAATCTCGATGAGGAGAAAATTTGAAGCCAGGAAGTGGCGCTACAACGAAACGTTTCCAGAGTACTACAATGACAAAGTGGTGCTGTCCAATGGGATGGGTATCGAGGAGGATGAATTCATCGAATACGTCGTAGAAGGAATAAGCGATGAAAACCTGCGACTTTATGCTCATGTCAGCAATTTTAAAGACAAGTCGCATCTACTCCGGACATTGGGTAAGGTCGAGCAGCCAAGACCCAACAACTTCCAGTCAACGTCAAGGGCAGCGATGGCAGCAACAACTACGACGGCAGCGACAACGATGCGGCAACAAAAAAAAGAAGGACCGAGATGCTACAATTGCAATTGCGTAGGACATATAGCCACCGAGTGCAGAAAAAGTAAAAGAGAGTTTGGAGCATGCTATGGGTGCGGCTCGATGGAGCATCGGTTGACGACGTGTCCAAAGAAGAAGTACACCGTCCAGTTGGTGGAGAAAAACAACGACGACTTCGTAAGTTATTTATATTTAAAAATTAAAATAGGTGAGAAAACAGAAAATTTCTTTCTAGAATGCCTTGTAGACACCGGTAGTCCCATCAGTTTTATGAAACGTTCGCGCCTTCCGAAAGGAGTAAATTTAAATTTAAAAACTAACGATGTAACTTATTATGGTATTAATAAAAGTAAACTCATAATTTTCGGAAAGTTATGTTGTCTCGTTGAATGGGAAAATCTTTTGATTTCGGTGGAACTATTTGTGGTTGACGATAAGTCAACAGGTTATGAGGTTGTTCTGGGAAGAAATTTTTTGAAGGCTGGAAATTTTAAATTAATTTCAAATTATGAAAACAATGAATATATGAATAGACAAACTTATGAAGAATTAAACGAGAAAATTAATAAAACAATTGATAGTCAAAATTATGAAAGTTATGAAAAAGAACAAAATCATAATAAAAATTGTATAAAATTTAACGATGAGTCAATGATTAGTTTAAACAACATTAAATTTAATGAAAATAAAAACAACGATGAGTCTAAAGGTAAACAAAACAACGAAAGAAATATAGAAAATGTAGTTGAACCAATTTATAACCACAATGTTAACGAATTTAGAGCAAATAAAAACAGTTTAATCGAAAATAACGTAAATATTAACAAAGAGAATGAAGATTTTGAAAAAACTTTAATGATGATAGATTGTAATTATGATGTATGTGAAGAGAAAACTTTAAAAATTGGAAATGATGTAAGTTATGCAACTCAAAAATGTTTGCAAGAAATTTATAAAAATTGTTATTTGGTGCCTCGACGTCCGGTAGAACCATTAGTAAAAACAGAGATGAAGTTAAATCTAAGCTCAGATAAACCTTTTTATGGGCCGCCTCGTAGGTTGTCATACACAGAAAAGTCAGAGTTAAATAAATTGCTAGATGAGTATTTAGAAAAACGTTACATTAGGCCGAGTGAGTCAGAATTTGTTTCTCCTATAGTCCTAGTAAAGAAAAAAACTGGTGACCTTAGAATGTGCATAGACTATAGAGTTTTAAATAAAGTAACTACAAAAGATAGTTTTCCTATACCGCTAATAGATGATTTGTTAGATCGTATGGCAGACAAGCTGGTGTTTACCAAATTAGATTTGAAGAACGGATTCTTCCATGTATATATGCATGAAGATTCAGTCAAGTTTACGTCATTCGTTACACCTTTAGGGCAATATGAATTTTTGAGAATGCCATTTGGTTTAAGAAATGCCCCATCCGTTTTTCAAAGACACGTTAATAAAATTTTTGCAGATATGATAAAAAAAGATGAGGTTATAATATATCTTGACGACATAATGATAGCAACAAAGGATATTGGCAAACATTTGACGATTTTAAAGGAAGTTTTTAGGAGACTTGTTGTAAACAAGTTAGAATTAAGGTTGGATAAGTGTGAATTCCTTCAGTCAAAGATCAAGTATTTGGGTTATACTGTTAATGGAGAAGGTATACAAGCCGATGATAAGGGTTTAGAGTCGATACAAAAATTTCCACTGCCACAAAACGTACATTCGGTTCAAAGTTTTCTGGGTCTATGTTCGTATTTCCGCAGGTTTGTAAAAAACTTTTCAATTATAGCTAAGCCACTTTACGATCTTACAAGAAAAAACAAAGTGTTTCAATTCGGTGCAGAGGAATTAAAGTCATTTGAAGTACTTAAACAAAAATTGATAGAATCTCCAATTTTAGCACTATATAACCCCAAAGACTATACAGAATTACACTGTGATGCAAGTGCAATAGGTTTAGGAGCAATATTGCTACAAAGAAAAGACGACGGAAAGTTACATCCTATTTTCTATTTTTCCAGAAGAACTACAGACGACGAAGCGAAATATCATAGTTTTGAGTTAGAAACTTTAGCTATAGTTACCGCACTTAAGAGATTTAGAGTATATTTACAAGGCAAACATTTTAAGATAGTGACGGATTGCAATTCCCTTACAATGACACTTAACAAAAAAGAACTAAATCCACGAATAGCAAGGTGGGCGTTAGAACTCCAAAACTACGATTACGAACTAGAACATAGAGCTGGTACACGTATGCAACACGTAGATGCCTTGAGCCGTTCAACGAACATTTTAATGTTGGAAACTAATAGTTTTGAGGAAAACTTAGTTATATCACAAGGTAAAGACAACGTTTTAGTAAAACTTAGAGATTTGTTGCTGAAGTCAGAACATCAATTATATGAGATGCGAAATGGTGTTATATATAAAAAACAAAACGATGGGACAATTTTATTCTGCGTTCCTGAAAGTATGGAAAAGCATGTTATGTATAAATACCACGACGAGGTGGGACACATAGGTACTGACAAAATGATTGAACTTATAAAGAAGAGTTATTGGTTTCCTAAGATGAGGGACAAAGTTAGTACGCATATACAAAATTGTTTCAAGTGCATAGTTTATTCCTCTAAACATGGAAAAGAAGAGGGATTTTTGAACAATATTCCCAAAGGCGATGTTCCATTCGAAGTGGTGCACATAGACCATTACGGGCCGGTCGACAATTCCCGCAACGTTAAGAAACATATTTTGGTGGTCATCGATGCGTTTACGAAGTTTGTTAGATTGTACTCCACGAAAACAACGAATACAAAAGAGGTAGTTAAAGCGTTGTCTGACTATTTTCGATCATACAGCAGACCAAAGTGTATAATATCAGATAGAGGAAGCGCGTTTACGTCTGGAGAATTCAAATAATTTTTGTTAGAAAACAACGTAAAACATATTCAAATTGCGACAGGTTCACCACAGGCAAATGGTCAGGTTGAAAGAGTCAACAGAAATATAGGTCCGATGTTAGCCAAGTTAGTTAAACCAGAAGAAGGAGTCTACTGGGACCACGTTGTAGAAAAAGTCGAGTTCACATTAAACAATACCGTCAATCGAATGATAGGAAAGCATCCAAGCGTTATGCTGTTTGGAGTAGATCAAAGGGGACAAATTATAGACGACTTTAAAGACAATTTAGTAGAAGTTCAACAAAAGATAGTTCAAAAGGATCACAAACAGATAAGACAAGAGGCAATAGTAAAACAGGAACAAGCACAGGCTTATAATAAAAAGTATGTAGATAAAAAACGACAACGACCAAATAAGTATGAGTCAGGAGATTATGTGTTAATAAAAAATTTTGATTCACATCCGGGAGTGTCGAAAAAGTTGTTACCAAAATTTAAGGGACCATACCAAATAGTAAAAGTGTTAAGAAACGATAGATATGTAATCAAAGATGTGGACAATTTTCAACAAACGCGGTTACCATATAAGGGTGTATGGGCAGTTAGTAATATGAGACCATGGTTCGGAAATCGAGGTGCCAAACATAAAAACGTTCAATAAATTGTAAAGATCAGGTGATCTTAAGTGGTCAGAATGGCCGAATTGTAGTAATCAGGCCCAGTGGCAACACTGTAGCAGTGCAATAATATAATAATATATAATAGTTATACTCACACATCAACATATGTAAACCGTTGTTACTAGTACATAAGTATATATTCCCTAGTTAAATTTCCCTCTTGTACAAATTCCCCTAGCTTGTAAGAAGAAAGAATAAAGATGAGTCAGTCTGAAAACGAACTCGAAACGAATAAGTTGTGCGTATTATTCTTCTGAAGACTTTAAATATAATAATTATTCGGCCAACAGATTAGCTTACTTTAATACATACATTTAAGAAAATCAGAGATTCTCGGAATCTTAGAAAACAAAATTATGGTTTCAAAACTTTGTGAAGAAATTTCTCAAAATTATTTTGATTGATTTGTGATAAAGATACTTAAATAAAGCCATAAAAGTGATTCAACAAAACAATTGATAGACTCTCTCATTTTTAGAAAAATTGAAGTAAGTTTGGTTTGTTGGCATTTGTATGTTATTTCCTAATTTAAAAATCATAGAATACTTACCCCGTCGTTGATTCAAAACATCCGGACTTAGAAGATGAGGGTTGCCTTGATGCTGTGGCACGTCTAAATGATTTCCAGTCGCTAACATTGATCCACTGCTTCCGCTGCCAGGACCTCCTCCAACTCCCAAACCCGTGCCACCTCCACCTCCACCGCCACCCAATCCCAATCCAACACCAACAGGACCACATCCGACACCGACGCCAATCGAAAGTGGTACATTTGAGGCAGTCACGGCAGTTGTTGTGGCTGTCGGCGCTAACGATGCATTGGTCGATGTAACGGTTGTGTCCTTGGGGTTTTGTTTTGCGTCGGGTATTATCACAGAAGTTGGATTATCTGATGCTGATGATATTGGTGATTGTTGTTACAATAAAATTAAACAAACAATTTAAATTCAATTATACACAATTGAAAGCAAGTGATGCGTTTATGGATATTTTTTTAAATAATAAAAATCGATCTAACTAATAATTTTGATGCATTCAATTCTAAGCTACAGGGAGATTAATTTGTATTAAACTAAATTAGTTTCAATTTTAATTTTTAGATTTAATATTAAAGATATTATTTTTTATCGTTTAAAGTTTCTAATTCCAATAGATTTTAAATATAGTAGGTTTAGGTATACAAAAATAAAATAAAATATTTTTTTTTTTAATTATTAATACGAGGACACAATGCAGGTATTTTTATTGTTAGTTTGTATTTC
The DNA here is from genome assembly GCA_951509635.1 of Eupeodes luniger. NCBI lineage: Eukaryota > Metazoa > Arthropoda > Insecta > Diptera > Syrphidae > Eupeodes > Eupeodes luniger. The sequence goes on along the minus strand of OX608075.1, from coordinate 74,029,161 downwards.
GCTGCTTTTTATTGTTATAAGTGAATGTGTGTGTGTCGAAGGTTCTGGGTGTTTTGGATAAGTTATGGATGATATGATAACTTTTAGTATGGTAGGAGGAAGTTACATGATAGAAATGCAGTTGTTTTTAGCAAGCTTAGACCATGCATTTGTTTCACATAAAGTTTTAATCAAATCAAGCATTTTTAACAAAAAAAAACTAAAAATCATCACTATTTAGAAAATAATCTATGCGAGTAAATTGTGAAAGGTCTTACATTAAACTAATTTAATTTATTTATCATTTTCCATTCGGCCTATCCATAAGCGTTTAGTATCTTTCCTTAAGACGTAATAAATTCAAAAAACTCTATAAGACAAATCCCTATCATCAAAAGGCAAACAAAAAATTATATACAAAAGAGTCCTTTCGTTAGCTTTTCAAAAATCGAGCAGTTGAATGGTTTTATGTATTTCAAAAGTTCCTTAGGTATATTTTCCTATATTCCTATATTTATCACTCCCATTTATTTTATCTGACCTCAAGGCTTTTATCTTATTTTTGCAAAGGGTCTTCTTCATCATTTTTTTGTTGCCTTAAGAGCGTTCGAAGAAATATATAAATTCAATTCATTTAGAAAATTCAATAAAAAGTCTATGGTAAAGTAAAGCATTACACTCAATGATGATAGAAAATTGGTCCTATGAAGTGCTAAATTACTTATATATGTATAGGTACATTTGTATAGAATAGGTTAAAGCTTAAAAGAGTCACATTCAATTTGTTTTGATATTGAATATGGAAATAATAAATCCCATTTATTGGAATGGAATTTAAATACAAATGGATAAATTGAGTAATAGTTTTGATGAAATATTTGTTTTTAGAAAAAGATGTTGAAAATTGAACGAATATTTCCTTGTTCTGTATATCCGTTTACAAAACAATGTGGCGAAATTTTTAAAGAAAGCTCGGAATAGAAATGATCCGGAAAATTATTTTAGACCCTGGAAAACTAAAAACAGTGTGCCAATCATTATTTTTACTTTTAATAAAGAATTAATTTCTTTTTACTGCAAGAAATTGTTGTTCCAAGAAATCTTAAATCGTTGTTAACTGTATTGACTTTAAGTAAATTAAGGATAAAGTTGACTAAAGTGGACTTTAGAAGTTCATTTCTCTAATCTTACATTTGTTGGTCTTTATATGTTGACTTTAAATATTATATCAAAACTATTAAGTAAACTTAAGCCAAAAATTCACCTTAATTGAAAGTAAATGGTTATTTCATAACACAAAAATAGAAATAAATTCTCACGCAAAAACAACTAAATTTAGTAAGTATTGAATAGGAAACTTACTTAAGCTTAAGCTTACTTGTTTTGCATTGTGAAGGTTGTATAAAATTGCCTTTAACTGTTTTGTGTTTTTAATCATAGCCCCTATTTCAATTTTACACAGCTAACACAAGTTTACATAATACTCAAATTTTATTTTAAACATTGACAGCAGTTTTCTATCGAAATTATACCTCCGCGAAATAAAGTGAACAACGTAGGCAAATATTGAAAAGTCAATTATGAATAGCAGAAAAAGCGATTTTGAATTGTTTGTCGAAATAGAAGCACCTACCGTGCCTTTTGTTTGTAAGTTTGTGCAAACAGTTAGTGAGACTGTTACGTGTATGCTAGTAAACAATGCTCATGGTCCCCGTCTTCTCACGGTGAGCACTTTTCACACACTGCTCATCACAATTCCTAAATACCTACTCGATATCGCAAAATTTTACGAAAAGATTATTGAGGTTTGGCACATAAGACAGATAGAATTGGGCAACGATTCTGTATAAAATATCATCTTCATAAGAACTAGGCGCATTTTAATATTTGCTCTTAAGTTAACAAACAAAATTCCTGCATATGGACTCTGAAAACTCTCACTTACATTATCGAGAAGCCAATAGTTCCACAGAAATGGACAATTTTGTGAGGCTGAGGAGCATATTTGATAATTTGTTTTCAAAAATTAGGCTGAGAACAACGTTTCGGTCTACGATGGACGTTACAGAGCCTTGTTAACCGATATTTTTTGTATAATAAATTGAAGACACTCATTTGGAAAACTTCTGGTATATGAAATGAGGAGTGCCATGCGAAACAGTAGATGCTACAATCGATCTTTTGCACACCAAATTTCCAAATTTTTGTTGACAACCCGGCGACAATTCAGATTCAAATAATTAACCTCAAGGTATTTTATGATTTATGAGATCTAAAAATTAATTCCGCAAAATCTAAAATAATGATATCTAGGCACAAAACTCAGTCTGACAGAAAATCGAGGACTTGAACGTTAGATGGTACCAGCATTGAAGTTTTCAATGACTTTAAATACCTAGGTTTCGTTATTTCGAGTAATTTGAGTATCAGTGCTCATGTGAAAGAAAAACTAGCTGTAGCCAAGAAAGTAGTTAATTTAATCTGGTCACAATTTTTTTCAAGTGTTTAACGTCAAAATTAACACCTGTTTCTGTCTTAGTAACAAAGTCTATGGTTAACAAAGGAAGGAGGATATTCAAATTACCCTCGAATACTCCAAACGATGCTATCTACGATGAATCCGGTTATCCTCTAATTTGTATACAAAGTCTGAAGGCTAATGATGACTTTTTAACCAAAGAACTGACAACAACTTACACAAAAGAATACTCCTTGTTTCTCTTCGATGCGGTTATACTCGTACTCCTTTTAAGAATTTTCAAAAACTTGCTTTAGAACCTGGTGTTTTAATTTAAGTACAATCAGAATGGTAAAAGTAGAGTGAGTGCATTGCAAAAGTAGATGAACAGACGTATCTGATACATATTGATAAGGCTAGTCTCCCTCTAAGCCTATACATAAAACTTTAAATTTAGGTGAAAACAATTATGTTATGGAAGGGACCTTTCTGACTCTGATATGAGCCTTATAAAAGTCAGAACAAACACATATCGAAGTGATATTAACTCTATTTATGGTTTAGGTAACTTAAATCAAAATGAAGACGTCTATCATTTCTTAGCTATATGTCCCATTTTGCAAGAAATTCGCAGAATTTATTTTAATAAAAGTTATCTTTCGTAGAAGAATGGATGGATTATTGCTATAAATAAAACAATTGGGTGGCGCAACAGTTCGTTGAGAACTAGGGCCTTGTGACTTACAACTCTCAACCATTCCTGTGTGCGAGTGCTGTTGTCAGGGATGGAGGGGACCTACAGTCTTAAGCCGAATCCGAACGGCTGGTTTGAGAAAGCACTTTTCATGACAAGAACTACTCTTGGAGAATTTGTCAATTACTCGCAAGAGGCAGTACCCGTGAAAAAAATATTAGATGGCATAGGCAGGGATCGCACCCAAGACCTCTGACATCACAGTTCAACGCACTAACCATCATGCCACGGGTACTACGATGGAAGTTGCTGGTTCGATTTATTTCTCAAGCAAATATTTGCAGATGTAAATTTTCAAATTTGTCGTCAGTAATATACACCGTAGAAGATCTTGCTTATTTTTTTCTGTTTAACCATAATTTTTGAATTGTAACAAATATTTAAAAAAGTAAACATTTTATTATTTCTTTTACATAGAAGAATGAAACTGTCCCTTTTTTCTCTTTTTACATTATAATTTATTCCAATTATTGCTTAATTATTTTTTTTTTTTAATTATTTTAACTATAATTTGTACTTAGTTTTTTAATTTCTATTTTTAATAGCTTATTGCCTAAATTTGTATACAATGTTCTATTTCTATTTCAATTGTTTGTTTTTAGAAAGCGGCTGACCGCTTTAAAGTCATGTTTTATAATCTTTTATACAAAATTCTACTTACTTATTATTATTTTAATCAACAATTAAGATTTAAAAAAAAAATCCAAATTGTGTTGACAGCCATTTACCCTTGACAGTGACTTGACCCTTTTTTATAATGTTCCGTGATATACCGATGTTATACCAACAAAACAATCAGAAAATTTTTCAAGCACTTAAGGCAAATCATCTAAGCAATCCGCAACCTACAGCGCAAAACCATTGACATCGGTTTTGGTAAATTAGAGTGACAGGATGTGCTTCTACGAGCAAGACATTGTTGTTTCATAATTATTGGGAAGTTTTTCTATGAAACATGAAATAAATTTGTTTGCAATTTTAAAATGAAACTTGAATTTGTCCCAACTTTAACAAACTAAACATATAAAGTTTTTTTTTCTAAATTTTTGTAAAACTAAGCTGATTACATTCTATTTGCTTTAGGCATTAATTATAATTTTAATTTTTTTAAATTTTATGAATTTTCATAAAATGTAAGCATTTATATTTTAAATTTAAAGGTTTCCATAAACACTAATTCAGTCTAGGGCCCAATTCTTTTCTTGTTCGTTCGAAAACACTTAAAAACTCCAATTACAAAAATAAGGTACAAGCTATAGCTGACATTTAACATATGCTTGAATATATTCATATATGTAAAATCTTCCATCAGCTAAATAATATAAAATATAAACAAGGAAACATATGGATTCAGAAAACGAGAGAAATCGCTACAGGATTTTTCTTCACAAGCCTTTTTCAACAATAACCCTCGTCATTGTCATCATATTGTATTGATTTTTGTGATTATTTATTGAGGACGGAACACACACTCTAAATACATGTATATTCGTAACAAAATCAACATTCATCATAAGATACAATCAGACCAATTAAAATAAAGAAAAAATAAAATATTTTGCGTCTCTTAGACCAGTCTGGTATAGAAAATGGCCGAAACTTCCCTTAAGACGTTAAAATAAGAAAATTCTAATTTTCCAAAACTCAATTTGAATTGCAAATGAATCTGGAAAGAGGTCTCTTTTCAATTTCATTCTAATTTCGACTTTCGAATACACACACATACATACATACATTTCCCAATCCACAGTTAAATATTTAATATTCAAGCACATTGAAAACATTTAAGGAGTTTAAGATTAATTCAACAAGACTTCATGCTAAAAACGTGGATATGAATTCAGTCATGATTTTGCGAGGGTGTCAGCCCAGCTCAACTCAACTCAGCAGAGCTCAACTCAAGCAGGAAAGCAGGAAGGAAGCAAGGAAGGATGCAGGTATTGGGATGTAGGAAGTATATAGGTTCCATTGTTCTTCAAAAATCCTTTCATCTTTGTGCCATGCTTACATTTTAATGTCATGCATTGCGTATTTAAATTTTCTTTTCGGTCTCAAAAATAAAAAACAGAATGAAATGAAATGAAAACTGAAATTCGAACCTAAAGGCTAAAAAGCTGTTTTGGAAGTTTTAGTCAAGGGGCTTGGCAGATAAAATTAGAAAACAAAAACAAAAACAAAATCATGCTTTAAGACATATACGAATAAATATTTTATGTTTCCTAAGTGAAAATGACAAACTATAAAGCGAGACTTTAAGCTGATATTATGTGCGATAGATATTTACGGATTATATAAAAAGCTATAGAAATATTTTTGTTTCTTTATTTTTGTTTGTTTAAATAATAAATGAGAAGATGGCAAAACGAGCAGCACACTCACGCACAAATAGTGTTGTAAAGTCACTGTCTGAATGATGCCTTTTTATTGGCGTACCCGCCCCCGAATCTAAACTGGGACTATGGGGCACACGCACACAAACGGACGGCACAGGTGCCATATGGTGTGATGTGGTCATGGTGGTGGTGTTGTTGTTTATTGTTGTTGTTTTAACTAAATTTAATCGATATTAATATACATTTTGTTTAATTTTTCTTTTTTAATTTTTAAAATTTATTATTTTTTAAGTATATACTTGATTTTGATTTTATTAGTTTCAGTTGTGGATTTAGCATAAAATAATTTAAATCAACATAAATGCTTGAAATGTATGCATAAGATTTGATTTTTAATCTCTCTCTATGAAATAGAAAACAAACGAAAAATAAAATTTACATTTCATCTAACATTAAACTATAAAGAGCATGACATTTTTCGATTAAAACATTGTTTTTTAAAGTAAAATAAAGTTGTCAGTTTTGAAAAATCATTTTATTTTGGCTCAAATATTTTATTTAAAAAAAAGAAATATAATAAATTAAATTCATGATACCAAAGAAAAGATGAGTTCACTCACCATAAAAAGGTATTACCTCATCGCATAGATTATTGTACACATAATTTTTGTATTCATATTGTATTGTTTTTTTATTTTGATATGGATTTTGAGGTCACACAAAATGTCGTTTTGTTTCGATGAATAAATGATCGTGGACAAAATCCAAACAAAATTCGTATATTTTATGTGAAGAGTACAAGTAATCAGTAAAGTATGAGTTCACAAGTCTGTATGTTGATTACATAAATTTAAATATTCTATGGGTTCACCTGTTATTTGTTTTATTTATTAAGTATAGACTTTATGGAATCATTACATATGGTTGAATATTGTTTATGCATATAACATACATTTATCTCAACTTATCTAGAATATGTAAAGTTTGTATGTACTCATTGGAAATAAATATGCAGTCATTACATAATTTATGTATTGATTACATAAATCTGTGTACTGATTGAATTAGCCTATCTATTCGTTCCATAAATCAGTGTACTCATTGGGTTAATAATTGTACACAATTCTATTTCACGTGGAAGTAACTGTTCTGAATCGACACATTTTTCCTTCAGTGTATTCAATTAGTGTTCTGCATATAAAGTCCAGTGAAGTTGTCCTAATTAGACAAATGTTAATTGGGGTGAAAGAAAATTGGTTTGAATTCCCAGAGCTCAATTATTTGCTTTAAAGAAGTAATGAGTCTGGCATAATCCTAATGAAGTGACCTTATCAATGCTGTGTTAAAATAATTTACATTATACAAAAATAACAACTTGATACTCAAAAACGATCGTTCAGTTTATTAATTCAATGAATCAACTCATGTCAATTATTAAAAAAAAAAAAAATTAAATCCACAACTGTCACTTAACAATGTCAATTCAATTCAAAAGTGTTATCTTATTTCATATGTATTGTATTGAGCAATATTTAATTTTAATATTTAAAAAGGAAAACATTATTTATTGACAAAAAAAAAACATAAAAATCACGAACGTTAAAATGTGACTATCTTCTCTTTAAACATTGTTTAAACGAGCAGAAGACATTTATAAAATTTTAAACAGTGGTGAACAGGAAGAAGAAAAAAAAATATTCAAAGCTTCAAAGCCAACAAAATACAAGGACTTTAAATTTATGTTATAGTTAATTCTAAAACAATAACAAATAATTGTTTTAAATATTTCATAAATTAAATTCTTATTTATAAACATTTTTATTATCAGAAGGTGCTGATGATCACTTTTGAAAACCAAAAAAAAAAGAAACAACTAATTTTTGTTTTTTCAAATACAAAAACCGTGTTCAAACAATTAAAAGAAAATAAACAAAAACAAAAGCGGCTGAAAATAGATTTTAACTCCTGAACATTTTCCTAAATTTAACAACTAAGTTTTAAAAATTAACTTATATTTGTTTGTATTATAAAAAACAATTAACTTTTTGTATGAAAAGAATTATAACTTAATATAATTATTATACAAACCATCTTTTGTTGTTTCGGCATTCTGATTTTGGTTCTGATTTACAACGAAAGCTGAATTCTCTTCTTTCGTTATGCTCATATAATAACACGTATCGTCTTTTTTCATTATATGTCTAGGGCCGGGATTCAATAATATCGTATCTTCATAGAATTCAGGTAATTCTGCTGGTCGAACACCAACTAAGGCAACTCCGTATCTGGAATTATAAAATTTGATTTCAAAATAAATACATTTTTTTGTCTTCAAATGGGAGACAATAAACTTTTGTGTTTCATGTTATTTAACGGGGTTCACTTATGTCATCTTTTAATTCAGGATAATATGAGGTGGAAAGTGGAAACTTACAAATAGCTCGAAAGTTAAATAGTGACTTTAACTCGTGAGTTAATATCGCAATTTTAATTTTTTATAAACGACTTTTTAAACCAAAATACTATTATCTCTGAGAAATTGTCATTTAATGGATGATACAATAAGAACAAGACGTACCACCTGATAATATTTGCTAAATTTCTAGTAAATTTTTAGACAAAAATTGCTTTCGAAAATTTTGTATTAGGTACCCATACTTTTTTAGCAAGCAACTTAGTATTGTTATCTTATTTTAATATTAAATATAAAACAAGTTTTGATAGCAAAATTTAAAGTATCGCATTAATACGAAAATCGAAAATTCATAGAATAGTGTTTATAAAAAATTGAGTAGTTTGTAAAAAGTAAGTACCTATAAAATCTGAAGAGTTAATATAGAACAAAACTTTCTAAAGAAATAAATAAATAAAGAAATAATGTGGCGCAACAGTTCGCAGAACACCGGGCCTATTGAGCGAATAATTTCAGGGTTCGATAGGATCCACAGGTTTTATATGAAATCCGAACTGCTAATTTGAGAAGGCGCTTTTTATGACAAGAATTATTCTTAGAGGAATTATCAATTCCTTGCATTGGCAGTACCCGTGACAAATAAAATGCACGACTGGGTCGCACGAACTTGCTCCTGTATTCAAAGAGTCTGTTTAAAAAAGTATCTATGTATGTAAGATTTAAAAATATACCTGTAAAATAAGTTTGTCTTCAAAGATATAAATGCCATTTTATTTGTCGAAAAAACCTCCATTTTTCAATTTTTTTGGGAGGGGGTGTCAATACAGTTAAAATAATAAAAAAAAAAAAAAAAATAATTTAGGATTCAAAATTTTACCTGAAAAATAAGTTTGTCTTCCAAAATTTAAATGCCATTTTATAAATAAAAAAGCCCTTGATTTTTCAAAAAAAAATTTCGAAAATCGTTAGAGCGGTTTTTTTTTAAATTAATTTTTTATATATAAAATTTTTCAATTTTGTTCTAAAAATATTTTTGGTATGCAGTTGCTTAGTGATTGTAAATATACGCTCTACATTTGAATTTCGTAAAAAAATATTAACCCGTTTTTGAGATATAGAATTTTGAAAAAAAAAAATTCAATATTTTTTTAAAAATCCAAACAAAACAAAATTGCACTTTTGATAATCAAATATTGTTAAAGCAATATAAGAGCTTATTCACAAAAAAAATTATTGAAATCAGTACATAAGTTGCTGCGAAAATTTAAAAACAAAATAACGGTTCTATGAGCGGTACCTTTCCTGAGCAATACAAAAATATGTTTTTCTTATTAAAAGAAGCCAAGTTAAAAAATAAAATTTTAGAGAAAATTAAAAAAAAATCTATCGGTTTGTTTTTGAGAAAATTCGAATTTTGGTTTTTTGACCAAAAAAATTGTATGGGGGCCACTGTTAGTTTTGATCTTAAAAAAAAATGAAAAAAACGCCTAACGCGAATCTGCTCAAAACCTTAGCTTCCAAGTTTGAACTCAATCGACCCAATGGTTTAGGCTGTAGGAGCGTGGACAGACAGACAAAATTTTGCACGAATGCAAAACTTGCCATATAGTTCCTATATGTCGCAAGTAAAAAACTAATAACATTGAAATGACAGGAAAATACAAAACGTGATAAGGCATTCCACATTACAATGATTTTCAAGTGCTATAAATAAGTCAATAATGATATTATCGACGATAGCTTGCTAAGGTTTGTTGGCGACTTAAAGTGGCCCCAAGCAAAGGAGTCTTCGGTGGTAAAATCAGGCAAGCAGAAGATTGCTAGAACAGAAAACGCTTTCTTCACAATACTCCAGAATCTTGCGGAGTAAACTCTATTTTGCTTGTCTGTTTATATACTGCAGTTGTCGAGTTCTTAAATATAAAATATGGTTGACACATAAGACGCCATTTGCAAACATTTTAAAATCTTCGGAGTGGAGCTGTTCAGCCACGATGTGTGATTAAAAAAACGTTATTTATCTCTGAATATTGTCTGGAAGCGATAAACTTTAAGGTGTTCTATCAAATGTCTATGTTGAAGTTTATTAATTTTTATTGTTGAAGTTTAATTATTTTTGTTTGGCTTTTTGAAAATTGTAATACAAAATTATTTATCACAATTTAATTTACAAGTTTTATTAGGTTTTTACTATTTCTAAGCACAAACACAAAATTGATTTTTTTTAGATGTACAAAATAGGATAGGAATCTTTGACAAACTATTCGAGTCTGATTTTCCTAAAACCAACATTAACAAACTGTGGAAATTGATATTGAGCTCTATTCGTGAAGCAAAACCCGATCGTTATGGTCAAATAATCTTCAGCGATTAAGCTCTAATCAAACAGAAAAGTTGTATGCCTATAAACATATTTACATACATATGTAGGTGTCTATTACGTTTGAAACAGGCTCCAGTCTTTATGGATTATCAACAGAATTAATAACTTAAAAAATATTAGACTGATTAAAGGATTTTGAGAAAAAATACATAATTTCGGAAATAATTTGACTTCTATGTTTGTTATCATTTTTTAGAATAGTGTACGTTACTGCTAATTTCTTGACAAAGTTCTACAGCCCTATTATGGTTATCAAATATCAACACGATATTTGATAATAGTTGGTAATTATCAAAAAAATTAATGAATCGGTATTATGGTGATCAATTATCAATATTTTTGAAAAATAGTGAATTAAAAGATCTATTGTGAATAGCTTTATTGATAAACTCGGTATTACTGCTATCAAACATATTGATACCCATAAAATATTCTATCAGCTACAAAATCGTCGTTGACAAAATGTATCAAATATTCGTAAATGGTAAAGAATTGTAATTTAAATACGATTTATAAAAGTTTTTTTTTGTAGTTTTTATTGAATATACAAATTGAAGAACGAAATGCCTTCACTAGAATTGTTGTTTGAAGGCAATTGTACTGGGGAACGAAGGTCTATCGTGCAAGCTAAAATAAACAGTATTACGAGATGCTTTAAACCCACTGGACAAATTATAAATTCATGAATTAAAATAAGCAAATTAAACTTGGTATTACGGCTGTCAAAAATTATGATATCCATCAAATTTTCTATCAGCCACAAATTCTTCGTTGATAAATAGGCATGTACCATTGTACCATCAACTGAGCGCTCAGAGATTTATGCACAAATGCCTTTTGCAACCTCAGGATTTTCCTCCATTAGTTCCACAAGCCTTTCTGTTTCTGTTGCTAACTATTCTACTCCTAAATAAACAAAATATTATTAAGAAAAAAGAGAAATTTATCTAATGAAAACAACTTACATTATTCCGCCGAAATTATTTATAGAACAAAACACAAGAACTCAACACAAATGACAAACGTCAAACGTCAAACACCAAACAAAACCTATTCACAATCGTATATTGATTAGTATTCACAATGGGTAAAAAATTATCATTCGATACTCATAATACCAATTTATCAATAAATTGATAGAAGTTATCAGTTATCAAATAATTGATAGTTGATAGCCATAATAGGGCTGCTAGTCTCTTAAACTCGGTTTATTGAAAAATTAGAACTGGAATAAGTTCTAATTTATTTCTTCATCAAGTTCTCAAGCGTTAGAACTCTGATTTAGATCTCAGTTTGAGATAAAACTAAGATTTATGATACCCTCAAATTAAGGGGTCTAGGAAATTAAAACCTGGTTTAGCAATATTTTTATTTTTTCTTTAAATTGATAGCACATTTCTCACTCGATGTGTACGTTAATAAACAAAATTGTCGTATTTGGGGTTCTGAGAATCCTCAAGTTATTGAGGACACAGTGACACAAAAAGTCACTGTTTGGTACGCTCTTTGATCGGAAGTGTTATTAGACCTTACTTCTTTTCAAACGACGGTGGAACGAATGTCACCGTCTATTCGGAGCGTTATGGTCATATGATATCCGACTTTTTTTTTCCTGCTATTGAAGAATACGACTTAGAGAATATGTGGTTTCAACAAGACGGTGCCACATGCCACACAACTCGAGCGAATATAGCTTTATTGCAAGAGACATTTCCTGGCCGCGTAATTTTTCGTATTTATGTAGACAAACCTTTAACTCTTAAGCACTTAAAAACCAGCATTCGTGAAGTTATGGCTGAGAGACCACCAAATTACCTCAAAAGAATCGATATTTGCAACAATTCGCGTGGTGGTCATTTAAATGAAATAGTATTTCAAACAAAATGTCAATGTTCAAACTTTATAATAAAAAAGAAATATCATGAAAAAAAATATTGTCTATATGTTTACTTTTGAAACCGCAAAATGGATAACCTTGTATTTAAAAAAAATGTATTTATGGAAAATTTGGTAAGACCAAATAAAGATGTAAACAACAAACAATACAGAATAATATTGGAAACACAATATTCAATTGATATTAGTATACGAAAATAAAATGTATTCAATTTAACAATTTATTTAATGAAGTGAAGTTATTGACAAATTTGTTTACCGGAAAATCAAACCTTTTAAAATTTTTAATATTAATTGTTGATAGAATGTCAGAATTTAATGATAATGAGTTATTAAATCGAGTTTTGAATTGAATTTAGAACTTTGTCAAGGAATTGGCTGTTAGTGAATTAACTGAATTAGTTACTGAAGGAATAGAAATTTAATGCAAACATACTGTGTACCAAATTACGACCGAAAAATAATACAAATACAATAATTTTTAACTAACTATGAACAAATTCAAGAAAATTATGAGAACTTCGCTTTCATGCTTGCAATAAATTGTTTTTTCGTTTTTTAATTAACATTATTATTCATTATTTTAAAGTACTCTAGGCTATACAACTGTATCAATAAACATTATTTCTGACACAAATTGACTGGCAGACATTCTGTAGTGGGTACTGTTTCACTAAGTGGATATGGAGATTTCAATTTATCAAGAAGTAAAAAAGAAATTCTTTTTTAAAAGAATAAATGAGATAAAAATGTTTTGTACATCCACTCGTAGTCGTAGTTGGTATATGGTATACTACTTACTTTCGATGCGAATGAAAACTGGCATACGTAAAGCTTTTCCCTTCGTATTCTCCGAAAAAGCGGCTATCACCAAGAACGATGTGATAAATTTCATTTCCGGAACACTTGCCATATAAACGATGCCATTCCTCCGGGGACTGCTGTCCTTCCCTACAAGCAAAATAAAAATAAAATAAAACAAAAAACAAAATGAAATGAAAATGAAAATAATGAAATTAATTTCACTTAATATCTCCTTCTTCTCCTGTTCCAAAATAATAAAAAAAAAAAAACAAAGTTGAATATTATTGGGGTTTGTATATGATGGTTATTTAAGTCTGTTTGCATACATGCACAGCTCACGTACTTACATGATATATGCATTGATATATAGAACGGAAGTGGGCATAAGGGAAAACCTCCGCAACCAATCCAAAGCCACACAATCGGATCCGGATGTGGATGTGGATGACAATGTGGAATGGGGGAGGCCAATGATGACGCAATGGTGGTTGATTACGAGACAAATATAGTTTTGCGGTAGCTTTGTGTATAATATTGACCTAATGACTTAACCACATAATGGCCAGTTAATTAGCTGCTAAATGTTTGCACAACGGACGAAATATTCAATTTCAATATTAACTTAGCACTGGACGAACAAACGCCATACATTTGACATTTGACCGATATGTTAAAAGTGCTCAACAGAGCACAGAGGCGTATGTGATGGAAAGATGATCCTTTCATTCAGCGCACCTCCTTGCCTCGTCCGTACTTTGAGGATTAAAATATCCCTTTATTCCACATACGTAGATACGAGCTTTATTGACGAAACGCTGCTCTGCTCTATGGTACTCTGGATGGGTATAGCGAGAGATTAAGCTATAAAAGCAAATGTCACATTTTATTAATTTATGTTAATTCATCAAGGAGTCAAACTTAAATGCGAAGCACTCATGTTGCTCTAGCAATGATGTATTAGAGCGAGAAAGGATACAATATAGCAAGTTTATTATGTTGTGACGTGAAAAAGTACTTTTTTCTAAGTTTTAAATAATTCAAAATAACTGCGCTTAAAAATGTGTTTCGGGAATCTATGTCATAATAGTACCATGAATAATACGAATAATATGAATGGAATACGAAATAGCTTTGCTTTACCTGTAGAGTAGATATGCTCGTAATAGCAGTAGTTAGAATCGAGAAAGTGCAAAAAAGGTTTACAAGGTTTATTAATTGGGATTAATACTCTCGAGCTTCGCAGGAAGTTTTTTTCAATTATGTTTGTTCGGGACATTCTCACATCTCGAATCGAATGCTCATTTCTGTTAGAAAAAATTGGTTTTCATATTCCCCCAAGAGATACTCGTTCCACTGTTTTATTTTATGTACAATTTCATCGAACAAATTATGGTTATAATGAACCAATATCTCGTTGCATCAAGGCGGCAAATTCAATTTGTTAAAACATAGATTTTTTTGAAAATTGCTCAAGAGAGACTTTTAAACAGAAAATTTTATCTCTATTATTTAATAATATATAATATGTATCTGTAAATTTCAATATTTAAATAACTTTTCACTATCGCTATTTGTTAATTTAAATTTCTTATGCATTTATTTAAATCTTATTTTTCGCATTTATTTTAAAATTGTTATTTCTAGTCTGTAAGAGTTTCTGATTGACTAATAAACTAAACTAAACTAATAGTTCAAAAAACATTTCAGAATTCGGATAGCAAGGACATTAGTCTTATAGTTAAGAGACTCACAAAAAAAAAATATCATTAAAGAAGATTCACGTCCTCGACTAGATTTAAACTTCAATATAATGCATACTCGCATAGCAAAACGAAATACAAACTTTAAACATAGAGACACACTTTAAAAATAATAATTATCAACAGGATAACAACAGCAATTCAGTCCTGGTCTGATCCTTCTTTAACAAGTCTCTCCAATCATCTTGATAGCAAGGGCGTCATCCAGTTATTCGACTTTTCATCGAAAAATCATATCCAGTTGCTACGATAATAAGCATAACTGTAGCACTTAGGACATTGAAAGAAACATCTTAGAATGATAGAATGACAAGCAACAAAACAGTCACAACCTTGCAAGAAAAGTTTCCTAATCGTGCTATTTCTCGAAGCGTTAATCGCAAATTATGAACAAGTACCATAATAGATGAGGAGGCCACAAGAAACAAGAACTCAGGAATAACAGACGATGTTGTTAATCTTTTATTATGTGATCGGACTTAAAAGCACTCAGAAGAAGACCAAAAATTTGGTTGAAGAATTATCTACAGCGGTAGTGCAATGGTTTTTAGAATAAATGGAAGCGAAATTGGTTTAAAAAGGAAAATTCAGACTAATATTCTATTTGAGGTTCGTAATTAATTTCAATTTCTTCATAGCCCAATGTAACGGTTTTCAAAATCGTGATCAATATTTGATGATTAATATTTGAATTAGTAGTTCTGAGAATCAAAAAGAACGAAATTTGGTTATTTTGATTTACAAAACAATCATTTTTATCAGGTTAATTATTTATAGCTGAACGGAGTTTCTGAATCCTTTGATTTCATACTATGGGGATAAATAAGTAGTCAAACACATTCCGTCATTAAATTGATATTTCTTTAACTCGTTTGTGCTCTTTGAGATTCAGTGATTACAAATATATCAACAATGCATATATGCGACCATTTAAAAAAATATTTAGCCTTTCCACAAAGTTGCATTAGTTATCCGTGCCGTGTATCTTCATTTTGCCATGAAGACTGTGTATCATTTTTTCCACCTTATGTTCACATTTTGTGTATATCTGTCACCATACACCTAAACCTATTGCATTTTTCATCCATACAAATGAGTATTAAAAAACCATCATACACAGAAGCCTATAGATCGTTTTTGAAAGATTTTTAAAAATTAATTAGAAACTCACTGTCCTCGAGATGTGTGCAGCAATAGCGTTACCAGCGTACTAGCGCCCGGACACGTACAGTTGTTTGCTAATAACGCGTATTTAAACTCATCCTCGCACACAACATGCTCTGCAAATTTCACATGCAGCTTATGCTCTGGCCTTTAAAAAAAATCACAAACAAAAAAACAAATAAAACAAACATAAAGAGATTTAAAATTTAAAATAAACAAAAATTCAAGGATAATAATATCAAATCTATAACAGATACGAATTTCATGTGTTCGGATGAAGGTTCCAAAAACCAACTTACCTAAATATTTGCACGTATTGCGGCACAACGGGCGCGAAGTCTTTTACTGCCCATGAACGTAGTATCGTATGTTCATCAGCAGCAGTCTTATCCGCATAATTCCTAGCAGCCAGGATAAAACAGGCTTCAGCTTCGTTCATCCTCGCTCGTGCCAGGTCACCGTCTTTTAGGCACGAACCCTTTAAAATGAAAAAAAAAAAAATATTTTTAAACTTTTTGCTGAAAAAAACAGACATTTTATTTTTAATTAAATCATTAATTGGGAACTTTCTTTCTTTTTGTTGATTTCCGGGTAAATAAATTGATTACTTTTGAATTGTTTTAATCTTTATGATATTTAAAAATGACCCGCAATCGTCATGGTGCATGGAAGAGTACAAATAAAGGACGTAACGCGATGCACGGATATTTATAGGTACTCAATTAAATGCTGATTTTAAATCAATTTAATTGATGCAAGTTATAATATTTTTCTCTGTGGTGGTTTTTCTTAATTTATTGTTCCGGCTCAATGAGGGTTTAAAACAATGAAACCTTAAAACACTTACGAACAATCTTTTATAAAATGAAAATTTCCATGCTCACAATGCTTTGCTTAAGGCTGAAAGAATCCGTTTTTGTATAGGCACATACGAAGAATGAAGTTTTCGGAATATTTTCATTAAGCTTGTTCCATTTCAAGTGCTGCCACCATTTAACCCGGCACGTTTTTGATCTCTGGCCAAGCAGTTATACTTGTGTGAATAAGGAACATAAACAAAATAAAATACAGGCATATAAGAGAAACAATATGCACATGGATTCCGCTAATTAAAATTTGGTGATTGCTAAAGGTTTGAAATGTGTCTTTTCTGGATATTTTATCACATGGTCACTTAACAACACTTGACTTGACAGAAATTCAAACCCTCCATTAGCGAAGTTTATAAGACATTAAACTACATTACCAGTAACAGTTCCAGTACCAGTACCAGTAGGATACTTATGATATTTACTGGTCTTCTGGTTCCTTAAAAAGCAATTGATTTATTATGTTTTCACTTCTATTATCCCCTCCCTTATTCTTGTATGATCACGGTCGTGTTTGTTATCAATTTTTACATCACAATTTGATTTAAAACTCACCTGAATGTATATGACTCTCTGGGCCCAAATAGGCACTTGCAATATCATTCGCATCGTTGTATCCAACTCCATCGGACTCAATAGCACCACATAATAGTCCTGCAGCAAAGGATGTGCATAGAATTCGTTAAGGAAATCCATAATTGTATCCGCATGCAATGTTGTAGAACAAACGACAACGTGCTTTTCACTCTGTGCACGATGTGATGAATAGCTGCCACCTAATTTTTGTCTTTCCATCCATGTGAATGCCAATTGTTCGAACTATATGCACCAAAGATTAAAATAGGGAAAAGAAAAAGAAAACGAAAACGAAGGAAAGATTGATAAATGTCAACATACGAATGAGTATGAAAACAATGGAAAAAGTGCATTTTTTGATCAATGATTTTGATATGGGTTCCAATAGATTTTTCTTTTTTGTCAAAAAAAAACAGTAAAAAACGACAACGGTAGGATAGATATTGGTTTCATTTTCATTTTCAATTTCCATCATGGACAATGACTGTTTTTGTATACTAGTTCTTTTTTTACGAGTTCTTCATTTCTATTTTGAAGTATAGAGAGGAGAGATTTACATTGGAATGTGTGTGTGTATTGTATAGGTATGTGTTTTAGTGTTTATAGTTTTTGAAATTCATCAAAACTGTTACAAGCAAAACCTTTTTACCTAATGTTTTCTCTAGAATTCAAACTTTTAAGGTTGTTATTTTTGATGTCAATTTTATTTAAGTTATATCCAACAACATAAGTGGTGTTGTATCAACTGTATCAGTATCAACCTAAGTTTATTGTATTTGCTCCATGTAAAGTTCGAAGCTTGGTATTAAGATTTGTTATTATTTTATTGGTATCCAAAAAGATACAAACATAAGAATTTATTATCTCATTTCATTTGATTACAAGTTTATGTAGCTAAAATCCAAATTGATTAAAACAAATCGAATATAACTCCACTCAAGCTAAAATAAGTAATAAGCAGTTGCTCAAAATATCAATTTCACCTATTTATTGTATTGAACTATTTAATTTTAATATTGTGTATTTACTACATACCCGTAGACTGTTAATTATAAATATTACAAAAACAATAGCCAACATGAATTTCAAGTGGTTGTGGTCGTTTCTCTAAATCATGCTATAACCTAATCCATGATATAATGAATTCCATTCCATAAAGGCTTTAATCTTAACCACTTCAACCACAAAAACATTTTACCCATGTCATCGAAAATAACTTCATTTCCCCAAAGGATAATGATTTTAAATGAGATTTGTGGGATTGGATGAGATGGTATAGTATATATACGTACATACATAAATGTTAGTATGAATGTGTGTGAATCCTCCATTAAATACAATGACGAGGTTTACCATGAGTCCTAACTGACACACGGATGTAGGATATAAAGGACAAAGATATGTAGGTATGTAATTTTTCTATTATATTGTTTTGTTGTTGTTGTTGTTGTTGTTGTTTTGCTTTAAATAAACTCACCTGTGTTGGAAGGACAATCAAGGCTACACATATCATTATGACCATGTACATTTGTGATGGCCAGATATCGGGGACAAAATCTCCATAGCCAACTGTTGAGAATGTCACCACCACGTAATAGGTACTTTGAAATAAATTCAAGTGACGATGTCCTGCTCGTTGAAAGTGCTGAATTCCACAAACACTTTGTCGATTTTGAAAAAAAAAATTCAAAGTAGAGAACAAAAATACAAAGAAAGAAATTGGTTAAAAATGTACTGAATGGAAATAAGATATCTATAGACTATATTTTATTTACTTGTATTAGATATATTGTGGTACTATGCTAGCACTACATATTATGTGTACCTTAAAAGACATATCCTCTTTTTGATTTTAGTTTAAAATAAATTTAATTTAGTTTCAAGCTCTTATGTTGATATTGCAAATTTGCAACAGATTTTTTTTAAAAGAGTAGAAAACAGGGTAAAGTAAGTACTGTCGCTTGTAAATTTTTACCAAAAACCATGGAACTGCAACCGAAAGTCCAAAAATGTATCTCTAACATATTGACTGATTTGTAGATTCGAAAATGTTGACATTTCAAGAGGTTTCTAGGTCCCTAAATTCTTAACTGTAGCTAATATTTTAAGAACGGGCCATATCAACTTAAAACAAAATTTGCATTTACGAATTAAAAAATCATGATACGGGGAAAGAACTTTTAAATTCAATAGTTGTTATTCATACAAGAAATTTAAGAAAAAGTTAATATTTCTGTTTCTCCCAATTTTTTTTCGACTTACATTAAATTTTATAACGTTGGAATTTAAAACCCTTTTCTTAAAAAAAAATAATGTTGAGGTCAAAAATATTAAGAACAAAAAATAATACTACCTTATGAAAATAGTTTGATACTATGGAGGAGAATGTTTTCAGTTGTTTAACTTAGTATAGGAAGTTATTGTCGATTTGTCGAATTGAACATTTGGACATTTCTCGACGTGTCAAGGTCACTAGAATAAAAATCAAGGATTATTATAGAGATGTCTGTGCATGCGTGTGTACAAACGTTCGGGATACTATTTTTCGTCGTCCATATCTCAAGAATGAGTAGAGATATCGACTTCAAACAAATGCAAAAAGTATCTTAAACAAAAAGCGGGTGTTTTTTTTTACCATAGCAATTCAAAAAAGTAAACATTTTGATTGTTTTCAAAAATTTAAATGCTTCTTTTAAAATGCTTGATTGCAAATCGTTAGAGCGGCTTTTTTTTAAACTCATCATGTATTTACAAAATTGTTCAGTTTTTGAATAAGAATATTTTTAGTATGCAGTTATTTGGAGCTTATTAATATAGGAATTACAATATTGATCTACAACAAAGATACCAAATACTTGCATCTAGACATGAGCCATTTCAAAACCAATATAACATCTTAGAACGAACAATCAAGCAATCTGCAGATAGACACATTCTGACAGCATCAGCAATGAAACCGCAAAAACTCTCAAACGAAACATTAAAGCTTATTGAAGAACGTGAGAGTCTACGCCTAAAGGTCAGTCTTAATCGATCCAAAATACATAATCTTGCAAATCTTAGGAAAAAAATTAAGAAACAATCACAAGAAGACATCCAAACTTTTAACGACAACTTTTGCAAATCAATTAAAAAAGCAAACTCTTCATTAAAAACTAATAAAGAATGGATCGTTGCCTTATCCAAAAAAGCTAGCAAGACTCATAACAGAAAAGATATCAACAACATAGCAACAAACTTCTACAGCAATTTATACAAAACCCAACAAAACAATTCTGACTCTCATTCACTTTTAAATGCTGACACAATCACTGATTGGAAAGAAGAGCAACAGTTTCCAATTTTACTTAAAAGCGAAGTCGAGAATGCGATTCAAAGCTTAAAAAACGAGAAATGCAATGGAAGTGATGGAATTGCTGCAGAGTATTTAAAATACGCAAAATGTTCATTGGCCAACTGGTTGAAAGATATTTTCAATCAGGTTTAGGTCACCGAGGAAATCCCAGAACAATGGAAGAAATCCGAAATAATCCTCATCCACAAAAAAGGCAAAACGGACGACATAAACAAGTATAGGCCCATTAGTATAATATCTTGCGTTTATAAAGTATTTGGGAAATGCCTTTTCAAAACAGTTTATTTAGAAATCAAAAATAAAAACAATGACATTATTGATTATTAAATATTATTAAAAGCCAGTACAGAAAAACAAATTATTGATATCGATTGATGAGCTCTTGAGAAAACTTAAAAATAAAATAACTGTTTTATCGGCGATATCGTTCTGGAGCAACGTATTTTTTTTATAATCAGGAACAAAATTTAATAGGAAATTTAACAAAAATCAATTGGTTCGTTTTTGAGAGAATTCAAATTTTCGATTTTTGGCTAACAAATCTGTATGAGGGCTATTGTTATTTTTCGTCTTAAAAAAAAATAAAAAAGAAACACCAAACGAGAATCGACTACAAACCTTAATTTTCAAGTTTGAACTTGAAATCGACTAAATAGTTTGGGATATGGGGGCCAGTACAGACGGGCGGAAGTAGGGAACACACTTTTGTCAACTTCTCTAACATTTTAATGTCATGTTTGGTTAAAGGCTGCAAATGCAATACTTGCTATACAGTTCATATATGGCTCAGGTGAAATCAATTACCGTTTTTTTTTTCATCAAACAAAAAAAAACTGAAAAAAAAAATAATTTTCACCTCGAATATTTTATTTATTTAAAAATGCTTTTATCTCCAAAATATTTGTATGTGCATGAAAATCACATTGGTGATGCCAGAAGATCACAATTTCATGATGTTTACCCACAGTTAAAATATGATATAACACCCTACTTCACAGATGATAACAGCCCACACCTGGTAAGTTTAATTTTTAAAGCCAGGTGTGGTCTTTTAAATATCAATGCAAGAGCTTTTAAGAAAAATACAGTTGGTATATGTACAGTTTGTAATCTGGATGAAGTGGAGAATACTTATCACCTTATAGGCAGATGTCCAATTTATAAAAAAACGAGATTAAGATGTTTTGGAAATGAGATACTTTCTATTGAGGAGGTATATGATCAGTTAAATGGAAAAAACTTCCCTTCCTTATACAACTTTTTAGCAACTTGTCTTAAATATAGAAAACTGATAATTAACGAATTCTTGTAAGAATATAATACATTTTTTTTCTTTTTTTTAAATCAAAATAATGTAAATCTTTTTTTGTATATATTAAACCTCGAACACATAAACTATGTAATAATTAATAAATAATTTTGTTGATGTTAATTTAGATACAAATATTGTCTATTTCTATGCCAATCTGACAGACAACAATTAAATGTTATGTCATCTTAAGATTTATTTTTTTCATGAATTGTATATTATGTATTTTTTTTCCTGAAATAAATCTTTTATAATCTAATCTAATCTATTTGTATGCAACCAAGAATAACGTTTGACTGGTATTGATGTGGTAAAATTTTAAAGAAAATCGAATTTAAAGTTTTTTTACAAAAAATAAAAACCTAAAAATTAAACATTACCTACTAAAATTTGGTAAAGATTGAATTTCAACTTAAAAATCTATTTAAACGTTAAATATATTGGGTTCACACTCATTTCATCTTATACAAAATATTGTTTACAACATTCAGTAACATTTTGAGAAAGATCGAATTGACAGTTTTTCTTACAAGAAATAAAAACATATAAACAACATTACCAAAACTTGGAAAAATTGATTTCTGACTCAAATGGTTTTTCTAAAAATAAAAATCCAACACTAAGCTTTTTTATAAAAATGAAAATCTGCAAAAAAACATTTTTGCAAAATTGGTAAACATTGGTATTCGATTCTTGATATCTCGCAAATACATGAAGGTATTGACTTAAAAATTATTTCATTCTGTGCTAAATTTTCTTAGAAAAAAAAATAAATAAATTTGGTGGCCCAACAGTCAGTTGAGAACTAGGGCCTAGTGACTTACAACTCTCAAACATTCCTGTGTGCGAGAAAAGTTGTCAGGGATGGAGGGGACCCACAGTTTAAAGCCGAATCCGAACGGCTAATTTGAGAAAGCACTTTTTATGGCAAGAATTTATTATTCTTTGAGAATTTGTCAATTCCTCCCAAGAGGTAGTACCCGTGACAAAAAAATTGTTTATGGTATAGGCAGGGATCGAACCCAAGAACTCTAGACATTTGATTATATAAGAAATCAAAATTTTCAAAAAAAGCTACTAAATTTAGTTAAAATAAGTTTCCGACTAAAAATCTCTTAAAACAACAAAAAATTGATAAACAATGGTTTTCGACTCAAGTATTAGGAGAACAAAGAAAGATTTTGACTTCAAATTATTTATCTCTTTCAAAATAATGTTAGTGGAAAATTCAAAATATACTCACCTCGTAAAAACTAAACACAGCAACGTTGCTGATAATATTGTAAGTTGTTGTGATAAGGCAGACTGAGATTTTTGCATTGCTCGATGGAGGTCGTTCTTAGAATAAAGAAATAAAACAAAAAAATATTATAACAAGACAAATCTTATATTATTCAGGTGTACAATAAACATGTATATTATATACATTTTCTAAGAGGGCCAATCAAAAAATATATCAACTTACGAACATATTCTCCAATGACCTCTTGGCGAGCCAGCAATTGAGAAAAATTGGTATGAAAAGGTGTCTTAAAGGAGGCCATAATATCTTCAATTAAAAGAAAATAAAAATAGAAAATAGCAACCAAATCAATAAATTCATATCGATTACATTCAACAAATTGGATACAACAAAATTAATAACGAAACAAAACTCCATCCCTATAAGGACTCACCGTAAGTGCAAAAGGTATTGTCGTAATAAGTTCTAATATAAAATGAAACGAGAGGATCTGTTGCCATATGTTTCCCTGAAATAAAAACCAATTAATAAAATCGAACTAAAAATATCTAATACATATATATTAAATCTTGTACATTTGATATCGATACAAAATGGTGAAAAAAGAATAATATAACGAAAGAAAGCGAAATAAAGAAGCACAACACCCATATTAGAAGTATTAATGAATGATTGCTACTTACATAAATACTCACCTTATATCCTAGATATGTGAGTAAAAATGCTTCCGTTAACGACACTAACGCTAATATTAACTGTGCGGCCCACAAAATCGTCGGCCTATTAACCCACAGAATCGCTTCCCAGTTGATAATTGGATTTTCTTGAAATTCCTCCTCCGTCAAATGCGCCGATTCCAGGAATTCCGTTTTATTACTAGGTAAACAGCCATAACTAAATAATTGAAAGAGTAAAGTTTAAACGTCCTTTTGGGGCAGCATTGTTTCGAAACAGAAGGGCCATCAAGTGACCATCATCTAATATCTTACCATGTTGCGAATGTTGGATTCGAATCCGTTATCACACGTAATATATACAGAACACATGCTAGTAATTTGAAAATCAGGTCAGCTATTCGTATTCTTAAACCTGAAATAGCAAAATATTGGACTCATGTCAATATCAATAAAATTTCAATAGATAAGTTTGGTTTTAAGTGGATATTTTATTGAAAGATACACCAGTGAGTCATCCTAGGATCTTAGTCGAAGTCGTATTCTATTCGGAGATCTTTATTGCTTTTCGATTCCACAAACAAAAACGTCATTAAATCGAAGCGTCAGTAGATGCTGAAAGCTCAAACAGCTACCAGTTCTAACTGAACATAGAACATAGGAACTGACCAACTAAAGCCTTTATTCAGTGAACCGAATAATGAGTGTAATTCACAGTGTACCCTTTCCTAATGCTTCTTTGTTTGGTCAATTGGTCATTGGGAACAAAAAAAAAGTTGATGCCAAATGCTGATAGCTTGGCTTAAATGTTAACCCCGGTCATAGAAAGATACAACATAAATGGATAAGATGGTATACAATCTTTATTTAAGTCAGTTTTCATAGAAATACAAAGGAAGGCTGATATCGTATCTAGTATATACATTATGTTGAATATGTATCTGATGGTTATCTGCTGTAGATATCTGGAGTTATTTAAGCTGTCACCTGGCGGAATTTTCTCATTCAGTGCTTAATGGGTGAAAAGATATTTATAGAGAAATATTATAGAAGAGGAAAAAGAAGTTCATTATTCATGTAGGTTTGTGGTTTTTTTCTTCGAAAGATGGGATGAATAGATGAAATTAAATAATTCATTGGAGAGATTTTATTTATAGGGAAGGTCAATATTGTGATACTTATTAGATATTTATATATATGAAATGAAAAATTATATAAAATAAAAAGCCTTTTTACTGAAATAATTCTTATATTGAAGATTGAATGTTTGCTTACAGAAACGAAGTATATTTTTGTATTGCTCCAAAAAAAAAATTTATTAACTTGATTTGTTGAACTGATGAATTTTTAAAATTTTGACAATGCTTAGCGTTTGTTAATGAAAGATTTTTAGATAGATGTCTATGTGTGCGTGTGAACGTTCGGGATATCATTTTTCTTAGTTAGTCCATATCTCAAGAACCAGTAGAGATATCGACTTCAAATAAATTTTGTTTTACAGATAACAACATTAAAAGATGCAGAAAGGACTTTTAAGAACATTGACTGAGTTGTTTGTTTACGGTAGCAATTTTAAATTCTATATTTCTCCAACCGCAGCTAAAGAGTTAGAAAATTTTGAAAGGACAATCATAAGATTGTGCAGTGGTAATGGGCAATTATCGTAAACCAAACAAAAAATGGTTTCCAAATTACAATTTTTGTATAACTTGACAAAGATTAAACCTTTGATGATAAACTTGACAACCTTATTAGAAATCAGAATTGATTCAAGTGTTAAAGGGATGCAAACATCAATCGCCATTGCCCTTTTCACCTTCTGCATGATAGAATCAGGATTTTAATATTATTATTATTAGGTATAAGCTTTTATTGGCTCAGTTTGTTGATTACATTTATTGAGATTTACAATTTTATTTTATGTTTCAAAATAGATGAAAACTATATAATTTAAAGCGTTAAAAGAAACAAAATAGTTGTTAAAATTCAAAAGCTTAAATTATGCAATTATTGATCTGAAATTATATTGAATTTAAAAATAAAAAAATAAAGTAAAATTTTAAAAGTTGATAAGGCTATCCACGTGTCTCTATATTTGGCCATGTTGTACCAATTTGCACTTATTTTTGATGACTTTGCCTTCTAAATCTATTATCGGTTTAAAAAATAAAATTTTAAAATTAAGAAAACAAATGTGATATTTAATAAAATAGAAATGAAAACAGTTCCTTAACAAAAAATAATTTTTTGGATCTCTATGATCAGAATTTCCAAAAGATATGAACAAAATTCGTAAAAACGCACTTACTTTCTATTAGTTTGTGTATGTCATAATAATATTCAATGTTCCAATATATTCAATTAAGCATATCACGAATTAAGTAAATGCTTTCTTGAGTTTACTCCAAGCTAAAACTAGACTTGTGAATTTAAGTCTCAACCAAGAAAACTGAACTGAACTAAAACTGTTTTAATAAAATAAGTGACTTCAATTAAATGTTATTTTATATAATGTGACATGATAACAAATTGGTATAGTTTTGAAAAAAATCAATTAACTGTTTTTTTTATAGATACAAAATTGAAAGAAAAATATTTGTAACCTTGAATATTTTTCGAAAATAAAATGATATAACTTGCAAAATAATTTTTTGTAACGAAAGAAAGTTTTCATTATCTGTTAAGATTTTTAGAAAAATGGAATTGACAGTTTCCTTTTTCGAAAACAAAAGTTTAAAAAAATCGCTACAAAAACTTGGTAAAAATTTATTTTCGACTCAAATAATTATTTATTTATTTGTTTCATCAATAGATTTTACATCTGCTGATTACATTTAATAATTAAAAAAATTATGTTTAATGTTTATAAATATACATACATAGGCACAAACTGAACTAATAGCATTAATGTAACATTATAATTGAAATTAACTCAATATCTGTAAAACAATGCTTTTAAACTGGTTTCGACTCATTGCAAACCGAATTGAATAGTGACAACGAACGCGAAATGGGCTCATTAATTCCATAATTAGTTCTGTGAGTAGAAACATGGAAAAGTACACAATCTGTTCCTCAGTATTCTTTCTAGGACATAGAAGTATATAAGATTTAGTAATTCAATAGAATTTAATCGATTTAAAACAATATCTTTGATACAAAATATGCTTTGAGCGTTCCTTCTGACTTCAAGCGTTTTTGTACCAATCAGGGCACACCTGGAGAGATAATTTGGCATATCATCAGACCAATTTAAATTTCGTAAAGTAAATCGCGTGAATCTTTTTTGAATTTGCTCAATTCTAAGTATTCCATTCGCATAGAATGGGCACCAGATTATAGAGCAATATTCCAAATAAGGAAGCACTAATGAATTGAACAACGTTTTAAGTGTATAGACATCTTTGAAATCAGATGCATTTCGTTCTAGGAATCCAAGCATTGAATTTCCTTTGGAAACTATAAAGTCAGTATGGGTACGAAAATCTAATTTAGCGTCAAGAAGTACACCCAGATCTTTTATCAACTCAACTCTTAAAAGAGGATCATTTCCAAATTCGTACATAAAATTAATGACGTTTAGTGATCGAGTCGCACTGAAAATTTTACATTTGGAGAAATTTAATTGAAGATGATTGTATCTGCACCAATCAAGGAGCAAGTCAATATCCAACTGAAGTTTTCCGCAATCTAAAATTGTGTGAATGGCATAATAAATTTTGACATCGTCAGCAAACATTAGACAAATGGCGTTCTTTAAAACTGAAGGTAAATCATTTATAAATAAAAGGAAGAGCAATGGACCCAAATGACTACCTTGGGGAAGACCTGAGTCAACATCAATAGGACTTGAGAAGTACCCATTTATTTCCACAATCTGCTTTCTATTTGAAAGATACGATTCCAACCAACTTAGAAATGAGCTATTGCAACCCATCTTCATTAGTTTTTGAATAAGTAAACCGTGATGAACTCGGTCGAATGCTTTAACGAAGTCTTTGTAAAGTACATCCACTTGATAACCTTTCTCCATTTGGGTTAAGCAATAACTCGTAAAGAGACATAGGTTTGTGGCTGTTGAGCGGCCCTTGACGAAACCATGTTGACTAGGCGACAGTAACTCTTTTAAAGAAAAATAGAACTTTCCAGTTATGATTTTTTCTAGAAGCTTTGGAATAGCCGATAGCTTCGAAATGGGCCTATAATTTTTGATTAATTGCTTAGCACCACTTTTATAAATCGGATTAATGAATGAAATTTTCCATTCCTCTAAAAAAGTACTTGATGAGATAGATTTGTTAAAAAGTAGTGTTAGGGGAAGACATGAATTGGAAGAGCATCTTGATAAAAGAAGAGGTGGTATTTTGTCATGACCCGATTTTTTGGAAATATCGATTTCGCATGAAGCAACCAAAACTTCTTCTACAAATAAATGTGGAGGCACAAAATTAATCGAGGCATCAACATTGGAGTACATAGTGCTAACATCTGGAATAATGTCTATATTATAAGAAGATTTAAAAAAAATTGAAAAAAGTTGGCAAGATGATTGTACATATGTCCTTAGATTTGTCATTATCGTATTCCATCGACTGAGGAAAAGAGGAGGTACTTTTTCGCTTCGAGTTTATAAAAATCCAGAATGATTTACTATTTTTCCTTATGTTTGACTCAGTGGTACATATATGTATATTGTTTGTATAAAAAACGGTTTAGAAAGTCAAATTCTCTTCTGAATTGAAGGAACCGATTTCGATCTTCGGCGAACCCTGTTAATTTAAAACGCTTGAAAGCTTTATTTTTGACATTTTCTAAATTGTTTAATCTTTTATTATGCCATGGCAATTTGAATGACTTTTTCTTTTTTAAGGTAGGCACAAATAGTTCTACGCCCTCAAAAAGGATATTTTTGTGTACATTTCCGAAAGTGATTTTCTTTGAAATACGTTTCCCCAATTAAATGATTTATAAAAATTATTTAAGACAATGAAGGCAGCATTTACATAATTACATTTTTTAACTCAATTGGCAGATCATATGAATATTCATAATAATTTAAATTTACTTGTAATGCAATATGGTGAATCGAGTTAGATAATAGAGGAAAGTCTACAGTATCTAGATTATATTTTAAGTCATTAGTTATAAATACAAGATCTAGAATTCTTCTGAGACTGTTTTTAATATAATTAATTTGAAACAGATCAAGCGAAGATAGTGAATCGACAACCAAACTTTTGATTTCCCTATTCGCATTAAATGGAACTAAAATTTGTTCTTTTTCCATAAAGCACCAGTCAATTTCACCGAGGTTAAAACCGCCTAATACACATGGGTACTGATTAGTTGTCAATTCACTAACTATAGCATTGATATTAGATAAATGTTTAGAATATAGTTCTATACTACTACTTGGTCTTACATAACTTACAATAAAGTAAAAATCTCTAGAGCAAAAACCATTCAAGCTAATGGAGACACAGAGCTGTTCGACGTCATCTGAATTGTTTAACAAGATGCATTATTTGCTACTAAAATTTGACCTTACCGCTATTAGCACACCCCCTCCATGCTCCATATCAATTGTCTCGGGAAAAAATAATTTTGCTGCCTTAAAAATTAATACATTTTGTAAAAAATTAAAAAATTACCAATATTAAGTAATGTATTAAATAAAATCCACTTGGTAGTTTTTTTATAAAAAATAAAAACATTAAAAAATACTACTTAAATTAAGTAAAAAATAATTTTCGATTTAAATACTATGAGAAAAATAATTTGAATCTGCACAAAATATTTTTATTGACATTCATTTAATTTTTAGGAAAAATTCGACTGACAATTTTTTTCAAATTGAAGCTTGCTTAACTAAGAACTGGTAAAAATAGATTTTCGACTCAAAATAATTATTGACGTCAAACTGCCTTCACTTTTTACAAAATTTTATTATTAAAAAAAAAATAAAAAATACCGAACAATTAATTTTGAATTAAAAAGATACTGATTAAAAAAAAATATAGTTCCTAATATTTAAAGACAGTGTGTGTCTAATGCCAGACTCTTATTGCTTTAGTAAAAAAAAAACAACAACTAAAGTCCTTTCTACATTGTTCCACGTTCGATGTCAATATCTCTACTGGTTCTTGAGATTTGGACGACGAAAAATTGTATTCTGAACGTACGGACTTATGGAAATATCTCTACAAATCTTTGATTTAAAACCTAGAGATATGTCAACATTTTCAATTCAATTCAACAAATCGGACCGATTACAATAACTTCATATGGGAAATTAAAAGCCGATATTTTGTCTGAAATTTTTGAAAGTATAAATTGTGAAAAAGATGAGGTAGCAAAAACTATCAGTGCTCCTTTTTTAACAGTCCAATTTTGACATACATAAATGGGAAACCAAGAAATATTCTAGACATTTTTCTCAAAGCGTCCTCAATAAAAAAAAAGTTTTTAAACAAATGTGAAACATTTCAGAAACGTTTTTAAACAATGTTTTTTGTGATGTTTTGTATTCCGAACACTAATTTTGTTGTTTTTCAGTATTGGAATTTTTGACAACTAATTATATTTTTCTTATTTTTTAAAATTCTTAGATTGGTACCTGAATCTAGCGGGTATAGTTATAGAAGGCAGCAATTTTTAAAACAACCTATACAAAATTAACAAAATTCATCATTAAATGATTAAATAATTATTGCTTACACTAGCTTTTTAGATATTATAATGATTTTTTAATCGGGGTTAGTTTTCACAAATGCGTATTCTTGTCCATGCAAACTTTTTATTCACCCTTAAAATATCTGAAAGACGATATTTGTCAAAATATCAGATACTTTTAAATTTAACGTTAGTTAGTCTAAGAGCCGGGAGCAAATTTTGGGAGTTAAGTAATAACCAAAATTCATTAACATGATTGTGCAGATATAGGTACACGCACCATTATATCAAATTGAACCTTCTGGCAGGTGAGCGTTAGAAAATGGTAATTTTTCCAATTTGAGGTCGAAATGATAACCACATTAGTGATACATCAAAAAATCAGAAAAAAATCTTCTGATTACAAAAATATGTGTCCAAAGCCTTTTACTTTTATTCTTCTGCTTGCGAGACGCATTTTAAGGTTTTTCAAATGCATTTTTAACTTTAAACCCTGATTTATTTTTTCCCATAATATAATAACCATAAGAATGGTACACCAAAATATCAGAAAACTTCCACTGATTCCAAACATGTGTGTCCAAGACGTTTTGGTTGCAGCCTTCTGTTTACCATGACGCATTGTATAGCTTTTCAAATGTGTTTTTTAACATAAAACCTCAATACACTTCTCCCTATATCAGAACTGTTCTCCCGATTATAATTTGCATCTTAGACGATTTTAAGGAATGCATCTTTAATTTTAGGCATAATCAATGAACACAAAAAACACATTACATTAAATATTTCTGTAAAATTTATTATATGATAAAAGATTTAAGATCACACGTCTTAAAAAAACACCGGTAGTAAAAAGATCTCCCCCACCCCTTAAAACGAATTTGTAAATACTTCGATTGGTGCTGAAAAATATTGGAAAGCTTCTGCCATCAAACTTCAAAGCAATTGTATGCAAATTGCGCAAAGCTGATAAATTAATCAACAATGAAAAAATCTTCAAGCAATCGAATCATTTAAATAAAATCACACTCAAAATTAGATATGAAAGAAAATGAGCTAAATGATTCGTAATATCCTGAGATGAAAGGAAAAGCCTAACAAGGGTTGTTTTTAATTTCTTACATCTGCCTTAATTTCCAAAACCAAAACGAAGTCGTTATTCATTTAACATTATTTGTATTCATAGAAAATTTTTTTTATTTTTTTGTAGGTACCATCATGGAAAAAAGAAAAATGAAATCCCTCAAGCTTCGATTGGAAAAACTGGAAATTTCGATTTGTGGTTTTTATTTTTTGTAATTTTGCCTTGGGACGAATTGCTGAAATTTAAAAATTGATTTGTCCTTGAGCCTTTACTCCGACATATATTTTTATTTAAGGAGAATCGAAAGTGCATAAATATAATACTCACTTGATCTTTGATTTTTAATGAAGTAAAGTTGCAGTCTTTCTTTGAATGTGTTTTCATTAACGTAGTATTCAACTCGGACTCTGAAATGAAATAAAACGAAAAGTAGTATTTTAATTATGAATTCATAAGATAAAACTATTATAAAATCAAGGTAGAAGTTC
The DNA here is from genome assembly GCA_951509635.1 of Eupeodes luniger. Lineage (NCBI taxonomy): Eukaryota > Metazoa > Arthropoda > Insecta > Diptera > Syrphidae > Eupeodes > Eupeodes luniger. The sequence goes on along the minus strand of OX608075.1, from coordinate 73,996,947 downwards.
AGATAAAATAATTTCTTATCTTCCTCTTAGTCATAAAATTTGTTTGCTTGAGGAATTTGGGATGAGCCTGTGAATTAAATTAAAGCTCCTTTACAACATTAAGGTCCATTCAACTTGATTTCAGTTTAAAAAGTATAATTAAGTAATTTAACTCCTTCTTGCCTCGCTGGATATAACAACAAGACCGACAAAGTATAACAATTTTAAATATAATTATGATGGCTTTGATGTCAATTGTTCTGCTGAAATGTGATTTTGAGGCACTTACGGAAATTCTCATGGTCCGAATGCATTTTTATCGACAATCGCTCGCATTCTTATTCGATATAAAAGCTTGAACATTTTTTCCCACATATTTGCTAACAGCTATGAACAACTTATATTTACTTAGTTTTCAAAGGACTCAAAAGGATAAATAATATGCTTCGAGACATTTATACGTCTTAGCTCTTTCAAAGTAAAGAATTTTATTGCAACGAAAATTATAGGTAGAGCTTACACTTACATATACATATCTTTAAAAAACGTACTTTACAGCATTGCCACCCGTGACTGGTATTTTGTAAAAATTTCCTTTCTTTTTTGGTTGCAATGCAAGATGTATCCATTCAAACTTTATCCTTCTTATTTGATGCTATGAACATATAAACATTCTTACGTTTTATTATATCCACCTAAAACCTTTGTGTGTTCTTATCACGATCTGGAGATTTCCGAAGGGGAATGTTATAAAATCTTTTGTATCATGAAAGAAATTCAAATCCTTTGGAAAAAATAGTGTTTTGATTTGGGTATTTTAACAGTGCTTATGGGAGAAATAAATATTATATTTTTTCGAAGATAGTTCGGTATAATATCTAATAGGAATCGAACTTTGGATTAGTAAGATATATAGCTTTTCAAATAAAATTTCCAAAAATACAATTCCTCAATAAATAAAGGAAAGAGGTTATTTTTGTATTAAAGAAAATTAAGAAGATCTTCTAATTCTGCAGCATTATGTAAATCTGTTCTTGGTAAATGAAATAAATGACTGAATCTGGAATCGAACGAAAGTATGTTTTCTATTTAAATTATTGAAAAACCTTAAAACATTTCATCTTTATTTTGTATATACAAATTACATCAATTGGAAACATTGAATTTTAAACCTATAAGTCTAGTAAAATAAGCAGGAAAAGGGGTGAAGCTCAAAACGAGAGATAGTTAAATGGGCACTTGTGTACATCTTTCTTCATACATTTTAAAGAAAAACATATTTCTTTTTTCACTTACTTCAATTTTATTACCACCAATTTAATCTTAAGACATTTTTGAGTGTTGCGCCCTCTCTCTTGGGCTTATAAATAAACATTTATGTGGGACCGAAAATTTAACAAATTCTATGCTTGACAATTGTGGCCAATGTATACAAACGGAAATAATAACTTACGGTTCGGTCGCGATTTAATGAGTCTGTTTAAACAATCTTTAGAACACCAAAAAGAGCTTCCAGGTTATTATCTTTCATTTTGAGTTGAAACACTTATTTAACTAAACTATATTTGAAATTCTAAATTGATGCTTGGATGCGACCAACACTTATGAATATAGTTTTTCAAAAAAAACACATTCAATTCAGAAAAATGCATGAAATCTCTATTTGAATCGATAGTACGGTCCATTTAATTTAGTGTTTGAAGATTATTTCATGCAAATGTTGACCTCGACTGTGCCTCAAATGGTCCATTCGCTTAGTCCAATTTTGGCATACTCTTTCCAACATTTCGGCTGGTATCTCACGAATAAATGCTTCAATGTTGTCTTCCAATGCGGCAATTGAAGCGTTCTTGTCTGTATAGACATGAGCTTTAACATAGCCCTACAAAAAATTGTCTAAAGGCGTTAAATCGCACGATCTAGGCGGCTAATTGACCGGTCCCGAACGTGAAATAAAATGATCACCGAACTCGCCTCTCAATAAGTCCATTGTTGCGCGTGCTGTGTGGCATGTGGGGCACTATCTTGTTGAAACCACATGTCATGCAAGTCAAGCTCTTGCATTTTGGGCAACAAAAAAGTTGGATATCATGTCACGGGAGCGCTCACCTTTCACAGTTACGTTACGATTCGCATCATCTTTGAAGAAGTACGGTCCAATGATGCCACCATCAGCCCATAAACCGCACCAAACTGTGACTTTTTCTGGATGCATTTGCAGCTCTTGCAATGCTTCTGGCTGATATTCACTCCAATATCGACAATTCTGCTCATTTACGTATCCATTGAGACAAAAATGAAATTGGTCGCTGAACACAATTTTTCGGTAAAAAAGTGAATCTTCGGCCAACTTTCTAAGAGCCCATTCGTCAAAAATTTTACGTTGCAGTAGGTCGTTCGGCTTCAATTCTTGCACCAGCTGTATTTTGAAAGGCATCACACCTAAATTTTCCACGTTGTTGAGTAACAGAGGCCCAATTACTGCGAACGGCGACGAATCGATAATTGATGGTCATCATTAACACTGGCCGAGCCGATACAGCTGCAATATTTTCTTCAGTTCACACTCTACGTAAGCGTGTTGGTGATTTAATGTCCAATAATGTAAATTTGGTGCGAAATTTAGTCACAATAGCCCGAATAGCCGCTTCAGTGGATCGATTAAACTTACCATAAAATGGAAGAAGCGCGCGATGAACTTTCTTAACAGAGCACGCATTTTGATAATAAAATTTAATAATTTGAAAGCGTTGTTCGTTTGTATGACTATTCATGGTTAAATTATAGACCAAACTGAAGATGTTTGACAGTGAAACAAAACACGAAACGTGCGTCAGCTGTTTAAACCAGTGTTGCCAAAAAGATAATAGCTAAAAAATCACCCCTTATTAGAAACTTTCAACTGAAATTTTAAAAAAAAAAATACAGTCTAAGATTTTCGAGACGTTTAAGCATAAATCCCCTTGACTTCAATACCATTGCTGTTCCCCAAGATTTTCCAGTCAAAAAGGTAAAATTTTGACCAATTGTTAACCATATGTGATTTTATTACATATTTCTTTAATAATGAAACAATTGAACTTTTCTTGAAATTGTAACGCATGTTAATGAAAATAGAGTCTACATGTTCAATAAGTTGAAAGCCATTAACTTTTCTTTTTCTCAATAAATTCAAACGAAAAACCATTATTATATATAATGTATACTATACAATTTTGGCGTTTATTCAGTTCAATTTTTAGAAAATTTTACCGAATATTGAAAACGTCTTTTTTGTAGTAGCTATATAAATATATAATAATACTAGCAAACCCGTCGAACTCCGTTTCGCCACCAGATGGCTTCGTTTTTTGTAACATTTCGTTTGGGGTTTAAAAGATGAAGAAAAATTATTTTTTTTGTTTTATATTTGAAAAGGAAAAATTTTATTTCATTTAACAACAGTAATGAATTCATTTCGATTACAAAAATGAAGTGTAATTTAGTTGAACTTTTCTAAGTAAAAATTGAAAGTGAATCCAAAGTAAATACTGAATCGAAGCGTTAATTGTCACTGCATACGCAAGGCGAACCGGAAATTGCAATCGTTTGAAGTCAAGTGGAAGATCAGTCGGAATCAGTATTCGAGGAATAAATACATTTTCACCTGCGTACTTTCCGTTAATAATGGTTGCCTCAATCAAATTCGGCATAAGCCTTTTCACTCCGTTGGATGTTGTTACTTCGTCGAATATGCTTCAGTGTGAAGTTAAGTGCTTCAAGTGATTTCTTATGTGCCATTGTGCACCCATTCCTAACAATGAGCTTGCCAATTTTCCCATTGCACTGGATCGGAAAATATTGCATGTTGGAGTATCAATTGTGTTTAAATTGAGTGGCAACTTAAGCTCAGAATGTGCAGTACGACCGCCTTCTAGAAGAGTTGCCGCAATTCCAGATGATGCTAACGCCAAAGCTATGTCACATCTTGATCGAATAGTGGCCAAAATCAATGAAATGACAAATGTTTCCCTATTCCTACAGGTGCGTCCAGGAAGAATAGACCACCAATATTTTTGTCCACCGCTTGCATTAATGTTTCGTATACTTGTTTTTTCTGTTCATTCAGCAACGGCACATTATTTCGAACGAAAAAAAATGCAGCTTTCGATTTAGTTTTTGGTTCAATGCATCGTGCATCGATCGATTTGGCGCAATCATTCCTACTTCAATCAGTAGCTTCTCGATATGTTTGGCATTGGTGGCCATTCACAGTTTTCAAATGCGCAAATGATTTTGGTCCTCGTACATTTACCAACAGCAGTCGCAAATGAAAACATTCATCATTTCTAGGATGAACAGTGTACATGTACATGCGACCTAGCGCATCAGTGGAAAACACCTGTGGCCAATTTGGAATTTTCTCTTAATATATTTTGTCTTTCTTCTCTTAAGTTCTGTGAATACACTTGTTGCTGCCTTGCATGTCTTGTGCGGAGGCCGATGTTCGCACGTCGTACTCTAGGCAAATATTCTTATTATCTTTAAAACAAATGTTGTTTGAAGTCGATATCTCTGACGTTTCTAGAGATATGGTTGACTAAAAAAGGTTCCCAAAAGTAAGCCCTTGAAATGTCAAAAAATTTAAAAATTTTCAATTCCACAAATCGGAATTTTTACAATAGCTTTCTATGGGAAGCTAAACGGAGTTCACCTCTTTTCTGTTGAAAATTTTCCTGAATTTTGTCTGCTATAAACCTCACGGAGCCCGAGACCATTCCAACGAATGCAAAACCGTGAAAATCGGTTCGTGCGTTCTGGAGTTATAACGTCAGAAAGGAAAACCCGACTTATTTTTATATTAAAGATTTTTCATTTGCAACATATAGACCATTAGACCATTAATCGAAATATAAACTATCCTATATCTTAAGTTAGACCAAATTACACATAAAATGCCAACTTTCACCGAAATCGGTTGACTTGGTGATGAGTTCACTGGGAACATACATATGACACTAAATTTTTATATATGGGTCTTTCTGTACTTGAGTGCGTGACATATTGTATGCCTCCTATTGTTCTAAAGAGGTGTTCTTCAACGCTGGCAAAACCATTGCGTAAGTTTTTTCATCTGTCCTACTCTACAGTTTTTTTTCCGATTGGATGGAAAACATGATTAGTCCTTTTTTTCGAAGTTCATATAGAAACACTGATTAATCATCAGCTTGAGAGCATCTCGAGGAAAGAATGCTTCTTGATGACCGACAGCATGGTTTTCGTATCAATAGTTCCACCAGCGATTTGATGGTTTATCGAACCGAATAGTAGGACAAAATTTTAACATCGTTTTAGAGAAAGTAAGATTATTGCACTTGATATATCAAAAAAACAGGGTTATCCATTTTGCGGTTTCACTTTTGAAACCTTAATAAAACATATTTAATATATTTTTTTTCATGATATTTCGTTTTTATTATAAAGTTTGAACGTTGACATTATGTGTGACACACTACATCGACAATTCGACAACTTTTTGAAACATATTGGGCGGTATCTCAGCCATAACTTGACGAATGTTGGTTTTTAAGTGTTCAAGAGTTAAGGGTTTATCTACATAAACATGAGAAATTACGCGGCCAGGAAATATCTCTTGCAATAAAGCCATATTCGCTCGAGTTGTGTGGCATGTGGCACAGTCTTGTTGAAACCACATATTCTCTAAATCGCATTCTTCAATATGCAACAGGCAAAAAAAAAGTTGGATATCATATGACCATAACTCTCCGAATTGACGGTGATATTAGTTTCATCGTCATTTTCAAAGAAGTAAGGTCCAATCATACCTCCGGACCAAAGAGCGCACAAAACAGTGAGTTTTTATAGATGTAATGGCCTCTGTTCCATTAGTTGAGGATTCTCAGACCCAAATACGACAATTTTGTTTATTAATATGGAAATGTGCTTCGTCGCTGAAGAAATTTTTGTTCGAAAAGTCGCCGTCCACCGCCTTTTGTTCAAGCACCCATTCGACGTATCTAGGACACGTTGTGAATGGTTAGCTGGCTTCAGTGCTTGTGTATGCTGGGCTTTATATGGATGTAAGTGTAGATCCAAATTCAAAATAAATGCCTTAATGTGCCGTAAGACAGTCCTCATTCCTGAGAAGGACCAGCAATCGACACATTCGGGTCTTCGGCAACTTTTTCACTTACAGCAGCGTTATTTTCAGTGGTACGGGGCGAAAAGATGATGCACTGCACAGGCCTTAAAATATCTGTAACCAATCCAGTCTCTTCAAATTTCTTCACAATTTTGCCAATTGCTTGCGTAGTTGGGCGATTATGTAAACCGTAATAAAACATTTATATAAAATATTAAAATAATCTCTAATCTAATACATATGTGGTTGTGGCAGAATCACTATTTAATAAATTTTAAGAGAAACTTCGCAATTGAATACATTGTATCAGCTTTTTCTCCTTTAAGACTTTGTTAATTCACAATAATTCAGTTTGAATCTTTCCAAGATCTCACTTGTGTTTTACAAATACAATTGTTCAGTTTTTAAAACGCTAAACCATATACATATACAGAAACAGGCAAAAGATTTCTTATAACAATTATAACGAATCCCAGTCTACATATTATAAGTTATTTCACACAGGTACCTATATTTTTTTTCTCAAAAACGTAATCTTAAAAACCTATAAACCATACGATTAAATGTTAGGAGAAAAATTCTATTAACAAATTGATACAAAAAATATAATAAAAAAGAATAAATTAGTTTGCTCCATAAATAAGAAATGGAATATTCTATAATTGATTTTAAGGCTGAATGGATTGAAACAAAGAGAAATTAATGACATTGATAAAAGCTTTGAACTTTTTTTGGTTTGGCTGAACTCAGATTTTGAATTTTAGAATATTACCACACATAACAACAAATTCAATAAGCAATTGGGCTCTATAAGTACTGAACCATGTTAAAGTTAATTGCTTTACTGACTGAAATATGTATTTGAGACGTCTTGTCAATCTTTATTTAAGATTCCTCCTCCACAAACTCAGCAAAATATTTAAAAGAGGTATAAAAATCAAATAAATTGAAAAAAAAAATGATTGCCATCCGTAAATTTACCCACACATTAATATCTCAATAAGCCAGACATACAATTTGATTCTTAAAAAACCACAATGTTGTCTAAATCAACTTTTGGAAATCCTGTAACCAATCTTGTTAACCATATATGACACCGTTTGTGACATCATGACATCAGAAAGAGAGGCATTTAATCTTTTAACGTATTTTAACGATTCTGTATTTATGACCGTTAAATCAAGACACAAAAACCAAAAACCAAAAAGATTCCGACAAAAACAATGATGAAAAATGTATTTCATAGATTAAGAACATCAAGGACATCGATTGGTTAATGTATACCTACTTGTAACGAATGTATTTAGACGTGCCACGCGGGAGAAAAATTGCGTGGTATTACATACTGCCTGAGGCGGAAGATACATGATCTGAAATACCAAACGTAAAAGTTCAAACTCACGCGTCAAAATCTAAAAATCGAATAAAACAACAACAAAAAAAAATGTATCGGATTAGGCATCCACTGGAAATAGGATGTATAGAGACATAAATTAATGATGATGGCACAGATGATGATTGATGTTCAGTTGCGAGAATATATACTTACACACATATACATATCTATAAATAAATTGCTTTTCTTTTGATATTGAGTCTGATAAGTTCTTGTTTTAAGTGATTCTGATTGAGCTTTCGTAATACCGATATACGAGCTGTTTGTTTGAAAAATCTCAGAAGAAAATGAAGAAAGTTAATAAGATTTTATGTTTGATATTTAATTTTCTTTACGAAACGACGACGATATTTTTTGATTTTGATATTTAAATTTATTGTATACAGTTTTATTGTGAATAATTTACTTCCTATACTTAAAAGACAAAAGCCCTCCAGGTTAAAACATGGACCATGATAACACTCCAGAACAAGTTGCACCTGGGAGTTATTTCAAAGGGTAACAAACCGAGCATACCAGTAATGTGTTCTAAAGTGGTTGCCTTTTTGACATAAAACAGTTTGTGTTCATCCGGACAGAGATAGAGAAAGTTTCAGTTCCATTTTCTGCAGTGCCTTAAGGGTTACTCTGGTTTCACATGACAGGTTTTTCAAGTGCTTTGTTCGTATTATGTATGTACATTATTTTCGATATGGGTATGACAAGTTTTGGATTCATAAACAAAATAAAAGTGAAGATTTAATAACATAGGATTTGATTAAGCGAAGCGACAAAAATTCAACGAGTTTCTTCCACTTAAACGGGCAATGATTTCTTTTTTTCAAAATTTAAGCTTACGTCAAAAATTTTTCAACTCCAGGTACTTCAGTTATCAATTTAAAGACCAAGTACCTACGACCCAGTTCGGGAATTTACTTTAATCATTGAAGTTGATTATATTTTAAAGTTTATAGCTTCTTAAAATACACAACCTGTGTTTTTGCTATTGCTTCCATTTATTTTAAGATTTAAGTATTGTTCTTACGAAAAATGTCCATTAAATGTGTCTCATAACAAAATAACAAATGCGACAGTAATCAACAACGAAAAACAATAAAAGGGGACCATAATAAATGGAAACAGAAACGAAGGAAAACTTAAAAAAATGCAAACAAAGCTTTCAGGATAATTTAAATTTTAATCTTCTTCTCCCTACATCAACAATAAACATTATTTCTTTTTTTTAAGAAAAAATACTCGCAAAATAACCCAACGACAATATAATCCTAAGCATATTAAAGCCCCATAAAAGGTGAAAACTTTGAAGGAATTAAATAATACTTGAAATGATTTATCAACGCCTCACAAGCTATACGAAACCGACCTACATCGAAAATGTAATCCTCCTCCGCGCGCAATAATAATTCAAAATAAACACTAATAATTTTTGGGTCACATAATTTGAACATTTTATCAAGAGTGTGTTCAATCTGCCGTCAGGACAACCGGAAGAAAGTGCGCACAAGGACGAGGGAGGCTCATTGGAATAATGAATAACAATAACACCTACCTTCCTATAATCATAATCTTTTTCAACTGAGCACGAAAATGATGTCCTTGTAGCCGTGTAGCCATTGGAAGCATCAATTTGTGTAACTTTTTTGCTCCCAAATGGAGTCATTCGACTGAAGTTATTTGTTTATTTTTCTAAATTATATTGGTTAATGAATTACTTACCCTAGAAAAGGTAATTGTTAAGGTTCTTGGGATGTTTATTTTTTGTTGTTGTTTTTGGTTTTTGTGGGAGGAGAGGCGTGGTTAAAAGGAACAACAAAAATCCAAAAAGAAAAATTATTGTCTCTGTGTTTTTGCGTGTTGCCTTTTCGAGCTTAAGACGTTGACAAGAATAAAAGGATTTTTTTTTTGTTATCAAATTTGTGTCTCAATTGTTTGGTTAGGTTTTTCCTGATGGTTGATAATTATGAAAACAAAGTACATAATAAATATAATAAATGGGACAGTATCTATGGTCAATGCTCAGCTAATTTGGTAGGTTGTTGAAGTACAACAAACATTTTCCATTAACCAAGGAAATAATTTTTTAAATCAATAAATCTCCGTAACATAGTCACAGAAAAGTAATAGACAATGGCAAAAATTGGATTATATTGCTAATTCAGCAACACTAAATATATGTATATAACTGCAACATAAAATATCACTTAAAGTATAATTGCTAAACTAATTGATTAATTAAAGATTGGAGGCTAACTTTAACCATTATTTATGGGTAAATTCACAAACGTCAAATTTGTTGGTAGTGATTAGGCATCACTGCTTTTTTTCGATGCTGATCGTTGCTCAGCTGATTACGATGCGATGCTGGTTGACAAAAAGTTTTACGTTTAAAAACAACTTTTGCTTTATGATGGACATGGATGTGATACTAATAAAAGCTCTCATTGTAATTAAAATCTGGAGCCACACATTTTATCTCCTCTAGAACTTTTCTCCACAATACTGAATTTGATTTTCTGCCAGAAATAAATGCACCTTCATATTTTAATCTGGTTTCTATTAATAGTTTAATGTGTGCGCTGGTAAAATATTCCCTGAAATTCATCAAATTAATTAATTTATAAACAATTTAGAATTTGATTAAATACTTTTCATTGTTTTTTTCCGCCATTTTTGCTCCAAATCGTCGGCATCAACAACTTATCAAATAAATTCTTGATCCTTTTTTTGTTTATATTATTGCACATCAGTATATCGAACTTTGCAATAATGAACAATTGACATTTTAAGTGATGCCAATTATTTGCATGCATTTATGAACGTGCTACAGGGATGAACGCAAATCATCTCTGCAGTGATGCGTTTGTGAATTTACACTATATCAAAAATCAGTTTCATGATACTTAAAAAAAGTTTTGTTTGCCCGATACTGAAAAAAGGAAACCCTCTTAACTGCACCAACTATAGAGGCATCAGTCTACTTAACATCACTTACAAAATCTTCTGTGCCGTAATATGTGAACGTCCAAAGCCCATCGTCAACAACCTGATAGGTCCTAATCAGTGTGGTTTTAGACCAGGAAAGTCCACAGTCGATCAAATATTTACATTATGGCAGATCCTGGGAAAACTCCAAGAACATCAAATCGACAACCACAATCTCTTCAGCGATTTTAAGGCCGCATATAAAAGCTCTACAGGGATGAGCTGTATAGAGCCATAATTTCGTTTCCGATTCTTTATTTCAATAAAAAAATATATTTTTGTGATCGCAGAAGATCACAATCAACAATTAAATAAAACGCATTCAATGTATTTTAAACTTAATATTATTTATTAAATCAAAGCTTCAGATCCCTTACCACTGGTGGGGGGAAATCTTAGGCTATACGTAGAATGACAACTGTGAACTGAACTCTCATTGATCGATGAAACCCTTTTTATACTTATAAAATGTTTACTTAAGCAAATCTATCTTCGGCTGAAGATCGTTTGCTTTCCTTTGTCTTTTATTATTGCTGACACAAGAATTCTTTTAGAATTATTTAAGATGCTTTGGGCACACAAGTTACTGAAGGCAAAAAGTGCTGATATGGTATTTATAATATCGGATATCATCATCCGCTTATGAAATGAAATTATGAATCAATGTGTGAGCATTACATTTTTGTTTATATAAAGATATTTATAATATCGGATATCATCATCCGCTATGAGATGAAATTATGAATCAATGTGTGAGCATTACATTTTGTTTATATAAAGATACTTTGTTATGATAGGGTGCTTAATATTATTACAAAGTTATGTGAGGGTGTTCTGATAATGTAACCCCTCCCCCCTTAAGTTTGATGCTCTCCTGAGTATCTATAATTCTATTTTCAATTTTAAATTTATGGGTTTCTCGACGTTTAAAATATAATAATAAAATTGCAATTATAATAATTATGATTGCTATACTAGTATATGATATAACATGTTTTATATTGTTTTGGTATCTTATTGCTTGCAATTCTTTCAAATTTTCAATTTGATTTATATGTATATCTTCTAATGTAACATTAATTTTTGTAATGTTTAATGTTTTATATAATGGAATTATAATATTTTGTTTAAAAGTTTCTTTTCGATTTATATATAAAGTTGCATTTATTTTAATGTTACAATCTTTAAAATGTAAAAGGTTATTCTTAATAATTTTATATTCAATATTGTTACAATATTCATTTAGACTTGTTTCTACTAAGTTTTTTGTTAATACAAGTCCATCTTCTAATTCTATTAATTCTTGATCTTTATTTGATCTTATCTTACAGTTTTCATATTTTGTTTTATATAGGTTTTGAATACATATTGGACTTTTCTTTAAATGTTTAAGATATTTAATTTCATTGTTTTCATATAATGTTTTGTTACAAATTATATAGTTGTATTTTGATATTTCGACTTCAAGTCATTGATCGTTTGGTATAGGTAGAATCATTATGTTTTCACATTTATGTGTAAATACTGGTATTTTTAAAGCAAAAACTAATTTGTTATTTCTAGTTAATAGGCTGCTCTCAATATATTTTAATTTATTAATGGTTATATTGAATCGTTCATTTTCTTCTTTAGTTAGGATATTTCTCCCTAGAATTCCTAATCTTGAAAAGACTACATTGTCTTGTAATTTTTCTATTTCATTGTTTAACAGCATTATATCTGTATTTATTTGTAATGATAATATGCTTTTAGCTAGATTTTCTTGTTTTATTTCTGTGGAATTAATAAAGTTTCTTAATATATACTGGTGTTTGTTTATACGGTCTGCCATTGTTTCTAATTCTGTTTGGAATTGCGTATTTATACCTATTTGTTTATTTAATTCTGTCATAGCATTCATATTGTTTTCTTCAATTATTTTTAAATGATTCTCAATCTCTAATCTTTCATCATTATCCATCACTCCAAAAAGAAAATGGAGTGCGTTACCTCCCATGTTTATTAATCCTCTCCTTTGTCTTGAATAAGGAAGTATGCTGTGTAATTTGGATTTAGAATCTCCTAAAGCTTCTGTCATTAATCTTTTTAATCTTAAGTCTTGAAAATTGTTATAGCCTGTTTCTATAGAAAATTCAATTTGTTTAATAATTTCATTGTAAGTTTCTAAATTAATAATATGGAGTATTTTATCATATTTTTCGATTAATTCAATGGGTTCTTGTTTTATAATTATATATCCTGCTTGATTATGAATTTCTTGTAATAAAAATTCTGATTTCACTATGGTAAAAGTGAATAATACAATTATAATTATGGTTTTCATTTTGGCTGTAAAGAGATTAAATTATTATTATCACTACTTTGATATTTATATTTTCTTTTGAAATGGGTTTTATGTAATTTTTTATTATTTGCATAATATTTATTATCAATTTTTTCTACCTTGGTCTTCTTATATTTTGCAGCTATCTTCTTTGCTGTTCTTACTACGTCAGCTTTTACGTAAACGTCTTTTTTTAAATCTGGTTCAATAAAATCTGCTTTATTTTGATTTCTTTTATTAATATTATTTTCTTTAACTGTTTGGATCCTTTTTCCTATCTCTTCTAAATCTTCTACTTTTATTTTGTTTTGAATAAAATCTATAGGTTTTCTTAATATTGTTGAATGGATTGTACAATTATATATACTAACTGCTTTTATTACTTTTTCTCTTAGGTTTAATATGTTCTTTTTCTCTTCTTGTGCATTATATATTCTTATATGTTCATTAAGTGTACCATGCACTCTTTCTACATCTGAATTTCCTGTCTTATGATTTGGGGTTATGAATTTTATTTTAATTCCTTCTTCATTGCAATATTCTTTAAATGCTAGGCTATTAAACTCATTGTCGCAAACTATTTCTTGGGGTTTGCCTAATATAGAATTTCTAAGTTTAAGTTGCTCGATAATTTTATGAGTGTTTCTACTAGCTATGGGAAAGGCTGTCAAATGCTTAGTAAATTTATCTATAATTGTTAAAAAGTAAATATCTTTACTTGGAATATACATAAATGTCCATGTGTATTAGCTCGTTTGGCTTAAGTGCAGTTTTGCTCATTTCAAATTTTATTTTTTCTGGACTTCTATCATGTTTTGCTGTTTGACATATAATACAATTGTTAATGTATCTTCTTATTATTTCTCTTAATTTTGGAAAATAATATTCATTTTTAATTTCAAGATATGTTTCTTGTATTCCTCTGTGATTAAATTGTTCATGAATCCTTTGAATGAGATTCAACGCATCGTCTGTATTACTTAAATCTTTTAAAAGAGTAATGCATCTCAGTAATTTTAGCTTACTTTGATTGCTGTAAAGCTCAACATATTTTTCCTGAATTTTGCAAAATAAAGTATCACTTGGACAATATACTGCCACATTTCCGTGATCAGGTAAAAATTCCTTTAATGCTTCAGTAAAATATTCACCTATATCTTTTGATTTAATAGTGAGTCTTCTTATACCTTTATATATATATTTTATATCTTTACCTTCATTGTCTGACTCTATAATTTCTATTTGATGCTTAAACATATTTGTAGGTAATTCTGAAATTCCTATGTGATCATTTCTTTCCTCTGTTCCACTATGAATTGTGGCTAATGTTGAATCTTCATTTCTATTGACTGCGTTTACTTCGAGTCTACTAAGATAATCTGCTACGCGATTTTCTTTTCCTTTTAAATATTCAATATCAAAATCATATTCATTTAAACTTATTTTCCATCTTTGGAGTTTTGAGTTTGGTTCTTTAAGGTTACTTAACCAAATTAAAGGTCTATGATCAGTTTGTATTTTAAATTTGCGACCGTAAAGGTATGGTCTAAAATATTTTGTTGACCAAACAATACTTAATAATTCTTTTTCAATAGTGCTATATCTGCGTTCATGTTCATTGAGGGTGCGAGATGCATAGCATAATGGGTGATTTGATTGTGAAAGGACTGATCCGATCGCATAATTTGATGCATCAGTTGTTAACACGAATTCTTTTGTATAATCAGGATATTTTAAAACGGGGTCATTAGATATGAGCAATTTAAGTTCTTCAAAAGCTGTTATATATTCTGGGTCTTTAATATTTATCTTTGCTCCTTTCTTAAGATATTTGGTCATAGGTACTGCTACCTTTGAATAATCTTTAATAAATTTCCTGTAATAACCTGTTAGACCTAGAAAAGATTTTATTTGTTTTGTTGTACCAGGAATAGGTATTTTTTCAATTGTTCTTATTTTTTCTGGATTTGGCTTAATTCCGTTTGTAGTAATAACGTGCCCTAAATATTCGGTTTCCTTGCTAAAAAATTTACATTTATCTATTTGTATTTTTAAATTGTGATTGTTAAGTTTTTTAAATACTTTGTTAATTGAGCAAATATGTTCCTCTAATGATGTACTAAATATGAGAATGTCATCTAAATAGACCACACATATTTTTCCTACAAGTCCTTCTAATACGTGATTAATCATTCGTTGAAAAGTTGCGGGGGCATTTTTTAATCCAAATGGCATCCGATTAAATTCGTAATGACCGTTTGCTGTTGAGAAAGCTGTTTTATACCTATCTTTAGGATTCACCAATATCTGATGGAAACCTTTCGCTAAATCTAATGTGGTAAAATATTGGGATCTTCCCAATTTACTAAAAATGTCTTCAATGTTTGGAATAGGAAACTTGTCTTCCACGGTTACTTCGTTAAGTTTTCTATAATCTATAACAATTCGCCATTTCTTAAGTCCTGAATTGTCTATCTTTTTGGGTACAACCCAGATAGGAGCATTATATGGACTGTTGCTTTCTTTTATTATGCCTTGATCTAACATTTCGATTATTTGTTTATCGACTTCTTTTGTATGTACTTCTGGATATCTATATAGTCGTGAATATATTGGTTTATCACTTTTAGTTTCAATGTTGTGTGTTACTTCTTTTACGTTAGTTAAGATATCTCCTTCGCTATAGAATAATTGTTTATTATTTTTTAATATTTGATTCAGAGCTTTCTTTTCTTCTTTGTTCATATAATGTTCAGTTAGTTTATCAGTTAAATCTTGTAAAACTACATCAATACCACATAAATCTATTTGTGTATTTGATAATTCCTGAATGTATCTATCTAAAGGGTATTCCTTTGGTTTTGTCATTAATGGGATAATAGTATTTTTTATTTTCAAAGTATGTGTATAATATGATATTTCAGCTTCTAATGGTATAAGGACATTATTTCCTAAAATTCCGTCAAACGAACTGTTTGTAATTGGTGTAATTAAAAATTCCATGGTTGATTCTTTTTTATTAAATTCGATTGGTAATGGTAAAATTATTTTTGAATTTATTTGATTTTCATTATATAATGCTTTAATTATAACTGGTTTGTCTAATTTACTTTCATAATGTCTTGGAAATATATTTTCTTTTAAAATAGATGTAGCTGCTCCTGTGTCTACTAAAAATCTAAGTTTTTTATTAAGAATATGAACATCTATGCAGGGTAATGGTCTGTTGAGGCGGGTGTTTGAAAATTTGCTGTATTTTGAGTAAGGTGATCTATTTCCATTGGTTCTAGATCATTTTTTTTATTTTGTGTAGCAAATGGATTACGATTATTATTAGAATAATTTCCACTTCTATTTGGTTGCCTATAATTTCGTTCATTTTGGTTTCTATAGTTTTGATTATTGTTTCTATAAAAGTTTTGACCTTTATTATTGAAATTCCTATAGTTATTTGAATTTCCTGATTCGTTTTTGTAATTACTATCAAATCTTTGATTTGTATTGTAATTATTATATTTTTTATAGTTTTTGTTGTTAAAATTATTATTGTTATTTCCAGTTCTATAGTTTCGAGTATTTCTATCATTATAATTATTTTCTTCTTTTGTCCAATGACAAGATTCTAATTTATAAAAAGCTTCACTAAGGGTTGTTATGTTATGATTGATTATTATTGAACTTGCGTTCGGGGGTATTCTTTCACAAAATTTAGATAATAATGACGCTTCATTATTGAAAGGATTGTATTCATCCGGTTTATTTTCAGATAAATAATATTTATTATTTAGTCTACAGAGGATTTCTGAGAATGTATTATATAGTTGAGAAATGTTTTTTGAATAAACTTTATCTGCTAGTTCTTTTAATTTTAGAAAAGATTCTTTCTCACCAAAATTCTTTACTAGAATATTTTTTATATCTTGCCAATTATTAGGGTCGCCACTCCTTAATACTACCTCTAGGGCGAAATCTGTTATTTTTGATTTTATTTCACTCAATATAAATTCTTGTGAACCTTCGTTATACAAACTACATGAATTTATTACAAATTCTGCTTTTTTAATAAATATAATAATATTACATGATTTACCATTAAAATTTGGTAAATTCTTTACTAATTTTAAGGGGTCGATATTTATTGTAGCCATTTTTACCTTATTTTCAATTTTTTCTTCTGCTTGCTCAATTTCTTTTGATTGCTGGATTGCTGCAGGATCTGTTGATTTTGAAGTTTTTTCTTCCTCGGTATTATACGTTAACGCAGCTGGTTTGTTGTATGGTGTATATTTCTTCATTTATCGAACACGTTGGGGCTTTCGACTTGGATAATTTTGCCACGTACAGTTGTTCTTCCTTCTTTTTATTAAATTACACTTTTTAAAGTAATGTCATATATATATTTTTTTTTTTTTTTTTTTTTTTTTTTTAGTAACACTTTTAACTTTTTATTTGTCTTTAATTTTATTTTGTTGAAGTTGTTTTCTTCTCAACTTTTGCTGAATTGATCTGATATGTTCCTGGAAATCAGCTGTTGCTTCGTCGTCTATCCAACTTTGTGAATTTACTTCTATATGTGGTTCCTTTACTTGCGGGGCCTCTGCTCCCTTTTGAAGATTTATTTTTTCTGGTTGCATTTAGTAGCACTTTTTGTTAATTTTAATTTAACACTGAGTTCACTTTCTGTATGCTTCCTTTTGAAGATTTCCTTCTGGTTGCATTTAGTAGCACTTTTTGTTAATTTTAATTTAACACTGAGTTCACTTTCTGTATGCTTCCTTTTGAAGATTTCCTTCTGGTTGCATTTAGTAGCACTTTTTGTTAATTTTAATTTAACACTGAGTTCACTTTCTGTATGCTTCCTTTTGAAGATTTCCTTCTGGTTGCATTTAGTAGCACTTTTTGTTAATTTTAATTTAACACTGAGTTCACTTTCTGTATGCTTCCTTTTGAAGATTTCCTTCTGGTTGCATTTAGTAGCACTTTTTGTTAATTTTAATTTAACACTGAGTTCACTTTCTGTATGCTTCCTTTTGAAGATTTCCTTCTGGTTGCATTTAGTAGCACTTTTTGTTAATTTTAATTGTTTTATTAGTCAAGCATTCTCTCTATGAGACTTTGTAAAATTGTCCTTTCGGATCTTGATTTACGATGCTTTTCACTGAACAAAATATATATTTTTATTTTTCACTGTCCTATAGCACCATTTAGTAATTTTACTTTACCGGTACTAACTATTTTATTTAGTTTTAGGACGATCCCGAATTAAACTTTTAATAAAGTAAGATTCAATATATTTCGATCTTTCGAGATCCTACCGACTGCGCCAATTTCGTTTCCGATTCTTTATTTCAATAAAAAAATATATTTTTGTGATCGCAGAAGATCACAATCAACAATTAAATAAAACGCATTCAATGTATTTTAAACTTAATATTATTTATTAAATCAAAGCTTCAGATCCCTTACCACTGGTGGGGGGAAATCTTAGGCTATACGTAGAATGACAACTGTGAACTGAACTCTCATTGATCGATGAAACCCTTTTTATACTTATAAAATGTTTACTTAAGCAAATCTATCTTCGGCTGAAGATCGTTTGCTTTCCTTTGTCTTTTATTATTGCTGACACAAGAATTCTTTTAGAATTATTTAAGATGCTTTGGGCACACAAGTTACTGAAGGCAAAAAGTGCTGATATGGTATTTATAATATCGGATATCATCATCCGCTTATGAAATGAAATTATGAATCAATGTGTGAGCATTACATTTTTGTTTATATAAAGATATTTATAATATCGGATATCATCATCCGCTATGAGATGAAATTATGAATCAATGTGTGAGCATTACATTTTGTTTATATAAAGATACTTTGTTATGATAGGGTGCTTAATATTATTACAAAGTTATGTGAGGGTGTTCTGATAATGTAACCCCATGTCTATAGTTTTGGTATCTTTAAATAAAATAAATTGGGTGGCCCAACAGTCCGTTGAGAACTAAGGCTTAGTAACTTACAACTCTCAACCATTCCTGTGTGCGAGTACTGTTGTCAGGGATATAGGGGACCTACAGTTTTCAGTCGAATCCAAGCGGCTTATTTAAGAAAGCACTTTTCATGACAAGAAATACTCTTGGAGAATTTGTCAATTCCTCGCAAGAGGCAGTACCCGTAAAAAAAACTTTATATGGATCGAACCCAAGAACTCTGGCATGACATGGCATATCCATCATATTGATTTTCAAAAGTTTAAAATTTGTAATCATTGTTGTTGGCTTTAGCAAACGGGAAGTTGGCATGCTCTAAAATGTGCAGCTTTAATAATTGATTATTTTATCCTCAAATTAATTGATATCGATACAGGATTTTTTTTTCACTTCTCGGTATAGGTTTATTTAGTTTTTTAATTTTCTAGAAGATATCCATGAAAAAAAAAATGGACAAAATAATTAAAAAGTTCAAAAGCATTGACAGAATAAGTGCATCCCTAATGGAATATTCGTGTTTTATTATATTCGTGATGACTTTGTATATTAAATTTAAAATAAAATACAATCAAAAAGTATTCTGTTCTGTTAAAAGATATTTTTTTTAATCCAATTAAAAACAAAAGTTCTTCCTTCGAAATATCAAAAAAACGAAATAATATTCAGACGTAACTCAATATGTGATTGACATTGAAAAGAAAGATAAATTTTTATTCCAGAATCCCTTATGGAGCGAACTTATCCGTTAGCCAATCCAACAGCATCATACATATACGTACTTCTATCACAAAAATCCAAAAACAACAACTTTCGAAAAGGGTATATTTTTAGGTATCTATAGTAAAAAAGACAACGAAAAAACACATTTCACTGTCTCTTTAGCTTTCAAACTTTCCTCCCAGTAACGCTACTTTCATGACACACAAATTCAAGACATCCAACACGACTTAACTATAAGCATAAAAAAAAATCTTCCCTGTCATGTGAATTTCCGAAAAAATTTCTCCTGGGACCGAAGAAAATCATGAGTACCGTAAACCAAATGGATTTGTTTCATTTTATAGAGCAGACAAAACTTGTCGTTGTTTTTTTTAAAGTTTTATTTGCTTTTCCTCCCAAAACTATTTTTGAGTTTTGATGGATGGATATGAGTTTATAAAGCTTGATTAAAAAATAAAAATAAAATACAAAAACAAAAATGTTGCAAAGCAATCCATTAGCAGGAATTTAGTTAAAACATTTAAAGTGCAATAAGCTAAGCACAAGTTAACGATTGAAAATAAAAATAAAAGTAGAATGAACACAAAAACTACTAGCACGCGGGTTATTTAATAAAAGGTCAGGAAAACCCATTAAGCGGAAAAAATGAAAAATGGGAGACACAATTTTCAGTTTAATTTAATTTTATCTAGGAGTTGCTATAGTCTGTGAAGTTTTGTTTCTAATTTCAAGTAAATTGAGAACAGGAAATTAAGTTCTATATTTCTTCCTCATAAATTTCAATTCTTTTCTGTTGTTAGAAATCTCTCAAATGATATTATTTACTAACTACATATATGGGAAGCAACATCACTCATAAACTACAAAGTGCGTATCCTATTTAAAAATGTATAAGCTCCTCCATTTTTCAGTCGATTTTCAAAAAAGAACAAGACTTGTTTCAAATATTTTATGCAATTTATTTAAAATCAGATTGTGAATAAAACGTCAATTAAATGATACACAATAACCTGTTTTTTCTTTTTTTTTTTTGTCAGCCTGACAATTATTCAGTATTAGCTTTGAGTTCAATATCAAGATTCTTCGACATAAACATTTTCTTTTTCAAAAACCGTCAAATCATGAGAAAGTGGAAGCTACTCCAAATTACCATTTTACTTGCGACATATAGGAACTATACGTATTATGGCAAGTTTTGCATTCGTGCAAAATTTCGAACTCGATATTTTAATCAAACATGATATTACGATGGTAGAGAAGTCGAAAAAAGTGGGTCCCGCGATTCCGTCCGGTCTGTTTTATCTGTCTGTCCACGCTCCTACAGCCTAAACCATTGGGTCGATTGAGTTCAAACTTGAAAGTTAAGGTTTTGAACAGATTCGCGTTAGGCGTTTTTTTCATTTTTTTTTAAGATCAAAACTAACAGTGGCCCTCATACAATTTTTTTGGTCAAAAAACGAAAATTCGAATTTTCTCAAAAACAAACCGATAGATTTTTTTTTAATTTTCTCTAAAATTTTATTTTTTAACTTGGCTTCTTTTAATAAGAAAAACATATTTTTGTATTGTTCAGGAAAGGTACCACTCATAGAACCGTTTTTTTGTTTTTTAATTTTCTCAGCAACTTATGAACCGATTTCAATAATTATTTTTTTGAACGAGCTCTTATACTGCCTTAACAACATTTGATTATCAAAAGTGCAATTTTTTTTTATTGGATTTTTAAAAAAATATTGAATTTTTTTTTTGTTCAAAATTCTATATCTCAAAAACAGTTCAACATTTTTTTACGAAATTCAAATGTAAAGCGTATATTTATATATTTACAATCACTAAACAACTGCATACCAAAAATATTTTTAGAACAAAATTGAAAAATTTTATATATAAAAAATTAATTTAAAAAAAAACCGCTCTAACGATTTCCGAAATTTTTTTTTGAAAAATCAAGGGTTTTTTGATTTATAAAAGGGCATTTAAATTTTTGAAGACAAACTTATTTTACGGGTATATTTTTAAATATTATAAACATAGGTCCTTTTTTAAACAGACTCTTTGAATACAGGAGCAAGTTCGTGCGACCCAGTCGTACATTTTATTTAAGATAGCATAGATAGATTGGCAACTGTTCTGCAAGAACTTGATCGTAAAGGCTGCGTTTCAGCAAGGTGTGCGGTTTTGTTTGAAATAGAAGTTTTTAGACCTTTTTATTTATTTATTTATTTATTTATTTACCCTTTATTTATTTATGCATGCTATTAACAAAAAAGGACGTAAAGCTAGACTTAAATCTATTTTTCTTTTTTAGTTTTATGTAATGCTTAGGCCGAAGTTTTTAATGAACACAAAACTTAAAACGAGTTGTAAAGATTGTTTCTAAGGGAGGAAGAACTGATATGGAAGTCAAAGGTGGTAGCTAACTGCAGCATTCTTGTAAAAATGCCACAATTTGAATGGTGAAGGCAAAAGAGAGGGGCCTGTCTGATGGTCCTTGGATTAGTAAAAATAAGAATCTTTTCTAGAAAAAACGGTCAGTCTATGGTACTTGCTTGAAGCTCGAGTAGAAAGAGAATATCAACGACTTTTCGTCTTTTTTGGAGGGTCTGCAGATTAATTCGTTTTAAGCGATCTTCATAAAGTGATAAAAATAGATTATCACCCCAAGAAAGACCACGGAGTGAAAATCGAAGAAATCTGCGTTGTACAGGTTCAATTCTTTGAGAGTGAGAGTTCTGATGGGGAGACCAGACTTACGTATTCAAGGAGAGGTCTAACAAAGGTCGTGTATAGGAATTTAGTGACATTGGGGTTCGAGAATTCTTTAGATCAACGTTTGATAAAGCCAAGAGATGAGTTGGCCTTGTGAATAATATATTCAAAATGGGCTCGAAAATTTAACTGAGTGTTGCAAATAATTCCTAGGTCGCGAATAGAACACACAGAATGAATGATAACATATCGTGCAGACTGTTAGCTCGGTAGAGAAGATGTAAACGCTTGC
Source organism: Eupeodes luniger (assembly GCA_951509635.1). Classification (NCBI taxonomy): domain Eukaryota; kingdom Metazoa; phylum Arthropoda; class Insecta; order Diptera; family Syrphidae; genus Eupeodes; species Eupeodes luniger. The sequence goes on along the minus strand of OX608075.1, from coordinate 73,974,414 downwards.
GGGTAAATGTTATAAATTGGCATTAAGTAACATTGAGTTCTAAGAAGTCTGAAATGAATCCAAATTATTTTAAAGTAAGACAGAATCAGATGGAGTAGAAATAACCTTTGTTAATTTCATGTTATCGGCGAAAATAGAGACAGTTGAATTATCAATGACATTAATAATGTCGTTGAAAGTTAAGACAAATAATAAAGGGCCAAGGTGGATCCCTTGAGGGACTCCTGATCGGAGATTGAGGATCTAAAAACAACTCTATTTCGGCAGTTCTCAAGGTAAGATCTGAGCTAAGAAATAAAAAAGGGTGGGAAATGAAATGCTTTAAGTTTACGATAAATAAATTGGTGACTGATTTCATCAAAGGCTTTACTAAAGTATGTAACGATAACGTCGACTTTATTTCATTTCTTTAATTCGTGTAGAGTTTTGGATACAAATTCAGTAAGATTGGTTGTAGTGGATTTGCCCATTAAGAAGCCATGTTGTTGGGAAGAAAAATAGGTCTACAATGAAAATAGAGAGAGTCGTAGACAATGCTTTCGAAGAGCTTGATAATTGAAGAAAGCTTGGCTATGGGCCTGTAGTTCATAACATCAAAGAAATTTTTTCAAAGCCTTGGGAAGATACCTTGAAAAATGGAAAGACGAAACAGTATTAAGATAGGGAGGTTGCACACTTTTTTAATAAAATTGCAGGCAAAGTACTTGGCTCACTAGAGAAATCATCTTTGAGTAGACTTAATCACTTATTTCGATTTGGGTAAGGGAGGTGCAAAAGGTACCTCTTTTTAAGTAATCAAAAAAACTATGGTCAGGTTCTTCAAGATGATTGCTGTACGACTGACTGAAGAATGAGGCAAAAAGGTTTGTAATAGTTATTGGGTCAAAAGATGTTATATCGTGAAATTTTAATGTTTTTTGGTATTTGTGGATAAAATACGCCAAATCTAGTGGTATGTGTGCCGTGCGTCGCAACGCATTCTTTCGATTGTGTTATTAATTTTATCAAATGGATCACCTTGTTCATTCCTTATTTCAGTTGTTAATATTTTTAGTTCTCTTACTCAATAAAACAAAAAACTTTTCACTTTTTTTAAGAACTTCGATGAAATTGATAGTGGAAACCATTTTTTTCTTCACAGTAATTTTTGTTTGAACAACAACTTTCAAGAACCATTCTTTGGATTAAATGAATACATTTTTTATTTTAAAAAAATACGCCTTTTGTTTTAGCTGGGCTATCTGATAACTTATTAAATTAACCTTAGAGTCATTTGCATGCAGTAAACAGGGTTAAGTTTAAACTTACATAGTCATAATTTAAACTCATAAATTAGAATAAAATAGAGGTTGAAGTCGTCACTTGTATGTTAAATAAGAGAAATACAAGGGACAAATTTGTTGAACCTGTCATCCTTAAGTCAATTTTGCATCAAATAGATGTATGTACATTCACCTGAAATCCATAATTTTAAATGTTTGCAGCATACATTTTAAATTTTTTATTCAACACTACAAAAATAGACTATAAACGACGGCTTATATTGAAGACCTTTAAGATATTGCCGTAAAAAATCACATAATTGAATTATCAAGATGAAATTTCGTTATTGACGAAAAACACAGCACTTGCCTTTTTTTCTTTTATTTATTTTTGTTGTTGTTTTTGACTTTTCATGGTATTTTTTTGTTCAGATTTATAAGGGTTTTATAGTGCTCTCCATTTTTGCAGACATTTAAGAGAAATGAATAAATAAATTGGATAAAAAAGGCATCAGACAGACAGCTATGAAAATAAAATAAATGAGTTTAGCAAATGTGTTTTATTCTTTCATCTCAGAAACAACAAATATATGTAATAATATCTTTGTATGTATTTGTTATATATATTTATTGTTTACACTATGTAGATGGGTCCTTAGAAATCAGATTAATTTAGTGAATAGTCCTACTATAGGTTTAACATTTTAAAAGAACATTTATAGTTTTTCAAATGACAATTTGACTTATTGTGGAAAAATAAAATCCAAATGAAGTGAAACGGACAAAGAAAAACAGAAGGTTCTTAGTAAAGTGTCTCTTTCTTTTTAAATACTTAAGAAAATCCATAGAACTTCTCCGATAACCCGTTGAGAAGTTCTTTAATAACCGAAATAAGGTTTCAAATAATTTCATATCGTGATGCTACAATTGATTAGGCATGAAATTCACATGAAATTTAATACAAAATTACTTCTTTACCATAATTTTCATAACCAGAACAAAACTAGGTGACAGTATAAGTTTAATAACTTATTAGAATTTTCACTGTAATTAAAATACCCTGAAATTTTATCAATTAATTATAAAACAAAATTTCTATTAAAGCTAATTACATGTTAACTAGAAAACCAATCAATAGTCTATCTAATCTTCTTTGATTTACTTAAAATTTACAGAACTTAAAATAATTCCCAAAACTCTACACATTCGTTGCTTTATCGAGTCTTAAACGCACGAATTGAACATTAATATTGTAAGGCTATTATATTTACTACCAATTATTTTCATTGATGTACACTTTAATTAAAGCTTAAAGATGTCTTCTAGCCAAAATCGTTTTCATATTATTTTATTCACAAATAATTAAATATGTAGGTATAATTATTTATGCATACACATAATACATACTTATACGAAATCAATCAATAGACATTGAAATGGTAAATGTTAAGAAAATCAATAATTTATGATTTTGATGACAAATTTCATAATAATTCAAAAATAAAAAAAGGGACTGGCATGTGACCCCCACTCATAACTTCCCATCCCTCTCCGTATGTTCATACTTCTAAGGCTTGAACAAAATATTAATAACAATTTTTTTTTTTTTTTTTCTAAATTCATTTTTTTATTCATTTAAACTTAACTCTACTTACATGCTAGACAAAATGGGAAACTAGCCTAATTAATTCTACTTAAATATAACTTACTGGCCCTAATCGGGCGCTCTAAGAAATTCATGATTCTTAAAATTAATGCCTTTCGGCCTACGAACTAAGATTTTTTTTATTTATTTCAATTTATGTTTTTTTTTTTTTTTTAGAAAAGTTTAAAAACTAAAATCTTTATCATTTTTTGGGTTTTTTACTTACATACTAAAGTCCTTAAAATAAAACTTAAAATTACCTAATCTACCTACAAACTACTTAAAACTAGAACAACCACAGCGGCAAAACAACTATGTCCTTCTATTTGTAATTCCATCGAGAATTTTTATAATATTGTCTGTGATATGTGTTCGCATTTTTTTTTTGTATTTTTGATTTCTTTTTTTTGTTTTGTATTTTTTTTTTTTTTTTTTTTTTTTTTTTTTATTGTGCCACCATTCCTGCTCTACTTAAATCTAAAACTTAAGACTAAAACAAGTTTGTAAGCCGGCCAAGGCAAAAATACCCCACCCCGGATTACCCATTATCAGTTGCAGTTTGAAGCCACCAAAACTGGTTCTCCTGCTTCACCCTATCAATGCGGTCCTTTTCGGACACAGCCCTACTGAACCGAAGCAGCTCCGCTCCATCACGAGCGAGGATGCCCCGTTCATACAGGAGCCGCCGGTCTACGGTTTTTCGCCTGACGTGGTAGATAAGCGGTACTGCCAATCTATCCTGTATCATGCCGCACTGGTCTAGATAGAGGAATGCCTCTGGTGGTATAAAGCCGCTCAAGCGTGCATTGTCGAAGTAGTTGTCGTTCGGATAGAACGGCCCGAAAATCAAATTGTTGGTCGAAGTCATAGCCCTCGCAATGTGACCCCGAACAAGTTTTATCACGAAATTGTCAATTCTATTGATTCGAGCCCCGTTGTATAGGACTTCGTTGGAATAGTAATGCACGTAAGAAGATTCGGCTGTTCGATATAAGCCGGTACAGCGTCGTAAACACTGCCGCTCGAACACCCGAAACTTCTCCATCTGGGAAGGGGCAACGTTGAACCACACAGGACAACCATAAACGATCATCGGCCGTATGAGGGCCATGTAGCAAATTACCTTCACTCTGGGGTCAAGCCGACTGCTAAAAAACAGCCGTTTCGTCAGAGCGAAGGCTCCTCTGGCCCTGGTCAGAGCAGCATTTATATGTCTGTCGAAATATAAATACTGATCTAACCAGATACCGAGGTACTTCACTACACTTTTGCTCGCTAATGGCTGCCCGTGAAGATCAACGATAACCATCTTGCGCCAATTCTTGCGCGTATCCCTCGTGGCCCTAGCCAACGGAGTCCGGAACAGAATTGTCTCCGACTTCTGGACATTTATTTTCAGTTTCCAGTCGTCGCAATATCGCTGAATCTTGTCGAAATCACGCTGCAAGAGAATTCTAATAACCTCAACCTTTCGGGCCGTTCTGTACGCAATAAGATCGTCGGCGTACGCAATTGCCTTTGTAAGACTACCTATCAGATCGCTGGTGTAAATGCTGAAGAGAATCGGCGAATTCACCGCTCCCTGTTGAAGACCATTTTTAATTAAGAATGTTGTGGTAGAAGTTACATTGCCACTTTTGACAACAAACTTTCTACCGTTAAGCCAACACACTAGCGCTGCGCTATCGAACTACTTATTGACTAGCCCAGAATTTAATAACTTCTCTAATTTCCACAACACTTGTAAATAAACTCCACACTGCCTAAGTCTTTCCTGCTCGAAAGTCAGAGATCGACTGATATTAATAACAATATTTTGTATGAGATATACAAAAATTTGAATTTAGTATCTTTGTTTGTTCTCGTATTATTAGAGTCAAAAACCCATTTCTTATCAATGTTTTGTTGACATTGTATGTTTTCATGTTTTGTTAAAAAAGTTATCAATTGAATTTTTCTAAAAAATATTTTCAATATCTATTTTTGCTCCCGAGATTTTTACCGCTCTTAGCATTTCTTAAAAGTTTTTATTTCTTATAAAAAAATACCGATTAGATTTTTTTTAAGAACACTAACTTAAGTTACCAACAAAATCAAGCATAGAATCAAATAGTTTTGAAGTAAATTACCTAATCTATTCTCGAAATATTGGAAACAAACAACAATTCTTAAAAATGTTCGTACTTATTTTGTTTACGAAAACTTATTTTGTTTTTCTAAAAACTTTAATAAATGTTAAAAACAATATTTCTTAGAAGAAACAATTAGTTTCAAGGCATTATTTTTAATTTTTAAAAGGTATTCCAGCCTAAAATCCATTTTTAGGGACTGTGAGTTGTTTTTTTTTAGGTTTTTATTTTTTGTAAAAAGAATTCTCAAAATTTAACTTGATGTCAAAAACCTTTCTTATAGCATACAATTATTCTGGAGGTAATATCATTGTTCGTAAAATATTCGAGGTTAATTGATTTTTATTTCCAAAATTTTACTTATTTTGTATCAGGTTAATTCGCTAGTGTTATTGGTTCGTGAGGTAATTTTTTGAAAGTAATTTCTCCATCTTTCTGTGATACTATCTGTGTAACAATTTTTGTTTAAAGTCGATATCTTCTTGAGATATGGACGATGAAAAATGGTAACCCGAACGTACGAACACACGTTTTAAAATTAAGATTCCGAAAAATGTAAATTGCAAACACCAGAACTTGCAACACATCCTCATACCATGACTGCCCAAACGCCATGCTTCACAGTAGCTCAAGTATGCTTATTTGCAAATTCATCAATACATTCTTCGATCTAAGCCTTTAAGGTTGAATTTGCTTCCGCCCGTGAACAAAACCTAATTTATAATATTGTCATAATGTCTAACAGTTATTTAACAATGCAAAAATATGTAGCTCCCCCTTATTCTAAGAAGACTTATCCTGTGTTCTATGTTCATTAGCAAACTTAAGTCTTTATTTTTTTTCTATTTTTTTTTTTTTTTTGACTGATGTATAGATTTTTATGAACGGCTGCACGCCATTTCGGTCATTACTTCGATGGTTATGCTTCTATTTCTAAAGGTTTCTTTGCTGAATCCCGCACTCGTGGTCTGTTTCAAAAAAATCTTTAGAGATTCCAAAGAAAAGAAGGGATTTGAGTTCATTACCCTTAAAAGTAGCTTCTCATCGTACGTCTTCAGTTTCTTTCCTTTTACTTTTCTGCTCATATTGCATGTTGTGAATCTTATTTTAAATCGTTTTTAAATAGACTGTGGAAGGGCTCCGTTGCAAATTTTTTTCTATTTCTCGTACTGATTTACCGTTTTGGCTATGCAACAAAACCAATTTTCGAATTTCCAAAAATGTTTGCTTTCCTTTTGGATTCATTTCGACTTGGAGCAGGAAACTACCTTAAATGTAAGTGAGAGTTTCATGAAATTTCTCTACCTTCCAGGATCCCTAGAATATCAATGGTTTTATAGGGATGGCTAAGTGTGTACATGAACATGCGTTAGACGTCCATTGCCCATAACTCAAAAACCAGCAGAGATATCGTTTTTAAATAATTTTTTTTTTTTTATTGGAACGGATTTCCAAATTCAGTAAATGTTTTTTTTTACCACAGAAATTTGAAAAAAAAATTCTGTTTTTAGATATCTGACCACTTAATAATGCTTTCTTACACTTTATGATGTCATATTGAATTGGTATGAACTTCAAATAAAGCAACTGACAGTTCCCATTATAAGTAAACATTTTACGAATAAAAAATGATTTGAACAACATTTATTGACATTCATTAAAACTGAACTGTCTGTTATTTACAAAAATAGAAACATACAAATAATTTGGACTCGAATATCTTGAGAACAAATAAATATTTTATTTATTTTTTAAAATTATTTTGTCTTTTACGTGTAAAAAAAAATAAATCTTATCAAATGCGTTAATAAATTTGTTTCGTCAATACGAATCTTTTTAAAATGAATTATACTAAAATTTAATTTTTGAATTATATAAAGTATTGAATTTAACTTTGAATTAAAATTATTATATCTGTTCGCTATTGTGAACTAAAAATTATTGGTATACATTTCAAATTTCCCGCCCATCAGGCCATATTTTATTTAAAATTTAAAAATGAAGAAGAAGAAGGAAAACACGCATTTTTGATTTATTCTCAATTTTTCGCTAAAGTTTAATTTTTCTAATTTCTTAAAGTATTTACTTTTACAGCTCAATTTAGAGCTAATTTACATAAAAGCTTGTAAATTTTCAAAATTAGTTCAAAGTCCTAAATATCCCTTTTTATGACAACGTCTGTAATTTGTATCTATACATTCAGAAAAATAAAAAAGAAAACAAATCTGACTTTAATCTCTTTGATTTGGAAAAAAAAAACTATTTAAAAATTATGTTTGCTGTGCCAACTTCAAGTTCAATTATTTTAAAATTCTCCATTTCGATTTTCCTAAACTTCACAATTTGAATATACTAATAGTCACATTTCTTTGGTACCTCCAACTTCATCTCCTTTGACGGATTGTAAACAGTTACATAAGCTAAATATGTCTACATAAGAACATTTTTTTTTATAAATTTAAGACCAAAATCAAACCCTTTCAGTACATAAGTTTGATCTGTTGAATTAAAAATAAACAGTCATGCTATTAGTTAAAATCAATACGCCGACGACTCACATCGCGGGCATGCCTTGTCATTAAGAAGTTTATAATATTAGGTAATCAGATTTAATTCTTGAGGGACTATTCTGACTTGAGTCAATCTGAAATATTGAATTTATTTTGTAATTTAATGCTGCGTTTACTTTTAAAGTAAAATCTTTTAAACGATTAGTGTCTTTGCATTAATGGTTTGATGCGTAGTTTTCAATTTTGGCTTCAGAATTTATTCCAAAAGTTAATTATTTTATCGAATGGTTTAATCTTATAACGTTTTCAAGTTCAAGTTTAATTAATTGCGAGACTGTTTTATGTCTGCTATTAATATTTTATTCACGCAAATATCTGACTCGTCATGTCACAAAAATGTACAGAGAAATGCTTTCAACTTAGTTGATTGATATGCATATCATAATTTAATAGCTATATTATTATGTAGATATATTCATTTTATTTCAACGATAATGTAAACATTTCTCAGAACTGTTGATGATTTCAGGACAAAAAATAATAATACGAAATACTGCGAAATAAATTAATATATGTCAAGTAATTGTAAAAAGACTAAATTGAATTTTAAAAAATCTTATAATTCTTCATTATATATTTATATATGTATAATGAAAAATTTATATTTATTTATTATATATAAATTTCCAACTAGAATTAATCTAATTTCAGGAGATAAAAGCACAACAATGCACAAGAACGTTTAAAACATTATACTTTTGAGCTTTTGAAGAATTCCTTAAAATATCAACTCAAATATTTTCAATTATTTTAAGTTTTAGTTTAAGTCGTATACATAGTTGCTTTTTTTTTTTATTTAAGTGATGGATTATGGGTGAGTATTAAATTTAATTATCTTTTATATTTTGAACTTAAAAGTTCTATCTAATGATGAACATAGAAGATTCATTTGAAAAAAAAAAAATAAAATTTTAAGATAAAAGCATAATTAAAAAGGAGGAAAACTCTTATTAAAGAATGAAGCTGAAGAACTCTGTATTTTATGTTATGGAGTTACAGACCTCGAAAACTATCAACGATATAATATCCCGTTGTATATTTTTTGTAGTCTTAAAACTTTTTAAAATACCTTTATTTTAAGTATTCACTTATCTGAAGAGTATAATTTCGGTTCATTATAATTTCGGTTTAGTGAATATTACCATTAGTTTTAATAGTCATGTTAAATAAAAATAAAAATATTTCTTTTTAAACTTTAAGAAAAAAATTACTCTAAGTCAGGTATTTTTTAATTTTGTTTTTAATTCATTTTCTTAACTCAGTTTTGTTTGAGTAAAACGATATAAAAAACAGTACAAGCTTATACAAAAATAAATTGAAATGTTAAACATGTTCTTTTCTTTGAATTGTAGTTTTTTTTCTGAAAAACAAAAACGACAGGCAGATAGGAAATTAGGTTAGAAAATCAAATAATATGCACTAATAAAATATAAACTTTTCGGACTTACCGCGATTATAAATGAAAAATCAAATTTGTATTTGATAAAATATCCCGACGTTTCGATCAGATTTCACTGATCGTGGTCACGGGTTGACTGATGGCTTATGGGTGGATGTTGTTTTGTCATTGTTTTGTTCTTGTTCGTAGGTTATACCGTTTCGGTTGTTCTTGCATTTCAGATGGTACATTATGCTGCAACTGCACTGGATGTTGTTGTTGTGAGCTTATGTACTCTTGTGAGCATGCAAAACTAATTGCATCAGTTAGCTGGTTGTTTTGATTTGTGTGTTTGTTGTCATCATTAGCTTTGATTTTATTAAGCTTTAATATGTTAATCAGAGGATCCCATGACGACGAAAGATTAAAACTTTGGTCTCTGTTGAAGTTTGAGTGCATTTTTATTTCGATTGCTTCTCTCACCAACCTAGGGACATAAAATTTTTCGGTGGAAATAGATTTAGCCTGATCGAAACGTATAAAATGATCTTCATTATACGCTAAATGCTCACATATTGCTGATTTTGTCACTTCGTTCTTTTGTATGGCTTTAATATGTTCCTTTAGTCTTGTTGATATTGCTCTTTTAGTCTCACCTATATAAGATGAGCCACAACTACATGGAACCGTAAAACTTATTAAAAAACAAGATGGAACTATTGGACACACGGTATACAGGAAGCCCACCCACACCGACAGATATTTGAATGCGACTTCACATCACCACCCATCAAATTTTACATCCGTTGTGTCAGCTCTCGTTAATAGAGCATTTGCTTTATGTGACAATGACCACCGTGAAGAAGAATTAAAACACGTTGACGCAGCTCTTTTGAAAAATGGTTATAATTCCAAACAACGCTCGTGGAAACCGAAAGAAAAAACAGTCTTAGAAAACCCAATTCAAGAAAAAGACAAAGAACAAGAAAAAAGGGCTTTTTTGCCCTATAGAAAAGGCGTTTCTGAAGCAATAGGACGAATCTTATTAAAGCAGGGCATAAAATCAATATTTAAGCCACCAGAAAAAATCCGCCAATTATTAAGATCTCCAAAAGATAAAATTCCTTTTCAAAATCCAGGAGTCTACTCGGTTCCATGGAGTTGTGGCTCATCTTATATAGGTGAGACTAAAAGAGCAATATCAACAAGACTAAAGGAACATATTAAAGCCATACAAAAGAACGAAGTGACAAAATCGGCAATATGTGAGCATTTAGCGTATAATGAAGATCATTTTATACGTTTCGATCAGGCTGAATCTATTTCCACCGAAAGATTTTATGTCCCTAGGTTGGTGAGAGAAGCAATCGAAATAAAAATGCACTCAAACTTCAACAGAGACCAAAGTTTTAATCTTTCGTCGTCATGGGATCCTCTGATTAACATATTAAAGCTTAATAAAATCAAGGCTAATGATGACAACAAACACACAAATCAAAACAACCAGCTAACTGATGCAATTAGTTTTGCATGCTCACAAGAGTACATAAGCTCACAACAACAACATCCAGTGCAGTTGCAGCATAATATACCATCTGAAATGCAAGAACAACCGAAACGGTATAACCTACGAACAAGAACAAAACAATGACAAAACAACATCCACCCACAAGCCATCAGTCAACCCGTGACCACGATCAGTGAAATCTGATCGAAACGTCGGGATATTTTATCAAATACAAATTTGATTTTTGATTTATAATCGCGGTAAGTCCGAAAAGTTTATATTTTATAATGTCTCAGTACCGCGAAAAAAAGTTTAAAATTTACAATATGCACTAATTTGGTTTGATTAATATTTATAAATATACTAGCTGACCCGGCAGACTTCGTACTGCCTCAATCGATAAATAAAAGACCTAAACTTTTGTATAAATTAATTTCAAAACAAACAGAACGTATTGAATAAAAAAGCATTTTTTTAAGAAGCATGAATTTTTATTATTATTTTCGACACATCATGCTGCTTACTTAAAAAAACAGAGTTTTCCTGAAATACTGGCTATTTATAAAGTTTAAATTTTTATTGACAGACACACACTGTTATGATAAAGTTTGTTAATAAATTTAAAGCTTTCTCATAAACTATATTTTTTGTTTTGTGGTGCGTAAATAAATAAAAACGGTGCGTAAATAAACAAAGAAGACGGTATTCCGACGCGCGAACACGCGAAGTATAAATGTCCATTCGCGAAACAGGGAAACTCCAAGTTGATTCCGCAAACTTCTAAAGACTGTCCTTGCGATTTATTTATTGCCATCGCAGAGGCCAAATATACTGGAAATTGTAAGCGTTTAAAATCGAATGGTAAAGCCGTTGGAATCATCGGTATTTGCGGGATCAAGACATCCTCTCCTTTGTATTTTCCTTTTATGATTGTTGCCTCAATGACTTTATTCATCAGCTTTTTCACAGCCAGTCTTGTTCCATTTCATAGCCGAGGTTGAATAATGTTACGCTGCATGATGACAACTGACCCTACTTTTAACTGCAAATTGTGAGGTGGCAATCCAGGAAATTCCAGTGATTTAAAAAACTCCGTGGGATAGTTGACTACGTCATCCTGGTTCATAACAGTGTCGACTGATTTGAAGGAAACCGATTGTCCTGGAAGAAAATTCTGAATGGTCGCATTGAGATCCTCGATATCTTTATTTTTCGCTGCCAATATTGCTCGTTCACCCAGCCAATTATGGTTATTAAACTTTTGTGCTATATCTGAGAAAACACACTGAATAAGCTCCTCTTTTGAATCTGTGATGTGACAGAAATCTGTGGGTAATGTGATGAATCCGGTCAAGGTGTCCATTACAACTCTATTATTTCCAATATCTAACAATTGCAGTTTCATAATGTTGCCAAAATACTCGCATGTTAGTTGTTAATTGGAGTGTTACGTACTGCCACAAATTCGATGATTTTAGGCGTGCATTTAGTTCATGAGCAACAGTTGATCGGGGAATAACTGGAAGAGTCTGACGAAAATCACCTGACAACAGAATCATGGCCCACCAAAAATATTTTGGTTGTCACGAAGATCTTTCAATGTTCTGTCCCGCGCCTCCAGTGACCTCTTATGGGCCATTGTGCATTCATCCCAAACAATTAACTTGCATACCTGTAGGATCTTGGCCATTGCGCTATTTTTGGCGATGTTGCAAATTGGTGTTTCGGTGAAGGCAAATATTATGGTTGTGTTCAGAAACTTAATTTGTGACAAAACTTAAAAAAATAATTTGATACAGTTACAACTGAAGTTAGCTAAAATTAAGTTTCGCGAAGCCGACCAAATTATTTGGAAATCAGTACTACTAATGGTTTATTACATTTTTTGTCGCGTTCGCGATTCACTTTTGTTTATTTTCGGAACACGACATTAGATCCTCCAAAGGGCACGCGAAGACTATTTTCATAGATATATTTGAATTTGAACTTTATGCAGCGGTAATAAATTGCAAATTGACTCTTTGACGTTAGGAAATTGCTTAGACAACAGTGAGTGATTATAATTTAATATGAACTTTATTGAATAGAAATAAAGTTCAAATTGACTCTAGAAAACGTTTGTATGGGAAATAGAAAAGGGCTGTTTTTAGGGTTTTCCCGGAAATTATTCGATTTTTTCTCGCCTTTTAAACCTTCCCTACACCTCCACGAACATTTCAAGACTAAGATAAGATAAATCCGGTTAGCCGTTCTCGAGTTTTAGTGAGACTAACGAACAGCAATTCATTTTTATATATATAGATTGTGAATCAAGATAATACCTTAACTCGATAGATTATACCTTAATGTACGACTTTATAATTTGTCATATAAATGGGTGCCTTAATTCACTTTTGTAAGGTGTAACCAAGCCAATTTATAGCAGTTGGTCTTATTACACTTAAACAAAGTGAAATAGAGTCAAATTGGTAAATTGTAACAAGGTCAAGTTTTGAAAGTTCGTTTTATTTCACGGTACCGCATAAAAGTACATATTTGAACAGGACTTAAAAATTTTTCGAGTTCAAAATACTGTTTGTATAGTTTAAAACTCTTTTAGCATCGTAAAGTGCATCGATGTAGGCGTATACATTTTGTGTGCAAAAATAACTTTCTGTCAGCCATGTTACGGAAATATGAGGCCAAGAATTTTGTAAATTAACGATAAAACAAATTTGTGGGCAATTTTATACATCATCCATTATTTTAATAGACAACAATTTGTCCATCGATAATATAATATAGAAAGAAAGATAGCAGCTCACTATGTTTATTCGGAACGAATGTTTTGATGATGTAGTATATCTTTGTTTGACACTAATTTTTTTTAAAACAGTAAAAATAATTCTGTATTATGTCACTTTTCGTGTATAGTAAATATTTTTAGAATAATAATTTCATTGACAATAAAATAAAATTTATGAAAACTAGTTTTAAAGAAATTCAATAATATATTTGCAAGTCGAAATTTCAAAAATTAAACTAAATTTGTATATGCTCTTTTTAGTTAATTTTATAAAAACACAAGATTCGTAAAAGAACTTAAAAATCGGTGTTTTACTTAGCAACGGAGAAAACCAGAATTAAAAGTAAGATTTGATTTTTTTGTAAAATATATCTTTCTTTTTGAGGTTTTATTCAGATCGGTATAGTTACGCCATCTCTCATATAAAACATAAAGAACTTTTCTTCAAAATTCGAAAATCGAATTTATTATTTCAATATTATTCGTACTAAAATAGATTAAAAGGTAAGTTAAGGGGGTGAAAATTAATTAAAGTTAAAGCTTATAAAAGAATGTCTGTCAAAAATTCTGGATAGGGATATGAATTATTACTTACAAACTATTTTCATAACTTCCAACTGCACGTACAAATTACATACAAATCAGTCCAGCCATTCCGGAGAAGTATGAACACAAAATAGGTGACACATTACTAGAAAATAAAAATATCACATAGAGACATTCCATGGGCAAGTAAACCTACATGAGTTAGTTGGCTTTCCATAATAAAAAGAATCACATAGCAAAGAAAAGTAACACTATCTATAGTTAAAGTGATGGATGTTAAATGTATTTCAAAAAAAAGTTTTCATTGAATTAAATATATAATAAAGTTAACTTTAAGTTTCAATATTGATTTGTACACTGTATTAAACGTTTTTTATTAGATGAAAGAATAAAGAAACTCCACGCATAGCTGTCCGTGAAAGAAGCACGGCTTTTTTAGATTCAACCACCCTACTTTTAGTGTTTGCCTTTACTTACTTAGGTCCTCAGACCTGTTAAGTCCGTTGGGAACCCCTTAAGGGGCATAGGGCCTCTACTACGCCTACTCGCCATCGTGTACGGTTTCCGGAGATGTGTATTAGCTCCCTCCAGCTTTTGCCTAGTGACGCTGATTCCGCCTCGACTGTCCTGCGCCATGTGCTTCTCGGTCGTTCAATTCTTCCTTCTCGTTACCTTTTCGAAGGGTATGTCCAATCCATTGCCACTTACGCCTTTGTATTATAGAGTCTATAGGTTCCTGACCTGTCCTTCTATGAAGGACCTCATTTGATATACGGTTTGGCCAAAAATCTTTAGGATGTTACAAATACATCTATTCACGAAGGTTTGCAGCTTTCTTGCAATGGCTAAAGTAACCTTTCAAGTACTGCACCCATAAAGAAGCACAGATTCGACATTTGTGCGAAACAGTCGTAGCTTTGTTCTTAAGCTGATAGAGTTATTCCTCCAAATTTTCGACAGCATACCGAATGCCGCTTTTGCTTTGCCGATGCGGCAGATGACGTCTTGTTCTGTTCCGTCTTCGATGGAGACGATACTTCCAAGGTATTGAAAGCTCTCCTTGAACGATCCAGGAAACTCTCGAGAAGCTGGAGTTGGGTTACTCCTTACAAAAACGACAACCAGTGTTTGCCTTTGCGCCTTATTAATTTTAATAGCGAAATAAACTTAAATGGGAAATTGAAGCCTTTTGAATGAGAATGGTAATTCTTGATGAATTATTGGGATTTGAGGAATATTTACATTTTCACAATTTCCAACGCCGCCGGTTAAGATATTAGCACAAAAAATGTTCGAATACCGGTTAAGGTATTAGCATAAAAAAGTAGTTTGACCCGAAGTCTTGTACTGTTACATAATCGAGAACCGTCTAAATTTCGCATTATTTCAATATCAGTTTATGTGAGGGCACAACGGACTGCTCAAGTAAGTTAAGAAACTGTACTGATACTCTCTACTACTACTCACTGATATCTTCTGCTATACTTTATCCAAAAAGTTTGAATTTATTTTCAAAACAACTTTGTTTCTTGGTGCTAGAATAACGATTTGACAGAGAAATTGGTATTTTGTAAACCAGGGTAAACACTAGCAATAAGTTCAGAATTACTTTGTTCTAAATTACAAACATCTTTCGTAACTCTCAAATAGCCCTCATAATCGGTTTTTATCTTCTATTTTAGAAAATAGAAAATTATGTAGGGAGGTCCTGCACCCCACCCATTTATTTATAGGCAACGAAGTCCAAAAGCAGGAAGCACCTACATACATATATGTTACTAATTAGTGTTCTTAAAAAGGAATACATCTAATATAAACTATAAGTGTTACCGGCGGATCTGCTCGTATAAGCTGCGAATGAAATATTTTATTGCTGTAAAAAGTATTTTAGAACACTCTCCAGCCTCGTAACTACCTTAACACAGAAAATGATATCAAAATGTTGCTTCGTAGCGACGTTGAGGACGTACAAACAAACAAAAAAACAACAAAGAAACGAACTGACTTTCCTTTTTATCCCAATAGGAAATTTGTTCACCAATGAAAATTTCGTGTGAAATCACAAAGGAATTCAACTACTCGAATCATTGAGGAATAGTATGCCATTTTACTTTGGAATACACCAAATACACGCTTGGTGATTTCTTCACTGAACAATCACCATGAAATTCACTACTTCGTGAACTGCAATCCAATCCCCATGTTAATTTCATTGATGTTTTCACCATGTTTTCATGGGGTGTAGCTTCCATTCACCAAGGAAAAAGTTGGTGATTCACCAATGACTTTTTTGAAATTTCCTACTGGGATAATATTAGTGTAGATGTATGTAGAATAAGGTTGCAATTTTAAGGTTGGTTTTCAGAAAATATTTTAATAATTTCGATGGATAGTTTTTTTTAGTTTTCCAAGATTTTTTTATTTATGAATATAATTTTTGATTCTGCTGAAGAGTTATAAAGGATTTTCATAAGAATTTGTTTTTGTTTTCAACGTAGTTTAAATAAGTTGTATTTTATTTCAATCGATTTTCTTACTTTCTAACGTTTTTGTGTGTTAACTTGACTTGAACAATACAATTTTCAGTGTAACCTTCGAATCTATATTGGAAAATAAAATGAACCACATATTGGCAACCCCTGTCAATAGAAATAACTCTCTTCATTCGTTATTGTTGTTTACTTTTGTGGCAAATGTAATAAAAGGAAATTAATACCTTAACAAAATTTTATTCAATTTGTCTGCCAAAAACTATTATGTATATGTATAGATAAATACTTTTTTTAGCCCAAGCATCCACTCCACAACATATAGCCGTTCCGTCAATATCCTTACAAAACTTTTTTGTTATAGATGTACGTAAGTATAAGTAACGATAAATATAATAAGAATTGACTTACCTGGGTATTTTGTCGTACGAATCCCAAGACGTTAAGCAATTGTAAGACGAATATCTACTGTTACTTGCCATGTTGCAAAGTAGATTATCCATTTGTGTCTGGCTTGGTTAAGAAAAAAAAAAAAAAAACAAGACAATTCCACTTCAAACACACAGACACATTCACATAGTTGTTTGAACCAACACACTCTTATAAGTATAACACGTTCTTAGTTCGATGTAAGGTACAAGAAAAATATTAAATTTTATCGATCAATTATAGATTAAGGACTCCTTCTCGCTCGATGTTGTTCGCCTCCTTTGGTTTTTTCGTATTTTGGCCTTTATTATTCCGTTTTTCTTCTTTTTCATCACTTTCAAACCAAACACTTATAGTGGCATTTATTATGGCACAACGTGATTGCCTGATTATACTTTGTCATGACACAAAGGACATTTTTTTCTTTCTCTTCCTTATTTATATTTATATTTATATTTCTTTATTTTTTTTACGAAATCACCAATAACTAAGGACTATGATTGCCATAATTTTATTTTAGTATTCATTCTTAGCACTTGCTCACTTATGACGAATTTACATACCTACTCAGACTCATTGAGTGGGATTGGTTTTCTACAATTTCACTTAAATTATTATTTTATTTTTTCATGCGATTTAAAAAATGAAAATTTAAGGTTTTCTTAAAAACAACTGGACGGTGTGGTGCGGTGAATATTTCAATATTTATTGGTCAAGGAGTTAATTGTTTTTTTTTTTTATTTGTGTTATGGGAAAGGCATTTGTTTTATTGCTTTACGTTTAAAGTTGTGGTTTTGGGTGGGAAAAGTCGGTCGGTTAATTGGCGTTGCGGTGGTTTTGTACAAGAATCTGGTAGATACTAACTGAAAAAACTGCTAAGTTATAAATTCAAGGCTGGCATGCTAGCAGAATATTTAATTGCATTGTATATTTCTAGGTCTACGTTAAGAGTGCTTACAGAACAGAGTAGATCGAAACGTGAAATGCGAAATTACCTTCGTCATTCACAAAAAATAACTAATCCAAAAAAAATGTTCTATATTCGAGTTAGGTAAAATGCAAGGAGAAGGAAAAAATTAGTGAGTATTATCAATATGTCAGTACCCAACGACAGTGGGTCAGTGTTTCATAAATATTCTATAACACACATGTCGCGTGCACGCCACATACTATAGGCAGCAATATTTTGCTTTCCTTAATTTGAATTTGTTTAACAAGTCTGTTGACCTATATATTATTTTGTAGCCTTGGCACGATAGTTAAAGTTTATCGGCACAGTGTTGGCCGCTGATAAAAATGAAAGTATATTTTCTTAATTTTTAGGTCACACAGTCTTCTTCATAACGTTTCATGTTGACATGCAAGCAAACTGTGAAAACATGATTATTTTCCGTGTTTTGCAACTAAAAAGGATTTTTTTAAAAAATGGTTTAACATAAGGTGTGAATTTTTTGTAATGGGTGATTTTTTTGAGGTTAGGATTTTCATGCATTAGTATTTGACAGATCACGCGGGATTTCAGACATGGTGTCAAAGAGAAAGATGCTCAGTATGCTTTGACATTTCATCATGAATAGACTTACTAACGAGCAACGCTTGCAAATCATTGAATTTTATTACCAAAATCAGTGTTCGGTTCGAAATGTGTTTATCGACAAATTTTGTTCAGCGATGAGGCTCATTTCTGGTTGAATGGCTACGTAAATAAGCAAAATTGCCGCATTTGGAGTGAAGAGCAACCAGAAGCCGTTCAAGAACTGCCCATGCATCCCGAAAAATGCACTGTTTGGTGTGGTTTGTACGCTGGTGGAATCATTGGACCGTATTTTTTCAAAGATGCTGTTGGACGCAACGTTACGGTGAATGGCGATCGCTATCGTTCAATGCTAACAAACTTTTTGTTGCCAAAAATGGAAGAACTGAACTTGGTTGACATGTGGTTTCAACAAGATGGCGCTACATGCCACACAGCTCGCGATTCTATGGCCATTTTGAGGGAAAACTTCGGAGAACAATTCATCTCAAGGAATGTACCGGTAAGTTGGCCACCAAGATCATGCGATTTGACGCTTTTAGACTATTTTTTGTGGGGCTACGTCAAGTCTAAAGTCTACACAAATAAGCCAGCAACTATTCCAGCTTTGGAAGGCAACATTTCCGAAGAAATTCGGGCTATTCCGGCCGAAATGCTCGAAAAAGTTACCCAAAATTGGACTTTCCGAATGGACCACCTAAGACGCAGCCGCGGTCAACATTTAAATGAAATTATCTTCAAAAAGTAAATGTCATGGACCAATCTAACGTTTCAAATAAAGAATCGATGAGATTTTGCAAATTTTATGCGTTTTTTTTAAAGCTCTTAAAAAATCACCCGATATAAATATACAAACGAAATTCTTCCTTTTGGTTTTAAAATAATTATGATAACAAAGTAATTATTCATTTTACTTTCGATATGAGTAATATTTATTCTACTTTAGAATATTAATTTAAAAAAAATTAATGAGGATTCTATTAATTGTGTTTTGCTACAAACGTCAAGTTTCTTTCTTTAAAAGGCCATTTTCTATCTTCGAATATTGATCTCGTAATAACATAACTTCCCACCAAACATACAAATTTAAAAAAGGAACAAATATCTGTAAAGTACTTAAACGCTCAGCCACGAACAGTTATCAGTACGAGAACTTTAAGGGGGCAATTTTCAGGCTTATGCAGGCA
Organism: Eupeodes luniger; assembly: GCA_951509635.1. Classification (NCBI taxonomy): domain Eukaryota; kingdom Metazoa; phylum Arthropoda; class Insecta; order Diptera; family Syrphidae; genus Eupeodes; species Eupeodes luniger. The sequence continues at coordinate 73,954,953 of OX608075.1, read as the reverse complement.
TAATGTATTAAATGTAAAGGGATTTCCAATAAGAGAGGTATATTTTTGGATTTTATGGCTTTGATAATTAGAAACTACGCCATTACTTTAATTTTAACGATATACACTTGAACAAAGCATTAGACCATTCACTACAAAAATGGTGACAGTTTGCAAAAATATAGCACTTTTGGGTCGTGGTGGAACACATACAGTTGAGGTTAAAACAGATTTGTACATTTCTCATCGATCTTTGGAGTTAGGTATTCTACAAACAATATTACACAGTATTTAAGATAGAGATGTTAGGACCAATAACTTATAACACTTGGAAGATAAGTGAAATACAGGATGTCTGGTGGCAGATTTATGTTTTTAAATACGATTATTTCAAAAATTAGTAAACGGTTTGGGATGGAGTGGTGGCATTGAAATCAGTGACCGTTCGTATTTTTCAGTCACGATGTTGCACTGGTCAAGTGAGCATCGCGCTTTAGTCATCGAGGCATTTTTCAAAGAGTAACGATTCGTACTTAACTGCCTGTGGACAGTTTTGTTCACACTTCGGTATACTACGAATAAGTGATGCACCGAGTATGAATTTAATTCATTCGTGGGTGCTGAGGTTCCACGCAACTGATTCGGCTATGAGCACTCCACAGTCAGTTCCCAGTCGATTTTCAAGGTCTCCCAAAAACATTGAAGTGGTTCAAGAGAGTTTACGTGAAAATCCACGACTTTCGATACGGGAAAGGGCAGCCTCACTGGAACTTCCAAGAATTTAAAAAAAAAGGGTTTAAAGTTCCATTCGTTCAAAATTCAAATCGTTCAAGCACTCAAAGAAAGTGATTTTATTTCACGCAAACATTTATGTGAGACGATATTGGACCGACGCGACGACGCTCATTTTTATTTAAATCTGCACGTTAATAAACACAACTTCCTTAACTGGGGCTCCGAAAAACCCCTAACCTTTGACTGAAACACCAAAAGCCATTGCATTGCCTCATGGTAACTGTTTGGTGCGCCTAATCCACGCATGGGATAATTGGACCATTTTTTTTTCGAAAATGCTCGGGGCCAACATGTCAATAGAGACAATTACCGACGCATGATAATGTATTTCTTTTTGTTGAACCCTCAAGCTCATCCATCGTTTTCATCCCAACCCAATGGATTTTTTGTTAAGGGACTACCTGAAAGAGAGAGTTTACAGCAACAATTCCAGAACTCTATAGTGAACCTATAAAAGAAATCATTCGTCAGCGCAATTGAATCAAGTTTAATGCAGCGTGTGTCGCGACGAAAGACATTTGGATGACATAATATTCAAAAATTGAAATCCGCATTCTATCAAACAGATTTTTGTTTTAATTTTGAAATATCCTTCCAGACACCCTGTATAAGTTCTATATCAATGCTCCACAATCGATTTAAGCAGATATCGTTTTACATTGTCAAGGGCACATCGTACTCTTTACATATAGAAAATTATTCATACAAATTCAGAAAGTCTTTATTCGCCCAAGACTGTATATTTCATACATTTGGAAAATTTCTCATATTTCAAGCTGTCTTTTTTACAGAATTAAAACAAAAATTAGAAAATAATAGAACTATAAACTAAATATTATCATTACTTATAGAGTTATACACCACGTCAATATTTATTGGTCTTTCGTTGTGTTGCAGAAATTTGTATAAACAATTTTTTGTCCAAATATCACGTTGCCTTGTAGCACCCGTGGCATGATGGTTAGTGCGTTGGACTGTCATGCCAGAGGTCTTGGGTTCGATCCCTGCCTATGCCATCTAAAGTTTTTTTCACGGGTACTGCCTCTTGCGAGGAATTGACAAATTCTCCAAGAGTAATTCTTGTCATGAAAAGTGCTTTCTCAAATTGGCCATTCGGATTCGGCTTTAAACTGTACGTCCCCTCCATCCCTGAAAACAGTACTCGCACACAGGAAAGGTTAAGAGTTGTAAGTCACTAGGCCCTAGTTCTCAACGGACTGTTGCGCCACCCAATTTATTTTTTATTTGTTTTATCACGTTGCCTTCTAACCAAACCCCCCCCAGCTTGTCTTGTCGCATTTTTTTTTAAATAGAAACATTTTTAAAAGTATTCGATACCCCTTTAGGTGCTTGAAATATTAAATCAAACAATAACTTCTTAAAAAGTGCCTTAACTCATTCTTTTCAAAAAAAAAAAATTAAAGCGAAACTAAGAAAAATGTTACACAAAACTTGAATAATAGCGCATGTCAAATCAATATCCACCACAAATCAAATCCTATTAACGTAAACAGATTAGACGCTAACAGTAAATCGCTGCCTAAGTAAGTATAAGTATATTAAGGATTCATTTGACTGTTTATAGGTAATTATAGAGAGTGATTTTCCACAGGATCACATTTATCCCAGATTTCCATTTAGAAATGGTCTTTAATTCTTTATACAAATCAAGTAGGTTACATACATATAACTGGATTATTTATTAATGCATTCCTTCCAATTTTGCCACAGCTATACGGGTATATAGGATAACGATAAGCAAGTGAGGTGTACGCCTGTACGGTATATGAAAAGGCAATTCTACATAAAATAGGCCATCAGACAAATTCGGGTCATTTCTCAAATAAAACCATAGTAAATTTCTGTATTGGAAACTAATCAATACTTCCGGAATACGATAGAAGAGAGAAAATGTATTATTTCAATTTCACGGCAAAGTTGTTCTGGTTGTCAGACGATTGGAAATTATGTACTGTGCACGTTTATAGTGTTGTATGAATAAGACAACACATTTCGTTTTCATAGAATTATAAATAAATAATTTACAAACAAACAATGTGTTTATATGTTTAAGTATACCTATATTTCTATGAATCCGTTGGGACTTTAACTTAGAAAACCAATAAAAGTTACTAATACTAACAAGCTTAACTGAATGGGAATATGAACACCTTAAGGATACTTCGTCGAACTGATTTTAATAACATATTTGATTTATTTTAATAAACCCTCAAGGTTACAAAATTTGTCTGAGCAAAGCTTTGGCTTATGGTAACATTTAGTCGCCTGGAATAAAATATTGTCCTATGTGTGAAAAATTGAGTTTTTTAAGTTTAAAATTTTAATTCAGTTTTGTTAGTTGAATTTTTCTCTAAAACTTTGATTTTTTTCAACACCTACCTAAGAAAAAAAAGAGATATAGGCTTAACAATAATTAAGTTTTACATATAACTAGCGGCCCGTCCCGGCTTCGCACGGGTAGACATAAATAGGTACAGATATTTAAGTTATAAGCATGCTTATTAAAACAACCATGAATCACTAAATTACATAGAAAACATTTGTTTGTCCTATTATTAATACTCTTCGCAGCGTATGCGATGAAAGACATTTTATGGCTAATTTTTTTACACCTTCGGTTGGTTTTAATAGGAATTTCTAAAGATTTCTATAGTAATCTAGTACTAAATATAGCCTATGTTACTCAGTGATAATGTAGCTTTCTAATGAAAAAAGAATTATTAAAATCGGTCCAGTACTTTTTGAATTTATTCGTTACATACAAAAATACAAATCTTTACTCTTTATAATATTAGTGTTGATAATAAAATCAAGATATGAAAAAGAAAAGTGAAAAAAAAGCTCAGATGTGACTCACACTGATAATTTTCCATTGGTGTTAGAAATAAATAAATAATAAATATCTGTCCGAATTGCCATTTAAGGAACTTTAAAAAGTATTCAATAAAAAATTAAGATTTTAGCTGTTTTTTGTGCAGATATTTCAGATTATATTTCAAATTATATAACGGCGATGACGAACCCAATTCCACTGTAAGTGAGATAGAACCACTCAACCTAGGCGACGACGCAGATCAACAATTCCTCCTACCCGACCTTGACGAAGTGAAGATAGCTATACCTAAACTGAAGTCAAACAAAGCTGCTGGAGCTGACGGCATCGCTGCCGAACTATTCAAAGCAGAAGGCAATGACTTGGTAGGGAGCATGCACCAACTCATCTGAAAAATATGGTCGGAAGAAAGCATGCCCGATGAGTGGAATCTCAGCATAGTTTGCCACTACGGCAGATCTTGGAAAAAACCCAGGAACTTCAAATCGATAACCACCATCTCTTTATCGATTGTATAGCCGCGTATGACAGCATCTATAGGGAAGAGCTCTACAAAGCAATGTCTAGTTTTGCTATCCCTGTCAAACTTATCCGTTTGTGCAGAATGACGATGGAGAATGCACGCTGCTTTATCAAGGTCGGAAAAGATCTCACCGATGCATTTGATGTCAAAACGTTCTGGAAGGAATTGTGCAAAACTCAACCGTCAACACTAGAGGCACATTCTTCCAAAAGTCCATCCAATTACTCGGATACGCAGAGCAGATGATATTGACATAATTATAAGATCAAAGCGTGATGTCAGTGGAGCGTTTTTGAGCATTGCGACGGAAGTGAAGAAGATGGGTTTAGTGGTCAATGAGGCCAAGTATATGCTGTCATCAAAAAAGGACATTAAACGACGACGTCTTGGACAAAACGTCACTATGGACTGCTATTACTTTGAGGTAGTTGAGGACTTTGTCTACCTAGGCACCTACTCAGACAACGACACCAGCGCTGAAATCAAACGAAGAATAACTCTTGCAAATCGCTGCTTCTTTGGACTTAGAAGGCAATTGAGTAGTAAAGTCCTCTCTTGAGCATCTATGTAAAATCACCATCTATAAGACGCTCATCATCCCGGTTCTCATTTATGCCGCTGAGGCCTGGACCCTGTCAAAGAAAGATGAGAGCGTCTTGGAATGTTTCGAGAGAAAAATTCTTCGGGTGATTTTTGGTTCGGTATCGGTATGCATAGATGGAGAATGGAGGAGAAGATATAACGACGAACTGTGCGGGCTGTACAGCGACACTGACCTAGTTAACAGAATTAAAGTCCAACGACTTAGATGGCTAGGTCATGTAGAGCGAATGGACATAACTGCTCCAGCCCGGAAGGCCTTCGAATCCAATTCCAAGGGACAGCGCAGTAAAGGAAGACCGCGACTCAGGTGGCGCACGCAGTTGGGTGAAGACCTCAACCAACTTGGCGTGCGAAACTGGAGACATCTAGCTAGGGACAGAGCTGGCTGGAGACGCATGTTGGTTGAGGCCCAGGTCCGCCCCAGACTGTAGCGCCACCTTAAGTAAATAAGTAAGTATTTCAGAAGTTAAATCAATTTATTGATATTTTTGGAAGATCTTTAATTTTTAATTTAACAAGTAGGTACGGACTTTAATATTTAGTATGTGGCATGAATTAATTTTGAAGTTAATTTTTTTGTTTCAAAGTTATTTGAGTCGAAAATTAATTTATAATCATTTTAAGGGATTTATTTTTTATTTCCGATTGACAATTATTGTAATCGGTCCGATTTGTCGAAGTGAAAATTTTTGAAATTTCTTGACATTTCAAGGTCCCTAGAACATAAACCAAAGATTTTTAGAGAGATGTCTGTGTGTGCGTGTACGGTACGTTCGGGATACAATTTTTCGTCGTCCATATCCCAAGAACCAATGGAGATATCGACCTCAAACAGATATTGTTATTCAGAACAGAAAGGGCTTTAAACAAAAATTGTTTTTGGAGTTTTCATACTGTTGAAATTACAAAATAAATGCAACAAAAAAACTGAATCAAATGGTTTGCAGCTCAAGTATAGTCGAGAACAAAGAAAGATATTGACTTCAAATTTTCACATCTTGTTGAAGTTTTAGACAGATCGACAGACGGGCACGGATGGGAAGTTATCAGTGTGCGTCGCATCTCAGCCTCTTTTTTATTTGATTTCCAGTTTTAAAATTGATTTTTAAAATCTAAGTGCCAACAGAATACAAAATTTTATTCGTAAATGCATACTTAAACTATTTACTAAAATCTTATAGTTGGCCATAACCTACAAATATAGTACATTGACAACTAAAATTTCAATTAGTAAACTTTTTAATACTTTAAAAATGTCAAAAACATTAAGATAATCATATTAAATCCAACGATACAGAAGTCTTGAAAAACATAATTTTCAAGTTATCATTTTGGATTCCTATAAACTCCTACTTTTCAAACCAACGAACGCAACGTACATCAATTTTCGTAAGGAGTTAGATGGCAGCTAAGTTTGATTGGCTTAACAAAATTAACTTTGAAACTTATTTGCATAGGATCAACATTCTTTTCGTATAACGATGAACGTTTTGAATGCCTTGCGAGCTACACAGTACACATGTGATAAAATTATTTGTTAACGAACAAAAATCAGACACCCGTGAAAGGTAAAGGATAAGCTTTTGTTTTGTCTACAAACTTTTATCAATCAGTTCTTATGGAACCCATCATTGTCAAAGTGTGTACCTTTTTATTATAAGTTCTTATGTATGTCATGCAAATCTAAGTTTAGAGTTTGAGGTTGCATGAGAGACATAATATGTGGGTTAGGTATAGATATTTCTTTTCAAGGACTTTTGCTATATGACTACACATATCTACCAAGGACATATAGTGTTCGTATGGCTCCACCTAGTTGAAAGTATCGATTTTTTCGTCACACAGCTTTTAGATACACATCAAAACCAAAAACTTAATTGGTTTTGATTGATCTGTTTGAGTTAGTTTTTGAATGAACAATTTTCCAAATATCTCTGCTGTATACTAAATCTCAGTCCAAAATGTTTATGAATATACTACGTAGGTAAATTTTTGTTCTTCTATGACCTTATACGAAAAATATAACAACAGCTAAAAGCTCACTTAAAATAAATACGGGTATAAAAGCGAAGAGAAGATGAATAGATTAACTTCTTTTCGTATCATGTTCAGATATTGTCTTGAGGACATGGTAGGGCACAAAAAAAGAATGGCTATAGTCCTCGTTATGGAAGTCAGGAGTATAGGTAGGTAGTCCTTAACACAGTTTACGAGTGTACTTTTATTGTATGTGTCATCTGTCGTGCGTGAGGAGATGAATGAAAAATTTCAACAACAACAAAAAAATCCAAAGAAAGAACACGCAGTAAAGTAAAATGAAAAAGTACTTATGCTTGAGATCGAAAGAATTAAATTTTGTTGTATTTTTAAGAAAAAAATGTATTTCAAACAAAAGACAAAATACAAAAATTGTTCAAAAGCGTTGTTCTAATAAATTGCATTGAATTACCTAATTATATCATTTTCCTTAAACTTTTAACCAAACATAATTCTTAATAATGCAGGAGATTATAGAAAAACGAATTTATTTTTTTTTAAATACATTCTCAATGTACAGTCTTAATAATTGATTTTTTATCCTTGCATCTTTATTCGGAATCTGCATGCTTATGCAAATTGAAAATTAAATTGTATTATTTCTAATGCGGCAACGACTTATAGAAAAAAGGCTTTTCACTTTTTTAACATCCTTAATTTCATTATTTCTAAATCTGATGCTTATATTCATGTGACGTATGTACATATATATATGCAATGAAGGATAATATAAGGTGCATATGGTATTATTATTTAAATTAACTTTTTTTTCATGAAGGAGAAGTAATTGCTTTTAAATCAATTCGATTATAATTCAATTGAAAGGATATCTTAATATTAATGCAGAAATATCATTCTATTAGAAGAAAAAGTTTTCTGTTAACATTTTTAATACTAATTCAATTACATACATAATAAGTATTTTAAATTTTTATGAAATGGGAAAGCTTGCGAAACATGACAATTTCATTGACATGAAAAACTCAAAATCCGAAAAAATGAAATTCATTCTGTTTTATAAGTGATTAGGGGAAATAATTGTTACACATACCTACTGAAGGGTACATCGATAACTTTCGACTTAAAGGTAAAACCTTTTAGGATGATTTGCTTTTTTTAATTTACCTTTTTCCATATTAGTGACTTTTTATCTCTATTCATCTACATATATCACTCTATTTTCTTTTTATAAAGGAAATTAATTTGTTTTATGTAGAGAAATTACAAGATGGAATAAGGTTAAATATCGTAATTGTACCAATTTAGTTATGTATTTTGAAAAAGTAAATCATAATAAGTTGATCTAACATACACTTTGATGTGCAAACAAAAAATTAGAAAAGCCAACATTTTTAAAATGTATTGTTAATAAGAGGTTCTATCCCGTTTGTCGATTTGTCTAAAACTTTAATAACATTTTAATCACAATATTTTGAGTGAGTGGAAAAATTTGAAATAAATATCATTCTTTGTTCTCTTAATACTTTAGTATCAGTTTTTTGTTGTTTTTGTAAATTTTCGTGTTTTGTTAAAAAAAATGTGTCAGTTGATTTTTTTCTAAAAAATTAACTAAAAATCAAGTACAACATTTTTCATATGATGAAATTTTTTGATTTCAAAATCTATTTTTGTTAACGAGATTTTTAGTTTTGAAATATGAAATTGGTTTAAAGGCACCATTACTTTGACTTGTCTCAAAATTCTACCAGATGTCAAAAACGTCATTCTTCTTTGCATACAATTATTTTGGAGGTAAAATCATTTTTTGTTAGTAAAATATTCGAAGTGACAAATATATTTTTTAATTTATAAAAAACTATGCATGTTTAGTATCTCGTCACATTATACATAAAAAAATTTAATTGAAGTCGTTAGCGTTATTGGTTCGTTTTTCATAGAAGTTACTTGAAGTTAATATCTCCACTCGTTCTTGAGATATGGTCGCTGAAAAAAAGCTTCCCGAACGTACGAACGTACATATACACATACATCTCTCTAAAAAAAAATTGATTTAGATTCCAGGGACCTTGAACCTCAGGAAATGTAAACATTTTTATTTCAACAAATCGGACCGATTGCAATAACTTCCTATTGGAATTTATTAAAAGTTTGTCTTAGGCCGTAAATGACGCTTTTTTAAATTGAAAATAAAGAATATTGAGACATTTTTATTCAAAATGGCAACAAATAACGGTTTACAAGGTGTCCGGTGGCAAACAAAAGTAATAATTGATGCGGGGGGATTGGTGTCATTAGAATCAGTGATCGTGCGGATTTCTCAGTCACGATTTCGTGCTGGTCAAGTGAGCATCGTGCGTTCGCCATCAAGGCATTTTTCAAGAGTTACAATTTATATGTAACTGCGCGTAGTCAGTTTTGTTCACACTTCGGTAAACGACGCACGAATAAATGATGGGCCGAGAGTGAATTGTATTCGTGCATGGGTGCAGAGGTTTTACGCAACTGCTTCGGCTATGAACACTGCACGGTCAAGGCTATGTCTTCAAGAACTCCCGAAAACATTTATTGAAATATTATAATAAACTTACACAGCAACACTTATACTAGTACCTAGAATTACACACAATACATACAATACATATAATATCATTTTGTATATAACAATTTGTATAAAAACTGAATTCCATTTTCCTATTCCTTTTTTAGTCGTTCAATAAATATTATAACGTTTAGTTAAAACTCTTGTGTTTGCGTATTCCCTTTTAAATTTGTGCAACAAAGGTTATGGGCCCAGTCCTAGAGTCGCAATAATGAGTACCGGGCTGTATCAAATTGAAAAATTGGACGACGAAAATTACGATTGCTGGAAGGTGCAAATGCAATCCATATTGGTTCATAGTGAACTGTGGGATTACGTATCTGGAGAGATTGCAGAACCTACGGTAGCCGCTGACGTTCCTGCGTGGAAGACTAAGGATGGGAAGGCACTGGCAACGATGTTATTATCAGTTAAATCATCACAAGTCATTCACATAAAAAGTTGCCGCACATCCCAATCCGCATGGCAGAAGTTGGAAGAAGTCCATTCCAGAAAAAGAAGTTCTTCCTTTGAAGCAAAACACTGATGAGATTGATGGTGGTTCGAGTGATGCAGTTCAGTCTGGTGAGAATTTTGGTGATCCCGATGCCGATTATGAGATTGATGGTGGTTCCAGTGATGCAGTTCAGTCTGGTGATAATTTTGCTGATTCCGATGACGCTAATGGGTTTGATGGTGGTTCTGTGAGTGATTGTTCTGAGAATTATGCCGATGCCGATGATGAAGTCAATGGTGGTTCTGTGGGTCACAATTCTAATGAGGTTTACGATGAGGCGCTTGAAAGGGATAATGGAAATGGAACACGTAGTCCACATTTGCTCCGTTCACGACAACGACTTAATGCTCATGTAAGTGATTCTTGCCAATTTCTTAATCCCGTTACAGTAAAAGAAGCATTGAACCGGAAAGATAGTAAACTGTGGCTAGAAGCGATGAGACAAGAATACGATACTCTTTTAGCAAACAACACGTGGGAGTTAGTGGATCCCCCAGAATCAAAGCAAATCAAATGTAAATGGGTATTTAATATCAAAAGGGACAAGCACGGAAACATAGATCGCTACAAATGTCGGCTGGTAGCAAAGGGTTGCAGCCAAAGGTTCGGGGTGGACTACACCGAGACATTTTCGCCCGTAGTGCGTTTTTCATCATTGAGACTCATATTGGCGATTGCTGCTGAATACAATTTAATGGTGCATCAGATGGATGTGACTGCTGCCTACTTAAATGGAGAGTTAAGAGAAGATGTGTTCATGTCTCAACCAGAGCAGTTCATTAAGGAAGGAAATGAGCAGAAGGTATGTAAGTTAAAGAAAGCGTTATACGGTCTCAAACAGGCTGGGCGGGAATGGAACGCCAAATTACACAAAGTTCTCACCCAATTAAAGTTTAAGCAGTGTAATGCTGATTCCTGTGTATACACGCTGAACATAAATGATGAAATAAACATAATCGCGATATATGTAGATGATATCCTCTTAGCCTGCTCCAATTTAAACGTTCTCACTCACATCAAGACCCAAATAAGCATGGAATTTGACATGGTGGACAAGGGACCTATCGATCAGTTCCTGGGAATAGAGGTAGTACGTGAAAGCGATGGGAGTATAAGTATCTCTCAACAGCAGTTCATACGCAGCTTATTAGAAAAACACAACATGGTTCAGACTCGAAGGTGTAGCACTCCTTTGGATCCTGGTCAGAGATTTTCAAAGTGCAGTGGCTGTTCAGGATGTGGTGAAATCGATAGAACAACATACCAGTCAGTAATTGGTTCATTACTGTACTTGGCTGTGTCAACGAGGCCTGACATTTTACATTCAGTGAATAAGCTTTCACAATTCAATGTAAACCCGCATGAAGAACATCTGACAGCTGCCAAACATATATTAAGGTACCTTAACAATACATTAAATTTTAAACTCTTTTACAGAAAGACTAGTGGACAGTTAAAAGGCTTTGCTGATGCGGACTGGGCTTGTGCCAGTGATGACCGAAAATCCTACACCGGTTATGCATTTTTCATTGGCGATAAGACAGCGGCGATTACTTGGGAGTCCAGAAAGCAGCCTTCAGTGGCCTTAAGTACAACTGAAGCCGAATATATGGCGCTATCCGCAGCGACAAAAGAAGCAGTCTACTTAAGGTCTTTCATCAAGGAGCTTGGTTTTCCGGAGCTAGTAAAAGAACCCATCGAGTTGAATGGTGACAATCTGAGCTCGCATCAACTGGTAAAAAACCCTGTATATCATAGTCCTAGTAAGCACATCGATATTCGAGTGCACTATGTGCGAGAAATCTTTCAACAAAACATAATTTCACTTAACTATGTTCCTACAGATGAAATGTTATCAGATATTTTTACAAAGAACTTATGTAAAGTAAAACATTTGAAATTTTGTAAAATGTTAGGTTTAGAATTATAAATATATTTTGTGTACCAACACTAAGACATACATATTAATATCTTTATACTAGTACAGTGTTGAGAGGTAGTATTGAAATATTATAATAAACTTACACAGCAACACTTATACTAGTACCTAGAATTACACACAATACATACAATACATATAATATCATTTTGTATATAACAATTTGTATAAAAACTGAATTCCATTTTCCTATTCCTTTTTTAGTCGTTCAATAAATATTATAACGTTTAGTTAAAACTCTTGTGTTTGCGTATTCCCTTTTAAATTTGTGCAACAACATTGAAGTGGTCGAAGAGAGTTTACGTGAAAATTTACAGCTTTCGATACGGAAAAGGGCAGCCTCACTGGGACATCCAAAAGCGATTATTCATGAAATTTTAAAATAGAATTTAAAGTTCTATCCATTCAAAATTCAATTCATTTAACAACTTAAAGAAAGTGGTTTTACATCACGCAGACATTTGTGTGAGACGATGTTGGAGCGTTTTCGCTCCCATCCCATCGCATTTTTTGGAGCCATGGGGCTCATTTTCATTTAAACGGTCAAGTTAATATACAAAACTTCCTTAACTGGGCTCCAAGAACCCATAAACATCAACTGAACACCAAAAGCCATTGCATTGCCCAAGGTAACTGTTTGGTGGGCCTTATCCACGCATTGGATAATTGGACCATTTTCTTTCGAGAATGCTTGGGACTAATTACAATTACCGACGCATGATAGTGGATTTCGTTTTGCCGAACCTGCAAGCTCATCTATGCGACCGCACACACGGATAGAGATTCAATGAATTTGCTTCGGGAAGCTTTCCCTCAAAAACTTATCAGTTGCTTTGGGGACATCCCGTGGCCACCGAGGTCCCCCAACTTAACCCCAATTGATTTTTTTATGAGGCTACCTCAAAGAGAGAGTTTACAGCAACAATAATTGTCGAACTCTAATGAACGTACTCGTAAAAGGATACATTCGTCGAGAAATCAGCGCAACTGAATCAAGTCTACTTCAGCGTGTGGGGCGTAACACGAGGCTAAGTTTTGAATAGTGAAATCTGCATTATTAGTCTGTCGTTTAATATTTCAAATATACTTATTTTTAATTTTGAAAATAAAAAAATGCCACCAGGCTGTATTATTTCTCATTAATTAATGGCATAACTTCTTCAAGTTCCGATTTCTGACTTTACCCATTTCAGCAGTGAGCAATCTAATTGCTTCAAAGTGTTCACATACATAAATATAACAAGTAAGTCAATCAATGATGCAGGAATTAAGGTATCTTTTTGTGCTAATCCTATCTGAGCACAAAATTCTATTTCCCCTCCGAATTTTTGGTGATTTTTAGCTGGAAACACGACACTTAGAGATGGTGATGAAAGAATATAGTGCTCGATATGTAGTCGAACAAAATATTTGAACTTACGAGTTGACCTAGAAACCTCCAAATTTTCAAATATGGAAGAATCTAGTGCTAGTTTTGTGCTTGTTTTTTGGTGAAATTCAAGAATTATTTCTCCAATCCTTATTGGGAACACAAGAGTTTTTTGGCGAAGGTTTTTTCATTTTTAGCCGTGATATTCGTTGACTGTATATTGGTTTTGCTTATATTTTTAATATATTAATTTTGATTTTGTTTTCGACATCTCTTTGACTGAATTTGATTAAATTGTATACTTTTCAGGCACAGACATTAATCACACCGAGATATCAAATTCTCTTAAGCATATTTTGTTAGAACCTTCCCATCATGTTATTTAATACCCTTCCGACAGTAAATACAAAAACTCTAATGAAAATATCAAAATATCCATCCCATCTATTAGATTTTTAAATGTGTAACATAATTAAATGATAATATATGAAGAAAGTATTTTCTACTAACATAATTATGCTAATATAGAGGTTGAGTAAGTATACTTATATATACCAGTCTAACCTATCTCATTTAAATATTGAATGTTTCAAAAATGAAAAAAAAAAAACAACAAAATTTGTAATGACATTTTTTGAAGGGGAGACTAGAATGTCTTAACTTATCACAAAGAAATCGAATTTTTGTGTCAGCTCCATTAAACGCTCTTTAAATGTGCCATTTTAAAAGACTTTTGTATACCTATGTGAGCGTAAAGAAAGTTCCTGTGTGTGTGTATACGATGTACACATACTTCCGACACGTCAATCAAAATCAGAAGTCAAACCATTTGGAACCCTCTTCGATTGAGTATACCGTGAGTTCTTGAAGTCCCTAATTACATTTTAAATGATTATACCCCAACGCTACGCCGCGCCACCATCCGCATGGGTGATGATGGTGGTAATGTTGGTAAGAAATATTCATATATCTACTTTAAAGTTCCATTTGAACACTTCAATAATTAATAGAAAAGAGCAAGGACTACGACAACACAGAGGGTGTGTTTCTATAAAGTGTTTCCAGAAACGTCAAAAGTGAGAGTCTGAGAAATGTAAAATTTGTTCCACCTTGACGAATCCTTTTGAAATTGATTTCGATTAAATTCCCTGTGAACTTTGTAGTTTTTTTTTATTTCTTCTTCTAAATTAATCAATCATTTTAGGAATTCCAAAAGTCTGTCCCCGAAAACCAATCTTCCATGTGCTTGTGCAATCCTTCCACAAAATTCCTTTTTATAGTGCTCTTATATTACGTATATAATATAGTCTCACAGTTCGCATTCGAACACGAGGACAACATTTAATGCTGCCCCAAAGAATAGCCCAATAACCATTGGGCGATTGAGGCGTGTCTTCTTTAACAATCATCATGAAAAGAATGTTTCAACACGAATGAAATTCTGAGTAAATAAAAAAAGAGGACACAGAAAAAAACAACTTTAAATGGTGTCTTAGGTAAATGGAGCTTTACCCTTGGGCTATTGATCCTTCCTCCAAAAAAATAAACCTTCCTTTCCTTCCGTTTTGTCTTTCCGTCTATACTTTAGTGACATATTGCACGATGGATATGGAATTTTTCATGAGGCTAAAAACCGGAGATTTCTGGTGCGTATATAGCAGGCTTACAGATATTGGAAATATGCATAAAAGTATAGAATTTATGTGTGTGAAACGAATATATTCATATATGTATGTTTTGGGTTATATTGATGGGAAAATTTAAAAGGCAAAACTCCAGAGGCATTGTTTATATATAATGTAAATTAGGAATCGTAATTTTGGGGCTCAATTTAAATTGTTTATTGAACAAATAAAAATGTACGAAGGTACATTATCTTTCTGTTTCCTTTTATACAAAGCAAAGTTTATTGAACAGGTACAAGGTTTTTCTTGTCAAACATTAACATTTATGAATATTTAAAGAAAAACAAAAATACAATATATTAAAACTTCAAAAATTTAAAATGTCAGTCGAAGTTGAAAAACCATATAGGGCAATAAAACAACTGTTTCGGTATTGGAATTCTAAGAGAATTCATCCAATGTTAAATCAAATAAGTGTTTTGAATTCATAATTTTAAAAGATAATAGCTTCCGAAGGTAGGAAGCTTGCATGAGTGCAGAGTATAAAGACGTCTAAAAACTTTCATCTTATTTATGGTCACAACTCATACTTAAGAAGAATTGTTTTTTCCTGAACACTATTTATATTTTAATAAATATGATTTAAAATCACAAAATAATATAATACCATCATGTGTTCATATATGCGTTTTGCCCCGATGTAATGGTTGGGCTCATCAGAAGATGACCATTACACCTTGTCTTGACGCATATTTTCTCAAAGACTTTTTTTTTTCTTTGAAGACTTGTAGCAACTATATAATTCGCAGTTGCTCTATGCAGCTCGGATTATATGGAATCTCGATTTATTCGAGAAAATATGCGTCAAGACAAGGTGTAATGGTCATCTTCTGATGAGCCCAACCATTACATCGGGGCGAAACGCATATATGAACACATGCTGGTTTATATTATTTTGTGATTTTAAATCATATTTATTAAAATCATACTTAAGGTTTTGATACTATTTGTATGCCGAAAAAACAGCGCGAACACGAAAGGTTTTTAAAGCAAGTTTCGGTGCACATTGCTTTGACAGGGAAATACAGAGAGTGGTAAAGCATTCCACATTCTGGTAGTACGGTTAAAGAACGAATCTCTGAACTTTAACAGTTTGATAGGATTTGGACTCAAAAGTATGCTGATAAGCATTCTCAACGTGTGAGGTTTTCGGTTGATTTGCTCAGGGGGTGAATGCAATTGAAGCGTTTTAATGCAGAAGGGGGTAAGTGATATTTTTTCAATTATTGATAGTGCCTAACAAAAACATAAGACGCATTGTTAAAAAGCTATTATTTATCTTGTGTTATTTGTTTGATTGGAATTCGAAAAAACTTTGAGTCCTTATATCTCGAAATGTTGCAAATTTCACTAACCCCCTTCTTCACTTAAACGCTTCAACTATGGTATAAGAGCATTACCCGTTGAAATAACGACAAAAAAGTGTTAAGCAAGTTTATAAGCTTCATAGATGATATCCAGATCAAAGAGACAGTGAAACTACTTGTATCGATTAAGAAACATTCCGAAAATTTCAAGATGTTCACATTCTTTGGTTAAAAAGGTAGTAAATTATACGCTTGATGATACTGGAAGCATTTAGTCTTCCAACGCATCATCATTAACAATTATGTCAAAGGGTCTGAATTTAAGGAACTTATCAGGGTTAAGAGTAGAACAGGGTAGTGAATTTCAAAAGGAATATATAAAACTAAAGGTGTTCAGAAGTAATAGTATAGGAGAGAGAACTGGGAAACACCAGCATTTATTTTTGAGGTTGTCAGGTTTGAACCCATCCAATACTCGTTGTACTGAAAGGTCTGAAAGGTAATAACTAATCCATAGAACTAATGCATGAGATTTAAAAATATGGTTTCTTCTCATCCCAGTCTGAGTTAAATTTCAAAACAACGCAAAAGCACCTCAAATCTATTAATTTTCTTCCATTTATGTATCCTTTTTTCTCACGGTTTAAAAACCTTATTAAAAGACTTAAGTTAAAATTTAAAAGTTTTAAATAGAATTCACTTAAAAACCTTGATAAGACAAGGCCGCACAATAAGCTATGCAGGAGAAAAGCCACGAGACCAAGAGAAAACTGCTATTTATCGATTTACACTAGCAGAAGTATTTTTCTTTTTAGTCTTCAATCAAAGGCACTTGAATTAAAAAAAGCTCTATCATTTAAACTTCAGTGACGTATGTATGTTTTCATTCAAGCTGATTGAAAGATATACCTATATATATATATATAAGGATATATGTACATAGTTGCCTATATTTACCTAACGAAAACACTTCATTGCATCCTTCAAAGAAATAACAAGCTCATGCATATATGTATTTGGGAAATAACAAATTTTACAAAGCTACGCAAATAAACCCTCTTATGAACTTACTTCAAACTAGCAAAACAAAATATCTTCAAAATATTTACGTCATATACTAAAAATTTTTTACTCTGAGAAGAATACACAGGAAATACGAAAAATTTCTTGCAAGTAAATGTGTTATGAAGCAGGAAAAGAAAGTTGACATTCTATGACAAACATTGAACTCAAATGTACTGAATTCTAAAAGATAAATTCCTGTGTACCTATAGGAAAATCAACTGTTTGTTTTGCAAGTGTCTGAGTCTTCAACAAAAAAAAATACGATTCCTTAAGGATATAGGTTTATTATGCTAAGCATTCTGTTTATAAGCAATAAAAAGCTGTGACTCAAATAAATATACAAAATGTTATATTGGACCAAAATGTCATGTTTAATAAAGTTGATATAAAACGTGAGTCACTATGATAAGGTGTTGGTTTTATATCTGTGTGTTTGTGTGTGTTCTTTACGTTTATGAAGTTTTATAAACATACAAACAAATCCTTAAGGGTTTGTGCCATATGAAATATGATGATATTCTTACTTTGGAAACATAGCAAATCAACACGTCTGACCTGTACCTGCAGGTTATGTAGAATTATTATTAAAAATAGAAAAATAGGTAGTTACGTATAAGGTAGGTATGTAATTCTTACCAAGGACTTCAGTTTTTGTTTTGTTTTTCTTCTAAGCCTTTAGGGAATTATTCTTTTTGCGCTTAAGACTTCTTTTCAGCTCATTTTTATGCAGACAAAAGGAATTCGTAAATCAAATAATCTTCCAAGTAAAACAATATGCAAATGAAATCAGAGTTCTATGCGTATAATGAAAGAACAAACATAGAGCAAATTTTGTTTATAAATGGTAATATTATCGATTCTGTATAAAAATGAGAATATGGATTTCAAAATGCGAGATAGAAATCAAAATTAATGTCGGAGAAATTCCCTTGTGAATAGAAAAAATAAAATTAAGTCTTCTTAAAAAAAACTTGTTCCGACAAAGAAAAAATACTGTGACTTTAAAAGTTTTAAAAGTGCATGTACTTTCAACTTCCGTGAGGAAGCTTAGAGGAAAGTGAAAACATATTGTCCATGTGGAGTATTTGAAATTTGTCCTTGTTTAAATCGTTATTAAAAACTTCAAAAACTATTTCATTGTACTAAAATACACAACACTTCAAATACACTACACTTCAATTCAATATCAAACGGAGTTCTTTATCCAAATACTTTTATATAAGAGGCTTATTCTATCAACTTCTCTGAAAATATCAGTGAGATTTGCCTGATATCAGAAATATAGTTTATTACACTAGTTTCAAAATTGCAAATTTACTTACAGGCATTTTTTCGGTATCCACAAAGCTTACTTACATACAAATCAAATATATTCTTTGTCCTAATTTTTGATTAAGTGATGTCAACAGGACTAAATAAATATTGTATATGTAAATATAATAAAAATGTTAATTTGCAGTGAAAAAAAATTGTCAAGCACATTGTACTGTATTTTGTAGAATTATCTGAAGGAAGGAAGAGGAAGTTCTCAAAATAACATCTTATGAAAACAAGCATAAAAATAATTTAATAGAAAGAAAATGTCAATTTCAGAACCTTAAACCAGAAAACCGTAATTTTAAAAATTTGTTAACATGTGGAACACGTTTATGTAAATTTTTGTTTCGCAGAATTAAATTGGTTTACATTATCGAAAAATCTTAATTTTCTTTTGAGAAAATACAGACACTTTATTTTGTATTGCAATAAAATATATTGAAGAATTTAGAGCATAAAAAAAACCTTAAGAAAAATTAACAATTTGCTTAGTATCCGAACAACTTTATTTTAAAAAATTGATAATATATATTTTTTGTAATGTGAAACACCTTGGACACTAAATTAAGAGATTATACATTCAATCAAAACTAAATTAAAAGATTATGCATTCAATGTATCTATTTCATTTTTAATTTTCATTTAATTTCACTTTTAATTATTCTCGTTTTGAACACTGCACAAAAATTGTAGAAATAGATGATTTTTTTTCTGGTATTTCACTATAATTATACCAATGTAAATAATTCATAGATTTCTTTGAAATAAGTCAATTTTTAACTTGTAATTTTTGTGGCTTTGTTATGAAATGTTTAAAAAATGGATTGAACTAATAAAATTTTCATAGGAAGTTATTGAAATCGGTCATATTTGTCGAATTGAAAATGTATTTAAATCTAAATAAAATATTTCTAGGGAGATGTCTGTGTATGCACGTACGATGTCGTACGCTCGTATGCACCTACGTTCGGGAAGCTTTTTTCGTCGTCCGTATCTCAAGATATCGACTTCAAATTAATTTTTTTACACAGATAATATTACAGAAAGATGCAGAAAGGACTATCAATTAAATTGAGTTGGTGTTTTTAAAGCAATTTAAAGAAATTTAAAAATTTTCGTTAACCCAAAATATTTCACGAACCAATAACGCTAGCGACTTGAATTAAATTTATATTATATATTTTGACGTGATACCAAACTGGTGTCACTTTGACACAAAAATCAATTAAAGGTTTTTTATAAATAAAAAAAAATGGAGAAACAAATAATTGTCACCTCGAATATTTTAAGAACAAAAATGATTTCTTCTAAAAAATAATTGCATACAAGCAAGAATATCGTTGTTGACATCTGGTAAAATATGTTGAGAAAAATCGAATTGACAGTTTTTTGAAAAACCTAAAAAAAAATATTGGCTTTGAACTACTTATATTTTATAAAAAATATAATTTTCAACTTTCAGTACCATTTTGGGAAAGATCGAGTCAACAGTTTTTTTTACAAAGAATAAAAATATATTAAAAACATTACTAAAACTTTGTAAACATTTGATTTTCAACTCAAATATCTTTTCAAAACTTAAAAATATTGGCTTCAAACTACTTTCATTTTATAGAAAAAATTTACATTTACATTAGTAAAATTTTTATAAGAATCCAACAGTCATTATTTTCAAAAAAAAAAATTCAAAAATTGATATTCAATTCTCAATATCTCGATGAATAAATGAAAGTATTGACTTAAAAATGATTTCATTCTGCGCTTAATTTCGTTGATAACGTAAGATATTCTTCTTAGAATTATAATTTTCAAGAAATGCTGCTGAAATTGGTAAAGATTGGTTTTCGACTAATAATCTCGTTAACAAAAATAGATTTTGAAATCAAACTATTTTATCATACACAAAATATTTTTCGTAATTTTCAGTAAATGTTTTTGAAAAATTTAAAATGTGAACTTTTTTAACAAAACTCGAAACCCTACAAAAACAACAAAAAACTGATAAGAAATGGTTTTCGACTCAAATATTAGGACAACAAAGAAAGAGTTTGTCTTCAAATTATTTATCTCACACAAAATATTGTTATGAATATTTGTTAAGCAAGGCAATTCGACAGACGGGATGGGAAGTTTATAGTGTGGGTTGCATCACAGCCTCTTTTTACTTGCGACACATAGGAACTATATGGCAAGTTTTGCATTCGTGCAAAATTTCGAACTCGAGATTTTGATCAAACATGATATTACGATGGTAGAGAAGTCGAAAAAAGTGGGTCCCGCGATTCCGTCCGGTCTGTTTTGTCTGTCTGTCCACGCTCCTACAGCCTAAACCGTTGGATCGATTGAGTTCAAACTTGGAAGTTAAAGTTTTGAGCAAAATCGCGTTAGGCGTTTTTTTCGTTTTTTTTTTTAAGATCAAAACTAACAGTGGCCCCCATACAATTTTTTTGGTCAAAAAACGACAACTCGAATTTTCTCAAAAACAAACGATAGATTTTTTTTTAACTTTCTCTAAAATTTTATTTTTTAACTTTGCTTCTTTTAATAAGAAAAACATATTTTGGTATTGCTCAGGAAAGGTACCGCTCATAGAACCGTTATTTTGTTTTTTAATTTTCTCAGCAACTTATTAATTGATTTCAATAATTTTTTTTTGAACGAGCTCTTATATTGCCTTAACAATATTTGATTATCAAAAGTGCAATTTTTTATTTTTTGGATTTTTAAAAAAATATTGAACTTTTTTTTCAAAATTTTATATCTCAAAAACGGGTCAACATTTTTTTTACGAAATTCAAATTTAGAACGTATATTTACAATCACTAAACAACTGCATACCAGAAATATTTTTAGAATAAAATTGAAAAATTGTATATATAAAAAAACGATTTTCAAAAAAAAAAAATTGAAAAATCAAGGGTTTTTTATTTATAAAATGGCATTTAAATTTTTGAAGACAAACTTATTTTTCAGGTAAAATTTTGAATCTTAAAATAGTTTTTTTTTTTAATTATTTTACCTGTATTAAATGTAACCCCCTCCCATCTCACCAGATCAAATTCTATGCATGAGCCCGAAAGAGCTTATTATTTTGTAGTAAGTAACTTCTACCTACCAATAACATTCCTTCATTTTCATCATAAACATGTCTTTATCTATCTACAATCTGCATAAAGCTGAGCGTGCCAATGAACTATTCTTTATTCGTTTTGGACACCTACCTAACTACACAACCAAAAGGCGATCGCTTTACAATTTAAACACACATGTTCTTCCTCTTTCTTATCTTCAGATAATTTATTTTCTATTCTGGTTCTTCCAATACGAAATTAAAATAAAGCTATCCAAAGGAAAAAGCTTTGAACGAACTAATTGAATACACAAACAATTTTTTTCGTTAAGTATGCTTACAAGTATTTTTCATTTTCGGGATGAGTTGTAATAGGATGAGTTGTGTGTTGGGATGAATCACAAGGTTTTTGACAAATCACCAAATGGCATTTATATCTTTGAAGACAAACTTATTTTACAGGTATATTTTTAAATCTTATATAGGTACTTTTTTAAACATACTCTTTGTATACAGGAGCAAGTTCGTGCGACCCAGTTTTTTGGATGAATGATATTCTAAGCAAACAATTATATAAATTTAAAAAGATTTATTTTTCTTTATAACTGAATCCTAATATCTTTACGATATCAAAACACTATCATTAGAGTTTATTTAAGCCCCCTAACTCAACATATAGAACAAACCCTAGACCAGACGAGAATATACAAATAAAACCATTCATAAGAAAAACCACAAGACCGATCCAAGACGACATTCATGAGTTTCGATTTCGACGCGAATGAAACGAGACTGAAAAAAGTCTCCTCAGGCATCGTTCCGTGGCCAGCCGTAATATATGTGCACTGCACATAAATGGTTGGAAATATTATAACTAACAGCTTGTTCTTGTGTCAAAGGGTATTACATAAAATTGTATTTTTACTTTTAAACATAAATGTCATATCACCAAATTATCATATGAATACCATTCATTGGAGCTTCATTATGGAAAAAAGCATATTGGGACACCCAGGCGTATACTAACTTTTTGTAATTTATTAAAATAATATGTAACTATTTTTGTTCCAATCTTTCTAAAACTGTTGAAATTCAATAACGATAATATTCAACAGAAATTTAACAAGTATATATGTTTAGAACACAAAGATTGTGATCCATCAAATTAATTTAAACACTTATAAATTTTTGAAAAGCGTAAGCACTTGAACTTTTATGGTAAATAAATTATAATACATAATCACCTAATCCTTTTTTTCTTTGATTCTACCACTTGAAACATTTCCCAAAGAAGAAGGAAAAAAATGAAACTTAACAATGGTGTTATTTAGAGCAAAACTATGTATTTTCAATCACAGTTCCAATATAGAAAACTGTTAAGCTAGTTAGAGAATTATGTTGTCTATTTGCAGTGTTTTTCAATCAATCACAAAAGATACACACTCATGAAATATTCATCAAAGTGTAGCTATATATAAATACAATACAATATACAATTCATACTCATCAGAAATAAAAAAAAAAGTAGCATCTTGAAGATCCCTGCAAACACACTAAGCTTTGAAAGGAATTTCAATGATTTTTCGTTAAGGAGTTATTCTACTTCAGTTGTCTCGCATCATATGTCTCACTCTTATCCTCTTGAATTATTATGATATACATATAAGAATATTCCATAAGAGTTAAAGGATAATGCTACCGCAAAAACAAAACAAATTCTCAAAAATAAAAAAATACAAAATTTAATCCACAAGCTTGCTTTATATTCAAGTACGATTTGTCACCTTATCATATCATCTTGAGGCTATACACAAGGATAATGCTCGGCACACGTCAAGCGAGACGCCACGCATCCACCGAAACGCCACACGGTAAAATAAAATGCAGATGAAGAAGCAAAACAAATTTTGACAAAATAACAACACTCATTGAATTGAGGTTAAATGTAAATGCCAATGGCAGAGGCCCGACGCCCCTCGGTAGCGGCGCGGTGGTGCTGGTGTACCAAAGTTAAGCTTGACAAAACACAAAATTGCGTTCATATCAACCCAAGTATAGAGACTCAATATTACTTAAAGGTTAAAAGAGGAATACAAATAGGGTATAGGTAAGAGTGGGTATACCTTTTCGCAGGAGATTTATAAAGGCTTAAGGAAGTTTCCGAAAAGGGGTTACGAAAAATAAGGCTGGTTATAAGGTGGAGTGTACATTTCGCTATGGCTAAATCTTTAAATGAAAACATTTCTTAAGGGATGTTATGTTAGACTGCTTTGCTTTGTTCAATCAACAAATCGTGTTTTTCTTGCTTCAAGGGCGGTCTTCGTGAACAGTGAGAAAACATTGATTTTTGTGTGGGCCTTTGGGTATATGAACACATGAGTACGAAACGAAAATAGATACAAATATGTGTTTGGAAATCATTAATTTAACAAATTATAAGATTCCAATTTTGGTTATACTCATCCAGGAGCGATTATAACTGGGAAAGAGCAAGTTAATTTAGAGACAAATTAAACATTGAAAACATAAGTACCAAAATATATTTTATTTTATTCGCTTAATTAGAAATAATTAAAAACGATATAATTATATTACTAGAATGAGTGTTATTTTGAGAAAACATTCCTCGTGCTTCAATAAACGGTCGCTTTTTTTTTCTACCAAGAATACATTGGTCGCTGCGGTCGCTTTTCGTGTGCAGAAGAATCCTAAGCTCTAGATTTCATGTCGTTTACAAAGCCTGGTGAAACTTGCATAGGGACTTGTGAGTGTAACCGTAGAATTCGTTAGAAATTGACTCAAAATTTTCATCGAAAAATCATGTTTTAGCAATTATGGCTTATTTTCGAATAAATGGATATGTGAAGATCAAGATCCAAAACTCAAAACTTCATGAAAAAATCACTTGAAAACGATGTTAGAACTTGGCTTATTTTTATATCACTTTACTTTTCATACGAGACTTATAACTCAGTGTTAGAAATAAAAGTTTTAAATCACAGGTGTACTGCAATATCTCAAAACACTCACAGTGCACGTCTTCCCACTTTCATTTGAAAATCAAAAAAATAAAAAAAAATAATGGTGACTATTTTTTATATACTCGTAGGTATCTATATTTTTGTCTATCTGATTGGTATAAGGTAGGGTACAACCAAAGAGTGCACTTTAACTTTAAATAATTCCAAAAAATAAGAACTTGTCAAATTTTTTTTGAAAGAAGCTATATTCGTTCACTAAAATTGACATGGTTCGAACAATGATAATAAGAACTTAGAATTTTGCAGAGGCTTCAAGCAATTTAAGGGAAAGGGCAAATATTCCTCTTGGAGCTTTGAAGGCCTAAATTTTCTCAATTTTTCTGATATAATACAACAGTAGGTGGAACAGTAAGTAGTCTAACAGACTCTATAATATCCGGAAGATATAGATACCTACAACAAAAACGCAGACCCAGGCTAGTGTCACTGCGATATTTACCGAACAATGGCGGACAAGAGAGCATGAAGCAAAGTTGGTCATGCCTCACAATATTCATTGCTGTAATTGCGGAGGCCAACATAAAAATGAAACAGTCATTCATTCTCATTTTCATTCATTTTCTTTGTAAATGTCCTAACCTGGTCAGTTCTGAAAAGTTAACTTTAAGAAGGGCATTCTTTAACGATCTTGATGAACTTTTCGAAATGATAGTCAAAGAACTGATTTCCTTTCTGAACGCGGAGAAATGGCTCTAGCATCGCTGAAATAATGTTATATAAATCCGTTAAAAAATATTCTTTCTCAATCCACAGTTTTAACAAGTAAATGGTATCAAAACTGCTCGCTTTCTAGCGCAAATTGAGTCGCACAGCAGGGGCTGTATATCACTGCCATATCTACTAACCAAGCAATTTTTCACCCCTTTTCTGATCTGGCTGTAGTCAACAAAGCCTTAATTTGTCCAAAGCTTGAGTAAACTTCATATTTTTGAGCAGGTGACCATAAAACATGTTTAAGTCTCTAGGAAAGAATCGAACAAAGAATTTCGAACATATTCGGCGCGGTAGGATTATGACCGATACTTTTACATATAGATTGACACCAACGGAATGTTATTCCTTATTTACCGTTATTTTTAAAAGCAGTGTTCATTTTATCTCTTTCAAAATTCTTCACCTATACTCAAACTTCTAGGAATGCCCATCGGTTTACCCTTTAGCTCGTTTTTGGAAGTACTGTCAAATATGGAGATTCTTTTTCAGAACGCACATTAAGAATGTTGAATGTTTCACGTAATTCTGTTTTCCCTCCTATTTTGATACTCAAAACCTTAAAACCAATATTTGCACCGGTACCCCTTAAACCCTTCCTTATTTTCCTAACCCTCACACTTTTTAAATATGTTGAGGAAATTAATATTCATTCTAGAGATTTTAATAACAAAAATAACTAAAAATATGTACTTTTATAAAAAAAAAAAGAAATAAATGTAATTGAATATGTACATGGCATTGATTATTTATATTATCTTTGACTTAAAAGCATTCATTAATTTAAAAATATTGACATTAAATGGGGATATCAGTGTTCCTGCACACATGACTGCATTCGTTATTGTCTTTTTATTTAAATCCTCAAATGCGTCATAAATGCATTCAAAATATGCATCTACATATATATTTTGTTGGTGTTTATTTCAACCTGTTTACCAAAGAGAATTGTGTTAATAGCTATGCAAAGAACGACTTATATAGGCATGTAGATCTAGATAGGCAATACTTTCTACCATTCCATAAAATGGCAATATTCTGTATGAAAATAATAAAAAAAAGAAACTTTTAACATCAAAGAAAAACCAAGATGGAGATATAAAAGAAAATCTATACTATTTTAAGAATGCGCTGATGAAATGGATATATGTACCTATATTCATATATATACGAAATATATACATATATTTTTATGTCTTTAATAATATGAATATCTCCACAAGGCTAAAGCACACACACAAGAAAAGATACATGTCAAGAAAAATACAAATGATATCGATTCAATCTGAACTGCGAGGAAATATTTTTCTATTCATTTTGCAAAACATAATGTGATAAGAAGATTTCTATTGTGAGATCTTTTTTATTTTCTTCCTTTTGATAAAACGTAAAGGTAGGAATTTAGTTTTAGTCGTGGAGTAGGAGTTGGGAGTTAGATATTTTATCTATATATATATGTATATATGTTGTTCATATATTATCTATTGAGTTGAGATTTATTTCTCACTCTGAATATTTAGATGACATTTTGCAAAGGTTATGTTAAATGAAATGCAAGACTGAATCGAACAAATTTGCTCAAGGGATTTGAAGCTATTACCACGAACGTGATTATATTTCTTTGAGATTATGTGTGGATGATATTGGTATTATTTAACATAATTTTATGGTATTTTTAGCAAAGAAGTGTAAAGAAAAGCCAAAAGACATATTGGCTCTTTATGATTTGTTCGTTAAAAATTCAAGTGATTTTGAATTCTGTATGCGTCTTGATCAGGTATATGTCAGTTATATACTTCTTCTCACTCCAAATTTGTAACAGGGGTTTTGAAAGCTGGAATAATTTACGTTGGTGGTATGTGGTTTATGAAAGAAAGGATATACTTTTATATGTAAATCTCATACCATACAATTGATAAACTATAATGTGGTATTTTAAGTTACAGTAAAGCCTTTAAAGTCAAAACAAGCATATACAGTTTTTTAACTTCCCACTAAGTTTTCTGTAGCATTCAGTTCAAATTCAATAAGTATTGAAACAAATTTCTTAGACAAACTAATACTTTGGACTGATCATTGTGGACTCGGTGTCAATCCACACAAAACCGAATTAGTTCTATTTTTGAGGAAATACAAAATTCCATTTGTTAACCCTACCTATATTAAAGGAATCCAATTAAAGTTCTCCGACGAAACTAAGTACCTGGTTCTTATTTTAGACAAAAAAAACTAAGAAAGAGTCAACAAATCTAATAGAGCTCTATTTTCTTGCAAAAAAGCTATTGGTAATAAATGGGGCTTACAACCCCGTATTACGCATTGGTTATACACATCGGTATCGGTATCGG
Source organism: Eupeodes luniger (assembly GCA_951509635.1). Classification (NCBI taxonomy): domain Eukaryota; kingdom Metazoa; phylum Arthropoda; class Insecta; order Diptera; family Syrphidae; genus Eupeodes; species Eupeodes luniger. Next base: position 73,927,254 of record OX608075.1, on the reverse strand, counting down.
TGGATTGCTTTAGAAAAATCGGTAAACTAAATAAAGTCCAACTTTCAGCTTGCCTATGCATAAGCGAATCGCTTCGCACGACCCCATCTGCGTCACTGGATGGATACCCTACTCTACCTAACACCTCTTGATATACTTAGAAAACGAATAGCTGCAAGCTTTGCTATTCGCCTCCAAACTTAATCGCAGTGGGTTAACAACAACATTGGCCGCTCCGTAATTCTTAATTATTTAGAATCAATTCGAAAGCACACAGACTACACCATCCCCAACTCCAATTCGACAGAAACTTCCAGATTACTATACCTTCCAGATCTTTCATCAATCCGCTTTTACGCAGATGGATCAAAAGCAAATCGTAGAACGTGTACTCTGAACGACTGAAATTAAGTCTCCAAGCGGAACTTTTGGTGATAAAAGAAGTCGTGGCTTAAAGAAAACATGATATCAACATCTGAAATCCGTATTTTCTCAGATAGTCAGGCCGCTGTCAAATCTTAAGACTTTATCTCTAAAAACTTTATAACAGTCCATAACTGCCAATCATCTCTAATGAAGATGGCACAACAGTTTAACATTCACTTTTCCTGGTAGCCAGGCCATAGAGGCATTCCAGGAACCAGGAAACTGTAAGGCAGATGAGCTCACAAGAAATGGTATAGTACAACCCATTCTGCCACGTTTGGCTAATGCAGACATACCAATCCCTACATTTAAACTATTGCTAATGCAAGACACTATTAAGAAGGCAAACATTAGGTGGAATAACATCACTACATGTCAGGTCACAAAAAACATTTGGCGTGTACTAGATTTCAATGTGTTTCCTATCTATAAGCAGATCGCATACAAGCTCAATAATCGCTGTCATAACCGAAGGTACTTTCTAATAGGAATGATGCCAAGCAGCTTCGGCGTATTCTCAAATGACTTTTGCAGAAGCTGTATGGATGAAGAAGAGTTGGAAACAGTTCTTCACCTCCTTTGTACATGAACAGGTCTAGATCAAAAATGCAAGAATTACTTAGGAAAATTCCTCTATAACGATCTAAACGACTTCAATTATATAAACAAAATCAGTCTTTCACATTTTGTAAGGGACTCAAACTCATTAAGCTTAGAAGAAAGCCCCAAAATTCATGTGGTATCACAATAGACCATTAAACTGGCCAAAGTATGTCCTACTACATTACGAACAGCCACTTTAACTTAATCTAACCTGTTTTCATTTCTAGACCTAGTGTGAAAGGAAGATTATTTCACAGTCTTACAGCATGCACACAAAACTGTCTGCTAGATGTCAAACACATAAAGGTTGACAGGCGCTAAAAGTCTTTTCAACAATCAATTTGAAAAGTAAAATACAACACCGATATTTAAAAAAAAACTTCCAAATACAGGTTCAAAAAATGAAGAGCTCGAAATGACCAGGTTAAAAACAAATCGAGCAATGGCATTTAATGCTTCTTTAGCTTCTGAGCCGATTGCGAGTCAATACGTGCAAACAGCTCGCACCCATATGAAACGATGACGACAAAATTTTTGTTAAGACCATTTCGTCGATGCAGGACTTTTCTTTTATTCTACAACTATACCTCACTAGTTAATCTGTCTTGTATAAAAAGAACTGTTAAGACCTAAATATAAGCTTTTATTTTTTTACAAAAGCGTGTTCTGTGCTCTATCCCTTTTTCAAGAAGAGTGGGTTGTATTCAGATACAATAATCCGAACAAATGAGGTTGCTACCCCAAAATCGATTTTTAACGCTGAATTTGATTTTTGACAATATAAAGGGTGATTTTTTTGAGGTTAGGATTTTCATGCATTAGTATTTGACAGATCACGCGGGATTTCAGACATGGTGTCAAAGAGAAAGATGCTCAGTATGCTTTGACATTTCATCATGAATAGACTTACTAACGAGCAACGCTTGCAAATTATTGAATTTTATTACCAAAATCAGTGTTCGGTTCGAAATGTGTTTCGCGCTTTACGATGAGGCTCATTTCTGGTTGAATGGCTACGTAAATAAGCAAAATTGCCGCATTTGGAGTGAAGAGCAACCAGAAGCCGTTCAAGAACTGCCCATGCATCCCGAAAAATGCACTGTTTGGTGTGGTTTGTACGCTGGTGGAATCATTGGGCCGTATTTTTTCAAAGATGCTGTTGGACGCAACGTTACGGTGAATGGCTATCGCTATCGTTCAATGCTAACAAACTTTTTGTTGCCAAAAATGGAAGAACTGAACTTGGTTGACATGTGGTTTCAACAAGATGGCGCTACATGCCACACAGCTCGCGATTCTATGGCCATTTTGTGGGAAAACTTCGGAGAACAATTCATCTCAAGGAATGGACCGGTAAGTTGGCCACCAAGATCATGCGATTTGACGCCTTTAGACTATTTTTTGTGGGGCTACGTCAAGTCTAAAGTCTACACAAATAAGCCAGCAACTATTCCAGCTTTGGAAGACAACATTTCCGAATTCGGGCTATTCCGGCCGAAATGCTCGAAAAAGTTACCCAAAATTGGACTTTCCGAATGGACCACCTAAGACGCAGCCGCGGTCAACATTTAAATGAATCTTCAAAAAGTAAATGTCATGGACCAATCTAACGTTTCAAATAAAGAATCGATGAGATTTTGCAAATTTTATGCGTTTTTTTTGTTTAAAAAAAGTTCTCAAGCTCTTAAAAAATCACCCGATACATAACTGAAAATAAATCTGTCAAATTTTCTTGCTTGCCAGTCAACAGTAAGAGTTGCTCAACAACATGGCAATTATTCATCTATAAATTAAGAGGATTATTCATAACACGGTCGACTTAATTTGAAACATCCGGTTCTTTTGCACTGGCCGTTGAAAAAGAGCCATTTTGACTCTTTCAAAGTACTACGATTAACCCAAAATTCACCACTTCTTCGAAAACCAATACCGCCGCCCTCATAAGCAGTTTTGAACTCCACATTAAAAATGATATTTCAAATAAACATAATACCTAACTAATTTCATAAGTCCACGAGTTTGAAACAAATACGAAAATATTTAAACCCGAAACTCTCGTGGATTGGTGAAATTTATAATTTGTGAGTTGCGAGATTTGCTTATTAGGCCGACCGACGATACAATCAATAAAATCTTTCAAATTTCTCCTGATTTATGGGTCATAGTTATAGAAAATAAAATATGAAGAATCGTAAATGAGTATTTTTACTTATTACTGCTTTAAAATTTAAAAATTATATAAAAATATCGAACGTCCTTTTTCTATATTGGAAACTGTTTTACTTTACAATGTTATTTCTATTATAATTCTCGTTTAAACCATGTATCTGATGGTACCGACCGACTGACGTCTACGAGTTGGAATTAAAAAGATTACATCTATGGAAATTAATTCGATTGAGTATCGAGATAATATTCTGGCAATACCTTCATAGCTAGATGGAATTTAAGCATGAATTTTTAAAATAAAAATAAAAATAAAAAAATCAATATTTTTCTAATTATTTTGATAAATAATCTATTTTATTCTGTTATGAACCTAAAAAAGTATTGTCATTTTGTATTTTTGTTTTATTTATGTTTTAGTTTTGGTGTTTTCCACAAATAATTTGAAACATGATATAATTTCATTCTTACGGAACTGTATTTCTTATTAGGTCCATTCGCGTACTTTCTGCTCTAAAATTCGTAAAAAGAAATATTTTAAAGAGTGGGGGTAAAATTCTCTCACCAAAAAAAAACTACAAAAAAGTAAGCGAACGGGAAAACAACAAATTTTTTCTTTGAAAATGTGTTTTTAAATTTTATAACTGAACGCAAAAGCGAGCAATTTATTTAATTTATTTGAATTTCTATCAAATTTGAAATTTTCACAAATCAGCCCAAAGAAATTTCTTGGGCTAAAATTCGTAGGTTGGGGAAATATTTTACTCTCTCGTGAGCGCTCTCCTTTACGAAAAACTACGAAATTTTTGAGTACGCGAACAGGATTTGGTTAAATTTCGTATTTTTTAGTAAAATTTTACTGTTTTAGGAGGGTACGCGAACTGACCTAATATAACGTTTAAATTTGTCTACATGACATATGAGAGTGGTTAAGATAAAACCACAACTTATTTTTCTTCCTTTAAAAGGTGTAATTTGTCGTCTATATATTAGGGCTGGTTTCAGCCTTGTCTAGTGGGAAAATATCGGACTTCATACTTTGAAAACATTCCCTCTTTTTGATTTCGGCGAACAAAGTTTTATATTTAAATTTAACTGTAGGGATATTTGAACGTGCTTTGGTTCATTTGTTGAGTCTTTTTTTGTTGGACATGGGTTGAGGAAAAAACATATTTGGTTTAGATATTCCAAATTCTTGTTGTACAGCTGAAAAAAAGAATAAACATATCGATACCTTCCCGTAAGAATGTATTAAGCGATATTTTTAAAATTGTTCAGGAAAGAAAAAAAACGTCTCATTTAGTTATTTTTTTGTGTATTGTAATGGAAGGAACAGATTTGGAGAGGGATTTTCAGAATACAAAACTTGACATAATTGCAAAACCGAAATTTTGTGCATTGTACATTTGGCGTCAAGAATTTGGCGCATTGACATTGACATTGTAATGGTCACAAAAAATAAGGGTTTGAAATAAATTGTGTCGTTTAATTAATTTTTTATTTTTTTCTCATTAACAATAAAAGAAATAAAAATCTATATAAAAAGTAACATAACATTGATTTCAAAACAAACATTCAAAAAGGACATTTTAGGATTACTGATCAAAAATATAATAGAAACATACAAATCTACATAAAAAGCAACATACATTAATTTTAGGGATAAAAACGGAAATTTTAAGATTAATGATTATAATTTTGATTTTCAGACAAATCATCTTCTTCATCTGTCTCTGCTAATTCGTCTTGTTTCCCACCGACTGTATTTATTATATCCTCCTATTCTTTTATGTATCGTTCAGGAATAAACTTTCTTTAGAGCAGACTCTCTAAATCCTTTCGTTTCGGGCCTGATATTGACAGTTTGGAAGAATATAGAATGCCAGGCCAGGTTTATTGAATTCTCCAAGGCATTTCAGTAGCCTACTTCATAGAAAAATATTCAAAATCAAAGAAACCCATATCTGGAGCGTTATAACCGACAAAAATGGAGCAAGTTCTATTTGGAAGAGTGTGCTTAGCGACAATTTCGGTTAAACTATGCGACATCTAACACAATTTTGTTGTGGACGTTTGGTTACTTAAGACAATAAGGTTTTAAAAAATGTCGCTTACCATAATTTTACTGGCGGATAATACAAATTTCAGGGAGCAAAAATGTTCCAGTGAGAAAACTTGGCGGTTGCTACAATTTTATTTCCTTTTTAGTTTCTTTTGTATACATGAAAGGGCAGCAAAACCCATGCTGAAATGTGGTGCTTAACTTCTAGTATAGTTCCACATTAAAAAGTCATTTTCGAAAAAAGTGTCGCTTAATACATTCTTACGGGAAGGTATCGATATGTCCTTGATACTGCATATAAATTCAGCTCAAGGGTAGGCTGATGGTTATTTCTGGAAGCTCATTCTAATGGCCAAATTATTTTAGGGGTGAAATGAAACTGGCTATTTGCACAGATAATTATAAAATGATAAAACAAGGAAAAAAATATAACATTGCTGTGATATTCAAGTTATTTAAATGTTTTGACTATAATTCTAAATATGTACTAATTTTTTGGATTTTGCCCAAAAGACAAGTTCTAAATTTCACTTCCACTTCTAAAATTCACTTTTGTCGATATCGATTTCATTCTTTGTGAACTTAAAACAAAGTGAATTTACGTGTTCATACATTTTGATTTCTGTGATTTTCAAATGATTTGACTTCGACCAGATTAAGCTGGTGTGATTTGAATTAGACAAAAGGAAATTGTTTAAAAACAGTCATAGTTTAATTTTAAAGGAAATAAACATTACATTTTTCATAGAATGCACTTTCATAAGAAGTTTTAGCTCCAACTTTGGATTTTAGCATTTAAGACGATTTTCAACACACCAAATGTCTTCTCTAAGTCAAAAACAACGTTCTTTTAAAAACTTTCAGAAACTATAATTCGATATAAGAAAACACATATTTGTTCTATTAAAAAGCACAGAACAAATAAAAACATGAATTTGAATTAAACAAATTATGAAAATGAACAAAATTGTTTATTGATTGATGTGATACATGTCAGCTGCTTTAATTTCACTTGAAGTGATTTCAAAAAGTATTCGAGGTAATGAAATCGATCGAATGATAGAACCCTGAAAACAATTTTGATTTTGGGAACCTACAAATTAATTGCTGTCAATTTTGTACATTCAAAAAGTTAAATTTTTAATATGAAAATATTTTAAGTAACATAAAACTTTCATAACAGGTCTTGGTTTTGATTGTATGTTTTTTTTTTTTAACTCTTAACTTTAAAACATTTTTGAAAAATACATCACGCTTTATACATAGGTATACGTTTATGAAGTATTATCCTTTAATTTCTTGAATGGTACATTCTTTATTAATAAATCCAAAACGTGTCTTATTGGGTCAACTTTAAACCTATTAAAGGAACGTTATCTATCATACACATTTAAATTCAACATACGATTTATATTAATGTATCTAAGTATGTAAGAATTTTTTTGGGGATATTTGCTAAATTATTTTGTTTTAATTCAAACTTTTCCTTTTAATTCCTATTGGGTCGTGAAGAAGTACCTTTCAAAAACTTTTGAATATGAATAGGATACATACTTATATATGTATATAAATATAATAAATAAGTACTGAGAAAAAAAACTTAAATCAAAAGGGAAAGAACTGAAAACTAAAATAAATCTTTTATACATTTTAGCACACATACATACATTACATACATATATAAGAGTACGAGTATCTAAAGATTTAATTCTGAGAAATGGAATTGAAGAGTTTTAATTTCATTGAAAATTGGAATATTGTTTTGTTTTAGCATAACTTTAACACAATTCAAAAAAGAAAAAGACTGTCAAATAGTTTTTATTTTTACGAATTGAATTGATATCATGTTTTTTACAACATCTTAGATTATCTACCGTGGATAATTAATTCATTCAAAGAAATTGAAATGCATAAAATTCAATAGACTCTTCAAGTTACTTAGATAAAAGATCATTTATTAAACTGGAAAGAAACATTCTAAAAGGGACCAGGTCAAAATACTGGTTTTCATTTTCAGTTTTGAAAACGAAAACAAAAAAGGAAAAATAGAATTTTGAGGAACCAGAATTTTGTCCTATAGTATACAGTTTTTCGACCCAAACCAAAAGAAATGTTTGCTTATATGTCAAGAAAATTATAATTACCTAAAGCCGATTTCAATTTAATTAAAATCTAAATGAAATTTTTGAAGAACTTAAAACTCGAAACCATTTTAAAACTAGGTTTGTTATACTTAAAACTGTTTATTATTAAAATCAACAAAGTCAATATGGGTGTAAAAATTTTTTGACGAAATTTTCGATCAAACTGTACTCATATTATAGTTTTAAAAAAGAGGCTGGGATGCGACCCATACTGATAACTTCCCATCCCGTCTGTCGATTTGTGTTGCTTAAAAGCTTTGTAGGCTTTCGTGTTTTGTAAAAAAGTTGTTAGTTGAATTATTCTAAAAGATTTAACAACTACCAAAAATATTTTACATTTGATGAAATAGTTTTAATTCAAAATTTATTTTTGTAAACGAGATTTTTAGTCGAAAAACAATTTTTACCAATTTTAGTAGCATTTTTTGAAATTTTTTGTTTCTTATAAATATAAACAAATACAAATTGGTGTGGCGATTCGGTTCTAAATGTACTTTTACGTTACACATTTTCTTAAGTCATAAATTTCTCTAAGTTTTACACTTCTTCTTTTATTTCCTTTTATGAAAAAGTACGAATAATATAAATAAAGGTGGCTAAGCGATTATTGTTCTGCTGTTCTGCTTACGCCTCGTGCAACAATATTTTTGTAAGTTCAGGTTAATTAATAAATTTTATTATATTTAAAGAAAGTGAGTTTCAATTGGTTGTAATTTATAAATTCCATAATTGGTGACCCCGGTTCACGCAAGATTATTAAAATGCTGAACACTAATAAAATGGACAACAACGAAGACAAAACCAATAACTCTAACAACGCTACAGCACCGGCGCACCAGCAGTAGAAGATGCACCAGAAACAATTACACGAGTTGCAATCCGTATACCTCCATTTTGGTTTGCGCAAATCGAGGCCCATTTCAAAACCGCAATTATCTCTAAAGATTCCTCGAAATTCAACACCATCATTGGTGCAATAGTGTCTCAAGTATTGACTCAAGTCTCTGATGCGGTATTAAACCCACCAAGCGAAAACAAATACGAGAATCTGAAGTCACTGATCATAGAACGATTCGGAGACTCTGAACAACGTAAGATCAAAAGACTACTCTCTGATGTCGATCTTGGCGATAAGAGACCATCACAGCTTCTTAACGAACTCAAAGAGCTAGAAGGTAATCATATCGCCGACGAATTTCTTAAATCATTGTGGTTACAACGTTTACCCAAAAAAGTACGCGTCATTCTACAAGCCTCAAATGAAGAGCTTATCGCTTTGTCTAAATTAGCTGACAAAATCATGGAAGTTGGTGATTTTTCTCATACTTCACAAGTAAATGCAGTGCAACGAACACCATCTCAAGCTTCCCAAAATTAATTTCCTTTTTAATTGTGAGATAAAATTGGTTTGAAGCTACTATTTTTAAATTGTGAAAAGATTTTAGAATTGAGAAAAGTGTTAGTATTGTTTTTTTTTTTTAGATTTTTATTTTATGTATAAAAACTGTAAAGTAGATTTTTTTTTTTAAATTTTTCAGAATGTTAAAAAAAATTAATTTAAAGCGGATATCTCAAATTTTTGAAAAGTTATTTGAGTCGAAATTCAATTTTTACGATCTTTTAGTAATTTTTTTTTAGGTTTTTATTTTTTGAAAAAAACTGTCAATTTGATTTTTCTGAAAATGTTAACGAATGTTGAAAACAGTATTTTTCATAAGACAAAATTAGTTTAAAGCAATAGTTTGAAATTTTTGAAAAGATATTTGAGTAGAAAATCAATTTTTACCAACTGAGTAATGTTTTTTTTTAGGCTTTTATTTTTTGTAAAAAAAAACTGCCAATTCGATTTTTCTCAAAATTTTATCAGATGTCAAAAACGTTATTCTTTATTGCACACAATTATTTTAGAGCCAAATATTTGTTTTCAGTTGGAATTTTTTCCAAAAATATAATTGTTTGGTATCACGTCAAAATTTAATTCAACTCGCTAGCTATTTTTGGTAAACCTTTTTACTTGCGACATATAGAAACTATATGGCAAGTTTTGCATTCGTGCAAAATTTCGAATTCGAGATTTTAATCAAACATGACATTACGATGGTAGAGAAGTCGAAAAAAGTGGGTCCCGCGATTCCGTCCGGTCTGTTTTGTCTGTCTGTCCACGCTCCTACAGCCTAAACCATTGGGTCGATTGAGTTCAAACTTGGAAGTTAAGCTTTTGAGCAGATTCGCGTTAGGCGTTTTTTTCATTTTTTTTTTAAGATCAAAACTAACAGTGGTTACCATACAATTTTTTTGGTCAAAAAACAAAAATTCAAATTTTCTCAAAAACAAACCGATAGATTTTTTTAAAATTTTCTCTAAAATTTTATTTTTTGACTTGGCTTCTCTTAATAAGAAAAACATATTTTTGTATTGCTCAGGAAAGGTACCACTCATAGAACCGTTATTTTGTTTTTAAATTTTCTCAGCAGCTTATGAACCGATTTCAATAATAATTTTTTGAATAAGCTCTTATATTGCCTTAACAATATTTGATTATCAAAAGTGCATTTTTTTATTGTTTGGATTTTAAAAAAAAATATTGAATTTTTTTTTTCAAAATTCTATATCTCAAAAACGGGCCAAATTTTTTTACGGAATTCAAATGTAGAGCGTATATTTACAATCAATAAACAACTGCATACCAAAAATATTTTTAGAACAAAATTGAAAAATTTTATATATAAAAAATTAATTTAAAAAAAATCGCTCTAACGATTTTCAAAAAAAAAATTTGAAAAATCAAGGGTTTTTTGATTTATAAAATGGCATTTAAATTTTTGAAGACAAACTTATTTTTCAGGTACAATTTTGAATCTTAAAATATTTTTTTTAATTATTTTAACTGTATTAAATGTAACCTCCTCCCATCTCAGCAGATCAAATCCTATAAGGAAATTTTGAAAAAAAAAATGTTCAAAAGCAGGCAATTCATTAAATAAAATTGGATTCATGTAACAAAGAATTTATTTTGACTATTTTAAAAGTAAACTTTCATTTGAAGTACAATTTGGTTTATAGGCATATCCACAGAATCTTTTATTTTCAACAATTGAAAAAATTTTATTTTTATTTTGAGGCACATCTATTAACAAACATTTTCTTGATTGTTTATCATCTAAATAACAAGAAAATACTTGCGTGATTCATTTTGAAACATCGTTAATATCCGTCACGTAATATCCGGTACGTTAGATCAATGAAAAGCATTCAATGAAAAACCCTCATTGCATAATAAATTTTGATTTTGTACTGTCGTACAAACTTTGAAATTTCAAAATTTAGATCAACAGCTTTTTTTTACTATTGACTATTTGTAAAATTATCATTCACAATCATTTATTTAGCTGTAAGATCTTATCGATAGGTGTGCCGCTAAAAAAATCACATATTTTATAACAATCACGTTTTCAATTTTAAACTTTAAAATGGCATTATTTATTTTTAAAAAGAGGCACATGATATAATTAAATTTTAATTGATTTATTGATTGATAGAGAATAATTTAAGACTATAAAATACTACCAGAATCCATCGTTGAGAAAGTTATATAGAGATAAAGATCAGATTTTAATATTTGTAAAAACGGAGGTACTCTAATTTAATTGCTTTGTACTATTTTTTAAATGATAGCACACCTTTCTTTCGAGGTTTTTTTATCAGTGTATATTATAAATAATTATAAATTAATGATGTTAAGTTGTTTCAAAGGTCGTTGAAATATTTTTTGTTTACGAAACTTAATAAATTTGCATCTGGTACGCTTGAAATTTGCAATAATTAGCCTATTTTTTATTAATTTTAATTAAAAATTTTAATCCAATCAAGTCACAAGTAGGTTACATAATTGAAATAAGTCATGATACGAAAATCTATCCACTAAGGCTTAATATACTGTGGTAACATGAAAGTTAAAAATACTGTGGAAATGCCCATATAATGTAGGTATTAGAAATGAAAAATTGTCTTGGAGTTTGGAACAAAACAACACAGTGAGTGAACACAGTAAGAAAACAGTAATAACAATTCTTGACACAAATATTTTATTACGATTCTTACTTAACTTTACGAAAAACTTTAGCACGTTACCATAAAAATATTTTTAAACGTTACTATATAGTCAAGAACTTTAATCAAAAAGTGAGTTGCAATCATGAGACGAGTGTGATTTTAATGCATTATTTTAATTCTCCTTTGAATACGAGTTTTTCAGTCCTTACTTATTAAAGGTTTCAACATCGACACAAAACACATAAACATTTTATCAACTGTTTTTACCACTTAAAACATCGATAGATAATGATCGGAAAACGATAAAGTTTCATATTTATTTGTTTAAGAAGTGAAACTATTTTAATTATTTTCTTAATATTCAACAAATCTTTCTTATTTTCTCTAATGTTTAATACCTACTTTAATTGTAAAGCAATTTCGAAACAATTTCAAATTTTTTAACTGTGCACTAAGACCTTTAATAAATTTTGTTATGTTATGGATAGTAGGTATAAAGATATTGGAAATGGAAAGCTGTGAAAGTCATATAATCTTTTAAAATCAATCAAAGTAGAGTCAATAATAACAGAAGACTATACTGATACCCAATTTTTGATCCCTCTCAACTATAAAGACTTAAGAATAATTGTGCTAGGCCTTAGCATTTAACATTTAGGTACATTTCTATATGAAACACTCTTATTTTTACTTAACGTAGGCAAGTATTAATGTATTTACTTTGATTCATCCACACATTGCACAAATGTATATGCCCACACTTTTATTCTCCCAAAGAAATGAATGATTTTAAAAAATATAATGCTTTCAATAAATCAAATACATAAACTGTCAAATACAAAATAAATTATTAACAAACTTATTGAAAAAATAAGGATGATTGTAAAATAATAATAAACTAATTAGGCAACCAAAATCTCAGATAAACATTATGACTGCACATCTAAACGTACAATTTCAATTGAAAATTGCTTACAACTGATATTTGAACATATAAGAGAAGTCAATATTATGCAAATCGATATATTACTAGTCGAAGCATCGGCCACATTTCAAAGAAATAATTTAATTTGTAGCAATAAATTAACACCAGTTTTTGCTTTTTAATTACCAATAAAAAAAAACGGATCACCTTCAAAAATTGGGTCATGATTCTGGAATTTGAAAATTTTTTGGCTTGTTTCCAATTTAGTTCATATAATTTCCACAAAATGTAATCCCACAATATTAAACTACAAAAAGTAATTAATAATCCATAAGGCCCCATAAAACTTTTAACTGTTTTTTCATCTCTCAAGCTTGATATTCATTGACTTATTCTACTTATTCCAGGACCAAAAATTATGCGATGAAAACAATACAGCTGAGCGGTTAAAGTTTACACGATGCAATAAAGAATTGTGAGGAAATAAAAACATAAAAAAGAAATTAAAAATTTTAATGATTTTTCTGGGAATTGTAATCTCCAAATCTGACCATAAATCCCTGAAAATAGACGTGTTTATCCAGAACTCGTGGACAATTAATTCTTCTGCCCCCCCAAAAAGGATAAAACAATGTGAAGGTAAACGTGGGTTTATCTAATCTCATTTAAATGAAGTAGATTTGTATTTCGAAAAAGAATAAAATTCTTTTTAAATTTTTAGGGATCCATCAGTAAGCACTCTCAACGCGGTTTTTAAATTAACAGATAGAAAATAAAAATTGGATTTTCGACACTTTTTCACAGCTCACTTTTGAACGTTGTTTTTTTTTTGATATGTTATCACGAACACGTTAAACGGAACACACGAATTTTAACTAAGGTACACGAACCGAGCAATGTACTTCAAATACTATGCGTTTAAATCTTGAACACTATGTCAAGAGCAACGGAAAAGGAACCTTACGATACGATTACAAACCATCACGTTCAAATTTAATCTACGACTAACGGCCACGAGGACTAAAACCTATCGATGAACTGTTATACACTTTGAACCAATTGGAATCCTTTGAATCGTACGCAGTAGGGTTTATTTACATTTTTGCGGCGCGGCAGTTCTGTGTACCTACCATAAGAAGGCTTTTTTGCCTTCAGCTGTGTTTAGACAAAAGCACATGTACCGTATCTACTATTATAAGGACATACCAAGACCATATGGGTATCAGCATCAGCTAACTGGATATTGCGCACTTGTAATGTTTATAGGTGCTCTTTTGGCTTCGAAACTGTTATACTGATTGTTTATGTTTACATTTTTGTTCTCCCACACACAACATAAGGGTGGCTAAGTTGTTAACGGTTTAAGAAGAGTATCAGAAAAGAGTATTTTATCGTGCAAAGAGAGAGAGGCTTGGGGAATTTTTGTAATTTCCTGACTTTCTCTTTGTTTGTTTTGGTGAAGTTTTAGATATGAAGCTTTTTATATTTAAGCTTAGTCTCGATTAGACCAATTCATGGTTGATTCAAATTTTGCCCGCTAGATGGCCATGGAGCTTTCTGGTAAATGGTTGCAGAGAAACAACTACCTTACCACTATATTATCTAGGTTGCTCCATTTAATAGCTTGCATGTTGTATTAGGAAGATTCTTTGCTTCATTACTCAAATTAGATAAGCTATCTAATGTTCTGGCAAATAACTTGTCAGCTTTTGATGATAGAACAAATTAGATCCTTATTAAAGTGTTTTTGCATGAAGGTAGATACGTGAAGGTTTGTTTTGTATGCTCATAAAAGCTTTTTAGATTAGGTAGATGTATGTGTACAATGTACATACATTGACCATATTCTTGATGAGTGATTTTTTTTAGTGGATGAGCAATTTTTGAAACATGCTGATTGAGATGATAAATGTTGTCATACTTAAACTAAAAAAGAGGCTGGGATGCGACCCACACTGATAACTTCCCATCCCGTCTGTCGATTTGTCTTGCTTAAAAGTTTGTCTATATGCATCAATTTTTACCAAATTTGCGTACTATTTTTTGTAGATTTTATTTTTTTTTATGAAAAAACGGACTGTTGGATTTTTATAAAAAAATTACTGAATATCGAAAACAATATTTTCTGTGAAATAAAATAAGTTTGAAGCCAATATTTGTAATTTTTGAATAGCTTTTTGAGTCGAAAGTAAATTTTTACCAAGTTTTAGTATTGTTTTTTTTTTTAGGTTTTTATTGTTTGTAAAAAACTGTCAATTCGATTTTTTTCAAAATTTTATCGAATGTTAAAAACAATAATTTCTTATAAGTTTAAATTAGTAAAAAGCCAATATCTTAAAGTTCTGAAAAGATATTTGAGTCGAAAATCAACTTTTAATAACTTTTATAATTTTTATTTTTTAGGTTTTTATTTTTTGTAAAAAAAACTGTCAATTCGATTTTTCTCAAAATGTTTCCTAATTTTGAAAACAATATTTCTTATAAGTTTAAAGTAGTAAAAAGCTATTATCTCAAATTTTTGAAAAGATATTTGAGTCGAAAATCAATTTTTACCAACTTTTGTTAAATTTTTTTTAGGTTTTTAATTTTTTGTACAAAACCTGTCAATTCGATTTTTTTCAAAATTTTACTGAATGTTGAAAACAATATTTTTTAAAGGTTAAAGTAATTTAAAGACAATATCTCAAAGTTTTGAAAAGATATTTGAGTCGAAAATCAATTTTTATCACCTTTTATACATTTTTTTTAGGTTTATATTTTTTGTAAAAAAAACTGTCAATTTGATTTTTCTCAAAATTTGTCCTAACGTTCAAAACAATATTTCTTATAAGTTAAAATTAGTTAGAGGCCATGATCTCAAATTTTTGAAAAGATATTTGAGTCGAAAATCAATTTTTACAAACTGTTGTTAATTTTTTTTTCGGTTTTTAATTTTTTGTAAAAAAACTGTCAATTCGATTTTTTTTCGAAATTTTACAGAATGTTGGAAACAATATTTCTTATAAGATAAAATAAGTTTGAAGACTTATTCTCAAGTTTTTGAAAAGATATTTGAGTCGAAATTCAATTTTTCCCAACTTTGAGTAATGGTTTTTTAGGTTTTTATTTTTTATAAAAAAAAAACTGTCAATTAGATTTTTCTCAAAATTTTAACAAATGTCAAAAACATTATTTTTCGTTGCACAAAATTTTTTTTTTGGAGATGAAATCATATTTTAGTCGTAAAATTTTCGAGGTGACACATTTTTTTCCAGTTTTTGTGATTTATAAAAAAACCGTTAATTGGATTTTTTTCCAAAAATATAATTGTTTTGTATCACGTTACAATATATAATATAAAATTGAATTCAAGTCTCTAGCGTCATTGGTTCATGAGATATTTAGGTTTAACCAATTTTCTTAAGAACCCTTTCTGCATCTTTCTGCTTTATTATCTGTATAACAAAATTTATTTGAATTCGATATCTCTTCTGGTTCTTGAGCTATGGACGACGAAAAAAACGTCGCGAACTTACGGACGTACACACGCACGCACAGACATCTTTCTGAAAATCTTTTATTTTGATTGTAGGGACCTTGAAACGTGGAGAAATGTCAAAATTTTCAATTTGACAAATCGGACCCATTACAATAACTTCCTATGGGAAGTTAATAAGAAGCCGGATTGCGACCCACACTGATAACTTCCCATCCATGCCCGCCTTTCGATTTATCTAAGGTTTCAAAAATTGCCAATAGCTAATTTTTTCGTTCTCATAAACTTGAGTCGAAAACTTTTTTTTAGTTTTTTTCAAGATTTTAAACTCAAAACTTAATTTTTAATATTTTTAGCATTTTTGTTTCAGATTTGTTTTAAGTTCAAAAATAACAGGGACCTATACAAATTTGTTGGTCTAAAATTGGAAATTCGAAATTTCTCAAAAACGAAATGATAGGTTTTTAATAAATTTTCTCTACTTTTTTTTCTTAACTTGGGTGCTTTCAATAAAATACAAATATTTTTGTATTGCATCATAAGGGTGCCCCCCCATAGAACCGTTGTTAAGCTTTTACATTTTCTCAGTAAGTCATGAGCCGATTTCAATAATTTTGTATGCATAATAATATTTTTGATGATCAAAAATGTCAACATTTTTTTTTTTTTTTTTAAATATAAATGTTTGTATTTAAATTCGATATATTCAACGAAAATCAAATGTAAAATGTACATCAATATATTCTAAATAACTGGATACCAAAAATAGGTTTAAACAGAATTGAAACATTTTAAATATACAAAAATAATTGTAAAAAAACGCTCTAACGATTTTCAAAAAAAAAAAATCTCAAAAATTAAGGTTTTTTTGAGAAATCAAACGGCGTTAACATTTTTAAGACTAACTTCTTTTTCAGGTATATTTTAAAATCTCAAATTATAGATATACTATTTTTAGACGACTATTTCGATATATTTGAAAGTCCTCTCTGCATCTTTTGGTATTATTATCTGTAAAACTAAATAATATCTGGTTATAGAGATATTGGTAACGGAAAATGGTATTGCGAACGTACAGACGTTCGGAGTTCGGACTTACATGTACATACAGACATCTCTCTTAAAATTAAAGCCGATTAGCTGAAGCGTGTTCATCTTTTTTGAACAGTGGCTTTAAGAGAAATGAAAAAACTTTTATAGCACCCGTGACACATTTGTCCGTGTATTCAAATTACAAGAGATTAATTTTAAACATTATAATTTGAATTTGGTAAAAAGATACTTTATTTACTATATTGAGTCAGTTTTGGCTATATTTCATTTTTTATATACATGAATAAAGTTCTATTCTAAACCACATCAGTTTTCTAGAATTCTTTATCATGTACAATTCTTTTTTTAATAATTTTCTTAAATATTTTTATAGAAAACCAACATATTTCCCACATATAATTACGAGCACGTGAAGGTTTTGGTATTTCTAATTTAATAATTGCTTAAGCAGTATTTAATTATAATATTTTCTGTTTTATAAAGGTATGCCTGCATTCCTATTGTCATTTCTAATTAGTTATTACCTACATACATCTATATTTTGCTCATATCCATACTTAATTTGTCTTATATCTCCTTGTCCTTTATTTTCTGCTTCCACAAGTCGGTGTCCTGACATAATTTCTGCTTGAAATTTCAATGCTATTGAAAAGGTTTACCTAAATAATTAAACTGTGTGTCACATGATGAATAAACGATTATTTTCTAGATATTATGGAGAGCTTAAAAAAGGCATGAATTTGATTAATTCATGAATATAATTTACCTGACTAGAATTATGTAATATTTGACGCCCTCTTAAATCTGGAATTTTACGCCATTCTTAGCGTATTCACATTTTAAATTTTGTAAAACAAAAATCATTTAACAAGAACAAAAGTTAACACAACTCCAAATACCTTAGAATTCACTTAAAAAAACAGAAACTAAAGAAATAATTTTGAGACGATAAATGAAGATATCGATTTAGTGGAAAAAATCCAAGCTATCCATCATCTTGTAGGTACCTATATTCGATTACAGATTGGAACTTGATAACGAACTTATAATAAGAATTCTCTTAAATCCCCTATTAAGGAATTTAAATGATGATGACATCCATTTAAGTTTTACTCTCTTGCTTATGGCGCATATACTGACTGATAATAAATCTTCAGTTTTTGACTAAATTGAGATGACACAATTGGCTATGGTCGTTGCCAATTTTCTCACTTAACTATGATAAGACGTGCGGTGTCGTCTTCTTTCAAAAGAAAAGCAAAAAAAAAAAATAATACATAAGTTACTTAATCCAATACACTCAAAAAATTTTCCTGGTAGGCAAAATCTGGTAGAAAATACCAGGCAAAAAACTGGTACAATAGTCCAGATTTCGTGGTAAATAACTCCAGATTTCATGGTAAAAATCAAAAAACCAGAAATCTGGTAGAATCTACCAAGTACCAGAAGAATTTTTTTTTAACCAGATTTCCTGGTAGAAAAAAACCAGGAAAAAATGTGGTAAAATACTCCAGATTTCGTGGTAAATAACTCCAGATTTCCTGGTAAAAAGAAATCTGGTTTTATTTACCAGAAATCTGGTTTCCTGGTAAAATTTTTGACAGAAAATTTTCTGGTAAATATTACCAGCGTCCTGGTAGAAAGTATTTTTTTCCTGGTAAAATGAAGATTATCTGGAATCTGGTAAATAGAACCAGGAAATTTATTTTCTGGTATATTTTTTCCTGGTAGATAAAACCAGTCTTCTGGTATTTATTACCAGAAATACTGGGAGTTTAAAAATTATCTTTTTTCTGGTAAATAAAACCAGGAACTTTACTGTCTGGTATATTTTTTCCTGGTAGATAAAACCAGTCTTCTGGTACTTATTACCAGAAATACTGGTAGTGTAAAAATTATCTTTTATCTGGTAAATAAAACCAGGAATTTTGTTGTCTGGTATATTTTTTTACTGGTAGATAAAACCAGTCTTCTGGTACTTATTACCAGAAATACCGGAAGTCTAAAAATTATCTTTTATCTGGTAAATAAAACCAGGAATTTTATTGTCTGGTATATTTTTTCTTGTCTGCTATACATTTTTACCAGAAAAAAATTCCTTTTATATTTTACCAGAATTGTGGTACCTACATTTTTACCAAAAAAAAAAAATATCCCTGGTATATTCTACCAGAATTCTGGTACATTTTTACCAGGAAACAAAATATTCCTGGTATATTCTATCAGAGTTCTGGTATATTTTTACCAGGAAAAAAAATATTCCTGGTATATTCTACCAGAATTCTGGTAGGTACATTTTTACCAGGAAAAAAAATATTTCTGGTATATTCTACCAGAATTCTGGTACATTTTTACCAGGAAAAAAAATATTCCTGGTATATTCTACCAGATTTCTGGTATATTTTTACCAGGAAAAAAAATATTCCTGGTATATTCTACCAGAATTTTGGTACATTTTTACCAGGAAAAAAAATATTCCTGGTATATTTTGCCAGAGTTCTGGTAGGTACATTTTTACCAGGAAAAAAAATATTCCTGGTATATTCTACCAGAATTCTGGTATATTTTTACCAGGAAAAAAATATTCCTGGTATATTCTACCAGAATTCTGGTACATTTATACCAGGAAAATAAAATATTCCTGGTATATTCTACCAGAATTCTGGTACATTTTTACCAGGAAAAATAATATTCCTGGTATATTCTACCAGAGTTCTGGTATATTTTTACCAGGAAAAAAAATATTCCTGGTATATTCTACCAGAATTCTGGTAGGTACATTTTTACCAGGAAAAAAAATATTTCTGGTATATTCTACCAGAATTGTGGTACATTTTTACCAGGAAAAAAAATATTCCTGGTATATTCTACCAGATTTCTGGTATATTTTTACCAGGAAAAAAAATATTCCTGGTATATTCTACCAGAATTCTGGTAGGTACATTTTTACCAGGAAAAAAATATTCCTGGTATATTCTACCAGAATTCTTTTATATTTTTACCAGGAAAAAAATATTCCTGGTATATTCTACCAGAATTCTGGTACATTTATACCAGGAAAATAAAATATTCCTGGTATATTCTACCAGATTTCTGGTATATTTTTACCAGGAAAAAAAATATTCCTGGTATATTCTACCAGAATTCTGGTACATTTTTACCAGGAAAAAAATATTCCTGGTATATTCTACCAGAGTTCTGGTATATTTTTACCAGGAAAAAAATATTCCTGGTATATTCTACCAGAATTCTGTTACACCACGTTTGGCTTGTTTGCTGGTAGTATTCATCATTCCCGCCAAAAATAGGTGCCTACTACAAAATATCCATCCAATAACGGGACATGCATATGCATGTCTATGCCAGCACAAGTAATGAAATTGTGGATCCAGAGATGTTAAATGTGCTCTATTCAAGCACGAGTAACGAAATTGTTGATACAGAGATGTTTAATGTAACATTTTTATTGCTAGTTTGTTCAGCTTTAATAAAATAAATAGAAGAATTTGCTTAATCGTCTCCAAAAGTAATTATTTCTGTATAGCTTAAGGCATTTCATTGTTTAATTTGTTTGGCACAAACATTTGGTAGATTTTATGTGAGTTACTATTTTTCTTCGTGTTTTTATTTATCAATGAAACCAATACAAAATTCAGATATATAAAAAAAGGCAAAACTTGTTTTGGTTTTTTTATTTGATTTTGGTTCCTTTTTTCGAATTTTCTTTGAAAGAAACATATGGATGGAGTCATATAACGTGATAATAAAAAATAGTTGATCGATTTTCCAACTTGAATTAACCATGCAAACTTTCATGAAAATTGCATATTTTTGTATGAAAACGAAAACTAATTAGAAGTCACTTAAATCATTGCAAAAAAGCGTTTTTAAATGTAACTTTCTTGCATAAAACACAAAAAAAGCTATCTTGACTAACATTACATGATTCCAGGCCAGTTTTCATAGAATGTTAAGGCTTAAACATAATAAGCATAAGAAAACACAAGCTCATATCCAAAGCATCATCAAAAAATAACTCAAACTGTTCAGACAACCTAAAACGAAAAACTTTTTTGAGGTTATCTCAAAAACCTGAAGTTGTGAGCTCAAATGGACTTCGTATTCAGTTCCAGCGACGCGAAAAACATATGTTTAACATAATCACACCCCCAAATCAGACATTTTTTTTTGATTTGCTGTGACTTTTTTTGAGGTTATCTCGAAAACCTGACTCGATGGAAATGGACCTCGGATTCAGTTTCAGCGACCCAAAAAACAATTATTAATACAAATATGCCTTTTATTTGGGCTTTTAAGTAATCTGTCGGTGTTAAAGAAAAACTGTCGTATGGAAGGGTTAAAATAGGATATTTTAACCATAACTAATGTAAGCATTAGTTTTTCAACATTTACCTTAATTTATTTTATCAATTATTACTTCAAACTTTTCGAACAACTAGCTACGAATTATGTATATAAAAAGAGATTATTGTACATTTTTCCCCCATTGTCATTTCAAAACTACTCTCTTCATTGAGATGGTTCCGACGGTTCTGAGTTCTAATTTATGTCACCTAAGTGTTTCTTACAACCATTTTCAATTTAAAGAATGATTTCAAAAAATTCCCATGTAAAAGTATTTTTAAAATTTTTTGATTCTCAAAAAAAAAGTTCGAACAATTTTTAGATGGAAATTTTTTGAAATAATTTTTTGAATTTAATAGAGTTTACGGAATCAGTTAGCAGACATAAATTAAAACTCCGAACCGTTTGAACCATCCAAGTGCAGAGAGTAGTTATGAAATGACGGTGGGTTGTATGTAACACTTTTAAGAATTTTGTATGATTTTCTCTCGAAATTCTTGGAAGTGTTACATACAAACCACTGTCATTTCAAAACTACTCTCTTGATTGGGATGGTTCAAACGGTTCTGAGTTCTAATTTATGTCACCTAAGTGTTTCCTAAAACCATTTTCAATTTAAAGAATGATTTCAAAAAATTCCCATGTAAAAGTATTTATAAAATTTTTTGATTCTCAAAAAAAAAGTTCGAACAATTTTTAGATGGAAATTTTTTGAAATAATTTTTTGAATTTAATAGAGTTTACGGAATCAGTTAGCAGACATAAATTAAAACTCCGAACCGTTTGAACCATCCCAGTGAAGAGAGAGTGATCATGGACTGGATGTTGGATTGTTGGTCTCCATTGGATTTTCTGATGACAGGGTGATAGTCCTGTCATCGGAAATGTCCAATGGAGACCCCAGGTAACAAGCATCTGATTCAATAAAAAAAAAATGGATCGATAGCTGGTTTTGGAAATCAGCTCCTCAACTAACAACCCTGCTTTTTTCAACGAAAACTCAGCAGACATTGTACACATTCGCTGACTACCAAAATAAGTTGATTAGGGTGTGCATTAAAATCGAACTTTCACAAATGTGATGTCTCAATAGGGGTATTTACTATTAGATGCAAATGGTCTTGTATCGTTTCATTTCAAAAGTGTAACATTTTCTTACACTAAAACAACCAAATATACAGACTAACCCTATTACAATAGAAAAATACAGTGTTGCAAAATTTGTCTGTTCTAGTTGTAATAGTAGAAAAATAAAATAAACCGGATCGTTAGTACCCCTAATGAATAATTGTGTTCTTTTAACTTAAACAAATGGTATACTTATAGACACAGCCACTGTGGTAATTTGAACTACAACAATTTTACGAATATTCTCAAATGCACATGCGATAACTAAATTATAATTTATTCCAAAGCACACAATTAAGAGATATCATATTTTACAAATTCTCAAAGCGCACCCTAATGACTACACAGAGTGTCAGCCGTCATCGTAAAGAAAATAAGGAGATTCGTAGACACAAATAAAAAACCAGATCTGGCTGGTTTGCTGGTAGTATTCATCATTCCCGCCATTAATACATACTACAAATATCCATTCAATAACGGGACATGCATATGCATGTCTATGCAAGCAAGAGTAAAGAAATTGTTGACCCAGAGATGTTAAATGTAACATTTTTACTGGTATGTTTTTTAGGTTTCAAAAAATTAATAAAAGAGTTTGCCGGAATCATCTCAAAAAGTAAATTATTCTGTATTGCATAACATATTTTATTGCTAAATTTGTCTGCCGCACAAATTTAGTAGATATTATGTGAGTAACCTACTATTTTTATTCATGTTTTTATTTATCAATGAAACTCATACAAAATTGACAACATTATTTACCATATACGCATAAGTATAATTGACTTTGTTACGGTGTATAAAAAGGCAAACCTTTAACGCACTAATTTATAGTTGATCGCTTTTTCAACGCGAATAAATAACCATCAAACTATTATGAAAATTGTATATTTTTGTATGAAAACGATAACTAATAGGGTGTCACTTTAAATTCTCGCAAAAAAGCATTTTTAAATTTAACTATCTTCCATGAAACACAAATAAAGATATTTTGACTAGCAACTATAACATTATATGATTCCCCCCAGTTTTCATAGATGTTAAGGCCAAAACATACTAAGGCCATTCCAAAGTAACGGAGAAGCCATATTGACCTTGTTTCCAGTTTATCTCGTCGAAGAAGAAATCTTTTCTCTTGAAACTTGGTAGGTCTTAAGGGCTAATGATAAATTTGATGTTTTAGAAGTTTCACGAAAAACTTAACAAACGTACCCGAATTATTCACAGATAAAGCGGTAGCGGAGAAGTCGCGTAGAATTCTTCTCCGTTACCATTAAATTTTATAATTTTCAGTTAAAAAATACTCATTATGTTGTATTACTTTCTCAATTTTCTTTTTTTATTTTCAGTTCTGTCAAATATTTATTCTTTGAACATACAAATTTAACCACCTCCCAGAGCAGGATAAACTTTTGATAGCTGAAAATGTATCTTTTTACTTTAAAAATGTCGCAAGAGCATTCTAGGCTAAATAATTAACCCAATTCAAACAAGCCTAAATATCAAATATAAATTTTAATATTTTTATAAATTTTCTTTGTGAAAAATCCATAAAAAATATTCCATTAAAAAAAACAAACAAAAATCTTCATAATAATCCCTACTAAGTTTGTTACACATCTCTGTTTTCTTTTCAATGTGCAGGGATTTACTTTTATAATTTAACAACCCTGCGCATTGAACGATTTGCTTGGTATTGGAAGAAAGAAAATCGAAACTTGTGTATTATTTCTGTGCAAACATCGGAGACAGCAACACGCGGTATTTATTTGCTGTAACTTATATGTGATTTTAAAATAAAATTGTTGGCAAAAGTTTATTAAATTATTAGCTTGTAAAATTAAAGAAAATACTTCAATATTACTTTGTTATTAACAAAGTAATATTGAAGTATTTTCTTCGTGTAGAATTGTTTTTTCTTCAACCCCCATTTTGAAACTCAAAAAAAGCACGCGCTTTCTTAAGCATTCTTCTTCTTCGTTTGGCGTCTGTTTTAACCAGGTTAGTACATATCTACAGAATATTTTTTTCAATCCCCATTTTGAAACATTTATATTTTCATATTATTTTAAATATTCTTCAACAATGAACAAGCTATAAATCTAATTGTGAGAAAACGAAGCAATATTCTACTTTGTCGGGCGTTTACCAGAGCGTTTCCCAACATTAACCAGGTTGCTACATACATATCTACAAAACCCAGACCAGACATAATTACAAGTAAGTAACACCCTTTTATTAGAATTTTGTTCTTGTATTGTTTTAAATCAATTCAATCTGACTTTGTGTGGATTTTAATTTTCATTCAGTTTGAAATACATTATGTATAACTAATGTCAATTTAAGTTCGCAATATTAAGCTGAATATCACATAAAAAAACTCAAATAATATCTGTTGGCAACATCAAAAAAGAACGCGATTTTTTGGCAAAGCGTAACTTATTCGTAATTTTGCATTAAATTTGTTGGTAATATGTATCTTTAAAATTGTGTTTATTTCCATCCGCATTTTTAATTCTAATGTAATATGGTCCAATTGCAAACATTGCACGCGTTTTATTGTGTAGAACATGTTGGTACATACATGTCTACCGAATTGTTTTTTTTCAACCCCCATTTTGAAACTTACATTTTTATTTTGCCCAATTCCAAAAAGGCACAGAATTTTGTATGAAGTATTATTCTCCTTCGTCGGGCGTCACAGGTTGGTACACATCTACAGAATATTTTTTTTCAATCCATCCCTATTTTGAAACATGCATATTCATATTTGTTTAATTATGTACAACAGTGAGAGAGCACGCTCCAATTGCAAACAAAAAAAAGACTCGGTTTTCTATGAAGTATTATTTTATTCTACTTTTTCGGGCATTTGCATTAACCACATTGTTACATACATATGACTTTTATCTCCAATCCCAATTTTAAATTTACATTTTCATATTACCTACCTAATTGCAAGAAAAAGATGAGGTTTTCTTATGGAGCGTGCTTGTTAACAAAATTTCACTGTTTTAGATGATTAAATATTTGTTTTATTTCTCCAACCCAAGTCATTCCAAGATTATTAAATCATCTTAAAACAAAAACCTAGCTGGTGATTTAGACCAGACATGTTCAACAGGAAGTTACATCAGTTTGTTAGAATTTCGTTGTTGTATCGTTTAACAGCAAAATTCTAAACGTAATATCTCATTTTTATAGTTTATTTTTATTTTTATTAAGTTTGAGATGGACAATCAAACTAACATTAATTCTCCCACCCAACAGATTCCAAGAAAATTACAAAATTTTAACAATCATCGGCTATACATCTACAAAACTAAACTACCAGCTACAACAATCATCATATACATCTGAAAACTACCAGCTGCTACAATTATCGGCTAGACAACTGAAAACCTACCAGCTACTACAATCATCAGGCAGACTAAACCAATATTTTAAACAGATAAAAACAGTAAGTAACACCTTTTTAATAGATACGAAAATTAACTTTATACTAACAGAACTAGCCTAAACTTAATTGTATAAAAAGAAGTAGCATCCTTTTATTTGAAATTCGTTCTTGTATCATTTTAAAGCAAAATTTAAAGTGATAGATTTGACTTTGTATAGCTTATCTTAGTTTTGAAACATACAGGTAGATAAAGGTAATCAAACTAACATTAATTCTCCTACCTAAAAGATTCCAAGATTGTTAAATCATTAAAAAAAAAACACCAGCTACTACAATCATCAGCCAGATCAGACTTAATAATTTTCAGCAGATGAAGGCACGAAGTAACATTCTCTTGTTAGAATTTCGTTTTGGTATCGTTTTAAAGCAAAATTCTAGACATTAACTTTGACTTAGAATAGTTAACTTTTGATTTTGATTATGAAACTGAGTACTACTTGAGCTTAACTTATAACATATAACACATTCTTTCGGGCTTAAGTCTAAATTAATTTAAAAAAAAATTAGTATTATTCTACTTCGTCGGGCGTCTGCATTAACCAGGTTGATACACATCTACAGAATATTTTTTTTTCAATCCCCATTTTGAAACATTTATATTTTCATATTATTTTAAATATTCTTCAATAATGAACAAGCTATAAATCTAATTGTGAGAAAACGAAGCAATATTCTACTTTGTCGGGCGTTTACCAGAGCGTTTCCCTGCATTAACCAGGTTGCTACATACATATCTACAAAACCCAGAGCAGACATAATTACAAGTAAATAACACCCTTTTATTAGAATTTTGTTCTTGTATTGTTTTAAATCAATTCAATCTGACTTTGTGTGGATTTTAATTTTCATTCAGTTTGAAATACATTATGTAGGTATAATAAAACTAATGTTAATTTAAGTTCGCAATATTAAGCTAAATATCACATAAAAAAATTCAAATAATATCTGTTGGCATCTTAAAACAAAAACCTAGCTGGTGATTTAGACCAGACATGTTCAACAGGAAGTTACATCAGTTTGTTAGAATTTCGTTGTTGTATCGTTTAACAGCAAAATTCTAAACGTAATATCTCATTTTTATAGCTTATTTTTATTTTTATTAAGTTTGAGATGGACAATCAAACTAACATTAATTCTCCCACCCAACAGATTCCAAGAAAATAACAAAATTTTAACAATCATCGGCTATACATCTACAAAACTAAACTACCAGCTACAACAATCATCATATACATCTGAAAACTACCAGCTACTACAATTATCGGCTAGACAACTGAAAACCTACCAGCTACTACAATCATCAGGCAGACTAAACCAATATTTTAAACAGATAAAAACAGTAAGTAACACCTTTTTAATAGATACGAAAATTAACTTTATACTAACAGAACTAGCCTAAACTTAATTGTATAAAAAGAAGTAGCATCCTTTTATTTGAAATTCGTTCTTGTATCATTTTAAAGCAAAATTTAAAGTGATAGATTTGACTTTGTATAGCTTATCTTAGTTTTGAAACATACAGGTAGATATAGGTAATCAAACTAACATTAATTCTCCTACCTAAAAGATTCCAAGATTGTTAAATCATTTAAAAAAAAACACCAGCTACTACAATCATCAGCCAGATCAGACATAATAATTTTCGGCAGATGAAGGCACGAAGTAACATTCTCTTGTTAGAATTTCGTTTTGGTATCGTTTTAAAGCAAAATTCTAGACATTAACTTTGACTTAGAATAGTTAACTTTTGATTTTGATTATGAAACTGAGTACTACTTGAGCTTAACTTATAACATATAACACATTCTTTCGGGCTATAAGATTACTTACACCAGCTTTTACGAAATCTAGCTAAAGATATCTAACAACAACATTCTATGAAAAATGGCACTTCATGAACTTTCCGAATGGCTATGAATATGTAAGAAAATAATTGGTCCTAGTTTATTTTTTGATACCACACAATTTTAGTTTTAAGTTTTTCATTAACTAAACAATGCTTTTTTATTTAATATTAAGTTAAACAGCATTATTTCAATGAAATGGTTTTCATTAATTCCAACTTCAGAATTTGATTTTTTTTCTTTTACTCGAATCCTAATTATCAAATACTTTATTTTCGGTTTTAACGTGTGTTTTCTGAAAAACTATTCAATGAAAACCATAATTCAAAAATCAAATTTTAGAATGCATTAATAACGTATCTCAGGTTTTTTTTCTTGCATGACCCTTCCAGCAATTTATGTTCCATTTACTTTTATATTATTATTAGTTTTAAACTTACGTACTTTAGAAAAAATTGAGTTAAAAAAGAGCTTTTTCTAATTTAACTTTAAAAACAAACTTTCTTTTTAGATCGAATCAGACTTTAACAGAATGTTTGCAAATAAAGACGATGTTCTGGTGGGTACCAAAATAGCAAATTTTTGTAATTTAATGCTGCAACACGCGTTCCCAAAATTAATAACCAATAACGAGTTAAAAACCATGCTGTACGATTTCAATCAACAATGTCAAGCAGATGTGTGCGAAGTCTCTCAGAGTAACTATAATTAACCTTAGCTATATATTACATACGGAGCCTTGTCGCCAAATAATCTTGTTTTGTTTAAGTTTTTTGACTTTGCCACTTACGATTATATGGCAATAAAGCCCAGATATGTATAACAGGTTATTATTTTTTTTAATTATTGTAAAACGTAGAATTTTTGAGCAACTTAAACGCTTAACAATTCCTTAGTTTTGTATTTTATTCTAATATTCAAATTAATCTTAAATAAAAAATAAAACTCTCAAAAATAATTAATTTTTCTATTTTCTTCAAATAATATTTTCTTTTTTTTAAATATAAAAAAAAAAATATATGTAAGCAGTTAACAAGTTTGTTCATTCTAATTCCAGAGTTGTGTCTTTATGATTGAATAAACCAAGCACACAAATTCAAAGCTTGGTTTAGGTACTTTATTGAATTGTGAAGCTTTGTTTTACAATATCTGTTTATGTTTCAGTTAACAACTGGAGGACCTATTTAACAGAAAAGGAACAAAAAAATTTATTAAAAACAATTTAAATGATCATAATATTGATTAAAACATTATCAACTTTAAAAAATTATTATTCTTTTCATAAATTTAACAATTTTTCATTTCATACAACATAAAACATAAAATCAAAATTACCTATTTTCTTATAACAAAATTCTCAATTCGTTAACAGATACTATGATTGCGATGGTATTCATGCACTTGCACTATCTACTGCCACCAACCGCTCGTGATAACAATAAGCGCTACACCGTAAAAGATAGTCAAGAAGCATCGATAAGATTGTTTGCGCTCCCTCAAGACTACAAGGAGCATCAAAATGCTATAGCTGCAAACAGTTCAAATTCCCAGCCACCGGTAATATCAATTATTGGTATATTGACAAAAATCGAAGAAATCCACGTAGATTTTGACAACATGCATTTCAAGATGTTAACTATGGAACGTGCCATTGACATTTGCCTAAAAACATTCTTCACCTTTAACATGGCGTATCCGAAGCAATGTGAAAACTTTTGGCAATTCATAGATATTTATTTCTACCAAATCCAAAAATCAGCCACAAACGCCAAAGCACGCAACCTTTTGAGATTCCTCAACTCAACTGAATGTCTAAATTCGTAAGATGTCAGAGTGAGATAACTTTTATTATTCTGTATGTAAATAAACATATATTTATGTTATTTAATTTAAGTACACTATTTCATAATATTTAATTTAAGTTATCTTTTTTATGTTATTTAATTTATTTGAATAAAATAAGTTATTGTTTTTTTAAATTATAAAAAGGCTTATGTTTTCTTTAATTTTATGGATTGGCTTTTGGATTTTTAGATTGCGACTTTATGGACATTTTTGTAATAGTTTTTTTTAGTTTTTTTCAGAGTTTCATGAATCTAATGGTAAGCAAAACAAAAAACTTCTAAATAACCATTCTCTCCCTAGGAAGTACCAAAGTTCTGGTGGATTTTACCAGGACAAAAAATATTCCTGGTATATTCTACCAGAATTCTGGTATATTTTTACCAGGAAAAAAATATTCCTGGTATATTTTACCAGAATTCTGGTATATTTTTACCAGGAAAAAAATATTCCTGGTACATTTTACCAGGAAAAAAAATATTCCTGGTATATTCTACCAGAATTCTGGTACATTTTTACCAGGAAAAAAAATATTCCTGGTATATTTTACCAGAATTCTGGTATATTTTTACCAGGAAAAAAATATTCCTGGTACATTTTACCAGGAAAAAAATATTCCTGGTATATTCTACCAGAATTCTGGTACATTTTTACCAGGAAATAAAATATTCCTGGTATATTTTACCAGAATTCTGGTATATTTTTACCAGGAAAAAAATATTCCTGGTACATTTTACCAGGAAAAAATATTCCTGGTATATTCTACCAGAATTCTGGTACATTTTTACCAGGAAAAAAAATATTCCTGGTATATTTTACCAGAATTCTGGTATATTTTTACCAGGAAAAAAATATTCCTGGTACATTTTACCAGGAAAAAATATTCCTGGTATATTCTACCAGAATTCTGGTACATTTTTACCAGGAAATAAAATATTCCTGGTATATTTTTACCAGGAAAAAAATATTCCTGGTACATTTTACCAGGAAAAAAATATTCCTGGTATATTCTACCAGAATTCTGGTATATTTTACCAGAATTCTGGTATATTTTTACCAGGAAAAAAATATTCCTGGTACATTTTACCAGGAAAAAAATATTCCTGGTATATTCTACCAGAATTCTGGTACATTTTTACCAGGAAATAAAATATTCCTGGTATATTTTACCAGAATTCTGGTATATTTTTACCAGGAAAAAAATATTCCTGGTACATTTTACCAGGAAAAAAAATATTCCTGGTATATTCTACCAGAATTCTGGTACATTCTTACCAGGAAAAAAATATTCCTTTTATATTTTACCAGAATTCTGGTATATTTTTACCAGGAAAAAAATATTCCTGGTACATTTTACCAGGAAAAAAAATATTCCTGGTATATTCTACCAGAATTCTGGTACATTTTTACCAGGAAAAAAAATATTCCTGGTATATTTTACCAGAATTCTGGTATATTTTTACCAGGAAAAAAATATTCCTGGTACATTTTACCAGGAAAAAAATATACCTGGTATATTCTACCAGAATTCTGGTACATTTTTACCAGGAAATAAAATATTCCTGGTATATTTTACCAGAATTCTGGTATATTTTTACCAGGAAAAAAATATTCCTGGTACATTTTACCAGGAAAAAAAATATTCCTGGTATATTCTACCAGAATTCTGGTACATTTTTACCAGGAAATAAAATATTCCTGGTATATTTTACCAGAATTCTGGTATATTTTTACCAGGAAAAAAATATTCCTGGTACATTTTACCAGGAAAAAAAATATTCCTGGTATATTCTACCAGAATTCTGGTACATTTTTACCAGGAAAAAAAATATTCCTGGTATATTCTACCAGAATTCTGGTATATTTTTACCAGGAAAAAAAATATTCCTGGTATATTCTACCAGAATTCTGGTATATTTTTACCAGGAAAAAAAATATTCCTGGTATATTCTACCAGAATTCTGGTATATTTTCACCAGGAATACTGGGGAAAATTTTACTAGGGAAAACAAATATTCCTAGTATATTCTACCTGAATACTGGGTCTATTCCCGGTATAATTTTTACCAGGAAAAATAATTCTCCTGGTATATTCTACCAGAAATCTGGTGTATTTTACCAGGATTTCTTCAAAAAATCTCCTGGTAAAATTTACCAGGACTTTCTGGTAAATTTTACCAAGACGCCTGGTAGGAATCTAAAAACCACTTTTTCTGGATAAATTTAGCGGGAAATCTGGTCACCAGTACCAGTTTTTTTTTTTGAGTGTAGACTTGGGGATTGCTTCATCCTTAGCTTCCATGGTAACACCAATTAAATGAAGAACAGGCGCATTGTTTTATTTTGTACATTTAGACATGATTATATATCTATATATATAGTACAGGGATAGGCCAATTATAATGCCTGTTATGACAAATTATAGCTATGGACATTTAATAGATTTATGTTTTTGAATAATGTATTTAACGTGACAAGATTTAGGAAGACGTATTTTTTTAGTAGTCAGGTGTCTTTGAAATTTTCAAGGACCTTAAATTTTGTTGTTATATTTTATTCTTGTGAGTATATTTATGAGATCAGTGATGTATAAAATAGATTATAGGTAAAATCATGCTACAGTGGTTTCAGAGTTAGTGATTTTACATTTTATTGTAAAGAGGAAGATATGCCATTGACCATGAGATTTTCCTTGACCAATTATCGCAATTGTGACTGTATGTCTTTGATAACTTCAACAACTCCATCTTTATAGTCTTAAATCGAGTCTTCCAATTCTGGACATACAAAAGAACTACCTGAATCAGCTACATTTTCAAGTATGTCAGTTAAAATTACACCTACATCTTCAGCTCATCGCTTTTTTAACAATCTTATTAGATTTCCTCAAACCACAAACGTGATAATGGTGCTTATAACGTGTAGTCTCCCTGGTGAAAATGGGACTCATCAATGAAGATGATTTTTCAACAAAAATAATAAATAATCATATTGATGCATTTCAAATACCCAATCGATCGGCTTGAGTTCTTGTGTTAAATTGAGTCTTATTCCAAAGATCGATGAGGAATCGACAAACCTGGGGTTTCGTCTATACTTCGTTTTGATTCTTCGCATCACTAACTTGTCCAAACACCACAAATTTGACCTAGAATTTCGCTGTTTCCATCCAAGAAGCTGTTTTACGAGACGATCCAAAAGTGCTTGAGTTTTACAAGCTTTAACTAAAAAATGTAATTTATAAAATGTAATGTAAAATTTAGTAATCGCGTAGTTTTTACTGTCAAATGTCAAAAGATGACATCTTCCCAAAAAGTTATTGGAACATCTAACAATTTACAAAGTACACACAAAGCAACATTTTTATGATTACACTTATCATACAATAAAATAATTTGATGGCTAGACTATACAACCGTTTTTAATATCAATAATTGAAAAAAGCTTATTTATTATTAATTTATCTCCACCACTAGTTGATATGTTTGACATGTAAAATAACACCCTCATATACCGATATCATTGTTAAAATACCTAACAAACAACAACAAGTGCCATTACTATAACTATTATATACCCCAGTGACACTCAGGATGACACCCAGTAAAATGTCAAATGTTGGTTTAATGCCAAGGGCAAGAGAAAAATAATATGTGTAAGTAGGTACCTACAAACCAACATATTACAGATATACACAAACCAAACATATGTATAGAATTCAGGATGAAATAAAAAAGCAAAAAACAAAACCTTTAAGAATGAATATTGACGTTTAGTAGGTATAGACAACAAAAATATCCCTACCTACTTCATTCTCTACTGTGCTGTGTGAGAAATCGGTATATCTTATAAATGTCCCTTGATGCCATCACACACAGACAATCTAGATTCTATACAAATCCTTAAATTATTTTGCTTCATCCTTTGAAAGGGGACACCAAACGTGACAACATGGCATTCAATGTATGTATAATATGTAGATGTCGAAGAAAACTATATTTGTACAGTCAAAATGGCTTAAATGGATTGGACAGTTGTAACGGTATCTGCTGTTCCCATCTGACGAAAGGCTTTAATAGGCTTTCCCAAGACTCTCTCAGGACCACAGGATTCCCTGAGCAGAACCTGGAAACATCGGATGGGTTGTTCAACCAACAAAGTACGGTTCGGCATGCTTGCACCACCATTAGACCAGCTCGTCGGTCGGTGGGGTGGGTACTTGTACTCGTCGTTGAACCGCCGTTCATGTTTCATGCCGACTAAAAATTAATGTTTATCAAACACAAGAACTATTTATAACGCGAACAAAAAGATGTAATTGTTTCTTAAATATTGTTGATGGGGAACCCTGGATGTTAAAAGGGCCCCTGAGTGTAACCCACCCTCGGTTTTCTTAATCTTCTAAGAAAACTCCATGGTCATTGATCCACTCGATTTTAATTCAATGACCCCTAATCTAAAGTCGAGTACAATTCTAAGAATTGACTTTCATGTCGTCGCGTCGCACCTTTACCTTATTTGCTTCCCCTCAGCACTAAAATTTTATATTATTCCATTTCAAAAAAAAACTATATAACTATGCAAATATAAAAAAATATCAAGTACATAAGTTATTTTCAGATTAAAAACAAAATTTTATTCATAAGTAAATTTAAATCAAATATAATGGAAAGTAAATAAAATAAAATATGATGGAATGATAATCATGCACGTCATATATACACCACTTAGTATAGCCTAAATCAATTGCAACGAAAATAAAAGTAAAAGAAGTCGAAAAATTAAATCTGCAAATGAGCTTATTTTATTGTGAAGAGAAATTTCTTGTTCCGCTCATTAAAATATGTACATACATCCATATGTATGTAGCTCATTAGAGTTTAAATATCACTCATCGCTTCTCTTACTTTGTAAAACTAACTTTCACTCAACGAACTTTAACTGATAAGTGATAAGAGCTTTCAATTTCAAGGTTGCAAGAGATCTATTTTGATATCATCATTTATTTTAATTGTATCGATCTTCGTTCAAATTAGATTATGTTTTTGTTTTCTATTTTTTTGTACGTTTTAATATAAGCAAATATGTTACATAATTATGTAGTTTATAAAAACTTACCGACTTCCAGAAAGTTGATGTGCACAGCAGCTTGGTGGTCGTTCGATGTTTTGCTAGACTTTGATAGTGGGAAGATGGTATTAAATAAAATCAAAACAAAAATCTTGCACTTGAACTTGGATTGATGTAAGCTTATTGCGGTGTATGACTGGCTGATACAAAGTTAAAGTTATAATTCACTGAAGTTATTTATGGTAAAATTTAGGTTGGCATTTATGCTGATTTTGTAGTATAAATTAGGTTATGATACAATTGGGTTTATTTTGTTGTTCGGTGAGGTTTATGACTGAGCAGGTTGACGAGTCAAAGGTAGAGCTGGGTTTCTTTCGATGGCGGTTGAGGATCAATTTATATTGATTATGTAGACTTTACAGGGTGTGTTTACGAATTTGAAGTTAGAGCTGGGTTTGTTTTGATTGCAGGAAAAAATCAACCACACCTTGTTGATCTCTCAAACTTTCTTGATGCACCGTGACGACGTGGTCAAGTATTGACCTGTGCAGGAACTTGTGAAGAGTACTGAGATCTATCAGCTGGCTTCCTGTTGATCAGCGAAACAAGATCAATGACGTGTTTTCGACGAAAAGTCTCTTTTTGGTGATCTGGCACTATCAACGAGCTGTGAGTTGGTTTTGGAGCACGGTGCAATCCAAAATTGGTGTGAGCACCGAGTTTTTTGTGTGTAAATCACTTCTCGACAAAGCGAGCTTGCTTGATTTAAATTTGGATGTGATTCGGACGGTGTTGATTGAAGCGATGTGGTAGTTTTTTTGCTCAATTCTGTTTGTGATGCTTGGGAAGGTTGTGACCAACCAGTGAATGCGTTGTCTGGAAAATATCGAATCTTCTCCAAGAAGTTCCTAAAATCATAGGGTATAGGGTTTTTTTTTTTTTGTCGATCTCGCCGAAAAAAGACATTGATTTACCTGACAAATCTGAATCTTGAACAGATCAAAATGATTTTTCTGCGTGACCTACTTGGATATTTGTTTAGGACAGTGGTTATGGTTGTTACTAACCACCAATTCGGGGTTCGGCCGCCCACGCGGTCTGAGAAATTTGGATTCTCTCCTAGAATTTCCTACAAACACACAGTATAGAGCTTTTATCAATTCTCGTAAGAAAACAAGTATGATTTACCTGATTAAATTGGCTTTAATTAGGAATAAATTATAGTTCTTTGGAAGAACGTCCGTGATTCTTATTTTGGTGCACTAGTTTAATAGAATGATTTTCACTTTAATTTTATTACAACTTTGATTTCGTGTGACACGTTTGAGAGTTGGAATTGAAAAGAACAAATCTCGGAAAAGGAAATAAAATATTCATGAAAATGAAACGAAGTTTGGTAGATCAGCTGTATGCGAAATTTCGAACTTTGCTGCTGATATGGAATTCTGTGTTAAGGGCATGGTTACACTGCACCAAATGTTGATGTATGTTTAATGATCGATCAAGTTTGGCAAAAAAATCGCAATAATGTAAGAATTGTTCCTCGGATTGCACACAACACTTCAATTTCTTGTCCACTTGGACATGAAAATGAAGTGGAAAACGAATAATTGGATTTGTCTTCTTGTTTTTCGATAATCGACCCACGCAACAATGGACGTTTTACTTCGATCAGATTGTTCGCTGATGAATAGGTTGTTAGGGTTTACCGTCGTAGGTCTTTTGCGTGAATGACTCCCAACGAATTTCCATTCAAATCTTCCAGTTCAAACAAGTTATTACTAACAATTTTTGTAATTTTTGCTTGCACAAACTTAGGACATAATTTTGCGTTTCGTTTCTTGGCCTTATCGCTAAGTACGAAGTTTCGTTTTAGAACTACTTGACCAACACTAAACTTACAAGCTTTACTTCGAGTGTTATATGTTTTTTTATAAACTTTATGAGCTTGGGCTAAAGATTCCTTGATTCGGTAATGGATCATATTCATTTTGACGGGTTTTGGTAAAAGATTAAATTCGGAATTGTTAAGACCATTCAACCTTTTCAGGAGTGCGAAATCTGACCCATGCTCTATTTTGCATTGCCCGAACAATGCCTCATGCGGTGACATGCCAATGGCTGAATGCACAGTGGACCTCAGGGCACTTAATATCTGATCTAAGTGTTTATCCCAATTGGATTGCTCCGAGCCTATGTATGATCTGATTGCAGCCAAGATAGATCGATTGACACGTTCACTTGCGTTAGCCTGTGGTGCGTATGAGGCTGTCCTGATATGCTTAGTACCATAAGAGTCTAAAAATTTAGAAAAATCCTTGCCAACGAATTGTTTTCCGTTATCGGACAAGAGCGATTCTGGGACTCCAAAGAGTGCAAAAACTTGCGTTTCTATAAATTTAATTGCTTCCTCGGAAGTGGATTTTCTTAACGGTTTCGCAAGGACAAATTTTGTGAATTGGTCTAAACAAACTATTATATAGCAATTCCCTTGCTTCGATCTCGGATAGGGACCGAGGAAATCTACATAAATATGTTGAAATGGCCTCTCTACTATAAAAGGTTGTCCCATGTGAGGTCGTAAAGTAAAATTAGGAGCCTTGGACATTCTACAAACAATGCATTCTCCGATAAACGATTTTACTTGAGCCGCCATATTAGGCCAGTAAAACCGCTTTCGAAGTCTATACAGAGTTTTCGTGACCCCACCATGCGAAGCTCGAGGAGGATCATGAGCCAGTTTGATCAAGCTTTTAATAAGCGCTTCAGGTATCCATAGTTTCCACACACAATCGTCTTCCTTAGGATCCCCTGTACAATGTCTGACCTTCTTGTATACAAAACCTTCTGAAACTTGAAGGTCAGGTAGCTGGGTTTTATTTTTCTCAACAGTATCGATCAACCTCATGTACTCATCCGACTTGAATGCCGGATCAGCAAGATTGACCTGTAGAACATCGGAAGGGTTCACACTGCTTGTGATTGGTGCAACTTCATCTACAGCATACACTCGAGAGAGTGCATCTGGTGCCACATTTTGTGTACCCTTTCTATGCTCTATTACGAAAGAGAATCTTTGAAGTCTTAAGCTCCAACGTGCTAATCTTCCACTCAAATCTTTCTGACTCATAAGCCACCTGAGACTCGAATGGTCGGTCACGATTGTAAAATGATGTCCCTCAACATATGGGCGAAACTTCTCGACGCCTAACACGGCCGCTAGACATTCTAGCTCCGTAACGCTATAGTTACGTTGTGCTTGGTTAAGTTTGTAAGAATAGTAATATATTGGTTTTTCCGAACCATTTTCATCAAGCTGACTTAAAACACAACCGACACCAGTCGATGATGCGTCACACAAAATAATGAATGGCTTTTCAAAGTTAGGGTTGGTCAACACTGGGGCTGTTGTTAGAGCTACTTTTAGCTCTTCGAAAGCCTTGAGGGCTTCGGGTGAAAATTCGAATTGTTTCTGTTTCTTTAAAGTGTCCGTTATAGGAGCAGCAAGTGAGGAATAATTAGGCACGAACCGCCTGTACCACCCGGTCAAGCCCAAAAACCTTCGTACTTGTCGCGGAGTTTTTGGTACAGGGAAGTCTACAATGGCGGATACCTTATCTGGGTCTGTTTTGACAGCTCCTCCCCCCACAATGTATCCTAAGTAACGGAGTTCTTTAAAACAAAATCTTGATTTCTCTAGATTAATGGTTAATCCAGCTTTTCGTAAAAGAGAAGCAAGGGTACGTAAAATCTTAATGTGCTCTTCAAAGGTTCCCGAAACAATCAGCAGATCATCTAAATATACGAAAACATTTTGTTTCAATTCGTTTGGAACCACTTTGTCCATTAATCTGCATAAGCGTTGAGCCGCGTTGCATAGGCCAAAGGGCATTACCTTGAATTGATACAGGGGTCTACCGGGCACACTAAACGCTGTCATTTCCCGTGACGATTCATCTAGGGGAATCTGCCAAAAAGCGTCTTTCAGATCCACACTGCTTATGTAGTGTGTATCTGATTGGCGACTTAGCAGATTCTCTATATGAGGGAATGGATAGGCGTCATTTTTAGTAACTTTATTGAGTTTTCTGGAGTCGAGGCATAAACGATTTTTACCCGGTTTACGCACTAAAACAACCGGAGAACTCCAGGCACTCTCGCTCTCCTCGATTACGTCTAATTTCAACATTCTATCCACCTCCTCATACATCAGCTTTTGAATCGCTGGGGACACGGGATAATGCCGTTGCTTAATGGGCTCAGTGTCACCCGTATTTATTATATGTTTTTCCAATGATGTCCGTCCAAGCCCTTCTTTGGCATAAGACGGAAACATTCGTATAACATTTTCAATTTCTCCCGTCTGATCGGCTGAAAGTTCGTGGGCGCTTGAATCACACTTTCCGAGTGGTGGAGAACAAATTTCAGAAATAATATGGGTAGCAATCCCAAAAAGTTTCCAAAAGTTGACCCCTAGATACAATTGTTGTTCTAAAGATGGAACAAGATAAATTTTTATTTGCTTTGTTATGTTTTTGTAAGTTATATTGGTAATTAATTCTCCAACGATTGGTTGTGGGTGTCCACTTGCAGTTCTCACATTAGAATTCAAACTGTTATATGAGATCCCTTGTTCTCTTAGAAGCTGCAAGCATCCTGATCCTAGACAACTCACGCACGCTCCGCTGTCAAGCAGACCGAGCATTGTCTTTCCGAAGATGGACACGTTGGCATAGAATCTGGGATCTTCAGAATTACAAATTGTAGTAGCGCAAATTTCGCGATGGGTTTCACGTTTGTTTTTGAAACGTTTCCTCAATTTTTGAATTTTAGGTGAGACTGCCGTGATGATTCTATCGCGAGCCTCGTAATACTTTTGTATTCGCTCATGCAGGGGAATGAGTTTTATATTAGACAATTGGAATTGATCAACTTGAGGAGTGTCGCGTTTCAGTATTCTAATCTGAGTTTGGTTCGCAGCGCTGGTTAAAGATTGAGAAGAGTCCGGTAATTTGGTCGCATCAGGTATTTTTGTATTTTCAGGTAAACGGATAAAGTCAGGTAGTGAGGAGCTTGAATGAGAAGTGATTAAGCTTGAGCCGGTTTCGTTTTCGGATGGCAAACCTCTCCGGTAGTCGGATTGCCCCGTGTGCGGTTTCCCGAACATTTAACACATTTTGGAGTTGTTGTATTTTCTGCTCCACATTTGTAGCAAAACAAATTTCGCTGCTGGTCAGGACACTGTACGAAAGAGTGACCTTTGTTCTTACAGTTCCAGCAAGTGTAATTTGAAAAGTTTTGTTGGGCTTGTGATACATTCAAAGCATCAATCTCAAAGCACTCGTCTTCAAGTAAAACACCATCTAATTCACTTACTTGCTTTCTCATATTATTTTGCACCAAAGGTTTTGCTCGAAAATGTTCATTCTGGTTTTGGGCATGCTTCTCAATTGAACGGCATACATAAACCATCTCAGCTAAGCTTGTAGTGTTAAATGTAATAAGAAGTTCACCAGTTCTTTTCTTTACGTTTTGTTTAATAAGCTCA
The DNA here is from genome assembly GCA_951509635.1 of Eupeodes luniger. Classification (NCBI taxonomy): domain Eukaryota; kingdom Metazoa; phylum Arthropoda; class Insecta; order Diptera; family Syrphidae; genus Eupeodes; species Eupeodes luniger. The sequence continues at coordinate 73,887,111 of OX608075.1, read as the reverse complement.
ATTAGTTCTCTGCGTGGTTTTGGACAATGAAGACGGGCATTCATGGTAAGAATGGCATTGTAGAAATCATCGAAACTTTCATAAGGACCTTGACGACGGTCGAACATTTTTCGTGAAAGTTCCGAGTCAGTCTCAATGCTTCTGTATTGCTCAATTAGAGCCAATTCTAAATTTGTCCAGTTCGCATTTGGATTTGTTTTTAAAAATGTCCAAAACCAGCTCTCTACGGATCCAGTTACAAATAAATGGAAGTGCAAAAATAAATCTTCCCAAGAAACATTGTAGCTGGCTTTAAGTCTTTTAAGACGCAAAATAAAATCGTCTACTGTCATACGGATGTTATCAAACTTTAAACCCCATTTGTGGAATTCAAGAGCTCGATTAGTACTGCTGCGCGAAGCATTATTGCTTATACTAGGGGATTGCGTATTCAGATTGAGAGCGTCCATTTGACTCAAAAAGTTGCGAGCATTTTCGCTTATTTCAGGGTGTTCAGGATTTCCAGTTTGTGTGGTAGGTCGAACAGCAGTACTGTGCTCTTCAGGACGAGGTGTGCCATGAACAGATTGTTCCCCAGCTGGTGGAGTTGGTGCTCTTAAAGTATCGCGGATAGTATTTACGACTTCTGCTCTAATCTTCACTCTCTCTTCTTCATACTCAACTTGCCTAGCCCTAAGATCTTCTGATCTAGTTAAGCCAATTGTGGCATTAACAATGTTTGTTATGTATCTTTGTAAGGTTTCATTTAATGCAATTTGTTCTGGCCGACCAGAATTCTGTTCTTCAACAGGATCTGTTTGAACTTGCTGTTCTGACTCTTCCTCTGTAGCCAAATTTCTATCAGTATTTGGTGGTGGATTATTTGAACTGCCTGCTTCTGTACTGCGAGTAACTTTTTGAGAACTCGATTTCTCTTTAGACTTGTCTCTTTTGAGTGGCATTGCAGAAACGGAACAATCAGGTAAATATCAATTGCGAACAATTCAATTCGATTATGCGAATATACATATATGGATTTTTAAAATAGAATGAAAGGTTTTTTTTTTTTTTCTTTTTTTTTTTTTCTTTTTTTTTTTATAAGAGTTTTCAATCAAATTTCAAAAATAATTTAAAGTTCTAACGAAATAAGTGTAAATGTGTTCATACGTGCTTGGGGAAGTTTTTGGTAATGAGCATTTGACGACGACGCTGTCGATCAACAAAATTAAGAACGTTTTCGCTATAGAATTAAAATTTCAATCATATCCAAATAAATGATAATCCGCAACTAGAAAATGGATTCAAATGATCTAAATTTTCGTAGGTCGTTCACATTTAAACAACACGATCGAATTAATATCATTTTAAAATTAATACTTGTGTTTTAATTAAGTGAGGCCTTAAATTATCAACTTGCAATAGTATCTACTCAAATGTTAAAAGCTTATGAATGCGACAGACGGAGAAAAGTTGCTAAGAACCGAACACTCCCGGTCATTCATGAAACCAATCAAACATCAGTTCGTACTTTAAGTGTTATATGTTATAATCAATGCATCAGTCGAAAAAGTTGTAGCTGGTACATAGATCTTCCGGTCACTGATCTACACACTAAACACTTTATGTCAATTTAATAAACAAAAATTATCGCTTCACAAAGTACGGTTCAAAGACCAAAACCTTGGGACGAGTTTTAATGTTTGTCATTATAAGAAAATATTGAAGAAATAAATCTTTAACATGCTAAGGTCAAGACGAAATAATAATAAATAACTATGCGAGTGACAAAGGAAACAGTTTTAAGGTGAACTAAAACGATAAATTTAAAACGGTTTTTCCGGCCCCACGTTGGGCGCCACCTGTGTAACGGTATCTGCTGTTCCCATCTGACGAAAGGCTTTAATAGGCTTTCCCAAGACTCTCTCAGGACCACAGGATTCCCTGAGCAGAACCTGGAAACATCGGATGGGTTGTTCAACCAACAAAGTACGGTTCGGCATGCTTGCACCACCATTAGACCAGCTCGTCGGTGGGGTGGGTACTTGTACTCGTCGTTGAACCGCCGTTCATGTTTCATGCCGACTAAAAATTAATGTTTATCAAACACAAGAACTATTTATAACGCGAACAAAAAGATGTAATTGTTTCTTAAATATTGTTGATGGGGAACCCTGGATGTTAAAAGGGCCCCTGAGTGTAACCCACCCTCGGTTTTCTTAATCTTCTAAGAAAACTCCATGGTCATTGATCCACTCGATTTTAATTCAATGACCCCTAATCTAAAGTCGAGTACAATTCTAAGAATTGACTTTCATGTCGTCGCGTCGCACCTTTACCTTATTTGCTTCCCCTCAGCACTAAAATTTTATATTATTCCATTTCAAAAAAAAACTATATAACTATGCAAATATAAAAAAATATCAAGTACATAAGTTATTTTCAGATTAAAAACAAAATTTTATTCATAAGTAAATTTAAATCAAATATAATGGAAAGTAAATAAAATAAAATATGATGGAATGATAATCATGCACGTCATATATACACCACTTAGTATAGCCTAAATCAATTGCAACGAAAATAAAAGTAAAAGAAGTCGAAAAATTAAATCTGCAAATGAGCTTATTTTATTGTGAAGAGAAATTTCTTGTTCCGCTCATTAAAATATGTACATACATCCATATGTATGTAGCTCATTAGAGTTTAAATATCACTCATCGCTTCTCTTACTTTGTAAAACTAACTTTCACTCAACGAACTTTAACTGATAAGTGATAAGAGCTTTCAATTTCAAGGTTGCAAGAGATCTATTTTGATATCATCATTTATTTTAATTGTATCGATCTTCGTTCAAATTAGATTATGTTTTTGTTTTCTATTTTTTTGTACGTTTTAATATAAGCAAATATGTTACATAATTATGTAGTTTATAAAAACTTACCGACTTCCAGAAAGTTGATGTGCACAGCAGCTTGGTGGTCGTTCGATGTTTTGCTAGACTTTGATAGTGGGAAGATGGTATTAAATAAAATCAAAACAAAAATCTTGCACTTGAACTTGGATTGATGTAAGCTTATTGCGGTGTATGACTGGCTGATACAAAGTTAAAGTTATAATTCACTGAAGTTATTTATGGTAAAATTTAGGTTGGCATTTATGCTGATTTTGTAGTATAAATTAGGTTATGATACAATTGGGTTTATTTTGTTGTTCGGTGAGGTTTATGACTGAGCAGGTTGACGAGTCAAAGGTAGAGCTGGGTTTCTTTCGATGGCGGTTGAGGATCAATTTATATTGATTATGTAGACTTTACAGGGTGTGTTTACGAATTTGAAGTTAGAGCTGGGTTTGTTTTGATTGCAGGAAAAAATCAACCACACCTTGTTGATCTCTCAAACTTTCTTGATGCACCGTGACGACGTGGTCAAGTATTGACCTGTGCAGGAACTTGTGAAGAGTACTGAGATCTATCAGCTGGCTTCCTGTTGATCAGCGAAACAAGATCAATGACGTGTTTTCGACGAAAAGTCTCTTTTTGGTGATCTGGCACTATCAACGAGCTGTGAGTTGGTTTTGGAGCACGGTGCAATCCAAAATTGGTGTGAGCACCGAGTTTTTTGTGTGTAAATCACTTCTCGACAAAGCGAGCTTGCTTGATTTAAATTTGGATGTGATTCGGACGGTGTTGATTGAAGCGATGTGGTAGTTTTTTTGCTCAATTCTGTTTGTGATGCTTGGGAAGGTTGTGACCAACCAGTGAATGCGTTGTCTGGAAAATATCGAATCTTCTCCAAGAAGTTCCTAAAATCATAGGGTATAGGGTTTTTTTTTTTTTGTCGATCTCGCCGAAAAAAGACATTGATTTACCTGACAAATCTGAATCTTGAACAGATCAAAATGATTTTTCTGCGTGACCTACTTGGATATTTGTTTAGGACAGTGGTTATGGTTGTTACTAACCACCAATTCGGGGTTCGGCCGCCCACGCGGTCTGAGAAATTTGGATTCTCTCCTAGAATTTCCTACAAACACACAGTATAGAGCTTTTATCAATTCTCGTAAGAAAACAAGTATGATTTACCTGATTAAATTGGCTTTAATTAGGAATAAATTATAGTTCTTTGGAAGAACGTCCGTGATTCTTATTTTGGTGCACTAGTTTAATAGAATGATTTTCACTTTAATTTTATTACAACTTTGATTTCGTGTGACACGTTTGAGAGTTGGAATTGAAAAGAACAAATCTCGGAAAAGGAAATAAAATATTCATGAAAATGAAACGAAGTTTGGTAGATCAGCTGTATGCGAAATTTCGAACTTTGCTGCTGATATGGAATTCTGTGTTAAGGGCATGGTTACACTGCACCAAATGTTGATGTATGTTTAATGATCGATCAAGTTTGGCAAAAAAATCGCAATAATGTAAGAATTGTTCCTCGGATTGCACACAGTTTTTAAATCGAAATCCGAAAAATAATAAACACATAAGATTTCTTTGAAGAGATTTTTATTTTTGTTAACATTGCTGAATGGAATTTCAAGGATCCTTTTCGGTTCAATCCAAAAAACGATTTAATTTTATCAAATTAACGCACAATAATAAATAATATGAAAAACATATAATAAGGATCGACTGTACGTACATACAATCATTCATACATATGTTATAAATACCTACAATCCTACATACGAGAAGTTTTGTTGGGATAAATAATAACAATAATAAATATTTAAGAAAGGACAATCAAGTCCTAAATTCAGATATTTGCAAACAAAGAAAAGTATTTGCTAACATATTGATACAAGAAAAAGATATTTTACTAATCTAGTCGATTGGTTTATTATACAAACATATGAACTAGAATCAGGATGTACCAAGCTCATATTTTATGTATAGTAAATTCTTGTGAATATATTACATTGTTTATTCAAGGATGACGACCTTTTAAAAATTGATTCTTAATAAATGTTATGAGTTTATAAACAAACCTAAGACCTTGAACTCTATTTCTATAAGAGCTGGTCAGGCCACGAGGCTATAAAAATCTCGGCCTCCAAGCGTTAAACTTATTACAGATGATACTATCAGACTTATAAATGATTGTTTAATTCGACGTTCGAAGTAACTTTCGCTGACATTTGACACCTGCCAAATGTATCTGACATTTGAAGTGTCATAGTGTATGGAGTGGAAACGTGCCGCAAGGCCTGTGCATCATCGTTCATCTTGTAATATTTCAGCTGCAAGTGCAAGTATTGCCAATATTGCGTAATTTTATGTTTTCTTGACTTGACACCGTAAGACTTTTCATGTAGGGTTACTCAAAAGAGCCTGTTAACGAAAATTATCCCTGGACTCTTCTAGATGCTTTTAAAACTAATATTACTGAAGTTATGGCCGAGATGCCGTCTGAAAATGCAATAAAGGGTTATATATATATAACAAAGATCTCACTGCAAATGAATGGTCAGAACAATTTCATTTGCGGCAAGTTAAACGATACCTTTCCAGAGCTGACAGCGGTCTTCGTATCGAAATAAAACGTTGGACTCTCACTGTTAACGGGAGCAGACGATACGAGTGCAACCCAGAAGGCGAAATAAAGACGACAAATGAAGATGACAAAACCTTTATTGAAGATCTTCTGTTGAGAACGCAATCGACGTATGCTGTTTGTCTTAGATCCACCGAAGAATCATGTTTTTAATATACAAAACCTCAAAAATTAGCAACCCAAAGTCTGTCAGGTTTT